>JBAJHW010000003.1:174990765-176390765 GCA_037013535.1 Intellagama lesueurii | reverse complement strand
GGAGGCAGGCTTCTCTGGACAAGAGAATAATACTGGGAAAGAAGGCAGCAGGAATAGAAGATGACGACTAAGTATGAGATGGATTGAATCCGTAAAGGAAGCCTTGAGTTTGCAAATGCTGAGCAGGGCAGTTGAGAACAGGACATTTTGGAAATTTCTCATTCATAGGGTCACCATAAGTCAGAGGCAACTTGATGGCATGTAACAAGAACAACAACAAGAGGCATATTTTGTAGTCTCTCTGCTTCTTGGTTTTCACAGTTCCCAGTTCTCCATAGTTTCTTTCCAAAGCTGTACACGACCTTTCTGTCTGATACAGACAGATTCTTTTGGCACTGAGCCAAGACTCTGTAGGTGTATGTGTGCACTTGTGTGTCCACGTGTATGAGAGAGAGAGAGAGAGATGAAGAGAGAGGAGAGGGAATGATTTGCGGGAGAGAGAATGAACCTGAGCCACATTTAGTAATTTAGAAGTACAAATTATTGCATTATCAATGGTTCATTAATAATCAGACTACTTGGCATCCTGCTGTGATTAGACTTTGATCCTTTGCTCTGCTTTTCCCGCATGTGTGAGGAACCTTCATTAGCCTCCTTGTGGTAATAAGAGCCAGGAAGCTAAGTTTGCTTTCTGTTCCATCTGTTTTAGAATGACAGAAATTATTTGAAGCAGTCCTTTGAGAGTGACTTCAGGCCAGAAGTAGCACATCTCCTGGCAGTTGGGTTTATAATACACTTGATTTTTAAATGTGTAGTTTAGACAAAGAACAACAATTATAACTCTTATTCATTGATTCAACACAGGTTTTGTTGTCAAACACTGCTGAGATTTGACCCAAAATTTGCAGCTCTTGAAGGTAAACAAATAGTCTGTGGAGTATTGATCCATTTTCTAAATATTTCATCTAGGCCCCAAATGATTTGTGGCCAAATATTTTGCCTCAGATTGGTTGTGGTTTATTTTACAGACATGTTAGCTCCCCAGTGTGATCCACAGAGACTCCCTGATCACCCTTCCCTTCTCTGAAGCTCTTGGAAAGGGGACAGGGCAGGAGGTGAGGATCACTCATGCATACGTTTCCCTCCTTTATACATATATATCTTAGCATGTGTATATACACATGCACATGCGCGCGCGCACACACACATACACACAGACAGAGTTACTTCAGTACATTCCCCACCACCACCACCACCTCCACTAAGATAATAGCTTACTCAGTGATTTAGATATCCGGCTGCAGATCCGGAGTTTGGGAGTTTGATTCTCTACCATACCTCCTGGGAGAAATCAGCCTGTGTGCCTTGAGTAAATTGCACAGTCCCAGGGCACCCCCAGAAGAAGGGAATGGTAAACCACTTCTGATTACTCTCTACCTAGAAAACTCTGGAAAGGATCACCATAAGTCAGAATGGACTTGACAGAACACAGTTATCATTTTAATACTAGCAAGTTAACAGCTGTCTCAGGAGCTTTGGAACTGTTTTTTTCCCCCTCCACAGTCCAGGTAATCAACTCAGATGTAATGGGGAAATCATAGCATCATCCTCATTTGAAAGGGAAGGAGGAGAGCTTACTAATGTTGCCCATGCTGCTGCTGCTCTGGAGCTGTTGCAGCTGGTGCAAAAGTTATTTGTTAACATTTCCTAGTGCTTGGTGAAGCAGTAGAATGATCTACTATCTGCTGTTCAATTCTGATCCTTTCTTGATGGACTTTGATGTTTGCTTGGACTGCTTGTATCCAGATTCATCCATATTTAGCTTAGTTATTTCATCATTAAGTTCATAGTTGGGCATTCTAGCACAAATTTTGCTAACTTTTTCAGAACTAGGTCAAATTCTGATTTTAGTGGTCAGTTTTCTTAAGTAATGAGATATCTTAGTAGTTACACATAGTCAACCCACCCATCCACCCACCCTCTCTAGTCACACAAGCTTGAGGCTCTGGTGAAGTCTGGAATGCAGGAGGGGAATTACATGTTTTATTTAGTATATATTGCAGTTATTATTTATTACAGTTTAAAGCCCCACATTTTCTAATGTAGTCACGAGGTGCTGAAATGCTAAAATTGTAAAACAGACATTAATTAAAACAAAAGAATACAATTAAAAGAAATGAACTATGACAAGATAAAAACAACAGCCATCTTGGCTCACATTAAAAGCTAAAGAGAACAGCCACAATTTCAACCTCTTTATGAAGGTCATTAGGAACAGAGCTTCTGAATGAACAGGAAAAAAGATATTCATAATACCATGGCCAAAGCTTGGGAAAAAGAATTATTTAAAATTACAATTCCTAGTATACAGAATCGGGGATATTGCTTTTTCCACAAAAGTAATTTTTCCAAGCTGTGGTTGTGACCAAAAACCTTATTGTTATTTTCCCCACTTCGGTTCTTTAGAGAAGGAGGGTACTCTCAGCAGGGCCTGTTGAAAATAATGTCAGGGGCTCGGTATGTTAATGTGGAAGCAGATGGGCAAAATATCATGCCTATTAAAGCCTTACATGTTTGCCAGAGCTGGCCCTACTGTTAGAGAGACTGAGGTGGGCACCTCACTCGGCAGGTATGATAGTGTCATGAAGGGTGTTAAATCATTTATTATGGAATTTGTTATTATATTTTTACTGTCAGGTGCTTGTATAATTATATGCCTCCAAAAAACAAAAACAACAACAAAAAAACCAAACCTGGATGCCTTTGGGTGCTACATACCTTGACATAGGAGGAGGATGTGCTGTTTGTTGCAGCAAAATGTCTTGCACTGCCTCTGATTTCTACCAACTTGAGGAATGACACACTAGGCCAGAGAAGAAAGAAAAGACTTTCCTGTCTGTATCTTACCATATGTATGTTATTTAATATGAAAATGTATTCCCTGCCCTTATACATGCCACTCAGCCACAAGTAACAACAATTCAAACCAGTCATAAAATACAATGGCATTCCCAATAAATTTGTAAACACAATTTAATTAAAAAAATAGAGTCAGGTGCAGAGGATAAAACAGGCCTTAGATAAGAACAAAGAGCAAAGGACAAGAAGACCTTGTTAGGATTTGCGTTAACCATGGGATCCAGCACCAGATGGGAGCAACTATATAAAATGTATGTAGAGCAACTAGCAAAAGTGTTAGTGTAAACACTGAGTTGTCTTTTTTTTTTTTGCCTTTCATCAGTGTTTGGTGTAATAGAACATTAGAGTATTCACAGCTCAAAATAGCTCTGCTGGTGGAAAAATGCAAATTCTTTTTAACCACCTTCACCACAGCATTAATATGGACTCCAGACTGGAGTCATCTTGACTTTTCCACCACAACTGCTCAAGGGGATGAGCAGGATTTTTTCTAGGGTGGGGGCAAATCTGCACTGTGTTAGCATAATCTATGTGCATAACACAAATACCACTATGACACATCAACCAGAGTCCTGCTACTTATATATGCCAGTGTAAGTCAAACAGAACAAATTGTCGCATTAAATTGCTACTAGTTAAGGACTCAACACTTGTATTCTTTTTTGTGCACCCATTGTGTGACTTAGCACGTGACAAGCAATACAAATGTTGACTTCTTAACTTTGTTGCTGCAGTTTATAGCATTTGATTTATGCCAGTGCATTTAATTAATAGGACTATGGCCACTGCATCTGTAATGTACTTCTTTAAAATGAAGAAATTGGTATGGGGGGGAATATTCTCTCTTGCTCCCCATATAATTGCTGGTTGCTTCGTTGCCCTCAACTCACAGAAAAACTGGAGCAACCATTCTCTGGCAGCATCCACTGGGAAATGTTGCTGAGGAGCAGTTGTATCAGCTGGTCAAGAGGTGGAGCAGGCTTTCTAAATTATCACTGTTTAAGGCTGCAGGAAACCCTTCCAAAGCAGTTTGGAAACTCTCTGGATCCCTCTTTGTTTACAGGTGCAAAGACCTCTTCTTTTTAAAACAGCAGTGCAGGTTGGTAACAACATCGACCTTTATGAGCTGGTAGAGACTGTCTTTATGTGTCGTGAAATTCAGTAACTATTCATTCCCAAATAGATTGTGAAATTACCATCACAAAATTTTTCAGTGGAGTCTGAGCACAGAAGATCAGGTCCACTTACCCAGGCCACCCCCACTCCCAAAGTCTACTAGGTTGAGTGTGAATGCTCACAACAATGGTGACTACAGATTTGTACATTCAGGAGAGCAGCAGTCATGTGAATCCACAGTGAGCTGCACAAACAGCTTTGCCCAGGGCCACTTCCACTGTTTTTTTGGACATTGCTCCTCAGTGAACCACTCAAGTCTACTGATTGCCTTCACAATTTTAATTTGCTTGCCCCCTCCTTTTGGGTGCAGGAAAAGAATAAAGTAAGTGGAAGATGGTACTCCATATTGTTTTTCTTCTCACTGTGTACTTGGTGAGAGGTCAGATACAAACAGGAAAGCAAAGAGGAAGATCAGGATCATAACAAAAGGGTGCCATGGTTTGACAGACCTCCTGTGGGTGGTGTGGCCCTTAGCAAATGCCCAAGGATGCCAAATTCTGATCCTGTTCTGAATGTGACCCATAAATGAGATATCTAGGGCTATTTCATGCTTGTGTGTGATTTACTTGATTCCTCCATAATATTGCCACCCATCCGGACATGGCAGAGATAGGGGTGATGTGGTTGAACCTGAAAAAACACTACTATATCTAGGGTCACCCTCCTAGTTCAAAGCAAGGAAAAATCTGAATTATAGACCTTCTGACTTAGACTGTTAGGCACCACAACAGTGCCACCTCCGAAAGGAGGGCCCAGGGTCAAAAAGAGAACTGAATCATCACTGGCTTTCTTTTTACTATGGATAGAACATGCATATCCTTGGCGGCAGAAATACTTTTTTCCCCTCTCAATGTGACCTCAGGACATGGATGAGACTGGAGCATAATCCTCCCAGCCACGCTGCATCAGTGATCTAGGAATACTGCCCCCCACCCCAAATCCAAAGCCTGAAACAAAATGATGGAGAGGTGCTGGGATCCATATAATCAAGTGTTATTGTGCCCCTTGAGATGCTTTGGAACTGTTCTGATGTCTACAACGGTTAAGGAGAGACTGGGACCAAATGTTCTCTCACACACATACCAGTGTTTGTAATCCTGCTTTATGGCTAAGAAAACCAGGAAACATTTTCAGACGGTTTTAGAGATAGGATGGCAAAAGTCAACTTATTTTTCAGATAGGAAACTATATGGAAGGAGTGTGCTTCTGTGTTGGCTTGCTTTCATTCAACATGAGGGATCCCACATGCCAGAAATGAAATTAAAATGAAACAATCGCACTATGCTGAAAAAGCAGCAGCTCCTGCCAGTAATCCAAAATGGTGCAGATAACCATGAAAAAGGATCGGGCTGGTTTGTAATTGCCTGTACATCATGTCGTCACCAGAAAATAAATGGATCTTGACTGTGACAATAGTGGTCAAAAACATGAGATAAATCACCATTTAATCTCACCTCTACCTGTTAAATATCAGTTGACATAGACTCCTTCTCCTTCCTTAGTGGGTGACCTTGGGCCAGGTACAGTCTTCTCAGCATGGCTTTCCTCACAGGGTTATTGTGAAGATAAAGTAGGGGGAAGAGAGCTAAGTATACTGCCTTGAACTCACTGAAGGAAAAGCAGGATACAAATGCCACGAGTGAACAATCATTTCATTGCTTCAAAAAACTGTTTTGTTTTGTTTTGTTTTGATCCTATAACAAGAGGTAGCAGCACTTCTCCTAGCCCTTCCTTCCCACAGAAAATGTTAGGAGACTGTTTCCTCTCAGGGATATTATTTGGAAATAAAATAGCTGCCTTATGACCCCCCCCCATCAACTTTCACAGGCAATATATTTTTTTCCTTTCACTCCATCTCACCCAAATGTCAAGAAAGTTAGCCACACATTCCCCCCCAAAAAAAATTCAGTCCAGAACTAGATTGGGATTATAAAAACAGTTTATGATCCCAGTCTTCTTCTATATGTGATTTGTTACTACTGATCTCAGTTTGTAAAAACCATCTATCAGCTCTTTCACAAGCAGATAACATTATGTGTTTATTCTGTACATTAAGATTCCAAAGTACAAAATCCAAACAACTCATTAATAGGTCAAGTTTAAATAAGAGCGTAAAGCGGTATATTGTCCAAATACCTGTTATTAAATATTATCCTAATATGAGGTTTGGATTTTGGACTTTGTTTTATGATCACCATGGCTGCCCCTGCATTTTCCTATTGCAAACCATCTTGCTAAGCGTAAGGGAGAATAGAGGAAGGCAGCCGCAAATATACTCCTCTGTTCCTGTTCTCATGTGGGCTGAATACATTCACCTCCTTTAAAAATACCACCCAAGTAAAAGCCCACAATTTGAAAAAAGTTTTCTCTTCCTTCCTTCCTTCCTTCCTTCCTTCCTTCCTTCCTTCCTTCCTTCCTTCCTTCCTTCCTTCCTTCCTTCCAGAATTCCCTATATTGATCTGGCTATCAATTTGCTTTATGATGCTGGTCTTGATTCCTCTTTATTAATATTTATTTTATTCAAAATACATATATCTCACTCCTCCATAATACTTGCATTCTCAAGGGAGGTTACAACATTTGAAACAACAGCAACAACAATAAAAGCCAATAGAAATCAATCAGTGACAAAAACCACAACAACACCCACAGTGGAATAGAAAGAGAAACAGGTGCAGGAGATAAAACCAACCTAAAAAACAAAAAACAGCGAGGGACTTTACTGCATCATGTCATTAGAAAATAGGCTTCCTGGCCATAATTCATGTGTGAATTACTTTTCTGCCTAGCCTTGAACTTGAAATTCCTGGCATTCTACTTAAAATGAGTCAGTTCTCAAAAGAACCAGGAAATGGTCTTCAGCTGGTAGGATGGGATCCAAACCCGAGTCACTTCTAGGCTAAGGCAGGTTATACCCTGGTACAGGTGCTATTTACCTCTATTGTTTTGTTAAATTGTGTTGTTTGTTTTTTGAGGGAAAGGGAAAGAAGGAATGTTGGGAGACAACTTTATTCCTTTAAAAAAATCGTTAACAGTGCTAAAAAAACATCTGTTGCCAAATAGTGTTGTCTTTCACCCCATCCTATCCATCCACCCACACCCACTTCTTTATAATACCAGAAAATATGGCTATGTCGTAGACAGACTGAGGTGGGAAGTGTATGAAGGAACAGACAGCTGTATTGCAAACACCCTTTGCACAGACTACTAATTAGTAATATTTGTAGGCGCTGAAAGCAGTTTTTCCCCCCCTTTGTTTTGCTTTGACATGAATAATCCTCTCGGCTGCAGCACTTCCACCGAAAGGGTAAAGCAGTAGGGGAAGGCTATTCAAATTTACTGCTGTTGTTTGGCAGCTGGAACATCCGAAAAAGATCAGCGTGAATAAGTGGAATGTGAAATAAACTTGCCTCCTAAAATACTGATTTAAAATATGCATAACACTGCTTTATCAAGTGGGTTTGTTTGGGGAATGCAAATTACTTTAGGCTGGGAGAGGCACTGAGCTTTCTGAGTGTTGGAAAGATGTTCTTTGCATCCTTTACTTGGGCACTTGTGCGCTGAGGAAGATCTGGAGCCACAGAGGATGTGTCTGATGTAAGTGTATCAAGGGTGTCCAGCATAAATCCAGAAAAAAAATGCCAGGCAAGGTGGACTTGTAGTAGATTTGAAGACAGTCCAAGAGGAGAGGATAATCCCACTTTATAATCACAAACTGAATGTAAATAACTGCTGATATGCAACGTGTTGAATCTCAGTCCCAGAATCTATACTGAATCTGGAACATAAAGGATGGGTTCCAGTTAGGGATTCCACCTGAGTGGATTCCATTTCCCACGCACAACCCAGCAATAGAATTGGTGGAAACGAGCAGATCACCAGGGGGCACCTCACAGACACCTGCTCTCAGGCTTCAGCCCAGAGACTCAAGTCTTGGGGTATATTCTCAAGGTTTTAGGCCTTGGCTGTGAAATGCTAGAGAGTCAGATGCTGCTGCTGATCTTGTGACTCTCATCTGATTTGGAGGTTTGTTGTGACATAATGCTGTTATATGATTGGTTAAGATCTCAACACCATCCTTTCTAACTCTGGATTCTTTGAGATACCTAAAAGTGAGGATCACTATCTGGCCTGGCCTTGGTTAGATGAGTCATCCAGTGAGGATGAGCAAGATCTTCCCAAACCTGACCAGCGGGGATGGCGGCGGCGGAGGAATGGTTGGATCCTGCAGACCCTGGGTCTTTGGGAACCCAGGAGGCTCACCTTGGAATAAACTTGCTCAGAGGGTTAAAGAGGTATGCCCAGCTAAAAGCCCCAGGGGAGTTGTACTATTACACTTCAGGGAAAATCTCCTCAGGGGAGGAGGGCTCCTTGAGAGTAGGCCAATTTTGACCCGTCCTTAAGACTTCTGGGAGGTCACATCCCTGCACAAGTGTGGCGAGGACATTGCTCATTTGCTAAATCAAGGCCCTGCCCTGTGCTTTTTAAAAACAAATATTCTTTCATTTATTATCTCCCATTTTGTGTGAACAGCAGTGGACTAGGCTGGAGCAGTCTGAGGCCAGAAGAGCAGAGGTATGGGTCATAGCTAGAGATGGGGATATTCGTATTTGTATACGAATACGAATATCCCCCCGCAGGTGCAGATAACGAGGGTCCGTACCCCTGGGACCAGACCGATCACTCACAATTCCGCCGCTGCTGCAGACTCCGGACTTCCTTCCTATTGCTCCAGAGCTTGCGATGGATTATCCACTCTTCGACCTGGCAGAGAGACTTGTCATCCTGCCTTTTGCCAGGAGTGGTTAATCCATCGTGAGCTCTGGAGCAATAGGAAGGGAGGGAGTTGTGAGTAGTCGGTCTGGCCCCAGGGGGCTGGACCCTCATTATCTGCACCTGCAGGGGGATATTCGTATACGAATATTGTACGAATACCCCCATCTCTAGTCATATACGAATACTGTACGAATACCCCCATCTATTGTCCTCCCTTGCTGTAATGCAATAGTACTTTTTTGCTCTTGCTATTTTACTC
The DNA here is from genome assembly GCA_037013535.1 of Intellagama lesueurii. NCBI lineage: Eukaryota > Metazoa > Chordata > Lepidosauria > Squamata > Agamidae > Intellagama > Intellagama lesueurii. The sequence continues at coordinate 176,381,695 of JBAJHW010000003.1, read as the reverse complement.
AGGTTTATACTGCCTCTGAATCTAGAATCATTAATTTGTGGACTGGGCAAGGATTATCACATTTAAAAATATGTCTGCATTAGAAATTTGCAAAGTCTGAAGTGATTCTATCAAATGTAGTATTTTTATATAATAAGACATCACAACCTTCGGGGGGGGGATGGTCCACTCACATTGTGAAAGGTGCTATGATGATAGCAAAACCAAAATCCCACCTTCTGGATAAGCTCAAAGCTACTCCGGTATGATTGGGGCTAGTGGTGTAACATTGAGTAACATTTGGGGATTTTCTCTCTCTTAGACTTAGAGGGCTGGCCGTAGAATTCCCATCCCCTCACAGACTAGCTGGTCACTTCTGATTTCTTTTTAAAAAGCCCCTTTAAGCCTAAAACATGCCCTGGAAGAGTATATTTTAAATGCAAATTGCACCTCCCCAAAGGTCTTGCAGCAACATGAATTTGACCCAACTCCGGGAGGCAGTGGAAGACAGGAGGGCCTGGTGTGCTCTGGTCCATGGGGTCACGAAGAGTCGGACACGACTAAACGACTAAACAACAACAACAAAGGTCTTGAATGGATTAAATTTTGGATCAAAATTGAGTGGGAATCAGTGCCTTGAGAATGATTTTAGGGAGGCACACCAGAGTTCTGGGGCCCCATATGTTGCATACCCCTGAATGAGGCAAAGTAAGGCATCTGTCTTGAGGCACCAGATTTGGTATATCATGAAACAAACCATTATTACTTTGTTTATTCCTAGACAATGTTTACTGTCTAAGATGCAGAGAGATACATTTTTTGTGTGTCAAAATAACTCAGCTTATTTTGGGTATTATGCAGGTGGCTTAGATCTCTGGTGAAGGAGCCAGAGGTTGGGAGTTCAATTCCCCCTTGTGCTTCCCTGACAAAAGCTGGGCTTCATGATCCATTGGGTCCCTTCCAGCTCTGCAGTTCTAAGATTATGACAAGATCCAGAGGCACAGTTTGCAAAAAGTCTTTGAATGTCCCTGCACTTGGTCTTAGTCAGAGCTCAGAACTTTACATTTTAAAAAGAACTCATTAAGTTACTCATTTCTTCTAAGCAACTAGGTTGTCGTTGCTTTATTGGTGTTCTATATACACAAGTCATCTTTTGCAATGCATGTTATTAGCACATTGTATTGACCTTGCCAAGAAATTAGAAAAACAAAGGGAAGTACTCTTTGGTTCTAGATTGTGCCCAATTATGATGTTGCATATTGCAGATATTTATAGAAATACAAAAGACAAACCAAAATACTTCCCTTCCCATTTATGAATTAAGAAAATGATATAAACCTGAAATCTCTGTCAAAATGCTTCTAAAAATGCCTTCAAATGCCCTTAAAAAGTAACATGTACAATAACTAGATGTCCCAGCTTCCTTGGCCCTCCTCCTCCGGGCACTGCTTCTGAGTTGGCCCCACCAGAAAGTAAACAAAGCAGCACGAACAACCGAGTCTGTGGTTCATGCCCATTTCTCATTTCTAATCACACCTAAGTAATTTAAATGTTGTATCTAAAAAGTACTTTTTAATTACTTTGTAACTACTGTTTTATATTGCTCATTATCCCAAAAGTAATATGTAAGTAGTTACATGCAAGATTTGATCTTTGTAAAGGAAAACAAAGTAGGGCTATATGCAATAAAATAATCAACAACATTTTGACAGTGTGATCCTGTGTTTATTTATTTGACAGTAAACTTGAGTCATACTGCATCAAACACAGTGAGACTTCATTCAAAGTAAATATGCATAGGATTGAACTTAATGGTAATTAAGAGTAATTTTTAAAAACATTAGACAGATTATGAATTTAAGGAATACTTTTAAAAAACTTTTCAGACTATTCTGGTTCTGTTAGATGACTATTAGGCAGAGATGAGCAACGTCAGATGGTCTGGGCACCAATGAAAATGAGCAAAATGTATAAAAGTCAAAACTAAATATTGCTGGAGGTCAATTTTCAGTTTCATTTTAGTGGTTTTGAGGTTTGTGGAGGTTCTGCATCCTGTTTTATTGCAAAATCACTGCTTTGGAAGCCGTTTTATTTTGCAGGGTTTTTTTGGTGGGGAACAACGTTCCCTCTAATTTTCAGTTGGCACTGGGCGGGAGCCCTGCCCCATTCATGGGGGTGGTGGTTCTGGTCACAACCTGAAGCAAATGGGCAGCAACACCGGCTTACCTTTGCAACACCAATGCAGTGGTGCATGGCTGCATGGCCACATAGCTTAGAGGGAACATTGTTGGGGAGGCATCCAGGGACTCCAAAAGATCCCTGCATTACTTGTGTGACAGAAGATAAAAGTATTGACCATAGTCTCATGAAAATGTAATAGTTTTCAAATGTTCTTCAGTATTTAGACAAAAACAAAGAATGCAGCTATACTGAGATTTTTGTTTTAATACCAAATGTATACCTATTTAATGTACTGTATACCTATTTATACCAATTAATTTAATTAATTAATTACTTAATTCATTAGCTGACAGATAATCAGCTATAGTAGACAACTTTCTAGGCAACCTTAAAACAGACTTGGCAACTCTAAAATCAGTTGTGTGTTTTTCACATCTTTATAAAATCATTGATTGGGATTGTGAATCATATGGTGTTGCCACCTGGGAGTCAACTGGCCAAAATCCTGTCAGTAAGCAAATTGCACTAGATTAGTCATTCTGAATCAATTGAGATTTGGTGAGCCACCTCTTCTGTAAGCTCCACTGATTCAAACGGACCTACTCTAACTATATCTTACTATAGCACATTTAGAGTAGACCCATTTGAATGGGTAGACCCATTTGAATGAATGGAATGAAGTAGGTGACTCACTAAATCGCTGTTGATTTAATGCAACTACTCTAGTGTGAGCTACTATGCTGAGCAACAGGATTTTGGTCCTTGTGTTCTACTTTGAGACTGTCCTATATTACTCTTCTGTATTTTCCCTCTCTTAGTAATTCTCTCAGTTGTTCTTGTCCAAACTAGCAAAGCAGAGTAAAGGAGCGGGTTCATGTACATGGATTTGTAGGAAGAAGATCACTCTTCTTCGTCACATAATCCTGTTTTATAAATAATTATACAGTTTTTCCTGCACAACTCACTTATCAAACTCTAACAAGGCAGTGTGGATGCTTTCGAGTCTTTAAAGAAAGGGGGAATCCTACTAGACTTGGCAACTTAATTCACCAAGCTGGCCTTGACAGACCTCATTAAGTTCCCATGTATTCATTTCAGGCTAATGGCTGTCATGCTGGCTGCTGTTTGATTTTCTGTAATAGACTTTTATGGCTTTCCAATTTGCTACATTGTGTTTGCCTGTGTCTGTGCCCCACTGGGCTGCTGTAGTGTTAGTCAGGCACCTGTGTGCTTGCCATCCTGACCTTCAGGGTTTATCCTTCCCTGTCTGCTTTTCTCTTCCTAGCCTTTATTCTTTGTATAATCCCTCTGCTCTGAAGTTTTCCATTGTAGTATTCTCCATCCTGTAGATTTAAAATTGCAAGGGACATAATCCAGTGATCTTCCTGTATCCCTACATATCTTTTTGAAATGGATGAATACAAAAGTTTTGTATGCATACACACATGCATTTACAAAGGTGCACTTGATTTATTTTTAGAATTGTGCTACTTGACATGAGAAGATTTGCTATCAGCTGATTCAGTTATCTTTCTTTGTCTCTTCTTGTTTTACTTAGATATCATGTATTAATTCAGAGTAGGTAAATCCATCAGAGCTACTCAAGATCTGTGTAATACATATACATATATTATACAATGCCTATCTCTGTGACACTTTTCTAAATATCTAACTTAATCACATTTACACTACTTTATTTGTATAATATAGTTTAGTACAGTCTTTAACTTACAGTAATTCAATGGACAGTAGTTTGTAAGGTAAGTTCATTACATGAGTTGTTTCGATAATATAGCAGTGTTCTAGTGCACGGTTCAGAGCTCCATTTAGCCAAACACAAGTGTTGCAACTATTTACATTTATAGCTCAGTGCTTTAGATATCTGGCTGCTGAGCCAGGGGTTGGGAGTTTGATTCCCCACTGTGCCTCCTGTGAGTAGAGCCAGCCTGTGTGGCCTTGGGCAAGCTGCACAGTCCCAGGAAGCCCCCAGAAGAAGGGAATGGAAAACCACTTCTGAATACTCTCTACCTGGAAAGGATCACCATAAGTCAGAACTGACTTGATGGTATACAATTATTTATTATTACCTCACTTTTCCACTATAAAGTAGTATTCAAGCCATCTGATAGAGATCATAAAACAGAATTAGAACCCCAAGCAGAAACAAATGCAGTGATCTGGTTTTAAAAATCACAGTCTAGGATTGCCAGTGTTTAACCATAGGGGCCAAGTGGAAAAATATATCATGAGTTGAAGTTAATTTACATATTTGAATAAACAGAATAATTAGTATGAATTAGAAATCATCTTCTCAAGCCATGTTTGGTACCTAACTACAATTGGAATCCATGTTGCTCTTGGTCTACAGCGTGGTTTCTCAACATCGTTCTTCAGATGTTGTTAAGTCTCAGGGTCCCTAATTCTTGGCAAGGCTGTCTTGAGCATGAGAGTTGAAATCCAGGAACATCTAGGGAACCATATTTGTGTGTTACAGCTCTACAGTGTTTTAATTTATAATTTCTCACCCAACTAGAGTCTGATGTTGAAACATGTCAGTTTATCCATCACGGCTAATAACAAAAACAGAATCCTCTATTTAAAACATATTCAGGTTTGTGTGTAAGACTTTTCTTGTTGTTGATTCATTACATAATATTTCTCTTACAAAAAACTTAGGAACTCAGATGTATTCTTTTTATTTGCCCAGTGATACAGCCATCTTTTATGGAACTAATATTTTACACTCACTCTCAGCAATTTTTCCAGACTGTTATTTGTCTATTTGTTTTTGACACTGAATAATTTCGTTGTAATTTATTCTGTCCAGTCATGTGAACTAAAAACTTTTAAAACTCTGAATTCTTAGAAACATTCCTAGAGTTGATGGGCCATATACTATTGCCTCAGGAGACTGTTGTAAAGTAGCTGTTCTATTACCAATTATCTGGTGAAATATTTGGCTTTGCTGGATTAAAACCACCTTCACCTCAGTGTTTTCATAGAAATCAGAAAACTGAAAACCCTCATAGGCCATTTGCCTCTTCATTGAAAATGCTCATAGATAATTTCTTTCAGGAATTTTTCAACTTGTTCATTAGCAGTGCATTCTGTATCCCTTGCTGTTTTGTTACAAGTACCTTGCATATATTTCATTCTTATTAGCAAGCATTAAATGTGGTGATGTCTTCTGGGACATTTACCGTTTACTTCTTGATCGTGCTTTCAATACGAGAACACCACAATATGCCTCAGCCACTTGTGAAATAGCAACCATGCCAGGAAAAAAAAATTCTGTCTTGACAGGATATATTAATTTGTACTAGGGCTCTGTTTTCAAGAGTCTTCTGCTGCATCTATAACCATCCCCCATTGATCTTTTGAGTGCAGACTAATAAATCATCACTGAGCCTTTCTGGCTTGTGGATTTAGTGGAAGAGCTGCAAGAGACTCTGGATTTTCAGAGGGTGTGGGTTTTTTTTCATTGCCCTCATTGAATCCTGTTTGAAAGCTAAGATTTCATGGTCTCATCCTTCTGCCAAGAAAGTGCATTCGTGCTAAAGAAGCTCCCTTCATTATTGGGGAAACTACCCTTAGGGATGGAAAAGATTTCTGTTGGATTGACAGGCTTGATAAAAGTCAAATTTCTGCACCACGCAAGACTGACTGCAAAAATAAATGTACCTTGCCTCTAAAGAATTCACATGTTACTCTAGTTCAGATCAGAAGGGGAACATGCAGTCGGCAATGTTTAATTTTCCTTGTATCATTTGTGCTTTAAAATGTGAAAATGTTGCTTCCTTTTCTAAGGGTTTAAAAAGGGGGGGGGAGTCTAGGCAGTTCTGTTTGTGATATACTTACATGTGCATTTATTTTGTATTAGTTGAATCTCTAGTGATAATTAACAAAGCAACATTTGAAGCAAGAATGAAAATTAGCAAAGGGTAAGTAGAGGTAATAATGGAATGAGTAGAGATAATCCAAATCATGTAATAGAATACCTCTGCTGTACTTAATCAATAGCACTATGGATTGGCATGTTGGCACTTTGATCCTTTTATTCAAAGGAAAAACAATTGCTGACTCTTAACATGACCCACAGATAGAGAAAGGGGATTTATTTATTTATTTTCCTGAGAGAAATATGAGTGTAAATTGAAAAATCTTTGCATTTATTCACACCTAACTGATGCAGTGTTGGGATAAGTGCCCAAATAATTGCTGTGACTACATTGACAAGTCATCTGATAACTCCTTCTGCCATATGCATTGTTGTATTTAATAGCAATATATAACTGAACTGCATTGTGGAGAATAAATAATAAGGCACAAAGACTTTTCCATATGTATCCTCGTAATAGTAACATGTGCTGAAGATCATTTTTTCCATATCTGTCCTTGAAATAATAACATGTTTGGTGCTGGTACTACCTCCACTAATGTAACTCACAACTAGTCCATACCATCCTTGTATTCATAGTTGCTGGAAACTGACTTTCTGGTGAAGAGCCTGTCTGTACCTGGCTAGTGTGGTCCTCAGTAGGTATGGGATTTTTAAATATATATATATATATTGACATGGATCTGTCATATATATATGACTATATATATATATAAATCCCATAATTCTGATAGTTCCTCCTGACAGATCCATGTCTACAGACACATAAATGTGTTTGGTGGCCAAGCTCTGCCCTTGCTTTCTGGGCAGAAAGGACGCTTCCCCTATGTGAGGCCACAAAGCCTTCCCATCTATACCTTTTCTCCTAGGTGTCTCTGCCAGGTCGGACTCCCAGAATGGAAAATTATGGGATTTGTAGTCCCCAAATCCAATACCTGGTCCTCAGATGTTAGGAAAGCAGTTTGCTGCCAAGATTTTACATGCACGTTTTACCATTTGGTGGGATTTGTGTGAGGTTGTACTCTACTGGTATAGCTTTCAAGAGCTCAGAGTCTCCTCTAGGTTACAAGAAGGCGGCAGAATAAGATTTTACAGAGGAACAGTCACATAGGAATTTTTTTAGTAAAAAGATAAAATTTTGGCTGAACAATAGAAAATACATTTATTTATTTAATTTTATTTTATTTAACTTTATTTTATTTTATTTTATTTGTATACCGCCCCATGAGTGCATTGCACTACTCTGATCAGTTTACAGTCAGCAAAAACACAATAAAAATCAGTCAAATAAAAACAGCACAAAAAACACTCAAACAACAACTGCAAGAGGCAGAAATTACGAAATAAAAAGAGGCATGGGCATATAAACAAGCAGATACAAATATTTGTGTCAGCTCTTATATTACTTATATAAAACACACACACACAAAATCAAAATTAACAATCAGCAAGGGAACAGTACCTCTATTTGGACTAACTAAGATTAAAGAAGAATATATACTATACTTCTGAGTTTTCCAAAAATATTCATTATATTAGGAGGGACAAAACAATATATGCACGGAGACCTCTAAGAATGGCAATTTTTAAATAAATTTTGATTAGTCCTAACAATTATGGTTTGCTTGTGGATTCTGTATGTTTTTAGTATAAATGGTTACCATGAACATGGTGATAGTGTGGTATCATTTCAGTAATACGTGTGTCCAATAACACATAAGGCATACTTGTAGTGAAAGTATGAAAAATCCACAATTTTCCTTATTAATTAGTTCATTGCAGAGGTGCACCATTTCTCTTCCCTCCCTCCCATTCCCAGCTTTTATTTATTTTGCCTTCCTCCCTTCCTCTGCCACACTCCCTCTTTCCTGTACAGAACTGGCAGATTGTACTGCTCTCACCCCAGAAACAGCCTTGCTGGGGAAGGGTTTGAAGACCGCATTGTAATTAAAATTATTATTTTGTTTTAATGGTGATAATGTCCATAATTACATCAGTTTCTCAGCTGATTTAGCTCTTGGAGTCTTTGGAGGCCAATATAATTCTATTGCAGTGACTATAGGGGCCTCATGCAATGAATATGAAACAGCTGGAATGAGGGTTAACTCTCGGTCCAGCCCTATTAGTGATTCACATGCATACACTTCTTCCTTTTCTCATCTCCCTCCCACATTTTGAAATAAAGACCCTTTAAACTCTAAGAACTGATAAGAGCTCTGACAGGATAACACTTCACATAACATGTTGCTCTCAGATTGAGCGCTGCTCTGTTATTCTTTCTTTCTGTATTTCTTTAAGAGCACTTATGCATATCTTTGTGTGTGTTTGATCTCCACAAACAATTTACAGTAATCATCAATTTCTTCTAGCAAGCTTTTTGTGGTGTACAAGCCCATCTCATGTATTACACACTGGCAAACCCAGATCTCCATCAAGTATATCATCAATAGAGAATTGCAGCCTGATGAGTGTGTCTGTACAAAGCACATGTCTTTCATTCATGCTTAGACAAAAAATGAAGTGTGTAAAGTGGTTCACAGACAAGATCGTAATTTCCTCTTACCAATTTAAAAAGTACTCAGTAAATTTTAAAGACATTATCCCATGTTCATTTTAAATTCTTCTGGAAAATATTCTTATTTGAACTATTTGCAACTGCTGACCAGGAGGCTCCTAGTATTGTGCCTGTTATAGAGTTTTGAATTTCTGGTTAAATTCCTCTAGCTGTGCAACAGTAGTGCAGGGATTCACAGAGCAGAATAGCTTCAAGTTCTGCGAAATAGACCACCCCTTTTCTTATGAACTGGCACTTGCAGTCTCAACAACTTGTTCATAGACATTTGTAAGGTGAAGAATAAAAAACATTTTATTTACTTACAGTTGTGAAAAATTCAAACAACAAACTGACAAAAATGACTGCTTTTCAGCAACAGACCTCAACAGATTCACGGCTTTCAACAGACCAAAGAGAGGCGGGAAACACTGAGCAGAGAGGCAAGGCTTCTTTGAATTCAGAGGTGGGAAGGAACAATTAACTAGTGCTGGATAAATTGACAGTCACTCCAGCCCACAAAAGTATCTCCCAGCCAAACTTTCTAAAGGCAGCATATGAGGTTGCAAAAACTTCATCATTGCCTTGTATTCTAAAGCAAGCAGCAAAGGTAGGGAGTGTGTCTGAGTTTAAAAATATAAACTGGCATGCAATCACGCATGCCTGAAAAATTGTCCTTTGCTTGCTGCAAATGTTCTTGTGGATAAAGGTCTAGCACAGGGTCATTCATAAGAAGCAGGCACTAGCAGCAGGTGCTATCATCAGCTATCGTTAATTTTGCTCACAGGTCATCCAAGAGGTGAGGGAGCATGATCATTTTTAGATTTCTGACACTGTGCATCAGAAGTAGAAAGAAAGAAAGAAAGAAAGAAAGAAAGAAAGAAAGAAAGAAAGAAAGAAAGAAAGAAAGAAAGAAAGAAAGAAAGAAAGAAAGAAAGAAAGATGACTATCCATCACCAACACCAGTATATGGTAAAATGATTACTATTAAAAATGAAATCCATTGATTGGTTATTTCTATATTTCAGAGGCTTTGGAATAATTTGCACTTTTGATCTAGGTGTGACCTTACGACCCTCATCCTGCCTAATGGTAGAATGCTGACAAGTGTCAGCAGTGTTTGTGCATCATGAAGTGCTTGAACATAATGGCCAACCTCATACCTGCAGTAACACATGCATTTTGGTAATGTCAGCAAGCTAACTCAAATCCTTAGTGTTTTTATTGCATCCTTAGAAGATCTTTTAATCTTTGTTGGTGTTGGTCAAGTGTCAGGCTTTTTGTGTTCCTCTTTGTAATTATTCTCCCTCTTATTTTTATTCCTGAATGCCACTGTCTTGTCTCTGTTTCATTTACAGCAGGGTTGGTGAAATGGTTTAGATGTCACACTCAGTCCTTGTCCCTCTTATACCTCATGGGATAAGGTCAGTGGCATGACCACAACTCCATTGTCATGAGTGTCACCACAGTCCCTGACATTGGAGGTGCCCAGAGAGGGTCTGGGAATTTTTATCCGCCTTGTTTTCTTCCATCCAATACCTCTGTGAGATCCTCCAGCAGTCTTGGGGACGGGACAGCTCCCAGATTCTGGGCAATTGGCAAAGCAAGGTCTTCAGATTTTCTTTGAAGTCCTTCCCTCTTCCCTGGTGAGAGGCATATATCCAGTGAGACTTTTTAGAGCAGGAGGAGCTTGGAGAGAAGGAGGGGCATACCTAGACCTTTTATGAATTGGGATCTGCTGTAGGTCAGATGAGGTCTATGGAACATAGATCCTACTCCCATGATTCAGACCAATATTTGGCCCATCGATTTCCAGCAATCTCAGACAGCAGGACCATTGGCAAAACTTCAACAATATCTGGAGAGCAGCAGGTTCTCAGCCCTGCTTTAAGTAATCAAATGAATGGTTCTCCTGAGACATCCTGGGAGCAACTTTCAAATCTTGTATTGGTGCTTGTACGGTTTTATGAGGTAGAGTCAGCTGATTCAAAAAGAGGGGCTCAACTGACATTAAATGGAAGGGCACTTGACCTAATAGACCAAGTCTGTATCTTGATGATGACAGAGTTGTTCTAGCTTTGTTGCTGGCTCTGGAAGCAGAGACAGTGGCAGTAGCTTGTTACCTTTCACCCTGCCCCCCCCTTTTTTTTTCCTGGGACTTGGAGATTTTTAGATTGACAGTGAACTGCTTCCCTCCCTCCTTTCTCTCCTGCTTCCCCTGCTTATTTGCTGAATGGAGCCTGGAAGGTCTGCAGCAAAGCCCTGCTGTGCATATAACAGTGCCTGCCTGTCTTCCTCAGGTGATCTGAAGTCTTTTCAGAAATGAGTTTGGCCCTGAAAATGTGCAGATACTGAACATCAGATACTCTTTTTCTAAAACTTCAAAAAAAATCCCTTTTGGTTATTTTTCTTATATTCTCCTTGTGTCTTAGGTTGTTGCAGACCAGGCTAAGTGAAGGACTTCCTAACGTGCATTTCCTACGGATAATTCGTTCCTATAGCTGATAATATAGTTGCTGTTGCTACACCAGCCTTGAGCCTGGTCTATGCATGGAGGAGAATTATCAGTATAATCCTGAGGTGAAAGTAGACATTTCTGAATGTTCCCCTGCAACATCCCTCTGAGAGCACCATTTTCCTTCCATTAAAAACAAACATCAGGGAGCACTGTGTACCATTTGGCAATAGGTAGCACCAGTACTACAGTATATCACAGAAGTGAGTACACTCCCTCACATTTCATAAATATTTTAGTATATCTTTTCATGTGACAACACTGAAGAAATGACACTTGGCTACAATGTAAAGCAGTGAGTATACAGCTTGTATAACAGTGTAAATGTGCTGTCCCCTCAAAATAACGCAACCCACAGCCATTAATGTCTAAACCGCTGGCAACAAAAGTGAGTACACCCCTAAGTGACAATGTCCAAATTGGGCACAAAGTGTCAATGTTTTGTGTGGCCACCATTATTTTCCAGCACTGCCTTAACCCTCTTGGGCATAGAGTTCACCAGAGCTTCACAGGTTGCCACTGGAGTCCTCTTCCACTCCTCCAGGACGACATCACAGAGCTGGTGGATGTTAGAGACCTTGTGCACCTCCACCTTTCGTTTCAGGATGCCCCACAGATGCTCAATAGGGTTTAGATCTGGAGACATGCTTGGCCAGTCCATCACCCTTACCCTCAGCTTCTTTAGCAAGGCAGTGGTTGTTTTGGAGGTGTGTTTGGGGTCGTTATCATGTTGGAATACTGTCCTGCGGCCCAGTCTCTAAAGGGAGGTGATCATGCTCTGCTTCAGTATGTCACAGTATATGTTGGCATTCATGGTCCCCTCAATGAACTGTAGCTCCCCAGTGCTGGCAGCACTCATGCAGCCCCAGACCATGACACTTCCACCACCATGCTTGACTGTAGTCACGACACGCTTGTCTTTGTACTTCTCACCTGGTTGCCGCCACACATGCTTGACACCATCTGAACCAAATAAGTTTATCTTGGTCTCATCGGACCACAGGACATGGTTCCAGAAATCCATGTCCTTAGTCTGCTTGTCTGCAGCAAACCATATGCGGGCTTTCTTGTGCATCAACTTTAGAAGAGGCTTTCTTCTGGGACGACAGCCCTAGAGACCAATTTGATGCAGTGTGCGGCATATGGTCTGAGCACTGACAGGCTGTCCCCCCACCCCTTCAACCTCTGCAGCAATGCTGGCAGCACTCATACGTCTATTTCCCAAAGCCAACCTCTGGCTATGACACTGAGCACGGGCACTCAGCTTCTTTGGTTGATCATGGTGAGGCCTGTTCTGAGTGGAACATGTCCTGTTAAACCACTGTATGGTCTTGGCCACCGTGCTGCAGCTCAGTTTCAGGGTTTTGGCAATCTTCTTATAGCCTAGGCCATCTTTATGTAGAGCAACAATTCGTTTTTTCAGATCCTCAGATAGTTCATTACCGTGAGGAGCCATGTGGAACTTCCAGTGACCAGTCTGAGAGAGTGAGAGTGATAACACCTGCTCCCACTTCACACCTGAGACTTGTGACACTAACGGGTCTCATGATACCAGGGAGGGAAAACGGCTACTTGGGCCCAGTTTGGACATTGTCACTTAGGGGTGTACTCACTTTTGTTGCCAGTGGTTTAGACATTAATGGCTGTGGGCTGCGTTATTTTGAGGGGACAGCACATTTACACTGTTATACAAGCTGTATACTCACTGCTTTACTTTGTAGCCAAGTGTCATTTCTTCAGTGTTGTCACATGAAAAGATATACTAAAATATTTATGAAATGTGAGGGGGGTGTACTCACTTCTGTGATATACTGTATATCATTTCTTCCTGCTAAGCTACTTTTCTACTTGGTTTGGTAATTTAGATAGATAGATAGATAGAGAGAGAGAGAGAGAGAGAGAGAGAGAGAGACAGGCAGGCAGGCAGGCAGGCAGGCAGGCAGGCAGGCAGATGGGATCACTCAAAATTCTGCTAACCCTGCCTGCAACCCTAGTGGTATTGTCTGTTCTACAATCTTAAAAGCCTCTTAACCATTTCATTTGTAGCTCACTCCACTGCATGTGTAGACCCAAACCTAATTTCATGAGAGGTACTTCCTAATTAGACCTTTCTTATGCAATCTTCCATCTGGAAATATGGAGTTTTACAAGAGTCCAGTCAGTGTTGACTTCTGTGACTTTCCCATGTTTTTCCAACACTTCTTCTATCTTTTTTCTTACAATTAAAAATCTAAGAAGGAGGGGGAAAGGAACCCATCTGGAGCACCTTAATTTAAATTTTTCTTAACTTCTGGATTGAAATGTTGTCTTCTCTCAGATGGCTTGTTTTGAATACCACTTCCCACTTACCTACAGAGTATCCCAGACAATATGCCACTGGGTCTTGAGGCTGAAATCTGGTGTTCACCACAGTCTCCCTTTAATTCATTCTGTTAATGTTACGATATCTTTTTAAAGTGATTATGTGGACCAAACACTTCATTCCAAGAACATAGTCTGAAGGGGTGACTTTTTCCTGGAAATCACTTCAGCACTAGCTTAGTTACACTTGCATGTATTGCAGGGAGAGGAATCATCACAAAATAAAGAAATTAGCATTTACACTTGGGATATGGCTCCAGTCTGGAATAAGCAAACTCTTTGTTTGAATGTTTTGAACTTTCAGTTTAAACAACTTGAGTTAGCTATACATAAAATGGGGTACATTAAATTGTAGGCTATGTAATGAATTAATCAAATCACAAAGTGAATTAGACTAATCTGAACAGATCCGGATTCATCTGAAGCAAGCTGCAATTTGATGATCTGGACACCAAACTGGAGTAAAGCAAATGCAGTGTTTCTCCAAAATGTTGCAAAACAGCACCATATATTATATATGTGTGTGTGTATGAATATAGCATATATATATATGTACTATATTCATACATATATTCATATATATATGTGCTATATTCATATATATGAATAAAGGAGGATGGCATTGGATTGTGAAAAGATTGAGTTTATTAGAAGGCTTATCTCCACTGTGTTGGTGTTCTCAATTGTGATTGGATTGTTTTTTTGTTTTTGGTGTTGGTTTTTTTTTTGCTGCTACTCATATTTCAATTTTATGTTTTTAAACATATCGTACCAGTATTTCAATGAAGACACATGAGAATCGCTGTTGTTGAATGTTTCTTGATATACTGGAATGTGCAGGTACATCCAGTCCACACACAACTTCCAATTGTTCCCCAACATCTCATCCCAGCCCTTAGAGCTCACCCATTTTTTGCTTGTGTTCTCTGCCCTAACTTTGTCCTGTTTTCTCTCCTTTTTTTGTTTCACTTACACATTATCTGCACCCTAACAGCGCATGTATATACCCATACACTGTCAGTGTCACATCATCCTAAAAGCTACCTTTTGCCTGTTTCACAGCATTGTGATCTTCCCTTTCTATTTTTGCATGTAATACCTGTGAAAGAGCATCCAATTTTAATATTCAGAAAAGGAAGGTCTCTCACATTTCTCTAGTTAGCAGTAGATGGGGTAAAATTATCACGCGGAAAAGAAAGTGTGCTGGATCGTTTGGCTGTACAATGTAGAAAGGATCATAAACACACAAGGGTGAAAGAGGAAGCAGCTGGACCAGGGGCCGTCATCTTCCACTGCTGTTTCAAAGGTTTTCAGTGTGGCAATGTTGTCATCTGAAATATTGCCCTTCTGCTCAGTGCCTGAGCACAGAACAAGATGGAGTGGGGGAAGTTGCCTTCCTGCTGCCTGGAGTGATAATAGGGTGGGGCCAGAAAGTACATGGACAGGGGAAGTACTACTGCTCATTGACCCCAAAATATTCATCATACTTCACAAGGTCAAGGAAAGGGAAAGTGGACATGGGTTGTTAGATAGGAAAGCACTGAGCCAATCAGAGGCAAAGAGATGCCATGTGGAAACCCCCAGGAAAAGTCAGTCTAACCCCCCCCCCACACACACACACATACCCAGAAACAGCATGGATCAAGGTGGTGTAACAAGCCACAGGGGTAGAACTGGTACTGATACAAAGCTGCAAAACACAGGAAAAAAGTAAACCATTGGTGTTTGTTAGTGTAGAAAATCCAGCAAATAAGGTGTGTTTTTTTTTGGGGGGGGGGTGTCTGTTTTTGTCATGATTGGTACCAGTGTAACCTTGCTTCACATGGACAACACGATAAATACCAGTACCATTCATTCATTTATGCGAGAACAAATGTCTTATGTAGATGTGTTCTGGGTAAGTCTGTGTATTAGTTCCAGTGCTATATTGGCCATAATTTTATTAGGCAGTGACATTTTCCTTATTCTACCCTGCCCCCACCCCTGTTATTTTGGCTCTAGTTTTTCTAGGTTAAATTTTATTTTTATTTCAATCTGCTTTTTTGTTCAGTGCGTTTGTTCTGTCTTTTCATCTTATGTTACTAATGTACTGCCCCATAGGACTTAAAGCACTCTCTGGGTGGTTTACAGTTTAATTATGCAGGCTACACATTACCAAACACACACACCCAGTGAGCTGGGTCCTCCTTTTACTGATCTCAGAAGGATGGAAGGTTAAGCCAACCTTGAGCCGGCTACCCAAGTCCATCAGGATTGAACTCAGGTCGTGAGCTGAGTCTTGACTGAAGTAGGTACCTTGTATCTGTGTTTCATGCAGTAAGTCTTAGCACCCAAACAGCGCACGTATATCACAGACACTATCACAGTGTTCAAAGCAACAGATACTTTTTTTGCTGACTTTAATCCTCAAAGCAATGTCTGTAAACTATGTGCACTTGTGTGCCTAAAACAAAAAGTTACAGATGTTTCGGTCCCCTTGTGCAAGTCTACAGGAGACATGAAGATTCAGATTTCTGAATTTTGATTTGGATGTGGATCTGAAATGGGTTAAGTGAGTCCTGAATCCAACTGATCAGATGGAAGACCAGTCCAAGTCACTGCCTTGAGCCCCTTGGGAACCCCTTGCACTGGTCAGGTAAACTAAACCTAGTGTTGATGGTGGATAAAGTACCTGCAAGTCTGGTGAAATGAGGGGAATTTTTTTTAAGGCACTTCTTTTTTAAAGCTACTTTTCCCAATTGGAGAGATCTTTAGATGTTTTATGCTATACCACTCACTGATGACACAGACCTTCGGTTTATTCAAAATCTTATTTATTTAATTCCTACTTCAGACACCACTGAGAGATTAATCTGCCATTTTAAAAAAGAATAGGCTCAATGTGCTTATTGTGTGTTTGACTCTGAAGAGCTGGTCACAAATGGGCTGTTTTGATGTGTCTTCTGGAAGATCACCTCCTGCCAAGCTTGCTATCATTAGAAAATTTCCCAGATTCATTAGTAACCTTTAATTGCTTCACAACGTTGCAATGCAAGCTAGTGGAAGTAGAAGACAAAGGGTGAGAAAAATATCTCCTTTCTATTTAATAATATTAAATAGAAACATTGTGTCTGTCTATTTAAAGAGCTGTCTTTCTTTCCAGATGAGATAATGTGTTGAGAGAGCATCATTTTATCAGTAATCGCTGGGTACCATTTCCCCAAGAGAAGCTACTAGCCTTTCATATTAGTCAATTTCTATACTCCCTCGAAATGTATAAGGAAGAGGTCATTCCTTTTTGTTTTAAAGTATTTCGGGTGCTAAGAAGAGTGTGTTCACAATGCACATTAGAATTCAGTAAGTGTAGATCAAGAATATAGAAGTTAATGAATTCAGGACTCCTAAAAGTGAATAAGCTGGCTGGATAGCTCAGAGGTTGAGAAAGGTATGCAACGGCGAGCATGGAAGATGGCAGAGTTTTGAGAAGTCAGGTTTGTTTTGAGATTTGGATTGGGATTGGGATTGGGTTTATACTGGAGCCCCAGCCAACATGGCCATGAATGCTTCTGTCAAGAAGGATGAAAGAGGGTGAAGTAATTTGTGCCAGTAGTCTCGATTTAGTCAGATGTGGGGTGGAGACCAGCATCTATCTACTCACCTAGGAAAGGATGACAGACTCTGAACAACAAACGTGCTTCCCTAAGTGCCATACAAAAAAACCCTGTGACATAAGGCAGCTGTGAAAAAGATATTTTTTAAAATAGAATAAATCAGTCTCTGGAACCGTTGCAGCTGAAACAATTCATGGTCCTGATGAGGTGATTTTCCTTTCTATTAAAAATAACATATACCCCACCTGCCAAGAATGTTTTCACTTTTCTGGAAACATGACCCTGCTCTTCCCCTGTTCCCAGATGCAAACCTTAATACAGTTGAGGGGATTTGACTGTATCAGAGAATTTGACAGTAATAGTATTAGGGCTTTGTTCCAAATTTAGATTCCTAGTAGAGGCACCCAAGGCCGAATGGTCAAAACTGAAACTCTAGTCTAAGGTTCATCCATCATCTTCAAGGATTAACGTTCACATCAGCTAAAGAACATGAATAATTGCAGTGGTGATGGGAGCAGAGAAGTTCTTGAAAAGCAGCCACTGGGCCGTCGTGGCAGCAGCAGACAGTGATGCTAATTATCACTTTCATAAGATCCAAGAAAGCAAGGGAAATCTAAAGGTGGATTAGAGATACTGAAAGATCAACAGGGGACTATATTATCTGATCAGGATAAATCAAATAGAACAGTGGTTCCCAAACTTTTCAAACTCATGGCTCCCTTGTGCCGCGGTGGCGGAGCAGGAGGAGTGGCAAGGGGTGTGGGGTAGAGCAGGAGGCAAAGAAGCATGAGGAAGTCAGAACCAGAGCCAGAAGAGCAGCAGAAGCAGCAGTACTGGCTCAGTGAAGAAACAGAGAGAAGATTCTGCCACAGTTCTAACTGGGTTTGACAGTGCCCTAGGGACGTGGTGGCGCTGCGGGTTAAACCGCTGAAGCCTCTGTGCTGCAAGGTCAGAAGACCTGCAGTCGTAAGATCGAATCCATGCGACGGAGTGAGCCCCCGTCGCTTGTCCCAGCTCCCGCCAACCTAGCGGTTCGAAAGCATGCAAAATGCAAAAATGCAAGTAGATAAATAGGTGCCACCTCGGTGGGAAGGTAAACGGCGTTCCGTGTCTAGTCACGCTGGCCACGTGACCACGGAGGATTGTCTGCAGACAAACGCTAGCTCTATGGGTTGGAAATGGAGATGAGCATCGCCGCCTAGAGTCGGACACGACTGGACAAATTGTCAAGGGGAACCTTTACCTTTTGACAGTGCCCTGGGGTGCCGCAGAGGCCACAGTGTGCCACAGCGCACCTTTTGAGAACCCCTGAGATAGAAGATGGAAACAATATATTGAAAAACTATACAGGAGATGAAAGAGTGATAAATTCTTCAAAAAAAATATTTTGGTGAAGAAAGTGATGTGAAAGCTGTTGTCAAAGCAAATGGAAAAGAATAAATCACCAGGATTAGATAGGATATCAATACCACTATTTCAAGCTACAGGAACTGAATTTAACAAAATCTTTACAAGGATATGCCAACAAATATGAAAAATAAAAAAATGATCTACATATTGGAAACATTTTTAAGGATCCTTAAGAAGGGAGACACCAAAGGTTGCTGTGTTTTATAGGATAAGTGCATTAATTTTCCACGCTAGGAAAGTGATGCTCAAGATTTCACAACAATCTTTAGCATATACAGACTGAGAAAGTCTTTGACTATATCGATCATGGAAAATCTATAGATCACTTTAAAAGAAATGTTTGTCTACAACATTTGATTGCCCTGATGCATAACCTTATATTCTGAACAAGAGGCTACTTTTAGGACACAAATTTGGAAAACAGAATTGTTTTCAATAGGCATAGGTGTCAAAGAAGAGTGTATTTTATCTCCCTATCTATATGCAGAATGCATCATACAAAAAGATGGATTAGGCTCAGATGAAAAGGGAGTAAAAATTGTGGAAAAAAGATAATTTAAGGTATACGGAAGACACCATATTACTGGCAGAAAATAGCAATGACTTGAAACATCTGCTGGTGAACCTTGAAGAAAGTGAAAAATCAGGATTACAGTTGAAGATAAGGAAAAGTTAAGAAGAAGAAAAATAACAAGATAGAGAAGAATTGTAACTTTAATGTTGAAAACAAAGAAATCAAAATTGTTAAGGATTTTCTATACCAAGATTAAATTACTAATCCACATGGAGACTGCAGCCAAGAAATGTGAAGAACACTGGGAAAAATCCTCAAGTGTAAGGATGTGTTGTTGGAGAACAAAGTATGGTATTGCTGATTGTCATGTATGAGTGTAAAAGCTGGACTGTGAAGAAAAATAACAGGAATAAGGTCAATTCGTTGGAAACATGTTGGAGCAGAGTTTTGTGGTTACCATGGACTACAAGAAAGATAACTGGAATCTATTTCAAAGTGAGCCTGAGTGCTCATTAGAAGCTAAAATGACTAAACTGAAGCTATCATACTTTGGGTATATCAGAAGTCACTAAAAGAGAAATCTAAGAATGCTAGGAAAAGTAGAAGGCAGTAGGAAAAGAGGAAGAATGACTATCAGATGGATTGACTCAATAAAGGAAGTCATGGTCTTTTGTTTGCAAGACCTGAGCAGGGCTGTTAATGATAAGAGCTTTTTGATGTTATTATTTCATAGTGTTGCCGTAAGTCAGAAGTGATTTGACAGCACATAACAATAATGACCTTGTGCCTGCATTTCTGGACAATTTGTTTGGTGGAGAAAGAAAAATCAGGGAATCCTGCCATTTGTCCAAGTTCAGCTGCAAATCCAAGACCAAAGCTCTTTAAAACATATGCCCAAGTTGTGAAATGAGAGGCACAACAGAAGCTACTGAGGCGGAAAACTCCAAATGGTGTGGAAGTAATGTCTAAAGTGTACTGGAGATTACAGTCATTTCCATGAAGCAACAGTTCAGCAGGGTAGGAAGAGACACTTCTGCAGCAAAAGGAAAAGAAAAAGAAAAAAAAGAAAGAAAAAGGTGTGCCAAGAGGGGTGGATGGACAAAGTATAAATTTAAAAAAATTATTAAACCCAGCGTAGTTCT
This sequence comes from Intellagama lesueurii, assembly GCA_037013535.1. Lineage (NCBI taxonomy): Eukaryota > Metazoa > Chordata > Lepidosauria > Squamata > Agamidae > Intellagama > Intellagama lesueurii. The sequence continues at coordinate 176,361,554 of JBAJHW010000003.1, read as the reverse complement.
TAGGGGGCATGAATGGGGTAAAAGGGACACATATTGTTCTAAGGTGGTGGTGGGAATGTATGGAATATTGTATATGAGGCTGTGCTGTCATGCTTTGAGAAAGATTTCTAAAGAAAAAGAAATAACCTCAAGGCACTGTTTGGAAGAGCTATGCATGCAGCAGAGTCTCCCAAGGAAGGTAGCCTGTGAAAGAAACAGAGAAATCATGATGAGTATATGCATCTAAACTGGCAGCCATGTGTTTGACAGCAGAATGAATACACATTTTGCACTCCCACCAGCCAGCTCATTGGTATCTACATTGCCTCTCTGTACTAGTTCACTGTAAACGTCCAGTTGCTGCTTCTAAAATTTATGTCACTTTTGCTCATTAAACAACACAAAAGGACATAGAATGTTAGACGTTTCTTCAGAGGAAGATTAAAATGTGCACATTTGCTGGCTTGGGGCAGGATTTTGAAGACTAATCTGGTCCAATATTGTTTTGTTTAATTCTAGTCTATTGTGCTTTTAACAAAGGTTTTCTTTGCTGTTGTCTTCTTTCTGTCGAACGTTGTGTACCATTTTAATGTTGTGATTATTTATTTTGTATTTTAAAGTAAGTTGTAATTGCTTTGTGAGGGATTTTATACCAGAAAGCATGCTAGAAATCTGAACAATAACAACAGCAACAACAACAGCAAGAGAAGCAGCAACAGCAGTAGTGGTAGCTGCATAGGTGTATTTCTAATGCTATTACTATCTAAAGAAATCCCTAGGAGGCTGGGCCCATTGCCACTTTTCCAACCACATATGTATCCACATTCACAACAAAAGTAAATAAATAAAATTAAGGCAAAATGTAGGTAGGTAGGTAAGTAGAGAGTGATGCTGTTCTGTATATTAACCGTGGCATTCCTCTAAAGACATTCTGTGTTTTTCGAGACCTTGAGGTTTGTTTGCGTGGTTTAATAATTTATACCACACTTTACTTAATAAAATAAACTCAGATGGAGCCAGAACAGATTAATCTGGACTCTCTTGTGGTTCTCCTTCTCCCACTTGTAATGTCACTGTATTCTGCTCTGTCTCAGAGTTAAACAGTGCCTCGCTCTGCTTCCTTCACTCTTCAAAAATATGCTGTCCTGAGTAATTTGTAGTTTTAGATAGCAACTGAAATTGTACCAGTTATGATTAAGATGGAGTGTCATGCTATCATAATTCTGTGAAGAATATGCATTCATGATTCTTTTTCATCTTCAGATTTGCAAATCTGACAGACTAGGGGTCAGACTGTAAATATTTGTGTACAGTATCTATCTTTTTAAATAAAAGCCCACGTAATCCCCTCCCCCAATCTGGAATGTGACCATAGTGCGTGCATCAAACCAAATTTTTCTCTCCACCATTTTTGTCCAGAAATCCTCCCTAAGGAACAGTTGGTCCAGGGAGATTGGGTGCACTGCATGTAAGCATGAAGAATTGGTTTTGACTAGAGAAAATGAGAAATCAACAGCAGACTGGTAATTTTCTCCTAGTTTGTTATCATAATTCCAAGAGGTTTTGGGCCTGAAAGTCAATGGCTAGTCTGAATGAGAGTAGTTACACTGAATCATCTGGATTTACACAAGTGCTGGCTTACTGTCCAGCAGTTGATTTAGTGGGGCTACTCTATTTTGGACTAGCGTTTGGACTTTGATGTCATTCTAAGCAGTTATCAACATATTTGCACACCTTTTCTGTCAGCAGGTCCCACCTAGCCTATGCTTTCTCGCCTAGCAACGGAAAACATGATATAGCCCAACAGTTCTACTTCCTTTTAAAACCTTTGGTCTATTTGCCTCTTTCAGTTATGAACTAGAGCGATTGCTGCTTGATCCACTATTGTTGGGTATTTTTTACCCTTGAGAAGGGTTTAAAATTTTTTTCTTAGCTGTATGGAGGCTGAACATGATTGAGACATATGCATCAGATGAAGTATAGTCTTATTCCTAGGACACAAGATCCTGAGAAACATTTACGCTTTATTGAAACTATTTGAGTTGGAACTCATGTTTTCCCACAGGATAACTTCCATTCTGTTTGTCATAATAATTTTGGCTTCAAGAAAATTCAACAAGGTGTGTTAATGGGAATCATTCCTGACACTGTGTTATTGATATCAAACTCATTCCCTTCTGAGCGTACAATTGTGCAGTAAATGAGCTTTATAAACATGCATTTACAGTTGCCTTGATTGTCTATCTTATTTTGTTCCTGCCGCGTTTATCAGTTCTAGAAATTCAAGCGCTCTCTCACTGAGATTGGCAGCGATACAGAACTGTTTTTCACATCCTTTTTATATGTTCACCTAGATCTTTTTCAGTGCAGCATTTCTATATACTCTTAGGGGACCAGAACTGACTTTTATCCCTTTTGAATATGCCAGCATGAATTCAGGACCTATACCCAATTGTTAGTCTCAGCGAGGGTGGACCCAATAAACCAGTTGTTTAAAAGGCAAGCAAACACTTGTGTCAATCCCATTGATTCAGTGGGTCTTCCCTAGTTGAAACTAACAGCTGGATTTAGGCCTGGGTTTTTTGTCTTCCTTTGTCTGAAACATCCCTGTAACTGCAGTCCCGTAATGTTGTGTGCCTCCTGTGATAGCCAGTTTTTGTACTGTTACAGATATGTGATCAGAATGAGGGTCAGATTTTTCATGCATTTTCCCCTTTGCAGAAAGATGCTGGAAGATAATGAAGAGAAAGCAGAGGAAAGAGTAAGGGAGAAACTGGGGCAAGGTTTGTAAAAACAGGGTACAAATTTTTGATTCAGAAAAATCAGCGAGGTCTATTAGTCATGTCCATTCTGCACGTTTGCGCTTCAAACAGGGCTGTGGCAGACATGCTCTTTTTTTGTTTTTGGTTAAAAAGCCTCATTGGAGCGTTATGGAATTGGAATGTGAAGGGTAATTGAGCTGAAAGCCATTCTCTTCCTGCAGTCAGTACGATAGGAGTGATTGAAGCTCCCTCAAACGCAGCCTGGGAATCCTGATGAAAATCCATATGGCAGCTGGACAAGAGGAAGGAAAGGAGAGGAGAGAAATCTGACTTACTGTTCTCTGTGTGTAGATGCAGAATGCCTCAAATTTTCAATTTTATTTTCTTCCCAACCAGGAGAATATTATTGCAGTTGTTTTATGACTGATCATTCTAGTATTGTTAATTTTTAAAGTATGATACACTGCCTTACAGTAGTGAGGGCTCAGAGCTTGAGGAAGGAGAACTAACAAGTGAACTAATGATAAACTAAGAAATTAGGATGGTTTCTTTTAAAACTTATTGACACATTATGGATGTTGGGTTTTTAGGCCTGCAGTCCTTACCTGTGCATACTTTAGCTTCAAAAGATACTGCTAACGTAGCTGATTCCTCATGCACACTGGCATTTGTCCTGCTGTAAGAACGAAATCTTCCCCAAAGGTATTGCTCTTTTATCCAATTTCTATATAGCGTTCTTATACCAGTTAAAGTTGCTCTTTTTGCCTGGCATGTGGTGTCTTTTCCTCTGTGCAGTGTATTTCCTACTACTTTGTGTCCCTATTGTATGCTGCAGTAGTGGTGTCTTCTGTGCTTTTGATGGGTGTGTCTTCACCATTCATGATGCCACCAGTGAGGCATGGCATGGAAGTGTCTGACCAATTTTGCCTTTTGTCTTTCTTTTTTCCTATTGCTATCAACAACAGCTTCTGATGTCAGCTTTTGAAAGCACAGGCTCATGCCACTCCTAATCTCCTTTGGAAAATCAGCTATATTTCACACAAACTTTGAAAAATATTAGAGACACCCTATTGAAGAAGATTCTCTTAGCTGGATTTTGTTTTGTTTGTGCTTGGGAGTAGATTAGCACTGTAATTGACAGCATCTGATCACAGTTCTTGATAGCAGAAGCTCACTCCACTTCTAATCTCTTTTGGAAATCAGCCTTCATCCCAATTATTTTTTCAAAAATGTTGAGATACCTTTTAAAAATGATTCCCTCTTCTTCCCCTCCCTCCCTCCCTCTCCCTCCCCCTTCCCTTCCTTTTTTGTATTTGTTTGTGGGTTAATGGGTTAGTGTTAAAGGCCCAAGACAGCAATGGAGCCTTGGATGTAAGCCCTGCTCCATGTTAGCAAAATGTAAGTGACTATAGATGTAGGTAAATATGGATCTTTGCACTGGAATTTCCAGTATTCTGCCTGGGAACTCATGGTGAATTCTGGGAGCTGGAAGGGGGGAAATGGGAGATCACTAGTGGACATGAAGGATACACACGGAGGGCAGGTAAAAAAGGGTGGAGAACAGTGCAGAGAAATAGGAAGGTGTGTAGAGGGGGATGTGGGCATGTCAATGAGCAATATCGTTATTTACTTCCTCCAACAGGAACAGGAGCCTTGGAAGAGCCTGATGTAAAAGACATCACAAATTACTGTTAACATAACAAAAGTGAAATAACATGTTTATTTGGTTTCACCCGTCTGGATAAGTCCTGAGGCTACATTTTCATTTTCTCTTTTGTTGATTATATCCTTTTACCCCATATTTAAATCACTTAAACAAGGATTTCATAGTGGTTATGACATTCCGTCTCTGCGGTCTATCCTTTCACAATGTTTTATGATGGGCAAAACTATTAATGTATTTACTTTTTGTAATCCTGTCATCTCCTAAATAATCCTATACATGGCAACAGGTTGAACTTGATTAACAATGAATAGGAATCAAGGTTGAGGTAAAACTAGAAATAGGATTGGAGATCGTTTATCTTAAATTGTAAGATTGTTGCCATTTTGAGAGTGTGGTGGGTAGCTTGCTCTCCTCCTTTCACTTGGATGAAATAGTATGTTGCAGCAAATTAAGTTCTATGGTTAAGACTCACACTGTTTGCCTTGGGGAGCGGGGGTGGGATGAACAGAAGATCAATCAGTTCTGGTCCTCAAGCTCATCAAGACCTTGCAAGTGTCTTGTATGATGGGGCACATTGCCTGGTGCTACTGATTGCTATGTAGACAGTGTTGAATGTGTCTCATTAATATTTGTGTTGATTTCTTCCCTAAATTCTGGTGTGTGGAGAAGATGTGTCTTATCTCTCCTCTACAGGCTTCCTTTCTAGAGGATTCTACTTGCTCATGACAAACCTGGTCTTTGTAGCAACTGGGCTACTTTCCCTGATTACCAAAGGAAGGATGAGTTAGGAACTGACACAGAAATCATAGGAATTCAGCAGAAAGCAGTTAAAGCTAAATTAGAAAAAAAGAAGAAGAAGAAGAAAAAACTGTCCTCCATTTGTGCAGATGGAATATTGGTTTCTTTGCTCAATTAGTTTTGTGAATCTATCAAAAGAGACAATTTGCACATGGAATTAACTTTGTTCTAAATACATTTAGGGGAGAAAATCGTGTAGTGTGAGATATGGATTGGTGTAGCTGATTATTAAATCAATATTTCTCTGACTGATCTTAGGTTTTTCACTTAATGTGAGAAATAGGGTGGATTTTGCACAGAGGTATGCCTCGTTTTTGTTGGCAGATCTGATTCTCCATCCTACAAAAATTATTTTCCTCTTGGTTTGCTCTCAATTAAACTAGGATTAACTACAGGATACTTAATAATCTTCTATCCATGCTTCTGTAGGTGATTTTTAAGACCCATCCAAATTATGTCTATGAGCAGGAAACAAACTTTTTTTCACCTGGGCAGGCTGGAATGATAAGGATAGGGCCCCAACATTCTAAAACTCATATAAAAAAAAGGAATTCTACCATTCCCTCTTTTCCACACATGCCCATGCACACAGAGGCTGAGCAAGCTAAAATTCCTTATTTTGCAAAACTATTAGAAGCACAGGAGCCCTGCCCTTCTTTGCAACTGGTCATCCTACATTTTATATTCTTTATATCCCTTTCTGTATTTTCAGTTTTCAAATCTTTTCCATATCTTTGCAAGAGAACACATTACAATTACGAAAGAGATGCAAGTTTGATCTACTTATCTTGCCACAAACAGCTACAAATTTGATTAATACTAGCATATTTCTCTACATCATGGTAGTTAACCATTTTTATTTCCTTAAATTCCTATTTCAGTAATCCATTGTTTCCTTGATTTCCAAGCCAGCAAACTATGGTTTATGTTTGATTTTGAAATCTGAATCGGAAACCCACTGCAAACAGTAACTTCCAGTTCTGGGTATATAGATGCCCACATAGTTTACTGGTCTGCATGTAATATGATGTTGTTATGTGCCATCAAGTTGCTTCTTATTTATGGTGACCCAGTTTGAGGAACTGGAGTAAGCAAAGGGAGAAGAATTAGAAGCGTGGAATCTTAAATAAGTGCCATCAAGTCACATCTGACATAGGAAAATAAGTATCTCTGAGGAATGTGAGATATTTAAAGAGTGGTTTTACCAGTAACACCCTACAGGAAGTTTCCATGCCAGAGGAACCCAACTTCTTGCGTCCTAGTCTAGCCCTCTGTTCACTATACCACACTGGAATTTTAGTGCAATGTGAAACTACCGTATGCAAATTGTTATAGTGTTGCTGTTATATGCTATAAAGTTATTTCTAACTTATGGTTACCCTAGTAGAGTTTTCAAGGTATGTGAATGTGCAAGGAGTGGTTTACCATTGCCACCTTCTAGTAGGTTTCCATGGTTGTGCCGAGACTTAATTCCAGGTCTCCTGAGTAGTCTGACACACTACTCACTACACCATAATGGTAACAAAATTTTATTTTGATTAGAGTTGCCCAGTAGAAGCACAATGACAGAGATAAGCAGATGCTAATATTATTTTAAACATCAAGGGGGTACTGGCAGCTTGACAGTATCATAGGTCTGAGATTAAAACATCCCACTTGATGGTAACAGAAATAAAAGTACAGGGACAACTGGTTATACCCTCACAGTAAACAACTGTATGTAGCATTGACCATTATTGAAAATACTGCTTTTTGCAAGGTTTTGAAACTGGAAACTTCTGTGATATAATTATTTAAGGATTATTTTAAGCACTCAGGTGGCATCTGGCAAAGGAAAAACTCTCAGTGATGCATGCCAGTGACAGCGGAAGAGTTCCCTGTAGATTTGAAGAAAGGAGACATTCATTAATTAACTTCTTCTTTAGTAGATGTCATGCACATTTTCAGTTAATTATGCACACAGTTGCATGCGAGCATCTTTGGAGACATGTTTTTAAAGAGAAAAAGGGGAGTAAAAGAAACCAAGTAAAAATAAAAACTCATGTAAAGAGAGAGGCATTCCAACTCTGCCCTCTGCCTCTTTCCATCATTTCTGTCATTCTCCTGCACATGCAGAGCAAAAAGTATAATGCAGACATCCTCTGCTCTCTCTGTGGACATGCTCCATGGACTCAGGATTTTTACTTTCCTGGGTCCTGAATGACATGGAGAGCTCCCATGGATAGTAGAGCGTAGGTCTACAGCCACCCACATATAGGAGAGCAAAGAAAGTGATGAAGGAAGGGATCTGGATTTTCAAATTAGTATGGAAGGCCAGAGTAGAATCAGCGATGAAGATAAAGACTTACTCACTGATGTAGGCCAGTTACGTGTGTATGAGTACACAGTCAAAACAAAAAGTGTTGTTTTGTTTAAACATTTCTCTCCAGCCCCTTCCACTGATATTTCACTGCTAATTGCAAATTTAAGGTTTATGAGGCAGAAGGAAAACCATTGCTGGCAGTGAGGAGAAAAGAGTAAGAGGTATTTTATTGGGTTCTCAGTTGGGCAGAGATACTTGGTAAATAATTAATTTTGCTAATCAGTTCTGTGAGGTTATGGGTTCTGGTTTAGCAAATGATGGCTAAAATTCTGTGAAATACATAATCTTAGTTGTACCATAATGTCTTTCCTTCCCACTCTGTGCAAACGTTAACACAGTTTTTTGTTTTTTTTCTCTTGAATGGTAGGGCTGTCTCACATGACATTTTCGTCTGGAACGCAAAAGTGATTTCCTTTTAAGATATCTTTTATCAAGTCAATTCTTGTTGTGTTTTTCCTTTGGGTACTCGTTTGAGAAATGTATTCATTGTAACGGTTGCAGTTTTTTGTCAGGTATTCATTTTAAAGAGCATGTCTGTATTTCTTGAGACAGTTTGATTTGCAGTATAAGAAATTCATTCTTTCCTTGTTTGCTGATGTGACGGTGGTGATTCTGAAATGAACTCCATTATTCAGCAAGCCTGCTGAAGAAGATATAGCTATATATGCATGTTTACTAGAAGGACTAATCTCAAGATCTGAAGACAATGGTTATGGGCTTTTCTTCTTCTTCTTTTTGAAAGATAATCCACAGATTTTAGTTGTTTGCAAGTCTGGAGAATTGGTGGTGAGGTTTTGATTTCTCATGGTAGTTCAGGGTAAAGAAAGACCTCAGTCAAGTCCTAATAGTTTAGACACCCAGCTTTCAGTTTGTGCTCCTACCATTTTTCTTCTTCTTTGCGACGAGCATTTCTTTTTTTGTGTGTGACAGTTCTTGGTCTCAGAGTGGTGTATGTGTGTTCTGTGCCGTCAAGCCAGAACCAAGTAGAGACCCTAATAGGGCTTTCAAGGTGGTTTTACGAATTCCACTCCCCCAGCGAGTTTCCATGTCCAAGTGGGGATTCGAACCCTGTTCTCCAGAGTCTTAATCTGTCAATATCCACTACACCACATTCGGAATCATGGTGTATAGATAATAATATGTGGGTTTAAGCATTAGAGAAATAAATGAAAGGGGTGTGCAAAGGAAATATTTTTGTTTCTAGAATTTAATTTCTTTCATTTACAATTTACCATTCAATTTAGAGGCATATATTTTAGCTTTTTACTCATTTTCATTTCCCTGTTGATTTTCATTGAAGAACTGTTGGCTCTGCGTATGTGTTTCTTGAACAAATGGTCTAAACATTTCCTCCTTGACCCTCTCCCTAGATTTGGAGATGCCAGATTTCAGACAAAGGGTGCCCATTTTTATAAGCCATTAATAACTATCTGCGATTTAAACTAAATAGAGCTTTCCAAACTGTCAATTTCATTGCACTTTCCCTTTTCCACCTCCCTGTGACCTTCTGTGAACTGTATTGGCAGTGCATTTGATGCAAAGAAGTGTCTCCAATTCAAAGCCATTAAATTAAATGAAAACAGATGGAAAAATAACACAAGTGAAATTTCATTAATCCCCCCCTTCATTTTCATCTTCCTTTCAGGCAGAGCTTTGATGCACATTTATTGATACTATATTGTGTCATTGGTCTTCTCTTAACTGTGGAGACTCTTCTCCTTGCTTTATTTTCTTGACAAAACAAAGGTCTTCCATATTATTTTGCTGATCTCCTTTGTGGAAGAAGGTCTGCATAGCATTATTCAGGCTCTTATTTAAATAAGTATCAAGAAAGATGCAGATTTTCGTGAGAGTATTTCAGTAAATGACAACTACTCAAGAGGGCTGAAATGAAGTCATAAACTGGGGATCATGAGAAGGTCACGGGACAGCCATGTAAAAGCTGAAAGTATTGTTATTCATTTATTTCTATTTGTGGCAAGAAGCATTATTAAGGAATGGCTGGCATTCTTAACAATTAAGGTACAGATAATTTATATTGCAGTCCTGAATATTAACTTGCTTTGTCATCAATATCCCTGCAACCAGGAATGGCTGGGCATGTCATGTGACATTCCAGCCTCAGGAAGTGCTGACCTTTCCACTAATTTCCACTTTCTTTCTTTCTTTCTTTCTTTCTTTCTTTCTTTCTTTCTTTCTACCCTGCCTGTCTCCTTAAGAAGCACCCAAGGCAGCTTGCACTATTAAAAGACAATATTTAAAGTTAAAAGCAATAAATATATAAACACTCAAAAAGGATCAAACAAAAGCCACATTAAAAAAATAGTAACTAAAAGCAACACAAAAACAGATTCAAAGCAGGAAGGAACAAAGATCCATTTAAAAAATCACACTCAGTGAGATGGTTACTGAGGGAAAGCTTGCCTGAAGAGAAAGGTCTTTGCCTGCTTGCGGAAGGACAGCAAAGATGGGGCCAGCCTGGGCTCCTCTGGGAGGGAGTTCCAGACTTTGGGAACAGCAACAGAAAAGACTGTCTCCCGCGTCCTCACCAAACACACCTGGGAGGGTGGTGGGACAGAGAGAAGGGCCTCTCCTGATGATCTTAACTCATAGGTAGGCTCATAAAGGGAGACATGGTCCTTGAGACAGCTTGGACTCAAAGCCATTTAGGGCTTTATTGGTTAGAACCAGCACTTTGAATTATGTCTTGAAATTAGAGATGGGGACGAATATAAAAACAGATTGCTTTTTCCGACGAATATAGCTGATTTGTTAAATATTCATCGATCTGTATTTGTGGGTTCCAGAGACCCCCACGAATACGAAGGGATGAATATTTACCCGTTTTTATTCGTCCTTCGTATTAAAAAAACAAACAAAAAACACCATTCTGCCTACCGGCTGCTGATCAACTGATCGACGGCAGAAAGGCAGCCATCATCCCACACAGCCACCCAATACCACAGCCTACCCCCCTTCCTTTCCCTACCTTAGGCCCCACGCCACGCCACACCACCCCCACCGACACCCTCTTACCTTAATCACTGCTGCCGAGGTCTTCTGGCCTCGGAGCCACGCATGTAAAAATGGAGACTGGCTGCCCTTTGCAAAGATGGCGGCTGCAGCTTCATTTAGGGTAGGGAAGCTGCAGCTGCCATATTTGCAAAGCACAGCCTGGATTCCCTTAGCCTGCCTTAAGGGAATCCAGGCTGCCCTTTGCAAAGATGGCAGCTGCAGCTTCCCTACCCTAAATGAAGCCACAGCCGCCATCTTTGCAAAGGGCAGCCAGTCTCCCTTTTTACACGCCATGGCTGTGAAGGCCTGATGGAGACCTCGGCAGCAGCTATTAAGGTAAGGGGGTGTCGGTGGGAGTGGGGTGGGGGCTAAGGTAGGGAAAGGAAGGGGGTGTGGGGGTAGGCTGTTGGGGTGGCTGGCTGTGTGTGTGGGGTGGCTGCCTATGGCTTCTGATCAGCTGATCAGTGGCCGGTAGGCAGAATGGGCTTCTGTGCCATGTGGTAAACTCTCCTGGGGGGACCCAATTTGTGGATGAATAACTTGGATGTCTCTGATATCCAATCTTCACCAAAGTTGGCAGGCATGTTGGGGAAAGACATAGGAAGCTCCGTTGTGATTCTGGAGTCTCTAGGTACCTGGGGGGAGCTTTCCTGGTGGGTCCTCTTTGTGACAATATAACTTGGGGGTCCGTGGTCCAATGTTCACCAAACTTTCAGGAGTTGTAGAAAAGCGTCTGAGGGAGCTTCCTTGCAAATTAGGTGGTTGGGGGCCAGTGTTATAGCCATTTAAAGTGCAGACGAATTGACGGATCGATTCGTCAATTCGTCAAAGAATATTCGTATTCGTTGATCCGTTAACCTTGATGAATAACGGATCAAAACGAATTGCCATTTTTTTATTTGGCCCCATCTCTACTTGAAATGCATCAGCAGCCAGTGGAGATACTGCAACGGGGGCGGGGGTGGTATGTAACCCCTGTGACCAGCTCCAGTTAGCAATCTGGCAGCTGTGTTTTGGACCTGCTGAAGTTTCTGAACACTTTCCAGAGGCACTAGATGGATCACACATTCCTCAAGAAGTGGCAGGCACCATTCTGGCACCTTTTTACACTTTTTTAATGCCGGAATCCTAGATACCAGTCCCTACTGCCACTAGAAAAAGTATTAAACTGCAAGAACAACCACCCCCCAAATCCCTTTCTAAGTATTGTGGGGTTGTTCCTTTTATATTATCCCAGCAGGAACCTCCTGTCCCCCAAGATGGTATCTTACATAATTCAGTGTTCTGTGAAAGGCATTACTTAAGCTCAGTAAAACTCTATGCTTCTATTATAAAGTGTAACTTCACATGACATGATGCATATTCATGAGTAGTCTTGGCTCCTTATTCTTAATTACACATAAAACAAATAGTGATGAGAGAATGGTTTAAACCAGCCATTCTCAACCTTTTTTAGGCCACGGCCATAAACCCAATATGAAAGAAATATAAGCCGAATCAGGATTATATAAATTGCATAACAAATCTTATGGGGTGGTGTGTCGAGAATGGTTTCCAGTCTTTAGCCACCTTCAAATGTTCCAGGACCTCGTTGAGAATGGCTGGTTTAAACAATCAAAACAGGATTTTTATCTAGGGGCCATAGATAATCGGAATGAAGAGAAAGATGGGTTTTTTTGGATATAAGTGATAAAGGTTAAAACAACAGCAAGATCTAAATGTATTTCTTCAGTATATAAAGGTTACCGACTCAATCTTTCTTACACATCTAACCACTATAGACAGACTTCTCTCCATAAACTCTATCACAGACTACCACTAACTGTCAAAAGGATTTTGAACTTCCTTCAGCTTTCTGCTCTAACCTTTCTCATCTTTTGCCTTCCATCTCACAACCGAACTTTCACCTGATTCCCCCTCCCAAATCATTCCCACCATGCTAACCAATCCCCAGTCAGTGACTCAACCACCAATCACACTAGCATTCTGCCCATGACGATAAAAAACCGAGCCACCCAAAATTGTTTATATTCAAATCTGACATAGGTAGTCATATATAAATTTATACATAGAGGTTCAAAATGGACAGAATCGCCATGCATTATCCCCAGATTTTGTGTGTGTGTGTCTCCTACCTTCATCATAAACTGCACTTGCATGCATCTCAGCAGTTCTTAGTGGTCTACTACAAATTGCCTAGTGTTCCATTGATGGACTAAGGTCTATTGTTTGTTTAGTTATATGCTTAACAGCCTACCTGTTTAATGACCATCTCAGATTTATGACCCTTTGCAACCCTCATAAATCTGCGCTTGCATCTTTGCCATGCCCCTTCTCAATGGCATGTGATTTATTACTCCTCTATGTGCTATTATTGCTCCTTGCTTATCAACCAGTTCGTTTAGCGACCTAGTCCTGAGAACAGAACTCAGTCATTAAGTGAGGAGTGCCTGTATACCCTATCTTTCATTCAAAGTACTCTAAGGAATGTACATTAGCTTTTCCTCCCCCATTTTAATGTTCATAGAAACTGTGTAAGGTAGATGAAGTTGAGAGACTGGTCAGCTTACATCACCCAGTGTATTTCACTGCTTTGTGTGAACACTTGAACTTGGTTCCAGCCCAAGTGCTACATCACATTGGCTCTCAAGTGCAGAAGTCTAGATATTTTTGGGGCGTGTTCTTCTCTTGGTGTGTATGGTGGGTAGGAATGCAAGGCTATGAAGTGAAAAAGAAAATAATAACCTTACCTACAGTATGGCTGCTTCCAGGCCCTGGAACAATTTGCTGAGAAGTGACAATGCAAACTGTGATGATTAGCTAATCACAGTGTTGAATTGTAATATTCCCAATTGATGGACATAGGTTTGTGTGTGCTAATATTACACTGTAAGCACTGGGATGGGCAACCTCTAGCCTTTTTCTTTTCTTTTTTTACTGAAAAGTCCTTCTTGTGCTCCCTAGTGGCTAAAAAGACATTCTTTTAATGGGAGTGGGGGGATTCTGGGACCCCTAAAATTATGGGAAAACTGCCCACCATACCTTGTGAATCAATTGTTTAAAAATAATTGGGAGTGTTGGGACCCTACACGCAGTCTGGGGGTTCCTTCTTTTAAACATTCCTATTTTAGAGGGACAGGGAACATGAATTAAATGGTCCTTTTTTGTGGAGTGAGGAAAACAGTGGGACATAAGGCAGCTAGATATGCAAACATGCAAAGAGATGAGATGAGTATTACTTCTAGTATCCTCTTTAACATGGCTACAGCATAATGCAATAACACAAATATAACCCTAAGCCAGAGACAGAACCCATTTTCATCTGGGTAGCAAATGATACTATTCTCCCAGAGGTCCTTCCATCCTGATTGCTCCCTCCTTGTACTTCTGGTCTGTTACTCTTGCCACCCCACCTTATCCCACTCCACTGCTGCTCCAGACTTCTGCCTATGGCTGGAAATAAGTGATGACTGTGTTATTGGGAAAGGCAGAGGGGAGGATGGTTTATCTTTTTTCAGATCAGCGCTCTCTTTTGTTGCACAAGAAGGCACCCATGGTGTAGAGGTAAATTTGGAAGTTCAGGTGCTGATAACCCATAGCCACATGTCCCCAAGACAATCCAAAAATACTATGAAGTCTATGTCAACAAATAAGTAGGAGGTCTTTTGTATTTTAGTGTCTTTTTCATTGCCTGTCCATTCAAGACCAAACCTGAAAAGATCTGTTCTTGGAAGAATCCATTTCTTCCTCAGCAACTGTGAGGATTGCCACTAAACTCAGAGGGTACCAGGCAGCCTAAGCAGAGTGGCAGATTAGATCATAGTCCTGCTACTCAGAAACGCCTGGAAATTTCTGAGTAGCCTCCAAGCCCAGGCTCTGCTACAACACTGTAAGGGCCTGATTACTCTCAAGTGTGAGCTTTGAGAAAGCCTCATTGCATACAAAACAAAGCGCTGGATGTGCAGTACAGGACAAAACGATTCTGGCCCAAGAATATAAGATCCCATGAATTTGAGGTCTTTGGGCCAAACAGCAAATGGTGAACTGTCTTTATTTTGCATACTCTGGGTAGATTTAGTTGTCTTTTTCTTTTCTTTTCATCTTTTGCTGAGCTGTTGCTATGTTATGTATATAGGGCCCAAATCGATATCCATTGTTCTTCTAATTGTGCCCAAAGCCTAATTTAACTGCAGATTCTAAAGCTGTTGAAAGCAGCTCCATTTTATTTTTTATTTTATTTTATTTTATTTGGTGGTTTCCAGGAGTTTCAGACATTTATCCTGAGCCAGAAATATACACAGATTTGCGCTCTAATTTAATAAAGTCATCCAAATAATATTATTTTCTCCTATAACCATCGTTTATGTTTCACAGCAAAATGATGATGAGAAAGTCATTAGAAGTAATAAACAAAACAAAAGCCGCACAACTTAATCCTTCACTGAGTTTGACAGAGGGGCAGAAGAGAAATATCATTTGAATCCTAATTAGCTGGTATAATGTTTTCAGTGGTGTGTGTTTGTTTTTAGCAAATGTGAAATGCTCCTTCAGGAGTGATATTTTTTAAATGCATAAAATGGCATTTTGGAGATAGAAAATGTGGCTTTGCCAAATGCAGGATATTATTTTTGCAGAGTACTGCTTTGCTCCTATGATACCATCACATTCTCCTTTTTTAAAACACTGGCTACTGGATTAAAATGTATATATATTTCATCATCCTCATTCATTTTTAACAATTCCTTTTCTTTTAAGCACCATTTCACTGGATTGTTTAAATGAACTCTTACTAGCAACAGATGTGCTTTTGTAGAACAGACAGATTAACTCTGAAAATATAAGTCTCAAACCTTGTCTTACATTCAGAGCTCCTAGAAAAATCTAAAAATGAGTTACCTTAGTCTTTTCTACTCTTTCCAGATATTCAGGGCGCGACTACATTGGAGAGCTGAATTAGAATGATTCAGCTTTGCTGAGATTTGATTCTCAGCCTGTATTATATCTGTAATCGCAATCAGTGCTCACACAGGAGCTGTGGATTGATTTGGAAGCATACTTTTCATGCTGGTTGTGATGTGAGTTGCATTCTAGCCCTTCTCCTATCACACGATTCTGTCTTTTGCCATCCCATGCTTCTCCTATCAATTCCACCCAATTAATGGTAATGACAGTCCCTTCAACTGGGGGACACAGTAACACATGTGTGTAGAGATTGACCAATGTTTTCCCCTTATACTGGCTTTCCTTAAGATTTTTAGACAAGCAGCTCTAACATATGTATTATCAGATGTATGCAGGCCCTTGACTAGAATTTTGAGTGGGAGGTGGCTTGTAGAGAGCCAATGTGGCGTAGTGATTAGAGTATTAGATGAGGACCATAGAGATTTGGGTTTAAACCCCCACTGAGCTGTTGAACTCACTGGATAACTGTGGCCCTGTCATGCTTTCAGTTTGACTTACCTCAGAGATGTGTTGTGAGGATAAAAATGAGGAGAAAGAAAGCTGTGTACACCACTTTAAGCTGAAAGTTGGAGTATCATTTAAGTAATTAAGTAATAATTATTGTGAGGACAGTTGGCATATTGTGGAACCAGTTAGCTTGGGAGTTGGTGAGTGTTCCAACACTGGAGGCATTCAAGAAAAACTTAGATAATCACCTGGCAGATATGCTTTGATTGTATTCCTTCATTGAGCAGGGGGTTGGACTTGATGGCCTTGTAGGCCCCTTCCAACTTCACTTTTCTATGATTCTATGATCCTATGATATTGAAATGAAAAGTAGGTGAGGTATGTGATACTTGTAAACACATTATTAAATATGTGTCACATTCTGTACCATAAAATAGATATGTATGTAGCCAGTCTGGGTCTGCTTTAAGAAGGGAGGCCAGAGGTCCATTTGGAGTGGTGGTGGTTGCATCCCCACCCCAGGTCTGGATCTATCAAAACTGTTTTGCCTCCACTCCCCTATGTGCATCCCCCAACACAACCCATATAATTTGGTAATTAATAATAAATCTAGTGTTAGTATTCTTGTTCTTCCCTTTTTTCAGATCATCCTGTACCCCAAATCTCTCTCTCTCTCTCTTCTTATAATATTAATATTTAATGCTTTTTTCTCAGTGGTAGGGCAATAGCACTTTTCTGACTGGCTGCTATTTTCTATCTTTAAAAGAACAATTGTGCTGTGTATTTTGCCCTACTTCTTGGAAGCAGCACTTCATAATATCTTTGCATGTGATCAAGTTTCCTTAATTGAATAACCCTATGGCTAGCTCAGTTACATTTTACTATGCCCCTGAGCCCATCAAGGTGCAGGTAAGGCTTAATATTAGTTCTTCTAAAGAAATAGAGATAGCCTTTTGTAACATGACTCATTCTGAAGAGTGCCTTCATGAAAACCTGTTTTCCAAATTATTTACAATGAAGGCATAGCCCACGTCTAAAGTGGATATGGAAACATATCATTCATTGATCTCCAGTGTGGCAGAATATTCCTTTTTCTCAGATAAGACACAATATGGTAGTCAAATAACATTGACTGTAACAGTATATGAAAAAGTGTTTTTCTTTTTCTTTTTACTAATAACCTTTGAACTGCAGAGCTGGAAGGGACCTTATGGATCATCAAGTCCAGCCCCTGTCAAGGCGGCATTGTGGGGAACTGAACTCCATAAAAATTACAGAACTTGTGTGTGACATAACAAGGGTTCGTTAGAATGCACTATTGTGGGTGGTTTACAAACCAAAAAGGCAAACATAACCAGACACTCCATAACTCAAAACTGAAAAAATGAAAATAAATATATCAAAAACAGAACCAGAAAACGCAGTGTTTCATAATGGCAGGCAGTGGCGAAAAAATCATACGGGGCTGCTATCAGATGCATCTCTAAGGAGCACTATCTTCAGCAGGCTTTTGAAAGTAGGCAAGGAGTGGGGTCAGATTCGACTCAACCAGGAGTTGATTCCAGAGGGTGATGTTTCTCTGTCCTCCTTCGACATGGCCACTATAATATAATTTATGAAGAACTTTAATTTGCTATTCTCTTCCCTTCCCCCTTTCTCCATTTCCCTTTTAATATTGATCCCCCTGGAATTTCCACTACTATAACTTTTTTATTATTAAGCAGTTCTTCAAATGTATACCCCTATCAAACTTACCTAACAAAGCATATAAAGTATATAAATCAGTCATGTTCATATTAATTCTTCTTTAAACCTTCTTCACAACAATATCCAGGTATCTCTTCTTCCTGAAGCCTTGAACCCTCTTTTATAGCATGTATTATATAAGACAAATAGTCTTGGTAAAAACAATCTCAGTTAGTTCCAAAATTGATCTTCTTTACATATTCACCTCCTTGGCACTTTTAAAGTCTAGTTGTTTCTCCCTCTGAAATGGAGAATGACTAGATAGTTCTCCATTTAATTCAGCTCCCTCTTGTTATTCTTGTGTTTCTATTTTCATTATGGTGGACTAATCCAACAACTGCTCATCCAATTTAGCTCTCTTTTGTTCTCATTGTTGTTCATCCATCAAGCTCCATTCATGGAGATAATATTAACCTTGGTCTAATGATGTCATCTTATGATTTTTTTTTTCCTGGCATATAAAACTCTCAGGAAGACTGGGCACATCCCTCCCCAAATATTTAATATTATTCTTTGCATGTACTGTAGTAACCAACTTCATGTCTCTTTGCTAAGCTACCATTTGATATCAAAGGTCAGACTACACCTGCACCAGCACACCGTTGTACAGCAACCTATCCAATTTTTCTCTGACCCCTTTCATAAATGTTTCTTTCTTATAAAAGTTTGCAAAATGCACCCCATTATCTTTAGGGCCAGCCACCCCCATGTTTCAGTCCCACTCTATGCAGTCTCTCCAAATATTCTTACACACAATGCAATCTTGAGGCCACTGTATTAATCCACTGTAAAACTACACGAATAGATTTCACTCTGTCTTCAGCTCTGCCTTCTGGAAATCCATGCAGTTTAACATTTTTCTTCTGCTCTCTATCCTCCAAATCAATTAAGT
This sequence comes from Intellagama lesueurii, assembly GCA_037013535.1. Lineage (NCBI taxonomy): Eukaryota > Metazoa > Chordata > Lepidosauria > Squamata > Agamidae > Intellagama > Intellagama lesueurii. The sequence continues at coordinate 176,342,925 of JBAJHW010000003.1, read as the reverse complement.
TTTTTTAAAAAAAATCAATTTCAGTAAGTTTATTTTCATGTACATATAATGGTCTGGCATTAGCCCTGATTCTTCTATCAATCTTATTTTCAGTCCCGGTTTTCTCCATCTCTGTCTTGATTTCCTGACCATTTGCTCCATTATTATTTTTTAAATTTCAGTTAATAATGCAGCATCTTCTTTTGCCATTTTCCTTTTAGGAATAGTTTCATTCTGAGTTGTCTCTTTGATATCAGAATAAACACTACCTGGATTTATTAGTAGCGACACGCTGTCCTTCACTTCACCAGCAAGTTCAGGCTCTTATCCCGGCTTTGGATCTGCAAGCACACTTCAAAGTCTTCAGCAGTTTCAACTGTCTGTAACCTTGCTAAATTAGATCCTGCCCACTTTGAAGGTTTTGATGCTTGACAAATAGGGTGAGATTTATCACGTATCCAGACTTTTGCTTTTGCTCCCCACTTCTCCTTATGCCATCTTGGCATTCAAAATGACACTGACAAACTTTATCATGGAGGAGGAGAGCTGAGTGAAAAATTTCACCCCTTCCTTAGCAAGAGATCGTAAGCTACAATCCTTCCTCTTTCAAAACATGAAAAGTTGTCATGATTTCAGTCCTGTTTATAGGGGAATATTTATCTTTTTATTTTATTTTCTTTTTTTTTTAAGATTGGCAGTTCCTGGCTCAGCTGCTGGTCATATTCCAACCAGAAACAAAACCTCAGAACTCTTGCTTTCATATATTCAACTGTGTATATTAAAACCAGCACATAATGCAGTAGTGGACAACTTCCAGAGAGATAAGATCCATAAATGCTCCCTCCACACCATGGAGCATGCATAGCCACATTTGTTAAAAACCTGAAAAGGGCCCCTATACTCTTCAAGAGGTAGGGAGCAATGTTACTACGCTTTCAGAATTAGACACTACTTCATGTTCTGAAAAAAGGTCCCTCTAAAACAGCCCAAAACATGGTAAAATCACTATGTCCCACAGATGGCACATGTATGGACTTTTTCATTCAAAAATATTGTGGGGGTGTCAGGAGGTTTGTGGGTGCTTGGGGGCTGTATGTGGCCTGTGGGCTGCACGTACCAACACAAGGCACAGGATGAGATACATCAAGCCTTGGATCCACCAGACCAGATTACTTACTAGGTGTAGAGTACTCAGAAGCAATTTACCATTCCATTCTTCTGGGGGCATCCTGAGACCGTATAGCTTGATCAAGACTGCATAGTCTGGCTGTTTTCCCTGGACACATACAGTAGAGGAGAATTGAACTCCCAACCTCTGGCTTTTCAGGAAGGTACCTAACCCACTGAGCTACTGAGCCACCCTAAGGCCCATTACAATGAATACTTGTGCATTTTCAAAGTTAGTGTAGTGTGGTATCCAATACAGTTTGTGCAGCTGATTCTACAGCCACTTGCACAATGATGCCATTCAACGCAACTGCACCATGGGGGATTTTCATTTCATCAGCATTATGTTGGATTTAGTAATGAATGTATATTTATGGAATATAAGAACACCCAGAACAAGTAATTTAATGAGAAATAATAAATGGTTCTAATAAAGTGGCAACTTGGTATCTTCACAATATAAATTGGGTGTGACAGAGAGGATTCACCAGAGAGAAGATAGCTAATATGTACATCTGAGTTAGAATTAGTCTGGCAAACACCAAACAGAATTTGGGCCCTGTTTAAGGGAAGCAAAGTCAAGATTAATACTCAGCCTCATTCTCTTAAAGATATTTCATATTTTACAAATACACAGTTAAAAGAAGGGGCATACACATATGGCATGAATGAAAAAGGAACTCTAATTCAAGAGATTTTCGTGAAATATTGCTCATGACAGAGACTTCAAAAGATGGTAGAGAACTTGTTCAATGTTGAGCTTTTGCATGAATTTTCAGCAGTCCAGAGAAAAATACTTGCAAGTAGTCAGAAATAGAATTAATATTTTTCCTTCTCTTTTTGCCCAAAATCTTGAAAAGGGTTTCACTCTACTTATAGTTTTGCTTGGTGGATGTCTATCAGATCATACAAACCAGTTCTCTGTCTAACAAGCATCTAGCAAACACTAGACACAAGTCCATATCTCTCTGAAGGAATTTGGTGCAAATTGTTCCCCCTTCGGCATTTGGAATATATTATTCTTTTTCTTTTCCTCCTGCCCTCTCCCTTGCTTTGCCCACCCCCCCACTCCTTCTCTAAAAGAAAGATGTCATGGTTTGCACATTTGTGAAGTAGCAGAAGAGCAGGTGTTCAAACAGTTGAACTTTTGGCATTATCACAAGGACACATTTATGAACCCTTTGGGGCTTTTTAACCCATATTTTCCAATGCAGATGAGTTCACAGCTGAGGTTCACCATTAAAAGAAAAAAAAATCTCAGGATTTATATTAAGTGAGTAGACAGGAAGTTATATGATGTCAAATGGCCACTATGAAGCCAAATGCTGCATACAGTGCATAGTTTTCCGGAAAGAACACACATGTGCCTGCTGTGGATTGTATTGGGGAGACAGATGGCAATTATGGTAGTTTAGTATCCTTAAAAATGGAATTATGCATGGATGTGCTGACTTTTTGGGGTCATTGAATACATTGCACACCAGCAAACTCAGTATTGAAGTAAGTGACAAACTGAAGTGAATCCTGGCTCTTGGATGAAATGTAACAAGTGACATGAGTATGCAAATGTGTGTTTTGTTGACTTCATGATTCCAAATACATATTTTAAAATCTCTGCATGGAGCAGGAAATAGGGAAACATGCATAGTGATCCCAGACCTGACTCTGTGTTCTCTGCCACTGTCAAAATCCATGCACATGGAGAAGGTCTGAAGTGGAGACTCTGCTCCAAATGATATGCTACACAGGATGCATCATAGCAAGAATGTATGTGCATAGAGCTGAACAGGTTCCTAAATGTCAGGGTACAAGTCTCCAGGCATTGCTCTTCTTCCCTAGGTACTCAAGTGGAGAGACACATCTCAGGGCAAACAGGAGAATGTTTTTTTTTTTGTACGTGAGATGATTTTACAGCTTGAATACTCATTTCCAACGTTTGCAAAATGGCACTGAGGAATATTTTGCTGCTTGCATGACTATGCAAAAATTGGCTTTTCCCCTTCATTCTGGGTTGCCATATTACTTAGTTAATTAGCTCTTACCCTGCTCTTGGACCCATTTATCCACTTTCCTATGCTGATTTCCATAACTATTTAGCACAGAAACAATGCCACATACTCCACACCATGACTGTCCCCTTTTGTTACCTTTTAGCCCTAAAATCTCAGGGAACTGGATGCTGTTGACCTGGTAACCCTGCTTTTCAACTCTTTTCCCAAATAGTATGGATTGCAGCACAAACAGGGATGTGACATCATGAATAGAGCCATGCAATGATAATGATATGAAGCACAACACTGAAACAAGATGAATATGAGAAACAGATCTTCTCTTTGTGGCACAAAGTATCTTATGGTTATGAATCTGTCTGTATACATTGACATTACACAGCCTTGAACATCTTCAAAATTCTTTAAAAATAAAGATTTCCAGGTCAACACCAAGCCTACATTTTCTTCAGAAGATTCTTCTGAAGAAGATTGGATGGTTTCGGGCTGTGTTTTGGAGAAAAGAGAGAAGGAAAAGTGAGTCATAGGGATATGATTTGAATGACCACCATACATTTAGATTTATTACAACTATTTAAAAGGAATACAATGGGCAAAATCCTATTTATGCCAGTGCAATGTAAAGTTACACTGCTGTAAATGGGCTGGGCTTTACACCCGGCAATAGGAAATTTCACCATTGTGCAATTAGTTATGCATCCCTGGAATGACCAGTTACACAGTGTGTCAGTGGAAGTACCTTGGGAATAGCACTTCCGCTTAAGCACAACTGTGCATGGGCACAGCCTTGAATTGCACATGCATAGCTGTACAACAAGGTTTTGGCCTGACACTACAGGCAGAAGCATCTGAATCAATGGATCACAACAGACACAAGAAAGGAGCTTTTTGTAGCATCAGAGGATGCATGGTAACATTATAGATGGGAGAATTTCCTGAAACATAAAACCCTTTTGACACTAAGGGAAGGTAGAAAGTTGGGTGGCATCAGCTTTCTTACAGTGTCCAAGTGCCACAGTTTTGCCCACCCCTGCATCAGTTATCCAAAGAAGCTCTGTGAAAGCATTTCTCATTCAGGGGATGGCCTTTTGGAAACAGTCATCAAGCCCTTATGGATCTCTCAAGCCCCTTTCTCTCCCTAATAATCCTACCTCTTGGGAGGTATTGATTCTCCGCTGTTGGCTGCCTCTTGGTATTCCGTAGCCCATTTTTGTCTGTCTAAATTGCTGTGCTGTCATTTTCACGCAGCAATTACCTGCTCTGATTTCTTTCATCCTGAGTCCTTTGCCAGAAATCTAAACTTTATATTGACAAAACACAATAGAAACAGAAGTTGGGAGGGGGAGAAAAGCTGAGCTCAGTAGAAGTTTGAAGACCAAACTTTTTGGAGAATTTCCTCAAAAGCAAAACATTCTGTCATTCAGGTGTCTTTTGCCACTGGGAACTTGCATAACCATGGTAGACAACTTTCTGCATTGGCCACCCTTGCATTGTAGATGCAGTTCTCTCTCTTTCTGGAACTATAATTCTGTAAATGGGAGACCTATGAAAAGACTTCTCAGTAGTCGTGCCAAGTTAAAATCTCCAGGATTTTATGAAGAATGTTAAATTTCAATTATTTAAACAAAACTACAGTTCGATGAGTTGGTCTGTATCTTGTACAAATCTCTCATTGTAAAGCCAGAAGATGTTTTTGAGGTGAGAGAGCTGTTCCCCATTTGTAAATTAAAAAAAAAAGTTATGGGGACTCACATAAAGTCTCCAAAACTCTCTATGTCATCCAGAGGTTAGAAAAACTACTTGGTGGGCTACAAATGTCGGAACACTCCAGCCAACAGGGGTGCTTGTACCCTAAAAATGTAGGCTCGGCAACAGTCATTTACATTCCTGTAGAGGAAGACAAGTGTGACATTCCACCACCACTCATATATACACTAACTGGAAAAACAAGTGCAGTTCCCTACTTGTGGTTATTGTGGTTTCAGGGCTGAAAAAAAGTGGCATTTTCACTTTTTTATTAAGGTATTCAGGAATCTAGATTCTTTACAATTGAACCATACCAGGTTCTTTTCTGTTAGTAGTTGAGGGAATGATTCACAGCAAGGTTCAAATATTTGCTTTTGGATGTTTTCATTATTAAATTGCTAAAAAGCAATGCAGTGTAAAGGCATTCGTTGTAGTTGAACTAAATCCTTCTAACACCCCAATGAATCAGTGTTCGTGAGGGACAATAGAACATAACTTTCCCTACCCAACATAATATTTGCATCTTTTTATTTTTGCTGCATTGATCATCTGTGTTGTTAGTACTACCCTACCTTATAAGGTTGTTGCACAGAGTGACTGAGAAAATCTGTGAAAAACTTTCAGCACTCAAAAAGAATGCTGCGTAAATGCAGACATTTTATCATATGGAAAGGAATTTCTTGCTTTAAAAAAAAATAAAAAATAAACATGATGGAGAACTGGGTAGAAATTGGTGTGGTTGCACCAAGCCCTTCTCCTGTGGATTTTTATCTTGTACACCATACCATGTAAATTATAGCCCTTCTACCTCTAGCAACAAGAGCACGAAGTTCAGCTTTCAAACTTGAAGGCATTTTGTTATTAAATGTGTACGCCTGGCCGGAGAGATCTCTCACTTGAACAGAATCCTCATTCTAGCAGAGAATAAAATTTTTGAAGTCAGCTGTCCAAAGCTGCTTCATGGAGTACAGGAAGCAGAGATAGGCCCCAAAATTCAGATAACAAAGTGTCCAGAATTGTAATGCCTGACACAAGCCGTGAAATTAAAACCTTTTCTCTCTTGTCCTTACCTCCGCCCCTCCCCAGCAATATACTCCAAAGTGGAATGGCCCCAGCCAACCACTGCGGGGAGGGGGGGGGGAGAATTATAAAATAGATGTATATTTTGTTTTTTAAATTGGCTCATCCCTATAAATGTTCTTACTTTTGTTTTTGCTTTTCTTTTGAATACTGATCACTCCCAGTTTCGCTGAGCACATGTACAGTAGTTGCTATCCATAGGCTATGTGTATAAGGGCGGAGGAGAGAGAAGACAGAATGATATTTGTAATATACTCATTTATTAGAAAAACAAACATTTGAAAATTCACAACAGTCAAATCGTCCTCCCATATTAAGATTAGGAAGGGTACAAAATGCAAAATGTCATTTCTCTTCTTTTTTTTAAACAATGCACCGGTTGTTGTTTGTTTGCATGTTGAAAGGAAGACTGTGCATTTTGTTGGAGTTTGTTTGCAACCTCAGATGTATGCAGTAAAGAAAGCAGCATACACAGCTCTGTAATTCCAAACAACTAAGTAAAGAAATGCTTTTTATTCTCTCTCTTCCAAATGTCTCAGAGTGAGTTATTCAGACTTTAAGTGCCACTTAATGAGAAAGGGGTGGATTCTGGGGAACTTCTAGCTATTCTCCTCTGTGGATCTCTATACTTCTGCTGCATAGCAAAAAGGAATTTTACCAGATATTCAAAACTCTGCAACAATTTATATCTCTATAAATCCTTCTTAACTAATACGAGAAGTGTATATTTTGTTCTTATATGCCTGTTCTAAAGTATAAACATATTTTAAAGGAAGCACCCCACATGTAAACTTTGGTTCCATGCCCTAATTCTCCAAACAAACCCAAGAACGCTTGTATTGTAGAAAATAATTTTCTTTGCAGGCAGAAATAAAGAGGCACATGTTGATTTTGGAGTACTGCATTATTGACAATATAAGAGGAACTGTGGGAGTGAACCATGTAATACTAGGACTAGAGCCAGCCATATGTCAAGCAGACCCTCTGAAATCAGTGGGACAAATTATGTCATGACTTGGGGAGGTAAACTATACTCACTAAAATATTCATTCTCATTAGTAAGGCTATTTTGACTTAATAAGACACTTCAACAATGAATTTGAAAGATCAGTTTAAAAGATCCATCCAGTTCCTTGCCCCCAGGAAGGAGACCCATCAAGGTCTCTATAACGTGGGCAAACTATCTCTGAGCAAAACAGGTATGCTTTCCATGTGAGAAACAAAGCACACACATGCAGCATCCCTAGGGCCTTCTGATTTGCTTTAAAAGATGCACACACTCCCCTCTGTTGTTTCTAATCCTTAAGACAACATGCAGCAGAGCAGCATCCATTGTTGTTTTGAACAATTTGTATCAAAACTTTTTTCATTAAAGCATTATTTGCACAATCTTTTTTTGCTTTTTTAATATGCACAAAAGTAATCATAGTTTTCATCCTCTTCTCCTGACAACAGCTTCTTAAAATAACTTGGCCTCTTACAGGGTGAGCAGAATAATTCTGAAGCTCCACTTCCTCATGTGTGAGCACAAGCCAACTGACGATTTTCATCTCTAGCCATTTCAGTGGGTCTACCAAGCATGATTAAATATGGATACAACCCAAAACTTCAAAGCAGCACCAATTTCTCTACAAGCTTAACTAGATACCCTTGCAATTTTATAGCCAGCTAAAGAAAACTCTTGAGAAGGGTCATCATAACTCAGAACTGACAGCATGTGATTGTGGTGGTGGTGGTGATGATGATGATGATTCAAGACAAACCAGGTGTTGCTTTCCTTTTGTTGGTTACCATCCCAAAAATTGTCAGCCTCCATCCCAGCAAATTTTAGGAGAATATTTCCAACAGGCATTCACAGGTCATTAAGAAAATATCTTAATAGCTAGGTTAAATAGTTAGCAAACTCTGTACAAACCTATAAAGAAGTGAATATTTTGTCTATCCAAAAAAGTAACTCTTGCAGCAATAAAGGACGAGCTCTTCTTGTTTAAAGCCTCTCCCTCCCTTCCCATTACCAGCCAATGCTGTTGGGAAATATCCAGCACAGGCGATCTGATTTCAGAACAGCAGGAAGCACTCTAATGAGGAGAAGTAGTGTTTCTACCCACCCCCTACTACAGCCCCTATCCAGAAAAGAGCAAAAAGGCTGGAAAGACAGGGAAGAAATGTTTGCTGTGACTACAAGCAGAACATTGAACTTAGCACATTGTTTAAAAAGTCAGGTGAAAAAGATCTTCTAGCGATTGGGATAATACTAAGAAGAAAGAAAAATATCGCAGTGACCCATGGCACAAAACTTTGGAGTCAACAGCATTAGGGAGGTTGATGCAGCCCTAATGATGGCAGTTTAGTCCTTCAAAGAGCTGCAGCTGACAAATTGACAAAGTGCTGTCAGGACTAAGGGATGTCAAGAGAACACTTTAAAGAATTAAGTCTGTCCTACTGGCAACCTTTCTGAGAAGGAAAAAGTTTCATGAAACTTATGAAACACCTCCAATTATGGGAGTTGATTAGGGTTTAATTTGTTGCTGCTCCTTCCAGATAGTAAATCTGATATTTCTGAGAAAGTTATGAGTTTTGAGATAAATATTTCATACAAATAAATGAAACTGAGGTTTATGTTTAAAAATAACCATTAAACATGTCTATAGGAAGTCATTTAGGATGCAGGCTTGTATCTCAAAGTCAAAATTGTTTCTTTAGTCTTTAGGTAATGGAGTGGATTTGTGTACAATGTTTTAGTCATAATACAGAGTATGGGCAGCTATATGGATCTCACATATCAGCAGGTACTTATGTTTATATGGTTGGTTAAGGTAATTACCAGAAGATCCTTGCTAACGCTGCATTTATTAATATTTGAGACATCTATAAGTAGAGCTACAGCTGTGGATGCTTTGAGGCACTATCTCTGAAAAGCCTGACAAAAGACAGTTGGTAGCAACCTTCTAGTAAGTTGTTGCACTGGGAACTAGGATGGTCCAAAGAAGCCACAATAATAATATGTTGTTAACAATATGTTAATTGTATTTCAATATATTTTAATTGTCCCCTTCATGGATTGCTGCCTTGTCGTGGCGAAGGGGCTTGAGTAATTCAGAGAAGCTATGGGCTATGCCGTGCAGGGACACCCAAGAAGGACAGGTCATAGTGGAGAGTTCTGACTAAACGCGATCCACCTAGAGCAGGAACTGGCAAGCCACTCCAGTATCTTTGCCAAGAAAACTCCATGGACAGAAACAAAAGGCTAAAAGATATGACGCTGGAAGATGAGCCCCTCAGGTCGGAAGGCATCCAACATGCTACTGAGGAAGAGCGGAGGACAAGAACAAGTAGCTCCAGAGCTAATGAAGTGGTTGGGCCAAAGCCGAAAGGATCCTCAGCTGCAGACGCAGCTGAAAGGAAAGTCCGATGCTGCAAAGAAAAATACTGCATAGGAATCTGGAATGTAAGATCTATGAACCTTGGTAAGCTGGATGTGGTCAAACAGGAGATGGCAGATATAAACATTGACATCCTGGGCGTCAGTGAACTAAAATGGATGGGAATGGGCGAATTCAATTCAGACGATTATCATATCCACTACTGTGGGCAAGAATCCCATAGAAGAAATGGAGTAGCCCTCATAGTCAACAAAAGAGTGGGAAAAGCTGTACTGGGATACAATCTCAAAAATGATAGAATGATTTCAATACGAATCCAAGGCAGACCTTTCAACATCACAGTAATCCAAGTTTATGCACCAACCACCGATGCTGAAGAGGCTGAAATTGACCAGTTCTATGAAGACTTACAGCACCTTCTAGAACTGACACCAAAGAAAGACATTCTTGTCATTATAGGGGACTAGAATGCTAAAGTAGGGAGTCAGGAGATAAAAGGAACAACAGGTAAGTTTGGCCTTGGAGTTCAAAACGAAGCAGGGCAAAGGCTAATAGAGTTTTGTCAAGAGAACAAGCTGGTCATCACAAACACTCTTTTCCAACAACACAAGAGGCGACTCTACACATGGACATCACCAGATGGGCAATACCAAAATCAGATTGATGATGTTCTCTGCAGCCAAAGATGGAGAAGCCCTATACAGTCAGCAAAAACAAGACCTGGAGCTGATTGTGGCTCTGATCATCAGCTTCTTATAGCAAAACTCAAGCTTAAACTGAAGAAAGTAGGAAAAACCACTGGGCTAGTCAGGTATAATCTAAACCAAATCCCTTATGAATACACAGTGGAAGTGAAGAACAGATTTAAGGAACTAGATTTGGTGCCTGAAGAACTATGGTTGGAGGCTCATAACATTGTACAGGAGGCAGCAACAAAAACCATCCCAAAGAAAAGGAAATGCAAGAAAGCAAAGTGGCTGTCCAACGAGGCCTTACAAATAGCAGAGAAGAGAAGGGAAACAAAATGCAAGGGAGATAGGGAAAGTTACAGAAAATTGAATGCAGACTTCCAAAGAATAGCAAGGAGAGACAAGAGGGCCTTCTTAAATGAACAGTGCAAAGAAATAGAGGAAAATAATAGAAAGGGAAGAACCAGAGATCTGTTCAAGAAAACTGGAGATATTAAAGGAACATTTTGTGCAAAGATGGACATGATAAAGGACAAAAATGGTAGAAGAAGCAGAAGACATCAAGAAGAGGTGGCAAGAATACACAGAGGAATTATACCAGAAAGATCTGGATGTCCCGGACAACCTAGAGAGTGTGGTTGCTGACCTTGAGCCAGACATCCTGGAGAGTGAAGTCAAGTGGGCCTTAGAAAGCATGGCTAACAACAAGGCCAGTGGAGGTGATGGCATTCCAGTTGAACTATTTAAAATCTTAAAAGATGACGCTGTTAAGGTGCTACACTCAATATGCCAGCAAGTTTGGAAAACTCAGCAGTGGCCAGAGGATTGGAAAAGATCAGTCTACATCCCAATCCCAAAGAAGGGCAGTGCCAAAGAATGCTCCAACTACCGTACAATTGCACTCATTTCACACGCTAGCAAGGTTATGCTCAAAATCCTCCAAGGTAGGCTTCAGCAGTATGTGGACCGAGAACTCCCAGAAGTACAAGCTGGATTTCGAAGGGGCAGAGGAACTAGAGACCAAATTGCTAACATGCGCTGAATTATGGAGAAAGCCAGAGAGTTCCAGAAAAACATCTACTTCTGCTTCATTGACTACGCAAAAGCCTTTGACTGTGTGGACCACAGCAAACTATGGCAAGTTCTTAAAGAAATGGGAGTGCCTGACCACTTTATCAATCTCCTGAGAAATCTATACGTGGGACAGGAAGCAACAGTTAGAACTGGATATGGAACAACTGATTGGTTCAAAATTGGGAAAGGAGTATGACAAGGCTGTATATTGTCTCCCTGCTTATTTAATTTATATGCAGAATACATCATGCGAAAGGCTGGACTGGATGAATCCCAAACCGGAATTAAGATTGCCGGAAGAAATATCAACAACCTCAGATATGCAGATGATACCACTCTGATGGCAGAAAGTGAGGAGGAATTAAAGAACCTCTTAATGAGGGTGAAAGAGGAGAGCGCAAAAAAAAAGGTCTGAAGCTCAACATCAAAAAAACTAAGATCATGGCCACTGGTCCCATCACCTCCTGGCAAATAGAAGGGGAAGATATGGAGGCAGTGACAGATTTTACTTTCTTAGGCTCCATGATCACTGCAGATGGTGACAGCAGCCACAAAATTAAAAGACGCCTGCTTCTTGGGAGAAAAGCAATGACAAACCTAGACAGCATCTTAAAAAGCAGAGACATCACCTTGCCGACAAAGGTCCACATAGTCAGTGCTATGGTTTTTCCAGTAGCGATGTATGGAAGTGAGAGCTGGACCATAAAGAAGGCTGACCGCCGAACAATTGATGCTTTTGAATTGTGGTGCTGGAGGAGACTCTTGAGAGTCCCCTGGACTGCAAAGAGAGCAAACCTATCCATTTTGAAGGAAATCAACCCTGAGTGCTCACTGGAAGGACAGATCCTGAAGCTGAGGCTCCAATACTTTGGCCATCTCATGAGAAGAGAAGACTCCCTGGAAAAGACCCTGATGTTGGGAAAGTGTGAAGGCAAGAGGAGAAGGGGATGACAGAGGACGAGATGGTTGGATAGTGTCATCGAAGCTACCAACATGAATTTGACCCAACTCCGGGAGGCAGTGGAAGACAGGAGGGCCTGGCGTGCTCTGGTCCATGGGGGTCACAAAGAGTCGGACACGACTTAACGACTAAACAAGAAGAAATATTTTAATTGTATTGCCGATTTTTATTTTACTACTATTATTTTTAGATTAGTTGTATTTTGTATTTCAGTCATGCTTATTGTGTGTTTCTTGTTGTAACTGCCCAGAGTGACCTTTGCCAGATGGGTGGTATCAAAATGAAACAAACAAACAAATACCCAGATGATGCATGTTTCTTTCCTCAACTAGACATGGACCTGGGGCTTGTAAAGTTGCTACATTTAATGTTAAGTTAATTTGTGCTGAGCTGAATCTGAAAAGAAAGTAGAGAGCTGACTTTGCTGTCTGCAAGAAATCCTGTAATACCATGGGCACCCCTGGAAATCTAATCAGGAACATGAATCTTTTGGGATGTTAATGCTTATGTTCATCTTGTACGTATGTGGATGGGTGTGTGTGTGAATGAACCTTATGTCACAGGAACCACTTAAGTCCACTGTAACCTTCTTCCAGCAAAAGTAAACTGTGGATGAGAAATGGAACTTGGGGGAAATGGTGCATTGTGTAATAATGCTATTGTAGTGTTGAGCCATTCAATTATTTACTTTTAATTGCTGTTTTACTTTGTCTTGCAAGTGTAAATAGCATTCAAAGCATCACTAAAACCAAATTAAGCTTTAAAATCATTTAAATCATCACTAAAAAAATTAGTTAATAAAGCCATTCAAATCAGCAACCAAACAACATTAAAACAGTTTAGAAGGCCAGTTCACACCATTCCTGCAATCAGTGGGAGTGGGCAGTGATGTCAACTCTGATTGCAGCTTAGCAACACTTTTGCTGAAGTAGATCAATTTTCAGCATTCTGTTCTCTAAGCTGCAAACATTTCGTTCAGAATTTTTAATTTTTTTTTCTATGTTGACCTTCTGTATTTTTCACAGTCTCCTTTTTTTCTTTCATTTTAGTCAAATGAGATTCTGCAGGCAAAGGTATAAGGGAGTGGGGAATTGCCAATTTTCAAAATGTAACTGCCCTTGCTCTTCCCCTGCCATCCATCAGCATACAACTAGAAAAATAAAAAATCAACTGAAAATATAGGTATTTATATTAACAGATTCTATGGCCAAACTTCTATAGTTACAATCTTTCCTGGTTTTCAAAGAACAATCTCCCATTGCTTCTCAGGTGTTACCAGCACTTTTTAATCAACATTACACATTAGAGGGAGCTTATATTATTCGCTCTGCTTTATTACAGCTATTTTAGAGATGGGGTTGGGAAAGTGGTGAGGAGTTAATGCTAGACTGTGAGGCAGGTTTTGCTGAATTCTGGCAGGTGGTGAAGTACATCAGCAAGTGCAGACAGTGAAGAAAAGAGCCCAAATGAAAAATAACTGCACCAACTGCCTAAAAGGGTGCTTAAAAACAAAGTAAAGGAACATTTAATAACAGAGGGTATGGGCTAAAGTGGAAAGAACAAGGCTGCATCATCACTTCTAATCAGCGGAACCAAGAGGGGCTGCAATCACTGGGAAATGGGACCTGGAATGAGAAAGGGCAAAATGGAACTGAAGGGGAGAACCTGGTGTTGCTGCTGCTAAGCAAGGTGTGCACGTCTGTGTACATCTGTGTTTTGTCCATGGAAGTGGAAAATGAATCAAGTCTTCGTTTTATTGATCTTCACTACTGATGTGAACAAGAGGATCAGGCTAGTGTGATTCCAAGTGTGATTTGGGACACCGAATAAGCAGTTGTCAATCTCTCAGTGCCAGTCAGTTTTAAAATGAAGAAGAAAAGAAAAGAAAAAAACTACGGGCAAATAAGGTGTCCACGGGGGGGGGGGGGATGACTTTGTGAAATATTTTGAACTGGTGTTGTTTGCGGGACATGTTACACCTGTCCTCCTACTGAAAAATGGACTTTCCTTCTCACTTTGAGGGATTGTTTTTGGAGCACAAGATTCAAAACATTTGAATCAGGGACAGATAATGGTCTAGGCAGAGTTGTTCCCTTTCCTACTTGGACCGTGGGGTGCCTATAGTGTACAGCACATGGGGGCAACTTCTGTGGGATCAAGGCCACTGTTGTTCACAATTGTACTCTAGTTATGTTTGAATATTTTGTAAGCCATGTCATGTGCTCAGGAAAAAAAAAGTGAGAATAGAAATATTGTTTTAAATGAATTTAATTGCATCTGCTTTTAAAGAAGGCTGACCGCCGAAGAATTGATGCTTTTGAATTGTGGTGCTGGAGGAGACTCTTGAGAGTCCCCTGGACTGCAAGGAGAACAAACCTATCCATTCTAAAGGAAATTAACCCTGAGTGCTCACTGGAAGGACAGATCCTGAAGCTGAGGCTCCAGTACTTTGGCCATCTGATGAGAAGAGAAGACTCCCTGGAAAAGACCCTGATGTTGGGAAAGTGTGAAGGCAAGAGGAGAAGGGGACGACAGAGGACGAGATGGTTGGACAGTGTCATCGAAGCAACCAACATGAATTTGACCCAACTTCGGGAGGCAGTGGAAGACAGGAGGGCCTGGCGTGCTCTGGTCCATGGGGTCACGAAGAGTCGGACACGACTTAACGACTAAACAACAACAACAACAATTGCATCTGCTTAGGTTACATAATATATATCTTGGGATAAGGGGCAAATACTTATGTTATGCTATTTCAGCCAAGCCTTGTGTTATTCATCCTTGTAACTGATAGTCAGACTCGTATGGTAGAAATGTTATTTCTGGATTATAATTCCCAGATTCCCAAGCAGTGTGGCCAAATAATTTTAAAAGTAACTTTTCCAATCTCCAGTCAAACTACACAATGTATTAAATCAGTCAAACTGTACAATATACAAAAATTGTAGCTTGTGTTGTGCATAACTTTTTAAAAACTAGACGCAATGGCTGAAATCCTGTTTGCACAAGTTACATTGCATAAGGCTGATAATGTCATCACCTGGGGCAATATTTTGGAAATTAAACATTTCCTACTTTAATTTATTGGTGGGGCTAGGTTTTTTATAATCAAAGACTTCCTCCTGCTGGCTGTGAAGCACTGATTGACATTGCACCAAGTAAGCTTTCTGATTAAGCTGAAGTTTAGACTCACATTTCCTTGTCCCAAATCTAGCATTCCAATTATTACACTATACTGTCTCTCTCAGATCAGTGGTTACTATACAAATGATGCCAATACTGAAATACATTGGTAGAAACACAATGTAACAATCACGTTGCTTCAAGTTTTATGAAATAGGTAAATTCATACAATATGCTACTTATGTCAGCCAGAACTGGAGAACTGGAATGTGGCAACCCGAGCTAATTGTCTTTCTTTCATGATCTGTGAAAAAGAGCATTTCTTAGATTTGGCCGGAGAAACTGATAATGTAATTTTATGCATGTTCTTTCACAAGTAAACTCCACTATACGTATTTGGCAATCTTATGGCCCTTTTCTGCGAGCATGCCTTAATTTAATATCAACAGGGCTACCTCTCCTTGTTTTTAATAATAAATTAATCAGTCTTGAATTCAACTGGGAATTCCAACTCAGTTCCCATCAGGTTCAGCCAGTCAGGCAGTACCTAGAGGACTACATAATAGCTGTGCCATTTTAAAACTATCTTGCACAGTTCCCCATGCCCTGAAATGTCCCATTAATTCCTGTTTAATATGATTATAAAATCAAAATAAATTTAATGTTAAGAGGTATAGGATTGTATATTCTCCCAAGCCCCCTTGTGAAAAGTAAGGATCATTCCTATTTTTAAACATATTTCTTTAACATATGACTGCCATTATTTTTTTAACACACAGCCCACAGTTTAAGGAGTTTCACTTGCTTGAAACATTGGAGCTTACATGGAACAAATGCCTTCAGTTGCACCACTTGTATTGCTCCCCACTTGTGATATTATACACAAAGGAGAAACATTTCACCTCAGGTGGAAATAGTAACCAACAATAAAATGTCATAGATCTTTTGTTTCTTTAACAATTACAGGGCAGATAGCTAATTCTTCAGTGGATCATGCAAGAGGTGAATTAATCACCACTAGGTGCTTGGGGATTTTTACAGGAAAAAGGGAAAGAACATAAGTAGGAATGATTATCTCTGTCTGGGAAAGTGAAGGCATGCATTAGGAATGCAATCTGGAATGGGCTATCAGAAGCACTGGTCTCTGTAGTGCCCCAAAGGCAGAGAAAGTGCCGATCAGTATGGCTAAAGCAGAACTGATGGAAGTCTCTAACCCTTCTGAAATGCAGCTGCTGAAGCACTTGAGAACCTATATCCTCTGTATTAAAGGGCAACAAAGGAAAATAGCCATCCTTTCTAGAGTCCGCATGTTTCAGAGACCACTATGGTATAACAGTTAAAGAGCATTAACACTAAGATGAGAGAAGCCACATTCAGGCCACAGCTTGGAAAAACTTGGCATGTCATAATCTCTAACCACAAATCCATCCCAAAGTTGGTGTGACGATAAAGCATGTGTGTGATATGCACCTGAGATGGACACTTGCATGTCATTTAAAAAAGGGTAAAAAAAAGGACATTGGTGTGCATATGGTCATTTATAGGTACATAAGCATGTGCGTATAAAATGTATGTTTAGTGTGTGTGTGTGTAATGAGAACTAAATAGCACATCAATCAAGGTTTTTTGGATCTGTTTGAGGGGATGCAGCTAATCGCTAAAATATATATACACTTATAAAAGTGACCAACAAACAGAAGAATTAAGCAACACATTTTGGGTTCTGCCATCTTCAGTTTCTCTAGCTCTAGCAACTGCAGAAGGCAGAAACTGAAACATTTTGCTTAAATACTTGTGTATACTTGTGTATACTTATTTCTGTAAGTAAGTGTGTGTGTGTGCCCAAATACACACACATTCACCTTTTAAAAAATTAACAATTCTTCTCGCTCAGTTGGGGAAGATGTGAGCATGCGATCGATGTACTTGCTAAGTCTGTTGTCGAGGTGCTTCTCAAACTGGATGGGATACTTCAAGGCTCTAACCCCCCTCATTAGCGTTATCCTTGAATAAGAGTTGGACTGGGCAGCCACGTTCATATGAGACACGTTCACAAGGAGGATCGTCTTTTGTCAGCCTTTCGAGAATTGTATTCTGGAAAAGAGGAGATGTGGCCACTGTATATGTGCCCATGAGGTTCTGAGTAAAAGAGTGGGGTAAATGTGAAAAATAACATCCCTCAAGCAATATGTTGCTTTAGGAATACAAAAACAAAAATTAGAGAGCCACCTCTTTATTGCTGTATTCCCTGTGGGGGAAAATATATTTATAGGAATCTATATTACACGAATATACTGTCTCTTGTCCATGACAAACCGCAAACCCACACTCTTCCATGCTGAGTTCGTTCTTCTTGTCTCATTTTTCTTTTTTATGTGTTAGAAGAGAACTTGCTTGGCAAGCTTAATGTGAAGACTGTTCATTTGAATGTGTTTTTACTTCCTTGGGACTTGTGTTTACCGTTGGAGGGGAAACACGGGCCTGGATGGTAACGGTCCTAAGTTCATTGAATATATTGCTACCTGTGGTCTGCTAGGTCTCATCACAGAAGGCTTGGAGGAAAGCCCAAAAGATTTATTTATTTTTATTTGATTTTTCCTTGAATTGTATTTTATTTGGCCTGATGATTTTGCAGTCTGGTTTTAAAGAAGTTCGTAGTTACACAGCTGTCCACATCTATTGTCAAGGGTGAGTCTTTGTCAGAGACCCTCTGATTACAAGCAGAGCAGAGAAACAAATGAGCTGCTGGGCTCAGCTGTCAGGTCAAGATCTCATGGCCTTGTTCTTTCAGTAGAAGAGAATAACATGAAGTAAAACTGACAGCTGGCATGTCAGCCACTTCTTCCTGCTTGTCATCACTACAGCAAGGTTGTCTCACCAATATAAGGAATTTGTTCTTAGTGGTAGATGCTAAGTACTTTGTCCTTTGACAGTCTGGATGCAGTAACACAGGCAGAGGCAAAGAGAATGGGCAAAAGAAAGAACAAAGAAATGGCTGGCAAGAGGGCTACCTGCAAACCAGCCTTAAAAATAAAGCTTATAGTCACTGAAGACTAAGGTGGGTGACTGACAGCAAAGTTGTGACAAAAGATGGATTGATCGTTATTGATCCTGTGCATGGAATTCAAGAGTTAATGGAGCTTAATTCTCTCCTTATATCCCAAATGTTTTCCTTTTGATGATCATGCTTTTAGTGTTTTTCCACACAGTATATGATTTATTTTCTCATTCATCTTGAACTTTTTAGAACAGTTATATTGTAAATGTGTTAAACAAATACAAGAAAGCCGTCTATTATAATCAGCCATCACTTTGCTACATACTTTGCTATGAGGCTATCACAGCAGTGATAGCCTCATACAAGCAGTGTAAAATAGGAAGATGGTTTTATTTCATCACTGCAACAGCAGCCCTTATTCCCATACACCAGATCTATTCTGTGCTGAAAAATCCACATGCTAGGGCCTTCATTGTGCATGACTTTCCATTTAGCAAGGAAGGAACATAAAGGTTTTTAGAGTCCCAGATTTTTGTGACTAGAATCTGCCACATTGATATACCTGGGAAATGAACGTATACAAGATAAGGGTCATTCAGGCATAAAAACAAGCGGCTGTTTGTTGTGAGACCACACTGCAGCTAGCTTAAGTTCAGGCAATGCTCTGTACCTTGATGGAGGAAAATTGATGATCCTGTTTGTCACTTGTTTTAAATCTCAAGCTGAAATCCAGTTGGTACAACTACACTGCATAAATGGAGATGACAGCATCTTTCTTTGCTTAGTTAAAAAATGTTTTACGTTATGTTGAACACAGTAAATTTTCTTACTGCATTATTAATGGAGTAACTCCCCCTCCAAATGGGCAGCATGAAGGATTTTCAGTTCATTATGCAATGGCCAAGCAGCTTCATTTCCCCCCCAAGGTCTGTGGGTAGTCAATGGGATCGCAACATTTCCACCTGCGGCAATGGCCTTTGGGGTAGAAGGCTATCCCATGCTTTTCTCTCCTCACATTGTCAAATCCTACCCCCTTCAATACGCAACAGCAACAGGGACAGAAACTTACCCAGCTTTCCAGAGGAGAGAGGCAGAGCCCTACATGCATCACCTTGAATCTTGCCTCCTACCAGCAACACAGAGAGGTGTAAAATTACTCTGTGGGACAAGAAAACACTGAAACATTAAGACTTTAATCTATGTGTGTAGAAAGTAAAATAATCTATGCATGCAGAAAGTAGATCCTGCTGAGCATCGTTTTGTGTAAATGTATAGAATTATGCTGTGATCAATTTTAGTTAAATATTAAGAAACCAGAGTGGAAAAGAATGAGTTTACATTAAGTTTATGTATCTGCTTGGGTCTTGAGATCTTTGTAGGAAGCTTTTCTCTCAGTCCTGCCACCCTCACAGGCTTCTTTGATGAGGGAACGGGTTTTTTTTAGTGATTTCTCTGACATTGTTGAAATCTCTTCCAAGGGAAGCTTGGTTGGTATTCCTGCTCTTCTTCCTTTGGCAGGCAAAAAATGTTTTATTTAGACAGGCCTTTAGCTATTAAGCAGCTGTTGAGGAAGGGTCTTTTAATGGGGAGTATAGTACATATGCCTCCACCCATTCTGCTTTTAAATAACTTTTTTAATTGTTCCACCGTAATCTCTGAACTTGTTTTCAGTGGTATAATCTATGTAAACTGTGTTTTAATTTTGCGGTTTATTACTCTCTTTTTTTAGCTGTATCTGCTTTAATTCATGTTGTGAGCTGTCTTAGGTCCTGCCCAGGAGAAAGGCAGGATACAAGATAGATAGATAGATAGATAGATAGATAGATAGATAGATAGATAGATAGATAGATAGATAGATAGATAGATAGATAGATAGATAGATAGATAGATAGATAGATAGATAGATAGATAGATAGATAACATTTACCTTAACTGCCCGAGCAATTTCTCCTGTTTGTTCTTATGTCAGTTCCCAAAATGTTTGGCATCTCTTTGCTATATCACAAAACAGTAGTTGAGAGGCAAGCATCCTTTCAAGTTACACTATCCATCTGTCAAATGTGTTTGAAAGCATCACAGAAAGATATGATCTTAAGCTTTTTGTTATGTTAATGTGTAATGTTTCTGGATTTATTAATGGTATCTGTGGTTTGGGGGCTTTGAATATACTGTAGTCTATTGTGAGCCCTCTGCATTGAGTGTGATAAATGCAAATACATAAAAGAAAGATATTTGTTGGGTTTGTTTGTTTGTTACATTGTTCTGCTCAATGAGTTCTCCACTGCAATAAATACAGATGATTATAATAATAAACCACAGAGCAAATGAAATGGCATTAGACAACAAATGTATACATAGAATCAATGTATATATTCATAATATGTTATATAAATTAATACAGTACCTAATGATTCGTGATTATTATTTGAGGGGTCCTACTGTTACAGACTTATTTGTCATTACTTGTAATAACATGGTAATGAATAAATTTGAATTAATGCATGTGCCCTGTAGACGTCCACTGAAATTCTACATTAATTAATGTACCATTAAAATAATGTGTCACCCAATTAATATCGAGTGGAGGTGATATGGCCAGTGTCCTATCATTAGAATTTCACTTGTAATTCATTACATTACACTTATTTAATGAAAGTCATTTGTAAGCTGAAGCATCCATTTCATCAGCCTGCATAGGAACATCAGCAGTAAATACTAGCTATTGGACCTTTGAAAAAGATTCTGCTTTTAAATTACTAATATGGAGAACTGTATTGGTGAGTTCCTGCATGGGAGAAAGTCAGGATATATCTCTCCTGAAGCCCATTTTTATGCCCATTTTGTTAATTTTAGTATTGGTTCTCTTATGATAATTCACATTCTCTTCTACATAACAATGGAAATGTCTCAGTCCCAGGGTCAAAACATCAAGAGAAAGGGAGTTAAGCACCAGTGCAAATTAAGCACATGCACAGTTTAGCAACTGGACAAGGGACGGTGGAGCAAGTAGCCTTTCTCCACATTGTACATTCAAACAAACCAGCAACTGAAAATATCGTAAAAAACACTGGTGAATGCAGAAAGTCAACAGGTCTAGAGATTAGCTAGTGTATTGGACTGAGTGCCATGTGCATGATTATCTGCCTACTGAACAGAAGTCATGGGTTTCTGCTTGGTAACAGGGATTTTTGTTCTCATGAAGTAGGTTGTTTTCCTTGATGCCAAGCTAGTTGACATGAAGAAGCAGAGGGATGAGCGAGTGAGACTTTTGAGGACATGGTAGGGTCATCTGAGTTCCGAGGAGATGGTTCCTCTACAGCCACAGAGAGTGAGGAGCTTGAGAAAGGATCGTCTGAGAGAGAAGGATATGGTCCCTAAGAAGGACCATATCTATAGTTGGATTGGCTGATAATCTTTTGTGCTTGTTCAAGCCAAGAGAAATAGAATTTAAACTTTTGATGTATCCTTGTTCACCTATTTCCTTTTAGAATGTTTTGCTCAGGAATAGTCACCTGGAGGTCAGAGGCAGAAGCCCTACTCAGGTGTTGCTTAGATGAAATCATGGCACTTACAAAAGAATGCCTGGCCTCTGACATCACTTTCTTTATGTGGAAGGGCTCAAATCTACAGAGGAGAGAGTCCTGCATGTGTGGAGGCTCTACACATAAGCTAGAACCCTGGGTAACCCACAAGAAGAAGGAAATGATGGGGTGTGTCTGGAAAGGCAAGGCACTCTTCTTCAAGTCTGATTGTCCTGTCTCTGTAGGAATGGGCTAGGGAGACTAAGAGAAGACCACGGTGTTGTTTTACCTTTACTGTTCCATCTTTCTCCTCTAATTTCAGTCCTGAACCAACTCTGTTTGTAAGGTGTGTGTATGCCATACTCTTTTATTACACTACATTTGGACAAAAACGCCTCTCTCTGTTACATATGCTAATTCATTTCTCTATGGTGAGATGTGCTTGTCTCTCACCAGGGACCTTTGAATAACTCTTAAGTGACACAATTAAGATTTGTATTTGCTACATTTACACTGGACAGTTAACAACTCATAAGTGCCACTGATAAGGGCACAAATTGCTTTTGGAAATACTGTGTCCTGTTTTGGGGATGAGAAAGAGAAGGAGAAATTTTTCAACAGTTTCCCAGAAGTGAGGTTCACCGTTTTCAGCGATTGTAGCAAAGCTTTGCTATCTGCCCCCTCAAAGGATTTTTAATTTTGGACTGCCACTGCAAGGGAATATGCCATGTTTTGTGCATGATATCATGAATGGAATAAACCAGTGACAATATTGGAGGCAGAAACTAAAGCTTGAACCCTATCTTATTTATGGCAATACAATGCTGTCACATTTGGTCACTAAATAAAGATTTTGCAGAAGATTTACAGTAAAGTATGTGAAAAGTTTTCTGTGCCATTGCATGTATGGGTGAGTGGTGATAACAATAAATAGTGTGTTAATAACAACAAGTTGAACGTATGATTGGTTGATGATACACATACTTTGGCACTCAACAATAAAAGTGTTCATGTAAGATCTATTCAAACATTATGCATGTGCAGGGTATTACCATGTTTAAATACATGGTAATACATGAGATTCATATATTAAGTGCAATTGTTTGCAAAGGAACTCCAAGCAGCTGCTTACATTGTGTCATAACCAAAACACCAGAGTCAGATGTCTTGCTTGTGCACAACTTCTTGGGAGCATCTGAAGTTCTTTTGCAAATAACTGCACTCCGTACATAGTCATGGGGAGAAAAGTACATACTATCAGTAATTGGAACAGAAGTATGAAACACACAGAGAGACAAGTTAACAGAGTAATGTTTTACAAATGAGCTGCTTGTGAACAAGGTTGTAATCTCTCAAATTTAAACTACCAGAGGGTCAGAGTCATGCATTTTATTTTCCTAGTTTTCTGTTGCTAATACTTTTTTCCCATCTGCATACCTGAGAGAACCAGTGTGATATTGCAGCTAGCTCACTGGATGTCAATGTGAGAGACCCATGTTTAAATCCCTCCTCATTGTGTGACCTTGTGCTGATCATTATCTTTCAACCTAACCTAGCTGGTTGGTTTGTGAAGAAAGTAGGAAAAAAAGTACTGTGTCCTTAGCAATGTTTTCCTCTAGAATGTAGACCAAATATATGTACATACTGTTGTATTTTAATGAATCTCTGCACATCCTTCAGATTCAGTTGAAGAAATGTCTCCGTGACATCTACTGAATATCCAGCAATGGATTTCCCCCTAGATGTTAAGAAGTTGTCTCATTCTTAGGATAAGAGATACAGGTCCATATGATTTCTATTCCTTGTTACCAGCAGTATTTAGGAAAGTTTGGTAGATTCCTCCTTTGTTTGGAGTTGAATTTTGGGCTCTAAAGCCTTGGATGAGGTTGCTGAAAGAATCACAGAAAGGACTTTCTCTTGACCTGCATGTTGTTCTAGCCTTAGCCCATCGATACACACTTGTCAGTCTGTTTCTATTACCTCCTCTCATTTCATCGACCTTCAGACAGCTGTTCAGCCAGATTGCTTGCCTTTTACACATTATTTGCATTTGGTACAACGTGTGTGCCTTTGCATCCTAATCATTCTTGTCAGCTTCCTATTGTCCACTGTGGGTGACTTTGCCCTGAAAAGGGCCATATGGAGATCTTGTGTGGGAGTATATAGGTACAGACCTACAAGGTTGTTAACAGAGTAACCCTGGAGTTTATTAGGGACATAAAATGGGATTCATCACCAAAATCTGTCACTCAGTTGTGCTTTTTAATAGTCTTCTTGGAGCAAGACTGGGAAGATTTTGGGAGGACAGTGTGTGCTTCCTTTGGGATTGCTACCTATTCCATAGCTCTTGGAGCAAAAACAAAAACAAAAGAACACAGTTGTCATGATGGCATCTCCTCTTCCTTTTTTCCTCATACTATTACTGCAGTGGAAGTATCATAATGTTATGTGTGTTACAATTGTAGGAAGTATTGTGATGTTAAAGCTCAAGGAGGTACTTGTTTGTTCCTCTCATTTTTAGAAAAAATATATTAATAGTATCAGTGCTCTGCCATGTTGGAATGTGGCCTGGGTTAAAGAAGCTTAATGCACAGATACAGGAAGTATTGTTCAAGCTGCATTTATATTACTGATGTTGCCACATGGTATTTATGGAGATAGAAGCATCCTGTGGATTCAGAAACATATTGAATTGTAATTAGTAGTAACATAAGGGAGAGATTTCATCAAATAGCACACAAAATTAATGGGTTTTTTATATAGGTACAATAGACTAATTAAAGCTTCAATGCTATCTACAATTAGAAGGAACTAACCTCTTGGAACTGACTTTTGGGAGAATATGTGGAAGATCATGATGTAAAACATTTAAAAAAAAAGAAAAATTAATAACTTCCAAAAGACATAATAGAAAATGAGGGTCTATTGTGATGGCCCTAATTTGAAGAGAATTTTGGGTTCATTAAAGACACATTTTGATGTCTAAAGATGCTGTAAAAGAGTGGGAGATTTTTATAAATTTTAATCCCTTTAAATTCTTTAGTTAGTGTATTTGCACTGGATGTGTAAAGGAGAGTTAGTACATTCTTCTTCTGGTTGATTTAGACTGTCTCAATGAGACACCTTGCATGTGCTCACTGCCAGGTGAGAGTGAGGACAGCTGTCATCAGTGACTCTGTAATTTGCGCAAATCCTTCTGTGAAATATTAGCATTCTTTGACTTTGCAAGGCAAAGCACACAAATTTAGAATGCACAGTTTCTAAAGAAGTAGCCATATTAGTCCATCTCAGTGTGCTGAGAAAAGAAAAGTGCTACAATATTTTGCCTTCTTTCTTTTGCCAACATTCTTCAGAAATACCAAACAACTGCCTGGAAGCTTTTTTAAAATGCGAACACCCTTCCAGTGTTTATAATAGTTAAAAGTCCATGTAACAATGAATAGTTAAAAATCCATGCAACAACAAAAGGACTGTCAGTTTCTGTTACATGCACCATGTGTTAAGTATTGTTTGCATAATTTTGCTTATATTATGCAAAAAAGTTCTCTTGTTGAGATTATCACACAGTGGCCAAAATCATATTGCTTAGCATCATAAATTGCACTAGAGCAGACCCATTGAGTCAGTGGACATTTAGTGAAGTCAATTGCTCTGTATGTTCTGTTGATTCAAATGAGCCTCCTTGAACTGCAACTTAGAGTAGGACCATTTGAATCAATGGAATTTATAGAGGAGTTGACTCACCAAATCCCTATTGATTCAATAGTCCTATTCTAGTGCAATCTACTACACTAAGCAACAGGATTTTGACCAATATCTTACCCTCCAAACACTTCACTCTTACAGATGAGGACAAGACAAACAAGTATTTACATCTGCACCAGAGTCTTTAATAGTATCCAAATATGTAAGCAAGAATTATTTCTCTTAACTGCCACACAGTTAGAGGTTTACAGCACACTGGATATCAGCCCCCTCCCCAGCAAACACAAACCTTGAGAAAGAGCTGCTTCTGCACTCTCCTTGTTAATCTGAGTGCGAAGCCCTTTTCGGAAAAGCAATCTAGATAGGGATTTTTGTCGTTGTTGTCATTCCTTTTGAAAAAGACTGATCTATATCTTTCATAACATATTCTGTTAACATTTTTAAATAGTTCTGAAATTTTATACCCACACTACAGCATAGTGATTGATTTTAAGTGCCTGACAAGAGTTTAACTAAAAATTAAAAACAAAATGATGTTATGATTCTTTTAATAAAATGAGCAGCTGGAAGATATTAAAAAAAACACACCACCCTCTCCCCATGTCCTCAACTTTATTACCATCCAGTACTTATCGTGTTACCGGAGAGTCAATGTGCATGATATAAGCTATCTCTCCTTCACACAGATGGGCATTTGGCACTAGTCCAGTTGGATGAGACTACCAGAGCGAGTCACGTTCTAGGTGTTCTGCAGCTCGTGGCCCGTGAAATGATTTTGATACAGTGGAGAGCTCTTAAAGGCACCGTGCAGATCTGTTGCACTCACAAGTTTATTCTTTGAGCAGGGTCTTTATTGTGCCTGCCTGCGTTATGTTTTTATTCACTGAGAGAGTTTCGGTGCAATAGATGTCTTGTTGTGCTCTTGATGTTCAATTTATTTTGTGATGTGAGTGTGCTGGATTTAACTCTCACTAGTAAATCTCTGATATATTTCATCTCAGATAGATAAGGCCTCCTTGCTTCAGAATACAATACCCTTCATTGTAGTCTATCTGCCTAGGAAGGACTTGAGTATCTGCCCTGCAAAGTGCTGTCTACCCAATCCATACTCTGTGGTGTTGTCCGAAGGAGAGCAGATAAGATATTCTGCAACTTAAAGTGACCAGGTGAAAAAGAAGACAAGCATCCTGTGCCTTTAATAGTTCTTTTGGAGAGGAAATTTCAGCAGGTGTACCTTTTAATACAAGCCACAGCTGCTGACATTTCCTGCTCCACATAACTATTAAAGGTACAGGAAGCTTTTTCTCCCTTTCACCTGGTCACTGTATATGTCACCATACAGTGTCACAGTATTTTCACAAGGATGCTTGGAGGATCATGTTGTGCCTTCTAGCAGAAGGTTTAGGTCTCATCTTGAATACATTTATTCATGTGAACCCTGTTGTAATTAAGATAAAAAGTGTAACTTTTGGAATCCAGATAAGAGGTGCTCTTTGTCAGTCAAAAGGGAGGTGAAGGAATAGGTATTAGCCTGTACTAGATGGCCCTGAAAAGTCAGCTCTTCAGCTTGGGTATGATTCAACCCTGAGCCTTAAAGCTGATACTCAAGTTGCACGTGTTCCTTAAGATATCTGATCTGGCTATAGACGCCTTAGTTATTTCCGATCTGGATTACTGTAATTCACCGTATGTGAAGAGTGTTTGGAAACTTCAGTTGGTTCATAATTAGAGATGAGACCAAATTAATTTAGCCCCTGATGACAAAGTGGCCTAGCATGGCCGGCTACACCACTTATCTTTTGTTGCACACCACCAGGGTCCTTCGTCTCCAGCGGTGCTCCAATCTGGGCAGGAGCCCGGGCTGCCTGTCCCCACCTTTCCCAGCAGTTGACCACTCCGACAAGGAGTCAGGACAGGGATTCCTCCCGCACAACCGACGAGTGGTCAGCTGCCAGGGAAGGTGGGGCGGGCAGCCTGGGCTCCTGCCTATATTGGAGTGCTACCAGAGACGAAGAACCCTGGCAGGACATGACAAGAGGTAAGTGACCCAGCTGGCCTGGGGTGTGGGAAAAGTGTATGTGTGGCACATTTAGTGCTGATGAATTTCATTTTCAGGGACCAAAGTAATTCAGTCCCATCTCTAGTGAGGAGGCAAGAGTGTCTGATCTCCTTGTGGAATAAGCTCCCCCAAGAAGCTACATTGCCCCCCCTTTTTTTTTGTCCTTCCGTCAGCTGGCAAAAACCTTTTAAGGCAAGCTTCAATGTGATTTGGATACGTGTAGGCTTTAGGAATTCTGTATCTATTTTACAAAGGGATTTAAACTTTTTAAAGTGTTTCTGATTATGGTTCTTAATATTGTTACATGTTTAATTGTTTTTTAATATTATTTCCTATTGTGTTTTTAATTGTTATTATTGTGTTGTTTTAACTGAATGTGAACAGCCTTGAGTCTCCTGTGGAGAGAAAGCCACCATGTAACATAAATAAATGAATGAATTAGAATAAACATGGGGAGGGTTACAACCCTGAAAATGAAATAGACTAATCAAGTAGTTCATTGGTCTAATCCACTGTTGGCTGAAATACTAGAGCCTAGCTTTCACAGAGAGCAGAGGAGATGATAAACCTGTGCTTGGATTTTACCACTAAGAGTCACAGGAGAGGAGTTTGTTTGTATGCCTCAATGCTTATCTGGTAGAAGTTCAAGTAAAATCCCTGCAGAAATAGTGTCAGAGAATTATTTAGCCTAACCTTCTTCCTGAAATCCCATTTTCTGAGCTGTAGAAATTTTAGTGGACTGAAAATCCCATCTCATGAGCCCTCATGTGGAGGCTGAAATGGAAAAGTCCACACCTGAATTTTATAACCCCATTTACTCTTTCAGGACTTGGCCTATGTTTTGCATCTTTCAAACTGATTAGTCTCCTTTCATTCATAGTGGCTACCAACTGTTCTTTAACAACTGATACTGTAGCAACAATTTCTCTGGTTCTAATGACAGCATTTTGACAGGAGACATTATCACTGCACGAGCAAATCAACATTCTACAAGGCAATTTCTTGTAGAATTCATGTTTGAGGGCAGCCCAAACAAAAGCTTATAACTCTGAAACTTTGGATCAGCACCAAATTTGGCACAAGTATACCAGACAGTCTGCTCTTGCTCTTTGTCAAATATGGGGAAGTGTGAACAAAGGGTTTTCAAATTACGATTTTTAAAAATTAAAACTGTTTTACCCCCATACAGAAACAAGTGACCCTAAATGTCCCTAGATTTAAAATTGGTCAAATAAATTGAAAAGACCAATAATGCTATCTTGAAAGAGAATGGTTGTCTCCCCCCCCCCCCGTTATATTTTTAATTCAGGCTGCAGGGGCTGAAATATTGATCCTCAAAAAAGGCCTTTCAAAGGGTAAAGCAGTGACTTTGTTATAAACTGAGCATGCATGGTTTACCAGCAAGAGCATTCCAAAGTAGAAACATTGTTGCAGCTTCATGGGACAGGAAAGGAGATGTTCGGAGGGCAATAAAAGGTAACAGAAACAGTAAAAACACATGTTTTCTTTGAAGAGTAAAAAATCAGGTTTGCTTTAAAGAAAATAATGGAGTGATAGTCCTCCAGAAAGGGACATTTTGCCATGCATTTCCAGAGAACTGGCATACAATTTTGTAAGGCATATTCAAAGTATTTCTGCATTACATTTGGGAGGAATCCAGGCTACAGGGGCTGAAATATTCACATTTGTTGAAAAATAGTCCTGACAATTGCTTTGTGTTTGGGTGAGAAGTGGCTAAAAGGACTCAGCTTCTGGGATTTTCTCTTGTTTTGTTTTCAGTTTATGAATAGTCGTGAGCACAAAAGGGTATCCTGTAGACCATCTTGACTACTGCCATGGCGTTGTCAACATTCAAGCTGTCCTTTGCTGTGTAAAGCTTGGCATCCCCTTTTCCTGCTGGCAATTCAGGCACAATATTGTGCAGCAATATCAAGCCATTTCCTGGGGGTTTGAATCATGGGTAGAGAAATACAATATCTCAAATACATAAACTGAAGCTGTTTTGAAGAACTGCATAGATCTTTATTCAACACTGGATGATGAGTACAAATGATATATATCCTCAAGTGTTGCATAATTTGCTGTTTTGTTCTACCAACAGGGTTTGAGCTTTCTTAACTAAGTACATTTTTGGTCTCAATATTCACTCCCGTTTCTCCAGCCTTTGTTCTTCCTATAGGGACGAAATAAATGAGAGTACTGTACTCATATCTTTTCCCTCATATGAAGTCAGGTCAGAGTATGAAATGATCAGAGAGAAGGGTGAAATACTTAAGTTTGTCCTGTTTGGGAGGAATTTTATAATAATTTATCAGAAGAAAACCAATTCTGCATAAGTGAGACTTCCTTGGATATGCTCAAAACGTCCTTTCATTTCTGTTCAAAAACTTCTATTTTGTTTCCAAAATAATCAGCACCTAAGCACTGAAGAGAATGCTAGACACTTCCTAATTAAGAATAGTTTTTTTAAATGTACTTTAAACATTACAGATTATCACTTAGATAAGAAGCGCTATGGAGATTGTAAGGTACTTAATTATCCCTCTGATTATCTACAACATTTAAAGTATATTTGGACACTTAATTTTCAATGAGGAATTGTGTACATTTGCATGTTTCTAGTGTTGACTCATTCATCCTGGCAAGATTACATTGAATTTTCCACTGTTAAGTGCAAACACTGTCAGTCTAAAGGCATTTACAATGATAAATACTGTGCAAAAAATGTAAATGGCAGCACAAATGCTGCCTGTGTGAACATGGTGTCTGATGTAAGAGTTGAGCTTCTGCAAAGTATGTAAAACAACACTGAAGAACTGAAGGAATGGTAGTGACTATGGCCATCATGTGGCCATTGTAGCAAGGATTTGTGTTTTGTTCAGGGAACAAACATTGCAGAGGCATGTGCTTCTTCCAAACCAATTCTCTTCTCTGGCACCATTGGCGTCCTTGCCTTCTGATAAGGTAAAAATTGAAACAAAATATTGAGACTCTTATCCAAAGATGTCACACAGGAATCTTATTCATTGACTTCTGTGGCCAGCACCTCTTATGAATATGAATAGAGATGGGGGTATTTGTATACGAATACCCCCACACAGGTGGACATAATGAGGATCCAGCCCCCTGGAGCCGGACCGTCCACTCACCTTCCGCTGTTGCTGCGGGTTCCGTGCTCCCTTCCTATCACTCCGGAGCTCTCTGTCTGCGAGCCACTCTTCAACCTTACAGTGAGGCTCGTCCTCCTGCCTCCTGCCAGGAGTGGCTCGCAGACCGCGAGCTCCAGAGTGATAGGAAGGGAGCGCAGAGCCCGCGGCAACAGCGGAAGGTGAATGGACAGTCCATCCCCAGGGGGCTGGACCCTCATTATGTCCACCTGTGCGGGGGTATTCGTATTCGTATACGAAAAACCCCATCTCTAAATATAAATATGGATTTGATCCTGACACTGATATTAATAGAAACATTCTGATGCAAACGGTGATTCATTATATCCTTCACAAGCATTCCTGCCCTTCAATGAAGATGTAGAACTACACTTTCACATGCAGGGTGGTATGGACCATAATGTGGCTCTGAACATGATGGCCTGATCCAATTTTGAAAACTAAGCAGAGTTGGGCTTGGATAGTACTTGGGTGAGAGGCAACCACTACCAAGGGTCTCGAGGTAGGGCTGGGCGGGGGGAATCATACCAAAAATCCTTGAAGGATGCTGCTAGTCGGAGTTGCAGGACCAAGTTAAATGGGCCAATGTTCTGATGCAGTATAAGGGAGAGGTCATGTGTCCGTAGTAATGCACATGCTTTGCATGCAGGAGGTATCAAATTGAGTTCCTAGCATTTCCACTTAGAAACATAGGAAGCTGCCTTATAATGAGTCAAACTCTTGCTCTGTCTAGCTCAGTACAGTCTGACTGGCAGCTGCTGTCCAGGGTTTAAGGCAAGAATCTGCAGAGCCAGAGGTTGGGGTTCAGTTCCCCACTGTGCTTCATTGACAGGGACTGGACGCGATGATCCATAGAGTCCCTTCCAGCCCTGCAGTTCTAACATTATTATTATTACAAACTTTTCTAGCCCTACCAGAAGGTGACAGGGAGTGAAGTTGAGACATTTTACATGCAAACCAGGTGCTCTGCTACTGAGCACTGGCTACTTCAGGTAGGATTAGGAAAGAATCCTGCTGAAACGACAGACAGTTGCTGTTGTCAGTGTCCACAATAATGACCTAAGTGGACCAAAGGAGGCAGCTTTCCGTGTTCCTGTGTACCAGCCTGTGTACTCTCTCTGTGTGTAGCCTGCAAAAATAAGTTGGTAACTTCCTTGAATACCAGGCAAAAACAAAAGAAGAATAAAGAAAAAGAAAAACGTTGTGGCACCTTAAAGACTAACTTCTATATTTTAATATGAGCTTTTGTGGACAAGTCCACTTCCTCAGACATAAGAGTGGGATACTTCAATACTTGAATAGTATTTTTTGAATTATATATGCTATGCTATGCTATGCTATGCTATATTATATTATATTAATCAAGACTTCCATAAAAGTTACTAAAGTTGTGGCTGCATCTAGTATGCCTATTTTAAAGGTCCATTTTAAAATAATTAGACATACCTGAGTCAGTTTTTACTGAAAAATTTCAAAGCTTGCACTTGCATAGAGATAGTTCCCATGGATGTGGAAAGGCACAAAACCTGCCATCCAAATTCAGCCAAAATTGGAGTTCTTCATTTAACCATGGGCAGCTAGAGACCAATGTGCATCCAGATTAGAATTCAGTTGTTATAAGATCAGATGCATTAAGCTTCACATTTTGCCTTCCATTAATCTCTTTTCAGGTGAGCAGGAATATGCATAAATACAAGTATTAACTCTTTTATGGAGCTTAAAGATCATTATTCTCTAATTTAAGAAATTGAAAAAGTTCAGAAGTCAACCATACACATTTTAATGCACCGTGTTTATATTTCTGTGTTGTCCATAATGCCATTTATTGAGAAAGAGAACCGCTTACTTATTTTGCTGGTAGCTTGATAAAAATTTAACTGCTGTTTATTTTGTGTGTGCACACATGAGTGTACCAAGTGTATTATGTCCTGCCTTATAGTATGCTTTTCCACTTTAAATCTTGCACGAGGGGCAGTCTAAACTACAGGACAAATTCTGAAGTGGACTTGATTCCCAAGTGGCATCCCCCATTGCAGCAGTCTGTCAACTTTCTTCCGCATACTTCCTCCTGAATCACAACTCCAACCAATATAGTAGTGAGATGTAGAGGTCTAAAACAAATGAAGAGAAAGAAATGTTTCTCCTGAATTAGTTAGAAAACCCACACTTCTACTCCAAATTCAGAAGTTTATTGAAATAATATAGTGAAATATAGTGAAAGGCACTATGGGGAAACAAGTTAGGGACACTTGAAATAGTAAAACAGCATGTGTCTAGCCAATATTAGTTCGCTGGTCATGAGGAGATTCCCCTAAAGGGTTTTGTTTTTGTGTTGATGTTGGGTTTTAGGTCTCTACATATCAGGATTCTTCTAGGCTTAATGACGCCACCCCACTATTGCTCTCCAACCCTGTTTTTTGGCTACCGTCCTGTTGGTACATATCACCTTAGTCTGTGATTAGAAGAAATAGTGATAAGAAGAAGGGGTACAGCAGAAGACTGACCTTGTATCACTGTTCAGAATTCTAGAAGGAAGAGCTCCTCTTCTACACAGCTTAAATAAAAACAGCATGTTTCAAGCCTTTTTCTCATAACTTTTTCTCACTAAAGCCAAGTGCAACAGCAAAAGTGAAATCTGCCAGATAGGAGACAATCAGCTGACCTTTATCCTTAGATGCAGCCTAGAAATCAGAATAACTTTGTCTGTAAGATACTCTCTCATCTGCTGGTGTGACAAAACAAGGACAAAAAAAACACACCAAAAAACCTTATGACATCTGTGACCTCGGTTCCTTAGTCTGAACTGTC
This sequence comes from Intellagama lesueurii, assembly GCA_037013535.1. Lineage (NCBI taxonomy): Eukaryota > Metazoa > Chordata > Lepidosauria > Squamata > Agamidae > Intellagama > Intellagama lesueurii. Next base: position 176,309,456 of record JBAJHW010000003.1, on the reverse strand, counting down.
TGGGGACTAGAGAACAAATTTTTCTTCAAAGCCTGACATTAGAGCCTTTGTGTAAAACACAATGGCAGTGAAATCCAACTCTTCATTTTTCCTGCTAGGCTGATAATCACTGGTGACCAGAGCAGATTTGCATGTTTTAAAAGATTGATTGGGGGACACTTAAAAGGAAGATGATGTATATTAATCAAGAGCAGCTTTATCGTTTTGAATATTATTATTATTACCATGGACAATGCACCCAAGACGGTGTCTGTGTTGTACGGCATTTATAGGCAGCCTTCCTTCCATGTTAATAGTTAATTTATTATAGTTTGAGACTTAACTCTCTGATAGAGTAAAGCGTAAAAATGTAATTAAACTCTTTTCATAGGCTAAGTACAGTTCATATATTTTATTAGAAAATAACTGGTTTAAAATAATGTTTGTGAGCAGTACTGATATAAGAAGGCAGAAGGTTATAGATTTGCAAATTATGACACCAGAGGCGAGAATGAAAGATAAAGAGAATTTCACAAATCATCCATCTAGTCCTGTTTTGTTTTGTCTTAATTTTGTTTCTTTTAAATTATATTCTGTGCTCTAACATATAACACACAGTATCTAGCAGGAAAAAAAACATTAAAATAACTAGGCATCAAAGTATATAATTAAGAACTAACTGAGCAATAACACAGCACACAAAAAAGGCAAATACATGGAAAAAATTACTAGAAGAGTAAAAAGAAGAAGAAAACATCACTCAATGAAGACAGTTCATGCATACATAAATAATTGATTGAGGCCAAAGACCTTAATTTAAAAAATAATAATAATTGTATACTCTTGTATGAAGATAGTATTGAAGTTTGATGGGTATCCCAAGCACTTTTGAATCTTCTGCAGATCTAGTGTCACCACCAAAATCTCTGCTTTCAGACACACTCTGAACTCTTTCAGCACAAATAGAAGGACCAAATGCTGAGTAGAGTTATAGGTACTCCCAATGGCTTTATCAATTGTGTCTGTTATATAAAGAGTCCTGGCATGAATGTACACCCCATTCATACTCCAGTGCCATTTCCTTCAGCCACGAAGAACAAATTTCTTGTTCCTGCATGACTTCAAGCTGACTTATATGTAACAGAGAAGCAAGGGAAGCAAGAGTGACACCACCTCACATACTTAGTCTCCCCGCCCCATAACACAGCTGTCCCCAGTATTCTGTTTATCTTGGAGGGCATACAAATTAAGGCAAGAAAGTTCACCCATTTGTAGAAAGAGGTGGCAGGGAATTTGTTTCTGCCTTTCTGATTTGCCAAGGCAACAAGCTAGGCTCTCTGTCCTTCTGTGCTGTGGTTGCCCTCTTGGTCAGAGTGTGGAGATGTGGAATATTGTTTGATTGCCTTGGAAGTGCAAGGATGGAATTCCTGTTATGTAGCACTGGCTGCTATGGAATTGACTTCATATAAATCCCTGAAGATTGTAAGTGTGTTCAAGTATTCCCAAAGCAATTAGACTTCCTATCATCTTGTGCTATCTGGGAAGGACAGTTTCATGTATGGGACATCATGGGGCATCACCTTTGCAGAGGGAACAGTATTCTTCTCAGTGATGATGCTGCATAACCAGATTCGATCAGCTATATATTAGAGTGAGAGAGAAGAAACTGGCAATGGAGAAGTGGGTGGGGGGACAAGAACTAGCTGTAAACAGCCATTAAGAGAGTATCCAAAGACCACTAAAATAATCACAAATGTAAGTTACATTCGACTCCACTCGATTCATCTCTCACTGCTTCTGTTTGTAATATATAAGCAAAGCCCATGGGCACTACCATTCTGTACCTTGCCATCACAGCTCTGGCAAATAGGGGTGCAGTAGAAATTAAGTTAGAATAGTCATCTGGCTATTGGAGAAATAGACAGAGGCTCAAAATGCCATTGAAAGAAAGAGCCTGGCCCAAAAAAAAAAAAAAAAAAAGTAATAAAGTGGAGAATGGATTTTCTTCTCAAGAAGGATGGCCACCTCTTCTCCTTTCACTCCATCAATTAATTGCATGTACAAGTGGAGGCAGCAGGCTGGTCTACATGGATGAAAGTTAGAAACATGGCAACTGGTACAGAAGATCCCTTCATTTACATAGATGTTCTTATATAAACAACGAAGAGGGCACCAGTAATGTTCTTAATCACTTTCACACATGTTATGTGACTATGGAAAGCTGCCAGATGGGTGTGGATCCCTTTCCACCTTCACCTGTTTGGCAAGAAAAGTGAGAACTACAGAACCATGAGAGTTGGGGGTGCTGTTACCCTACAGAGATGGAATCCACGCACTAGTTTTTCATTCCTGCCAGATAGCAGCTACTATCCTTTCTTGGTGTGAGATACTTGACTTTTGGTGTAGCTCCCCTCTCCCCATGTATCACCATTCATCCAGCTGTAATTTGAGTGGAACATCTGGTTAAAACACTCTTCGTCAAAGACCTGCAGTTTAACAAGCCAAGCCAGCTTAGCTTCAGCAGCAAATTCCATTGAATTTCTTTGGAAAATTGCCATAGGTAAAAGATTTGGCTTTTTAATAGTTAGATAGTTTAATGACTAACCCATTTGTAATACTCACAGCCTTCCTGAATCTGAGAATTTTGCCCCAACCTTCTTGGATTGCACCAGCTATTATTACCTAAAGTGTTTGTCTTTGAGAATTCCAGGAAATCCAGAGTTAATTCCTTCCCACAACACTTAGCACTTAGCATATAGAAATATTTTGTTAACTGATATGTACCTATATTTTGCAGACATACTGTATGGGAATATATATATACATTGCATAGTTGTGCTCTTCCTTAGTGAGATGTTAATAAGGACCATCAAATCTTGCTCCTGTTGCATTTGCTTACTGAACTACACTGTTATGTGTTGATACATGCATAATAAGCCAGTTTACACTTAGAATTGAAGCTGTGACTTTTGGTACAATATAAACTGTTCTTTTAATGAAGTTTCAGTTGCACTGTTATTGCAAGCTATGTATCTGTTTTGCAGAATCTTAGTAAAAGCAACTGGAAAACTCAATGATCAAGCTAACTTCCATAAAATATTTCCAGACTTCCCCAATCATACTTCCTCATTCATTACTGTAAATTTAGTTACCTTGGTGTTATCATAACACTCTGAAACATAAGATTTCTTCCTTTTGGATCCTGAAATATTTCTTGTACATCATTAGTGGATTTTTAAAATAAATAACTTTTTTCTCCTAGAGTGGTTCTAGAAGGGAACATTGCTTTGCTTGCTTCATGTGCTTTTTAACTGTTGTTATTTTTAGAACACACCTGTGGGAACTCCAATTTTCATAGTGAATGCCACAGATCCAGATCAGGGTGCCGGTGGAAGTGTGCTTTATTCTTTCCAGCCTCCATCCAACTTCTTTGCCATTGACAGTGGCCGTGGGATTGTGTCAGTCATCCGAGAACTGGATTATGAAGTCACGCAGGCCTATCAGCTTCAGGTTAATGCTACAGTGAGTATATCTTTCTGTTTCTCGTGCCCTTTCCAAATCTGGTAACCCCTACATTGTTGGATGTCTTCCCCAGTGTAGACCAACAATCTGAAGAGCAACAACATATAGAAAGCTGTTCTAGAAAACTTTGATGGTCTGTAGAAAGGAGCATAGAACTTAACATTAATGGTCAATAGAGATGGGGGCATTCGTATTCATATACGAATACAAATATCCCCCCACAGGTGTAGATAACGAGGGGCCATCCCCCTGGGGCCAACCTGAACACTCACGATTCCACCACTGCCGTGAACTCCACGGTGCCTTCCTATCACTCCGTTGCTCACAATGGATTAGCCAGTCCTGGCAGAAGGCGGGATGATGAGCCTCTCTGCCAGGTCGCAGAGTGGCTAATCCATCACGAGCAACAAAGAGGTAGGAAAGCACTGTGGAGCTCACAGCAGCAGCAGAATCGTGAGTGGTCGGTCTGGCCCCAGGGGGCCGGACCCTCCTTATCTGCACCTGTGGGGGGGATATTCGTATTAGTATATGAATACAAATACCCCCATCTCTAATGGTCAATCATGGACCAAATCCTGTTGTGGATTTACCATAGTATAAGAGTAATTGTGTAAATGATGGTGGTGAATTGCCACTAATTAATGAGTTACCACTTGCATTCATGGTTACATTCCAGTCACCCAATTTGACACATGACTAGGAATGCAAGTGGTAACTCATTAATTAGTGGCAATTCACCACCATCATTTACACAATTACTCTTATACTATGGTAAATCCACAACAGGATTTGGTCCATGATTGACCATTAGAGATGGGGGCAACTTGTTAATTAGCAGCATTTCAGCACCACAGTTTATGCAATTCCAAGAATCTACAATAAAATTCTTGCTAGCCTTTTCTTTTACTAAGTTTCCTATAGATTTCCCATAAATAATTCTATTTTGGGCTGTGTGTTGTGCACACAGCTTTTCTTCCATTTATGCTAGAAAGTAAAAAGTTTTAGTTAAGTAACTAACTGTCCACAAGTGCCAAAGCTGCAGTAACAGCAGGAATGGTTATTGTGGTGATGATGATAATGGTGGTGATAATAGTAATAGATATGAAATCTGGAAACCAACTGTTATGCTGAATAATAAAATCAGAACAGAACTTGCTTGCAAGCTTTTCATTTAATTATCATATCTGAAGTAGCAGCTAGGTAGAAGTTAGCTTTATAGGACCTGAAAATCAGAGCTTAATTCAAGCCAATGCAACTTGCAACTTGTTTACCTTTTGGACTCAGCCCATGGAACATGTGAGATGCCAAGTCAAAGCTTGGGAAGTTAAGAAGAATAATGTAATGCTGAAGCTATTTATAAGCTTCAGCAGTGAGCAAGAATGGTATGGTGCTCTCAGAGAATCAGAAGTATTCCATTCCCTGAGATTTCAGGGCTGAAATCTGTGACTATACAGAGAGGCCTTTGTGATTTCACAGAGGTGAGGCAGACAAGGGTTGGAAGTGTGCCAACACTGTGTCAGCCAGCAATGAGCACAAGGTACTCCAGTCTGTCCCTTGCTACAGATTGCATAATCTGCCCAGATGCATGCATCTACCATCTCTCTTTCCAATGCCCTTCCTTTTTTCCTGTGTTTTTTGGCTATGCAAGCACAACACACCTACAGATCCCTTCGCACTGAGGCAGTGAGCCCTGGTGCTAGCAGGGAGTAAGTGGAGATGTGCGTCCAAACCTTAAAGTTGGCAACACAAAAAAATCAAATGTTCACGTCCTCTCACCTTGAGATTTATCTGCCTTCTTGGAGACCCAAGGCATAACAATTCCGAGTTCACTGAGCACCCGAAGACATTGGCAACCTTTGTGCTCTGGGACCCAGTGCATCATACTATCACTGCTCAGTTTTAGATGCCTTCAGAATGGTAACTTTCCAGGTTCTGATCAGGAGATATGCAAAATGCCTTCTACGTCCCACCAGCTAAACATAATAAACCTATACTCATCTTATAAAGAGGTCACGGTATATGGCAGGGAGGATGCTTTCAACAAGAGTTTGAAACAAAGTACAGTAGTTCTTGATCTTTTGCTTAGAGAGAGATAGCAGAGCTTTTCACATTGCAGATTGAGCCAAGTTTTTGTTGTTTGATTTATAATTAATTTTCTTTTTCTTTTTTCTATAACTTTTTCAGGACCAGGATAAAACCAAGCCCCTCTCCACTCTGGCTAATCTTGCAATCACCATCACAGATGTACAAGATATGGACCCAGTCTTTATTAACCTGCCCTACAGCACAAACATCTACGAGAACTCTCCTCCCGTAAGATCTTTTCATATATATTATCTTTAGAGGACTGAAAAAGCTGTTGGGAACTGCTACTACATATAGTCACTGTCACCAAAACAAAACAAAAACTACCTCCAAAAAACTGTGCTTTGATCAGGCACGTGCTCAGGAATGCAAGCACCACTTTATTAATCAGCTGCAATTTGCCTCCAAGACTTAAGCAATTTCTCTTACTTGTGTATAAATCAGCAATAGGATTCACAGGAAAAGAACCACTGGTGAAAAAATATTAGCTGGCCATACCTTCTAGCTGGGAGGCACGGCTGCAATATTTGTGGACAGTATGACTTTCAGTGTGTGAGTGAAATTGTGGGGGGCAATATAGGAGAGAGGGAGGAAGGGAGACAGAGCAATCAGGAGAACAATTTCCCCATTCGAAACCAGATGGTATTTGTCAAAGAGAAAACCATTGTAAGAAGAATGGCCCAGTGATCTATATGTGCAAACCAAAGCCCTCTTCGGGCATTGTACTTGAAAGTACCAAGAGGCTACAAGGAGGCAGAGAAGTTGAAGCTCCATGTCTCCTCCACACTCAGACCTGTAGTCCTCTTGATAGGTTCAAATGCAATGCTTAACCAGGGCTCAAATGCAGAAATACATGTGCGTGGTAGATGAAATATGCCATGCTGAAACTACCTTTGCATCTGAGAGATTTGGGCTCTCGCCCACAGAAAAATTCCTTTCCCTCCTTAATGAAAGCTGTGATAGGTGTTTAAACAATAAAGTACTTGATCAGAGCTTAAAAGACAGCGAGAATGGGAAGTCAGTGATTAATACAAATGGCTGTAGGAACTGCATGCAGATCATCCCAGACTATATTAAAGCTTTTCTTCAGATAAAATGGTATAAGAGAAGGGTGGTGGTGGTGGGAAATCCTGCTTAGTACATTAATAACAAGAGTGAAAAGAAGAATGATATGGTATTACAGAAATGGAAATCCCCACTAGCATCTAAGATTATGGACTGGATCACCTTCATGGAGTGACCTTGTACCCACAAAAGAAATATCTCTCAAATTAAATGACAATATAATAGTGTCTGGAACTAAATGGTCCTTTTCTATTGACACTTGAAGTAACATACATAACAGTTAGTGTCAGAGGGCAGACTGTTTCCACTGGACACAAAAAGGGGGCATGTGGCAGGACGGGGTAGGGGAGGAAGATACCTAAAAGAGGATTTATGCCTCAGATGAAATATGACATTACTACTTTGTGCATATCCTAACAACCTTCCAATTTGTTTACAGCAGACTTAATGTCTCTTCTAAATTAATTTATCTGAGAAGCTGAATTGTGACCCAGTACATTGCCTTCTTTCTGCTTAGTATATGCAGCTTTTGCATTGATTGATTTTTACATCATGTTCTGTGTTGTCATTTGGGGTGTGTTATACAGGTAGATTTTCAGGGAAGGTCTTCCGTGTGACTGATAGCTTTAGAATGAACAATGACATGTATTTTTCCTCTAGGGAACTGCCTGAGAAGTCAATAGAAATCACACAGGGACATAAAATTGTTTGTGCATGCTGACATTTGCCTCTGTTGTTCTCAGCTTGCCAGAAAAAAAAAACTCATCAAAACATCAGTTATGAATTATTATTCTTATCCATCTTCCCTTTCAATATGCTCTGGATGCTGTCATACTTCCAAGGGATTTGCCTGGATCTCCCGTCAGGACATTTTGCAGCTTAATTGATGCAGTGTTTCAGAGAATGGTGGACCGATGTAAAACAATTCTAGAAATACTACTGAATGATTTTCATGTGCATCATGAGGCTTTATTGGTCTCTTTATTTGAATAGGCAGGTAGAAATTATCCCTCACTCTCTTTTTAAGCATCGGTGAAATAGTTTGCTGTAAAAAATTTTCTGACCTAATCTGTATACCAGAGTATCTCAGTGTATTAAGAGAGAATATTGATTAAACATGAAAAAGAAGTATTTAAAGCACTGCTATGCTATTAACATTTTTGTTAGGGATATAAAGGGGGAAACCTTTGGATTTCATTTATTTTGGGTTCTTTTGGGTGCTGCCAATATGTTTTTGGGGGGTCTTTGTTTACCAGTCCTTTCATTAAACATGAAAGGGACCAAGTCTCTTTGATTCCCCCCCCCCCCCCCCCCCCCAATTCATGGTCTTTGAGCTAAAAGGATAAATGGCAAGAGACTGCTCTGCTCCTAGTTCCTTCTTTCTTGGCTTTCTGACCCAGCAACCACACGCTGCTGGTTTCACCACCACTGCTGTGGCCACCTTTCCTCCTCTGTGACAAGTGCTATTGAGGACGAGGTGTGCTAATTTCAGTGCTCCATTTCTTAAGCCAAAACTGCTGCCCTCCATCACAGTCTCCCATAGCACAGGAAATCTCCATTTCTTCCTCCCCCACCTCAGCAAGATGATGCCATGGTGCCTCCAAACTGATACAGTGGAAGAGCAGAGAGTGTTCACCCCACCTCATAGTTTGCAAGGCAGTACAAATTGTGAAAGCAAAGAAAGAGCAGCCCTCCTCCTTACTGGTTTCCAGTCAAACTAGACCCTTGGCAACTTCACAGTTGTCACTCTCATCCCTCCTGGATGTTCTAACTGGCTACTGAAAGCAGCCCTCATGATGCTATTTGAAAGACAATTTCCCTGGGTGGTTTGACAGACAAGGGTTGAAGGAAAGAAATGAAAGAAGGAAACACGGATAACACACACCCCCCCCCCCAAAAAAAACCCGTCCATGTTCCTATCTTTCATTAACACAGATCCTTTATGTTTCAGAGGTTCTCTAAAGGGAATGGATGAAAGAACATGAAAATGAAAGTAATAGATCTTTTTTGTGTGTTTTTCCCCATTCGTGTTAACTCAAAAGTTCCATTCGTAGTCTCTATCCTGTGTGCTATTTATTTACTACTAATTTGTGTCAGAACATTGCCATGGACAGAAGGATTGTATAAATATTCACTATATTTTTTTAAAAAAACTATTAAAAATACTAAACAAGATTACATATAAAATGCAACAATATGTGATTATTTATGTATTAAAAGAAATAAATTAAATAATTTTGGGCTAAAATTGGGGCACATCAATTGCATCATCATTCCCCCAACAAGATCTTTTTTCATGCACATTGCAAGAACAGCAAGAACATCTTGTATGCTTTCGTGTACTGTATAGAGAATTTAGCATAGTGAATGACATACTGCTTTATGTTAAAGCCAAACCAAAACATCACAGTGAACCTGAACAACACAGATTGATATGTTCTTATAGATTTCTCTAATGGAAAGAACATGTGCCATTTTTCTTGTATTAGTACATTTATCTGCTTATGTTACACATACTGTATAGGCCTCGTAAGCATGGAAAATCATAGAATCATAGAAAAGTGAAGTTGGAAGGGGCCTACAAGGCCATCAAGTCCAACCCCCTGCTCAACGCAGGAATACAATCAATGCATATCTGCCAGGTGATTATCCAAGTTTTTCTTTAATGCCTCCAGTGCTGGACCACTCACCAACTCCCAAGGTAACTGGTTCCACTGTCGTACTGCTCTAACAGTTAGGAAGTTTTTCGTGATATCCAACCAAAATCTGGCTTCCTTTAACTTGAGCCCATTGTTGCGTGTCCTGCACTCTGGGATGATCGAGAACAGATCCTGCCCCTCCTCTGTATGACAGCCTTTCAAATATTTGAAAAGTGCTATCATATCACCCCTCAGCCTTCTTTGCTCAAGGCTAAACATGCCCAGTTCTTTCAGCCTTTCCTCATAAGGCTTGGTTTCCAGCCCCCTGATAATCCTTGTCACCCTCCTCTGAACTTGTTCCAATTTGTTAGCATCCTTCTTGAAGTGTGGTGTCCAGAACTGGACACAATACTCAAGGTGAGGCCTAGCCAGTGCTGAATAGAGGGGGACTAGCACCTTGCGGGATTTGGAAACTATACTTCTATTAATGCAGCCTAAAATAGCATTTGCCTTTTTTTGTAGCCACATCACACTGTTGGCTCATATTTAGCTTGTGATCTACGACAATTCCAAGTTCCTTCTCGCTCGTGGTTTTGCTGAGCCAGGTATCCCCCATCTTGTAACTGTGCAATTGGTTTCTTTTTCCGAGGTGCAGTACTTTGCACTTATCCCTGTTGAATTTCATTCTGTTGCTTTCGGCCCAGTGCTCCATCCTCTCATGGTCATTTTGAATTTTGTTTCTGTCTTCTAGGGTATTAGCTATTCTGCCCAATTTTGTATCATCTGCAAATTTGACAAGCATTCCCTGCACTCCCTCATCCAAGTCATTAATAAAAATATTGAAGAGCACCGGGCCCAGGACTGAGCCTTGGGGTACCCCACTAGTTACCTCCTCCCAGTTAGAGAAAGACCCATTAATCATCACCCTCTGAGTACAATTCTGTAGCCAATTGTGTATCCACCTGACACTTCTATCCAGCCCATACCTAGTTAGCTTGCTAATCAGGATATCATGGGGCACTTTGTCAAAAGCTTTGCTGAAGTCAAGATATACTACGTCTACAGCATTCCCTCTGTCTATCAGGGAGGTTACCTGATCAAAAAACGAGTTCAAATTAATTTGGCAGGATTTGTTCTTGACAATCCATGTTGGCTTCTAGTTATTACTGCTTTGTTTTCTAGGTGCTTGCACAATGACCACTTTATGATCTGGTTCTTTTGTTAATTTAATGGGAGACTTGAAAGCTAGGAAGAAGCTTATATATTATTACATGCCATCAAGTCACTTCCGGTTTATGGTGACCCTACTGGTTTTTCAAGGTGTGTAAGATGTTCAGGCTACTGTTTATAATTGCCAACCCCTAGTGAGTTTCCATAGCTGAACAGGGATTTGAACTCCGGTCATCCTGGTGCAACACTCTAGCCACTACACCAAATTGCCTCTCATGTTTATTTTTAGTACCCACTATTTCTAAATTCTGAAATCTTTGTAACAGACTGGAGAATCTAATGTAAAACTGATTTAATCTTCCTTTTTGAGATGATAGCATCAAATTTTAATTTCTGCACTCAAGTAATACATGTCTTCTGGCCCATCAGTGAAGAGTTGACACTAGGAAAAGAACTGAATAAACTGCAGCAAATTACTGCAAGCAGATTCTGTTGGCCCTTTGGCTGGAATTAAGGAGTGCGAAATAGGATTTCTTGCTTCCAGAATTTGCCATAGCAGTTTTTCCAAGATACCCTTCTACTCCCCCTCTTCCAGCTCCTCCTACTGTAATACAGAGCTCTAGTTTTCCTTTCAAGTCCATAATCCTATAATAGAAAGAAAGAAAGAGAGAGAGAAAGAAAGAAAGAATCAGAGCTGATATAATTTCATTTTAATAGAAATAAGATATTGTGACATAATACAACACCACTTCTTAAGTGTCCTTGTAGACCCTCCTTTTCTAACCCCTAAGCATGTTATGTTAGTTGTACAAGTGGGGGAAAGGAATGACATACTATTGTATGGAATTTCTTACTGTAAATTGTTATGCATTTTGTGCGAACTCTGTAAATCCCTCATTGTAACTGAATAAACTAGTATATGCATGTACATTCACACTGTCTGTTGAACAACTGGGGAAATTTGGCATTAGAAAAAAATTAATGAGGCAATAATTTTGAAATCTCTTGTAAGATACTATAATAATGCTATCGTCACCCTCAGTGTACAGAGATATCTCTTTGGCCATGTATGGCAACATTTACTTTGTAGATTTTTCAAGCACCAAAATACATAACAGTTTGGTCACAGATTCTACTGAGATGGGGGGGGGGGGGAGGAAAATGCACAAGATGCATTATGATAATGTTATATAGTTCTATCATACTATGTTCACTTTTTGTGTGTGTTTAATTTGACTAACTCTTCCCCCACCCCCGCCAATCAGGGATAGGGCTTTTTAGATGTTGTTGGGCCGCTATTCCTATCAGCTCTAGCTGACATGATCTGTAGCAAAAGATGATAGGATTAGTAGTCCAGCAATATTGGAAGTCCAACTGCAAATTTACATAGAATAGGGTAGTTTCCTTCTAATCTAGAGATTGGCGAGCACAGAATTAGAAAGGTGATTTTTGTCCAGAATGGAAAGTGATCAGATTTTCATTTTTGTTGTTTTAACCCTTCAAATTCTTTAGAAGATACATGGCCTTGAATTCTTTAGGCATACAAGCAACTGTAAGAGCATAGATACTGTCTTATGCCAGAACCCCAGTGTCCTTCGAGTTTTGCCAGGGTTTGGGCCTTCTGTCAGAAACAAGTCCTTGACTTCTGATACACTGAAGTATTTCTGAGTTTTGAAGGATTCTTCCTATAACTAGTACATGTCCTCATAGTGCCTGGCTGTCACAGATAGATGGTTCCATATGCTCTCTCTGGAAACTTTGTGTAGGTCAGACTGGACTTCTTTAGAAGAACTGTATTTTTAGGAGTTTAAGATATCCACTGAGATGAAATTCACAATAGGTCCCAGAAAACATACACAAATTCTGCTTGTTTTTTCCTTTAACACGAGCAATAGCCAGCTGAAAGGGAGCCAGACTCCAGAGCAGTGTCTGTCGTTTGCACCATCCTTGCTGAAAATATCTCAGCTAATTGCACAGTGTTTTACTGAGACACATGCAAAATCAAGAATGTTCAGACCCCATGTAGTTTTCTCAGCAGATGAATTGTTGACTAATATTCCTGCATTTCATTGATAAATTTTAGTGCATGAGAAGTTCTTGCCTTTGCTATGTAGTACAAAAGCATGGAGGTTAAGAATAGGACAGCATGATTCCATACATGATAGAAGAAAGAACAAGCCATTCTTTCACTCTTTTTTAAAATTAACAAAGAATTTCATTTTTTAATGGGAATTTCAAAATGCAGAATATAGGCAGCAGAAAGGAAGATCAAGTACAGTAATACGAAACAGTCACTTCATCATTTGTCATTTTTGAAGGGGTTGGTGCAGGCTAATTAGAGTCACTTGGAGTCGAGTGGAGGTGCAAAAGCCATTAGGTGCAATTGTCACATCCAAATGGCATATTGGAGCTCATGTGACCCTATTTGGTTTGACTCCTTCTGTTTTGAATTTCTGATATTGTGAACTGGCTTAATAAATGAGCCACTTCAGGATATCAGCAAATTGAACACATCCTTTGTTCCTCAGCAGAGGAACAGGGGGAGTGAAAAAAAATAGTTTAGGCAAGATTTTTTTAAAAAAATTATGTAAGTGATCATAGAATCATGAAATCATCGTAGGGTTGAAAGGGACCTTGGAGGTCTTCTAGTCCAACCCCCTGTCCAAGGCAGGAGATTTCATACCATCCCTCATACCATCCTGGACAGATTGCTGTCCAGTCTTTTCTTGAAAACCTCCAGCGATGGGGCACCCACAACATCGGGAGGCAAGCTGTTCCACTGCTTAATGGTCCTCACCATCAGGAAATTCCTCCTTATTTCCATGTTGGATCTCCTTCTGACGAGTTTCCACCCATTGGTTCTTGTCCTACCCTCAGGAGCAATAGAGAATAAATTGATGCTCTCTTCCCTGTGGCAACCTTTCAGATATTTGAAGACTGCTATCATGTCTTTCCTCAGTCTTCTCTTCATTAAGCTAAACATACCTACTTCTAAGACAAAGCAAATAATTAAAAAAAATATTATATAAGTGATACAGGACAATGGTCTACCAGAGTCTAAAAATATATATATATCACTTCCCCTGCCACTCCATCAAGGAACAGAGGAAGTGTTCAATTTGCTGATATCCTGAAGTGGCTCACTTATTAAGCCACTTCATGATATTGGAAATCAAAACAGAAGGAGCTTTGACAGCTAGAAAGCTCACTTTTCGTCCATTCCTAGCAATCACACGCACTGGAAATGGACCAAACTAGAGTGATCCTACCCACACCAAAAAAGTAGAAGCCCCTGACAGGGGCTCAGAAAGATGTGAGCAGAGATACTCTGGGGACAGTTTGGTTGGCTCCAGTGATTATGTTGTGTGATTGTTGGAAAAAGGAGTGAACCTGGCCATCCTTGCAGCAGACCAAGCAGCGAGCTAAATGCCCATCTGAATGCACCTGAAAAGAAAAGGAGAAATCTCTGAATGTAGTCCCTAATATGCAATCACTGATAGATCTGTGGGTCAATGAGACTAAAAGGAGAATCTCACTAATTGTTGAAAGTTTGGACTTTTCAGTTGTGTAGTCAGATCACACACACAGAGAGAGAAAAATGTGTCTCTGTCTTTCAAAAACTGGCTTGTAAAGAGGAGAGAATCGTGAGATCTGGGCTGGAAGGGCAGAGTCTGTTTGTGGAAAATCAAGAAATCAAAATAAAAACAGAAATGAGACAAAATGTCACCAAAACCAGTGCATCATCTGCCAGTAATATCCTCCAAGGTTTCTGACAGTTTCCTACACTAATGTATGTAAACGACCTTGAATTCAACAGGAAGGTTATTCTGAGAGAAAAACACTTGTTCCTTGACAATGGCACCAACAGTCCTGAGCAGTTTCTGACTGTGATCATAACACATGGAGCCCAGAAAAGGTTTGGGTTGTTAGAGCAAGCTGTCCCATAAATATTTACAAACCGATTACCATTCCTATGCCATCGCTAACCCCTCCCTGCTCAACAGCTGCTTTCCTTTTGAAATGTACTGCATGGTTTGTGACACTTATCATTCCGCATTGCTCTGTATTTTTTAAGGAGCCGCGTGTGAGCTGTCAAATTGGCCTTGCCTTTACCCGGTGTCTTTAGCATACAGAAGCACCAGTATCTCAGTTTACAAATGAGATACCAGGACTTCCCAGCTTTCCCTTAAGGAATGATCAGTTTAAAGCTCATCGCATTTAGGATGGGATCATTAAATGTTGCTCCATGCAAAACCTTTTTTCTCCCTGCATATTCTTTAGCATCCTCTTGAAATCAGATTATATATCTCTTCTGAATTATGGTTAGACCAGATTTGGAATTGGGCAGTGTGTGTTGTATTTACTGGATTCTACTTAAGCTGGTTCCTCCAGTCACAAATCCTCAAGCAAGTTTATGGTGATAATACTGTCTAGAAACAACTCATGTCTTTTTGATGCATGTCACATCCTTTGAGAGGCCACCAAGGTTCCCTCTAAGGCATGTGTGACTTCACCTCTCTTCCTGCAGCGATCATTTTCAGTCCCTTTGGTTCTGGTTGTGACGGAACCTCACACATGGGGGGGGGGCAGAGTCATGCATGCACGCAGGGGCAAAGTCACAGAAGAAAGAGGCAGAGCCCGGCCCAATGGGGCTGAAAATTAGAGGGTGCATTGGAGGCCACAGTGAACATTAATTATCACTGAATTTTCCGTGAAAAGAAATGTTGAGGCAAATATGGAAATTTTTGTCTGGGTTTTCTGAGGAAATCAAAAGCTTTAGTTAAGATTGACCACTTTTCTGAGGTAGAACAGGAGGAGGAGGATGCAGATATTATATTTCTATTAAGTATCTCTTCATAGAATGATAAAAATAAATGGCATTACTGTTGGAAAACACAGTTGAACATATCTAATAAATGATCCCAATGGTAACTTTTCTTTAGACGGCACAATTTTATATGTGTTTGTTCAGAAATAAGTCCCCACTGAGTTCAGTTAGGCTTCATGCCAGGCGTTTAAATATCAGGTTTTAGCCTTGATCATGTCAGAGGTCTTAGACATTCTGAAGTGTTCAGTCTTACATAGATGATAAGCCACTGTCATTACTGAAGGCGCATTTGTTTCAAAATCTAGCATGGAACAGGTAATGGAATCGCAGAGATAAAATAGCCTTATGATTAGTAATATATCACTCTAAAAGTAAATATGGGAATTGAATCTAAATTTCTTTGCTGTAGAACTTTACAGATTATTTACACTGGTGGCAAGTGTTTTCCAGTGAGACCTAGAACATGAATACATGGTTATATGTGGCAGGATTTGCTCCATTTATAAAACAGAAGAATTCAAAATATATATTAGTGTCTGGATTATGTACGAGGCTGATTTGACTTGTTCAAGCCTGTTTAACAAAGTGCCTTTTTTCCTCTACCTGTAGATGGCTTCAACTTTTTCATGACGGGAGGATTTGATCATGTTTTTTCTCCTGTAGATGTTCCTATAAAGACAGGCATGTGTCTTTAGATGGCAGTTGAGGCATCCCTCTATAAGGGAAAACAGTTGTGGCTTCGAGGTGCACATGCACACACACACACAACACGTTAGGATCTCCCCCCCCCCACACACACACTATTCCAGGTGCTTTGTAGCTTCAGCAGAAGTTCACATGGAAAATGAATGCCAAGCCATATAGCCTGCAAATAGGGAGAAGAAAAGGAATTCCGATGTGGTGTTTGGTGTGTGCACATGTGCACACATGTGCACATTTCAAAGTCCTGACTGTTTTCCCTTGTGGGACCTTTTTTTAGCATTATTAGAAATGCATGGATACATACATACACAAACATCCTTGGGATTCCCCCACCCCTATGATTCACACATCAGAACTGGTCAAGAACAGGATCATCACTACCTCCCCTCACTTTCCTGGCTTTAGTTTTCTCATACAAAACCATAAAAGGATCACAGAGGTGGAACCTGAGGAAGAGAGGATGGGCAGAGTTGAGGCCAGAGGAAGGAATAGAAGGGGGGCTGTGGGCTGGACTGCTACTCTAATCTGCAGCGCCTGTGTGAGCCCTGATTGTGATTTTGGATGTAATACAGGCTGTGAATCAAATCACAGCAAAGCCGAAATGTTCCAATTCAGCTCTCCAATGTAGCCACACCCTAAATTGCTCTTGCAAAATAACTGAGCCATGGGCTAAGAGACTCAGTTCCCTCTTGAATTCAGAACATATCACTGTGTAATTCAGGAGAGGGTTTTGAAGGTTATTATTACTAAACTGAGAAGTTACAGTAGCTGTAAATGCAACTCCATGGTGGCATTGTGTTTTCAAAATTAGGTTTTGGTTGTTTTTTATTTTTTAAAAAAAGAAAAGCTCAAAGAAATGGAAATGTTTTATATACATATATGTGAGAAGCTATCCTGGCATCCTTGACTGTTCCTCCATCTCCCATGTTTTTTACTTTTACTAGTGGTGCACCTCCAACGTTTTAGCCAGCAGTCTCTCTCAGAATTCTAAGATGCCCTGAGCAGAAATGGCAAGTCCTAAATATTAGATTTGATACTTTTAAGGCTTCTACTCTGTTCTCCAGCTTTCTTACGTTTTGAAGAAACATGCTTCCCAGACTAAAGAGGGAGGGCTAGATAGTAGTGACCTGTAGCCTCTTTAGCTGTATTTACTGGCTTGGAAAACATAACCAATGCTGGTGATTTAGAAACTCTCTTTTCTGTTAGTGGCATGGTCGTAGCCACAGTATTTTATTTCAAAGGTCAGTTACCAAGGATTTACAGTTAATGTCTTCAGATTAATGTGAACACATTTGTAAAGTGTCTTCTGAAATGCCTGGAACACAAGTGGAAATAATCCTATGGCCTCAAATAATTTTGAGTCAAAGATGACACATTTAACATTTTTTTGCACTCACACCACTGAGAGATCCAAATTTGCAACTGTAGATTTCATCAATAATGATGAAAGCTGTCTAAAATATGCAAGGAAAAAGTATTTTTTAAAAAATGTTTATTTTATTTTATTTATAAGTCATCTTTCTGTCAGACGTGGGACCAGTCATTAATCAAGGTTTCAGTTACTTTTCTTGCTATCTTTGCTTACAGGTCAAAGTTACATTAGGATGTACAGCAAAAAAGAATAATTTTAAAACCACAGGTATATTCCAAAAAATGTAATTTATTCATTCTTGTGGTAGAGCTGGGTTTTTTGAAACTTCTATTTAAGATCATGGGTTGTTTGAGCAAATACAGATCTAAGTTAAAGGAGGTCTGCTGTATTACAGACTAGGGCTTCAAAATAGCTCTGAGCT
Source organism: Intellagama lesueurii (assembly GCA_037013535.1). NCBI lineage: Eukaryota > Metazoa > Chordata > Lepidosauria > Squamata > Agamidae > Intellagama > Intellagama lesueurii. The sequence goes on along the minus strand of JBAJHW010000003.1, from coordinate 176,291,673 downwards.
TGAGATATCTTCCTTCTTGTCTTGATGCATAGAAGAGAGCAGATAAGTAAGTGCATATTCACACAGAGGTCTACTGAGAATTAAAATATTTTTTCTGCTCTTCCCCCTTCCCAGGAGTATTATGTCGTACTGTCTGTGCCCTAGTGTGGGAATTGTTTCTGTGTTTTTTAGCCAGCAAATGACTGTGTACTTCTCCTTTCGTGCTGGAGAAGTATCTGAGAATTAAGTCCTATCAGCCAGGGCCCTTTTTAGTTGGGATCTTAGGTCTAAACTTGCCTGCTGAGCAGAATGTGATTTACATGTGCACTATTCATGCTTCCAACTAAGGGCAGCTAATCCTGCTCATCTATTGTCTTAGCATTGTGTCAACATGTTTTATCCACAGCTCAATTCCTATCCAGTATCAGAGCTTACCTGGGAGAAAATTCCTTGAAGGCACTGAACATAGCAAGCAAAGTATGGTAGGGGAGCAGAGATGATTTTATCACCTTCACCCATGCACACCCCACTCCATGAAAATACTAGAGCCCAGTACTTATTTTCTCTCTAAGCGAAGGAGGGAGGGGGAGAGAGAGAGAGAGAGAGAGAGAGAGAGAGAGAGAGAAGTTGGCAAAAGTAAAGGAGGAAAAAAAAAGCAAAATATTCTAGCACTTTAAAGATCTGTTTTAATGGGTGGAATCCAGTTGGTGCAAACTACACTGTGCAGTTCCAGTGATGTCATCAGCTGAGGCCATGCGATGGCTGTTTTAGGGGGAATAAAAGCTTTCCATTCCCCCTCCCCACCATGAGGTTCCAGGGATCTCTATGGATCCCCTTCATCTTAGGAAGCCTTCAGGAGCCAAGTAACAGGGTAGGGAATGGTTTCAGGGTTTTGCGGCTAAAAATCTTTTTCTTCAAACACAGGAATGTAAATACTTATTCCCTATATTTTTTAAAAAAATTACATATACGCGAAGCACCAACAGACAGCTCATTGCCTAAGAGCAGTTATACAGAAAAGTCAGGCTAATAAGACATTTGGATAGGAGATAAATGTGAAAATGACTCTGTCTGACCTTCGGCCCCCCACTGATAAATTACAATTGTTGGTTGGCTGCTGTGTTCTTGCTGTCTCATTAGACTGCAAATGCCACTGTTGACACTTTTTTTTCTGAGGGCAAAATGGAGCCTATTTTCCCTGGGTTTCAATAAACAAAGGAAAGCAGAGCAGCCTAAAGACATAAATGTGTTCACACTACATTAATTATTATTATGCGTGTAAATATGGGCTTTTGTTGAGTAACCATGACCCCAAGAGAAAATGAGTAGCTCTTATTGAAAGATTTGGAGGCTACAGGGAAAAGAAGGCACTAATTATGATCCATATATGTGGAATATCTTGTGCAGAAACATTGTCACTGAGGTAGAGGCTTCCTTAGTGTTACAGATGATATTTCTGTTATATGGCTAGAGCTATACTTGATGCAGCTGAGGAAAATCCGATTTGCACATAGTAAGGTATGTAGTTGAGCCCTGGAGAATCCTGTGTATTTTGCTCCTTAAAACACTTTCTGTATTGGCTTAGAAGTAGTCATGTGATTCTGCCAGTGAATCAGATACTTGAAGATCCATTTTCATTACCAGATCATCTGATAAGTTTTGTCACATAACTGAAGACCATACCTAGGTAGCTGTGTGGACCGTATACCACAAAATACATAAAAACAGACGTCCTGGGTTGGAATCATATTCACTGTGAATCTACATGTCCGATTAACTAGTTAGTATCTTGTTTCTTTGAAAAGCATTGAGATGTCTCAGCTATACTTACAGATAATGTTTATTTTCCAAGGAGCATAACCTTTCAATTGAGGCAGGAGGTGAAAGGAAAAAATTGGGGGGGGGGGGGTGTTTGATCTTGTTTTGACATTGTTTTGTTGACATTCTTAATGTGACTTTTAAGGGAGGATGAGCCTCTTTATTTTAGAGCAGTGGTTCCCAATCCTGAGTCCCCAGATGTTCTTGGACTAAAACGTCCAGAAGCCTTCACCATTACCTGTGATGGCCAGGATTTCTGGAAGTTGTAGTCCAAGAACATCTGGGGACCCCAGGTTGGGAATGACTGTTTTAGAGCTTTTAAGACTTCCTTTTTTGGGCTATAGATCCCAGAATGCACCAGCTGGCATGATCAATTGCCATGTTGTCTGCAGAATTCTGCAATTTGTAATAAAAAGAAGTAATATTTCCAACCTGATTGTACGTTATTGTTACTGGTAGAAAATGTTTATCCCACAAAATATATCATTATTAAAGCTGAGTTGTTACTGATTTGTAGAAGAGGAGATACATGATGAAATACAATGGACTACTGATTTCCTGAAAATGGGGGGGGGGGGGACACCTTATATCACATTTATCTTTTAAATTTGTACCTACGTCCCTCACCTCTGCTTGAGATTTCTTTTTCTCCACTCTCAGAAGAAGTGAATCAAAGACAAAGGCAGAACTCAAGCATTAATGGCCATGTTCCCCTTAATGACCTAACTACAACTTAAGATCACCAGGCTCATGATAAGTGACAGGGGAAAAATGGTTCTCGTGTTCTCTTCAGTGTTCTCCTAGACATCTACCCACTTAAAAACACGCGCATGCACACACACACACACACACACAGAGAGTGAAATTCCTCTTGTGTCTCTCCAGAAGAACAGGGGTGGTGAGTCAAAAATGATTTTTTTATTATTATTATATATAAGTTCCACAATTTGCCTTTTGTGGTCCTTGTGCACATCACAAATAACCTACAATCAACTAAATTAAATTAAAATTTGAAATACGGGTGAATGTCCCCCTCTTGAACTGCTAGGCATGCTCGTTTTATGTATCTGTAGAGATTCTGAATTTTCAGGATGTGTGAGGGTAGTCATAATGAATTATCAAATGAAATGTAAGTGAATTGGTTATGTGACATGCTCAGCTGGCATGATAAAAAGTATGCAAATTCTACACTGGAAATTCAGGGGTTCATTGAATACTCAAATCCTCATTTTTCCTTCTTCTGTGTTCCCTAGGGTACAACTGTTCGTATGATAACTGCAATTGACCAGGACAAAGGACGCCCCAGAGGTATTGGATACACAATTGTGTCAGGTGAGTCATAAAGAGTCCCTGTAGAGCAAGCATGATTGATGTCAGCCTGGAGTGAAGTGAGAAGAACTGAGCTGGTAACAAACTTTCAGGCACATTCCCCAAACTATAAAGTTTTGCCCATGCACTGTAAAATCTGAAGAGTAACTCCTCTGTTTTTAATGTCTCTTGATCAGTCATACCATTTTGGTGAAATTTTGATATTTTCCTTCTCTTCTGCAGTTCATTATTGTCCTGGTTCATATTTTTTTATGATGTGGTGAATTATATTCTGGTCTGGATGTGTTTCGGATCAGCTTACTTTCTATGAATAAATCTTGACTTCAATGTTTTAAATAATATGCAGAACCAGCTGTGTAGCTTAATAAATTGGGAATCTTGCTTGTAGAGCCAGAAGTCAGAAGTTTGAGTGCAGAAAAGTCAGCCTGTGTAGCCTTGGGCAAGCTGCACAGCCTCACATGGCTAGTCCCCCAAATCATGGCCAAATGTATGGTCCTGAGTGTTCTGCAGAGAGAAGGAGAGCACCACTATATTGGTAGTTCAGCCTCTGGATTGTTGGGTTTCTTCATTTTCCTAATTTGCCTTTAGAGTGTGAGTTAAAATTTCTTTAGTAAACCAACTGAATATGAGGTTTTCAGGAATTTGGAAAAATTCTAGGCTTCAGCAGAAAATGTCAGAGAAATAGGAATCAAACCACAGTTTGTGAAATAAATGCACAGTCCTTACATCTGTGGCCTAGACATTCTCTATGCACCTGCTACATTCTAAAATGGCTGCAACAGCTCAGTTTCGATGTAGTAGTCCAGATTACCTCACACCAGCTATTATCCAATAGAGGTATTGTAGAAATAGCCTGAACATGCTTGGGGGAGGGGGTTATGTGCATCAGAGCAAGAGTTAGTCTCACAGTTATAATAAACATGATTGCATTTGCCCACATATGTTGATAACTTAATCACTGCCCCTGGGTTTCTCTCATTGGGGAATCTACCTATCATCAGAAAAAATCATGCAGAATACATCAAAGCCACAAGTGATTAAGCTGCTTTGCATTTTCTTTTTGGTTTTTGTCTGCAAGCTGGAAATAGTTTAAAATCTGTTTGAAATTGATATTAATGCTTTCAGTACAGCAGCATCCTTGCAGTAAGAGGCCATTTTTAGTTGGCATGCTTTGCTCTCTGCAGTTTCAGCACCTCATTTTGGCATGCAGTGATCCTAGCTTAATTATTTGCTTATTTAAAACATTTGTAGACCACTCTTCATCTAATGGCACCAGAGCAATTTGCAAAAGGTAATAATTAGAGATGGCACAGGTGGCCGGCTTGATGAACACCCACCCCCAGAACCTGTTGGACCACTTACTGCGCCAGCGTCACCTTCTGCACCCCAATCATGGCAGTAGCTGGGCTGCTGCAGCCCCGCCTCCCTGCTCACCCAGCCACTCCATCAAGGAGGCAGGAGGATGAGTTTCCCTGCTCAGACATGAAGTGGCTGGGCAAGCAGGGAGGCGGAGCTGTGGCAGCCAAGCTACTGCCACGATTGGGGTGCAGAAGATGATGCCAGCTACGCATGCTGTGTGGTAAGTGGTCCGGTGGGGTCTGGGAGTAAGTGTTCATCAAGCTGGCCACCTGTGCTAGCAGGCCTTGTATTTGTATACAAATACGAAGCCCCCATCTCTAGTAATAACATTCACATAAAACCACATGATCAAAAGACGTGGCCCAGTCAATCCAGGAACCAGGCACTATTAAGAAATCTGAACTAGGGGTTCAAGCAGGCAGAAGACAAGTACAGGATCTAGCAGATACATTGTCCTAAGTCTCTTGTAGTGCCACCTGAGGGCTTTTTATACCTGGGCTGCTGGAGTCCCACCCAGCAGTCAGTGCTGATTTTTGGCCAGCAAGGGGAAGAACTTGTCTGCAGTATTTGGCCCTTGGAGGAAAGCCCTCCTCCCACAAAGGCCCACTATTCCTGGGGAGGCTTTTTCTCTTGAGAAGTCCTCCACTGCAGCCAAGCACTTTGTCCTGGGGCTTCCAGTCAGGCTTCTGTCTTCAGCTTTTTCTTGTGGGCTGCCCAGGAGCCCCGTTCTTCCTGTGAACGGATCCCAGTGTGCTTGTCATCCACAGACGTTGGCTTCTGACTCCCCAAAGGTCCAAGCAGGTTATGGGGGCTGGGGCAGTTCTTCTTTGCTGGGTTCTGGAATATAAGGTTCATCCTCATTGATTGGATACCAAACTGTATGAAAAACTCTGAGGGAGTTGAATATGTTTAAGCTAATAAGGGGAAAAAAAGAGTCAGAAATGGTATGATAGCCATCTTCAAATATCTGAAGGGCTGATACATGAAAAATGGAGCAAGCTTATTTTCCACGACTCCACAGGGTGGATTCAAATTATAAGTAAGGATATTTTGGTTGAACATTATGGTGAACTTCCCAATGGTAAGACTTCTTAGACCATGCAACACAGATTACTTCAGAAGGTGGTGGAGGTTTTTATTTTTGAGGTTATTTTAATGGGTTGGGTGGCCATCTGTCAAAGATGATTTACCTGTGGATTCCTGCGTTGGCAAGGGGTTGAGCTTCTATGGTCACTATAATTGGGATCACTTCCCACTGTATGATTTCTCCCCCATTTCCCCCTGAAATCTGTGTGACTTGAAATGAAGAATGAAAGATCCAATTTGGCCAAGCCCCCTGAAAGCAGCAGTAGTCTGGGTGTGGCTGCCTTTGAGGCCTAGTTGGTGAAAATGGAGGGTGAAGTTTCCTGCATAATATGGTCTAAAACAATTGCGATGTTACAAAATCTGCAAGGTGCACACTATGCATAGTGTCATGGTGTAAGAACATAATAAAAATCACAGTGGCAGAAATGTTTATGCATTTTCCTAAGGAAAAGAAGCATCAGAAGACATGAGTAGATACTATAAGAAGAGAAAGCAAATATTCAGTGAGAAACCTATAGTAACCTTTCAGTGTTAGTACAGATAGCTTATACAATGTTATTCAACACTGTTATTTAATTAATTATTTTTATTTTATTTATCTCCCCCTATTTAAAAAAAGCAGAAGATGTTGCAAAGCAAAAGGGGAGAGCCATTAGTGGCTGGTCATTGTCCTATCCCCTTTGTCTTAAGCCCTGGAAATAGCTGAGAAGGGCTTCTGTCAGAATTGCTAAAATCTCTCCCACTCATCCCCTGCTGCTGAGAATAAAAAATGTCTTGATAATAAAAGTTAGCAATTATACTTGACTAATTATGTATCACGATTAACTAGATTAATCACACCAATTTATACACTAACTGAAATCCTGTTGCACAACTCTGTATGCACAGCACTGAGGATGTCATCGACAGCAAAAACATTGCTGTTGATTGAATGCTTCCTTCAGTGATGTTGGGGTACACGTGACTGTTGCACTGCGTGCGAGTCACATACATCCCAAAATCAACTTTAATCTTTGGCAATTTTCCAGTGATGATGATGCCATTGCGTATACAGAGCTGTGCAACAGGATTTCAGGTTTTTGGTTCAAACTTGTATCTGTTGTGTTGGACTGGTAACAATGTTACCAGTCAATGTTTTTTTTCAGTTTTGATTGACTGTGTGTGGTGTTTATGAATAATAAATAAGTAAAAGAGATCAGTGAAAGCTAGCACCTTAATAAACATCAGCTGTTTTTTTGTACAATGGTGCAAAATCCTCAATTTCTGATGTCAGTGACCTAGTCAAATCATAAAATTGCTTGGTAGCTGATCCCAGCTTCCTAATGGCTTGAAACCTGCATCTCAAAAGAGATAGCTGATTCCAATGAGATTGATCATTGTGATGGTAAAGGCATCCATGTTATTGTGTACTTAATAGCCATCTGTAAAAGTGGACTATGGTGGACAAAAATATACACCACATGAAACTTTTTAGTCTTTAAACTGCTACAAGACTTGCTGTTGTTTATTGGTGTGTCGGGGCGGGGTGGGTGGGGAGAGATTAATTTCTGGATTCAGAGACAAAGGCCAGGATGTATACTCATTCAGCCTTCCTAGTAGAGTTCCAAATTACCAAATGCTTGAGGGTACAATGCCAAGCAACATCAGAATAGAGAGGTTTGGCACAATATATTCCTAAATAGTTGCAGTATGTGCATCCTTTAAAAGGCAGTGAATCAGTTAATGAAAATGCCAGTAAAACATGTACCAAAGGCAAGTTTCACTTTTGTTGTCATTGTCAAACCTGTACTATATAATTAGTTTGCATGATCCCCTATTCTTATGGTAAAGGTCACTGAGTACATTTTATGCTTGGGCTAGAAAATTTACAAAGTGTGCATGAAAGCTGTCTAATGTATGGAAGTTAACTGGGGAATTTGATTAGGAATTAACTAACTAAGACTGAAAGCAAATACTGTAGCCTCTCCCCTATTCTTAGAACTAAGCTTTGGATTTTAAAAAAGGAAATGAAATGTTCTATGAAAAGTAAAGATGATGAAGGAATTGTTCAGCTTCATTCTATTTTTATTGTCTGGTAGAACATCATTATCCTGTTTAAGGTACAGATTGTGGATACAAGTAGCTTATATTATTGCTTCAGAACATATTGCAGAAATTGTTTTATATACAACCGTTCTGCAAGTACAAGGTTTTCACCTAAGAGAAGAACAATAAAACCAGAAGATGAAACATAACTACTTCAAGACAAGACTTAAGGTCAAGCTCAAATGATTCAGTTACAGAGATATCAAGTGTGCAATCACACTGTCTTATCAGCTCACATATATTTTCCTTTCTTGGACTGACATGGTTGAAGGTCTTCTTTTCTAGAAAAAGACTTTCAGTTTGGTTGATGGCTAGAATAGCCACTGAAGAGAAATTAGGACTCCCACTGAAGTGAAACATCTGGGAATTGATTTGTAAAGTGAAGCTAAAGAAGTTGGTTACAAGTTAAAACCACCAGAATTTCTCAGGATGGCTTTTGTATGCTGCTGGGTACCAGTGAATATCAGCTATAGCAAAATTTGGATATTCCTTCTTTTTCAGGTGATAAGCCTGAAGAACTTTTAGGGAAACTGAAGTAAGATTGATAAGGCTACTAATGTTGCTTTAGTTTTAATATTGCTTTAGTTTTCATAGAATCATAGAAAAGTGAAGTTGGAAGGGGCCTACAAGGCCATCAAGTCCAACCCCCTGCTCAATGCAGGAATACAATCAAAGCATATCTGCCAGGTGATTATCTAAGCTTTTCTTGAATGCCTCCAGTGTTGGAGCACTAAGTCAGTGTTTCTCAAATTTTGATGTTTGATTCAAATCAGTAGCCAAATTCAGTGCCCATTACACACTGAACTGAGCCAGAAAGGGCTAGTGTTAAGCAAGGTGTAATAAATTATTTCATTAAATTGAATTAACAACTTTCTAAGGTATAGGAGCCTAAAATTGCAGAGATTGGGAGCTAAAATGAAAATAAACCACATGTCACCAAGTTTGAAACACCTGAGGAAAGTTACTGAGGAAATGCTGCCAAGATTTCAAGATCACTGGTTAGCTTGCAGGAACCCTAGCTGGTATACTGGAATTCAACCAGCAAATATCCTCCATTCATGTCACTGTATAGGAAACAATCCCTTGTTTTCTGTTCACAAGCTGGGTTGGAAGGGTGACATTCAGTCATTGAGGTCAGGGCTCTGAAGGATAGGTAATTAATCCAGTAAAGTAATCCACAGCTCCTTTTTTGGCAGATTTATGGAGATAGCCTCTGTCTTGGGGACTCTACCTCATCATCTTTCATTTCTCAGGCAAAGCTAGTGACTTGTTATATAACATGACCTGTTCTAGATAAGATTTTTTCATTTAAGGGAGCTCTTCAGGCTAAGAGAGATTGATGTCCTGGCAGCTTCCAAGGCGCAACAAGTGATGGAAAGACATCAGAAAAAGGGTTGGGCAGTCAGGCTGTTATTAATAACTATGAAAGGAGGGGTTTAAATTTAGATGGCCATTGCTATGCCAGTGGAGTGAGCAAACCATAAAACATGGGGATCGTGTAATAACAATAGTCTATATCTACCCATTGGTAATAGAGATGACTTTAGGACCTTTGCAATGCAGGCAAGAATGTGAGTGAGCAGCCAAGTGAGTAGACATATACACATTTCACTGGCTTTACTTTGTCAGTTTTTCTGCACCTTCCATGCATGCAACAGGAACATGCAGCTTAGAATGATGTTTGGCAAGTGCAGTTGGATTTGCACAATTGGGTAAAATACGCATGTTGTTTGGATTCAGAAATCTTGAATTTCAAATGGAAGAATGGTATAATGAAATATGGAATATTGCTATAAATGATAAACTAACTTGTAATTTAAAGGTCAAGAAAGGACAGATAAAATTTTTTTTTATGATATATGGGGCAGATTTATTGAATATGTGCTAACAAAAGCAAAAGGGAAAGTTCCAAATCAGGAATCAATGCAGTTCTGGAGAACAGGACAATAAAGGAAGAAGAAGAATAAAGACAATGGAAGAAGAAGACTATTGCAAGGGTGGTGAGGAACACAATTGATTTGTATTTTGGTTTATGTATTTTATATTGTAGTTTATAATAAAAAAAGTATAAAAAAATTAATCAAGGCAAAGGTGTTTGTCCCTTTCTGAACCGATCTGTAGCAAAGCAATGAAGCCTGAAGCCAGATCAAATCAGGACTCTCCAAAGCACCAAATATTGCTTCAGTGCTTCATGGGCTTAAAAAGCAGAAAGATTTTTTAGGAAGACTAACTGCGAAAAAAAAGTAATGCTGTAACAGAAGAACCAGGAAGCTCAAAGCAAGAAGAGAGTGACAGCTCAAGTACCAATGAAAAGTCCAAGTTCTCCTGGAAGCCCCAGTCACAGAGCCCCTCTCCCTGTAATTACCCTCTCCCTGTAATTGGCAACCATGTTGCAAGAGCTGAATGTTACAAAATAGAGATTGCTATTTGCATCATTTTACTATTCAGGAGGTAGGGTGGGTGTGCACTGGAGAATTTTTCTTCTTTGCTTTCAGGTAGCTGCAGATCTCAATCTGATTGACTGAATGCCTGTGTGTGTGAAATTTGCACCCTTGTGTGGGATTTAAGTGGAGTAGGACATAGTAGCATTAGGAATAGGCTGTTCAAATTGCACGGCTTCTAGTGAGGGAAGGAAAGAAGGAAACTAAGTGTTCTTGGACTACAGTTTCCAGAAGCCTTCACCATCAGCTGTTCTGCCCAGGATTTCTGAAAGTGGCAGTCCAAGAATGGTTTACTATTCCCTTCTTCTGGAGGCACCCTGGGACTGTGCATCTTGCCCAAGGGCCACACAGGCTGGCTCTTCCCCTGGAAGGCACAGTGAGGAATTGAACTCTCAACCTCTCACTGAGCTATCCTGCCAGCTAATACATGTGGAAAGCAGATTAAATGAGCTGGGTAGGCAGTTAAAACAATACAGGCCAGATCATAATATTATATTATTATATTATACTATTGCTTAGTACTCACACGATAAGGGTTACATCTGCAGGATCCTTGAACAGGTAGGAAAGACATTCCTAGGGGTAATGTTTTAAGGTGCCAACATGGTGTGGATGTGTAGTTGCTTTATTAATCATCAAGAATGTGACTAAAGAATTAATGTATATGCTCCACATTTAATAGTCTTTGACCAAGGAGTCCACTCTTCTGCCTCTGCTGGCTGGAGAGATGATCTAGGAAGTTTTTAATCACAGGGAAATATTCCAGACTAAGCACACAAAAGGGCAATTTATATCATGTAAGAAAAACTCCTGCTGTGCACTCCTTTCTGCACTTAAAGTATCCCCTTCTGTAACATCTGTTTCTACCCTTGATTGTTTGTTTGTTTTTTTACTTGCAGAAAGGTCCTTGGAATCAAATAAACATTTTTAAAACTGCATCCTGAACTGAAGAGGTAGAACCCAATCTATCATCCCAGGATTTTAATTTCTCTCAACTCATGCTATTGCATGTGCAGAGTAAACCAGGGATGGAACGAGAAAGTGAGCTGCTGCTGCTACAAATTAAGCTCCTTATACATTTCTGTGATGTAGAAAATTAGCAATCTGCACTATTGTTTTGGCATGTTGCTTTGGCCCAGTGTCAGTCTGGGAACAGTCTTAGTAAACACGCCTTTTATAATGGCTCCTTTCATTTCAGAAAAGCGTCACCAACAAATGGCCTTTAGTAATTAAAACAGTAAGTCAACACAAGCTTTGGAAACAGCTGGAAAGAATATGAGAGGATAGTGGCAGAGAGGGAGTTGGCAACTGGTTTCATGACAAGTTGAGGGAATGACAGCTGCCTCTGGAATGTTGCCCCAGTTTGTACGTTATCTCTCTCTCTCTCTCTCTCTCTCTCCCCCTCTCTCTCTCTCTATGTTTGGTGGGACTAGCTTTGTGGGAGTGGATCCAGATAACATCAACACTGTGATGAAGTGTGAGAATGCCACTTCATTCAGGAAACAAAATAATAGGGACAACTAAAGACATAAAGAAAAACCTCACAGCATGCATTGGATAATGGCTTTAATGAATTTTAATGAAATAAAAGCAGTTGTCACGCAATAGATTGGTAGTTTTATGCTTTCTTTCCCCCTCACAGACAGTGCTTTCCTCTGATACACTGTCAGTGAGAAGAGAAGTTTGCCTTAGGACCAGCAAGCAATATAATGATATTGTGAGCTATTCATAAGAAACTGTTCATAAACACATGTGGCCTGAACCCAGGGTGGAATTCACATGGCCCAAAGACCTTCTTTTCACCCTGGACACACACGTTCATCAAAAACAGATTTTTTTTTTCCTATTTAAAAAAAAGCAGTGCTACTACTCCCAGAAACCCTCAAAAGTGACAATTTTCCTTCTAAAGAAGATGCAGTGGCCCTTTCTTCTAAAAAAGTAAATCCTCCAAGTGACTGTCAAGTGTGATTAAAAACAAGTTAAATAAGAAAATAATTAAAATAATCCCTGTGATTAATAGTCAGTACACACCATGATGAGTAAAAGGAATGAATTACTATTTAAAAAATAACTTTGCAATCTCTAGCACTTGTTTCAGAACCTGTGAGTCTAAGGATACTTATCCCCAAAAATGCATTTCATTGCACACAATCTAAAGAGAATTAAGTGTGCAGAACTCAGACTGCAATTGAAATCAATGGAATATAAGTAAATTTAACAAGCCCTGTGGATTTCTTAAATGATTTAACTTTCTCCAAATTGAGCTCATGGTTACTAGCTCTAATATGTTTTCTAGTAATATCCATAGGATATATATATCCTTCCTCTTCAGCTGGCGCTCTGCTGGAGCTGTACTGCCTCATGGAGGGCGGAGCCTGAGCAAGTAACCAAAAGATAAACCCTTTATTCCTCAGGGGTGTGTGTGTGTGTGGGGGGGGGGGGGTTTGAGGAAAGTCAGTCTCCAGCTGGTTTTCCAAGTAGTTGTTTTTATTTACTTTCCACACCTCTCCCCTCCCCCTCCCCAGCAACCACTAAGCTAAAAATAATGTGGCAGAAGGGACAAATGCTGTCATCTGTCAATGAACGGGGATGGGTGGGGGCTGACATAGCCCCCTTTCCTGTCTTTTTCTGCAGCTGTCATTCAGCGGGCTGAAGTAACTCCTCTTTTTGTTGAATAAAGTGACATAGCAAAACAGTTTGATTGATTTCTAGCCCATCCTTCCTCCAGTTAGCTCACATCAGTGGACATTTCTTTTTCATCTTCTCTACAGCCCTCCAAGGTAGCTCAGGCTGGGAAAGTGTCTGGCCCAAGGTTACCCAGTGACTTCAGTGGCTGAGTAGGGATTTAAACCTACCTTGTACCAGCAGTAGCACAAGCCCATAATTAAATACAAACCAGTCTTTCCAAAAAAGCAATAGCAGTTTTATGGCAATATTTTCTCTTTAAGCATTGTAATTCATTCTCTAAGCTGCATTCAAGCCATAAATATGTAGAAATCCAATGTGCAAAGCAAATTCTCTCTGTGGGAAATGTATTTACCTTCTGCTTCTTGTTTACTTGGTTGCAGTTTTTTGCAAATTTAAACAGAAGTATGAAATACAGTCATTAATATATGGGTGTTGCTTATGAATGGACCTCAGAACATAGGTAAATACCGTATTGAGTTTGGAAGTGCATAGCGGCAATTAATTCTGTTGAGTTAATGACCGTAAACTACTTAGTCTGCCTCATCCCAATTTCCTTGTGTCATGTAGCCAGGAACACCATTTCCAAGGACATTAACGTTTTCCTTGCATTCTAGGCTGCTTCAGGCACCAGCACTTTTTAAGGTCTCAGGCAAGATAAGAGTGCCTCCCAAAATGACTGTTCCTTTCACACAGAATCCTGTGAATCGGCAGATCAGCACTGGAGTGACTCTATGCTCTTGTGTTATATCTATAGCAAAATTGTTGCAGATTGTAATAATCCATGGAGCTGAGTTGCATGGTTTGGCCATTGGGGAGCAATAATCATTTATTGTCTACAAAAGCCATGTGTTAGAGCCAGGAAAAATTCCCTCTGGTCCGTGCAGTCCAATCTATCTGTGCTGTCCTTGCAACCAACTCCCTTCATGGGTTCTTCTCTGACACGGCACATCTGCCTTTTGAGTCTGAATGGATTAATATCTCAATTTGTTGACTATCTTCTGTTAAATCCCTATGTTGTCTGGTTGGTTGCAGGAGTCACATGCAAGTATTTTTGGAGGGAAAACGTTGTTGGCAGACCATATTAAACCAGAGAGAGAGAGAGAGAGAGAGAGAGAGCATCTTATGGCACCTTTAAAAGGTTGCTAAGCTTTGTAAGCCTTCATTGTACAAATGTTTATGCCATATAAAGCATGATCTTCTCCAAGATACCACATGGCTCTTTGTAATTTCATTTACAACACAGTCCTATATGTGTCTGCTCAGAAGTCCATTCCTTTGAATTTAATGGCGTTTACATCTACATGAATGTACAGAGGGGTGTATAGGATCTTTGAATCTCTTAGCTGCCTACCTTTCAGTTTCTTGATCACTGTTTATTCTAACTTCTAACAGACATGGCTCTTGCAGACACCACTAATATTCACCCCCTCCAAACCCTGGTAACATCTCTGTGCATAAAAACAGAAAAGAGTTACAGGGAAGCTGCCCTGAACACCTGTCTGGATAGTGTATGAGGTAGAATTCAAGGTGAAGATCAGCGAGGTGGTCAAAGCTGCTGATGGACTATTTATATAATGATAACTGTGTCTGTGACTGGCTCTGTGAACCACATCCAACAGCATCCATTTCAGTGTAGAGGAGCCCTGACAGAGCACATTTTGATTAATAAATTATCTAGCTCATGCAGTGTAAGCTAAGTTCCCCTTTCACATCTCATGAAAGTCATTCACTCTAAGTTCAGTGTTTCAGTGAGCCCAGACCATCCTAAAGAGACCATATATTGGCAGCAAATGTTCCTTCATTTAGCAGCGAAGGGCTACTCGATGATGTGCCTAAGGCCGTTTTCACAAGTGATGTTATAGCTCTGATGAGATGTCTATAAGAATAATAACATATGGCACAGCATCATCACAGTTAGATTATTCTTGCTCTCCACTCAGCTTCATTGCCCGTCATTCATACAGAAGGGAAAGCTTAACCTGTGATGTCATATCTAGTGTCCCTACCAGCAGAATGCTCCTTGGTCTGGAATGTGAAAGAGCAAAAAGGAGAAAAGGGAAGACATTTTGAAATTTGAAAAACAGAGTTAGTTATTATTTTCCAAGACACTGTAAAAAGGGGGGGGGCAGGAGGGGAGAAGGTAGAAAGTCCAAAAATCCTGCCAAAATAATTGTGTGAGTCTGCAGCTTCAGGGTGGGGACTGCAGGCTCATGGTCAAATCACTTGACCTAGTGATTAACAATCGCGTGTTAAGGGAAATGTGTATGTTCTTTTATTTCAACATTTTCCCTTCAGTCATGCAATTCCTTCAAACAATAATCAGACTTGTAAATGAAGAATATATTTATCTCTCCTGATGAACAGTCACAAAACATGAACAAGCTGACTTGCAAAACAAAGAGTGAGACAGGTTTATGCTAGAACAATCTGATGCCTTTTATCACTTTTGTAAAAATGATTGCCTGCTTCTAGTGATGTGCTAACTGTAATGTCTAATTGTGGCATCAGTCAATGGAAGAGATGTTAAAATGTCAGAGCTCAGTTTTCTGAGAAGCACAGTTAATGGTTTTTCTCCCGGGTTGGTTTCGAGCAGAGGCATAGAGTAGTATGTCAAAGCTGGAGATTAAATTTAGGTTAAAAAAAAGGTAATTCAACACTCAATTGCAAGTTCAGAACATGGAGAGACAGCTCCTCTTATATTTGTCCATCTGGTAGATTCCAGTGCTACCCTTTGTATGTACATCGAGGCAAAACATGAATCAGTAAGTTAAAGACATCCTTCACTCTTGTGCAGATGGAATGTTCCAGCTTGCCTTCAAATTTTCTGATATTTTGGTGTATGGCATCTCAGGGAACATTGTTGTCATAGAGAGTGCCTCATTAAAAAAATACTCACTTTACTCGAGAAGTTAAAAAGAGAGAGAGAGAGAGAGAGAGAATTAGAAGTCCAAATAACCAGGTTCCGCTGTACTAGCAACTCCAAGGATGTGTCCATGTATGTGTGGAATCTGATGGGGCTGGGCTCTTCTAGAAGTTTGCTTTCCTCCTTATAAATATTGCTTTTTTCTCCAGTACAAATAGAGGCAAAACATGTAAAAAAAGAAAATGGTTAGAGTGTACAATAAATGTAAAGATGACTCTTTTGCGTTGTACTGTTCATCAGTGACATTCCCTTATGTAAACAGGTGAAGTTTGAAAGCATCCTTATTATGCATTTGATAGAAATTTGGACCATTTCCTCCTTTTGTTGTTTTAGGTTTCCATTCAAAGAAAGTCGACTGAAAATGTGATATATCATGTTCTAATATTTTTCATCACTCAAACGTTTATACCTTTTGTTTAAGAGTATAATGTATTGCAAGTCTTTTTTGTTTTCAAGGTACAAATTAGAAAGCATACAAATGCAGGAACAAGTGATACCTTTATTGGACCACTAAAGAAATAAAACAAAACAAAAAGCGAGCTTTTGTGATAGTTCATCTTCTTCAGGCTGTGCACCAAATTCTTGTGAGTGGTTCCAAAGTTATATGCTTTTATTAAAGTCCCAAAGTCCCATGGCCACTGTGGGGCCAGGTTAAGCTCTGTAGATGGAAATGGCTGCAGTCTGCAAGAGGCCTGCAGGAGACACATTTCCCCTAAAACTGGCTTTTCCTGGTGGTCTAACAGATTATTTTTTTAATCCCGACCCTGGTGAAGGCTGAACATGCTTCTGGGTTCTTTTGTTTTCCCTAGCCAAATAGAAATTCTTTGAGTTTCAAAAGAAGACCGAAAAGGGAAGTGAGGGGAGATCAGATTGCTTAGCTGACCATTGTTTAAAGAGTTGAGTGATAGATTCCAAAACACTGGCTGGGGAGGTTGTTTGAAGCCACACCCTTCCCCCCCATAGGCTGCAGACTGCAGGAATTTCCGTCTAAGAAGCTTAACCTGGACCCACAACCGCCATGAGACTTTGGGACTTTACTAAAAGCATATGATTTTGGAACCACCCACAAGAGCTTTGTGCACAGCCTAAAGAAGGTGAATTGTCATTGGAAACTTGCTGTTTTTTTTTGTTTTTGTTTTGTTTTTGTTTGTTTGTTTTATTTCTTTAGCAGTCCAATAAAGACTATTCCTGCATTTGTATTATTTGGGGGACCACGTGGCCTTTTCCTGATCTTTCCTGAAATTAGAAAGCATGTTATATAAAATGTTATATTAAAAGGTTTTCTGGAATTTTAAGTGAAATCTCTAAATTGATTCTTTTGGGTTTGCGTTATAAAACTATGTTTCAGAATAGATACCTGTCCACTGGTATAAGTCCTTATTTATATATGCACTGAGAGCCAGAGAATATTTCTTTTATCTACTTCCCATTTTCATAATAGGGTTTTGGACTAGGGGTTGTCTACCCTGTGATTACTGTGAATAATGAACAATGGACAAAGATCTAATACATTGTACAAAAAAAAAAAAAAAAAAAGCCAGCACCAGATTCTATGAGCAGAAGTACTGGAATGAAATATGTACATTGAGAAATTGTATTGTTAATTCAACTTGAACGCTTTATTCTTTTAATGACATTCAGTTAAGTGTGTGAAGAAAGATCAATTTGAGGACATGGTTTCCTAATGTTTTGAGGATTTTGCTGAGCATCAGTTCAGAACTGTGTAGTATTTGCATATGGAATTCCAATAGTCAATCTCCTTCCTCCACCCAACTCTTTGGCAACACACATCGTCTGTGATGTAATGAGAAACCACGTAATAGCTCAGAATAACATTTTTTTTTATGTTGACATATATTTATGGTATATGGAACCCTGATGGCGCTGTTTAGCACACACACAAAAACCTTGTCCGCTTGTGTTTCTACTTAGAACAATCCAACCTTCCCCTTTAAGATTTGCCCTACAACTATTTTGGAGAACGCCCATTCCTTGAGACAGGTTGTGGTATGTGATGTTGGTGGATATGGGGAGAATAATCATATAAGATGTCATGCCTCTCCCATATGCTTTCCCTGTATATTACAAGAGTGAGATGGGAAGCAGCAAGCACATTCCTAAAGTAAAACAAATACAAACAGAAACACACTCCTTTCCCCCACTCATGCCTGCTTTTTCTGTCTTCTTCATAGGATAAGAATTTTCTCAATTTGTCTGTGTTCTCCATTTCCTTTCAGCAGTAGAACCCAGCGGGCAGAGGAATTTATAGAGGTGTGGGAATGGGCCTGGGTTTTTTTGTGGGTTTTGTTCTCCTTGTCCTTTTTTTATTATTATTTATTTTATTTTTTTAGTTTAAATGGAGGTTTTAAAAAAAAAGAGAGAGAGAAGAGAGCGTAATTGCTGTTAGACCAATGGAGCAGACAAACCGTTTGAAAGCCATCAGACAGTTCTGCAGTATGTACAGTCAGCCACACACTAAACTGCACTTAACCCAGGCTGGGGCTTTTTAGTGGGTCAAGAAACTGACAGAGAGATAATAGTAGAATAAGGATGAAAAAAGTATTTCATAGAAGAAAGAGGAGGTTGGGGCCTTGAAGACTGAAGAAAATGTAGAAAAATAAAGATGTGTGGATGGGAATAAAATAAGGCAGAGCGGCACAATTCCTTTCCCTTTCCTTTTCTTTCTCCCCTCCCTCCCTCTTTCCTTTCCTTCTTTCCTTCCTTCCTTCCTTCTCCCTCCACAAAACTTCAACTTTCTAAATGTGGGAACACACATAAAGAGTGAGGCTATCTGGAAGTTTCCTTGGCTGACCTAGCTGAGCTGTGGGCAAAAAGAGACAATTGTGTAAGTTCCCCGCAGGAGCCACTTGTGCCCCAGAAGAGGTTAGTCCATGAGGGTAAATATGGCATTGCTGCACCTTGGACGATCCTCGACCAACCCATTCCTGGCTTCTTTCTTGACAGAGGAGTGAGGCAGGCTTTAAAGAGGTTTTAAAAATGAGATAATGAATAGGTCAATTGTTCAGCTATGAAACTAGGCACAGAAGAAAACAGCAGCAGGTAGAAAAATTTCTAATTTTGGGGACAGGGTGTATTTGCACCTCAGCTGAGTTATGGAGTAAAGAAATGGGGGATAAGGCAGTGTCTGAATGAGTGTATGACTCAGGAGTCTGCGTGTGAAAAAAGGAATGCCTATTTGTGTGAAAGAGAGGGAGAGGCAGAATTAAAAGATCCATGTGCACACATGTACACTTATCTAAGTAAATGAATATTCACTTCTGTCCTTGGCATTGTCAGTCACCTGTTACTCTGCCAGTCATTGCTTGTTGTGCTTGGTACCTCATCCACCCCATTGGGTCCTAGCTGTTGATGTTGTAGACAGTGCTGATTGGTTCATCCTCCCCCCAAAACACCCTCTCCAATTCCAAAAAGAACCTCCCTCCCACCTGCACTTTAAAATGGCTTTTATTTTTTTAAATACCGTCAGGGCAAGTACTGGGGAAGGAGTGGCTGATTTACAGTGTGCTACATTCTAACCCTGCAGTAACTGGCAGATGAAGCAACAAACTGTGAGTTACAGATAATGCATCATTAGACACTGAAATCACATTAGTGTTCCAGAAACATGGTTCTGGCAGAGTTCTGTGTCTGAGATGTGGGATTTGCAAATGAAGCCTGTGATTACATCCCGAAGATAAGCCACAGAACAAAGCAAGTTAAGGTGCAAACTCAGAATGGTATGCAGAGATCCTGCTGTAACACCCAGAAGCTTAAGCTAGGAATGTAAAACATATTTTTTAAAAAAAATTCTCTTTCCTGGTATTTTTCCAAGTCTTCTCCTGTCAAGACTTCTCACTGACACTTCCTTTGGACTATTGAAATTTCTTGACTTCCCATGAAAACATGCCCTTGTCTGGTTTTTCCTGT
Source organism: Intellagama lesueurii (assembly GCA_037013535.1). Lineage (NCBI taxonomy): Eukaryota > Metazoa > Chordata > Lepidosauria > Squamata > Agamidae > Intellagama > Intellagama lesueurii. The sequence goes on along the minus strand of JBAJHW010000003.1, from coordinate 176,272,038 downwards.
TTGTTTGATGTTGAGGAGTTTTTATTTGTTTATTTATTTTTCATTGTATATGTGTGCATGTGTGCTCAAGGAACTGCCATGTTCTGCATAGCTCAGTGCCCTTTCTTGGGAATCTTGTGCAGGACATATATCATTTTGTGCAGGAATTATAATAATTCTTAGTAGATAGTTCTTTCTTCCAGAAAAAAAAAAGACCATGAAATATTCAAAAAAATCCCATAAGACTTCTTGAGGAAAAAAACAATTGTGCAGCAAAATCTCACTGCGAGGAGAAAAGAGGGATTATTTTCCTCACCTCTCACTGAGAATGAGACATTGTGAGAGCCACATCCTTCCTTTAATCACTAATGGATTTCCTTCCTCCAAGAGCTCTCTGTAACGCATAGTTTGGTCCTCGGACAGCACTAATATTTGGAATTAGGAGATTCCAGTGTGTGGAGAAAGTTGTGTGTGAATATTTGTGTGCCTGAATTACAGAATGTTGGTATGACTGTATGATGGAATGGGAATCCTACATCCCTTCCACACCTTCCTCTTTCCATTACCACTGATTTCCAGTTTCCTGTTGATAAGCTAGCCTGTTCTATCTTGCCTCCTCTTTTAAACCTGGGGTTTTGCATTACAAAAGAGGAGAAAGGATCTCACTTCCTATATTTTCACCCCATATAACCCTCCCCAGCTTTTAAGATCTCCTGGGAAGGCCCTTCTCTCAGCTCCACCACCTCTCCGAGCTTGCTTGGTGAGGACACGAGAGAGGGGCTTTCTCAGTGGCTGCTCCCAGGCTTTGAAATGGGTTGCCCTGAGAAACAAGGTTGGCCCTCTCCCTCCTGTGCTTCCACCCCTCTTTAGGCAGGCCTTTAAGCAGTAAGTTATCTCAGGAATGCTAGTTTTTAACATACTTGATTATTAATTTTAACGTATGTTTAGTTGTGTTTTAAATGTGACATTTAAAGAATGTTTTTAAATTAATTTGCCTGTTGTGAGCCGCCTTGGGTCCCCTATGGTTAGAAAGGTGGCATATAAGTAATTTAAATAAATAGATAAATAAATAATGAATAAAATATCTATGTTGTACACCTGCCTCCAATTTCATCTGCCCTGTGATGAACGTTTTTATGAATCGCCTCCCCTCCATATCCAGCCTCTATATTTACGGGCAACTGCACGTGTGTATGTCTATCTGCCCTGTCAAAGGTCTAGGATCAGCAACAGAACCCATCAGTATGCAAAAGCTATGATTACATTTTCATTTGAACAGAAGTGTTTTGAAGCTCCTGCTCTGTCTGAAGTTTTTGTGACCCAATCAGAAGGAGTAGCTCAGTGTTCAAGACTGTATCTTGCTAGATAGGGCCAGCAAGAAAGAGAGTTTCATTTTTAAAATGCATCCAGTAATATTTTCAAGTCATGGCATAAGCTATGGCTGGCTTGGGGTTTCAAACAGTATATCACACCTTTCAAGCTTTCCTTTGCATCTAATGCATATGTGGCTTTAGAAGCAACATACTCACTCTCCCTGTGTATGTTTGTGCGTAAAATCTATATATTTAGTCTTGGGCTTTTTATGGTTTTCTGCACAGGAGTTTATTTGTGCTGATCCTATTTATTTTATTGTCAGGTAACACCAACAGTATCTTTGCTCTGGACTACATCAGTGGTGCTCTAACTCTGAATGGACCACTGGACCGAGAAAATCCTTTCTACAGCGCTGGGTTTATTCTCACAGTGAAGGTGAGAACATCAGAGACTGACTGTATAGGATTAAGAGTTTTAGAATATCTCAAGGGAAAAGAAGGGAAAAGCAGCTAGTGCTGCAAGAACTCAAATGGAATATCATATGAAAAAGGAACTGCTGAAATTTTGGACATGTGGATTTTGAGATGCAGTTTGTGCACACAAATTTGAGAATACCTGGAAATTTCCCCATGCACATCTCTTTTTCTTCTTCTTCTGATTTAAAATATTTCCTAGAAAAGAGTCACACCAAAATAATTGTCATTCCTGCCTAGAGAAAAATTAATGAAAAGCATATATTGGGAAGATGCAAATTTATTTGCAGTCCAAAAATCAAGCACTTTAGGATGAAGCTGAATGCCTTTCAGAAGTGTTTTAGTGTTCAGATCCCCTCACATATACTTCTTATCTTTTCTCTCCTACTGGAGGCTGGACAGCATCATGGCTACCCTCTCCCAAATGTTGTTTTGAGAGGAATGTCCTCATTTTGCTTGTCGCTGATCATAGTTTTGTAATAAATAATTTCCAGTTAACTCAGGAAACCTCCTTGTCAGTCTGCAAGTCTTTAGATTAGGGTGAGCAATAGGTTGTGGGCTGTATGGAGAACCTGGAGCCCAATGCAGACCCTAGCACCTTGCCCCCCCCCAGAACTCCACACTGCCAAAAAAATTTAAATTGTTGGTTGAAAAGGTCCCCTTGCTTTCTCTACAGGGTGTGGATGAAATCTTGCTATCTTTGGAAGGCACCCTAGCACTCCTAGGCTCCCTTTCCATTGCTTTAGAAAAATCCCCCACAATTGTAGAGAGTAAAAAGTGAGTGCAGAGATGGTGTGTGTGACACACCAGAGATGGTGTGTGTGGCTCTGTAGGGTATCTGCCATGTTTTAGATTTTCAGGCATATCATGTCATTTCCTGCTGAAAGGGAAATGACTTGAAAACAGATCCATTCTTCACTGTCAATATGTCCCAGGTAAATGCTATGGGAACTTGGGAGACTTGGTTTCAAATCCTCACTGGGCCTCAGAAACTCACCAGGCAGTGTCAGTGATAAACCACTTCCTGAACATCACACATATCTTGAAAACCCAATTAGGATCATTATAAGCTGGATGTGGTTTGACAGCATGTAAAAAGAACAATGCAGTATAGGTACTGAAGCAGGAGCTTCTTCACAACACCCAAATAAATTTCCATCATATCAGAAGTTGTTCTTGTTGTTTAGTCGTTAAGTCGTGTCCGACTCTTCGTGACCCCATGGACCAGAGCACGCCAGGCCCTCCTGTCTTCCACTGCCTCCCGGAGTTGGGTCAAATTCATGTTGGTAGCTTCGACAACACTGTCCAACCATCTCGTGCTCTTTCATCCCCTTCTCCTCTTGCCTTCACACTTTCCCAACATCAGGGTCTTTTCCAGGGAGTCTTCTCTTCTCATGAGATGGCCAAAGTATTGGAGCCTCAGTTTCAGGATCTGTCCTTCCAGTGAGCACTCAGGGTTGATTTCCTTTAGAATGGATAGGTTTGTTCTCCTTGCAGTCCAGGGGACTCTCAAGAGTCTCCTCCAGCACCACAATTCAAAAGCATCAATTCTTTGGCGGTCAGCCTTCTTTATGGTCCAGCTCTCACTTCCATACATTGCTACTGGAAAAATCATAGCTTTGACTATGCGGACCTTTGTCGGCAAGGTGATGTCTCTGCTTTTTAAAATGCTGTCTAGGTTTGTCATCGCTTTCCTCCCAAGAAGCAGGCGTCTTTTAATTTCGTGGCTGCAGTCACCATCTGCAGTGATCATGGAGCCCAAGAAAGTAAAATCTGTCACTGCCTCCGTATATTCCCCTTCTATTTGCCAGGAGGTGATGGGGCCCGTGGCCATGATCTTAGTTTTTTTGATGTTGAGCTTCAGACCATTTTTTGCGCTCTTCTCTTTCACCCTCATTAAAAGGTTCTTTAATTCCTCCTCACTTTCTGCCATCAGCGTGGTATCATCTACATATCTGAGGTTGTTGATATTTCTTCCGGCAATCTTAATTCTGGCTTGGGATTCATCCAGTCCAGCCTTTCGCATGATGTATTCTGCATATAAGTTAAATAAGCAGGGAGACAATATACAGCCTTGTCATACTCCTTTCCCAATTTTGAACCAATCAGTTGTTCCATATCCAGTTCTAACTGTTGCTTCCTGTCCCACATATAGATTTCTCAGGAGATAGATAAGGTGGTCAGGCACTCCCATTTCTTTAAGAACTTGCCATAGTTTGCTGTGGTCCACACAGTCAAAGGCTTTTGCGTAGTCAATGAAGCAGAAGTAGATGTTTTTCTGGAACTCTCTGGCTTTCTCCATAATCCAGCGCATGTTAGCAATTTGGTCTCTACTTCCTCTGCCCCTTCGAAATCCATCTTGTACTTCTGGGAGTTCTCGGTCCACATACTGCTGAAGCCTACCTTGTAGGATTTTGAGCATAACCTTGCTAGCGTGTGAAATGAGTGCAATTGTACTGTAGTTGGAGCATTCTTTGGCACTGCCCTTCTTTGGGATTGGGATGTAGACTGATCTTTTCCAATCCTCTGGCCACTGCTGAGTTTTCCAAACTCGCTGGCATATTGAGTGTAGCACCTTAACAGTGTCATCTTTTAAGATTTTAAATAGTTCAACTGGAATGCCATCACCTCCACTGACCTTGTTGTTAGCCATGCTTTCTAAGGCCCACTTGACTTCACTCTCCAGGATGTCTGGCTCAAGGTCAGCAACCACACTCTCTGGGTTGTCCGGGACATCCAGATCTTTCTGGTATAATTCCTCTGTGTATTCTTGCCACCTCTTCTTGATGTCTTCTGCTTCTGTGAGGTCCCTACCATTTTTGTCCTTTATCATGTCCATCTTTGCACAAAATGTTCCTTTAATATCTCCAATTTTCTTGAACAGATCTCTGGTCTTTCCCTTTCTATTATTTTCCTCTATTTCTTTGCACTGTTCATTTAAGAAGGCCCTCTTGTCTCTCCTTGGTATTCTTTGGAAGTCTGTGTTCAATTTTCTGTAACCTTCCCTATCTCCCTTGCATTTTGTTTCCCTTCTCTTCTCTGCTATTTGTAAGGCCTCGTTGGACAGCCACTTTGCTTTCTTGCATTTCCTTTTCTTTGGGATGGTTTTTGTTGCTGCCTCCTGTACAATGTTACAAGCCTCCAACCATAGTTCTTCAGGCACCAAATCGAGTTCCTTAAATCTGTTCTTCACTTCCACTGTGTATTCATAAGGGATTTGGTTTAGATTATACCTGACTAGCCCAGTGGTTTTTCCTACTTTCTTCAGTTTAAGCTTGAGTTTTGCTATAAGAAGCTGATGATCAGAGCCACAATTGGCTTCAGGTCTTGTTTTTGCTGACTGTATAGAGCTTCTCCATCTTTGGCTGCAGAGAATATAATCAATCTGATTTCGGTATTGCCCATCTGGTGATGTCCATGTGTAGAGTCGCCTCTTGTGTTGTTGGAAAAGAGTGTTTGTGATGACCAGCTTGTTCTCTTGACAAAACTCTATTAGCCTTTGCCCTGCTTCGTTTTGAACTCCAAGGCCAAACTTACCTGTTGTTCCTTTTATCTCTTGACTCCCTACTTTAGCATTCCAATCCCCTATAATGAGAAGAACATCTTTCTTTGGTGTCAGTTCTAGAAGGTGTTGTAAGTCTTCATAGAATTGGTCAATTTCAGCCTCTTCAGCATCAGTGGTTGGTGCATAAACTTGGATTACTGTGATGTTGAAAGGTCTGCCTTGGATTCATATTGAAATCATTCTATCATTTTTGAGATTGTATCCCAGTATAGCTTTTCCCACTCTTTTGTTGACTATGAGGGCTACTCCATTTCTTCTACGGGATTCTAATCGTCTGAAATGAATTCACCCATTCCCGTCCATTTTAGTTCACTGACACCCAGGATGTCAATGTTTATTCTTGCCATCTCCTGTTTGACCACATCCAGTTTACCAAAGTTCATAGATCTTACATTCCAGGTTCCTATGCAGTATTTTTCTTTGCAGCATTGGACTTTTCTTTCACTTCCAGGCGCGTCCGCAGCTGAGCATCCTTTCGGCTTTGGCCCAACCACTTCATTAGCTCTGGAGCTACTTGTACTTGACCTCCGCTCTTCCTCAGTAGCATGTTGGACGCCTTCCGACCTGAGGGGCTCATCTTCCAGCGTCATATCTTTTAGCCTTTTGTTTCTGTCCATGGAGTTTTCTTGGCAAAGATACTGGAGTGGCTTGCCAGTTCCTGCTCCAGGTGGATCGCGTTTAGTCAGAATTCTCCACTATGACCTGTCCGTCTTGGGTGTCCCTGCATGGCATAGCCCATAGCTTCTCTGAATTACTCAAGCCCCTTCGCCACGACAAGGCAGCAATCCGTGAAGAGGATATCAGAAGTACCAAGACTATATAAGGCATATATTGTTCTCCATAACATGCCTTAGAATAATTTCCTTGCCTTTTAAACACTCAACACAATTGCAACTCAAAAAATGCTTGTTGCAAACAAATAGAGATTTTCATTCAGAGAAGGGGTATGATCTGTTCTCAGTCATTCCAGAGTGCAGAACATGTAATAATGGGCTCAAGTTACTGAAAGCCAGATTTCAAATGAATATCAGGGAAAACTTTCTAATTGTTAGAGCAGTACAACAATAGAACCAATTACCTTGGGAGGTGGTGAACACTCCAATGCTCACCATCATTCAAGAGAAAATTAGACAACCATCTGTCAGATCTACTTTGATTTGGATTTCTGCATTAAACAGGGGGTTGGACTCGGCCTTATAGGCCCCTTCCAATTCTATTATTACGTGATTGTAAGGTGGGGGTGTAGCAAGAGGCAAGCTATCCATGGAGAACCTAGTACAAGCCATTCCACAAGAGGGTTTTCAAACATGAACAAAACTGTGTGGTATTAAGAGCAAACTTGTGAAAAATATATTGCACCCATTTTCATTAAACTTACCCGAACAGTTTGATGCTCTGTTTTTGGTTTTTGTTCTTTTTTCTGCATCTTCTCCATATCAAATGCTATTAGAATCTGAAGGAGAAAACAATAAACATCCATTAGATATTATAAGCAGCACTGCTGAACGGGGCTATATTCTGGAGCTGAGATTCCTGGCAAAAAGTGCGTAATGGAGCCTGCCTTCTGAAACAATGGAGCTGCCATCATAACATTGAGGTGTTGCCCCCGACACACATCTCTCTCTCCCCCCAGTTGTTCTTTCTGTTTCTCCTCCATCATCTCTTTGGTAACAGTAACAGTTAATGCTCATCAAACACTCCAGGAACAATTGTGCTAAGCAGCAAGAGAACTGTGGTGAGGGAGGGGCAAAGGAACTTGGCTGACAAATGTCTGAAGGAACCATGTTCAAATAGTTGCAAAATTCTCCCTCCCTCCTCACACCATCTCCAATCACAGCTCTTTAATTAAAATCAATACCAAGCCAACGAGCAGGGTTGGAAACATATGGATTCCAGTGGGCTGAAGGGGGTGAAAAAGCATCTGTGTGAGGGGTCATTGATTGGGAGGGTGGCTGACTGGCTGATCACCTCCCTGCTGCCTAGAAGGGCAGTACTTTGTCAGGGAGGGAAAATGGCATGAAATTACTCCACTTGACCTCTGTGGAGGGTCTTTCAGTGGAATTCTACATGGTCAATATGCTATTATCATTATCCCTTGAAAACCTGCTTCTTTCCCTTGTTCAGTTTTCTTTTTAGTTAAAGAAGAATCTAACTGGAGGCAGAATCTATTTTTAAATATGGGAGAGGCTGGCTTTTCTTTCACCCCTGCTAATAAACTCACAGTGGCTTGGCAATTTCATTCTCTTCTACTAATATGTAGCACAAGATCTTCCCTCTCTTTCTCTACAAGGGAAATAATATTAAAGATCAGTGGCTCCCAACCCTGGGTAAGCCAGGTGTCCTTGAACTGCAACTCCCAGAAACCCTGACAAGCCCAGCTGGTGGTGAAGGCTTTTGGGAAGTGCAACCATGAACACCAATGTTGGGAATTACTGGTGTAGATGGTCCCCACAGAAGATCCTCCACCAAGTTATAAGGATAGGGGTTCTTGATGGGACTCTACAGCTGAGCAAGAGCTGTATTTTCAAAAATTTACAGATCCAAAGAAACAGTTTTAACAGGTGTGAAATACTCTTCCATTCAGACCACACATGGAATATTCACCACTGTTGACAGCTACACTGTTCTCCCTCTCTGACCCAGTGTTCATCTTTTCTACTCCTCCACTGACACCACTTTTTATGGTGGGCAAAGTACAGCCTTCCAGATGTTGTTGCACCACTACTCCAACCAGCCCTTCCCTTCCCCATATCAAATGGTGAGGGATGCTAGGAATGGGCATGGAAAAAAACACATATAGAGGGCTGCACTTTGTCCATCCATTCCTAATCATTTGCAAATCATATACTGAGCAAGATGGCCCCACTGTAGGGACTGTGCAGTAGGATGAAAAGAATGGGCATTGCATAGTTGCCTGAGCAATGTGAAGCTGCATATCTCCTCTTCAAACATTACATGGAAAATGTGAGGTGTGAGGTGTAGTCAGAATGTGATTTCATTTCATTTCAGAATGACTAGGGCTTGTACAGTTTTTTACAGGACATTACTGTTTGGAACAGCAACACCCAGGATACATCACCCACTTGGGCATTCAGGAAATTATAGTCCCCAGAAGTAACATTTCCAAACTGTGGAACGTTGTGACTATTTGTTGGAATGAAGTCCATCCTACCTTTCCCTTTTGATTTTGCTTCTTATAGGGAACCGAACTGAATGAGGACCGCATGCCATCCAATGCAACAGTGATGACTACCTTCAACATTCTTGTCATTGACATAAACGACAATGCACCTGAGTTCAACAGTTCAGAGTATAGTGTGGCCATTCCTGAATTGGCCCAGGTGGGCTTTGCTCTTCCGCTTTTCATCCAAGTGCAGGATAAAGATGAGGTAAGATATAAGTGAAATTCATCATCTGCAGATACGTCTTCTCTCTTGATTGTTTACGACACATTCTCAGAATTCCATCTTGGTATTCTTTGTTTGTTCTTATTTGAGTCAGAATTCAACCAAGAGGGACCCTTTTCCATCCTTTTCTTTAAGTATCCATGTTAATAAATGTGTGTGTGTTGTGTGCCGTCAAGTCAGAACTGACTTATGATAAGCCTAATAGGGCTTTCAAGGTAAGTGAGGTATTTTAAGGAGTGGTTTTATCATTTCCACTCCCCCAGTGAGTTTCCATGGCTTAGCGGGGATTCAAACTCTGTTCTCCAGAGTCCTAGTCGATCACTCTATCCACTATACTGGGAATCCGTGTTAATAAGTAGCAAAGTACAAAGGACAGCAAAACTAATTGAAAAAGAGTCTGATTATTAAAAGGAAAATGATAATGTAACTTCACAATTTTCTAACTAACATCCATAGCACTATTCGTTGGCTATAAATATTTACATGCCACATCTCTGTTCATTTGTTTTGTTTCTAAAGTTTGAAATACTGTATAACCCTCTCCAGAACTGCTTCTTAAAAATTAACATTAATCAAATACTCAGAATTTTTCACATCAGGTGAAAATGTGACAGAAAATCCACTGTTATTGCATTTAGTTTTTTTTAAAAAAATAATCTATTGCACATCTTTCATCTATGGACAGACTATGGACATAGTTTGTGATATACATTTATACATTGTGGGCAGAATGTTGTTAGTTCTTTCTGCTTGTGGAATGGTCCATTGCATGAGTCGATCGACAGTTTCTGATTTGGCAAAAGTTATACGGTAATATCCTCTTGCGCAAATTAAAATTGCTCATTTAAAGGAACATACCACGAATGAGATTCTACTAATTGAATACCTTTAAAAAAAAAAAAAAAGCTCTACCTTCACATTTATGGAAAAAAGAGTTCCCAAATTCTGTTTAAAATCAATTCAGTTTTTGTTGGGTGCAGTAATTATTAATCTCTTGTGAAACTGTAATAAAATTTGAACAGCCATGTTACAATGCATAATTTATTAGCTATTCACCTACTGTATGTGCATTCCTGCATCTTAACTGTTTGCCATCTTAATTGTAATCAGCAGTGCGGTGCTCTACAATCCATGGCAAGGAGACAAATTGCAAGATGTGGCAATAATAACTTGTGGCAAATTGTGATATTTTACCAAGTTAACCAACAGCGTATGGAAACCAATATTTTTTTAGGATCTGCATCCTCTGAGCCCATAAAGTATTATTTCCTGCTGTAAGATGAGGACAATGCAGCTGATGAGAGCCAGCAAGTACAGTTGCAGTTTTTTGTGCAAATGAATGCCTCCTTTTCTCTAGTTGTGTTTATAAATTGAGAGGGGATTTTTTTTTCTTCCGTGGTGGCAATCATGAGTCTATGGAATTGAAGCTGGGGTTGTTGCATCAGAATTTTCTCATGGGTTCATGTTCATCCTTCATAAAATGGCTATTTTACATTCATTTTTTTACAGGAATTAGTAATTCTGGCTGTGTAGAAATCAAGGACAGTGAGACAAGAGTGCTTAGAATTTAATCCATACTAACATTCCATCATTCTCTATATTTTTACTCTTAAAAATCCTTGCTGGTCTGCTTCTATATCCATATGAATGTACTAGAGGAAAGACAGTGACGTGACCAATGTGTAAACTTCTGTGCTTACCCAAGGTCTGAGAAGGAAGAAGCTAAGATTACTTTACTTAGGGTGTGACTACACTGGAAAGCCAAATTGTAACAATTCAGCTTTGCTGAAATTTGATTTACAGCCTGTATTATGTTTGAAATCAGAATCAGTACCCACAAAGGGGCTTTGGAATGATTTGGAGGTTCACTGTTCACATTGGATGCCATACCAGTCACATTCTAGCCCATAGCCTTCCCTTCTTTCCTTCCTTCCTCTGTCCTGCCTCTGCCAATTGTTCCTTCCTCTTGTCCCACCTCTACTGATCCTTTTATGGTTTGCTGTGAAACTGGTTTCTCATTTAAAGTTTCAGACTACTGTGTTTCTCAAACATTTTTCTATAGAAAAATAACATGGAATGGTGTTTAACTATCTAAGACAGGGGTCTCCAAACTATGGCCCGCGGGCCACATCTGGCCCACCTTGCCTTTTTAGCTGGCCCTGTCCAGTATGTTGGGGGTCTGCAGCTGCCTAGAATGGATGGTAGCGACTAGAGATAGGGATGAAGTGCCAAAATGGTGCTTAGATCACTTAGATCAGGCTTTGCTCCTCTTCCTATCCCCGCTTGGGCATAGGAAGAGGAGGGAAGGGGGACCCAAGTGATCCCCCACCCCTGCTGTACCCCTTTCCTCCTTCGGCCCTCGAAAATGTGTAAAATATATGATGTGGCCATCATACTGAAAAGTTTGGAGACCCCTGGTCTAAAAGTATAGATCATCAAATGTTTGAACAGTAATTTTGCAAAATACATCATAATTCACAAATCAGAATGATTCTGTAACAGGGATCACTACCTTCATCTTCCTATCCATTACTCTTATCACTTATTTTCAGCGCAACCAGGAATTACCTCATCTCTGTTCACATATGATTTTAAACTATTATCATGATCAACTCTGACCAGAAATAAGGTAATTCCTGCACATGTTACTTGAAAGTAATGGATGGGAAGAGGAAGGTCATTTTAACGACACTTTCAGATCTGTCAATTAAGTAATTAACAGCACTAAACCTTTGCTTCATAATAAAAGGGTCTTCTCACATGATATGACATGATTCAGAACTAGCAACTAATCCTCCATATTAAAATCACGGTGTTTTGCTTTTGCATGTCTCCCCACCACATGGGCTGAATATCACACCCCAACAGCCTACATCACTGAAACACCACCTACAGATATGCCACCCTTTATCTTTACAAGAACATATCACAATTAACCACATGAGGAAAAGCCCATTCAAATTGTTCCAGCTTGAAAAAACAGAAACCCCCCAGTAGCAGCCACCCTGACAGCAAAAAGGACTGGACCAATTCGAATTAGCCTTTGTTTCATGTGGTCAGTAAAAAATACTTCAAATGCACCCATTTAAAAGGGAAGGAAATCCTGTGGTTTTTGACCCGGTAGTCACATTTTTACCAAGTTGTGGGGTAGGGTGCATCACCCATTTCAGTCTGGCTCCTCCTATCAAGCTCCAGCTGTGAGCTGACTATGACCAGGAGGACCAGAACCCTATCTGTTTACATGACTGCATAATGGAAATTGTGTAAGCAATGAGAACAATTTCTCTGGTTGTCCATGGTCTACTGAGTTTTCCTACACTTACTCAAATGGCTACATGCCTGCTCATGTGACTGACCATGCAACTGGAAGCCCAGGAAACAAGGAAACTGCTTGCCTAGTTGCCCTTAGGGGCACAATTTTCCTTCTGTTGGCTTTTGACCAAGACACTTACCCAACAAGTGATGGCCCTTTATTGCATTCTTACACCAGAACCTTTTGCTCCAGTGGCAATGCACTTCTGTGAGCGTCATGTACCGTTTGGTTTAAGCACCGCATTACTGCTAAATATTATAGTATACCTTTCTCCAGGTTATTTAGCTGCACTGCCCTTTGTTTGCTTCTCCAAATGGCTTGGTTCTTTCAGTCGCAATTTCAAAGAATCCCACTTTCACCCTAACTGCAGTCAGCATGCTCACTTAAGTGTTTTCCCTTTCACACATGTGTATCCTTTGTTGGCTGCAGTTGCCACAGTATCACACATTTGCTGCATCACTGCTTTATTTCATCTGGCATCATTAATATATCTGCAGTTTATCACAGCCATGGGCCATTTCACTTTGGAATTCTATTAGGGATTTCTTTTTCCTCCCTGGAGTTATGCTCTCCAGTTACTCCTCAAATGTACCTCATGTATTCTTGTCTTATTCCCTCTGTATCATCCAACCCTATACCCTGCCCCACTTTGCGAAATCTGCCAATGAAATGTCGTGCAAATATTTTTAAGTTAACTAAAATCTTCGTTGCTTTAGCATGGTATGCTACTTTCCTGCAGTATTTACTAGGGAAAAAAGCATGACCTACCTCTCTCGTGTATTTATTTTGCTCCTGGGTGGTTCATTTAATCTAACCCGAAGTTTTAATTAGGAAGAATACTCGATACTACATTATGATATTTTTATTATAAAAAGTACATTTTGCTCCAAGAAAAATGGTGAATGCAGCATTATTTCAAAAGAATCACAGTTTAAGGTTTGTTCTGTGGTCGTCTTATCATACGGAACATATAATATGGAAATCCAGACTAGATTCAGATGAGGGAGGCATGAAAATTGGTGGAAGAACCATCAATAATTTAAGATATGCAAATAATATAATCTTACTATCAGAAAGTAGCAATGACTCTCAGATCAGAGTGCAAAGTTTGGTCATTCTGTCTTCCACAGTGGCCAACCAGCTGGCCAGGAGATCTCATAGGCCGTGCGTATTAAAAGTGTCATGCGGTCTTGTTTGCCCCAATGCTCAACCGGTGAAAGCATCCCTTCCTCTCATCATCGGGTTTTTTTGTTTTGTTTTTTTGCCTTAACATACAGGTAATATCCCTTGATATAAATCTTCCATGAGGTTTGAGTACTCCTTTAAAAAAAAAAAAAAAGACAAACCCTAAAATGAAGACAAAAATAAAAAAATCTTAAAATAAAGGTAGAAAAAAAGAGAGAGAGACCATATCACTCTAAGTATATTTATCTTGTCTGATTTTGGAAGCTCAGCACAGTCAGCCTTGATCATTGTACTTAGATGGGAGGCCATCAAGGTACAAGCTTAACCGGCAAGTCTGATTGAAGAGGCTAATATCTCTGAGAAAATCCTGTTGTAGAACAGCAAATGCTGGGTGTCTTCAAGTAGGACTAGAAAAAAAAATCCTGCACGAAACACCAGAATCATACCTGACAATAAGGAGCTAGATGGGCTAAATGTCTGACTTGGGATAAGGTAGCTTGGTATGTTCTTATATTTCCTTCAGTAGTGGTTATGAAGGAGAATTTTTTAGGGTTGGTTCAGATATCTAAACATCTAGCATTATGTGGAACAAGGAGGCAGCTGTCCTTTATAGGAAGGAAGTGGACAAGCCCTCTCAATTTTAGGAAGTGGTAGGAGCAAAGCAGGTTAAATTTGTGAGGCAAAATAAATATATGTAAGAAGAGTAATTTCTAAAGTTTGAATCAAGTTCCCTGATTGGTGATTTCTAGCCTGCAGGCCTTAATCTTTAAAAAAAGAAGAAGAAAAAGAAAAGCCAAGAGATCATCCAAACCACTTGAATCTCCACCTTGAAGAGCACTCTTCCAATTAATGGCTCTGTCAGGAGCTTCTCTCTTGCCCCCTTTCTTTCTCCAAGAAGATAGAGCTTCAGGGGAAGAACATCCTGAAAGCCAAGGCCTGGGGTTGGCAAAAACTGGAAACCAGTGAAGCTGATCGATGACAGTTTGGTTTTACACCAATTGCAGTTTCCAAACACTTTTCAAGAGCAGCCCCATGTAGAACATGTTACCATAATCTAAGCAGGAGGTAGTTAAAGCATGAATCATCATGACCAGATCCCATGTTAGTGTGCATTAAGGAATTACTCTTTTTGTAGAAATGGGCACGGACCAACATTTTGGTGGTTTGTGTCAGTTTGTACTTTGGCCGAACAGGTGTTCAGCGCTTCCCAGCCCCACCTGCTCTGGTGGGTGCCCACTCAGAGACAGCGCCTGAACTCCCCTGCCCTGCCTCCTCTGAGTGCTGCTTCTGAATGGGCACCTGCCAAAGGAGGCAGGGCTGGGAAGCACCAAACACCTGTTTTGCTGGAGTACTAATGCATTTGATAGTTTGTGCCCATCTCTACTCGTTAGGGATGGGGCTTTCATATTTAATGGATTCCTAACCTCATAATTTGGCAGGGACCCCAAGGCAGGAGGAGATAGAACAGCCCCTCTTCCTCCATTTGGTTTCCATGCCATTCCTTCTTGAGACTTGAAAGTTCTTTACATGAAGGCAGCCTTTGTCGCAGCTCAACCTCGCACATACATTTGCAAATCTCAGAAAATCTCACAATTCCTACAATGTAGTAGGGCACTTTTCTTCCGACTCACAGGAGGGACTATTCAATCTCCTGCTGCTTTGGGCTTTTCACTCTGATAATTCAGACTGCAAGATTTCCACCAAATTATGGAGTTGGAAGTCTATTAAATTAAATAAATCCCATCCCTATGACTCATCTTGTGAATGTTCTTTTGAGTTTCTGTAGTATGGTCATTCTGAAACTTATGTGTTAATTAACATGGAGTTCAAACCCTATTATGTATGCTGTTTTAGAAGAAGAATCAAGTAATTTGCTGATTCATTGTTTATATCCGTAATCTTTTAATAGGTGTTTGCCTAGGGTCACATATGGAAGAGAACCTTGGTTCATGATTGCAACTTGTAAGCACAATTGTGATGATTGGATAGAGAGTTTCCCTTCACTGAGCACTTTACTTTAACCAGAAGAATTGCGAAAGAATTCAAAATTGAGACAATTGCTTTTCTAGTGAAGCCATGAAGAAGGGCTGCAGTCAGTGTATATAGATCTGCTTCCTGGCAGGGGCATGAATAGGTATTAGCACTTGTGAAGCTGTGATGTTGAAAGGGGGGAATGACGCAGGCACTCACAATGGACATACATAAGCAATGGTAGGATTACTCATCTGAAAAGGCCTCTTGTAGGAAATGAGAATCATTTTTAGAATCTTACTGAAATAATTTATTTACTTTGCTGAAAAGCATGCTTCCTTCTCCTCAATCACCATGCCAAACCGTAAGAAAGGAAACTGTTATAGTTAGTGAATACCAATGAGTCTCTCTCTTCACAGAGGGTACAATACAATTTTACCCACAACCCTTTTGTAAGTACCATGTAGTATTTCACAATGTTTAACATACTGAAAGCCCATTTAGGGTGAATAGTTTGACTTACGTTTTCCTGTTTTTCTCATCTTCCCTGTTTCCTTCCACTTCTGTGCTATACATGTAGTTTTAAACTGATTTTTATTCAGACTGTGCTTAATATTTCTGCAATATTATCATTGGTGACTGCAGACATGACCAGATGTGCCTTGCTTGGCACATATTTGTGTGAGTTGGTCAGTGTTTCTAATTGTATAACAGAGTAAGGAACTTCCAGAGGTTTGGCATTTGCCCTGTGCACCACTTGAGACCTCAGATGTTGGTCCTTGGCCACCCCAACACTCTAATAATTAAAATTAAATGAATGAATTAAACATTGGAGTATTAGGGATGGAGGGGTTTAGAGCTGATAGCAAGCCACCCTGAGAGCTGCATGCAATCTGCAGACCTCTGTTGTATTATCACTGCAGATGCCTGCTGCCTGATGCTATTTGATCCCTTCTCCTCCTTGGATGAAAAGTATAGGGAAAATGTGGAGAAATTGTCATCCAGTCAGTCAGGAATGTACCCAAAGTATTTGCCTGTTTAAATCCTCCAACAGTTTGCTTCTTGTTTCATTTGGGTTATTATTTATTAGGACTACCAATGGCAGGAACTGATGTTATAAATAACCCATGATTAGAGCTGAAAGCATATTATTGTTGGTAACAGATGATTCAGGAAGATTTTTGTCTTTGGTGTAGCCTAAGGGGAGTGCAAAGGGCAGACAGGTGTCTGCTTTTGGCTGGTGATCAGGTGCTTCCCCCCCCCCCCCCCACTTGCATTGCAACTCGTAGCTTGCCTCTCTCTTTTTCTCCACCTCTGCTGCCTGCCCTTCCCAGCTGTACTTGAATCCACACACATACCCTTTCCTTTCTCTTTAACTCTGGCTTTGCATAAACTTGCCACTTCAGGATACTGGAAATGGGATCAACTGAGGTTGATATGCCATTTGGACAATTGCACCAAGTGACATATAGCTCCTCTTCCCGACCTCAACTGACACTATTTAGACTGCACTAGTCTGCACTAAAAGGGCCAGTCTGGACAGGCCCCCTCATTACCAGAACAGTCTGAAAGTAAGTTTCATGTCTCCAAACCTCACATATTGAATGTAGTCTGCCTTATCACTAGAAGTCTACTATCAATCCACACCACATTTCTGAAAGAACGAAGGGGAGTAGGAGTGCCTTCATTCACTTGAACAATCCTCAGATTGGGGAAAGAAAGATTTATTTTGGCAGCTAGGAGGGTGTCTTTGCTTACAGAATCCAAACTGTGTTTACTAATGTCAAGTTTCATCAAATAATCAGTTGACTATGCTGTCTGACACACAGATTACAGTATATATATACACAGTACTGTATGTATATATATATGCATGTATCTATAGAGAGAGATGTAAATAGAGATATGCCACATAGAATACACATACATGAATTGCACATTTATTAATGCGTATTAAAATGTACACGGACCTGTGCAAATGTATTTCATAGATCATAACTGCAAAGGATAATGGACAGCTACATAGTATTCCCCCCACCCCACATGCTGGCTGCCAATCGGAATGAATTAGATTTCACAGGGGTTTTTGCAATACATGGAATTCACCAGAAAATTACCCTTAAAGAGGGAAAATCAATCATTTGGAGCAGAGATAAGCTGAAGGCGAGTCAGCCTCGGATTGATCCCGTCTGTGCATGCGTGTGTGGAATTCAACAGATAGCCTGGGGAAGAGCGGGAAGGAGGGAGAGAATAGCTGAGCACAAGAAAAAAGATTTCTACATAGGAAAGAGACAAAGCAAATGGAAGTCACTTACTTGAGCTCTCGATGCATTTGATTTCCACTGACAATTCTGAAAGGCATATGGGGCAAATCAGATGACTCTTTGAAACTGTACCAGCTCAGTTTTCACCTGACCCATGCCAAATACAGACACATCAGGATGTGCTTCTAAATATGTCTTGCCACCTATATTCTGCCCCAATTTATGGACACATAAAAATGGTACCCCCCCCCCCACCATATTTTGGCTTAACACAGATTCTGAATCCTAGATATGTGGTAACTATTGACTCAGTCATGCAGATGATAGCAGCAGAAGGGCGCACCAAATTTTGCCTGAGTTGGGACCGTATATTTGATATTCACTTTGCAAAAACATTATGTTGTCTTTGGATAAAAGGAATGTTATATATGCCACTGATGTGAAGAATTAGGTGTATTGGGTAGCAGCTTGAGTCACATGATAATGTTGGTTCCATTATGCATAGGCAGAATAATGTTCACAAAAGCTGCATGGACATCAAATGCACACAAGATGGGTTGTTGTTTTTTTTAAAGACAAAGCTGTGGCCAAACTTCTAATTTTGAATTCAGTGGAGTTGGAATGCAACAGGCAATCAACCGCCCTCTCTGAGCAGGGTTCTTGTGGTCGTCCAGAGACGTCTCACATGCTGATAGCGTATAATGCATTGCCAGGGGAATAGATAGCAGAATTTTATCTACAATTCATAGTAGAAACCCTTATATTAACAAGTCTTTCATTCCACTACAAGTCAGTTGTATACATTTGTGACAGAGGGTGAGTACTTGCTCTTTGAAAAAACTTCACCTCTCTTCCTCACGAACAACAGGGGCCTTCCTTAAGCTAATCACAGCTTCTTTGTTATTGAACAAATGGTGAGAAAATCACTAGTCAATCATCTCAAAGTCTAAAAGGCTGCTTCTGTAATGAAGTGCACTAAAATGGTAGTCTAATCTGTTCTTTGTTAGCTCACAATCCCCCTCCTGTACCTTTTTTTTATTTTGAAAAAGAAAGTAGCTTCTTTTATTTTTCTAACTCTGTATGTGGTCACTCTATGTCCTTGATTGGGCATCTGGGCTTCAATTAAATGATGCAGAGAATAGATTGTTAGAGTCCAGGAAGTCTGTGCTTGGATTTTTTGGCACCCTACACAGCAAATTAGAAAGAGGACTGAGGGCTGCATGAACCAAGCTCTTTATATCCTAACCTTATTTACTGATACACTTTTTAGGAGTTTTGCACTGAGAGCCAATGGCAAAATAGTAAACACTGGACTAGCAGAGTCTGTATGGCCACTCTGAACATTATGATCTACTAGCTTTCAGAAAAAGTGGATAACATTCTTCTCCACGTGGATATAGCTGCCCACATGTACTGTAGCCGTCATAGGCCCTCTTCCCGTTACTCCAATGGGAACATAAAAAGTGCCATGGGAAATTGGACGGAAAGCTCATCTAGTCCTGTCTATTTATCCTGTGGTCGCAACTGAAGGCTTAGGGGAAGCTTCCCATCAGAACATGCATCACAGGATGTTGGGGCATTCGCTTGAATGGAAGCTCTTTGTGAACCTCTCATATCCATCACAGCTTTCTCATGCTGGCACATTTTTGGAACTTAGAACTCAGTTGTATCTGTCCAGCATGCACAAAGGGCTTGATGGGTGAGAGGAAAGGCTGTATATGTATATAGTACTGGATTCACACACAACTTACTTCAGGTTAATGGTGAGAGTGTGGTGCTGAAATAAAAAAACACTGGATTTTCCATTGTAAGTAAAGTACAGTTTGGGGAACTATGGCTATGATACCTCTTAAACATGACATGGCTTAGGACAGAGGTGAGCCTAATGTGCCCTCTCCCCACCATTCCTATCTCTGAACAAAAATTTAGATTTTTAAAAAAACTGGCCTAGAAAGTTTTAGAGGCCATGGGAACATGTTTGCCATGCTTTGAAGCCCCGCCCCCATGTAGCCCCCAGCAATCCTACCTCCATATACTCCCAATGTTCTTGGGGGAAAAAAACATTTTGGGCCCATATTTGGCTGGGGAGTGTGGTCCCCCCCCTTTTTTTGAAAAAACATTTTTAAAGGGGAAAAAATTGGCAAAAGGAATCACAGGAGCTGGTACACCTTTCCAGGGTCCAGCAATAGTCATACGTAGCCCTGGGTGTCAGGAGCTTCTGCATGCTCTGTTTGATATTATGCTTTCAGTTAATCGAGAAATGTTTCAGGGAGATTACACTCGCTTTCTAGAAGATCAGCACCACCACCACAGATAAAACTGTTTTGGGAGTAGGAATGTGAATCTCACAGGCTCTCACACTCAGAAAGGAATCGAGAAACATTCACTCTGTTCTCTCGCATTCTTGCACACAGGAACATATTTCCTGTGCAGGATTCACCTGGAAAGGGCAGGTGGATTTACAGGTGTGCAAACTGTTGTCATTCTTACACAGAACAGCTTCTTCCCTGCAAAGGATTTGGTAAAAAAAGAAAAAAGAAAGAAATTAAGCTGTATAAATTTGACAGTTCTGTGAGCAGGGGAAAAAAGGCAAAACACAAACAAAAAGAGATTGGTCTTATTTCTATGGAAAGTGGGGGAATCTCTGTAAGACAGAGAGAAGTCACGACAGAGAGTCTTGGCATGGCAAGACTTGGAAAATTATTGAGAATGAGAAATTTTGTCAGTACTCATCACACACCTAGTTGGGAGTCCTTGACTTAAATCAAGACAGGAGATGTTAATAATATTTTATTATTCTGAAATAGCAGGCTGGGATCTGAAATCAGTTCTTGACTTGGAAGAGTTTTCCCTACCTGAGCAGGTATGCTAGGCTCATATATTTTTGTAGGGCATCCTCTGAAGTGTTGGCCTATGAGGTCTGATTAATTGTTTTATGGTTGCTCCTAGCACTGGGCTGCTGGCCTTCGTTTCATTTTCCTCATAAGAAAGAGCATTGAAGCATGGTGTTTTTCACAGTGGGAAAATGCAGTTCTGCAGACCAACAGAGGCATTGCAACCTGATTAGAGCAGAACAGGGGAAAAGGCATGTAAACTGTGAGCTTCCTAGCCTTAGAGTGAGACAACATGGTCAAATACCATGGGATTTGTTCTGCTGGGGAAAAAAATGGGTGAATTCAAAGTATTTTTTAACTGAATGCATGATACAAAGGGTGATTTGAATGGGTCCAGTCTTTTTTGCTTCCAAAGCAGCTTTTTTTTCCTCTGCTGCTGGGGAGCTTCTGCTTTTTCAAGCCAGAACAATTCAAACAGGCTTTTCCCAACTCAGTTAGTTGTGATATGTTCTTGTAAAGATGGGTTCGTGTCTATAGGCAGTGTTTCAGTGATGGGGCATGATAGTCAAGCTCTGGGGTGGGACATGCAAAAGGAAAGCACCATGGTTTTCATGTGGGGGATTGAGTGCTAGTCCAAATCCTGTCAGAATATGTGGGAAGACCTTTTTGTTGTGAAGCGAAAGCTTAGTGCTGTTAATGACTTAATTGACAAGTCTGAAACTGTCATTAAAATCACCTGCCTCTTCCCATCTATTACTCCTTTCACTTACTTTCAAGTAACACATACAGATAAGTAACCTTATCTCTGTTCAGATATGGTTTTAAACTATTGGCATGGCCAGAGATGAGTTAATACCTGCATGTGTTACTTGAAAGTAAGGGATAGGAGTAATGGATGGGAAGGGGAAGATGATGATCCCTGTTGTGGAATCATTCTGACCTGTGAATTTTGATGTATTTTGCAAAATTACTGTTCAAACATTTGATATTCTGTGCTCTTAGACTGTTAAGTACCTTTCCCTTTTATTTAATTTTTATCTGGTCTGTTGATTGTAATAAAGGAATCTGAATCATGTTATTTTTCTATAGAAAACCTTTTGAGAAATGTGGTAGTCTGAAACTTTACACGAAAAAGTTGTCTTTACAGCAAACCATATAAGAATCAGCATAGGCGGGACCAGAGGAAGGAAGAAAAAGGGAGGGCTGTGGGCTGGAATGTGAATTGCATTGCATTTGGTATGAAGGTGAACTCCCTAATCAATCTCCGCCCCCTGTTTGAGCACTGATTATGATTTCAAACATAATACATGCTTCAAATCAAATTGCAGCAAAGCTGAATCTTTCTGATTTGGGTTTCCAGTATAGTCACACCCTTAATTAGTAAATCAGAAATGTGGGTGAAGCTAGGATCACATATAAATGATACATATAATGTTTTTGACATGTGTGTTTTCAAAAGAAGTAACTGAGAACTACTTCCTAAGCAGGTTCTTTTGCATGAGCGTTTTGACTGTCTGTGATTTTCACTCTCAAAGTAGAAACAGCATAAGCACTGTTATCAATAAATATCTAGGACAAAGGTCAGTGTCATAAATATTATAAGTGGAGTCCTTAAAAGGTGGTGGTTTAACTGCGAAACTTGTGTAAGTTAGCCAGCTATGTAAGGGAAGTTTAGTAATCACAGAGATCTCCATTAATTTATACTGTTGTCCTTGCTTTAAAGTATGAAACAAGATGTGAAATATACTTGTGATGTACAACAGTTATATTTGGATTTGCATTGCAAAAATTGTAGAGTACGTCAATACCCAAATGAAGGAAAGCCAGCATGAGAGAATGTGGAAGTTTCTGTAAAAATAAAGGGAAAGGTTTTATGAATTTCTCTCTTTTAGTGTTTTTGCATATTTTATATGGTGTCCGACTTTCTGTTTTCTCAATATTCCTCCTTCCACCTGCCTCAGATAATATCCCAGGTAGAAGCAGGCTGAGGTGAAGAAGATCGATTTCCTTTTATAACGATATAGAAGATCTTCCAGACTCTCCCCACCTTTTCCTGTAGGCAAGTGTGTGTCAGGGTGAGATA
Source organism: Intellagama lesueurii (assembly GCA_037013535.1). Classification (NCBI taxonomy): domain Eukaryota; kingdom Metazoa; phylum Chordata; class Lepidosauria; order Squamata; family Agamidae; genus Intellagama; species Intellagama lesueurii. The sequence continues at coordinate 176,249,650 of JBAJHW010000003.1, read as the reverse complement.
GTTGTGATCCAGCCTAAGCCGGTCTCTTCTGGTGGGCAGCTGATAACAATTTGAATATTTAGATTCGCTCTCAGCCATCTGCAGGGGGTTCAAAGGCTTCAGTAAACTAGGAGCAAAGAAAGCAGCATGAGACAGAATCAACAACAAAAAATGATGAAACAAATAAGAGAGGGGAAAACTACCACTTCACCCAACAGGCAGATGAATTCCAGTTCTCAAGGCTTCACATGGGGAAGCTGAGGCACTCAAAGTAGTTGGTAATTAGAGATGGCAAATATCAACAGGCTGATCTGTTATCCCAGCTGGAAGGGAATTAAACAGCACAGCTCTTTCCTATACATGCTGGGGGCTTCTTTTGATGTTCAACATTATTATGCTTCCCCCAACAAAATCACTTGTCTTGGGGTCCAAGAAAATCCATAGCAGATTACTGTGATGAAAGGCATCTACTTTCAGAGCAAGGATGGAACATGATTCCAGAGATCTGTGTGGTTGAATTTGCTGAAGAGAGGAGAAGACATTTCTGTGTTTCTCAGACCTTGTTTTTGGAGCTAAACCTATGACAAGGAAACTGATATTCATATTCATGAGTTTCAGGACTTGCCCTTGTGCAAATATTGTATATGGGTAAGAAAGCTTGTACCACACTCGCAGAAAAAGACAAAGCAAACCCAATCAAAACTCTGTCTAGTCTGTAAGGTATTAACTATGCGTAGAGCACTCTGCCACCATGGCATTTTTCCAGAAGGGTGCTCTTTTGGCAGAAAGGCTGCTTTGTATGAATTCTTTGTTTGTTTGTTTGTTTGTTTGTTTAATTGAATTTTTATCCCACCCATGTAGTGCCCAGGCCACTACTCTGGGGGGATTACAACAAAAGCATCCACAACACAAACCAAGATTCAATAACAAACAGCAACCAAGACATTAAGCAAAAAGCAGTTGTCCAGAAGGAAGTACTGAAACTTAGTTACTTAGCACTTAATGAGTGACATAAAGGACTAAGGAGGTTTCACCTGACCATGTAAGACCTTAGACTGCAGTCTCATTTCTCTGTTTGAATATTTTATTCTTGAATAAATACAATCAGACTTCTTGTGTTTATTTGCTCATCAGCATACCCATCTGCTTGCTTAGTGCTTGCCTCTGACTTCACCAGGTTGCCTATGCAGGATTGACCATCTGAAATCTTTTGTGTCTGCCTGACTCAGGGTCAAATTGTACATTGCAGGTAACTGTGACTAGAGGAGATGGTTCATTGAATGTTGATTGTGTGATAGTCAAAACCAAAGTTTTGTTTCCCTCCCATAGACTGACATTCATCTTGCTTTGTTTTGGGATTGGTCTTCAGGACAAAAGTGCATTCTTTGTTTGGAAGTCTGATTTCTCAAACACAAAAGTCTGCCTCAATCAAATCTTTGCAACACTTACATGATTTCATCTCAAGTGAAGAGATATCTGCCATATAACCAGCTTCATCCTTGGATGAAACTGTGTTTTTAAACATCTCTATCGCAGATGCTTTCTTCCAATTTGAAGGACTGTTTTTTAACCTCTGTGTACGGATGAGTAGTTTCCAAGGGCATTCTGTGGCAGTACAATCATAAAACAGGATTGTAACCCATAAGCACATGCACCTTTGAAATGAAGTTTAGGTGTTAACAAACTGGCATATAAAGGTGTGCATAACAGAGGGGTGGTCCATAGTCTGAGCAAAATAATGGGAAGAGGCACCCCAACACCCTACTCAGACCATGAGCCACTCGTAGTATAATAGTATTCTGCAGAAAATGTTAGATTTACTAATTTGCTATGGGTCCTATAATACTGGGACTCTGAAGAATTAAGGCAAGAAGAAGCAGAGGAGACTGGAAAGTTAGTTTTATATTAAGTTCTGCCTAGGTAATTTAGGAATGCAGTGAAAGAGCATGAAGCCCACCAGATGTAGAAGTGGCCTTTAGATGATTCTTAAAATTATGAACTTGTAATTTTATTTGCATGTTTTTACAATTGGTGTGTATGAACCAGAGGCCTTGTATGAGAAATCTGAATTTAAATAGCCGACTGTGAGCTGTTATTAGTAAGCAGTAGGAAAAACAGGAAAAATAAAACACTGATCTGTATGCTCATAGTTGCCATATGTTGTTGTTAGCGTTAGCCACATGTTTCGTGTAGGTTTAAATTGGCCCCATGGAGCTGGTCAGTGCAGCACAGGTGAACTCCTGCTTTCAACAATGGGGAGAGAACTTGGAGTTCTCAGGATCAGAGTGCCTGTTATAACCCAGGACCATAATGAAAGCTGGTATTTCAGCATAGGAATACCATTTACCACAACTGCAGAGATTAAAGGTTTGTTCTGCTTCAACCACAAACCAAACAATAGCAGACCAAATAAAATGTACAGATAGAGCTTGGAAATTTTACATCTTTGTGTTACAGCTCCCAAGTTCACTCCCCAGCATGGCAATGTTGTGGGATTTGAGAAGTGGTTGTCTGAAAAGTCTCTCTTTTTTTCAAGCTCTGATTTCATATCACTGGCTTGGGAAACAATATGTCTTCTCAAATATACATTACTTCCCAGTAACTAATCAAATATTTTACTGGTCTTAATGGCCTATTTAAGATGGTTAGGTCCAGAGTTTTTCTAAAACTTCCATGCCTACCCAAAACTATGCCTACCACAGGAAATCATAGCTTTTCCATTCTGATAGTATTTTTTTTTCCTTTGCAATATCACCATCATGAACTCCTAACCAAAACCAGTGTCTTCCCACCACATCCTTATCAGTCTAAAGACAAGGCAGGGTAAAACCAGACAGTTGAACTTCTTTTCATATGTTGTGTGCCAAAATTGTCAGGAAAATTATCAGGTGAGTGACTGAGCAAGAGAGATTGAAAGAAAGAGAGGGAGACTGCAGAATTACTGTTTAGGCTGTGTTAGGAAGAAACATGGAGTGCTTAAAAGAATGGCACAATGCACCACATCACACCCTTTGAAAACAAGAGATTCTTTGTGGAGATGGGCATGTAAATAAAGTCATTGTCGAACTATGTGTTATAGGAATCTAAATATAGTTAAATAGTTAAATGTATTTCATAGGCCAATATATATTTCTTCCCCGAGATATATGCATGGCTCCCTTTGTGCCTGCCGTTAAACAGGTTTTAAAGATTTAGTTGTTGTGTGCTGCTTTAATTTATTTTTGAAAACTGATTTTTAAATAGATATGTATTGTTTCTTACAATTTGCTGTTGTGATTATTTTAATTAATTGCATAGGCATGGTAGTTTCCTGCCAAAATGTCCACAGGAATATGAATATGAAAGATTTTAGCCTCTCCCAAGATTTTACTTGAATCTGGTCTTTTTATACAATAAAATTGCATTATGAACAGTCATCAACTCTCTTGAGAGATCTAGGGTCCTGCATGAGACTGAGGGCTCAGCAACCGGTCGTAATACTTCTATTTTTGCGTTGCATTTACTACACTTGAAAACAATTTAAAAATATCCAACTACAAGATGTACAGCTAAACATATATGTTTTGGGCTGGAAAGCCATTTTTAAAACAAAAGAAAAGAAAAGAAAACCCAGAATGGAGTTGTTTATTTTAAATCAATTCCGGACGTGCTCTCTTTTTTTACTTGTTTTGACATGTGTAAGGGTAAATAGTATCGGGGGGGGAGGGCCTGCAGGGTTTGCCAACATTGGTGTCAAGTACAATGGGTTTTGGACTGCAGGATACCCTGCAGTCTAAACTCTTTCCTCCCCCATTTCTATTTTTGCACTGCATTGATCTATCGCTATGCCACTTCAAAATATTTTTTAATTGGTATAAAATGGGTGGTGTTCCCCTTCCTACCCATTGCCTAAAATAGCTGCTCAAGTCTTACTCATTACCTAGTTACTTATTCATAACTAGGACTACCGGTGCATGAATTTCAAGTGGTGCCGAAACTTGGGGGTGCAGATGGTTGAGGTGAAGAATTACAACTGGATGTGCCTTCCCAAACCACAATCCTGCTACTCCACTGTCCTGCCTGCCCACCCACCTGCTCTTCTGGCAGTGACAGCTGCTGCCACCATCACCACCTCCACTACCACCACTGTGGGTGACCATTTTGCCCAGCTGCTGCCCAGCTAAGGAGTTGCCCAGCACCTCCTTACCACATCACTCTTTCTGCTCTTTCCTGTTGCCACTCTGTGCCTCTTTAATATGCCCAGTCAGCCCTGCTGCCCTTTCCCTTTCTTCCTGCCACCATGCACATCCTCATTGTTTTTTTTTAACCTCCAAATGGGGTAAACAAACTAAAAGGATCTTAAGGAGGCATCCCCTTTCCTGAGTAAAGGAAAGGAGTGGTATGTGGGGATTTGAGTTGTTCCATGAGGATGCACGCACCAACACAAAAGCCACATGATGTTAAATCAATTTCTAAAAACCTGAACTAGCTCTCAGTTTAATTCAATAGTGCAGTTGTGCCCTGAGATGCCCAAGGTGTTTCTTACCCATTTTGTTTTCCATAACTTGTGCAAAATGATGACTGTAATTCACACAAAATTCTTGACCACTGAAAGTAAGATTAGGCTGCTTTTTTAGAAATTTATTTTGGGATTTTTTTTATAGGATGGCTCCAAATCTTGGTGTTGATAAAAATGCATCTGTTGCCGTCCTATACACTGCCAACAGCACAGTACGTTTTACTATGTGCACACCCAAAAACTAACACTACAAAATGCACAAACAAATCCTAGGAAATCTTGCCATCTCATAGTTAGGAGATACATTATTTTCGCAAACCATATGAGGAAAAATCTAATAATATAATATAATATAATATAATATAATATAATATAATATAATATAATATAATAATAGCTTTTTTGGGAGACAGGGAGAGAATGTCTGAGTTCTTTAGTGCTGAACTTACTCAGTGCAGTGCTGCTTCTCTTCCTTTCTATTTTTTTCTTCACTGTATTTATCTCATTGCCTCATATGCTTCTTGAAGAGCAGTGTGGTTCATCATTATTTCTTGTCTAAAGTAATCTACTTTGTGATATGTTCAGTGCAATACTTTTTTGGTTTTGCTCTCCTTAAGTTGCCAGATCCTTGGAACAGGAACTTGGTCACCTTAATCTATCCGTGAGGTATATAATCTTTACCTCTGGTACTGTATGAATATCAATATTATTTTAGCGTTCTTTCAATGTATTCTGGGATATTTATTGTTGGATTTGGTTGGGAGGATGAAGAGGGAGGCAGAAATGGAAAGAGGGATTCTCTAGCCATGTCACCCGCTTCTCAGCTGTCACGCTCAGCCAGCTTTTGCTATTAGTGCCCCTTCGTGCATTTAATTGGTCCCTCCTTCCAACAAGACTGACTCCATTTGGGAGAAAATTGGAAATTCAGCTCCAGCAGTTTTTTCAACTTTATTGTAATGTGCTCTGCTGGGCTGGGCTCTGGAAAGGTGCACAGTGTTTGGCACAGAGGCTGTGAAGTGTCTGTACTTTGGAACAAAACCTCTTTTGCACAGCTCTCCTTTCTTCACTCTAGCTCTTGTTGTTTAGTCGTTAAGTCATGTCCGACTCTTCGTGACCCCATGGACCAGAGCACACCAGGCCCTCCTGTCTTCCACTGCCTCCCGGAGTTGGGTCAAATTCATGTTGGTAATTTTGATGACACTGTCCACCCATCTCATCCTCTGTCATCCCCTTCTCCTCTTGCCTTCACACTTTCCCAACATCAGGGTCTTTTCCAGTGAGTCTTCTCTTCTCATGAGATGGCCAAAGTATTGGAGCCTCAGCTTCAGGATCTGTCCTTCCAGTGAACACTCAGGGTTGATTTCCTTTAGAATGGATAGGTTTGTTCTCCTTGCAGTCCAGGGGACTCTCAAGAGTCTCCTCCAGCACCACAATTCAAAAGCATCAATTCTTTGGCAGTCAGCCTTCTTTATGGTCCAGCTCTCACTTCCATACATCGCTACTGGAAAAACCACTCCCATTTCTGTAAGAACTTGCCATAGTTTGTTGTGGTCCACACAGTCAAAGGCTTTTGTGTAGTCAATGAAGCAAAAGTAGATGTTTTTCAGGAACTCTCTAGCTTTCTCCATAATCCAGCGCATGTTAGCAATTTGGTCTCTACTTCCTCTGCCCCTTCGAAATCCAGCTTGTACTTCTGGGAGTTCTCGGTCCACATACTGCTGAAGCCTGCCTTGGAGGATTTTGAGCATAACCTTGCTAGCATGTGAAATGAGTGCAATTGTACGGTAGTTGGAGCATTCTTTGGCACTGCCCTTCTTTGGGATTGGGATGAAGACTGATCTTTTCCAATCCTCTGGCCACTGCTGAGTTTTCCAAACTCGCTGGCATATTGAGTGTAGCACCTTAACAGTGTCATCTTTTAAGATTTTAAATAGTTCAACTGGAATGCCATCACCTCCACTGGCCTTGTTGTTAGCCATGCTTTCTAAGGCCCACTTGACTTCACTCTCCAGGATGTCTGGCTCAAGGTCAGCAACCACACTCTCTGGGTTGTCCGGGACATGCAGATCTTTCTGGTATAATTCCTCTGTGTATTCTTGCCACCTCTTCTTGATGTCTTCTGCTTCTGTGAGGTCCCTACCAGTTTTGTCCTTTATCATGTCCATCTTTGCACAAAATGTTCCTTTAATATCTCCAATTTTCTTGAACAGATCTCTGGTCTTTCCCTTTCTATTATTTTCCTCTATTTCTTTGCACTGTTCATTTAAGAAGGCCCTCTTGTCTCTCTTTGCTATTCCTTGGAAGTCTGCATTCAATTTTCTGTCACTTTCCCTATCTCCCTTGCATTTTGTTTCCCTTCTCTTCTCTGCTATTTGTAATAGCACTCTAGCTCTACAGCCACATAATTTTTTCCCCCAAGCTGGTACTGCTGGACTAGCTTCCCTGCTTTCTGTTGAGGTTGCAGTGCCATCCTCATGTTTTGAGGAATCCAGTTTTAAAACCACTGCCAAACCCATCCATGCTGTCATAGTCAAAGACTTCAAAAGTGAGCACTGTCCTACTAAGAGAGATGGCTTCATGCATGCACTTGGGAGGGACTAGCAACCTACAGGAAGTTAAAGTCCTGCATAAGGCTCATTCCGAGTCTGTCAATTGTTGGAGTAGTATGCAAGTGAAGCTTATGGGATCACTGTACTGTCTCACTTAGAACTCTCTGTGGTGGTATTCATCCCTTGCTTTGGCTTAACCAGTTTCTGATTTGGGTTTTAGTTGTCATTTCTTCTTGAACCTGCCTCTCCTAACTGTTTTGGAACTTCACCATTGTTATACTGACATTGTGTCTTGGATCTGGATATTTAGATACCCTTGATATTTAGATAACCCTTGGCACCTAAACCCAAATGGCTTAAACCCTCTACTACTTGTGACCTCAAATAGTGCAGAGTTTAATTGGAATCAATGCTTACTATCCTGTTTGGAATGTAACAGAAATTGTATAGGTTTTCCCCCACTCTTGAGGGATCACATAACACAGGTCAATATTTCAAGAAGTTTTAAGATTGTGTTCTTAGTATTTCTGTCCCCAGGATGCACACATACTGTTTAATTTATATAAAGATTAAGGATAGAATGAATGACTTTCTGGGCTTGCTGTTTCAATAGACTAAACCAAAGATTGGCAAACTAGTACCCTGTAGATTTTAGACTACAGTAGCCAGAATTCTTGACTGTTGGCCATGCTGGCTGGGATTTATGTGGGTTGAAGACCAGCAAACTCTGAGGATTCAGACTTGGGATCTACTGCCTGAAGCAGTGAAAAGCATTATCAGAGATCTATATAGCCTTGTATATGAATCCGTTCAGTGACCAACACTTTTGTGAAATTGAATTAAAGATGTGTGTGCTGAAAATTTTTATATTTTGTTCACTGCAGGTTCTTTCTGGGGGTGCCTCTTTTGTTTTCATGTTTTCCATGCAGTAATCCTTTAGTTTTATCTGAAAGTAACTACCTCTTTTGGGTCATTCTATTCTATGTTTTCCCCATTTGCGACATCTGGCACTAATCCAAAGGCCCTAAAGAATCCTTAAAAACTACTCCAATAAAGACAAAGCCTAGGCAACACAATGGAAAAAAGGCACAGAAGCAGCCAGGTAGGCAGAGATAGGCTGGCAGGCATACCAAAGTAAAGGTTCCTTGACATTTAGTCCAGTCGTGTCCGACTCTAGGGGCGGTGCTCATATCCGTCTCCAAGCCGTCGAGCCAGCATTTGTCCATAGACAGTTTCCGTGGTCACGTGGTGAGCGCGACTAGACATGGAACGCCGTTACCTTCCCACTGTGGTGGAACCTATTTATCTACTCGCATTTACATGCTTTCGAACGGCTAGGTTGGCAGGAGCTGGGACAAGCAATGGGAGCTCACTCTGTCGTGTGAATTCGATCTTATGACTGCTGGTCTTCTGACCTTGCAGCACAGAGGCTTCTGCGGTTTAACCCGCAGCGCCACCACGTCCCTCATACCAAAGTACCCACTCATTAAAACAATCAACAGCAATACAACAGCAAGAACAAGAAGAGAAAAACTGACCAGAACAAGCACCCACACTGGCACAGTCACAAAGTCCACCTTCGGCCTATAGATCTCCACAAGAGCAAACAAAACAATCCAGCCCCCTTCCCTGTCATCAAAATATACACTTTCAACAGAGTAAATGTACTGTAAACTAAACAAATAACATTTTTAAAAACAATCAGTCAAATAGGGAAAGCAACACACACACACTCATTCACACAGAAAAAATAGAGTTAAGGTAAATGAAAGCTTGACTTCCTAGAGAGGTCCTTATAGAAATAAGGCTCAGCAGACCACTGTTATCGGCTTGTGCTCAGAGGAGGAGCCAAACAGGAGTGATGGATGAATTTGCATGCAGTAGCAAGATTACTTGTTAAGGATATGGTAGAATTGGAAAGAATGGTAGCCTTCCATTATATCTCAGCTGGCTCACTGTGTGATAAGAAGATTTTAAAAATGGTGATTCTTGTGTGTTCTTTCCCCCTCTCTCTCCATGTGTGTGTGTGTGAGTGAGTGTGTGTGTGTGTGTGTGTGTGAGAGAGAGAGAGAGTATTCATGTATGATTTTTCTTTTGGAGATTCAACTCACTAAAATTTACATACCTGTCCTGAACAAGGACATGGCTGCTGTTACTTATTACTGGAATATTTATACTATGTCCTTCCAATACTGGAATGAATATGGTCAAGATTACTAGGAAAACAATTAAAAGATAGCTACACAATAAAAACAATAGACAAGAATAAAATAAAAATACACAAATGCAGATACGTTTTCTGAAAGCTAGCCAAGAAATACAAAAATAATAATATGATTTATCATTAGAGAAATCAGATCTTGTCAGAAAAGAAAATTATTCAGCTAACAGAGGACCACTCGCATAGAAGCTGATTTAGGACCTTTAGGGCAGAGACTTCCACAACAATACTTTCTCTTCACATGTCCCTACAGTTATCCTTTAAAGGTCGGAGGAAGTAGAAAAACCTTATTGGATAATATTAATGGATGGGCAAATTCAGAGGGGATTTTTTTTGTCCCCATATGAGTTCAGGGTGCAGACTGCAGTATCAAGTGTGTTCCACTGAAGCACCCAGAGCCAGAAAAGACAAGGTGGGAATAAAATGAAATGAAATGTGTGATTCTTGTATTGTGGGACATTTTGTGACCCCGGTGAATTCCATTCCCCTCAAATGTTCCAACCTACTGACAACCACAGTTATGTAACTTCTTAGGGGTATGAAAAGTGCCTGCCAAGTTCTTTGTTCTCATTAGTGTGGGCTATCTCAGCTTGACAAGACAGCTTGATTTGTCTTTAAGGTGCCACACTTTTCATTGTTTTCTTTGTGCCAGACTACAGACTACCATTGCTATACCTCTGGAATGTTTTCATGTGTCATTCTCTTCTGTACATCACCAGTCAATCTGGGCTAATTTTGTTTTAATGTTTCTGTTTTTGTTGTTTCTACAGGGGCTCAACAGTGTTTTTGAAGTGTACCTGGTGGGAAACAACTCCAACCATTTTATCATCTCCCCAACTTCAATTCAAGGAAAGGCGGACATCCGGATTAGAGTTGCAGTGCCACTGGATTTTGAGACCATCCCTCGCTATGAATTTTCTGTAAGAATATTGGAAGTGATATATGGATAACAGGGAGAGATGGGAAGGAAGAGGGACTGAATATAGCTTGGCCTGATTTGTCTACTTTATGGCCCATGATAATATGTAAAGTGGAGCTAGATTTGTTTACTGATTATGGCTGAATTAGAATTTGCTGCAAAAAAAAGTTCAGATTTTTACGTCATCCTTGATGACCTGTGCTTCCAGTGACTTACATGGTAAAATATTCAGTTTGCAAAACAGAATCATCATCATTATGTTTTATGAAACATATTTCAAAAGTTGAGAGTCCTTCATGTTCAGAAATTTTTAGAACAGCCCTGGAAGAAGACCAGATATTCTTAGCCATCATGCTAAGAGTATTTGGAAGATAAGTGATACTGATGTGCTCACAATGGGTTGGACTACAACCCACATTGACTTCTGTTAGTAGGGCCAGTCAGAGTGACTGGAGGTGATGGGAGTTGTAGTCTAACCCATCCGAAGCATACCAGTTTGGGGAATACTGCATGACAGCAACTAGAGTCTCTTTTAAATTAAATATGTTTCTAACATTGTCTGTCCTTAAATATTGCTGTATAAATGCTTCTATCCCACTGGACTAATTCAGAAAATATCCCTTTCCTGGTCAATAAGCTTCCAACCAATTTCTAATTTCTTCTCTTTTGTCTCTTTAAAAAATCTCCTCCCCTAACGCCTGTTTAAGACGTGGCTGCTCTGTTTCATTCTCCTCCAGGTGTGCCACTTTATATGAAGTAGTTAAAATGCAGCTTGTGTATCTTCATAAATTTTACAACCCCTATGCCATGGGCCAAGCAGTGGTTGAATTAGGTCATATGATTTTTTATGCCAGAGCAGGCAGATGCTTAATGGAGCACAGCTGTATGGAGCTTGTGCATACATGGTTCTTTTCCAGAAAACATCCCAGAATAGTTGCCATCGAACTCTGCTATAATACCTTCCCCATTTTATGTAATATTTTCAATAAAGAACTGACTTATACAAGCACTTCCCTTAAAAGTAAAAATCTGTGTTTATATAATGGTAGACTATAGATGGTCTTTGTAAGTTCTTATTTTAAGATAGTGAGCTGTCTCTATTCACCATGGGCAGATAAAAGTTAAAATAATTAAACACTGACAATTCACTTGGTTTTTGGTTAATTGTTTTTTTAATGTGAGTGTACCAGCCCACTGCTTGGTCCCTGGTCTGCCTATGTATGAAACATCATTGTGAACCAAGGTGAAAGTGAGATGAGGGAAAACATATTATCCTAAATTTCTTCCAGAGGAAGGTTTTCAACAGAATCCCTCATAATATTTTGATGGCCAAGGTGGTAAAATGTGGGTTAGATGATGCTACCCTTAGGTGGATTTGTAGCTAGTTGACAGGCCATAACCAAAGAGTACCTGCCATGGCTCCACATCATCCTGGAGAGAAGTAACTAGTGGGGTGCCACAGGGTTCTGCCTTAGCCCCAGTGTTGTTCAGTATTTTCATAAGCAACTTGGATTAGGGTATGGAGGAGATGCTTATTAAATTTGCAGATGACACTAAAGTGGGAGGAGGGGCTAGCATAAAACAAGCCAGAATCAAGATTCAGAAAGACATTAACAGAATTGAGAACTGGGCCAAGATCAACAAAATGAGTTTTAAAATCATATACACAAATATAGCATGGGAGACTGGTGACTTGGTACATGTGAAAAGGATTGGAGTAGACAACAAGCTAAACATGAATTGTCAGTATCTTGCTGCAGCAAAAAGAGCTAATGTGATACTTGATGGCATCAACAGGAGTATATTGTCCAAATCAAGAGAAGCAACAGTATCACTCTATTCTGCATTAGTCATATGTCAACTGGAATAGTGTGTCCATTCTGAGCACCACAGTTCAAGAAGAATATTGAAAAGTTGGAACAGGTCCAGAAGAGGGCACCCAAAATGTTAAAGGATTGGGAAACCAAACTCTGTAAGAAACATCTGAGAGAATTGGACATGTTTAGTCTGGTGGAGAGAAGACTGTAGGGAGATCTGAAAGCCATCTTCAAATATTTGAATGGTTTTCACATGGAACATGAAGGGAGCTTGTTTTCTGCAGCTCCAGGGTGTGGGACCTGAAGTAATGGATTTAAACTACAAGACAGGAATTTTCTACTCAGCATGAGGAAGAACTTCCTAATAATGAGAGCTGTTTGACAATGGAATGGAGTGCCTTATAAGGTGGCAGAGTCTCCAAATGTTTAAGGCAAAGTTGGATGACTACTTGTCATGGATGCTTTAGGTAGGGGTTTCCTTCTTTGGCTGAGGGCCAGGCTGCAGTCCCTTCCAGTCTTTGTCTTCTGTGATTCTATGAAGTTACCAGTTCTCTTCTTCTGGTGGTGTTGTGAAGCTTGTCCACGGCTACAGAGGCTGACTTTTCTCCCAGGAGACACATTGGGGATCAAACTCCTGACCCAGGTGGTCCAAATCACTAAGCTATTTATCGGTGGCTCCCAACCTTGGGTCCCCAGATATTCTTGGACCACAGCCCCCAGAACTCCTGGCCAGGACAGCTAATGGTGATGGATTTTAATCCAAGAACATATGGGGACCCACGATGGAGAACCACTGCCATATAGCCAGCTAAATTTACCTAGCCCTGCTTGACAGATAGAGCAGCATACGGTGGCCAAAGGTCTTTTCTGAACTAGTGCTTTGGGACTTGCACTAGAGAAGGTTTGCAAAGCATTTTCACTTTTAGGGCTTCACATCTTCCTTTATGGAACAGCTCTAATAAAACTGTCATAAGCAAGGCAGTTGTGAATCTAATCATGTGTTTGGTCACTTTTTTTTAGCATGCACAATCAACTTCTTTATAGAAACTTCTCAATTACAGTGGTACCTTGGTTTACGAATTTAATGCGTTCTATGGGACGTTACGTAATGCGGAAAATTTGTAAACTGAAATGTGGATTGCCATAGGAACGGGGGCGGTGCTACAAACCTCCAGGCACAATGCATCCTGGGGAAACTTTCTTTGCACTAAAAAAAACACCATTAAAAAAAACCTAAACCGAGGCATTATTTTCAATGGATTTTGCTTTGTAAACCGAAAATTACATTAACCGAGGCGTTCGTAAACCGAGGTACCACTGTATTATTTTCGTAACAGGAGTGACCTTCAGGGGTGTTCTCCTCATATTAAGGAGAGCAGTCCTGAACACGAGAGGCAAGTGTCCTGGGGCATGGTATGGATGGAAAAGCAGGACCAAACCTATAATGGAAAGGGGTGTCTTATGGAATATAGTTTTCAGGAATGTGTGACATTTCCTAAAAGTAGTTGAAGAACCATTCAGTTTAATGGGAATTATTTCCTATAGAACGCACAATGGAGAGCATTTGCATAATCTTAGCTTGCCTATGTCAGGGATGGGCACTCGAGTTGCGGGGCTCGCCATCAAGTTGGACTTAAGTCGCACTGGTGACTCGACTCGAACTTGATTTGTTTTTTTTGTGTGTGTGTGTGTTTTTTAATTACACGTACTCGACTTGTGACTTGGAACCCATGCACACCTCTCTCTCTTTTTGGGGGGGGGGGGAGGAAAAGAGCTTGTTTTCAATAAGGACTTGGTACCAAAGACTCAGACTTGGGACTTGGACCCAAAGACTTGCCAGCATCCCTGGCCTAAGACATGAATACAGGCAGCTTCAGGGATTTTATAGCCTCCTAAGTGATGCAGGAGGGGATTGGGAGGAGCAGCTGTGAGTCACAAAAACACTGCAACCCTTACGGCTGACAAACCTGTGCTGGCCTGTCCGCTCCAGAAGAATGACCAAAACATACAGACAAAAGCCTGGTGTTGTATAGGTTCTAGTATTTACTGTCTAACGGTCGTGTTATGGAAAGCAGGACAGTAGGCTGGCAAGGAGGGTTGTGGCGACAAAATCTGAGTATTACAGCACCGTTAAGAACCAGGGATGAAAAAGAGACACATCTGGAGGGGCTTTCACAGCACTTGCTACTTTAAACCATACTGTCTGTTTTTCGTAGTATTAAAATTTAGCCAGAAAAGAAAGAAAATGAAAAGAGATCTGCTGTGAGCCTTATCTTCTAAAATTTAAGGCTCCAGCTGCAGTAGCTTAAATAGAACACCCCTCCCTTTTTATGTTTTGAAGCTATAAAAGTTTTATGTTCTATAAAACTTCGGTTTAAATGCACCTATCAGGCAGTGAAGCCTTTTCCAGCTGCCTGCTTGAGCTTTGTCCCAGTGTCTGCTTGAGTTGTAAATTTGTGAAAAGTCAAAGCAGCTCTGTAAACATCATGCCAGCAGCCTCTGTTGCTATTAGTCTTGACAGTGGGACCTTTATACACCAGCGAGGAGGCATAAATAAAATCTTGCCTTCCTAGAGCAGTACAAGGTATAAAATTGAAATGTAAATCTTTAGGTTAAATCCTGCCTAGGTTTAGAAGGTTAGAGGATAAGGTAATGGCAAATCTCTACACTGCAGTTCCTAGGGCATTGATGCTTTTGTCACAAACATAATACTGAAGTGGTACCCATGTCTTCAACTCCTTATAGGTATGTTAAAGCAGAAGAGAATGGCTTGTTTGGGATTAAGAGCAACACTGGAATTACGTAGCTTAAACCTCTCCTCTACCCCCACCCTGACAACAGCTCCACTCTTCACCTCAGCCTCCGGCCCTTAACAATTTGCCGCTATGTCTGCCAAACATTGCCTCTGCAATACTACATGGCCATTCCTGCTTGCCCATTGGGCATATTTATGTATTTTGCTTGCATGCCCTCAGCTGGGGAAGGGTCTGTTGTGCAAAGCAGAAGATGTGCATTTGCGTACAATAAGCACTTTCCATCTCTGTGCAAAGCACTGGCACTCCACAAAGATATTCTGGCTGCTTTAGGTGGCTGGTGCCTCCCCACTCCAGAGCTGTCAAGCAGGCAGGCAGGAACACCCTGGCCATGGCTAGTGCTATTTCACAGGAGCAAGAGGAGGAGAAACAGAGTCTATGTGTATATATGTGCACACCCTTCTTCCTTGTGTAGGGAATATTGAGTTAGATTCACTAGCAATTTCTCTTGCTGCCCCTATCAGCTAGAAGGTACATGGTCTGCCCAGCACCTCTTCCAAATCCAGAAAGCAGTTTTCCTATTGTTCTAATAGTTTTCCATTTACCAGTTCAAACTCTTCCTCCAGATTCTATGGGAAGGAGATACTTCCACCTCCATTCAACAACTGGTGATTGCTAAACTGATTTAAAGTGGTATTTTAGATCAAAATGGGTATCTTTCTGATTTGAGATGCTGCCCTCATTCTTCAAGGGTTGGGCGACTCCCAATCTGATAGTGGTAGGAAGACTGGCCCTACCACTATCAGATTCATTTAATTGTTGGTCTGCCTTGGTGGCCAAAATAATCTAAAGGACTGTGGCCCTAGAGATTCAGAGCGATGGCATTTGTTCCTCAGGCAGAAAAATGTCCTTAGACCAGCATCCATCCATCATGTATGTTCAGTGATGTTTGAGCTTACAGTCTGGTGCACAGTCTGCCAGCCGAATGCTAGCTGCTATCATAACAGTCCATCAAAAGAGTTCATGGGGCATTTAAAGCTTCTCATTAAAATATATATACATAAACGAATTGATATTTGTACTCACCATTTGCTGCTTTTTCTCCACGCAGCTGTTTGCAAATGAGAGCATACCAGATCATGTTGGCTTTGCACGGGTGAAGATCAACCTTATCAATGAGAACGACAACCGGCCAATTTTCAGCCAAGTCCTGTACAATATCAGCCTGTTTGAGAATGTCACTGTGGGAACTACAGTTCTGAGAGTCCTGGTGAGCAAGTCATATATCTCCTTTATCTGCTTTTAAAAACACATTTCAGTATACAGTCTCTTTTGAAATTCCTGGTTTTGTTCTCTAGAGTATAATGGAGCAGACCAGGAGTGTGTTAGAAAATACAGATTGGCCTGATAGACTGGCCTAAATCCATCTGCTAGTCCCAACCAGAGTAGATCAACTGAATCAGTTATAAATGGTAAGTCAGCATTTATGAAAATCCCCTTGATTCAGCGAGTTTGCTTCTCTAGCAATGGATTCAGGCCATCATGTTTGAAACAAAAAGACCAATACACCACTGGTAAGAATAGGCATCCTGAAGAAAGGGATGCATCTTCCGGATGTTTGTCTTTTGAAGTGTGATTAGGAAAGGACAATTGTTTGTCAACTAGTTTGCAAACTAAATGCATGAATAGTCAGGGAAGGCCATCTCTACTTTGGACCTGACTTGGAAGCACGGGAAAAGCAAGCATAAGCTACATGTGCTAATGCTTCCTCTTTTGTTTCTTCCACCTAAAGGTGCTCATTGTTAGTCCAGCATAAAGAGAGAGCCAAATATTCAGTGATCAGAGTTATGACAATGACAAGGTTGGTGTAACAGTAGTTGTAAATTGACTGTGGGTGTTGGAAGAAAGCTAGAGTTCTTGTCAGCTGGTAGAGGTGAACCACGATATATCATTTTAAAACCAGTAATAGTTTGTAAGTGGAAGAAATGGGATCAAACATACAGAAGAACAACAACAAAAAGGCAGGAATACAGGATGTAGAACCAGTTAGAGATTGGCAAATAAATCAGATGCAGAAGGTCAAGGGAAACTATCTTTTTGTATTGAACTTCCTCGGATTAAACTTAAGAAAAAGCAACATGTGTATATATTCTCAAGGTATATATGATTAGATGGTTAGACAGGTAAACAAATGCCCTTTTCCTTAAGCTTGGATATAATACAAGCCCAGTTTTCTTTATGCAATGTATTAACCTGGATTGTTAAATTACTACTGGCTGGTAGTTACTTTATTCCTTTGTGGTTAAATATATATGAATTCTTTCTTTTTATTGTATGTTTTTGATTCTCTGGTCCAGTTCACATTTATGCAGCCAAGTACACTTGCAGATTCTCCTGAAACAGGAATGGGGAGTGTGTGTACACTGACACAACATGCACTGGTTGTGTCCTCTCAAGCTACAGTTGGTCATGGCTATCCACCTTACAGACACTGTTAGCTTATGGATATTAACAGTGGTTCATTGGGGGGAATGTGTAATTGTTGAATGGCAAACATGCCAGCAGTGCAACTTGAATCAGCCCTCTGTTAATGTCTTTTTCTGGGACATGCTGAGATCTACCAATCTGCACAGTCCTGGGCTGGTATTTTCCTTTATCTCTCATCAACCTACATAGGCAAACAATGGTAAGGCATGAATATAGAACTCAGACAAAATGTTTTAAAGGGTTTGTGTGTAAGTGTGTTTATTCTACAAGCAGATGGTGTGAAACCGTACAGAGCCCCTGAGCTGTTCCCATCTGACAGTTATTAATATTTCAAACAGATGTTTAGCTAGTCAGGCTGTCAGACACTAAACAATGAGATTGTTACAGCATCTTTTCCCCCCTTGCACTTCCAGCTATGCCAGCATTTTGGAGCAAATGCAAAGTGCCAGGAGTTGAATCTTCTATGATAAATCAGAATGCATGCAATTAGCATTGAAATCCAGATTGCCCTCCCAGCTGATCCCAAACTTTTAGCAGGCTTTAGAAAGTGCTTGTTCGTTTTCTTTGTGTGTTTGAGATGCAACACTCTGTACATGTTAAAAGTCTGGTTCATTTAAACAATTGTTCCTGTAAGCACTAGACACTCTGTATGAAACCCAATGGTGATGGGGGCTAAAGACTGAGCTGGAAAATGGCAACTTGCTTTGCATTTCATATGCATGTTGATGAATGGTTAAATAAACTACTTTAATAAATTTAACATAATTTTTTTTAAAAAATTAGGCACAAAAGCTTGAGCTTACCTTTCTTAGAAAGTATACAAAACCGTGCTCCTTGTGAAAAAGCATTAATGGTTTATTTGGTAGTGTGACTAGACAGTTCCTAAAGGATGTGAATGTATCTACAGATCTTTTATCACAGCTCTTAACATAATCATCAGATTTTTCGTCATAATGCTGTCTGCAGACCATGCTTCAATGGAAGAAATGCTCACATATATCAACCATTTCCTCACCCTGTTATGTTTAGACATATAATAGACATAAGTTGCTAGAATGTTCCTATAGTTGATTAAGCACTAAGTTCTAAAAGTGTCAGCTGAGGTTTCAAGAAACTGTAATGTTTCTCTGGATATCCAGGTGAGAAGACAAATCTCTCAGGGTGAGCAGAGCTGATTGAGAAATTTTGACTTTTGTGTGTGAAGTCCCTGTAAAGTTGGGATACCCAACTCCACCCATTCCTAGCTCAATGACTCACTCTGAGAGATTATTAGTAGAAGAATAAAAGTTCTTCTTCGTGGTCTCTGTGAATGCACACGAATGGGTTAAACTGCGCCTGCGCAGGACTCTTCAGAATATTCTAGAGCTTAAATAACTGACCAATAGAACGTTTCCCCGTGGTGCGCATGCCCCGCCCGCCCGTGGTACCTCAGTTCCTTTTTGCCGCCGCTGCAATCGGACTCCTTCGCAACGCCTAGAGCTGTTTCAATTCGTTTAAATTTTCTGGTTTTGATCTCGGCCTGTTTTCTTGACTACGGTTTTTCTTATCTGGAGTATTTCGACTTGGACTGACCTGATTTTTGATTCTTGTATTTTGGATTGGCTACCATTATTGTGTCTGGTTTTTGGTCTGGTTACCGTTTGTGATTTGGATTACGGAATTGGACTTGATACTTGGATCTTTATCTTCTCAGCTTGACTCCTCAGTTTTTGATCCTGGACTGTTATTGTTAATGTTTCCCGTGAGTCTTCTTTTCCTTTCCATCCATCTTTCCCTGTTCCCGCCAAATTTTATGGCCTCTTCAGGCCCGTTCAAATGCTGTACGTCGTGTGCTAACAATATTCCTTTTACGGACGGCCACGACCGCTGTTTATTCTGTTTGGGGGAAAGACACCAGCCCAGCTCTTGTCAAGAGTGTAAAAAATTAACCAAGCCCGCCCTGAAGCTCTGCTTACAGCGACTCCGCTCGTATCTTTGGGAGAAGTCGTTAACACCATTGAGCTCGACATCCATGGAACCTACCGTGCCTCCTGCTCCTCCCACTCCTCATCCCGATCCTGCTGCCTCGCCGGCGCCTGCTACCCCTTCTTCGAGATCTTCTTCGAAGGTGTCCAAGTTGAAGAAGTCTTCGACATCGGGGTTGGCATCGACATCAAAGTCGCCATCTGTTAAAGATCCCAAGGAAAAGAAGGAGATAGTTAAACATAAAAAGGCCAAACAGCCTTCTAAGTCTGTTCAACTGAAGGAACTTCCTCCAGTTCGAGTCACCCTGCCCTCGCTGGTACTCAAGGAATCTTCCAGGGAGCTGCATGATCCCGAATCGCTTTCTGAAGGGGATGGCTTTGTACCGCAGCCACAGACACAGACTTCGGTATCGATTCCGACCTTGTCTCCGAGTCATGGCCGTTCTGAGGCTGATGTAATCTCCAGCCCGGCCTCGGCCCATTCGAGCCCTATGCCAATCGGGCGGGCAACAGTGATTCAAGAGTCAAACTCAGAGGTCTCACCACAACAATCCCCTCTGCGTAAGCGTCTGGCAAAACGTCGGCATGTTTCTCCAGGCCAACAACTCCCTCAGTATCGGGAGGTTATAGTTCTTCCGCACCCATCTCGGCGGCATGCTTTCACTGACTATGAAGAGCCACTTTATGTGGAAATTGATCGGCATGGCAGTCGTCGTCGGTACCGTGGGGACGATCTTGATCCCTTTTATGACATTGATGATTATGTCAGGCCCAAGAGGGTACGATATGTTTATGCTTCCCCATCTGGTTCATCTCCATCGCCTTCACCGCCTCGACATCGGCATCAAGCTTATCTCCAACCCTACCCTATGGACCCGAAGCCTGTTAATAAATGCCATCTACCACAGCAGGATCTGCATTCATCACGCCCTGTGAAGCGTTCTCGGGCTCCATCGATACCGTCACCCTCGGTATCCCATCCGACAGCGTCTCACATTCAGTCATCTCGCCAGGCTGCATCTTCTAGAACCGCTTATCCACCTGGCACGGAGACCTCCGCACCGATTTCCTGAGCCCCAGCCTCCATATCGAGATCTCATCCTCATTCACCTTCACCACCTCTGTCTCTTAATAGAGGATCCAGGGCTTCTTCCGTCTCATTGGTCTCTGAGCAGGACCCACCTTTGGAGGCTTCTAGGGAATCCCCCTCAAATTTACCTACACCGGATTCGGATGTTGCTGATATCCATCCCCCATCTCCCTCCGAAGACTTTACGTCATATTCTCAGTTGGCCAATGATTACGCATGGCCAAATCATTGGAACTTGATATAGACCAACCTCCTCCCCCCAAGCAGGACCTTGTTTTTGATTATATAAACCAAGATAAATCCCCCCCTTTGAGTTTGGCTTTTACTAAACCTACTAAAGGCAGCATGTGAGGTTGTAGAAGCTGCAACATGAATCACAGCAGATCAAAGCATATTTTCCTTGCTGTGTAGTCACACCCTAATTTAACTTCAGAGATGATAATCAATGTGTGCATGGGGGGAGGTTAGAAAGGAAAATATGCATAACTTTTATGAAGGATAATTGGTCTAGACAGATGTTAGACTGGTTTAGAAACAAGTATAAAGATTATGAAAGGCCACCAAATAATCAGTAGTAGTTGTTGTTCCCCCCCCCCCGCCCCTCAGCTATCTTTTCTTGAGAATCTGAAGTTCTACTTGATTTGTGTAGTTTCAAGTCCTTTTCTGAATGAATGTAATGGTTTTTCATTTATTTGCTGTGCTTCATTTGTGCTCAACAAGTTCTCCCCTCTGCTTTGCTTAATGAGGGTGGTTCCTAAGATACAGGACTATGGGTTGCCAGAATCAAAGTGTTAAAAGGAGAAAGGAGAAAAAGAGGGAAAAGGCAAAATATTGTGGCATTTTAAAGACTAACATTTATTTCAGTGTGAGCTTTCATAGCAGCTGCGAAAGGAAATCAGTCTGGAAAGAAGGGGAATATGGATTCTATGTTCTGGTCAGTAGCTGACCATTACCTGTCATGCCAGGGAAGCATTTGCTTCTGGCAGTGCTGGAAATCCTCAGTTTTTGTCTCCCTCCTTAACAACTTCATCTGAAGCCATTATTATGTACATTGGGAATGTTCAACAATTTTGATGGTCCTACATTTTAAAGACAACTAACTTGGACTTATCTATCTATCTATCTATCTATCTATCTATCTATCTATCTATCTATCTATCTATCTATCTATCTATCTATCTATCTATCTATCTATCTATCTGTCTGTCTGTCTGTCTGTCTGTCTGTCTGTCTGTCTATCTCTGTCTGTCTCTCTCTGTCTGTCTGTCTCTCTGTCTGTCTATCTACCTCTCTGTCTCTCTCTGTCTGTCTCTCTGTGTGTCTCTCTGTCTATGTGTCTCTCTGTCTAAATATATAGGTTCGAATAGAGTTATTCTTTAGTTTTCACATTTCCCTAAGTTTAGTAATACTCTTGTCTTAAAGCATATACCAAATGTATATTAAAGCATCCTTTTTAGGAAAAATTGAATACATAACATATGTTTTCTGAAAAAAAGCCATTTCTATTTGAAAGTGCATTTTGGTGTTGTTCATTTTTAAACAAATTGCAAATGGGTGCAGAAGCACGACAGAGCAGTTTTAGGAATGCACATGTGTGAAGTGGAGGCTCAACTATGGATTACCGTTTGCCTAAAGCCAGCCCAGTGACCTACATAGAGATCAGAAGTTGAGTTTCTACTGTCCAACACTAATCTTTCCCTCTCCCTGCCTCATTTCGGCCTGAATGTATGAAATGTACAAGAAAAGAAAAAGAGACTCCACTATTTTTGATAAACAACATTCAATTCTCTGGCATTTCTTCTCCCAATGTCTGTGATGGCAGAGAAGCAGAGGCCTTTTTCACTTATAAGTTAGCTATAAAGCAATGGAAATCGCAAGAAGTAGCCGTTCAGTCAGCAAAATCTTATTTTTGTAAAGTTACGCCGACATAAACCAGATACAGCACCAGAAACAATTAATTTAAATGAATCGAGAGTTTCCTGTCTTCCGGTTTCAGGTTCCAAGGCTTCCTGGGGCTCCCTTTTGTCCTGAGGAAGCCTTTGGATAGAGGCAGGGCAGGAGCCTTTAACAGTAAGAAATCACTGCTGGATCACCACTGGTGGTCCCAGTCTAAGCAACTGCAATCTGGCTGCAATTGTTGATTATTAAAGTCTCCCCTCCCTCATCCTGAAGCTCCCAAAGTCTTTCCAGGGCAAAATCGTGCCATAGAAAACTAGAAACCTGAGGAGCGGGGCGAAGGAAGCTTTTAATTAGTTTACATTAATTATTTCTGGTGCTGGATCTGGTTTATGCCAGCATAATTTTATGCAACAGTATTTTGTTCAACACCTCCTTTTCCTTTCCACACTGAACCTGACCAACTTCTTTTCCCTTTTAGGTGCTCAGATGTACATCTCCACAGGATGCTCTGGATGGAGATGTACTTGGCATATGGAAAACTTTATACCCCCTCTACTTTTAAAAAGTATTTTTACCACTGGCTTTGCATTGATTGTTCCCCCATGCACACACATACACTCCTTCTCTGATCACTGCTTTTTTCTCTCTTTGATTTGCCTCTTCAGTTCCTTTGTGCTCTTCTTTATCATATGAGATTCAGGAAGTGTTTTGTTTGCAGGAGAACAGCTGGATAGCACAGGCTTTATGGCAGCCGCTTCTGCATCCTGCATGGGAATGCAGAGCATGCCTCTAGTCAGGCCTCATGCTATGAAGGCTTCTTTTGAGAAGTCTGATACTTGGCATATTTTGGCATGGGGATTTACTGTTCCAGATTTAACACTTATGGCAGGAATAAGGATATAGACAAAAGTATTTTTGAAAGCAGAGGGAGTACAGGAAAGCTGCCAAACTGCAGGATAAGCTCTGTTCTCACCAACCCACCTCCTCCACATGTGTGCTCTTCAGTGTGCAAAGATGCAACTTCTGGCTTGATAGAACTGTGCACCCACCCTTCCATATCCCCTTTTATTTTACCCACCTTTCTCAATTGTGTAGTATCCTTATCAGGTGTTTTATTAAAGAGCACCTCCAACACACCTTCTAAACGGCTCAGGTGGGAAGGTGAGGTGGCTGCTTGAATGACACCATGGCCAGCCATTTAGCACTGTCTGTAGCCCAGTGTTTTCACCCCAGAAAGGAGATTTATTTCTTGACTGGTACGAGGGCCAGCCAATTTGCCTTTGCAGAGGTACGGTTTATATCTGACCACAACACGTTCATAGTCTCCAAGACCTGACCTTTATAAAAATGGTTTTATGGGGTTACAATGGCAAGAGCTTTGTTCTGATTTATGTTTGGTAGTCTCATACTGAACTGTGTTTTGGTTGGTTAGTTACGATGTGTGTGTGTTTGGTTTTTTGTGTGGTTGTAGTTGTTTTTATTTTATTTTATTGTTTTAATTTTATATCAAACTTTTCATTGATAGTTTCCCATCTTGAAATCCACTGATATACTTTGGGGTTGAAATTTTTAAATAGAGAAGGCTATGTATGCCGTATTTTGGTTTGTGCTCCCACCACTGCTTCACTGATAAAGCACAGTCTTAAATACAATCCAATAACTACGCGTAGCATCTCGGTCAAGGTGGCTTCACATGCTCCACATCCTTCCACAAATGGAAACAAGTTGGATGAAGCACCCACCAACCCATCCCCGTTGCTTCTTATCACTAAGCAAAGATAATAATTAGGATTTCTTCCCTCCTGCATTTTGTTGACTTTTCCAAATGAAAGGGTGGCCAGAGAAGGGAGATCTGGGCTAATTTCCAGACATCCTGTGAATATCTGCTGGCAAAATTAAAAGTGAAAAAGAGGGAGGGGAGGAAAAAAATATTGTGGCGCCCTAAAGATAAATGGATTTATTTCAGAGTGAGTTTTTGTGGATGAAAATTCACTTCTTCAGACATAAGGAGCATAAATACATGCTCTCTATATTTTTCTTTATTTTCTCTCATTTAATTTTGCCAACATCCTGAAACAGACATGGCTACTTCTTTGGAAAGTGGATATCTAGGTAAATAATAACCAGTTTTCTTGGTCATGAGAAGCAAAGTAGCTCATCCTTATTCAAAGTGTCTGTGCATTTTGGTGGATTACCAGTTTTGAAGCAAGTTAAGCTGTTACTACATGGTTGAATATGGCAGAATGTGCTGTACTTATACAACATTTGAATTTAAAGTATTTTTACTGACCACATGATGCAAAGGCTGATTCAAATTGGTGCAGCCCTTTTTGCTCCCAAAGCTTCCCCCCCCCCCCCCGCCGCCATTGGGTGGTTTCTAATTTTTCAAGCCAGAACAGACTTTTCCCCATGTGGTTAGTTGTGATACGGTTTTGTAAAGACCAAGAGGGGGCTGTCTGTCAGTGGTGTTTCAATGAAGTAGACAGTTGGGGTATGATGTTCAGGATCAGGGAAACACACACAAAGATAATTCTTTCCTCTCCTCTCATCATCCTCTGTATTTAATTTTTTTTTAAATTTCTCATATATATATATATGAGCAATATATATATAGCTAAGTCATTGTTATTATTAATTTCCGTATTTGCACCCCTTTCAGATTGGTAGAGGTAGGACCACAGGAAGGAAGGGAAGAATGGGGGCTTTGGGCTGGAATGCGAATCACATTGCATCCAGTATGAACAGTGAGCTCCTGGACCAATCTCCAGTCCTTATATGAGCAATGACTGTGATTTCAAACGCAATACAGGCTGCGAATCAAATTGCCCTGATTCAGCTTTCCAGTGTAGTTGGAAAGCTGACTATACCTTAGTTCTGACTATACCCCTCTTTCCTGCCCTTTGCTTATGTTCCCATTTCCTCTCTTTATGGGGAGAGCCTTGCACATTGAGCAAGGCAATGCTGAATGTACAAGAAGAGAGTTGTACTGCATGTCATTCACACACCTTTCCTATCAAACCATCTAAGAATTACAGAAATATGGACTTTATAAATAGAAAAGACTTTATCGGCTTCTGTTCAAATACCGTGTGAGATTCAGGGAAAGGTTTCTTAAGGCCCTCTCCCCCCCCCCCCCCATGTTGATTTAGGGTGCTCTTTGCTTTCTCAGCATCTCTTGTTCCTGGAGGCTATGAAGTTATACAACAGCCGGCTTGCTCAAGAAGTGTGAAATTCATTCTCGTTGACCTTTCTGTTATGTTATTAAAAGGTTTATTCTGGGGAAAGTTGGGCTCTTACTATTTCAATATCTGCTGGTATTTGGGGCAGAATTTACCAATCTCTGTCTTAGCCATTGTTAGTAGCTGGCACAAATTTTACTTCTACCCTTCTGCCCATTGGATGATCTGCTTTGGGGCAGCCTACTGCAAATACCAATGTTTGAACTTAACTTGACAGGAATGGGTAAGGTGTCTCTATGTTCAAAATATATGCTTAGAGGGCAGAACACATGCAATGGAAAATAAAAGAAATATGCATGACCTTATCTTATGCTTGAAGAGCATTTTCGTATGTTTGAAAATTTTAGGTTTCATAAAGCAAGCAGAACGATCAAACTCAGGCCTCCTTCAATAGCATGCTCTGTTGTTTGCCACTTGTTATGCATTGCCACTTGCTCAGTCCTTTTTCTCCCATTTCCCATTTTGTCTGTGGCCACAAAAGCAGGAGGCTTTTTCAAGCCCTAAGGCCCTGCCCTGCTCTGATGTGTTATATGCTATCAAATTGGAACTGACTTACAGCGACTCAAACAGGACTTTTGAGGTAAGTTATTTAAGGAGAGGTTTTGCCAGTGCCAAACAGATACTCCTCACCATTGAGTTTTCATGGCTGAGCGGAGATTTGAACCCAAGTCTCTTGAATCCCAGTCCATCCACTACATCACACTTGAATACCTTTCCCTATTGTTATGCAGAGTGAAACAATTGCTTCAAGGGAAGGGTGGTGAGGAAAGTGATGGCACCTCCCACCCAATCCTCTTGGCAGTTTCCTTCTGCTGGAACACAGAATTGTGACTATCATCTAACCCAGTGGTTCTTAGTTACTCAGGTGTTTTTGGACTGCAACTCCCAGAAGCCTTCACCACCAACTGTGCTGGCTGGGGTTTCTGGGAGTTGCAGTTCAAAAACACCTGAGTAACAAAGGTTAAGAACCACTGATCTAACCTGTCCTGTATTCCATAAATTAGTCTACTGTTGTTGGGTGTGGTGGAGGACACTGTCCTGTAGCTGGTGCTGAAATAAAAGGCAGCTGGCTGGGTCCTTCCACTTGTGTACACCAGATGGCAGGGAGCATCTTGTCCTTTTTGTCAGGCAGCAAACTGTCTGGAGTGAGCCATGTTGAACACTGAGTAGGCATCATTACTTGGTTGATGGGCTTCATGTAGACTTGTTACTGAGCACAGTTACATAATGGGAGATACTTGGCTCAGTAATACTACGAGTGAGAAGGATCTTGAAATTGTTGTAGATCAAAAACTGAATATGAGCCAACAATACAATGTGGCTGCAATAAAGACAAATGCAGTTTTAGGATGCATAAACAGAAGTAGTCTCCAAATCCCATGAGGTATTAATTCCCTTCTATTCAGCACCAATTAAGCCTCATCTAGAGTACTGTTCTGGACACTGCAGTTTAAGAAGGATGCCAACAAATTGGAGCAAGTTCAGAGGAGGGCAACAAGGAAACCAAGCCCTATGAGGAAAGATTGGAAAAACTGGACATATTTAGCATTGAGAAAAGAAGACTGAGGGGAGATAATGATAGCACTTTTGAAATACTTGAAAGGTAGTCATACAGAGGAGGGACAGGATCTGTTCTTGATTGTCCCAGAGTGCAAGACACATAATAATGGGCTCAAGTTACAGGAAGCCAGATTTAGGCTGAATATCAGGAAAAACCTCCTAACTGTTAGAGCAATATGACAACGGAACCAGTTACCTCGGTAGTGAGCACTCCAGTGCTGGAAGCATTCAAGAGAAAATTTGACAACCATCTGTCAGATCTGTTTTGATTTGAATTCCTGAATTGAGTAGGGGATTGGACTCAATGGCCTTATAAGCCCCCTCCAACTCAATTATTCTATGATTCTGGGATCACCCCCACAAAGTAGTGCAGCCCCAACAGATCCCCTGTTGAGGAGAAAGGCAAGAAAAGGGGGGGGGGTACCTTCCTTGTCTCTGCAGTCTTCACCCCAGCCTTTTCCCTATCACTGCCTCCACATGCTTGCCATACTGCCACTGCCCTTCGCTGATGTTGCTACTGCCCCTTACTTGTGGATAAACTAGATAAACCTTCTTTATGAGTAAACTGATGATCAAAAGACCTGTGTGAACCCTTCTCATGAGATAAAAACATATCCAGTATGAATGGATGGATCACTCAAGTGAGAAATAAAATAGATCACACTGAAGATAAGAACCTTTTAAGCCAAACCATCCCATTTCAAATTCCCTCATCTGGACCGGCCCTTAGTTTATATTCACTTAGTAATTATCCTGCATGGCCCAATTGTACATTATTCATTATTTATTTAGATATTGTTAATGTTAAGACAAAGATCAGAGAGGAGTAATTTCTGCTCGAACGTCTTTTTGTTTTGTTTCTTGGTTTCCCACACAAGGCAAGGGATAAAAGTAATGCTGGCATGTTGGCCTCACTCCAGCCTGGGACTGGGCCCGATGTCGGGAGCCAGCAGGCTGTTGCCAACCTGATGAGGCCGCAGAGCCTCTGTGTCCTGGCTGGGAGCAATGAACTGTTGTATTGATTCACAGAGCAGTCTGCTGTTCAGAAAAGCTCCTGCTACCAGCTCAAAATGTGAGTGAGTGACTTCTGCATAGCCTTGGAGCTTGTTTCAGATATCTGTTCATACTAAATTGGAAACTAAAGCGTCAAAATATTGGCTAAAGCAAAGTGATGTAAATGCTCAGAAGACCCATGATCTTAAATACTTGTGCCCTGGACCTTTCAGTGTCTGCTGGCTGGGAGCATGAATGGTTAGTGCAGACACCCGGTTGTGTTGCCCAGGCCATTTCATTCTCTTCCTCCCAACCAGGAGGCAGTTGGGTGGCAGGGAACCACACGGCAGGCTGTATGCTTGGGCTTTATTTACATCCTGCAGCAGGAGCGGTGAGGCAAAGAGGCAGGAGCTATCTTCCAAAGGCCTCAGGCAGCTTAAGAGAAGCTTGGGAAGCTCTCTCAGACACTCCATAAAGCAATTGCTTGGCTAGCTAATCTCAAGCTGTTAGGCTGAGCTCAGAAGCAGGGTTTACAAGAGAGACCACCGAAGCTCAAGCTTCACTCTGTTTCACCTACATGCTATTTAAGGTGCACTCCAGTGGCAGGAGAACCAGTTTGTCTTCAGTTTTCATACACTTGCCCACCCTCTAATCACAACATGTGGTTTGTGGGGTGGAAACATTGGACTTGTTTCTGTATCTTGTCCTTCTTGCCTTGTTACAAAGTTATTGGTTGTTGAGTTGATAGTAAAGGGTAGAGATGGGGACAAATAAAAAAATGGCAATTCGTTTTGATCCGTTATTCATCAAGGTTAACGGATCAACGAATACGAATATTCTTCGACGAATCGATGGATCGATCCGTTGATTCGTCTGCACTTTAAACGGCTATAACACTGGCCCCCAACCACCTAGAGACACCTAATTTGCAGGGAAGCTTCCTCAGACGCTTTCCTACAACTCCTGAAAGTTTGGTGAACATTAGATCACGGACCCCTGAGTTATGTAGTCACAAAGAGGACCCCCCAAGAAAGCTCCCCCCAGGTACTTAGAGAATCCAGAATCACAACGGAGCTTCCTATGTCTTTCCCCAACACACCTGCCAACTTTGGTGAAGAGTTATTCACCCACAAATTGGGTCCCCCCAGGAGAGTTTACCACATGGCACAGAAGCCCGTGGCATTGAGGGAGTTATATTTAGCCCCAGCAGAATGAGAGGTCCCTTTGGCAGAGGCATGCATGAGGCATTGAGTTTGTCTTCAGCTCAGCACAACATTACATTTGCCAGTGAAGTAGAGTTTGCCCTCAGGACAGGAGGACTGGAGGCAAGGAGGTATTTAGCAGCACAGCAGACTTTTTGGCTCTGTCAGGCACTGAGGAAGTTGGCAGCAGGAAAACAGGCTCTTTTGGCCCCATCGGGCACTGAGGGAAAAGGCAGCAGGAAAGCAGGCTTTTTTGGCCGCATCGGGCACTGAGGTAGTTGGCAGCAGCAAAGTACCGTGTCTTGCCCCATCGGGCACTGAGGTAGTTGGCAGCCGGAAAGCAGGCTTTTGGGCCCCATCGGTTAATCTAACGGCAGTTAATTCACGGGGCCGCGGGGCTTTTGGAGCCTGATCAGGACCGCAAACTGAAGCCGGGCGATGGGGCGATGGAGTGACGCCTGGACAGGCTTGGGTGGGGCTGAGATAGGCCCTCTTTGGCATGGGGGATGCCCGGACAGGCTTTGGGTGGGGCAGAGGCTGGCCTAGGAGACTCAGCTGTCCACCAACGTCTAACTAGACTTGCTGACAACCTTCAAAGAAACAAAGATGCTCGTTTAGAACTAGAAAGCTGGGGGTTGCAACCTGGCTGCTGAGACTGCCCGGATATGATGAAGATAGCACTTGGAGGTTTTGGGGGGGCTTAGACAGGCCGGCCCTCTTGGCACGGGGACGCCTGGACAGGCTTTGAGTGGGGCAGGGACAGGCCTGGTTGGGGATTAGCAAAAGGTGGCCGTGGAGGTGTGTTGTTTGTTTTTGAAAACAAAAGGAGGCAAGCAACACTTACTAGCAGCAACAATAACACCATCAGATGAATTGCTCCACCTCATTGGGAAGGTACTACTAACAGCGTTGGCGTTCCGTGTCTAGTCATGCTCGTCACATGAGGAAGTTGGCAGCAGCAACGTAGACTGTGTTGCCAACAAAGTGTTGGCAAAGTGTTGGCAACTGTGTGTTGACAACAAAGATAGCCCTCAGAGGTTTTGGGGGGCTAGGACCGGCCGGCTGTTTTGGCACGGGTTGAAAAACCAGATCAGGTCTGCAATCTGAAGCCGTGCGATGGGGCAATGGGGTGACACCTGGACAGGCTTGGATGGGGCAGAGCCCGGCTTTGGGTGTGCCAACATGGCCGGACAGCCCTCTGTCTTGGCACATTATGGGCGTCACCCAACACTTTGCTCTTGTACACTTTAGTTGTACAAGAGCAACTATTTATTCATTTTTCTTACTGCTCAGTCTGGGTCCACCAAGAGTGCTGGATGGCCCTCTTCGCTTGTTCGGGGGTGCCGGGACTGGCTCTGGGTGTGCCAGCCAAGAGGGTTAGATGGCCCTCTTGGCATATTCGGGTGATGCACAGACAGGCTTTGGGTGGGGCAGAGCCCGGCTGTACTGCTACTACAGTGGTTAATCCGCGAGGCCGCTGGTGAGCTGAGCTAATTCGTTTGGGTAGTTTGTTCCAACTTCTGCCTCCCTACTGAGTTGGCATGGGACTGAAAGCAGAGTGTTTTGCCCCATCGGGCACTGAGGAAGTTGGCAGCAGCAACATAGAGTGTGTTGCCACATCAGGCACTGAGGTAGTTGGCAGCAAAGTACGCTTTGCCCATTGGGTGTGTAGTGGCAGAAATCTTCAACATCGATGAGCAAGAGGGTGGCATTTGCCATCAAGGTGGCATATGAAACACAAGCCTCCAGAAAGGTTTAATTATTTAGTCAAGTATGCTGTTTTTGACTACCAGGAAGGGCTTGGGTTGGCCCAGCCCTCTTGGCATGGGGAAGCCAGAAGGACAGCTTTGGAAAACCAGATGATCAGCTCTGCAGTCTGAAGCCGTGCAATGGTGTTGTTTGTTTTATTATTGATGAAGAAAAGGGATGGTGGTGGTTGTTGGCACAAGATAAACTCTGCAGTCTCAAGCCGTGCGATGGGGCGACGCCTGGACAGGCTTTGGGTGGGGCTGGGACCGGCCTGGTTGACGCTTCCATGCCCGGACAGGTCGGGTCAGGTCGGGCTGGGGTGCTGAGCTGGAACCCATTTGAAAGCATGTAACTGCAAGTGGATAAATAGGCACCACCTCGGTGGTAAGCTACTAGTAATGGCGGTCCGTCAGGCACTGAGGTAGTTGGCAGCTGGAAAGCAGGCTTTTGGGCCCCATCGGGGCACTGAGGTAAGTTGGCAGCAGGAAAGCAGACTTTTTTGGCCGCATCGGGCACTGAGGTAGTTGGCAGCTGCAAAGTACCGTGTCTTGCCCCATTGGGCACTGAGGTAGTTGGCAGCCGGAAAGCAGGCTTTGGGGCCCCATTGGGGCACTGAGGCAAAAGGCAGCAGAACAGACTCTGGTCTTCTTCAGCAACATCAGATTTGCTGGCAATGGAAAGGTTTTTGCCCCCATGAGGTAACTGAGGTTGCTTGCAACTTCCAACAGCACCAGCAGCACCATCAGATGAACAGGGTCAGTGCTACTAACAGTGGTTAATCCACGGGGCCGCGGGGCTTTCGGAAACAGATCAGCTCTGCAATCTGAAGCCGAGTGATGGGGCGATGGGACGACAAAGATGCTCATATAGAACTAGAAAGCTGGGGATTGCTTGCAACTTGGCTGCTGAGACTGCCCGGATATGATAAAGATAGCCCTCGGAGGGTTTTTTTTTGGGGGGGGGGTAGACAGGCCGGCCCCCTTGGCACGGGTTGAAAACCAGACGAGCTCTGCAGTCTGAAGCCGGGTGATGGGGCCACGCCCGGACAGGCTTTGGGTGGGGCAGAGCAGACAGACCTTTTGGAATGTAGCCCAAGTGGAAGGAGCTGCAGGATTAGGAAATTGTTCAAATGGCCAGCAACGTTGTTGACTTTTTGCCCCATCAGGCACTGAAGAAGTTCGCAGCCGGAAAGTAGGCTTTTTGGCCCCATCGGGGCAACGAGGCAAAAGGCAGCTGCAGGACACTCTGGTCTTCTTCTTCTGCAACATCACATTTGCCTGCAAAGTTACTTAAGTTTGTCCCCAGGAGGCAACTGAGGTTGTCAAAGCAGCAGCAACAGCAGGAGAATAGGGTCCGACTGCAAGGTGCTACTAATGGCAGTTAATCAGGGTGGCTACTAACGTAACGCCCGGACAGGCTTGGGGGGGGCTTGAGACAGGCCTGGTTGGCGCTTGGATGCCCAGACAGGCTTGAAAGCAGACTCTTGCCTTCTTTGGGAACATCACATTTGCCTGCATAGTTAAGTTTGCTCCCAGGAGGCAACTGAGGTTGCACAACAACAGCAACAACAGATGAATAGGGTGGTGCTACTAACGTAACGGTGGTTAATCCACGGGGCCACTGGGCTTCTCGAGCGGAAGATCAAATCCATGCAACGGGGTGAGCTGAGCTCCCGTAGTTTGTTCCAGGTTCTGCCTACCTGAGGCAGTAGGAAGCTAAAATGAACAGCCAGGAATGAAGCCCAAGTGGACTTCGGAGCACTAATGTAGCCCTTTAAATAAGCAGGCAGGCAGACAGGAAAGAACTTGGCCCGATGAGCCAACTTCACCCAGCAGTCAAGATTTGGAAGGCCCTTGGCCCGATTCTTGGCACAGAATCAGCAGCAGGCAAGCCCAAGGCAGCTGGAGAGGGATGCAGGATTTGGGGCCAATATGGCCCAAGGAGGCTGGAATTGATGCCCGGTGAGGTGGGGGGGACGCCCACACAGGTTGCACATAGCAGCAACATAGACTGTGGCACTGTGGGTTAAACTGCTGAGCCACTGGGCTTGTCCATCAGAAGATCAGCACTGCAGTTTGAATCCGTGCGACGGGGTGAGCTATGTCCCGTTGCTTTTCACCCAGCTTCTGCCAGCCTACTGGGGCAGTAGAGAAGGCTATGAGGTCGGAATGAACAGGCATGAATAATTGGAATGAAGTCCAAGGAGGCTGGAATCATGAAATACATATAAATATGCATTTCCAATATTTTTCAGAATAAATGAATCAGCGGATACTGATCCTGGAGATAGGGAGGGACATGTCACACACAGCACATCTCAGGAGGAGGGAGCACATTGGTCAGGTTTGGGTGGGGCTGAACCTGGCCCTCTTGGCACGGGGACGCCCGAGGAGGGTAGGACGCTGAAGTCAGCAAGCAGCATTTGAGAATCAAGCCTGAGGAAGTTGGAATGAGCACGCAGACCTTTTGGAAGTGGAAGGAGCTGCAGGACTCGGAAAGTTGTCATGTAGCCAGCAACGTAGACTTTTGGACCCATCGGGCACTGAGGAAGGCAGCAAGGTAGACAGTGGTGCTGCGGGTTAAACTTCAGTGCTGAGCCACTGGGGTGGTTATAGGTGTTGGTGTTGTTGTTGTCCATCTTGGTACGGGGGATGCCCGGACAGGCATGGGGGTGGCAGAGCCCAGCTCTTGGGGAATCAGTAGCACCAACAGGAAAAAAGGGTCCAAGGTGCTACTAACGGCGGTTAATCCGCGGGGCCGCGGGGCAGTCGGAAACAGATCAGCTCTGCAATCTGAAGCTGTGCGATGGGGCGACACCCGGACAGGCTTTGGGTGGGTCTGAGACAGGCCTAGGAGACTCACCTGTCACTCACCACCAACGTCTAACTAGACTTGCTGACAATCTTCAAACAAACAAAGATGCTCATTTAGAACT
Source organism: Intellagama lesueurii (assembly GCA_037013535.1). NCBI lineage: Eukaryota > Metazoa > Chordata > Lepidosauria > Squamata > Agamidae > Intellagama > Intellagama lesueurii. The sequence continues at coordinate 176,215,796 of JBAJHW010000003.1, read as the reverse complement.
AGAAAGCTGGGGATTGCAACTTGGCTGCTGAGACCGCTCGGATATGATAAAGATAGCCCTCGGAGGTTTTGGCGGGCTGAGACAGGCTGGCCCTCTTGGCACGTTCGGGGATGAGGACAGGCTTTGCGTGTGCCAAGAGAGGGTTGGCTGGTGCTCTAGTCACGTCCGGGGGTGCCGGGACAGGCTCTGGGTGTGCCAAGAGGGTTGTCTGGCCCTCTTGTCATGTCCGGGGGTGCCGGGACAGGCTCTGGGTGTGCCAAGAGAGGGTTTAGGCTTGGATGCCAAGAGGGCCAGCCTGGGTCTGCCCCACCCAAAGGCTGTCTGTGCGTCACCCCATCACCAATTCGCCTGGCTTCAGATTGCAGAGCTGATCTGGTTTAACCCGTGCCAGGCAGCAGTTCTGCAAAACTTAGCCCGCCGGGACTACGTGACCCAGCAGGCAGGCAGGCAGGCAGAAGGTGGAACAAACTAGGAAACAGCAGCAGGCAGGAGTTCAACAGTTCTTGGCCTGCTGGTCTGACTTGATCCAGCAGGCAAGCAGGCAGGAGTTCAACAGTTCTTGGCCTGCTGGTCTGACTTGATCCAGCAGGCAGGCAAGCAGGAGTTCAACAGTTCTTGGTCTGCTGGTCTGACTTGATCCAACAGGCAGGCAGGCAGGCAGGAGTTCAACAGTTCTTGGCCTGCTGGTCTGACTTGATCCAGCAGGCAGGCAGGCAGACAGGTACGACTTGGTTGGAACTTGGCCCGAGGAGGCGACTGGAATCGGTAGCTGGAGTTCTGACTGAGGGGCAGGTTTACAGGCCTACAGGCAAGTAGGCAGGTCTCTTTTTTTTCAGGAGGACTGGAAGGTGGGCAGGCAGGCGGGCGCAGGCAGGCAGGTGGTGTGTTAAGGGAGAGACTGTCATTGGAACTCTACCTCTTTGGGTTCAATGAGGGAAAGCCCAACAAGGGAAGGTTCACCTTGATGAACGACAGTCTCTCCACAGTAACGGGATCCAAACGCGAGTGGCGTGGTTGGAGTATGTCTCTGAGATGGGAAAACACGCGCTCGCTCTGGACGCTGGTGGGGGGATGGAAAGGAGGTCCATGGCCACATTGGACAGCTCCGGCCATGTGACTAGTTTCCTAGCCCAGTAATGGAGGGGATCTGACTGGTGGGGCTGAGGGGGCTCAGCCAGATATTCCCGCACCATTATCTCTGCCGAATCCTCCTCAGCCAGCTGTCTTTCCTCTGAGGCAAGTGCCAAGGTCACCACAGAGCTCCAGTAATGTTGGTGGTGAATGGAGCCTTCACCAGGTGAAGCCCTTCCCTGTGGTTCGGGCAAACCACCCTGCCCCTCGTGGCCTGACGTTCCCGTCGCCCCACGCAAGCGTTGTGCCCCCAACGCCCTGCGGACCTCAGTGGAGAGCTCCGTTCTCCACTCCTCGAGGTCTGAGGTGCGTGCTGCCAAGCCCCCCTTGATTCAAGGATCATACAGGCAGGCCGTGCATTAAGCTCTGTCACTGTAGACAGGATGGAGTCACTTCTGCACGCCTGCCTGCAACCTCTTCACCAAAGCCCTGATCTGTGGAAGGAGGGAGGATCCTGGTGCCACAGTAGTCTCCAGGGACCGATCAAGGGCATGAATCAGGGGGATGACCTGCCCCAGGCTTGCTGTATAACCACACAAGATGTTCGTGGTTTTCAGGAAGGGCTTGAGCACCTCCACCATCTGGGAGAGGGCCAGCCAATCTGTGGCACTGATGCCCACCTCTCTCCCCCCGGGCAGAATGGGCATGGAGGACATGATGTCCTCCAAAATGGCCTTCTGCTCCACCAGGCAGGACACCATGGTGTAGGTGGAGTTCCACCTGGTCTCCTGACCCAACTCCTCCTGCTTCTCACGCAGCCGGGCAGCTTTCAGGCTGCGGGAGAAGTGGCCCACCTGTTGGCGGCATTACTCCAGGAGTGCCCATGTCTCCCGGGTGCCTGCATCCCACTCAGGCTTGACATGGCTGCCCAGGCCGAGGGCATCGCGCACCACAAGGTGTAATTTGTGCGCCATGCATACGATGCCCTCAAAGTCCACCGTGTTCAATGCCACCAACATGTTCCGCCCAGCATCTGTGACCATGTCGCCACGGGTCACCTCCCCCTCCGGTGCCCACTCCTGCAGCGTGGACAGGAACTCATCGGCAATGTTCCTCCCCATCGCCTGGGTTTCCATGTGCCGCGCCTGCAGCAGAACAGACCTGTAGCCTGGGGGCAGCGCAAGGGCCTCCCCCTGCGGCCCTGTCGCCGATGCCCTGCCACTACTCAATTCCTCTGGCTGCCACCAGTGGGCTGTGAGTGAGAGGTAGCCATGCTGACCTCCACTCCACAGGTCCGCTGTGAAGTGCACCTTGTGCCCCTGTAGCCGTGAAAAATGGTCACGGACCACCTCCCTCACAGAGTCATAGAGCGAGGGCAGCACTCTACAACTGAGAGTTCTCTGTGAGGGGAGGTCGTACCAGGGGGCAAAAAAATGCAGCAACCAGAGGAAGGCTTGGGATTCCATGATGGACAGTGGCAATCCGAGCAGGGCGATCGTCTCGGCGACAAGACAAGTGGCCACCTGCTGGGCCTTGCCCTTCGACCGCTGGCTGAGGGTCATGGCGAACCCAACGGGTGCCACTTTGTGGAGTGTGGCCTGCCTCATGCTCCTGGCCCCAGAAACCCCTGTGGCTGCCCTTTTGAAAGGAGGCGCCTCCTCCTGCCTCCCTTCTGCCTCCCCTGGAGCTGCTCTTTTCCCTCTCCCAGACGGCGCGGACAAAGTGCCTTCCCTGGACAGGAGCCTTGGGTGGTGCCTCTCCAGATGTTGGCGGAGGGCGGTGGAGGACAGATGCCTGGGGTCTGACCCCCTCCGGGCCACCTCAAGGCAGGTATTGCAGCCTGCCAGCCATGGGTCATCGCTGAGCACCGTGAAATGATCCCACATGGCCCCTCTGCCATGTTTGCCCAAACGAGGACCCACTGCCTGCCCCTGACTGCTGGCCTGGGAAGAACTCTGTGTCCCAGGGGTGCTGTTGGTCTGGGAGGAGGGAACAGATGACTCTGGGGACAGGGGTGGGGTGGGGCTGTGAAGCCTGCCCTGCCGTTACTGGTTCCAAATCAGACTGGGGAATCTTGGGAAACCAGTAACTCCTCAGATTCCTCTAGGAAGAGGAGCGACAGTTCTTTTGGCACCTCTGGAAGCTTTGGTTCCATGCCTGCCTGCAAGGCCACCGGAGGAGGGACAGTGGCACTGGTTATCATAGACATGGTTGTGCACGTGGTGGTCATGATGACAGTGCTGCTACCTAGTCTGCGTAGCTTCACAGCCTTCTTCCCCTTGGATTGCCCCTGAAGAAATTCCTTCATTTTCTACTGCCTGCCTAACAAACCAACTAAACAAATAAAGCAATGGAGATTGAGGAAGGAAACTAATAGAGGGTCAGAGTGTGTGTGTAAATTTTATTTTTAGAATGATGGTGGTGTAATTCTTTTACTAAAATGTGACTTGCCTGCCTAAACAAAGGCCCCCGCCCCGAGTATAATGTAATTAGGAAAATTCCCCCCCCAACCCACTGTGGCAGAAAAGCCAAAAAAGTCCAAAAAGAAAAGCCCTGCCAGCTAAGTCTCAGTCAGACACACACACACACACACACCCAAATGTTTTAGAAGAAAAGGGAATGATGGATCCAGCCACCCACCAAATTCCCTGAGAGACACAAGCCTCCCTAAAATGAACTTTTGAAAACTGAATAATCCTCCCACCTAGACACGCACACGCACACACAACCAATTTGGGGAAAGGAAAAAATGATTCTCCTAAAATAAACTTTTGAAAACTGAATATAAAGGAAAAGAGATTCCACAGTCACACGACGACAGTTCCCCCCCACCACTGGACGATACACACACACACACAAGCCTCCAGGGGAAAAAAAGGTTTGATTGATTTGAATTTGAAATAAAATTAAGCCCTTCCGAAGAAGTAGCCTAAGCTACCTGAAATCCCTCCCCAAATTCCCAGTAAAGTTGATGATGATTGTTGAATGATGATGAAAAAGAAAAATATAAGTCTTTGCTTTGCTGCCGCAAAAGCGAAACCGCAAGAGCACCAGCAAGCCAGTGAGCAGCAACTGTTCTCACTCCGGAGAGCACGAACAGAAGTGGGGAACGGCCGGACGGGAAAAGCTTATATGGAGTGTCTGTAAAAGTAGATACACCTTTCAGCAGCGTTATTGGCTGCCGGACATGCCAATCCAGGATCTCTGTCCTGATTGGCCAGAGCTTCGAATTGGCGCCAGCAAGCTCAGAGAGGCCCCCAAAAGGGGTAACGAATATAGACGAATATGAACAGATTGACGAATAAAACCGAGGAAATATTTGTCAAGCCATATTCGTCCTGATTTAAAATTTTACAAATACGGATCAACGAATATATGACGAATTGGCTATATTCGTCAGAAAAACTGATCCGTTTTTATATTCGTCCCCATCTTTAGTAAAGGGCATTGGGCTGGATCCAGTTTGGTGGAAATGGGGCCTGGTGCCTGTATCCTATAGGGACCCCCTTAAGGAATCTTGAGGTGAACACATTCCATGAAAGTCCAGGGACAACCATACATACCAGATGACAAGGAGTCCCATCCAGTGTTCAAGTGCTAACATGGCAGCTATATCCTGTCATTACAAGTTTAGCCTGACAATGATGACGCAGTTAGCTTCTCAGATAGCAGGAAGGTCCATGCCTCAGTCCATGCCCTATGAGGTGCCATGGTTTTGAACTATAATCAATACAATTGTGAATAAGAAACTGGAGTGCATAAAAAGATAATTAGACACACAACAGTTTTACTTTAGGTGAATTAATTGAGGTATTTTTATTCAGCTAGCTGATTGGATTGCACAGTAGTTTAGGTATCTGGCTGCAAACCCAGAGGATGGGGGTTTGATTCCCTGCAAGTAGGGCCGGCCTGTCTGGCCTTGGACAAGCTGCACAGTCCGAGGGTGCCCCCAGAAGAAGGGAATGATAAACCACTTCTGAGTATTGTCTACCTGGAAAACCCTGAAAAGGGCCACCCTAAGTCAAAACTGACTTGACCACGCATGATTGTTATTTATTCTTCAGTTAGTCTTGGGTTGTGAGCACTAAGGCCATCAAGAGGTCTTCTCCTTGAAGTTATACAGTATAGGATGGAATGGCTTATACATTGTTGGCTACCTAGCATTGCGAAAGAGGGCAAAGGAGAGCCTTATCATGTAAGATAAGTCAAAGGCACAGCCAGTGATATTAACTTCAAATAGGCATGGGGACTGTAGCTGTAAAAATGCTGATGATTTAAATCAGGTGGCAGTTGAAGGAAGGCAAGTTTATTTGCCCTTACGACACGGGGTTTCATGTTCTTCAGCGACTGATTATTTGGGAGAGTGTTCTTTTCTCCCCACTAACCATATTCTCTGCCCCATTTGCTCCCAGTGTAGCTTGACGGATTACACTCAGATCAGTTGCTCGAGCCTCTTTGAATTTCTTGGTACCAAGCAATCACTTAATTTCTTCAGCTAAGCTCCACTCTGCTTTTGATTCCCTTCTGAGACCTTGTTTCCTTCTTTCTTGGTCATGGAACAATGGAGAGTCAAGAGTGAGAAATAGGTCAGGGGAGTCACGCTTGTGCCAGAAGTGCAAACGTAAGCATTCCTATGCATACACACACCAGTCAATTGGCCCGGGATGATACTGTGTTATAACAGGATGAAACATACCTGACAAAATATTACTTCTCATGCCAGTTAGAACTGATAAAAGAATGGCATGAAACGAAAAATTGTATCAATGTACCTCGTCAAATTCCCATGGAAGGTACTGTTAAAAAGTAACTAAAACATTGTTCATTACATCAGAAAGCACCTTTGTAATTACATTTTATGTTATTTTTGAAATGTAACATATTCACATGCTCTCTGTTGCAAGTGCATGTGTGAACAATGTACCAGACAGGTGAAATCCACACTTTCCTTCCCTTTGTCAAGTTCTTTAGAACATTTCTCCTGAATGAAATGTCTCTGGAGGCTGGTGGGAATTATATTCCAAAAAGTAATATTTCCAAACTGTGGTAATGGTGACGGTGATCTTAAAACTGCAGAGCTGGAAGGGACCCTATGGCTCATCGAGTCCAATCCCTGTCAAGGAGACCCAGTGAGGAATCAGATACCTGAACCACTGAGCTATCTAGCAATTCTATAGGAGGACCTGAACCAACTGCCCTACACGTCATGATGAGGGAGTCGAAGGCTTCAGCCAGTAAATTACAGAATCCAAACATCCCCTGGAAAAGTTCATATATTCCTCACATTTCCACTGTGAGCAAGAAGACTGTTCTGGAACCAGAAAGTATGGATTCTAACCACATTGCCTACATCTGTGATATTAGGTGTGGGGTCTGACTTGAAAAGTCTGCCAGTCATAAACGTAAGTGATTTGAAATCCCCACTGTTAGTTATAATCAAGTCACCGCCACTAGTATAGTCTAACCTTGACAGTCAAGGTATGCAAGGGAATAAAAACAAGGTCTCGGTTTGTCATTTATAGGCTTGGCATACTTTGCACACCAAGTTTCCAGAGGTGTAGGCTCAAAAAACGTTCCATTTTTATTGCCTTAAGCAACAACGGTTGTGCTTCATATATTTAGGACTAGGCTTAAACGCTCATCATTTCTCATACCTGTGTATACAGACTTCACACCTGCATCCTCTCCAGTGGGAGGGGAATTGCAGTTTATTCAGTGAGGAGTGGCAAAGCACATGCATTTTGTGCAGGAAGTCTTTGTTCAGTCCCTGGCATCTGGAGGTAAAAGGGTTGGGCAGCTGGGAACTTCTAGTCCGCAAAGTAACTTTTCCAGGCTCCAAAGCTGTCCTGAAACAAGGCAACTTCCTGTGTTCCATCTACTTTATGTCACCCTGCACTTAGTGAGTGCATAATCTAAGAGGCCTCTTTATAGGAATGAAGTAGCAGAATGAATGTCTTAATTAACTTTTCATTGCTCCTTTTGTTAGGTCACATTTAATTTAGCTTGACAGGGATTCTCATTTGATGGACCCTCTTTATGCTGCCTTCCTTCCACCTTTTCAATTTCCATCTTGCTCTTATGCAAGAGATATGGAAATTGATCTAGTTCGGATTCTTCCCCCCCCCCCCCCGCTTTTCCAGAAACATCTTGTGAATGTGAGTTGACCAGTACTTTATCACTAAACATATATTTAAAATGCAGAATTCTTTCTCAGCAAGTTACTAGGCTGCCACGGGCATTGGCTTCATGATCGTTGTATAGGCCTTCTGTCCTTTAGTACCAGCTTGTGAGGAAGGTTTGCTTACTCCTGCCAAGGATCTTGCAGATAAAGGGTGATAAAGGGGACTTTAACATGCCTACCCCTCTTAGCTTGTTGAATGCAAGTAAGTAAGAGATGGTGTGGCTTCACAAATACAAAAACAGCTTGTAAGTGTTATCGCAAGAAACTGAAATAGCATTTTTCTCATTTTCCCCTTCCTTTCTGCCTGTTCTTGGTCTCTACTACCCTGTTTCCCCGAAAATAAGACCTAACCTGAAAATAAGCCCTAGTATGATTTTTCAGGATGCTCGTAATATAAGCCCTACCCCAAAAATAAGCCCCAGTTAAGTGAAACCCCGCCTTCCACCATTGTGCAGCAACCAGAAGAAGATGACATGACTGTATTTAAATAAATGTAGATTGTTGTACATGAAAAAAATAAAACATCCCCTGAAAATAAGCCCTAATGCATTTTTTGGAGCAAAAATTAATATAAGACCCTGTCTTATTTTCGGGGAAACAGGTACAAGGGCCTATATCAATCAGCAATCCTCTTGTAGCCCCAGTATCTTGCCTTCTCAGTTTAAGTATATCAAGCTTGAACTGTCTGTGGAGGCAAAACTGTTGAAATGGAGTCTGTCCTTCTTTGGGCATGTCATGAAAAGGCAGGATTCTCTGGAAAAGACAATAATGCTGGGAAAGGTGGAAGGCAGCAGGAAAAGAGGAAGATAAAATACAAGATGGATTGACTCCCTAAAGGAAGCCACAGTTTACAAGACCCGAGAAGGGAAGTTAAAAGACAGGACATTTGCAAGATCGCTCATAAGTTGGTGGCAACTAGACACACATAACAACAACAAAAGAGGTTCTATAGGGTGTTGTTTGTGATAAATAGAGTAGGAAATGGGACAGGAAAGTGGACCTAATGTCATATACACAGAACACAAACTATTTTTGAGAGGAAAGAGAAATGGGAATATTTAACCTTTACTAATCCAATACTGGTACCCAGTGTGGTACAGTGGACAGAGTAATGCACTAGGACTCAGGAGATCTGGGTGAAATTCCCTGGCTCTGCCGTGGAAACTCACTGGCAGGTGGAACTCCTTGTGGTTTAGGTATCAGACTGCGGAGCCAGAAGTTGGGAGTTTGATTCCCCACGGGGTCTCCTTGACAGGGGCTGGACTTGATGATCCATTGGGTCACTTCCAGCTCTGCAGTTCAGAGATGATAAGGATTAAATATCTCACTTACCTTGAAAACCCTATTAGGATTGCTACAATTCAGTCCGGACTTGACAGCACATAACAACAAGAAGCTGATACTACTTAGCAGCATTTTATTACCAAGCGTTACCTTGTCTATACATTTTAGGTCCAGATGAGCAAATACACCTTGTAGTCTGTACAGGGAAATTTGGATGTGTGCCCCAAATCAGGACTGAACTGTGGTAAACATACAATGTACAGCCAAGTCCTATAGTTCTCTGGAACTCAATATTTCTATTAAATGGCTGTCAGTGTTTCTCTCCTGCTAAACATATTGGAAACCGTTAAGCTGACAGCCGAGATCTACTTTTGCAAGTGGGAAACGAGGAGCAATAGAGCAAAAAAAAAAAAAAAAAAAAGGGGGATGACTGCTTTTCTCTGTCCTCCACGTTGCCTGCTTTGCTGTTCCTCAGCTTTCTCCTCCTTCCAAACCCCTTCCCCCTCCCACCTGCCTCCTCCTCTCACCATTGGCATCTTAATTGATCTCATTGTTCACAATCCCCCAGAGTCCTGAGTCTCCAGCTGTGCTTAAACAGAACAAAATCTCTTCCAATTTCCCCCACCATTTAAAAGAAAATTGAATTCTTTATCTGCAATAGAAGAGGGAAACCTGCAAACACGTGAAACAGTAAATAGTTAAGTAGTCAAAGGAGAGAGAGAGAGATTCCAAATTGTCTGGAAAGCTAAACACAAATGGATTTCTTTTTGGCTGTGCTCTTTGTTCCTTTTAAATATTCTTATCAATTCATCTCTGTAAATAAAGTGAAGAGAAAAAACAGAGAGGAATTACTAGGTAGCAAAGTGACTGACAGATCTGAAGTTCTCCGCTGTCTTTCAGGACCCAGTACTTTTTGCTTCTGTTTATCTCCTTAATCTAAATATCAATCCCTTAAACCAGAATGGGATGGAATAGGAACCATGACAGCACAAACACTAAAGACAGACAGAGACTTTTTGCAGCTTTTATTGAAGCTACGTGTCTTGATGGAGCTGTCAGGATAAATACACAGTTTCAGAGTCCAAAGGTGGAAAAAAGCAAGGAAGAAAAATGAATGAGGGAAACCAGCGAAGATACTTTTGCACTTGTTCAAATTATATCTTTTAGAAAACAAATGTAATCAAGAGTCGCTTCTGGAGTATTGTTTTCAAACCTCCTCCTCACCCCCAATTATGTTTGTGATGTGCCAGCACTTTGAAGACAACTGTGAGTTTGAGGAAGTTTTCATTCAAGGTGAGGTGTCCAGTTAAGATGTCACTCAGTTAGGGCCAAAAGAAGAATAGTGTTATCATATTAGACCAAGCTCTGCCTAGACTTTGTTGCGGCTCCTTTGGGAAGCTCAAAAGGCAGCATGTAAGTAACAGCTATGTTCTCTGTCCTGTTACTACATTTTTATTATTTTTAATGCATGGAAATTTAAACACTCTTTAAATAGATTTTGAACCTATTTAGAATTTTATCTCCAATTATGTATTTCTAAATTTTATCCTGAAACATGCATTTTTAAATGGCTTTTGGAAAATGTTTTGCACCCACCACTGCACTGCAAAATTTGGATATGCACAAGATACAAGGATGCCTGTGTTGCAGTCTACACTTTAATCTGGATGCTGCTGATCAGGTAGAATTGGCAAAGTTCAAGTTCATCAGGCATGGCTACCCAGCACAGGGAAGCTCCACTTTAAATGAATGATAATCATTAGCAGATGTATACTTCATGAATTAGTATAACCTTCTTCTAAAACCGTGTAAGGAACTGTGCAACTTACCCAAGCCTAGGCAGGCTGGCTCTTCTACCAGGTATGGCATCTTAAGGGCACAAACTCACTTGTAAAAGGCAGAAGAAACACCACGCTGCATATGATTGTTCCAACTCCTGTTACAATGCAGAATGGCATATTTCCTGTGCAGGAAACGCCAAGCTGTACAGGGCTGCTACAATTCCTATGCAGAATGGCATTGCTCCTGCAAGATTGACCTGGAAACAGGAGAAAAAAGACCAAGCATCTTTTTTGCACAGGATGCACCTGGAAAAGCAGAAGAAACACAAAGCTGCACATGATTATTGCAATTCCTGCACAGAATGGTTTTTTTTTTTGTTTTTGTGTTTTGTTTTGTTTTTTGTTCCACAGTTGAAAAATATGGGGGAAAGAAAAAGAGTCTCCTTGTTGCTGAAAAGTGGGAAATGTAGGTGATGCAGGGCATGTCCTAGCAGGGAATGTCAGCATGGCTAGACTTGGAAAATTGCTGAGAGCAACAAATCTTTCAACTATTCACAACATCCCTACAACTGGTTCTGGTCAAAAGCCTAGCTGTCATATTCTGCACTAGCTGCCTTTCAAAGCCAACTGCAAAGGCAGTCCAATATAAAATCCACTGCAGTAATTTAAGACTGAGGATAGCAGGCTATAGACCAGCGATGGCGAACCTATGGCACCTGTGCCACAGCTGGCACACAGAGCCCTCTCTGTGGGCACGTGAGCCATGTCGCCATCGAGAAATACTTACCCGTCCTCCAATCCCGGATTTTGGCACTCCCCTCTGCTGGTGCAGTGGTCCAGCGGAGGGGCGCAATGGCGGCCATTACTGGTCTAGCCCGACGGGGATTGGAGGGCCGGTAAGTATTTCTCTGTTAATATCATCCCTAGGGGGGGGGGGAAACAAGCATTTAACCCTTGCAGTGCAGAGGCAGTTGTTGTTTTTTCTGAACTAAAACCTCAGTATTCAGGTTTAATTGCAGTGTTGGCACTTTGAAATAAATAAGTTGGTTTTGTGTTGCAGTTTGGGCACTCGGGCTCAAAAAGGTTTGCCATCACTGCTATAGACTATGGAAGCTGTCTGGATAGGGTGGGACACCAGCCAAGCAAGTAGAAGGTACTCTGTACTACAGAAAGCACTTGTGAACATGATCGTACAGTAGGAGTGTGACCCCAGCTAAAACCCGTTGCATTTCTCTCATTCATCCAAGCTGAGGAATCACTGTTAACAGTAGCCCTATTCAGTTGTTACTTACCCAGTTAAGGGAAACTGCTTAGCTCCTCCCCTCCCTGTCATCCCTTTCTCCACGTGGAGAGTGATCTGTAAACAGAGGAGAGGTCTCTGTTTGCATGTTGGCAAAATCAACCCTGAAAATTTAAGTTCCTTGCTGGCGTGGAGAGAGCCTACAGATGAACAGAACCTTTTTCTGCAGATACATAACTCTCCATGTGGAGCAAGTAATGGTACAGAGGGGAGGGGCTAGGTGTTCTCCTCAATGCTATGCTACTTCATTTGCTGTGACTTAATCCTACAGAACCCTCTTTCACTTTTTTTTATGCAGGCATGGGAATAGAGATGGGGCTGTCCCCCCCCCCCCCGAGTACCTCCTCTAAATTCCAAACCCATTCTGACAGAGCTTCTTTCTGCTTCCCGGGGCTCAGTCTCCCTGAACATCTGGTTCTACTTTGCTGCTGGCCTTCACTGTTGCTGTTCATCTTCTCTACTGCTCATCCAGGCTCGTCCCTTAAGACCTAGCCTCGTACCACTCTGCCACAGAAAATTCCTCTTCACGTCCCTTCTAGGCTGGAGAACCTAAGGAGTATTCATTCACTCTCTCAGTGTTTGAATTTTTTTTTCCTCAGCAAGGCTGGAGTTCTTTCTGTAAAAAGTGAAAATGCCACTTGTTCTGCCACAGAAGCCCTCCATAAAGCCTTTTCTACTTACAACAAAATCTGTAACCAGCGCAGCTTGGCCAAGACGGATCCAATCCTAAATCTGTCTGATCAATCATAATATTTGTTGCTGCCCAGACATAAAGAGAGAGTTTACATGACTATGATGAATTTAGATTTCCTCACAGTTGCACTGTACGCCTCGCCAATAAGCAGGTCACTCTGCGCCAACCTCTATGACCAGAGGAGCAGAAATAATTTATTTAACATATCTGTTTCCACATTGCTTTAAACAGTCATTCTCAATGGGGGCCCTGGAACATTTGAAGAGGGCCACAGATTCCTCTGTTCGTGTTGTATCCTTGTTTGTGCACAGCCAAAGGCTTTCCTTGTTTGACAGAGGGCCCTGGAACCTGAGAAGAGCTCCTAAAAGGGCCGTGGCCAAAACCAATTTGAGAATGACTGCTTTAAACAATCCCTTCAACCTCAAATTAGCATCTCTCCTGTTTCACACACAACTATGTAAAATGTTTACTTAATTATATCCAGGGAAAGATTCCATAGTGTCATAGTTATATGTTGAAACTTAGTGTCATCTTCACTCTGGTAAACCATTTTGTCCACAGTCCCAAAAAGGTTGGGGACCGCTGGTGTAACAGACCTTGCAACTGCCAGCAATGTCTATGAGCAGGGACTAGAGACCATTTGCTGGTCTGCTTTTAGTGCATTCCTGTTCAATTGCTATGATCCCAGGAAGGTTTCTGTCATGTGATACAGGTGGCACTGAAAGGATGCCTATCCATCAAGAGCACTATTGCTGAAAAATGTAAATTTTTTTAGCTAAAGCTAAAAAAAAATACACACATCCTGAGCAACAGTGGTGCACTATGTAACACAGCAGAACTGTCACAGATTTTACTTCTAATATGTTTTGTTTTGTAGCAATTCCTAACACTTTACAGACAGTATATTAAAAAAAACTAAACAGCCACTGAACTCGCTTGGCACCTCTTCAGCTCAACCTAATGCCCTCTTCAATGGAATGGCTGGGCAGTCACCCAGGTTGCCCATCTCTAAGACCAGCCCTCCCTCTAAGCACCGTTATCTGGAGCTGATCTTCTGGGTTGCAGCAAAGACACTGCAAAGCAGTGCCCAGCCATTCCCACCACTCTGGAAAGCTATCACTGCTGGGTCAGCAAGAGCAGAAATGAATCTCATGAGTCAATTATGTGTTGATGAAGAAATAAAATGGGGTAGCCCATCTTAAATGTTGTTTCTACTAAAACTGAGTCCTTTGATAATTTATTCTACAAGGAATGTGCTATTTTTTATCTCATTTCAGAGATGCCCCCCCCCCTTTTCTATTCAGGTCAAAAGGAATCCAGCACATTTCTGGGAACAGGGTCTGTCATACTTCAAAAAGAGGTCTGCCTTTCCAGAACTTCCCTAGCCATAATTATCTCCTTTATACTGAATGTTACCATTGAAGAGTCCAGCAGCCCCATATTGTTCACTCAGACTTGCCAACATCTTTCCCAGCCTTTCTAGTTGAAATCCTTCAGTCCAGATCCCACAGCTGCATATAGACCTTGTTTGTGAGTTTAGTGGAGCCCTCACCCTCTTTCCCCCATAGAATACATGCCTGGCACCTCCAGGGGAATGCTAGGAAAAGCTGCCACCGGAAACCCTGGAGAGCAGCTGCCATGAGATGGAACATAATACAAAATAGCCAGATAGGCCAAGGGTTTGACTTGGTGTGAGTAAATTTCTGTTCTGTGTTCCTCATCCTTGTAGGTTGAACACCTTTATCTGCACCCCTTGCTATGGTGGGATCCAGGTTATCTCATAATCTCAGTTCCTTAGAGAGGCCAGGGCTGTTAATGGTGGCAAAGGGGAGAAACAAGTGCTAAGGACTATACGGATGAGCTCCTCTTAGGAACATTTCAGAGTTCGTTGTGGTGATTTATGTTTTCTTCTTTGGACTTTGACCTTAATTTCTTCCGTTTTGCTGGGCTGTAAAATTCATTAGAGACCTAACAGTGGAGTGATTGAGATGTCAGCCAAGCTATTGTGTGGTTATTTAATCTATCAGATATGCCGCTTGCCATTTAAGCGGACAACAAGAGAATATGAAATCAATACGGTTCATTAGCAGGGAACCTGCTGCTGGCCCAGTCACAGAGCTCCAATAAAACCTGGTGAGGCGAGCATCTAAATTGTCCAGTGTCACCTTGGAGGGGTGGGGGGGAAGATAAAACAGGGTGGATGAGGAAGGGTAAAAAAACCATGGAACCTCTGCCTTAGCAACTATTTCTTTGCTATGTGGTTGCTAACAATAGAATATGGCTATTGGAAATTTTAACCATAATCCCTCGCTGCTAACAGGCGGGCTCCAGTAAATTACTCAGTGTACAATCAAGGGGTCTGCTTCCTTACCAGCTCAGGGAACTATAGTGGTAGCTGATGTTAAGGTGAACTGCTGTTACAAAACACAATCGAAAGAAGCTGGGACTCCCCACCCTTCTCCTCAACACTTTGGAAAAATAGAAGATGCTCTGTAATTCCTGGGGGGGGGGGGGTTGATTGGCCATTTCCCCCTGCCAGTCTCTGCAGAGTTGTCAAGTTGGTTTTTGTTGTTGTTGTTTAGTCGTTAAGTCATGTCCGACTCTTCGTGACCCCATGGACCAGAGCACGCCAGGCCCTCCTGCCTTCCACTGCCTCCCGGAGTTTGGTCAAATTCACGTTGGTAGCTTCGATGACACTGTCCAACCATCTCGTCCTCTGTCGTCCCCTTCTCCTCTTGTCTTCACTCTTTCCCAACATCAGGGTCTTTTCCAGGGAGATTTCTCTTCTCATGAGATGGCCAAAGTATTGAAGCCTCAGCTTCAGGATCTGTCCTTCCAGTGAGCACTCAGGGTTGATTTCCTGAGTTGTCAAGTTGTTAGTTTAGCTTTAATGTCTGTATCCATCGAGGCTCTGCAATCTCATGTTTCTCAAGGAGCACTTTGACATTTTAACAGTGTCTTTCCCTTTGTTGTTCTTCCATTTCTGTATCCCCGGCTTCTTTCTTCTCTTCCCTCTAATCAGTCTTTTCTATACACTTCCACTCTAACAATCCTTGCAAACAAGAAGGAGCCCATTTGCTCCTGATTTTAACTTCATACATTTCCAAAAGCACTGTGATGATAATGCTGAAGATTGTTAAGAATAGGCATGCCCTGTCCCCTCCCTAAGGTTCTAGTGATTTAAATGGGGCCCTATCCATGGCTAATTTTGCTTTTGAACCATTGAGATTTGTAGTGCCAGCCCTTAAATCCCAATTCTCTAAAACACTAGCTAATGATAAATCTATCTGCTTCTCATTTGGAGGACTGGGAGGCCTAAGTAAGCAGTGGGTTTGTTTACTTCTCTTGGGGGGGAAAAGCTTTGTGAAATGGAGGAAATTGGAACAAAAGAGAGGTGCAATAGGCTGCTTAATTGTTTCCCCACATAGCACTCCACAATCTGCAACCCCCATATAAAGTAGCAAGTGGATCCTTGTGGCCCAGAACATTCAGCAAGGGGTTTCAGAAACAGTAGTGGAAGAAGAAGCAGTGGTTGGACAGTGGCTGAAAAAGCCAAGCCACTTGCTGTCCATTCCCAGTGCAGCTGCAACAATGGCCTTTCAATGAAAGGAACAGACCCGTATGTTATTTGTATGCTTACAATGAATTCTGCAGCAGAAGCAGAAGAGGCACAATTCTCCCCTCATTACTCAGAGTTATGCAGGTCTTATTGATGAGCCCAAAGTCACCTGCTACAATAAAACATGGAGACAGTGCTTTTTTTCTAGCCTAGCCAATTACTTCAAAGTAATTTCCTTGGGGCTTACACTGAGTGTCCTCCCTAGCATATAACTCATTAAAGTCTCAGATATGTAGGATATAATCAACATAATCAACATTTATTGTTGGAAGTGAAGAAAAGGAATGTAAGCAATACTTACTAAATGCTTTCTTGAGGCTGTAGCTGAACCTTGTGGTGCAGTAGATAAACTGCAGTACTGCAGCCAAAACTATGCTCATGACCCATGTTCAATTCCAGGTAGCCATCTCAAGGTTCACTCAGCCTTCCATCTTACCTAGGTCCGTAAACTGAGGAACCAGCACACTGGGTGGTGGAGGGATGTGTCATCTGCATAAGTAACTTGTAACTCACCCAGAGATCATTTTAACTAGAGATGGGGGTATTTGTATACAGCTGGATGTAATGCATCCGCAACCGCCGCCAGCTCTGCTCTTCCAATCGCTCCAGAGCTCCTGGTCGGCTATCCACTCCTGGCAGAAGGAGGGAAGGCGAGTCTCCCTGCCAGGCTGACGAGCGTATAGCCGACCGGGAGCTCTGGAGCAATTGGAAGGGAGAGCAGAGCCACCGGCGGCAGCAGATGTGTGAGTGGACAGGGTCCGCCCCCTGAGGGTCCCAAGGGGCAGACCCTTGTTACGTCCAGCTGTGCGGGGGTATTTGTATTCATATACAAATACCCCCATCTCTAGTTTTAACCACTATGAAGCAATATATAAGCAGAACACTTTTTTGTTCATGTCAACTTAGGCTGTTTCAACTCAACAAGACACCTCTGCAAGGTATTTTCAAGCCCCATGAAATTCCTTGTCTCCAGGGAAGAATGAAAAATGTTAGTTTTAGTTGTCAAGATGTCAGTAATAGTCCATAGTTCTGTTTCTGTGTAAATCTATTATCCTTTCCTATTGAAAAGCAAAGCTTTCGCACACAACAAGCATGGAAGGACTAACCAGTTGTTCTAAAAGATGCAAATAACTGATCAACTGTTTATAGTTCTTAAAAATAGCTGCAAGAAAGCAGTAGAGTCCATAATTTTGTACAATTTTGTACAATTGTACAAATACAATTTACCATATTTGCATGATTTTGCTTTGTTTGCACAAAATTATTCTCTTCTATCAAGACAACCACAAAATACCACACTCTTTTGTGGGGTGAGAATTGAGGTTCCTCTTTCTTACATGTGACAGCAAAACCAGTGAGAAGTTATATCCATGAAGAGTAGTGCAATAGTACTTTGCGCTAAGGATTGTGTGAGACAGCTCCTTGGAGCCACTGGGCATTTTTCCTTCTTGTCTCTGTGATCTGATTCTCTCTCAGTGAAGGCAGGTAAGTCTGATGTTGTGGAGACAGTAAATCCCCTCCTGGTTTTAGTTTGAGCGTTATAGGACCGATTCAGCACCTTGGATAGCATAGATAAAGTTCAAACCTGGCATGGACTCACACATATCCCATGTATCTCCAGGAGTGAAGATGGCGCTATAGTGCTATATACTTTGGCTCCTTTTGGAAATGTATTCGTGTCTCAGAATTCAAAAGTGACCCTTGTTCCTTGTGCATAATCTTTGAATTAAGGATGTCTAGTGATGGCTATTTAGAGGAGGGATGGGCAGACCTCAGACTTGCCAGATCTGCTGTTTTTGCTAGAACCTCAAGATCCATTGACCAGAGTAAAATGCAAGTGATGAGCAACAAGATGCCTCTGTGCATATTTTGATGTTTCAACAATGATCTTAATGACCAAGCAGTTCATAGGGATCTAGATCCAAACCAACGAAGGCTTTAAACATCAAAACCAGCACTTTGAATTGAGATTGGAAGCAAAGCAACAGCAACTGCAATTTAAAGAGAAGACACAACCAACTGCCCCGTCAGTGACTGCAGGAGTTGCCCCTTTCCCAGGCAGTCTGAAGGTGTGGTTAGTGTGGATCCTCCTTAGCCAGTTCAAGGGCAGAGTGGTAGTAGTAAATAAATGAGACAGAAGGGTTGCAGACTGACCTGCATGACAGGGCACTTGGTATTTGTTTCTTAAACATTATAGCCCAAGAGTGACAATTGCCATATAGAGAATACTCCCCCTTCCCAAGGCGTGAGTTCTTCTATGCATTACAGAGGCCGAAGTCCTCTGTTTATCAGATATTCTCCTACCTCTGCAAGGAAAATGCCAGCAGATGGTAAAGAACTTTGGGACTTGCAGTTACAGAAAGCGCCTGTCCCTCAAGATGGCCCTGCTCTCTCCTTCTCCTGAACTCGGAGCTCTACAATTTCCTACCTACTTCCTTTTTCCATTCTGCAGGGGAGCCTGGTCCTGCAGCTGAAAATTTAGGTGGTTGCCCTTTCTAATATTGGTTCTGGTTAGTAAATTTTACAAGATTTGGACACTGTGTTGTTGCCATATGCTGTCAGTTCATTTCTGACTTTCGGCACCTTTATGAATTAATGACCTTGAAAAGGTCCTGTCATTAACAGTGCTAATCAAGTCAGGCAAACTAAAGTCTGTGACTTGCTTAGTTGCATCAAATCATTTCATGTTAGGGAGTCCTCTTTTTTTCTGCTGCCTTCAACTTTTCCTACTTGTCTTTCCCAGTAAGGCTCATCTTTCTATGACGTGTCCAAAATATAACCTAAGTTTAATCATTTTAGTTTCTTGTGGATGTTAGACTTGAATTCCATGTAGATACAGGAAGGCAGATTTGTATAAACATTTTCAAATATTATCTACAATTTGGCCCATTTTTCCCCCCTTACTGTAATAGGTTTCCATTCTAGCCTGGATGAACCGCCATGTCCCAGTGAGATATTCTTTCCCTTTACCCGTGTTTGACCCCTGATCCTGACATGTTGAATGTGCCACTTGTTCACTTCTGTCCCTGTTTCTTTGCTCATCACGGCACTGAGCAGCACGAGGAGGCTGGCAGTCAGTATGTGGTGATGAGAATCATGGCAGGTCACTCTGATGCCTTGACAGCTTTTTGACAGTCAGTAATTGCTTTCCTGCTACAGCTCTTTTGAGCAGAGAGTTTCTGGCCAAAGCAATTTGCTTCCCATCAATTTTTATTCCTTGGTTTTTAAAAGGAAAAAAAAACCTTTCTCCAACAACAAACAAACAAACATGGAAACCTCTTTATTTAGCAGGCCTGATGTCATTCACTTTTGCAAGGGCATCCTTATCCTGCAGAGAGTGCAATATTAAAAGGAATTCTTCCTTTTAGGGACTGCCTGAAATACCCATTCCATCACTCTTTCCCCCGTGGTTCACTCCTCCTTGGCTTTCAATTGTTGCTCATGCATTTTACTGAAAGATCATAGGGATTTTTGCTATCCCCACTTCCACCAAAGAAGACATGATAGTGTATTATCAAGTTGAGGCTACCTGTTGAGCAAGGTCTTGAACCTCTCCCACTGCTTGGGAGGAGAAGCACCTCATTCTTCGGGCTCCCATTGCCATTCCACAATCCCTTCTCCATCTCTGTTGCTGATGTAATCTCTCCTTCACAACCTCCCCACTTCCTTGCCTATCCTCGCTACAAAGAAGTACCATCTGCAGCCAGTATGTCTTAACGCAACGTGCTACCTCTGTGTAAAGATGTGTTGTCCACTTTCTGCAGCTGCCGTTTCTTTACAGGAAAAATGATTCTCAGGGCGGTTAAGCCGCAAGGAGGCAAGGGGTAACATCAAAATGGTGTGGATGGGGAGTGGCCGTGGCAGTGAAGTGGCAGGGACCACTACAGAGGCACAGGGGGTAGGGAGGCAGTTGGAATGGTTTCAGGTCCCTCCAGGAAGAGCACAGCACTTCGCTACCCCTCGTGCCCCACTACTGAGGGGCCACTTCACTCAGCCTAACGGTAGAACCAGCCCTGCTTTAAATCCAGATGTTCCAACACTCTGAACACTTACTATTTTTTCAGACCACCTTTAATCTTGAGCTGTTATTTAAGAAGGGGGCAAATTGTGGGGTCAAATCTGGGGTGGAGGAGGTTCAAAAAAGAAAATCTCATGGAGAGAGGAAGTGATAAAGCTGTATGAAACTTGAGGTGGTGGGGAAAGTGACATTTTGTAAATTGTGCTATACATGATGGAAAGGAATTGTTTCCCCTCCACACACACTTTTTAAAAAAAGCTCATCATGACCATTCATAGTGGGCAGTGAGACTCCGTGCGTAGCATCCATCCTGACCATGTTTTTCTAAGTCCTAAGTTGGGAAAATTCCTTGCAGGAGTGAAGCTACGTGGGCATTTGTCTGCCTCAATCTCCAGAAAACAATCTTAGGATGGATTCTGCATGGAAAAGTTCAGCCCTAATTAAAAGAGAAATTTGTTGAATTCACAGTTGTGTAGAAAAACACCTTATTTTGCACCTCCCAAGATTGCCAATGGATTGCTTAGAAATCTGTTCATTTGTGGCACATGTGGTATATTTTGGAAGGAAAATGCCTGCAAAACTATGTGCACTGCTTTAAAATGTAAGCAACAAAAAAGCACAATAACACTGTTGTAAGCTCATGTAAGATGACTACATTAAAATCTGTAAAGCAAAAAACATGCACATATTTCCATGCAGGAAAAAGAAGAGTCTTGCAACCTGGTATGGAAATGGGAACAGAACAAGAATGGGAAGCTTAGGGATTCAAGGAGAACAAGACTGACAGATGTTCTGATCCCTAGTTGCAAACATCTGCAACAAGGCTTTATTTCAATTGAAAGATAGAAGCAAACTTTGGCCTAATGTAAGGCTAACGTCTCATCTGACTCCAGTTTCTTAGAATGTTGGGATCTTAAAAACATGTGAAATTCCCTTCATTGATAAACCAACCAATGACAAAGGGCTGAAGTTTTGCCATTGGTTTTAGATTGCATGTGTCCATTGAAGAGATGGACCACAGTGTGTAGCTCTTTCGTAACAGCTTGCATCGTATCTTCTCTTTGATTATCCATTCTACTCAGGTACAAGGTGTAATTCTATATGCCAAGAAACCATTTAGTAAGCCAAAAGAGATGTTTGTGTCGAACCCTACCAAACTGTTGCATTTTTTACTTGAGTGAAATTCAAAGTTATTCTTTGCTTGACTTAAAGACAAAATAGAGTTATTTCTCTGTAGAAAGTTAATCTAGGTTGAAACTTTTTAAAAGAAGTTAGTCTCTGTGTATTAATGTAAACCTTTTCACAGGGGTTTATTTACTTTGAATCTTCCATTTACAACTTCCACTCCCTCCATGGTGTCTATCTTCAGTGGACATATACAGGTATTTATGCACATGAACAAGGTGAACACAGGGTGAAGGGTCAAATAGTACTGCATGGCTCAGAATGGAGAAGCGTCCTACGCTACACAATTGTTGTAGTATAAAACCATTGCTATCATCAAGAGCAACACCAATATTGGAAGATGATGATTATGTCTCAGATAATAAAGTTACATGTGACTGCTGTTGGTTAAACTTTTCAGCTATGGGAGGAGGATGTTTTGGCCTGTAACTAAAAAGATTTGGACACTTTCTTCGTAGGTCATCTTAGGACCGTAGAAGATATTTCATATTTTTGTAACATCATCTTTCCCTGTATCCTGTATTTTCTTTCAGAGTGCTTCCCATGCTAAACATATCATGGCTACACTCATAAGTAGCTTAAAAAATACCTGAGCACTAAGTATTACATAAAGGTGACCAGACTGACCCTAATTGTGAGCAGTGGTGGTTATTACATCTGTTAGAAAAAGTGAATTCGGGATCTCACATTTCCTGCACTTCAGCACTCTTGAAATGTTCCTGTAGCTTTAAGCTCCTGCCCTCTTACTTATGCTTCCCTGAAGCTGCAATGAGTAGAGTTAATCTCATGTAGTTTAAGGAGTTATTCAGTGGGGGCTCACGCGATGATGAATGTTGAAACCATTACCGGCAAAGCACCAGGGCTCCATGGAGCTGTTTAAAAATGCATTCTCCCATGTAAATTTCTGCTTCATCAATCCTTATGACATGTCAAACATTGCTATTGTTTCCTGAACAAATTGTACGACATGCCCTTTTCTGCAGATTTGTGCACAAGAGCAGAACTGTTCCATAGCTTCGCCTTCCGCTTTTGTCTCTGAGCAGGTTTTATGGCAGCAGCTGCAACTGTGCCGATTTTGATCGCATGTAGATGATGGATGTGTAGGAACAAAGAGTGGGAGGGATGGGCTGTACGTGTAGTAAATGTGGGAGTAGATAGGTACAAGATAGGCATGCTTGAGAGGTGTAAAAGCTTGGAAGACACATAAGCAGAAGTGAGCAGATATAAATACACATACTATAGTGGGACAAATAAATATTTGTAGAGAGAGAAGGGGAGCAAGGCTTGCCATCGACTTTGCTCAGCCCCCTCCAACAGGTTCCTCTCGCCATCAGCGATCACCTGGCAGATGTTTTGCCCATCAGGCTGCAGCAGAGGGACAGAAAGGAGGCAGGGTCATCATAAGAACTTTGTAAGGAGGAACTAGTGCCTGACTTACCCCCTCTCTTCTCCAATTTCCTTTAGTTTTGTGTCATTTAAATGGTCAGCCTGAGGACATACTATTGTTCCTTGCAAGGGAGTCCCTTTTAAAAATATTTTTTTATATTCCACCCACCCACCCCCGTGTGTTTTTTCTTTTTGTACAGCAACTGGGTAAAAATCCGAAAAAGGGAGAGAGAGAGGGTGAATAAAATAAAATTATTCCAATCATACTCATCAGCTTTAAGTTACATATTGTAAACTCCTCCGCGTCTTTACCAATATTGTTACAAGGAATGTCCAGCAAAGATTTGCAGTACCTTTTGTAGCCTGACAAAGATCTCTAGAGGGCTGCCAAGGCACATTAGTGTAGAATTTGCCTCATGACAGGTATTTTTGCTACAGTGAGGTCAGTAGGGCCCATGCTCCCATCAACTGCACCTATCACTGAGACCCAGATGCCACATCCTGCAAGCTGCAGGGTCCTCATAGCTATAGTAAAGGATGTTCACAATCATTGGCAAAGTGACTTGAGACTATTTCTGAGAACTTAATTTTTATGCTCCATGTGACAATAGAGACCAAAATGAGCTAGAAACAGTGAACACATAGTTCAAAAATTAGCAAATTGCTCCATATTTCATGAATATTCATTTGATTTTATGACTGTGTGAAGTAGTTATTTGAAATAACACTTTCCCCCCTCCTCTTTAGCATTTAGTATTTTTATTCAAATCCAAATTTACCCATTAGGACTCAGGTTTGTCAGGATTCCTGGCAGATGACATTGTGACAGGGGGTCCACCAGCACAGTTGTAACTAGAAATGTTAGCTTCTGGGGGAAATGACACCTTCACCCATTCACAGCTTACTAAAATGTGGGCATGAGCAGCTCCTATCAAGGAAAATGAGGAATATAATGTAGAGCTTCCCTAATGAAAGGGAAGACTTATCCTTTAAAGGAAAGGAAAGTAAGTAGGGTCAGGAAACATTGCTCTCTTTTTCCAGATGCTACTCTAAATTTTAGTTCCTGAGTCAAAGCCCTGGTTGCCTCCACCACCACCCTGCCTACTAGAGAACCAAAAAGGCCAAGCCTTAGATTTTTCTTCTGTTTAGTGTTTTGCACTACTTTTTGAACAATTGTTGTATCATTATATGAACATTTATCCATATCTGGTCGCACTCAATACAAAAGTACTCACTTGAACAAGTACAAATTTATTTTCCTTTCTAAAATGATTTGACTTTTTTTTATGGTTAAATTTCTTTTATCACAAAATTGGTTAGTGCAGAATTTCACTTCAAAATCAGCCCACCCCATATATCTCCTTTTATGTCTCACCTGACTTTCTGCCTTACAAGAGTGTGGTTGGTTGGTTGGTTTTGCAGAAAGGGGGGAAATGGAAGCAATGGTGGTAAAATACAGGAAGCTAATAAGCAGGGAAGAATGTTTCTGGATCTGCTGTAAAATTCAGTGAATGAGGCAGGCCAATTGCATAATAACAGCATCAACTGGAAGCACCCATAAAGATTCATCTAGATGCCAGGATATCCAGCTGTATACATTGTAGTTATGAAATGGGAAGCACTCCTGAGGATCAGAATCAATAAATATGGGGTTGGAATACCTTTAGGATAGATGGTCCAGAATCTTATTGATACGTATGTAAGATTTGCATAACTTGCTTTGCAGTTGATTGCTGAGATGGTAGTGTGCACCGTGGTTGCCCAGGTGGGTGTATGTGACCAAGCTTGTGACCAAGACAAGTGCTGGCACCTCATCAATCAGCCAAAGTGAAATTATGCAAATCTTATGCAAACACCAATAGAATTTTGGCCATAGTATGGCAATGGTGCTATACAGATCCTACACTGTCTTGCTTTTGATGATATAAGTGCACAGAGAGAGAGAGAGAGAGAGAGAGAGAGAGAGAGGCACACAGGCACTGTGAATAAATCCATGGGATTTGATCACAATGAAAACAGGATTTCAGTTTGTTGTTACCTTTCCCCCTCTTCATGTAGAGTGTGACTCCCTAAGACACCTCCATCTGTTCTAGATAACCAGGTATTTAGTGAAGTGAACATTACAACAGCCACAAAATTAAAAGTGTCCAAAGCATATGTTCTGATTTTTCTGCTGTAGCTTTTGTCAAATAACAATAATCTATATTATTTCCCTGGCTGCTTCTGTAAGACACATGAACCTCTGTATCATGCGACTTGGAAACTCCTTCAGTTTATAAAAGACCCCACTCATCTTGATCCTGCTTGCCCTGGTGTAAATAATTTTTTTTAAAAAAAGCCTTCAGAATTTATTCTGAGAAAACTGGGTCTAAAGGGAACTGAGAGGCAAGGAAAGGATTGCTTTTTCCATCTTGAGACAATCACTGCCTGAATGTGTCAAATGTGTTTTGTCTTGGCAGGGCAATGATGTTTTCGAGGCTGATGATTACGCATATTATTGCTGTCCTAGGTAAAATGGCAGATCCATCACAGACAGTTTGTGAGACAGCAGGACCAGTGAGAGAACAAGCAGCCACCCGTGTACTTCTAGCAGAAGAAGCACAGGACCTGAAGGAGTGCTTGTTACCTCTCCTTCTCAAAAAGAAAAGAAATCAGGCATGAAAATTGCCTAAAGATACTTTCTTGGAGATGGTTGCACAGGGTCTTGTTTAGCATGGTAGGAAATCACTGAATCAGGGATGTGTTGTTGAGTCTTGCTTCAGTCCTCCCCTGCCCCCCGAACTGCCAAACTACTCTAGTTGAGTCTTAGAGAACCACTCTTCTAACATTGCACTGTGTAACCTTCTTATGACCTTCTTCTTCCTACAGTTTCCCTTCCCCCATCTGGATGTCGATAGAAGAAAATTATACTTCCCCCAGCATTGTCCATCACTGAAATAAGCACTTACAAATACAATTATAAAGGGCAAAATAGGGGGATTAGTTTTGCTGGTAATGCTCACAGTCAGTAGCATCTCCAAGCTTCATATAAATCATTACCTCATCAATGACCAACATGTGTATTTGGAAAGCCCATTTATCGTGTTGATTCTGTCCTTTCTTGCCTTACTTATACCAAATCAGAAGGAAAGTGCTAGCTTGGTTAAGCTGGATATCTGGAACGCATGGGGAAAAGTTATGAGAACAGGCATATCAACCACGTTATGTAAAATAATCTGTGATGGCTCAAAGTCTCCCATCTCCCTACTTGCATTTCTTTTTAACAGGACACATGGTTAACTGATGTCAGAAGTTCTTTGAGCAGTGGTGTTGTGTTCTCACCTTCTACCAATCTGATTTCATTCTCATACCTGCTGGCTGAAATCCTGTTACACAGTTATGTAAAGGGCATAACACTTAGTGGTGAATTGCCATTCATTAAGAAATTTCAGTAGGCATTATCTGTTGCATACCGAGTCACACAACTCGGCATATAACAGATAATATCTATGGTGATTTCTTAACTACAGGAATTCACTGCTAAAAGTTACCTCTTTTGAGTAACTACACCACAGAATTTCAGTCACTATATTTATAGGCCAAATTCTTTTTTTAAGTGTGGCCTAGACAAAGATTTTTCTTCACTACACCTTTGTTAATCTCTTTATCTGTGCTTAGGTGTATTTGTAACCTTTTAATGACTTCTTAATCATTCTTTGTGACCACTTTTAAGATCACTAGATGATGGTTTCATGACCCATAACAACCACTGGCCAAAATCCTGTTACACAGCTCTGCCTGCACAATGGAGATGCATCATCTGTAGCAAGTGGACACTGATACGTCTTCCCTTTTCAATTTTAGGGTGTGCATGGTTCACATGCAATGAGAGGAAGTCATATGCACCCCAAAATTGAAACAGGAAGTCTTTAATCAGTGGCAGTCTGCCCCATGGTTATGCCAGTCCCATTGAACAGGTGGAATCAGCCCAACAGGATTTTGGTCAATGACATATAAGAGTTATTTGACAGTTTATGGTTATTAACTGACTATTAACAGCCATAACGTCCTGGTACATTCTGTATTTCCATTACATTTTATATCTCTGCCCCCAGTGTGCATAAATGACTGTCCACTGAGATTATGTATTTGAGGAAATGGGCTGCAGTCCAGGAAGGCCTATGTCAAATAAAACTCCTTTGTTGATTTTGGAAGCAGACTGACATGGCTACCCATCTAGAAATAAATTATCATTGTTTATAACAAAATTAAAGCATCATGAAGTGACGTGTGTGACTTTTAATTTGAAATATATTTTTTGAAACATTCAGATTCTAGTTATATAAAAACAGATTAAGCCAGATGTATTTCCATCTGACGCTAGTTGATTGATTGATGGTGCTAGAGGGAAATGTTGCATGCTTGTTTTCCACTATGTTTCATCCCCCAGGTTGTACAAATGAAAAATTTAGCATATCTGTGTTGAGTATCACCAATATTAATTAGTGCCTATAGTTTGTTGTGCCATCATTACTTATAATGTTATTTCTGGTAAATCTATCTAAGGAAATAGTTGTGCCAACAAATTTAAACCATGCTGTTTTGTCTACATTCATCTACATACATCCAGTCATCATCTGGATGTTCACTATTCTCTCTCTTTTTTAAAGTACTCTAGACATTTGCTTGACCAAAAATAATAGTAGAACAAAAGGTATGAATCATCATCATCATCTTAGAACTTCAGAGCTGGAAGGAATCCTATGGATATCAAGTCCAGCCCCTGTCAAGGATGCTCATGAGGAATAAAACTCCCAACATCAGACCTAAACCACTGAGCTATCCAGCAGTTCTATTACAGTGGATTGTAATCCACATAACCTTGTGCTGAAACAAATCTGTTTTCCTTAAAGGTGCCACAAGAAGACTCTCCCTACCACTGTTTTTGACAATCACAGAAAGTGATACTCCAATTGCACCATCTTCAGTTTTCTTAAAGAACACTCTTCAGCCCTTGTCTTGGTGCTGAAGGCAGAGTGGTTAGTGTTTCAGAACAGAAGAACCTCATTCTATTACACTGTCATGCCACCTTTTCCCACTGCAGCTGGCATATGGCATTTGTGCCCAGCCATAAACGTGCCTGGAATAAAGAAATAAACAGAAGATTGGAGTGGGTGGTTGTGCCCATAATTTAAAAATAATAATGTTTATGGGAAGTAAGGAGAGATTAGCCTGTGTCTCCTGGCCCTTCTATATTTTTGAGACTCTTAATAGAATGCACAAAGTAGTACCCAGAAATCTGGCCTTTTTTGCAAAGTGGCTCGTCTCCAGGGGCTATTCGGCTGAAGAGCCATCTGGATACCTATGGTCAGATGAACCAGCTCCATTAGTTCATAGCAGCTTGAGAGACAAAAAGAGAGGAGCTATCTGCCAAAGGATCGTATAGGACTGAACATGAGCAAGTAGCCATCCTGCATGACCAGCTTGTTAGTCTCTTCTCCCTAATGAGGTGGAACACATTTTGTCCAGGAGTACAAGGAGCCCATTCCCAGTGCCACGGTCTGAACCAATGAAAATCAAAGTCGGATTCTGTGAGACCATACTGTGACAATAACCCACCCAAGAGAAAATTGCAGCCCTCTTAGACTCCAGCTGGCAGGGCTGGGTAAACACCTGGAAAGTCTGCTGCATGGGGCTGAATGGCTGCAAATTGATAGGTATATTGCATCCTACTGGGTAACCCCTGCCAAACGAAGCAACAATACTGCTGAACAGAAGACTGTTGAATGAAAGGAGAAGAGAAAAACGGAAAGGAAAAATAGGGTTACTTGGGCAAAGGAAGGGGCTTAGACAGATACCATCTTTTGATCTGTTTCCAACAAATTCATAGCTTCTACCTTCCTTAAATATCAGCAGATATTTGTTTGATCTGGAAATGCAAGGCTTCCTTTAAAAGTCCTTTTTTCTGGTATTTAACCTGCTTAAGGGCACAACTACACTGTTGAATTAAATCGGCAATGGGTTTGGGTTTTTTTTACAATTGATATAACGTATAAGGTTTTTATTAGTGTGTGCATCCTCATGGAAACTGCATCCCATGTTTTGCCTCTATGTTGTAAGTAGATGGGGAGAGGGAATTTCTCCCAGCCTTCCATTTGGTGAAGGCTTCTCTCGGGCCGGGGGGAGGTTAGGTAGGTGGGGGTGGCGGCTTCCCCTTGCTCTGGAGACCAGTCACCCCACTTTCTCCAACTGCTAAGAGCTCTGCAGAAACAGGATGGAGTGTGCAGTCCACATTCCAGCAAGGGGGAGTTCCCAGGAAGAGGTTAGGACAACAAGAAAAGCAATTTTTAATGCAGCTGAGGGGATGATAGTATGAGAAGAAGAAGCCTGTGTACACAGTCTCATGTTTCTAATATTTAATTTTTTGAAATAAGAAGTGGCATAGTGCTAGATCAGTGATAAAATACAAACAGATTTTTTAAAAGGAAGAGTTCAGACTGCAGAGTATCCTGCAGTTGGCAAACCCCACAAACCCTTATAGACACTATTTACTCTGACACAGACATTCACACATGCCAAAATGAGTCAAACAAATTTGACTAGAACTGACTTAAAATAAACAATCCCCTCATAAATGTTTTGAAAAACTTGCTTTCCAACGAAAAAACATGCACTTAGCTGTATATCATGTATATTTAAATCAATTTCAAGGGTTCTAAACCCGACACAAAACCAGGAGTACTATGACGTACTATAACAGAGCCCTCAGTTACCCTGTTAAAACCCACTTTAAAGCTACTTTTTCTAAGGTTCTGTAATCCTTGGGTCAATAGATTGCTTTGTAGATATAATAAGGCTATAATGAACTTGTAGGAAAGCTTGTGATCTTAAGTCAGGAACCTCGAGATTAAGGGACAGTATCAGCAGTTTTACCTCACTGCAATCCCATTGCAAAATAGGGAAGTATTTCCCATTACTGTTTCAAGTATTAATGCTGTGAGCATGCATTTTGCCAATTTGAGCAGCCATTTTATTGAGGTAATTGCTTTGGATAACCCCACATGTCCATCTGAAAGTGAAACTATGAGGAAAGGTTCTTGGTGATCCTATAGTGTACCTGAATGCATACATGTAGACATGTAAGACATATGGAAACGGTCCTTGTGACTAAGCTTTTGCAAAATGAAGCTTTAATATCAGTTTGTTTCATTTATAGTTTAATTTTTGAACATATAAATGAAATACTGTGCAGAAGATATAATTAAACGTGTCTTCTGAGACAATTCTACTCAATAAAAAGTGATACAAATATGTCACTTACTAAGCTGGAAGGATATTCAAGGTGTAGCTTGGTCTTCCAAAGTGGTTTTCTACATTTTTTCCCTTTAACTATCTTTATTGATTTACGATTCTTTCCTCATCCACCACTGCACATGCCCAGCCATTACCACCATCAGTAGGCTAAGAGAAGAAAAAGATGTAACCATTTGTGGCCTTTCAAAATAGGCCAAGGCATTAATAGATAGAGAAGGATATAAAACAAGGGTTTGGTTTTTTTTTTCTGTGTTGGCCATAAAGCTCTTTGCAAGCTGGCATGAAATGCATTCTAACATAGCTTTTACTTATATCCATCAGCCTCCAACAAGTTCAGGCTGAAACCAATTCAGGAAATATGTTAAAAAACAAGATAGTTTGAGAATTCATTCCATATTTCTCATTTTAAAATACAAATTTGTCCCCTTTGCCTTTCCTGCCACTCATGCATATTTTATATATTCATTAGAGCCAAGACTTTAAAACACCCACAAATCTTGCCTTGCTCACCAAGAGTGACACTGTGAGCTTTACACACCTTCCTAGGAAGGCTGATGTTTTTTGTTTTTGTCATGACCAGATTGTGAAATCTGTCGCACCTTCAAAATATTTGGAAGGACATATTCATAGCAATGAAAGTCTTCAGGTTCTCCTTCGAGTGGGAATCTTTCTTGCCCACTTCCCGCTGGTTTTGCATTCATGTTTCTAGCAGAAAGAATTGTGGGCAGGAGACATCTTGTCCATTCCAGAGGCAAAAATATTCAAGTCCCTTTCAGAACAAAGCTGTGTGTTTCTGTGCTAATCAATAATGGTCCTTTTTTCTTGTCTGAACAAACTCTGAGTCCACAAAGCCTCCTCATCAGAACTTGGAAAAGTACTGGTCATGAGGGATTCAGGTTGGTTGTGGTAGTCCAAAAAAAAAAGAAGAAGAAGAATAAACTTTTCCAAGGTCTGTTCCTGATTCCCTGTATCCCTTGTACATACTGGCAAACTTTCTATTGATTTCATCTGATTATATTGTTAATCTGATGAGAAGGAGTCTATGTAGTAATATGTGAGTATCTGAAACCAGAGGAATATACAGTAATAGTGGCTGATTG
This sequence comes from Intellagama lesueurii, assembly GCA_037013535.1. Taxonomy (NCBI): domain Eukaryota; kingdom Metazoa; phylum Chordata; class Lepidosauria; order Squamata; family Agamidae; genus Intellagama; species Intellagama lesueurii. The sequence continues at coordinate 176,184,884 of JBAJHW010000003.1, read as the reverse complement.
ATGCTGTTATTGGAGGCTTGATTTTTCCCTTGCTAATAATGTGTCAGAATTAATAAATGGGCATTTTCAACGACCGGATCAAAAAGGGAGAAAAAATAAATCTCAGAAGTTATTGAATAAAGCGTATGAAAGCTCTCATTATACCTAATGCACTTCAAGCGTAGCCAGTCTTTGTTAAAGGTGCTTGTCACGAGTGCTCTTCCAAAAGACAAAGGTATCCCCCATTCAGGATATACAAGAAGTTGATACTCTAAAAGCATTAAGTATGACTACTGTAAATTAAAGTGCTTCCTAAATAAAATATAGTTTTTCTTAATCACCTTGTGAGGTTTGATAGTCTGAACAAACCAGATGTTTAGCAGGATGTGTGAAGCTATCCATTTAATTTAGAGCTGACAGCATTTGATGTTAGAGTGTCAGCTGAAGGAGAAAAGAAATAGGAAATGGAGAGTGGTGGGTAGGAGAAGAAATTGGCCTTCATAGGCCCCTAGCAGTTTGCAAGGGCTGTCCTAAAAAGGAGGGTTAGCCGTTGCAGGCATGAGTGCCATATGGTTAAAAAAGAAAAAAACATACACACACAACCCATACTGTGTGGAGATTCTGAGGGAGAAAGGAAAGAAAAGAGGTCATAAAACTGTATTTCCCTCTTTTTTTTTCTTTTTTCTTTGGTTCCTGTAGAAGCCTGTTTATGAGGCATGTTAGTTGTATACAGGGACATGGGATTTTTTTATTATTATTATCTGTTTTATTATTATTCATACATACCTACAAAGCAACAAAATAACACAAAACAAAAAGCCACAAAAACAATAAAAACAAAACATCCATACTACATATATAGATCTGAGATTTTCTCTATCAGCTAGGTCATCTAATATCATCAGCGAGTTCTTGTAAGCACTGGTTCGCTACAATATTTTCTTCCCCTAATTTCCTGTCTCTTTCTGGGCCCAATTATACATCAGCTTCCAGCTTTCATTTACAAAACGTCTTGGTTGGTCCCGTAGTCCCTCTGAAAGCATGTCTAGTTCTGCAATGTCCAATAGTTTCTTTAGTACCTCCTCCATCATTGGTATTTCTCCAGTCTTCCATTTTTGGACCCAGAGCAACCTAGCTGGTGTAAATATATACAGTAGACTATATTTTATTTTATCAACAATCTCTGGCATTATATTCAATAAAAACATTTCAGGCTTAAAGTTTAATTTTTGCTGAACAATTTCTTGTGACATTTCCCAGACCTGTAACCAAATTTTTTTTTGCCTTTTCACTTGACCACCATACATGACAATATGTTCCCAGGATTTTCCTGCATTACCAACGTGCATTACTGATCCCTTTTGACATTTTTGCCAATCTTACCAGTGTGAGATGCCATCTGTAAAACATTTTAAGGATATTTTCTCTAAGATTAACTGGTTATAATTATCTTATAATTATCTTTCCACATTCTCGTCCAGTCATCTATATCAATGTTATAACCAACATTTTGTGCCCATTTGACCATCACCTCCTTTACCCTCTCATCTTCCAGATCATACTCTAATAAATATGTAATTTTTTTTCTCCTTTGTGTAAATCCACAGTTCATCCATCTGAATTTTCCCCTCATAAAATAACATATTTTTATCCTTTTTATACCTTGATTCTAATTTTTATACCACCAATCTATTGATAGACCCAAGTCCTCTAAATCTTGTTTGTTTTTTAGAGTTTGATATTTAGTTAGTAAGTCTTTAAATGTGAGTAAAGCTCCTTCCTGGTTTAACACTGTCATTGTAAAGGGCTCTATTAGAGCTATCCACATTGGAATTTTCTTGTAGATTTGCACTTGAAATTTTTGCCATATTAAATATAGAGCTTTCCTCACAATACATTCTGAGAAATGTGTCTGTTCTTTAACTATACCATACATATGCATGCCAACCCATTTTTAAATCATGACCTTCCAATTTCAAAAGTCTTTGGTTTTCTATTGTTATCCATTCTTTTATCCAAATCATAGTGCAGGCCTTGTAGTATAATAGCCAGTTCGGCAGTCCTAGTCCTCCTCTCTCTTTTAAATCTTCTAGTGCTCTGAGTTTTATTCTTGGCTTTTTGGCCTTCCAGACAGATTTCGAGATCAGGCTGTCCAGGTCCTTAAAGGATTTATAATTTAGTAATATTGGTAGATTTTAAAATAGAAATAGCAATTTTGGTAAAATGTTCATCTTTATTATCGAGATTCGTCCTATCATTGAGATTTGTAGCTTGTTCCAATCTTCCAGATCTCTCTGTATTTCTGGATTGAGAGATAATTTTCTTTCATTAGATTACTTGTTTTTTTTGTGATGATGACTCCTAAATATTTGACCTTTTGTACCTCCTCAAAGCCAGTTTCCATTTTCCATTTTTCCACATCTTCTCTGTTCATATTTTAGTCAAAAATTTAGTTTTTTGATAGTTTATTTTAAGTCTTGCAACAGCTCCAAACTCTGCTATTGTTCCCAATAGTTCTCCCATACTATCCAGGGGATTTTCTAATATCAATGCTAGGTCATCTGCGTATGCTTGTAGTTTATATTCTTCTCCCCTGATTCTGAGGCCTCTAATTCCACTATTTTCTCTTATTTGTCTATTTAGAGTTTCTAAACTTAGAATGAATAACAACGGAGATAGAGGGCAGCCCTGCCTTGTGCCTTGCTCGATTTGGATATCTTCAGTTGTTGAACATTGACTTTAATCTTAGCCTTCTATTTAGTGTATATTGCTTTAATTGCTTATAAAAAATTCCCTTCTGCCCCCATCTTCTTTAATTGCAATAGCATAAATTCCCAATTCACATTATCGAAGGCCTTTTCCGCATCTAAAAAGATCAACATCATTTGTTTTTCTGGATGTATTTCATAATATTCCAAAATGTCTATTATTGATCTTATATTTGATGTAAGTTTCCGTTTGGGGATTGAAGCCTGTTTGATTATTATGTATCATTTCAGTAAGTATGGAAATGGGATTTTTTAAATGACTTGCCACTGAAGATGGAATTAACCCTGTATAACTATCTTTTTGTGTAAATAGCACACTTGTCGGCCATCCTTGTCCTTGCAATTTTCTCTTGCAACCTCCATCTGTGGCAAAACCAGTCCTTGCAATCTTTTGATTCTTTTCAGCATCCTAGACTCAAAACCATGAAGACTCAACTAGAATAGGCCCACTTGAATCAATGGAACTTATGGAGGAGTTGACTCACCAAATCTCCACTGATTGTGTGGGCCTACTCTGGTTGCAACTTACTTTGCTAAACAATAGGATTTCAGCCAATATGTATTATAAGTAGAATTCATTATTCTGTTGTATGTCTACTAAATGCTGGGTTGACTATCTTATGTTTTATCACAATAATTTTTAATATGCTGGAAGAGTTAGGATTTTCTTTCAAGGTTAGAGTTAAATTCACTCTTCTGCAATATTTTCATTACTAGCATTGTTTATTGTTGTTGTTGTTTTTAGGCAACAGACAATGATGTGGGCTCTTATGGAAAAGTCAACTACTATTTCAGTGATGATCCTGACAGGTAGGTGCTACGCTGTGAGCTCGCTTCACTTCATTCTGAGGTGATGTTGACTTACACTGTCAGTAGTCTGAATCTTATTGATGTGTTATCAGTTAATAATAACTATGTGCCATCAAATCAATTCTGATTTATGGCAACCGTTTCCAGGGTTTTCTAGGAAATGTGTACCCAGAAGTGGTTTCCCTTTCATTCTCTTTCTGTACCAATTTAAAAGCCATACTCTCTTGTCATAGTTGTTTGATATTATCATATAAGTTCTCTGGAAAATGGAACTTCGTCAAGGTAAAAAAAAGTGCTTGTATTGGATTGGATTGATGATTGCCAGGTCTCAATGTGTCAGCTGGAATCTCAGGACATTGCTTTGCTTTTCCAGGTCTCTAGGCAGGGAGATAAATCTGGAGTGAAGCAGTGCTTGAGGAGGAGAAATTTTGCTTTGTGTGTGTAAGGCGCCTTAAAGCATGTGCACCATCTCCAACCACTCCCAGTTGGCAGCAAGGTTCACTGCTGCTCACTGTGTGTATTGGACTTATTCCATACCAGCCTTTCCCTGCCTCTGTTACATCACAAGGACTCTCTCCTGTAGCATCAGAAGGACCCACTCCCTGCTGTCAGCTTTTTCACCCTGACATCTCAAGGAATGGGTTTCTGATGACCTGACAACCCTAGCCATTGCCTTTTGTCACATCATGGTAAGACAAGTTTTGTTATCAGGGAAAGAAAAACAGAGTTGAAGGAAGGAGGGAAGCAATACTGTAGCAGAGCAAGGAGCAAGCAAGAAAGGTAGAGGCCAGAGGAAAATAGTTATAAATTATTACCCAAGCCCCATTGTTAGTTCCAAAAAAGTAGAACCATTAAATCAGTGGGAGTTATATAAGTGTTGACTTATCTAAGTCTCTTTAGGCCAATGAGTTCCTCGAGTCATGGGACTCCCTGTCAGCCAGACTTAAGTCACACTGGTAACTCGACTCAGACTTAGCTCAGTTTTGTTTTTGTTTTTCAATGATTCTGACTCGACTTGCGACTTGGAACCCACCCACCCCTTCCTTTTTTCTGGGGAGAAGATGGAGGGTTTGTTTTTAATAGGGACTCAGGCTTGGGGCTTGAGACTCAGGACTTGGTACCAAAGACTCAGACATGGTCTTGGGACTCGGACCCAAAGACTTGCCAACATCCCTGGCTGCTACATGCTTATATTATGAACTAAGCATTAACTCATGGCTTGGCCCCTAGGCTTTCAGGTATTTAGTGCCCCCTCCACAGAGTGCAACGTGCCTTTATCTATTGGAGCCCTGGAGCACTGCCACAAAAAAATAATTAATTATGGAAAAGTCAGCTACAGGACCCTCATCCCTGCAAGGCCCCTAGGCTTCAGCCTAGTCAGCCTTATGATTAATACAGCCTTGCTAAGCATGCCTGCCTTGCTCAGCTGAGCGTAAGAATGTCCCTTGGTCATGACTACAGCATGGACAAAATGAACAGTTGACATAGCTATCTTCCAGTATTTATTCAACAGACTGACCTGGCATAGTATGTTTGGTAGGATTCCTTAAATTCTCTGTGCTTGGGTTTTTGTTTTGTTGTGTTGTGTTTTTCAGATTCTCATTAGATAAGGACACAGGCATAATCACACTGATCGGTCGGCTTGATTTTGAGACAACCCAACGCTATACTTTGACAGTCATTGCCAGAGATGGAGGTGGAGAAGAGACAACAGGAAGAGTCAGGATCAATGTTCTGGATGTGAATGACAATATCCCCACTTTCCAAAAGGATTCCTATTTGGGGGCTCTGCGGGAAAATGAGCCTTCAGTCACTCAGGTGGTCCGTGTGAGGGTAAGAAACTGATATTTAGAAGCCCTTTAATAGATGTAATTTGTGTGTTTAGGATATGAAGAAAGTGAGCATCACATTGTAAAATTAAAGCATAGTCCACCTGTGACATGACTATCAAATATGTTGCTGGAAACCATATTTTAGCCTGGATAGAACTAACCTCATGAAAGCAGTGGGCTGGAAAGGGCCCATCGTGTACACAAATCATGCCTCCATTTTAAAAAGTTTCTGGATGGTGTCTAAAGGTGTCCTGGGTGGTCTAGTGGAAAGCTATCACGGAATTCTTGTCAGGTTTGATTTTTGCAGCAAAAGTTGCCATTGCTGGGGATGCAAAAAATGTGAGTGAAATCCTTGCTTTCCTGTTTTCCTGATACCAGCTTCTTGCAAGCTGTTCTGCACTCTTTGCAAAAGAGTATTGAAATGCCCAAAGAGGAAGGGTTTTCTTTTCTTTATGTGTGTACAAACATATTTGCAAAGCTTGCTGCCTGTTTCATCTCGTCATTAATCTAGAGGGGAAGGAAAACAAGTCAGAGACAGAAAACTGGCATCTATGGTAGGCTGTAGAAAACATCTGTTCCGCCAGGCATAATGGTATGCAAGGGTTTAAAGACAATTATTTGTCAGCTAGGCTTGCACAGGTGAAAAGTAACCATCCCCAAGATCGGTTAAATTAATAATGTTATTAATTCCATCTCTCATTTTTGTACTTTTCCTATGTGGCTTTCTTGGGTTGTTTTTCCTTTTATTCTGTACAATTCCCCCCCCCCCCCCCAATAAATGATATGTTTTTGGAAGTATGGGTGACATTTACCAGCTATTTACATTAGGAACTAAGAAATAATTTTGGAAAAAAAGAAGGATGTATTCTCTCTTTATTGAAGATGGATGTGAGAGAGGGGATTAAACTGTTGTATCACATGATTAAACTAATTTTGATCATGGCGTTTATACCAGATTTGTTGAAAAAGATTCTGACAGGTTGTAATGATGTCCTGTGGTTGAAAATAAAGAGGAGGATGGCAGGAGCAGGGAATGTTCAACTAAACAGAAGTGTAACGTAACTGACAGAAGCACTGCTTTCATTGGGCTGTCTTTGAAATGTATGCTATGAGGAGTCCTTCTGCACTTCAACATTGTTCATTGGTATTACAAAGCTATACCCACATTGACAAGCTGTAGAGCAATGCATAGAGGAGAAGGAGAGTGAAAAGCATCACACAATAAATGCAGAAATGCAGAATCAAAATCATATGTTTGTTTAAAGAGAGAAAAGAAAGCCTTCGAGAATACAGAGAAAAAATCCTTGGAATACAAACATTACCCACATTCATTCTTATCTTGCATAGTCACTATTGGAAGGAAGTAATTGACCTATTTCTTCCTGCTGTACTCCTAAGCTTGTAGGAATCAAATATTTTCCTGAGCACTGTTACAATGGCCTTGGGATATATGTATATGTGAGTGTAATTTTAATCCTTTAGGGTGAGTTCACACTATATAGCTCCCTTCTGATAAGCTCCTTGCTTTTCCTGTTGCCAGAGTTCTCTACCACTGTTTGTTGTGGTTGTGAATTTTGTACCATAAAAAGCTTCAGTCAGAACACCATAACTTATCCTCTTGCACAGAAGGAGAGCTTCGGCCTGCCCTTTAACATCTCCAATTCTACTTCTTCCCAGGTAGCAAATCTTCAACTGCAGCCCTTTGTTGGGAGCAGGTACACTAGCTTAGAAGAACTCCAGCCCACTGTTCCATGTGACAATGTAGTTTCCTTCCTAACTAGCAGATTTACTCCCAATGAAATGTGCAATAGCACATGCATGCATTAGTCCTTCCACAGTTGGAAAATCCAGCAGCATTTTACTAGTGCACCACTTTCCTTGGCTAATGGTATGTTGACTTTAGGCCATTCTGTGCAACACTGCAAGGAAATTATTCCTGTAAGAATCATGTCCCTATAACGGGAATATCATCTAGCATATAGTTCAGCTCAGACTAGCTGCTTTGGAGAAATGTCCAAGAAGAAACACATTCACATTCTGTTGTATCAGCATGACATATTTGTGACTCATCAGGTGTTGTTGGGTTGTACCTTACATCAGCTATAACCAGTAAAGCCAAAGATGAGGAATGTGTGATATCTGTAGTCCCAAAACATCTGGAGACACCATACACTACCCACCCCTCTATTACTTTTTTCTAGAATTCTGGAACACTGAGATTTTCCAAGAGCTTTCTTCAGAAGGAAAGGCCTTTTAAAATTGTTAGCATTTCTGTAATATATGCTTGATTTCTAAATACAGAAGTAGAGCATTATTTGGACAACAACCAGAGACTATCTGAAACCCTATACAGTGTATTACTTGCCTATTTCTTAGCAACACACATCAGAAGTGCCTAGTCCCTCTATTCTCTATCACTGCTTTCTCCATATAAGGAGTGCCAAATCTTAAGAGAAGAGGTTTCCATTTGCATGTAGGCTCTCCACACAAACAAGAGCCCTGGTTTTCTAGCGTTCTTAGTTACATGTAAAGCCTGCATGTGAGAGGGACCCGTGTCCCCTTCAGGTACATTGCTCTCCATGTGTAGAAAGCAAAAATGGAGAGACGAGGGGTTAGTTGTTCCTTTGTCAGCATATTGCCATGAACTGTTTAAAAAGTTATGATGGAATAGGGGTCTAGTTGCAGCAAAGCTACTCTCTCATATCAGAGCATTATCCAAGAGATGTACCTACACTTCAAGGTGTCCTCAAATCTCATCTCTCCTCTCCTCTCCTCTTCTCTGTCTCATTTCTGTATAAAGACCTTACACATAAAACAAAGTGTTCTCCTTGCACATAAGGCAAAGTAAAGTGTATACCACCCCATGGAACTTAAAGCAGTCTCTGGCAGTTTATAGTATAATTATGCAGGCTACATATTGCCTCCCCCCACCTCCAGCAAGCTGGGTACTCATTTTACCAACCTCAGAAGGATGGAAGACTGAGTCAACTTCAAGCCAGCTACCTGAGCCCAGGATAGAACTCAGGTGATGAGCAGAGTCTTCTCTGCAGTACTGTAGTCTAACCATTATATCATGAGGCTCCTTGTGTCAGGGCAGTCCCACCTTTATTGGGGTGGGAAATGAATCCGCTTCCCCAAGTGGCACTCACATTCCATGGATTGCTTTGCATCTCAAAATAAATAGCTTTTCCTGAGGAACTATCACAGCATGAGAAAGATATGGTTGGCAAGGCTTGACTAGCAACTCACAAGAATCTCAGTTGGCAGTTTCAAGAGCTTGTTTTCTGACAGTTCCAAGATCAAATATAAATTAGCAAAATTAAGACATTTCTTCTGGTTTAACCTAGGCATCAGATGAAGATTCTCCTCCAAACAACCAGATCACTTACAGCATTGTATATGCTTCTGCCTTCCGAAGCTACTTTGACATTACTTTGTCTGAAGGTTATGGAGGTGAGTGCAGGGTGCATTATGTGTGTCCATCTCAGAGGTTTGATTTTTTTAAATGCCTTATGTTAATAATTGCCAACACAGCCTTTTTGCCTTTTCAGTGATAAGTGTTGTCCGCCCTCTGGATTATGAGCAAGTTCTCAATGGTGTAATTTTTTTGACTGTGATGGCTAAGGATGCAGGCCTGCCACCACTCAACAGCACTGTCCCCATCACCATTGAAGTGTTTGTAAGTACCAGTAGTGCTTTCCATTGTACCTCACCCTCCCCACAATGCATATGTAATCCTGTTTGGAGTAAAGGAGATGTTGCTTCCTGGTATTGCATATTTTACCTTGTCTTAGTAAGAACATGTTCACTATCTTATTATCCACACAGAGAAGTAAAATTTGTTTAGTTTTATGATAAATAAAAAGATATAACAAAGAGACAATGCTAACCAGGAGTCAATCAGTTGCTTTTAAAGAGTCAAAGTCACTTGATAGAGCCAGCCAAGGTCATGTCAAGGCCAAGTTAGCTACACCCAAAATTTGACCTAGAGATTCACCAGTTTTGTGTCCCTGAAATAAGATTTTCAACCACGTATTCTGTGCAGCCAGGAAGCAGCCCTGCTCCTTTTAACATTCCTTATGTTATGAATATTTAATTATGAAAGTTTTAGAGGCACTGCAATAGCCTTAGCCAGTGGTTCCTGAGGCACCTTGGGTAATCCAGGTGTTCTTGGACTGCAGTTCCCAGAAACCTTCACCATCAGCTGTGCTGGCTGGGGTTTCTGGGAGTTGCAGTCCAAGAATACCTGGGTTACCCAACATTGGGAACCACCGGCCTGAACAGTTGCTATAATGAAATATATGCGTGCATATCATCTGCACACACTCATCTCACTATGCCTCTGTGACATCATCTTCATCTTTGAGGGGGGAAAAACCTTGTTGTCTTCTTCAGTATAAATCTGCTTAAAAACTAATACTTGGAGTCCCGTCTTCCAGTTTGTTACTGCAGAGGAAGATGAGTTGCTCATTTATTGTACCACAAGACTGCGCTAGTGTTTATTTGTACAGAGTGTATGGTGTCATACAGCAAACCATCTTTCAGAATTAGTGGGATGTACTTTAAGACAGGTTTTCTTAATATTGTTTTTAATATTGTGCTATTTCGCTCTCCTTCCATTTTTCTTAACTATCCTCATAGTGAAATGCTGATGGTACTGACGTGAGAATACAACAACAATCTCAGAACTCCATAGCCTATGAATTCTGAGTCCAGCCCCTGTTGGGGAGGCACAGTGGAGAATCAAGCTCCCAGCCTCTGGCTCCACAGCCAGATGACTGAACTATCTAGCAGTCATGTACTGGAGTATTTAAAAACTACAAGAAGAAATAGTGCTTGGAACCTCTTTTTTGTTCAATATGAGTGGGGAATATTTTGCTCCCAACACTTGTTCAGTTGGTAGAACTATAATGTGTGGAATTAGTAACAGTGATACCCTTGCTTGTAAGAGAACTGCATTTCTTGACAGCCAGGCTGAGGGGATCCCACCAGTGAAGCCTTAATAAATTTAGGGATACATGCAGAGTGAAGGGTACACACAAAGCAAAGATGTATGTCTAATAACAGCATCATTTAATCATTTCCATCTATATGAAATTCAAGAGGGTTAAATAGAAATATTGTGGGGTTTTTTTCTATTCCCCTCACCATCCCTAAAGATCTAAAGGTGCCTGAAACCAAACAGCTCTGGTTCCGGCATGAATATCAAATGCACATTAGCACTTGAAGTGACTGAAATTATCAGTCATTGAATCAATCACAGCCAGCTGTTTATTTTTCAAATGTTAGCTGTCCCCGGTTGGAATAACTCATTGCTGTTGTCCTGAATCCTGATGCAAACATTCTTATCAGGAATAATGCCATGTGCAGATGTGTTGGGAACAGAGTTAATGTTACTGTAACTAGGCAGGATTAAATCAGACTGTTGAAATGGTTCAAGAAAGCTAGAAGGAGGTGTCAGCAGTAGAGCCTGCTTTCTTGATGACCTTTCAATCTTTGGTGCATCCTAATCAGATCTGACTTGTAAGTGGCAGCAATTTATTGACCAAAGAGTAGAGAATGATCATTTTTGTTGCAAGAATTGACTGATTTTCTCCTTGGCCCCTTCATATGATTGTAGTAGAGAAGTAAGAAAAGGAGACGCAATGGGCTTTAATTGAGGCTAAACACCTTCTTCCTGTAGCTGCTCTTTGGACAGTGTAATCCCATCTGTCTAAAGACCACACTTGAAAAGGTCATTTCCTTCTAGTTGATTTTGTACATGGGTGATTTCTAAGTAGCTGTCATATTCTGCACTTTCAACCAAAAGGGATTTTCTCTTTCAACTGGAAGGGGGGGGGGGGGGAATATGATGATGATGATGAATTGGCTCACAGTGGTACTTAAGGAGCTGAAATGAAAGAGCAAATGTGTCTATGTCTGTGTATGTCTCTGTGTGTGAAAGAGATGAGCAGGAAGAAGACGGCTATGCAACAGAGTCCCTTTTTTCATCTTTTGCTTGTTGATTTTTAATAAAGAAGTGAAACTCGCTTTGTAGATTTCCCATTAGGGGACAATAAGCTTTTGTAGAGGGAGCTACTGAATTAGAACTAATATTGAGCATGATACCAGCATCCAAGGAAATATCACCACTAATAAGTTTCTCTCTAACTCTCATTCACTGACATTCTAGGTGCCGTTTTGTGCAGTGAGCCAACACCTCTAACTATGCCTGAGTATATCATAAAGGAGACTTATTCATTTGCTTCAGGAGCTATTGATTTACAAACTTCACCATTCCAGGGCCAGTGGTGTGTCATTGTTGGGTTTTTGTTTTAAACTGAAAGTCTTACATGAATTGTGAAAGGTTTGGCCCTGTCAGACCAAAAGCCATTTTCATGAAGTTCAGGAGCCATACTTTCCAGAAGCATAGTCTTGTCCTTTAACCTACGTGCAGTGGCAGCTGTTGCCTGTTGTAATTGGTGAACAGAAGGCAATGCTGGGGTGACATCTAGAAGTGGGGTGAAAGTGGGTATTCACACAGACACACATTCAGGCAGACAAGCAAGTAAGCAAGCATTCCCACATATACAGATAGAAAGGCAGAGAAGCGTTCACTTGGTCATGGACTCACTTCATCCTACTGATTCACAACTCAGTGGAGGAACAGAAAAATACACCTTTCCCCCAGATTAGAACTACTTCTGTCTGCTGTTGCTCCTTCCCTCTGATTTCAAAGCAGGGCAATTGGCTTATTTGATCACACTCATGCTCTCATTTTCAGGCTCTCCTTCCTGTCTGCAGGATTCAGCCAAAGTGTGATGAGGTTGGAAGTTCCATAGAAGGGGAACACAACCAAGGCCCTAACCTTACCTTGGGTAAAGAAGCAGGCGGAAGTAGGTCGTTTGGGATAACCTGGGCTTGAGCAAATGCTCAATTATGGACCAGCCCCCACTTCCAATATTTAGCATTGTACATGAAGATCACTTGTATTATGTACAGACATGTGTGGTTTCAGACCAAGATAGCTCCCCAATTACAAACTCCTGTGCACAGTTGCAAATACTGAGCATTCATTCTTGTTCGTAACAGAAAAGGTCAATTTTGGGATTCCGTTATTGTCTAGCTTTTCTTCAGTTTGAAGCAATATAGGATATAGGAATCCATTTTGGTGAGAATAGTGCCGGTATCTAGTGGACCCATACTAAACAATGAAAGTGTCCTCAAAAATGTTTACACACAAAGCAATTTGGACCTGCTTTTAAATGTAGTTTGTAAAAATGTGGCTGCTTATTTGCATTATAAAAAGGAGAAATACAGTGTAAGGTCTCTCCCTCCCAGCAATTCCTGTATATTCAGAGACATGTCCTGATTCTTTGCAAAGGTTTTCCAAACAGTGAAATTGCTAACCAGCTATTTCTACACTGATGGGCATTTTTAGGAGCAAGAATCATTTTCTAGTGTACACAAAACTGGTTGGTTTTAGGAAGTTATCTTTTTCAAATTGTAACTTTTGTCCTTTATAAATCACATATTCAATCTGGAATTTCAAGAACTTGATGGGGTGCATGCACATGCATTTGTACACACCCAAAGTGTTTCAGCATGTGCATAAGGACTTTATGCTAACAGCTCCTAGTGGTATTTGATGCTTCAGGTGTATTCCTTGGTGTTCATGGGGTGCTTGGGGTGAATGTGAAGGGTGTCCTGTGGGAAGTGTTGGGTGCAATGTGCACAAATGCTGTCATCTCTTTGAGACTCTGCTCCCAGCTTGTCGCAACATACAGCATGTTTGTACGATGCATTTATCGCAGTTTGCTCCCACTTTAACTGCTGTGGCTCCGTCCTAAGGAATCCTGGGATTTGTAGTTTGTTGGGGTCCTGGATAGCTCAGTGGTTTATGTATCTGGCTGCAGAGCCAGAGGTTGGGATTTTGATTCCCCACTGTGCCTCCTGGGAGAAGAGCTGGCCTCTGTAGCCTTGGGCAAGCTGCACAGTCCCAGGGTGCCCCCAGAAGAAGGGAATGGGACACCACTTCTGAGTATTCAGAAAGGGTCACCATGGGTCGGAAGTGACAGCACACAATTATTATTACTAGAATTGCCTACTGAAGAGTGCTACTGCCCTCTCTGAGTAGCAGCACTAGATTCTCCGGAAGAGAATTTTAAGTGCTTCCTTAAACTAAAAGCCTAGGATGGTGCACAGGCAGTCAAAGTGGCATCAGACTACTTTAACTGTGTAGTGCAGATATTGTGGAAGATATAAAGATTTGTGATCACCAACATTTACTTTATGAGATATGAGACCTGTACTAACCACCTGGCAGATGAACATGGAATTGTATTCAAAGTGTGACACTGTTTTCTGTGTGACACTGAAAACATAGTATTCTCAGTTAGCTTAATTTCCACTATTACTCTCTGTGATTGTCCACTCTCTTTCCAGTCACCCTTGAGTGTGTATGAGACTCAAGCAGGAGGTGGTTTGGGGTGATGATGACCAGAAAAAAAAATCTGCAATAGAGACAAGTTTGAGGAAAGCAGGAAATCACAAGAATAAAACAATAAAACTCTAGCTATCTCTCTAATACTTACATTCTAGGGAGTACAGCATAGCACCAGAACACTCACAGAATGCAGCACACAGGAACAGCATAACAGGATAGGAACTTGAACCTACAAACATGCTAAACAAAACTTAAGAGTGTGATTTTAAAAAAGTGTACTTTGTATTTTGGATTGCTTGTGGCACAGTCCAATTTCAAGCTTTTTTCCAGCAACTACAGAGTGTACAGGAAATTGCTAACCAGTCCAGCCCTGCTCTGTGCCCAGTCTGGACCTGTTTAGTCCAATGGCAAGGCTTCTCTGTTTTTGGAGTTGGACTGGATCAATTGGGACTAGATCACATGTGCACAGAAGGATCTCTTTAAAGGAGATTGCACCCAGTGAATCAACCCTTTCCAGCATGATCCAACACGATCCTCTATTGCGGTCTGATTGCATCGTAAGCTAACAATGGTCTTCCCACTGCCTGCTTTTATACGTAAATTTGTCACTTCTGGACCCTTCCACACTTTGAGCCAATCAGGGCTCATCCTTCCTTGAAGATTCAGGAAGACAGGCAATGCCTCTCCCTCCCCACCATTCCAGCTGGAGCCAATTTTCAATTAGCCCAGTGCCAGCATGTCCTTGAGAGGTTCCATTCCCAAAAGATGAGCCACAAGTGCTTTTCCCCTCCTCACTGGGCAAAGAGTCTAATTGCCACCGCAAAACCAGTTCATCACAAAGTCACGCCTGCTCTGATAGGGATTCCATCTCCCATCTTCCACTGTACATTAATTTCTTGGCACTCTCTTCTTTGTACTCTGAAGAATCCCAAAAGGAAGCTAAATGCCATGCCACTGGAGTTACATGCAGTAGATACACTTTGTTAGCATAGGGAGGACAATACAATGTTGGGCACTGCAGAGCCATGAGTGATGAAAAGGCTGATTAAAGACCACCTGTTCCAAGCAAAAATCGCAGAGGATGGCAATTTAATTATAGCATGATGGGCATCACTGGCATGTGAAATTACCTAAAATATTGACTTTAATAGCAAAAGCATAAGTCAAGGTTTAAAGGCTAGGGTACCACTTTCTCTGTATTTAAAAAGAAGAAGTACAGCACAGAGTTTTTGCTCAGTTGCAGTTTTCTAGCTGTCTCACTCTTTTCAATCAAGCCTTTATCTTGAATAACATTCACAAAGCATCTAGTTAAATATAAAACCTTTCAATGCGGTGTGTTTTAATATAATACAGATTTTATGTATTGCTTTCAAATGATCTGAAAAAGGAAAGCATTGACATTAAAAGTGTCACTTTGCCAGAATAGAGGAAATTACATTTTATTGGGCTTTCTGGGGTTTCAAGCTTTCAAACATACACATTCTTCACCATGTATAAATGCTCAGATCAAGAACCCAGATTTTTATTTTAAAATGCACCTCATCATGATGTAGGTGATGGCAGACTGCATAAGAGACTTGGGGGCCATTTGGTTTCTTTCCTCATTCTGGGTCCTCTTCCAATTTTGTAGATTCTGCTGTGCAGAGGAACTTTGTAAGGCAGACAACTGGAAGTTGGGAGCCAAAAGAATAATTATTATTTTATTGGTGAAGCTAGACATTAATTTTGACAGCAGACTAGGCCGAAAGCCAATTGAATCCAAACGTATGCTGCAGTTGTAAAATGGTCTGATTTTGAATCCTCTAAAAATGAAATCCCCACCTTTTGCAACATAGACACGGTAGTGTGATGGAGACAGGGAAAGCTTAGAATGAAGTAAACCCACATGTCTCCTTGCAGACTCTCCAATCCAGAATAACTTATAAATTGTTGACAATTAATATTTTTCCAAAGGTGTTTCTACATTGGCAGATATCCCTTTTCTGAAAGATTGAGCATACAATAGAAACTCTTTTCAATGGAATTCAGAAACATTTTTCCTTTAAGCTATTCCTCCATTACAGCAAAAACCAGCATTCAGACTACTATTCAAAATTGGTTAGGCCAGTGGTGGCGAACCTTTATGGGCTCGCATGCCCAAACTGGGGGGAGAAAAACAAAAACAGTGGGCGGTGTGCTGCGGTGGCGGCGGAATCAGAAGTGGCGGCAGCAGAACCAGAAGATGCGGTGGAAGGGGGAATCCCAGCATGGAGGTGCCTCAAGACCCCACTCCGGATCCTCTGCCAGCACCAGCTGCTCCAGATCCGCCTGCCGAAGCGCCAGCACCGCAGCTGCAGCCGCCTTCTCAGGTTTGGCTGCGCGGGGTGTGTGTGTAGCGATCTGGTGACTTATGGCTTGCGTGCCGGCAGAAACAGCTCCGTGTGCCAGCTGTGGCACGCGTGCCATAGGTTCGCCATCACTGGGTTAGGTGCTCTCTTCTGCCAGACCTGTTACAACGGTGGGAAGTTACGCTGTACCACAAGGAGACAAGCTATCCCATAGTACCAGAGCTTCTCTCCAGCAGTAACCTTAGCTGGAGGCCAGACCATTACCCACGTCTCTTCAAGCTGTCAAGCACTATCGACAAAAGGATTTTAGAAATGCTGGTTTCTTCTGTGGCACAACAAATGCCAGGGTATTTTCCTAACTCATTCAATACAGTAAGTTAGTAATTAGCCTTCTCCTGCTGCGGCTTTGTGGGGGCTTATAGAGCAGTGAGTCTATCGCACTAAAATATGATTTGTTTTCCTTGGATACTAATACACAAAAAACTATTTATTTGAATTTTGGTAGAAAGACACGATGTTGTTATTGGGATTTTTTGGCAAAAAGGTTTATAGAAATTTGGTTTTCCCCTTTAGTTACTCAAAGCTAAGGCAGAAAAAAGAACCACAGAATCATGGCGAGATGAGCCCAGCTTCATCAAACCTTCCCTGGCTTGCACACAAAACTAAGATTTTGTATGGTAAAAATCTCTCCAGAAGCATTTAAAGTGGAAATAATGTACCGTCACTTACAGTAATCATCTGTAGTTGAAGTCAGAGGAAAAAGGGGGAGAGAATGGTTTCTCTGGCATACAGCAACCCCTGCATATTTGCTGCTTGGATTGTCAGAGGGAGAGAGAGCAAATAACAAAAACAGTGGGATCAGAAACAAACAGTGGAGGCTTACCCCAAATGCCAGAGATGGAAAAACTTCACCAATCAAGCTATTGACAAATAACAATCACATTAGGCTGTAAAGCCCTCTCTCACTGATACCAGTGTTAGTGCATGTAAGATTGCTAGCATCCTAACAATTGCTGCTATGTTGGAAGCTTACATTGTGCCTTGCTTTTCTTTTTATGCCTACAGGATGAAAATGACAACCCTCCTACATTCAGCAAGCCCTCCTATGTCATCACAGTCATGGAGGATATCATGGCAGGTATGAAAGTTGCTCCTTTGTTTTATAACCCTTTCCTTTGTCCTGTTAATAACTGTGCATAGCAATTTATCACATAAATGAGGAATATCAATCAAGCCTATCAATAGAGTTTCTTCACTTCTCCATTTCAGCAAAGCACAATGATATACAATGTGATGTAGTAGCATATGGATTTGTTTCACTGTAAAGTTTATTTATATCAGGGGTGGGCAATGGTAGACTTTGTTGCACTGCAATTTCTATGATCCCTTGCCATTGGCTATCAAAGCTGAAGTCCAGCAGTATATACCATTATTTCACTTTTAAAAATCTAATGTGATGTACAAAACTTCCCACCTGCATCCCAAAATGCAGTTGCTCATTCGGCGTACCTTTCAGTTTCCCCCCTGCCACAATCTTCTAAATCAAGTGGATGACAACATTACCAAGTATTAAATGGGGAGAACATTTTCCAACTTAAGGAGTGACTACTTGGAAAAAGAATACAAGAAATGCTCCCGGAGTGGAACAGTCAAATTAATATTATTTTCCATTGACTACATGACATACAAGTCTATGTAAATCAGCTTGGAGTTCTTCCCCCAAATTCGTACTTCTTTCCTATGCCACTGGGGCATCTACATTTTTTGCAATTGAATGCATTTGCATCAGCTCAGGCAGTGCGATTGCTTGAGCTAATTAAAATTCATTACTGAATAGGTGTTCAGAAACTGGCTCTCCTAGCCTTCTGCTTCAAGGTGGGGAGAGACTGAGCAAAGAGCCATTCATGGGGGTGTCAGTTCCCCTCAACTGAGCATCCCTTATCCATGTTTTTATTTTTTAAGTCTTGGTGCCAGTGCTGGTATGCAAGCACAACTAAGAGACAAGAAAACAAACCAAAACAAAGCAGAAAAGAGAGAAAGAGCAAAAGAGAGAGGAGGAAATTGGTGACCAGTTCTTGTTTAAAAGGACTAGCTGGTGAATGTTTACAAGGACCAACTGCTTTAGCTTACTAGACAGGAGAGAGAGAAGAGGAAACTGGTAATCAGCCCTTGTTTGCAGCTTGTTATGGTACTTCTGCTATATATGTGCTTTTTGCAAATCTGGATGGCTACAGAAGAAGCTGCCTTAACAAGCTGCAAACAAGGGCTGATTGCCAATTTCCTCCTCTTTCTCTGCTGATTCCTGTCTGGTCGGCTAAATCAAATTCAGCCAGGGAAACCTGACTCCCCAAGTGCAAAATCACAGCAGAGCAGTTCACATTTTTCCCACTGTCTAGTCGCACCCCTAGTATAAGATGTATTGAGAACATCTAATCTTTACCCTGCATCAAAATGCATTAATTAAAAGAAAGAAAACCCATATTTTCATTGATACAGAATACCAGGCAAAACAGTGATAGACAAATTTACTAGTAGGAATGTTGATCAACTTAACTGGGCCTGTGTTCCAGTCTGTTCTGAGAACCTAAGTCAGTTTAAATTCACATTAGTTTTAGTTTATGAATAAGACTAATATTGTGTTTCAAGAATGGAAATGACCTCTCCTATTTCTTGCTTTTATCTAAGGAGCAACAGTGCTGTTTCTGAATGCCACTGATTCTGACCGATCAAGAGAATATGGCCAGGAATCTATTATCTACTCTTTGGAAGGGTCTTCACATTTTCGAATTAATGCCCGCTCAGGTAAGCACAGCCATGATATTCTCTTCATGTTTCTTGCCTTTTGTCTTTGCAGTGTGTACATTTTATTATTTTCTGCTGCTTCTCCTTCCCCCTTTTCTGCCACACTGACCATCCACATAGGAATGAGCAAGGTGTTTTTGATAAAGGAATCACATCTGCTTTGATAGAAGAGCAGAATATTGTAACAGTGACTTAAATCCTGTTGCTTAGTTTAGTAAGTGGCAACCAAGTTGCATCAATGGAACTTAGAGAGGAACTGACTCAGCATGTCCCAATGAGCCTACTCTAGTTGTGACTTACTGTGCTATGCAACAAGATATCAGCCACTATGATTGTCGCGGCTCCGTCTTTGAGGCTTTAATTTTATTCTTGGCCCTCACAAAGACCCAAGCTGCTTCTTTCCCCTCACGCTGCCACCAGATGTTTTTGATTAAACATCAATCAATTCCGGGATACACAAGTTATCAAACACATTCAGTTTATTGATCAGGGTGGGGTTAATGATTGGTTGGAAATAACAGTGTCAATCACAGGAAGTAACTCACTTATATTAACTTGGGTTTATTTAATTCCTTCTATTAATTCAATCTATTTCCAAATCTCCCCTTCAACAGCTCTATCTCAACGCTCAGCTCTTATTTCTGGTCCATCAATCTATATCTCTAATCATTCTCTTTCCAATCTCTGATCTCTCATCTATCTCAATCAATCCCCTTCTCAAACCTCTGATCTCAATCAATCCCCTTCTCAATCCTCTGATCTCCCGTTCTCCCTTCTGACTCCTCCTTTTGTACCCCTCCTTCTTTCCTGACTCCGCCTTCCATCTTCCTCATTGGCTCTCCTGCCAAGGTTCCACTGTGACGGACAGGTGACGACTGGGGTAACTGCTACAATGATCATAAAGCCATTTTCATTACATACGATCAGAATCATAAATGCAGCTTTTCAGTGACTTGTACATAAAGACTAAGAGAACAATTACAGTGCCTCCCAACCTGCAAATAAAGAGGCGAGACACAAGCAATGGTTTTCAAACTGGGCCACAACTGTATTTATCTATTAACTATTTCTATCCCCTGACCAAAGGTGAGCTTTGTCAACCTGGAACCAGAGCAGGTGGACCCGCCAGGCCCCTCTCTGGACTGGACTGGATGAGCCCCTAGTTCCAGGGTGCTGCTGTACCATTCCAGCATTGCCCCAGCTGGCTCCTCTGGGAAGACACCCTCAAGCCTGTTGTCTGCCCACATCCCATGATTTGAGGCTGGTCATAACCTGAGGCTGCCTCAAAGGGCCAATTCTACCGATGTCCCAGAAGCCCAGAAATTGTGGTACCCACGGAGGGTACCCAGTCACCCTGAAGCTCCTTTTTCCCCACCATGCTGTCACACACAGCATGTTTCTGCATCTGAAAGGTGTATCCAGTCCTCTCTACACAGTTCTGGATGACTGAAACGGATGCCCACATGTTCCATGAAGAATCCCCCACTCTTGATGAACCCTGCTTTGAGCTCCCTATTTATGCCCCTCTTTGCTTGATCCAAACAGGGAGTATCTCCTTCCCCTCACCATACTCTCCTGGCCAGGATGGCTAACCATCCCACGATCGCCCTTGACCAGTGATGCCATATCTTACTGAGGTCCAAAACAGCCCTTAAAATGATCTTGCTTTTCATTAGCCTTGCTTTTCATTAGCCCCCCCCCCCAGGTGTACCACCGTGATCTGAGGGGCCACCGACTGCTATTCCCCAAACAATGCAGGCAGAAGACTCTCCCATCTCATACCCATTCTCAAGGTGCCAGACCCTCTAGCCTGAAATGTGCCCCTAATGCTGTCACCTTTGCTCGCCTTGCCGACCAGAAAAATGATGTCCCCTCAGAGGAGCACATGCTTCCGTCCGTGCCCTCTGATTCCTGAAAAGCAAACGAGGCATATTAAAGAAACAAAGGGTGCACATAGCACTTGTAGCAACTAGATCTCCATCTTCTCATCTCGATGATGCTTTCACCGTGCACCCACACTGCACCACCATCAATGCACCCTTTATTTTGAAGGGGTATGTCCCAAATCTCATGCCCTTCAGTCCCAGTTCCTCCAGTGCCTTTTTCTGTCACAGTCCAAAACTGGTATCTAGTTAGTGGGGCCCCTTCTTGATGCCTAAACAGCCATATATGCCTCCTATAGATGCAGCACAATCCTTGAACAGGTTTTCAGAGGCAGTTTGCTCTCATCTTCCATATAGTGCCTCCAAACACCTGTTCAAGGGTTGGCTGCTTCTATGGGATTAGAAGATAGAAAACAGAACCAGATAATACTTCTTTGGCGACATCCCAGAGGAGTTTGCTCAGTGCTTTCATGTAGATATTGAAAAACCTTGGGGCATTCCCCTGGCCAAGAGGAGGAACAGAAGTGTCTCAGCACCATTTTCCAGGCTGTTTTCTCTCAGGGTGTGACAACACTGGCAAGCCAAACTGGAGTGATTCAGCTTTCTGTGGCTTGATTCACAGTCTTTTTTACAGTTGCATTTGGTTCAGGCGATCCCATAAAGACCCATAAAGACCCTGGATTGTTTCAGTGCCACTGTTCACAATGGTCCTCAATCCGATGTGATTTGATGCGCGCTCACAACCCATAGTCTTCCTACCTCTGACACTGCTCTTCTGGTGATTCTTCGACTCTTCTTTCTTATCTTTTTTTTTCCCTGTGCAAAGATGATCTAGTGCTAAACTAATATATCAGTGTAAGTGACAAGGTGATCTAGTGCTAAATCTAGTAGTTTATTTAAAATATATACTTTGTAATGCCTAGGGAGAAAGATTGTGAGTGTGGGTGTTCCTGCTGTCCCAAAACTTCATGCCCTAGCTTAATACCTCACCATAACAGCACCCAAAGTCACGCCCCCATCCTTTTGTAAAATGAAACAAATGGTCAAACAAGCAGAACACTGTTTGAATCATTCCAACTTTAGAAAAGTAGAAGTCCACAGCAGCAGAGGGAAAAACTGGGCTGAGCTGATTCACATTGACCTTTGTGTCACATGATCATTAAAAAATATTTCAAATTCACCTGTGTTAGTTGTGGAGCAAATCCCAAAGTATTTGTCAATGCAGTTGCAGGCTAAGTAGGATTGAATGCAGTTCACAACAGTACCCCCACTGCCCTCCTGGAAACAGTCTACAAGGAAACCAAGGTCAGTGGCTGAAAGCTGCTGGGAGGTCCAGGGGAATGAAGAGGGTCACATTCCTCCTCTGAAAGTCAGTCATTTCACCAAG
Source organism: Intellagama lesueurii (assembly GCA_037013535.1). Lineage (NCBI taxonomy): Eukaryota > Metazoa > Chordata > Lepidosauria > Squamata > Agamidae > Intellagama > Intellagama lesueurii. Next base: position 176,162,671 of record JBAJHW010000003.1, on the reverse strand, counting down.
GCGATCCAGACAGTTTCTATCCGACATCAAGGCCAAAAACTAAACCGGGGCAGGTATAAATGATCTATATGTTTCAATACCATATGGAATTCACAAAGACATCTTGTGATGTAGGACCTTGTCTAGAAATGACAAGCTGAACATTGGACAATGTTTTTAAAAAGCCCCATAGGATCTAAATGTCTTTGTTTCAACAGTGTGGATTTGTTCCCATTGCTTCTTTCAGTACCACTGGGACTGTACCATCCCTTAAAGAGACATTTGCCACAGCTGATACCCAGGCATGAAAACATAGCTTTGGCCAACTTCAAAAGCCTGGGTGAGCAAGGATCCAAGGAGCAGGTGGTTGTGATTTTACCTTTCCCAGCAAACTGTTCAACATACTCAAGCTCCACAAGCTGATATGTATCCATAACAACAGGACCAGAAGGTGCCTTGGCTGTATCCATCTCTAATTCTGTCAAAAAATACTGCACATTTGAAATATGGGTCATGGATCACGTATGAGCAATGCTATCTGTACTGTGACACAAATGCTGATATTTTAGTTCTTGGTTGGTTACCATCATAAGCTGTTGTTTGATGAGGCAGTATATAATTATATTATAATATTATAATACATACTACTATTGCTAGTCCATCCCAGATCAACAGATAGCAATATTCTGTGTAGTCATGGGCAAGCTGCACAGTCTGAGGATGCCCCCAGAAGAAGGGAATGGTAAACCACCTCTGTGTATTCTCTGCCTAGGAAACCCAGGAAAGGGTCACCATAGATCAAAATTGACTTAATGGCATGCAATTATCATCATCATCATCATTATTAAAAGGTTCATTCAAACATTGTATCTACATTCCTCCAGTGTCATTTTCTTAGTTACAGACCAAACAGATAATTTTGAAAAAGCTGAGCATGTGTTTTAATATGAGAGTGCATTCTTATTGACATGTTCCTCAAGAGACAGTATCACACAAGGAAGTGGAAAAGAAGAAATGTGTTTCTCTGTTCTGTATCTTGAAGGTGGGAGAACTTTTCTGTAGGAGTACCCTCACTTAAATTAGCTGAACCTGCTCTGTGAAGGTGTGCCTAATTGGATGTAACTTTCTGGGCAAAGTGGAGCAATCCATCACTGAGACACACTCATTTTTTTTATGAAAAAAATCCCCCACTGATTAATTTTTTTTCCAGTCCACAGATTAATGGATATCACAGGAACTTGGGAGGCAAATGTATTTTAGTGAACCCTTTGACCTCTCGCAGTTCTCTGATCTAGATTAATTTTTAACCCTCTCCCCCAGGTGTCTGCTGCAGGCAGCATATTACAATTAAGGTGCTTTGTTTTTTACTTAGGAACAGAAATGGCGGCTAGGTTGGATAGGTTGAATATTGGGGCTGTGTGGCAGGGTAATGGACAGATGATCTCATCATGGTTAGCTTGCTGCATGAGCATGAACATTTTGGTCCTTTTCAATTCATTGCTAGAGAAGTGATAAGAAGAAAGGTCATGGACACTTAAGAACAAATTGAAGTAGAAGAGACATATCCAGATAGCCCTTTATGAAATGGCACAATTTGTGTATGCGTCGTGCGGGGTGTGTGTGTGTTTTTCCCCTCTCCTTTCATCTTCTTCCTGGCAACCTGATACTCCTTTCTTGAGACTTGTACACATTTTTCCTTCCCTTCTGCGCAACATCACTATAGCTTCCATTGCAGATTCCACAATGTATGTTAGTGCTCTGTTCCTAATATTTTCTCCCTTAAGAATTATATTGTTTGTAAATATTATCTGAAGTTGCTAAAGCTCTACTAGTAGTGAAAGTCAATTTGCAAGGACATCCACATGCATATGATCTATAAAATCTCTTTTCTGTTTTCCAGACACCATTGAGTCACAAGCATTCAACATACTTCTTTCTCTGTTCCCTCTCCTCTCTTGTATTTTGCAGGAGAAATCACTACAACATCTTTATTGGACCGGGAAGCTAAAGCAGAATATATATTGATTGTGCGGGCAGTGGACGGTGGTGTGGGTCACAACCAGAAAACTGGCATTGCTACTGTAAGTTAAAAATTGTGCCTGTTCCCTGGAGTGACTTTGCCATTTCAATGTTCAGGATACTGTTTGCATCCTTATTGCCTTGAAAGCACAGACCTTCTATGCATCAATAAAATCTGAGAGCCTGACATTGTAATGTTTGCTTCATTGTCGTATTAGAAAACATGAGAAGTGCAACCCAAGCAAGTCATTTGGGGCCTTTAATGATACCTTCCTTCCTTCCTTCCTTCCTTCCTTCCTTCCTTCCTTCCTTCCTTCCTTCCTTCCTTCCTTCCTTCCTTCCTTCCTTCCTTCCTTCCTTCCTTCCTTCCTTCCTTCCTCCCTCCCTCCCTCCCTTCCTTCCTTCCTTCCTTCCTTATTTATTTATTTATTTATTTATTTATTTATTTATTTATTTATTTATTTATTTATTTCTCTGGAATTTACCTAACAGGTAACTTTCCAGAAGGATACATGAGTGAGATAGATTTGGAGCAAACTTCTTGAAATGCCATCTCCAGCTTGCCTTCTGTCTTGAATTATCAAATTTAAATATATGAAACTAAAGAGTCTTTCCGCTTTTATAAATATCGATCACTGAGGAATTCACTTTTTCATCATATCCCACTTCTATTGACTTGACCTGGGTAAGCGTACAATAGCATTTCCTCTTAAATCATCAGCGGGCGAAGTGTGGTCCTCAGCTGATGGAGCTGCAGGCTAGGAGATGCTGGCAGCTGTAATCTAGAAATAAGCTATCCACACTGTACTTGAGCATATGTAAAACCCTCCAACAGACATACACGTACATCCCATTGCAGTTGTCTCTAAATATGTTCTGAAGGAAAATACTTTGTGGCTATGAAAGGTTCTCCTCAAGGAGTGATTTGTCTTGGATCATTAAAAAAAGACTTGAGGGAACTGGCAGAGAGATCCAGCTGCTGACAATTGCGCATCAGCCACCCAGAGATGGTCAGAGTTACTGGGTGGTCTTTTCCTTCCTTCTTCCCTCTCTTATGAAACAGCCTTGGATAATTACACAAGAGATGTACCTTATCCTGACAGAGCTCTTTGTATCTATTTCTTGAATAGAGAATGGAAAAGAATTTTGTTGCATCTGACAATCTCAGTGAAAGTAATGTTTTTCCATCTCTTGTTTCTGATTTACAGGGCATTTTGGAAACACAAAATTCATGTGAAACTATGCACAAACTTAAAATGTGAATTGCTAAATTATACAGTGGTGCCTCGACTTACTAAATTAATCCGTATTGGAAGGGTTTCCGTAACTCGAAATTTTCGTAAGTCAAAGCACCATTTCTCATTGAAATGCATGGGAACGGGATTAATCCATTCCAGCATTTCAAAAAAATACCCCTAAAAATAAAAACAAAACACTGCAAGCCCCTGGGGCTGCAAAAAACAATACAAATAAACATACGCATAACCCCACCAGCCCAATCCCACCCTGCAAAAGCCACCCGAAACAGTTTTTAAAAAATGCAAAAAGCAGCACCTTACCTCACCATGAAGCCTCCTCTGAAGCCTTCCGGCCATGCTCAGCCGCGCGGGCTCCACCGCCGCCAAAACCGCCGTCGGCGGCAGCCCTCCGGGAGCCCACCCGGCCTTTCTCCGCCGCCACGCGGCTTCTCCGCCGCCGAAACCGCCGTCGGTAAGCCCGATGTAACACCGGGAAGCCTGCGGCGGTGGCGGGAAAGGTTGGGAGGCCTCTGGCGGCGGTCACAGCGGCAGGGAAGCCCGGGAAGCCTCTGGTGGCGGCGGTCGCGGCGGCGCTGGAAGCCTGGGAGGCTGAGCCCAGCCAGAATGGTCCAGCGGCTCACCTCCCGGGGGCGGTGGTAGCAGCGGTGGAAGCCCAGGAGACTGAGCCTCCCTTTTCCTAACCATTGGGGCGAAAGAGCTACAAAGAAGCAGCCTCTTCGCCACCAACGGTTTTAATTTCCCGCCTTTTCCCCCTGCCTGTTTCTTTTTGTAAGTGGAAGCTCCGGCCACAAGTCGAAGCAAAATTTTGCGGCCGGAGCTTTTCGTAAGTCGAAATTTTCGTAAGTAGGGACGTCCGTAAGTCGAGGCACCACTGTATAGGCCAAAATCCTGTTGCTTAATATAGTAAATTACAAAGTGCCTTTAATCAGAGAGGATTTTGGAGCCAACTCCTCTGTAAGCTCCATTGATTCAGTGGGCTTACTCTAGTTGCCATGTACTATGGTAAAGTAAGCCTCAGTTAGAGTAAGTCCTTTTGAATCAGTGGAACTTATGGAGGAGTTAACTCATCAAATCCGCATTGATTCCGTCAGCCTACTGCAGTGCTATTTACTATGCTAAGCAACAGGATTTGGACCAAAGCTATTAAAAACACAGCAAACACACTTCAATCAATAGGAGGAAATGTGGTAAAATTCAGAAAACAATGTGTTTGTTAGGTAAAATGCAGTAATGAATGACCATATTAAGAAAATGCACTAAACGCATGTATGAATCAAGACCTTCACATTGCTGCTTCTAAGAATGTGTATGCTCTCATATCACTTGCCCACCCCAGAGAGGAAGCAACTATATCCAAGATGGTTTTCTGAGATGTGACATGTGTAATGTCCACCAGGTGGCCTCAGTGTCCTATTTAGACATCATTCTAGAAGACTACACTTTCACAAATTAGGTACAATCTGATCTCTTGGTTTGTAGAATCCTTCCAACCCAGGTGACACTTTCGCCATTCCACTAGGGCAGGAGAGAACCTTAAGTTATTGTTGCACGATATATCCCATTATTCTTCACAATTGACCATGCTAGCTGCAACTAATAATAGCTGAAGTGGAGCTGGTTTTCCACCTTGCACCAGAAACAAAAAATTGTCTTTCCCAATAACTTTGTGAGTGTTTCTCATTAAGTATGGAGTCGCTAGTGCCAAATGCCTTATTCTTCACCCTACTGAGCACAATGATGAGTTTTCTCTCAGTGGGGTGACATGTACAGAATGCTGGATTTTGAGTTGGGAGACTTGGATCTAAAGGCCTCAACCATGCAGCTCTTCCTGCCATTTTAGGCCAGTCACCATCTCTCAACTTACCGGTTATTTCAGCTGTCATCATGAACAACTATATATAAGCTGTTCTCATGCTTTGGCATAGAGGAAAATTAATGTGACAAAAAATCTGTTCAAGGCATGGTGCTCAGAAAGTTTCTTTAGAGAATGGTGTTTGAAATGGAAAGAGGTGGTGGCACACACAGGTAAAGGAATGAAAAGCAGATACTGTACTCTTTCCATGTGTTCACTTTTGTCATCCGAGCCTCACGTATAGACAAGGCAGACCAGGCCACTAGGCTAAGCTGCATTCAGTGCCCTGATGTTTTGCTGATGGTTTTGGATGTGTGTTTTCTGTCTAATTTTTAAAATTTTCATTTATTTAGTAGCCTTGAGTTCCTTTTGCCCAAAAGGTGGGCCAAATAAATAAGTGGGTAACTGCATGTTAGCCATTTGCAGAGGCAATATAGAAGTCATATTCCATCTGCCATGCCACCTTGGTTATCATATATCTTGTGTTTAGAGGGCACAGTACTGCAGAAATTCAAACAAGGGTAATTAATGGACAAATAATGGTAACACAAGAGTCAGGCAAGGCCTTCTATAGATCTTCCTTTCATTCTACCACATCCTTATATTATTTTCTCTCACCTCCTTTCTCATGGTTGACCCTCCTTTTCCTATCAACTGATTTGTTTCATTGTAATTATGGCTTTACTTTGGTCCCATCCAAGGAAAATCTTAGGGTAGCTCTGCACATTATTATTGCTCTGGGAAACATCGTTCTTTTCCCCACTCCTCCAGTACTTCCCCACTGCTCCAGTGTAAATTGTGGATGTCATCCATGCATGCATATGCATGTAAAAGCAGTGTTCCAGATCCATATGCAGATGTAAAGGTGCACATATTCAGCATTTACGCTTGACATATTTGCTACACGAATTATTACCCCAACCACATGTTTCTACAGCAGTCATAACATCTAGAATTGCCCCTAGCTTTCCATATCCTCTTCTAGGAGCCTCATGGCACAGCGGTTAAACTGCAGTACTGCAGTCAAGATTCTGCTTACTTCCTGAGTTCAATCCCAACAAGCTCAGGTAGCTAACTCAAGGTTGACTCAGCCTTCCATCCTTCCAAGATCTGTAAATTGAGCACCCAGCTCACTGCAGGGGGGGGGGGCAATGTGTAGCTTGCATAATTAAAGTATAAACTGCCCAGAGAGTGCTTTAAGTGCTATGGGGCGGTATATAAGCAGCACACTTTGCTTTTGCTTTGCTTTTATTATCCAGTGTCTTTGGGGCATTCCCTTTTATTTTTGTAAGAAAAGTATTTGTTTGTCCTTATCAATATAATTCCCTGCTTTTGCCCAGCACAGTGTCATTCAGTGATTTCTTTCCGGATCCCCATTTATGCTATAGCTTGTTTATTCTGTCATTCTCTCTCTCTCTCTCTCTCTCTGTCTGGTTATCGTCCTCCTCCTCCTCTTCTCATATTTTTACTGTGTTTTTCCTATCTGCTCCCACATTATTAGAGAGTGAGTACACTGAGTCACACTGATGGCTAGATACTCTTCAAACAATCAGTGACTGCTCAGTCTACCAGGTGACTGCCCCAGGGTTCCTAACTAATGGGAATTTTCAACACTCTAAATAATTTACCAGCACAGTGAAAAACCAAGGCAACCATTCTGATTGCATGTCTGAGCTTCTCTGGTTTGCTTCAGTTCTAACAAGAACTACCAAGGTCCATAGTGTTCGCATATAATGCTTTTGTATCTAAAAGCAAACCAAATTATTAAAGTTTTCTTTTTCAATGTTTCAATTTATTTTATTTATTTATTTATTTATTTATTTATTTATTTATTTATTCGATTTCTATCCCGCCCCTTTAGACAAAGTCTACATCTAACTAAGTATGAATTTAATCAAAATTCATACTTAGTTATATTATCTTCAAAATGTCTTTAACTAAAATTATTTCACACTGGGTTCCCCTTCAGTGCAAAAACAGTATCTGCAGATAAGACCATGTATTAGTCTTAGGGCTAGTCAGATATTGCATACTAGCAAGCTGGATAGCTCAGTGAGTTAGGCATCTGGCTACAGAGCCAGAGGTTGGGAGTTCGATTCCCCACTGTGACTTCCAGGAGAACAGCCACCCTGTGTGGCCTTGGGCAACCAACACAGTTGCAGGGCACCCACAGAAGAAGGGAATAGCAAACCACTTCTAAGCACTCAATCTAAAAAACCCTGAAGAGTCACCATAAGTCAGACTGACTTGATGGCACATAATTATTATTATCAATAAGATCACTGAAAGTTAACCAACACAGCCCATCAAATATCATGGAGTAGGCAGGATGTCATTGATATTACTACCAAATATAGCAGCATGACACAACATGAGGGCAGTGAAAACTGGAATAAACGTCAGTTGTTTGTTCCATAAAGAAATGTTGTGTATGGAATGCTTATGCATATTATTACTCCTGAGAATGTTCTGTCCATTGTCAAAGATCTAGAAGGCAGCAGTAAGTTATTCCCAAGTCTTCCTTGGAAGCACAAATGTAACTAAATGCTTCTCAAATTGTGTTTATAAGATACTGAACAATTTGATTGGGTGTCTTCCAATGGAAGAAACTTCCTATCAGGATCAATGGAAGAAACCTCCTATCAGGGTCACTCAAACAAGGAATACATTTTCAGAACAAAGTGGCCATTCTCCAGTTTTTAGCACTCAGAAGACTGAAACTATAAATACTGCAACAAATATTCTTAGCAGGGGCCCAGAACATGCAGGCTAATATATCTGGCTAATAAGTGAAATGCCACTGGGTGTGTGGGAACAATGTTAGTGGCATGGTTTTTTCTTCTTCTTGAATATAATTTTCCATTTCTACACATGGTAATGAATACACTGGACTCCGTAAGAGATATGCAGTAACAGAGAAGGCAATTACCTACTGTTTGCCATGTTGACTGATTACCCCCTGACTGAGTCTTTTAATACTATTGCTAAAATGAATACCACTGATTGTAGAAATCCTCACCTCTGTTACCACTGCATTTTGAGGGACCTCAGAACTCAGAAATGAGTCCCATTGAGTTCAGTAGAGCTTATTCCTAAATGATATATAATTGCCACCTAAATTACAATTACAGTGTAACCTGCATGTCTATCTAAATGCTAATTTAGTTGAAAGCTAATTATCTGTTTACGATAAAGAGTGTAAAGGACCAGTGGTGCAAATTGGTCATTAGCAGAAGATTTTTGTTTTATTCAACTCTTAACATTATAGACTCATTCTGAGGGCTTGGTTTAGAGCACACTGATAAATTTATGAAGGGGGATAATGTGTGAAACTCCTATTTGGATAATTTCCCCCTTCTCACTTTGTATGCGATATCAAGAACTGCTACATGTGACAAAAGTGGGTTGCATGGTATGGAATTGGATCCACTTATATTTCTGTTATTAGTATTCGATGGAGGTGTTATCCATATTGACACTGGATGGAAGAACATGTGTATTGCTTTCACATTGTTGGTACAAATATTTAAAAGTATATGAAGACTAAACTTAAGTTTCAGGCAAATACCTAAGTCAGAATTTAGTCCAAAATACAAAAGTGTAAAAGGCACAACAAAAATACAAAAAAAAAAAGTTTTAATTACATTCTAAAAATACAGGAGCTTATAACCTTAAAAGGCACAAGCAGAAAGCAGAGAATACTTCTCTAAAATGCATAATTAAAAAGTAAGGCATTACAGCTTTGAGCAGTATTTGGTCTTTAAGCATATCTGGACACACATGAACAATATCCTAAGTGCTCACCCAGCCAAAACAGTTTGAATCTATAGATACTCAGATGAACACTGATGAACAGGGAACAGTTATCTGGTTCACACTGGAATAAACCCCTTTAGGGATAAATGTCAGCTATGGGAACACAGGCTTCTGGTTTTATCTAGAGGTCTATAAAGGGCTCTTAGAAAGCTGTTTGGGCATCAGAGGTTCTGACCTAACAACATGTTTTATTTCCAGTGCACTTCTGTTCATACTGCACACTGGCAATACCACAGTCTGGACAGACCCAGGCTATTTGACAGGATCTAATAACAGATGACACCTGTTTGCAGCAAGGAGTTAGATTTTTTTTTCTAGTTCTATCACTATATGATTTAAAAATATATAGCCATATGCTTTTGTCTAATGAATGCTATAGCTTTAATCTATATCATGTCTTAGAGCCAAAACATAATCTATTGCATAAAGCTTTTCAAACATTTAGTTGAGAGTAAACATGTGCCATTTATGTTTTGTTTTATTCTAAATGCAAGAAGTCTCCATTATGGGAGCTTGACCTGCCAGACTCACATCCAAATTATGCTCACTTGGAGAAAGGCTGGGCTGGAAGTCTTCCCAGCAAACACCGGGACAATTTCCTTTTCTAACTGGCAGCTAGGCCAGAGTTCAGTCTGTCCAAGGCTATGAAGAGTTCCAGATTCTGGTGCCCGAAAGGAGGAGGAGGAGGAGGAGGAGGAGGCACATCTCTAGTTAAGGGTTAGGGTTTTCTTGTGTTTGCATGCAAGATTGGGAAACCCCCAAATTGTTCTCCTCCTTTATTAACAGGGCAGTGCATTTTGTTGTGTTCTCAACAAAAGAACAAGAACAGGAATGATTTGGGGGAGTGAATTAAGCAAAATTGCAAAAGTGGCACAATGTAATAATGCAAATTTTACAAAATAACGGTGACGGTTGCTTTATTGCATGGATTTTTAAGGACGAGAAACATCCAAGGGCTTGTTTGACACTTTGTAAACAACCATCTGGTCATTCCTGCTTTGTACATGTGCATCTTAGTTCTCAGCAGCAAAAAGTGCTAATTTTACACAGAGACAATTTGCACAAATTAAGAGACTTTGGTGGGAGGGAAAAGAGAACTCCTTGTTTTGCTCTTGCTTGTGGGCAAGGTTTCTCATGGAGCTTGAAATTTTTTTTTACTGAGGTGTTCTGTAAAGTAGAGACAGCCTAAATTGAGAAGAACAAAGAATTTGATGAATATGCTTTACATCTCTAATTGAAATGCTGTGTATTTTTTTCAAGTAATATGGTTATATTATTATTAGATAAAATTGTCATGACACCATTCTGTTTGATACTGCTAGTTATTAAGTCCAAAAAGTAATGATTTACCAGCATCCCTGTAGGAATTATAACATGTACTCCGAATCTTAGCGTAACAATGTAATGTCACGGATGGACATTCGGTGTTTGGCCTTGAAAACATTTTTGACAGAAGCTAACAGCATTGGTCCAAACTGTTCTGACAAAGAGTGGGTATTTGTTTGAAACTTAAGATCTGTGTCTTGCATGTTCCATCAAGGAACAAGAAAGATCTGTGACTTTTAAAGCTCATTGACACTCTTTCAAATACTCTTAGTGGCGAGAATGTACACAGAAAGATTATAATCATCAAAAAGATGACACAGCATATTGTGAATAACTCAAGCAACCAGATGAGAGAAAATCAGTCAGGTTCATTTGCTTACTGTGAGTCATACACTTGTAAGTAGAGGTCTCTGCACTTGGTTGTCGGTTCTGAAAGCTTCCCTGTAGAGCAGCCCCTCTTTTTCCGGAACAGACTTAGCATTGCTGCATCAAGTGGGGAAACAGAGGTAACCACTTGTGTAAAAGGATGCATTGTGTGTGACAGGATGGACACACAAAGAGCCTTGTCAAACGTTGTTATCAAGTCCCTGTCAAGCATTTTATAACTTCTTTGTTTTGTTTTTGTTTTAATCAGCCTTGTAAGAGCAAATACTGAGGGCAAGTTTAAACATTTTAAAAACCAGCTCTGACAACTGTAATTCTTTTCAGGTAAACATCACTTTGCTGGACATTAATGATAACTATCCAGTATGGAAGGATGAGCCATACTTCATTAATCTGGTGGAGATGACCCCTCCAAACTCTGATGTCACTACAGTAAGTATTCAAGAGAATACTTTTTCCTGCTGAAGTGCAAAATAAAAAAAAATGTATTCTATATATCTCTCCTGTCTGTCTATCTGTTCATCTAACAATCCATCTATAAATTGATTTTTCTTGGTATGTGCCATCAAGTTGCTGTCATGGTGGCCAACTGATGACTATCCTAATGGGGTTTATAAGTTACTTAAGATGTTCAAGGAAGAGTTTACCATTGTCATCCCCCAGTTAGTTTCTACAACAAAACAGTGATTTGAATCTAGACCTCCTAAATCCTAGTCAGACACTCTACTACTACATTGCACTGGCTCTCAAATATATTTGAGTCTTTAAAAGAAATAGGTAAAGGGGAAAGACCATTGTAATCCTAACACACAATCCAAGCAGGATTGCAGATATGGAATTGAAGCATCCAGAAATAATGGTCCTGCACACGGAAAAGCAGTTGGGGACAGAAGAATTTTCAAGAAAATATCAGCTAGCAAAGGAAAGGACAAGCACACAAAATGTTCCAGCTTCTTAGATGAAGACCCATTGCAAAGGAAAAGTGACTTTTGAACAAATGTTGTGTTCAGCTGTAGTGCAGTGTCTGCTTGTACTTCAGTCTTGACACAGAATATCTTCAATTTAAAAATGTTTTAATTCCAGGCTGTGTTGTTTATCCTCTCATTTTCTCTCCTAGGACACCCAACTTTGGGTCCCCTGATGTTCTTGAACTACAACTCCCAGAAATCCTGGCAAACACTGCTAGTGGTGAAAGCTTCTGAGAGTTTTAGTCCAAGAACATCTGGGAACCCAGGGTTGGGAACCAATTCTCTAGATGGAATGGTCTTCCTAGTGGTACAAAATAACTGCATTTCTCCTGTAAGGTACAGGCAGAATTACAGTTGACTATTGAGACTTCAGGGAGTCTAGTACTTATCTTCTGTGTTCCTCTTGTTATGTTCTATCCCATACTCGAAGTGGACAGCTTTGTCAGGGCTGGAGGTCATATTTTTGCCTTCAACACCTGCAAGGGTCACAGCAGACCTAGAAATGGCCCAAAATATTTTTTATTCTCTTAAAAAAAAATCTAAACTCAAAGTGGCTAATCAAGTTTTGATTTTGTTTTGTTTTGTTCCTGGATTCTTCCAGAAGTAAACCAATAAAATCTATTCGTCTTCAAAATCAGTTTATTTAATTTTATTTTATTTTATTAGTCTCTGGGGTCATAAGAGCCACTAGGCCTTGAGTCTCAAAACCCACCTTGGGGGCTGCATGCATCCCATGGGCCACAGTTTGTCCATCATGATCAAAACAGTGGGTGCAATGTAACCAAGTAGGAAGTGCTATCCCCTCTGATTTTGTTGTTTAGTCGTTAAGTCGTGTCCGACTCTTCGTGACCCCATGGACCAGAGCACGCCAGGCCCTCCTGTCTTCCACTGCCTCCCGGAGTTTGGTCAAATTCATGTTGGTAGCTTCGATGACACTGTCCATCCATCTCGTCCTCTGTCGTCCCCTTCTCCTCTTGCCTTCACACTTTCCCAACATCAGGGTCTTTTCCAGGGAGTCTTCTCTTCTCAGCCTCAGCTTCAGGATCTGTCCTTCCAGTATCTTTGCCAAGAAAACTTCATGGACCCCTCTGCTTTACCCTTTGCTTTTTCTACCTTTCTCCTAGCATTTCAAAGTGGATGCTTCCCACAGCCTTTTTTTAAAAAGTAACTTTTTGTGTCTGCTTGTGTGTTTACAGTGCAACTTCAATCAATCAATATTAAGCTGTAATTAGTACTGCTGGTGCATTCTATCTGAAACCCTTCCCATTGTAACCCTCAGACATTATTTACATCGATCTTCTGCTCTTTCTTATCCTAGGGCTCAATTACACATGACAAAAGAACCCTAGTTATACTGATTCTTTTCTTTCCTTTTTTGAATCAATATATATTTACATGTGGTCACGTGGTGTATATACCACTGGGCCCATTCACATGGTTGTCAATTCAGTTGGTATATTTCTTGCTATTTGTACCAGTTCTGTAGCCTATATGTGTCATCTCATATAAATCGATTCATTTGCCATCCTGTTTCTGGGGGTCCCCACTGCTCTAAAATTTTCTCTTTTTAAAATAATTTGTAAGTGATATATTGCTATTTTCCTGTCACTTCCAAATGTTAGTCAGTGTGGAACCTGGTGGTATATGTCAGCTGCAGCCCTTCCTTCCTTCCCTTTTTAATTTTCACTTCCCAATTCCTTTCTCCACTTTCTGTTTTTCTTTCCCTCTGTTCCTTTTCTCCTCCTCCCCTTTTCCCGTCCCTCCTTTATTCACTCCCCTTTTCCTTATTTCCCTGCATATCTCTCCCTCTCAGTTCTTGGCTTTCATTTTTCTTTTCCCTTTTGAACAGTGTCGGGAGGAGGAAGCAGGTTTTAAAAGACTTACAAACTATTGTGAAGAGCAGGGTTAAAAAAGAGAGAGAGGAGACATGAATACAACACCCCTTTCTTTCTTCCCTCAAACAGTTCAAAGCAGGAAATGTCCCTTTCTCTGCTCAAGCCCTCTTTCCTCTTTCCTTCCTTACACCTACAAGGGAGTGGGGTAAGGCTGTCTCTGTGGTGGCAATGGCTGCTACAAGCGATTTATCAATATCTCTTTTTAAAAAATTTTTAAAGGGCAATGACTATGAAGTGGCCACAGTGCCCAAAAACCTGACCCCTTAGCAAAGGAAATAAATTGACTGCAACATTCACACGTGCTGAAACAATAAGGAATGAAGTGATACATGATCGGTACATTTTAAACAACTCTCCCAGAGAGGAGGGGGGGGGAATCATTGGCTGACCAAATGAATCAATTTTACCCATGCATCACGTGAACAGAATTTTATAAAACAAATTTTTTAAAACTAGAATAATCTATATAACTGGGATTCTTCTGGCATGTGTTATCGAGCCCCAAGTGGGTTTTCTGTCATAGCAAAAATCTCAGAGGTAATAAGAAAACACTGAATTACAACTGGCTTACAGTGTTGTCTGAACACAATCATATCTAGCCCTTTCCTCCATAAAAATGAATAAAGAGTCATGGTGATTGAACTTTGAAAACTTTGTCTGGAAATACATCCAGAATATCTGTCAATTAGTAGGTAAAATCAAAGGCATGCCATATGCAATTCTTAAAGTTTGCTGTGTAATCCTGTGTGCATCTACTCAGAAGTAAAGCACATCCATTTCCATTGAACTACACTCAGGGAAATGTGTACAGAATTACAACCTAATTCCCTTAACTGCATTTGTGGGTTTGATCGTGATTGCTTACTCCTGATACAAGTTAATGAGTGTCAATGAGGTGTGGGATTGTTAGGTTCCAGAGTCTGATACGGCTGTCTTTAACACATTCTGAAGCATGACACTGCTGCAATTCAGGTACAAATAAGTGTTGAAGTTAATTTTCTGTTCTGGCAGTAAAACTGTCCTGTGAACATAAAAAAATGAATTTTGCTGGATGAAGTCCAACCATTAAAGCAGCAAGTAGTGACCTGCAGGCAACACAAGGTACATGTGTAATATGTATCAGAGAGGATAGTACTTAACATACTAGTAAAAAGGAGCATCCAAGAAACAGACTACAATATTCCTCAGTGTGCTGCATAATTAACATGCAGTGTCAAATATTAACAAGATGCAGTCATGATGCACTGTTAGCTCCTTAACATTTGTCAGCAATCCCTTAATTAGGCCCTCTGTATGCCATCTGGAATGGAATCCATGTATGATGTAGTCCTCTCCTCTCTCTTGATTGTGGCTGGAATGGAGAATATCGTATCTCACATTTACAGTTAATCTACGTATTTACATGCAGTGGTGAAGCACTCCCTTAACAGCTATCCTTTGGTTACCTAGCAGTCATGTTGTGGTGGATGCAAGTGTAACCAATAATGTTGAGGCCAATCTTTTCCCTCCTAAATCCTGGGGTGGTGACATCTTTTCTTGGTACCCCAGCTGTGCACCAGCTGTGCCACTTGGGTCACAAATGTTTTGCAATGAAGAGAAATTGCACCAGTTTAATTATGGACTAGGTATTTAAGGTTTTTTGTATGTAAAACTCCCAATTTTTCACATCTTCTTTATTCCCAGTGTACTAATAAATAACCATGCCAGGGCAATTAAGGGATGCAAACCTCAACTGGAATACAAAAGCAGGCTTTTAAACAGTGGTGGCGTGTCTTGCCAGGTTACATGTATTGGAGAGTACACACGCACCAGTACCGAAACAATGTTAACTTGTGGATTTGGCCCTTTGAGACTCTGAACAATTACCTGAGCACACTTCCCCCTTTGTAAAGGAATCATGTCTGCACTTCTTTCAAAGAAAATAAGAAAGCTTGTGTCTATGAAGGAGAAAACTTGAGAAAGGAAAAGTGACAGAAGCCCTAGTTCTAGCCACATAAGTTGGCACTATCAGCAGCCATGGTTGCCCATCTTATTTCTAGAGAACAAAGGCAAGATGTCTCCTCTTCAGAGTGACAAAAGAGAGATGTGAGAAGGAAGGAAGTGACATCAGCAGCCCTAAGAATAGCAGCTCAGAACACTTCTGAACAAGCAAAGGACAATCCAGGAAGCTTGAAAAGGTTCCCTCTCCTTACTCTTCCCCATGCAAAGATACTCATCTTCTTAAGTGTAAGCTAAGATGCATTCAAGCCACTTCCAACAGCATGCACTGTCTTTAATACAATCGCTTTCAAACATTTTTACAGAGGACTCAGGAAATCTTTGGAAGTGTATCAAAGTTTCTTACTCCCAGAATCCAGCACAACTCCTAGTGCAGTTCCCAGAATTGACCAGCCAGGGCAGGTTCTAGCCGTGTTAGCTGAGAGATTCTAGAGGCAGTATTCAAAACAGTAACTTTCCCAAAGTTCTGGAACTGTAGAGAGAACATTGGACAAACAACATCTGGCCCACCACTGTCAGTCTTCCCATGTGATTTGCAGTGGTGGGTTTCAATATGTTCTA
Organism: Intellagama lesueurii; assembly: GCA_037013535.1. Taxonomy (NCBI): domain Eukaryota; kingdom Metazoa; phylum Chordata; class Lepidosauria; order Squamata; family Agamidae; genus Intellagama; species Intellagama lesueurii. The sequence continues at coordinate 176,146,614 of JBAJHW010000003.1, read as the reverse complement.
GGTCCATGGTTCCCAACCTTGGGTCTCCAGATGTTCTTGGACTAAAACTCCCAGAAGCCTTCATTAGTAGCTGTGCTGGCCAGGATTTCTGGGAGTTGTAGTCCATGAACATCTGGGGACCCAAGGATGGGAACCATTGTTCTAGGTTGTGCACTCATTTCATTTGGAATTATGGTGCCTGACGGTGCATGCTTGACAGGTGCACTGCCTTAACCAGAATCTTCTGTGACAGAATAGGATTCTATGAAAAATATATAAGGAGTTTACTTTCTAGAAAAAGCAATGCACAGGTTATCCTAAAGAAGTAGAAATAAGGTTGAAATGTGTTGCTTTAGGTACCATAAGGAAGAAATAATTACCAACAAACCAGAAGAGGACACTGATTTGCATAAAATTGCGCAAGCTAATTTGTAGGCACAGATGCAAAATTAGAAATGACATTTTCATTATTTCAGCAGAATTATAATGCATCTCACTCACATGAGGAAGACTGTGACCGGGTAATCTATGCACCTGTTTTAACCGCTATCTAGGTGCTAACTGTGGAGGATCAATTTCAGGGTCGCTCATCTTCCTCCTTATAGTTCTTTATCTTTTGATTTAGACTGAACAGCCATTGAAGCAGAGGACACTTTTGTAAGTAGGATTGTCCTCCAGAAGGCCATCAAATGGAGGACTGTTTTCCTTAAAAGAGGACATGTGGCCACTTCTAACCATATACTCGTTTTGCCATGTGAAGAAGGTTGCAAGCACTGCAGCTTTTCCTACCAGTGGTCTTTGGGACTGTGCACCACAAGGCTCAAATGTGTTCTGCTTCTGCTTCCAGTTCCTGTACCATGTGCCCTCAGCTGCAAAGTTGGATTCTTAACATGTTTTGGAAGGCATAAAGTCACAGCTGATGAGCAGAGCCTTTGCACCCAGATGTCCTGGTCTTTGCAATCATGGCATGATCTTTCTCTTTGCATGTGCATGTGTTAAGGCTTGTGGGTTTGGTTTTTAAAAAGAAAAAGTAAAAGTAAAATTTGTGGCCAATTTCTACTTTCCCAGCCTGGCTTGCGACCTCCTTCAAGGACCTCTCTGAAAGGCATTGATTTAAAGCCTTTCAAATCCCTCTGGCAAAATAAAAGAGAGGGAGAGGGAGAATTATTCTCTATCACACTAGGAGAAAAATGACGGGCGTGAAACAGAAAATAAATGAGGGGAAAGCGGAGAGAATCCACAAAATCATCAAACAAGAAAGACTGTGTTAAAAAAAAATACTGTAATGAAACATTAATCTTCTGGGGAGGAGGGGAAATAGCAAAGGGCTCCATTCCAGGTTGACTGTATAGAAATTAACTCTCGGTTACCTTAACTGGCCTTTGAGCTCTCTTTTACTCCCCATCCATGAACAAGCTTTGCTTTTTGAGTGTGCCATCAATCTTGACATGGCTCTTGCTTTTTTTGGTCTTTCAGTTTCTTTGGGGACCAAAGCTTTGCCAACTTGAAACACAGTGGTGTTTCAGTGTTGTATGTGCTGATCAAATATAATTTATTTCTAATTATTTAAAATGATACAATGGCTTTAATTGTCCATTTTGATTATAATTCAGTCAGTCAGTTTTCATTCATACATTTTCAATTGCAGGTTGATTCAACCATCTTTTCCCAGTAACTTTTGGGGTTTTTTTTATAGCACTTACCTTCTTCTTCAATTACTTTTTTGTTGTTGTTTTAAAATAGCATTTAAATAAACCAAATGACATTTTATTAATAATATTGTCAATAATATGATAGGAAACCAACAGTCCTAAAGTAGAGATGGGCACAAATCTTGGTTCGGAGGTTTGTGTTGGTTCAATGGCGCGGTGCCACACATTCTTTCCCCCCCTGGCTGGCTCCCCCAATCACCAGTTGGTGCTCACTGCTCTTCTGCTCTTTGTGCCATTATCTAGTCATAGCAGGAGCTCATGCTTCCCTCCTCCACCTCCTCCAGGTTTGTGCCCATCTCTATCCAAAAGGCAACTTGCAATATTAAAACAGATGATCACAATGAAAATCGTGAGATATCACAGGTGTTTAAAAAGGAAAATTAACCTGCAGTTGGGGAAGCCTTGAAGAAAAGATGACCAGTAGATGCTTCTTGTTAGATCTTCATGGCCAGGGTGTTTCCCAAGTTGGGTGCCATTGGGTTCAAAATGGAACAAGAAATAAGGTAGTCTCTTTCCAAATCTGAAAGGATGGAAAGGCACATATAGAAGAAGGTACTTTCAAAGCTTCACAGGATAACTGTGGTTTCTCCCATACAGATATTCTGCTTTGGTCCTCAGACTAATGCAAGAAGTATTATTAATTGACTGGCATACAGATGTGTTTTGTAATCTTGCAAGTACTTAAATGTTTATTGAGATGTCTTAAAATATTGGGACATTATGAATACATAATAACAGCTACTGTCTTCCCCTTTAGGGAATTTTAAAACTCACCAGTTAACCCTCTTCTCTTTTCCTACTGCAGCTTCTGTGGGAAATGTTTAAGATGGTAAAGACAGACTAGGTGTATAGTTACTTTTGATGTATCACTAGATGGTCTCCATCTGGAAGCATGTTCATAGTTTGTCTACTCATGTCTAAACATGTCTACTCAGGAGTAATGCCCACCACGTTCAGTGGAATTTACTCATAGGTGTGTGAAGGATTGCAGCCTAAGTGTATTCAGCTTCTTAAACCACACGGCCTGCCAAGATGGTTGAGGTGTCACACAAGAAGAGTGATTGTATGTGAGACAGAAGTTGGATTTATGTGCCTTTAATAATTCTGTTTTGCTTGTGTGTTGTTTCACAGATGGATTAGCATCTGTACACCACAGGAGGGTGTAAGGACAGTTTCTTCAACAAGAGTTTGGAAAAGTTACAGCTGTCAGAATACCCAATGTAGCAAAGCTAAGAGCCACACTGGCTGGGGGATTCTGAAAGTTATCATCCAAAACAGTAACTTTTGCAATCTCTGTCTGAGACTGCACACTTAGGTGCAACACAATAAGGAACTGAGGTGATTGTTTGTATCCCCATCGCCCCCACTCCCTTTTTTTGGGTTCAGTTTAGAGCTAGTTGTACAGATACACTGAAAAATGAAAAGGATCTTTTGTTTCTTCTTCTGTCAATTCATGCAGTGTCACTCTCTTAATCTCTGCAGGTGGTTGCTTTTGACCCAGACCTGGCAGAAAATGGCTCCCTGGTCTACAGCATCAGACCACCAAACAAATTCTACAGTCTTAACAGTACCACAGGGAAGATTCGGACAACAGGGGTTGTGTTGGACAGAGAAAATCCAAACCCCCAGGAAGCTGAGCTCATGAGAAAGATTGTGGTCTCTGTTACTGACCGTACGCTCATTTTAACTTGTCTGTATCTCCATTTACATTCAATTGACTGTCTCTTTACCCTATTACTAAAATATAGATTTTACCTCTAAAATCTTATGTATTATATACTTTTTATAAAACTGTGACTTTTCTCTACAGGTCTTTAAATAACTCTGTCCCATAATAATTACATAGCAAGGGTAGCAACAACTATAGATTGCTGGAGGTTAAATAAATACTTCTTTCTATCTCTTCTGTAATTTTTTAAAATTATTTTGTTATCACATTGACATTTTCCAAGACTGTTGCTATTTCCAAGACTCTCTCTGGTTGTTGTTGTTGTTGTTTCATTGCAATTGAATTTTCAGTTACCTGAAATGGTCTGAACAATTTTGTTGCTTCATCTCCTCAATGTAAGGAGGTACTCCATGCCAAATCTTAGACACTTCACTTTACAAGATTCAAAGTGAGGGTTTTGGTGGGACTAAAGTTGTGACTCTTCTGATCCCTGCAGGTGGAAGGCCACCATTACGGGCCACCAGCAGTGCCACTGTATTTGTGAATTTGCTAGATCTCAATGACAATGATCCCACTTTCCAAAACTTACCTTTTGTCACCGAGATTCCTGAAGGCCTTCCAGCAGGCTCCTCTGTCTTTCAGGTGAATCTTTTCCTGTCTTGCTAATTGTTTCAGGTACGTGTTAATGCAAGGGGTTTGAGAAGGCCATTTGAACTGAGTTGCAGATTTTGGGGTGGGGGCAGTTTGATTAAACCTTTCTCTAACATCAAGGCTCCAGTCCTCCTGTGTTTTCAGAATGTTTCAAGGTAGCAAATAAGGTTTCCCTCAGATGGCCTCACTGATTGCTGCCTACTTCCAAAGCAATATAGAAAAGCTGATGGGAAGTTGAGAGAGTTAAAGTCAGGAACCAGTTGACACATTATGAGCTCTTGTGGCGATTCGCCATTGGCATATCACTTTTGTTGTAACGAAGGGGTCTGGTTCTCCCTCCGTTTTAGACCATCACTTTCATCTATGGTCTGTTCTAGATGAAAGGTGAACATGATCCACAAGTCAACAACACCATTGTCCCAGGTTTTGTTCAGTCCTTGCTTTCCTAGAGATGTTTGAGGCAATACCTGTCAGTCTCTCTACCCAAATTACTGAAATAGCATTATTTCAGAGTAGGAAGCCATCTTTTTGAAGTCTTCTACGTCAAAAATGCTGGCATTCTATGTCACTATAGCCACAAAGGATTGGGATAAAGGAAGGGCAGGGAACTTTTTTTTAATCTAAGGAATTAATTCAGATTCAGAAAAATTCTCAGGGGCCGACAAAACTTTAGGACCAAACTTATTTTAGACTGAGACTCTACCAGTAGCCAAGGGCTTGTTCAGACAGGCATTTGCCCCTTTGTTTGGTGCATTGTTAGAGTGGATTGGTTGACTCTTTTTTTCTGGCGATTGCACAATGTAATTAGTAGAGTGGACCAATTTGCCCACAGGACACCTTAATCCACACCCTTTTGAGCCCTTGTCAGGGGCTTTACTTTTTTTGATGTGAGTTGATGCACTCTAGCTTAGTCCATTCCCACAGCACATGGGACTAAAATCAAGCTTCACAGCTTTGACAGCTGTTTAAATAAACAAACCACTTCAGGATATTGGCAAATTGAACACTTCCCCTTTGGAGGGGCAGGGGAAGTGTTCAATTAACAGCGGAAGTAGCTTAAGCGTTGCTTGAGGTCAATATGCCATTTGGATCCAGGATCATGCCAAATGGCATATTGCTCCTCTCCACAACTTCAAGCAACCCTATTTAGATGGCACCAAAAAGGCCAGTGTAGACATGCCCTAAGCCTCATGAGAGGCATTCAGCCTTTTGGAATGGAGAATAATCATTCAAGATCTGAGAAACTACAAAACAATGATGTTATGGGGAAAGTTTAATGTCCTTCTGGGGAAGGTCAGACAGCCAAACTGGCACCTTAGGAGAGCTGTACTCAGCCCCAGGGCCTGATTCTCCTCACTGAAACCTTGGTTAGACTGTGTCTCCCTTTCGAGAACAGGGAATGTATATGCAAGTGATAAGTCCTCGCCTCCCTGGGATAGCACTGAGTGCCAAACTTCACCTTACAGATGCCCTGTCATTAGAACTGAAGTCATGATAGTGTTCCAGGAATGTGCCTGGGGCAGACCTTCATATCTGAGGTGCCAAACTTGTAAATGAAGCCTGTATTTAGTTCCCAAAGAGCAATAATAAAGCAAAGCGAGCTAATTTGGAAACTATAGGAGCTAAGAAAATCTCCACTGTGACAGCTGCATGTTTTTAGCATTTCAAGAAGTCTGTATTCCGGTGACATATTATGTATAACTAACAGTTTGGCCCTTAATTTATCACTGAGTCTCTGGGGAAAGAGTTGTTTCTCTGTTGGGCTACTGGACTCCTGGCTTCATCTTCACTTGGAAATGGTCATCAAGCAGTTGTGCTTCACTTTTGCTTTCTCTCTCTCTTAGGTGGTAGCCCTTGATCTTGATGAAGGCTTGAACGGTCAAGTAGCATATAGGATGCAGGTGGGCATGCCCAGGATGGACTTTGTCATCAACAGCAGCAGTGGTCTTATCAACTCCACAGCTGTGCTGGACAGGGAAAGGATCGCCGAATACTACCTGAGGGTGGTGGCAAGTGACGCAGGAGTGCCTTCCAAGAGTTCTACCAGCACACTCACCGTCCGAGGTGACTGAAGGACTGAAATGCACAGGATGCTCTCTCACTGTATGGTCTCTCTCATGTTTTCAATGTCTTTTAAAGGTGATGAACATCTTTAACATTTGCACGAGGAGATCTAACACTTAGGACCATTTGCTGTGCAACACCTCTGGTGGCTCAAACTAGTGTCAGATTCATGGCACAATTTGCAAGTTGCTCTTACTAATAAATGGACAAAAAGACATGCCAAACAGTAGCACTTGGTACCTTTTTGAACATTTCAAGGTTTGCTCCCTTGAGTCTGGTCTATATAACCCAGTTTTGGAGGGTAAATGTGTGCAAAAGTCAAAACTCTGAAAAGTCAAGCACGGTCAGTTAGGTTTGAAAGTACCTCCTTGCCAGGAGGTGGTTTGGGGGGATGTGTGTTCTGCCAGCATACTACCAAAATGTAGTGTTATGATGGTGGTGGTGGCAGTGGCAGGGAATATAGCCCCTCATGGATTTAGGGAAAGATTGGGCCCCCACTCACCAACTATGGTGTTACAAATGACACTTAGGCCTTATATTTGTGCTACACTCTGGTGCAGCAGCATGGAATCCTATATGCACTCGCACACTCTTGATTGTTATCTAGCCACACTATACAGCTTTACCTCTCCCTGGAGAAAGTTCCTGTGGACACAGTTGTGTCTTTTAAAAATTGAAAAATTCTTTGGGATTTGTAACTCTGGAATTTCTGCATCCAGCTCTGTCACTTTCAGCCCAAACCTTGGCCAGTTTGCTGTTTTGCTTATGGCAATATCCCTTTTCTCTGGCTTCCCTGATTGGGCTTATTCAGGAGACGACCAATGCAGCACAGATCCAATCCCTTTTCCTTCCCCTACAGCAGTCCAAAAATACAAAGAGAGTAACTATTGATAGACTTGCAACAGTGGCCACCAATGTGAATCTTTAAGAATGACAGGTAATACCTGCGGCAGGGCCCAGGGTCAACCTTGATAAAATTCTCTCTTGTAGTTTTAGATGTGAATGATGAGAACCCTACCTTCTTCCCAGCGGCCTACAATGTATCTCTTCCAGAAAATATACCTCGTGATTTCAAAGTGGTTCGCCTGAACTGCACCGATGCTGACGAGGGCCTCAATGCTGAGCTCAGTTATTTCATCACAGGTATCAAAACTTTCTTGGAACCGCCATATTTCTTGATATTCTTTGGAATGAGTAGCCACTAGACATGGGCTGTTCATATTCCTATCCCTGGGGACAGGAATATGAATAGTGTCACCAGAAGTGCCACAGAGGTCTATTCCCTCCCCCCAGAACCATCCGGCCTACTTACCGGTCGCTGTGCAGAGCTGGTGTCTTTCATCATTGCACCAATCATGGAAGGAGCCCAGCTGGGTCTTCCCCACCTCCCCACACATCAGCTGAGTGGGGAGACTCCCCATCCCGCCTCCTCACCAGAGTGCTCACCAGACTGTGCTGGGAGGTGGAGAAGAGCCAGCTGGGCTCCTTCCGTGATTGGTGCAACAATGACAATGACGAAGGTCCTTAGCTCTGCACAATGACCAGTAAGTGGACCAGCTGGTTCTGGGAGGCAGGAATGGGCCTCCTTGGCACCTGTGGTGCTGCTATTCATATTTCTACCCCTAGGGATATGAATACAGAATAGCCCATGTCTAGTAACCTCTGAAGTTCACAAGCAGTGGAGTACACAGATTAGTTCTTACTGCTGTGTTGTCTCTTTATTCTTTGCTTTTTTCAAAAGGCATGGGGGTGGGTCATATTGAAAAAAACATAAAATCCCATAAACACAGAACACCAATGGGCTAATTCTTAATCGATAAAAAGGTGCAGTCCCTTTCTATGTTTTCCCCTTTATTTCATGAAAGGGAACAATAATCTAATTCTTCTCCTCTGTCTCTTACTAGGTAGTTTCTCCTTGTCCCCACTGTCCTCCATATTTACCAAAGACTAGCCATGGCTGCAGCACCTCCCCTCAACCCATTTTTATTTTCTGGCTTGCTATCTGGGGAAGCATCTCTTCCTTGCTCTGCTACCCACCCGCACTTCCTTTCCATACTAGAAATATGTAATGGCACTGTATGGTGCAAAGTATTGGTGCAACACAGTGTGAGGAAAATGTATGCAAATACAACAGCCAAGAGGGCTTTTCATCCTGCTGTTAGGTTTGCAAGGCTAATTTGCATAGGGATTTGCATATGTTTTCCTATGATCTTTTGCAAATGATAGCAGAACTGTTCTGGGTCCTGAGAATTATCTATGCCTCATCAGACTGAAGGAGTCATCAACTACCTTATGTCTCTTGAATGCGGTGATGACAATATGAGGAAGGCATTGTGTCTGAACTTATTTGCAGTGTTTGGTACTCAGGTATGTTACATTCTGCTATAGACTAGCATGAAAACAGGCCTTCAACTTCTTATAAAGAGCTACTGCCCCAGCAGATACCATGAAGATGCATTATATCTGCATTTTCTTGGGTGCGGGAGTTGCCATTGAACAATAGGTCAACCAGCTATGTTTCTAAAAGACATCCAGCAATAGGATGATAGACTCTGAGACATCCCTCTCTTAAGCAGGACTCACACTGTAACGAGACTCTCTCTACCATTTGGGTAACTGCTTATACTGGCATCCTGCTTAGAGCACACCCTGTCTATTTGCTAAGTGCACAGTCATCAGTTGGGCCCTACTGAGTGATAAACAGCATGAGACAACCGTTTTCTCTACCACTTGCAGTTTTATTTTATTTACTGTATACGTTTTATAATAATAATCTTAGATTGCAGAGCAAGAAGGGACCCTATGGGTCATCAATTCCAGCCCCTGTCAAAGAGACACCATGGGAAATCAAACTCCCAATATATTCAGAGGCCTATTTTCAGATACCTTAACCACTGAGCTATCCATTTTAATCTATGACATTGCAGACCTTATTTCTTCACAAGGCAGTTAGGATAATAAAATTAGGTTTCTCAGTATCAGAGTTACTATATGAAAGCAGAGCTTCTTTGAAGGCCTTAAGCCTTCTGCAAGTTGATTAATATAAAGTAATGAATCATGACAAACTTTACAGCTGTTTTATTTTATTGATATCAGAGGAAATATAGTAAACATACTATGCGATTCTGCCCTGCCTTGGCTGTGGCCCACTAGGCTAACAGCAACTGGGTGTTCACACATTGTGTATGGCCACATTACAAGTTCTTGGCAAGCAGCAAAAATAAGTGGCAGATTAACCCATAATGAGCTACCTTCCATGGCTGGTTGGATAGTTTGTTGTATGGATTAGCAACTCTCTTTCATTTAAGTGAGACTTTAAAGTGTGCATGCCTTTTTATCCCACTGAAGTCAGATGCAACAGCAGTTCGTTCGGGCAGACCATAACCTAAAAATAAATGTTTGAGATTCTATGTTAAGATGGAAATATCTCTGCTTAGGTCTTCTGATAGACTTAAAGTGGCATTTCCAAAGTATATATATTTAGTATTTGCAAAGTCTCTGAAAGTTGTCTCTTCTCGCCCTCTGCTGCCCAGAGGTCCCAATCACACCCTGGTTCGTTTGGGTATCATTCTTTTCCTTCTAGTGTCTTTCACCTTTCATAGTAAATGAAGAAGTAAAAGGAATGAACGCGTACAAATTGGATAGAAAGGAACAGTATACTGTCCCATGAAACCTTGAAAACGATAAGGCAAGGAAGGAACTATTTTGTCAGGATCAAAATAAAACAACTCAACCTAAGGTTCATTTTTGATGTTTTTCCTGAAGTGCTCCACAACTGTGTATGCACAACCCAAGTTTTGTTTCTGCTCCATATACATTGTTTTACGCATCCGGAAAAGGGTTTTGGGGAGGGTCCAGACAGAGGATTCATTCCCATAATCCACTCTGAAATATTACATTTAAATGCTGAATGGCTTTAAAACTCTTAATGGCTCTGAGGTAGGCCTTCCTCTTGGTCTGTAAGGACATACGTACCTTTGCAGCTTCAGTGTCCATGTTACAAACTGAAAGCAGTTACACAGAGAAGTTGTCAGAGGTCCCAAACCAGGAATGTCAAAAATTGTGCTACAGGGAAGAATCTGGGGATTGGCTGACAAATAATCCACAGCACACTCACCAAACTTCATTTTTTTCAGGAAAGACATTGCAATTTTAAAAAACTGTTTGAAATCAGTTTATATTTGTTGCATTGGTTTAACGTATATGTGTGAAACATCAGCGTGAAACAGTGGGTCAGTTTCTTCTCAAGTTTTGTTATTTGACTTCTCAAGTTTTGTTATTCTGAATACATTTCACAGTTAGAAACTTTGATAATGAGAGACCTTTTGTGATGGTTGATAGTGTAGGCTTTTATTGGCTCTTTTTTGTGTACTGATGCACAAAAATAAGAGCATCTTATCTGGAAAACAGCCAGAGCTCAGTGATCAGGGTGCATGCAGCTGCAGAACCAAGGGTTGAGATTTCAAATCCCCAATAGTGACTTGTAGGAGAAGAGCCATCCTGTGCGGCCTTGGGCAAGCAGCACAAACTCAGGGCTTTCCCAGAAGAAAAGAGTGGTAGAATACTTCTAAGTACTCTCTACCTGTACTCAGGTAAGCCCTGAGAAAGGGTTGCCATACATCAGAATTGACTTGACAGTATGTATTTATTAATTATGGATAAGGACTTGGGGTATCCAGACAGTAAGATTGAAACTGCCAGAAATTTTAAAATCACTACCTCCAAATAGTGCAGGGGGTTGGATCATTCTGAAAACTTTATTTGCTACATCTGCAGAACAGTATATTGTTGAATGCAGGGCAATAATTTCAAATCCTACAGTTATACATAGATTTTTAGACATGCACACTCGCATCTGTATGAACATCCATACAGAAGAACAATGAGTAGGAATATTTTTTCATGTGGCTTATTTTTAAAATATCTCAGGATCAAAAATCATATTGCCAATGTGAAATATATTTGTGTGTATTAGGGATAAAAATCCTTGTTCTTCTCATTCTAAATAGAAGGAACTGCAAAATTATTGCCCTCGCTCTGTAAGAAGTGGAAGTATTTTGTGGCACTCATGACAAGGAGAAGAGAATGAATTTGTGCCAATAACACAATGATGCAAATTGTGCAGAATGATAGTTGCTGAGCCATTGAAGGATTTAGAAGCATTGGAGGCATTGTTTGCAGCTGCTGCTGCTTTTTCAAAATAGTTAGTCATTGTGTGGCTGCTGTCTTCCTGAAAGGGAAATGACATAAGTTTTGCCCAGAGAAAGTTTGCACAAATTACAGAGATGTTGACTCAAATACAACACTCATTATCTCACTCTCCCCTGGAGACAACGGATCTTTGGTGCCTGGAGATTCCTGCCCAAAGAGTCTTGTTGAGTCAAAACTGCATAAATCAACAAGAATGATTGATTTAGCCAGAGGGTGGTTTTTTCATATCTCCTATGTGCATGAGTTTGTTTGTGCACATGCGAGTCTCTGCTTCTCCTTCCTCTGTGGAGTATTTTTTCCCCTTGTTCTTTCTTCTTTTATTTTTTCCTTCTGCAGGTGGCAACCAGGATGGAAAATTTAGTGTTGGCTTTAGAGATGGCGTAGTTAGAACCGTAGTCAACCTGGACAGAGAAACCATGTCATCTTATACACTCATCCTAGAGGCCATTGGTGAGAATTCTTCTGGTGTACATTTGCAAAGGATCCGTATAGGTTCATAATAAAATATTAGATGGCAACTTCCAAAATTTCCATCCCTATTCTATTGGTAAATCTCAAACTCCATGGAAGGAGATGGATTTTCATTTAGCAGAACTGTGTTTTGTTACATGTCTGAGTTTTACATGCATTTATTCTCTTTGGAGATCAAAACCTTTGAGGTCGTCAAATATGGTCAGTTACCATGTACTAACTCTGAAGGTATATTAATTAAGACAACTTGCATGATCAGTTGGATATGTGTAAAATATCTTGCTTTGGATCATGGATTTTTTTTTCACATGTATTTATTTTAGAAATATTCCATATTATTGGCAATGCCATATAATTGGCAAGATCAGAAGTTTTCATGAAGATTTATAATGTTGCCATTTGACATATCAGAATTTAATGGAAGTTTCAGGGAAGCAGAAACAAAAAATGCCTGTTTGCACACTACAACTGCAAATAGTCAAATTTTAAATTTTAAAAAGTGAATTCTATCCAGATTTATTTTTATATGATTTTACATATAACCCGTGTTTTGCACAACTCTCACGTTTTGTTCATAAATGTTCAGAAATCTGAATTTTCCTGGAGAGCTCACTCATGAACATGTAAAAGCAAAGCATGCTGCTTATATACCGTCCCATAGTGCTTCAAGCACTCTCTGGGCGGTTTACAAGTTAATTATGCAGGCTACACATTCCCCCCCCCCCCCCAGCGAGCTGGGTACTCATTTTACTGACCTCGGAAGGATAGAAGGCTGAGTCAACCTTGAGCTGGCTACCTGGGATTGAACATCAGGTCGTGAGCACAGTTTAACCATCCAAATACGAAGTCTGTTATTTTAATTCAAAGTTTCCAAAATCTGAAACTGAAATCAATTTCATTTTGAAAAAAACATTTTTAAAATACTATTTTCTTATTCCTTCTGTGAAATATGTCTTTTGCAGATTATAGAATATACACTTGAGATCACATACAAGACTGAGGACAGAGGGGGAAATTTTCTATCCATATTAATTAGTGACTGTAGCTCAGAACATTATGGAGCCCATTGTTTTACTCATTACTTTTTGGCAGCCACATTCTATTTTGTGTTGCATGTTATTAATTGCATTGTCCTAACTGACAGGTTTGACAAATACAGGGAAATATCCTTTGGTGCCTTGTAATGGCTAATTCTGACATTGTATCTCGGAAGTATTTATAAAAATACAAAAGAAAAACCCCGATATTACTTCCTTAATACAAGAATGGCATAAAACCTGAAAAATTCCTGTCAAGATGCTGTTAAAAAGTAATGAAGTGTTAATCATTTCAACTAAGCAACATAGATGTTACTAATTATACCTAAAATAACTTTGTGACCATTAATTACATTGTTTGTTACCCAAAAAGTAACCAGTAAGTAATCATGTTACTAGCAACTAGTTATCTCCAAGCTTTGCAAGTGATTCTTCATATAACCACCAGCTCTGGAATGTGCTTTTTATCAGTTCAATAGGGATTGATAAAGTTGCCTACCCATGATGCAAACCCTTTTATTGAAAGTGGATGTAAATGTGACATAGAATTTACTTTAAGTTCAATCCCCTTCCAACTGTTAATGGTGGAACATATGGGGCTACTATATTATGTATATGCTTCTCCTGCAATATGGGCACAGAGATGAAGCCAGCAGTAAGATTTAGGCTGTGGTGCCTGAAACGGCATGGTAAATTAGCTGTACACCAGGAGAAGTCCAGAGCACTTTGCCCACGATTGCCTTAGAGGCTCCTGAATGTAGTCTCCATTCGGCTAGTAGAACTGACTTTCCCCCTGAAGCTGATAAGGGCCACTTTGTTCCTTTCAGATAATGGCCCCACTGGCAAGCGGAGGACTGGGACAGCAACTGTACGTGTCACTGTGTTGGATGTTAATGACAACCGACCAATCTTTCTTCAGAGCAGCTATGAAGCTACTGTTCCTGAAGACATCCCAGACTACAGCAGCATAGTGCAGGTATCTATCTCCACTCTTCTTTTCAGTAAGATGCAGTGGGGCAGGGGGCATGGAGGGGAAAGAGAAGCAATATGCTTGGCTACTCCTCACTGCATCACAGCTGTTAGCTTGAAACTCAGTCTAAAATGGTGAGGAGGAAAGGGCAGTCCTAAGATAATCAGTGTTGGTTGAAGGAAGGCCAGCACAGGTGAGGGCAAGTAAAAGACAGTCTGGGGGAGGAGGGGCTTCTGACTGTATTTACACCTTTCTACACAAAGTCCTGCATCTTCTTCAGTATAAACTGAGTTGTACCCATTCACCTTCAAGAGCATCAAAAAGATCTGGAAAAAGGTTGGGATGAGAAACATTAAGCATGGGTGTAATAAGACCTTTTTAGAAGATTGAAAGGGTGGGAAGCAAGTAAGAAAATGGAAGGGAAGAAAAATCTAGGGAACAGAGTTCAGCAGCTGGGGTCTGATTCTCAGAGTTAACCATGGTGCTGTATGGGGATCCCTGTGCTGAATATCCCTGAAATTGCTCGTGGTCATTCTGTACAGAAGCAGGCAATGGTTACAAAACCAGGTTTTTAATGTGCCAAATGCTGAGGCTTCTGGAGACTTTCTTAACAAAGCATGTTTGTGTGTATAAATGGATAAAGCAGGATTATTTGGAGTCTTGTTTTTTAAAATTTTTGTTTCCTTTTTGAGAGCTAGCCTTTAGTGGAATGAATGGCAAGGAGAGCTAGTAAATGAATGCATGCATTCATGGAGTTTCTATGGTGTTTTGAATTTTTCTTCAAAACCAAACATTTTCCCAGTAGCAGGCACAGCGAAATGTTTGCACCAAGCTCTGAATTGGCTGGTTTTTCTTGAATTCCACTCCCTAGCCTGCCAGAGGTATAGTGAAGCAACAGTGCTTTGTTCCCATCAGGTAGAAATTTTGGACAAGAGGTTCACTATGTAATGTGGAAAGTCTGGGATAATATGCACAAGTTTGTATTTGGTTGGAACGAATATTGCGAAGGATACCTAACCTACTTTACTACAGTACTCTGAATCTTCTAAAAAAAAACCTGAAGTTGAAAAGGGGGCTTGGAGTTTGTGGAGTGTCTTGTGGCAAGAGAAACTTTGAGACCTTATCTATGAGTTACAGTCAACAGCTTGTAAGAAAAGCAGAGCACCCCCACATCACTATCAGTTTGTCTCTTTCTTTTGACCTGACTTACATCTACTACTCCTTATGCATGCATGCAATTAGCCTTATTTAGGCATTATACTGGAAGGTGGGGAGGGATGGTGGCTGTGTGCAGGTAAGCCCCAGCTCAACATCGCCACATACAAATTCAACACAAAGGGACTTGTAAGTTTGCTCAGATTCATACTTATAGTACTCTTGTGATTAGGGGCTCTGCCTTGGCAGGACTTCCAGTCACAGGAGCCCTGTATATTCATTTCTTGGACATGTTGTCAAGAATCTCTTCAGACCTTCACAATGAACACTTGAAGATCAATTGACATCGAGGAAGGAAATTAGAAATACAACTTGCATGCATCCTCACATCTCCATAGCAGTTGTAGTCCTCCTCCAGGCTTTAAAGCCTAAACAGGGCTAGAATAGAATAGTAACCACATTTCAGCTCATTGGCATCCTCACTGTTCACTCCACGAGCTACCCCACTTCAACCTTAGTTTGATTCATTACCAGTCCTAAGAGAAGACCAAATGCTCCTTAGTTGCCTAGGAAGAACCATCTGAAAGCTTCCTCAACTTCGGTGGTCTCTGCTGCTAATATATCTCCAATCCATCTTCCAAGGAGCTCAGGACGTTTCACAACAATGCTTGTAAGGGAGCATAAGTAAAATAGGGGTAGTCCGTGGCCCGTGGAAAGGGTTTAATCCCAAAAAGGCACCCTTTACTCAGACCACAGCTGCCGAGAGATTACGCCTTCCCAAGATTTGAACCAACCATCTTATCTGTCCACTGCATTACAACAGTGCTAGGAAATCGGCAACTTTCCAGGTGTTACTGGAGTACCCATCATCCCTGAGCAGCAGCCATCCTGGCTATGACTCAGGGGAGTCCAGCAGCTTCTAGAGCTGAGTTGGGCAACTGTAATCCTCCAGGCATGGTTGGACGAACTCCCATCATCTGTCATCGTTGATGCTAGTGTGTAAGGGTCATAGGAGTTGCAGCTCAACAGCATCTGGAAAACCACAGTTGCCCAACCCCCATCTAAAGGGACCCAGATCCCATACTCCTGGACTGCTCCTGGCCCACCCTCCACCACTTCACTCAGTACGCAGTTGAAGGGGCAGCTGTGTTAAGCGAACAGTCACAACTGCCTCCTATGAGCCCAATGCCGCATGAGAGGTGTCAGGACAGTCTGTGTTATCTAATGTGCCCTGATTGCAAATGAGTTCAATATCATTTGAGTGTTCTTTTCTGCCACCCCAAATAAAATATACAAGATGGCTGTTTCACAATGTTGACTAGCCCCTTTTGATGGTTTTAAAATTAAATTACATCAACACATCAAGACATGACTTTGTGTAGGGATGATATAAATGCTTTGAGATTTGCTTTTGCTTATGCCATTACACTTCTGATTATCTCCTGATATTAACATGGAAGTCTGTGATACAGAGCAATGTAACCAGAAGCAAAAATGAACCGAGTAGCCAAGTCCTCCTAAAAACGGCAATAAGATGCTCTTTGAAATGAAAGGTTCAGCAAGGGGGGGGGGAGTGGATACCAATGAGAGATCTCTTGTGAAACTCAGTTCAATAAATTGGAGAGATTGCTTTTCTGACCAAAACAAAAGGAAAGTCAAATGCATTAAAGTGAACATAAATACTGCCACAAATCAAGTTCAGCAAACAGACAATTCAATATTATTATTTTTTTAGTTTAAAATCAATTTTACAGCTGAGCCAAGGGAGGCACATTTTGCCTTCATTTAAAGTTTGTGTTTTGCCAGTGTATGTCACAAATCCTCTTAAGTGACTGGCATCATGAGGAACTAATAATCTGCACTTGGGATTCCCCTGTGATTCAGAGGAGGAGTTCTCCTGTTCTAAATTGCTCAGGGAGTTACAAGAGCTGTGTTTAGTGACAAAATCTGACCTGCTAAATGAGATTCCGACCTCTTAGCAGGTGGTATGAGCTGACTACTAATTGTCATCCTAACAGACGTGGTGCAGCTTAGTGCCAAATAATATACAGTGAGGGGAAGCTGCGATTTGATTTCCCAGAGTATTATTCTTTTCCTGAATTAGGACACCATAAACCCTCTTGATTTAGATTTCCACTCGGGAAATGTTAACCCATTCCCCTTACACTCATTCCCCAGTGCAAACCCTGCCTCTCTGGAGCTGCCACAAAGGGGAAAACACAGAAGGAAGGGAATTGTTTGACGTTAGGTGTTCCTCTCTGTGGCTGACACATGCTTAAGGGAAGGAATTCACATTGATTGCATGGCTTTGGGGGAAGCTAGTTGGAGTGTTCAAGTACCCACTGATCCCTGAAACACTTGGGCCATTTGCTCACTTTCTCAGCCAGAACTGCCCCAGAGGCTGATTGTGTAGATAAAGTAGATAAAGTTCGGAGGAGGATTGTCATGTACAGTCCTTTGAGCTCTGTGGAGCAAAGGTGGGGTGTGAAGTCTCGAGTTGTATAAGTCATTGTATAAGTCAAGAAAGTCTCCCTTTCCCTGTACTCAGTGGAAGTTGTTCCAGCTCAGGTTACCCCCAATCATCCCATTCCTGGGTGCCTTCTGACCGCAGACAGTGGGTCCAACCAAGTACAGCCTGTGTTTCCCCATCTCCTTAATTCCCAGCCTCACGTTCTGTACGTTGAGCTAGGTGGCAGGAGGGAATGTGAAGAGGGGAAGCAACAGAAGGTAGGAACTTTTCTAATTTGAAGCAAGAAGGGGGTTGTTTTGTGGTCTTCAACTGACTTGTAGACTGAATCACAGAGTAAGGGGGAGGAGGCAATGTTTGCGTGATTGCCCGTCTCCCTGTTTATGGAGGCCCACTTCTGTCTGTACTACATGGGTCCAAACACCCTCGGCTTCTATGCCTTCCACCTCACCAACCCCACGGGCACCAACTCCTACTGCCTAGAGATCAAGATCTCCACCCAAACTGGGGTCCCCGAAAGCTACCCAGAGAGCAGAAGAACGAGGCAGTTGAGTCACAGATTTCTCACACATTGTATAGTTTGGTTTTGGTATTAAATAGCTAAGCTGTACACTAAAAAAAACCTTCTAAACAAGCTTCTTTCTTTTGGCCTTCACTCTATGTCTGAAATATGAGAGCTAATACGAAATTCAGATGTAATGCATGTAAAGCACTTCTCAACATTGTAAAACAGTATATAAAAGCCACATATTATTATTAACTGACCAATCTTTGTGCCTCAGCGACACTACAAATGAGCTTCTTTTTACTGTGCCCTTCCTTTTCATTTAAGGCATGTCCAAACACCTCTTGTGGCTCTCTAAATGCATTCACCAATGGCTTGGTGTGGTCTTTCCTACTTATTTGTTTAAGAAGTTTTCTTCGGCAGGCACAGGTGCCCTATATTATTCTGTGAGTGTCTTGCCAAAGTGTTGCATGTAGAGGCATTACAGCAATCTGTGGTAATGAGAAATGATGGGGGTGTTTTTTTTGCCGTCAAATTATTTTACCACAGGCGTCTTTAGGAATAAGCCCTCTTTAAAGCATCCATTTATGTGCAGCATGCTATTATGGGATTGTGCTGGTGGGCCTTTCTCATATAAGGCTCCAGTCTAAGAGTGAACCAAGGTAAGTATATGAACTAAAAAAAAAATCACTAAAAAAATAAGTTGTAACACCTTAGAGATAACAACCTTTCTTTCCCATCCCTGATTCCATAGTTCCATCCAGTTATTTCTGCTTTCAAGAAATAGCATCACGCTTTGTGTCCGGGTAAGGAATGCTTTTCAGCCCAGGCCCATATTCAGTCATGGTTAACTTGCATGCTAGTAGCAGACAGGGCAAAAGCAAAAGGCAGGTGAGGACACCCCACATATACGTTCCCTTTATTGTACATATCCATAGGAGACTGGAGGTGGAGGCTGCCGTCTGGAATGGGGAAAGCACAGGCAAGAGGTTCTCCATCTTTTTGATGTCTAGGTGTTCAATACCCCTTTCGGTACTCTTGGGAAAGTGGTAATGCAAGATGGGCTACTTTAGGAACCTTCAGTTTCCTTAACTTTTTAGGCTACAGAACAATGGATCTAATTCAAGAAAAGCATTTGAGCCCATGAAGAGCAAGACAATGTAGGTGCTCCATGGTTCATTTATGCCACTGATTTTAACAGATTTTAAGCAATTAATTGCATTCATGGTATGATAAAGTACATCCTTGGGTTCTTCCATCATCCTTTACTTGTCTGTACATTCCAATAAGAGATACAACTAATAGGTCAAAAACCAGATTATTTTCACATGTTATAGACCACCAATATCCCAATAGAACAGCACATTGTTGTAATATAGCTTTCCTTGACATACTGACAAGTAATAATGCTGGTATCTGTTTCTAAGCTCTTTACCTGAGAGGCTTCCTGGGATAGTTCTTGTTTGCTGCTAGAAGTATATATCTATCCAGTCTGTCCAGTAGTGCATTTGCAATTTTGTGAACTTTTTATATTTTTCAAAACCCTCTTTGTTGGCTGTCTTCATTTCTGCCCTATAATTGTCTATATGGAGAACGTATGTAGCCAGGTTTTCTTTAAGAAGTTGCCAATCCTCACCAATCCTTCATTATTATGTATAGACAGGATATTACAAAACTTGGACATAGCTAGACACAAATAACTAGTGGCATGTAATTAATTCTTTCTTTTGCTGTAATAAAAGCATAACTAAGTTGTATTATGATTGTAGCTTAAAAGATAATTCACTCCTTTTATAACTTTTAGTTCCTTTTATAGTTACAGGATGTGGCTTCAATAGATGATAGAGGAGGAATATCACATGGTTCAAGCACTGGCTCCATAGTATCTAGTGCTGTTGAATGAAAGGGATACAAGGGGTTTTTTTTAGTAACAAAGAGGAACTTACTTTTTAAAATGGATAAGTTTTTTTTCCAAAAAGTGTAATGACAACTAACTACTTGGGGTATCTTCAACTATAAGTAATTGCTTTTTAAAAGCAAATCTCTAAGGTCTGAGATAACATCCTGTTGTCACTGAAAAGCAACTTCCTAGACCATCATACAGCGTCTAATATTAACCTATGGTTTTCGTAATGCGATGATGGTTCAGGAAGGTCCTCAGAACTGATTGTGCGAAATGGCCCTCCATTTTATCTAGCTAGTTTTGGTTAAAGCTCTGGAATCGGTGATTATTGTCAATAAGTCATTGATCTTCATGTCAGAAGAGCCTTATTCATTTTCATTCATCAGACAAATGAGTTGGGAGCATTTCACTTGTCTTTGGCAAAAGAACTAAGAGTAATAGTAGTGGATGTTTGTAGGTATAAATACAACCAGAGGGACAAGGGTATCAACTGCCCATTTGTATATTACAGAGGTCTAGCTCTGTTAAAAAATGCTTCTTCGCTTCTTCAGTATAACAAGCACACATTTAGCTAAGTCACATTTCAGTTGACTCCATGATGCTCCAGTCCTGGTTGAAAGGGGCTTTCCTCAAACAAGTTTCATGGGCTTGAGAGATGGGACGGCTGCGCTTCACGCTGCGTATGGAATGCCTTAGTGAGCCGAGACGCTTCCAGAGGGTGAGTCGAGGCTCACTGGCATCCTCAGGGTGGTAAGGCATACACTCATGTGGCCTATGGAAGGACTGGTCTAGAGCTGTTGGTTTGCATAGAGTGACAAAGATGAGGCAGGTGGCCAGGAGGAGGAATATGAAGATGAGAGCAATGATGATAGGCAAAGACTCAGGCTTCTCTCCAGTTGGTTCAGAGCTGAGCAGGACCAGCTCAGTGGTGGTAGCATTAAGAAATGCAAGCACATTGGGAGATGGAGAGGTCCAATTTACTGTGTCTGTTGTGCTCATCTTACCTACAAGACACAAACAGGAAGACAAATCAGGGAATTATAGCCATTGACTCATGTGAGAGAAGAACCCGTGACCATCTGTGTAAGACCACTAGGGATATCAAAAAGACCATACAAAATCAGAGCTTGGGAAAAATCACTTTTTTGGACTACAAGCCCCAGAATCCACCCAGCCCAGTGGCCATTCTGGCTAGAGGATCTTGGGTATTGTAGTCCAAAGAAGGAATGCTTCCAAACCTCCGCAGAATGATAAATACAGGAGCTCTTCCCTCAATAATACAATGTTAAATGTTTTACCTATTGTGAGTGGGCATAGTCCTAACTAGCCAAGATGGCTGACCAGATAAGCTAACATTAGGTCAGCTAACACTGCACTGAATCCAAATTTTCCTAGCCTGGGGAACCTTTGATCTAACTTTAATGGATAGTGGCTGTGTCCCCAACCTAAGGAGCTTTAGAACTGGTGTAACTCATCTTCTCCCTCTCTTCCTCTGCTCTGCAACTTTTCAGGCTCTTTTGCAGGGCTGATACTAGCCAGCACTGCAGTTGTACCAGCAGCAGATCCCTGAAACCGGTCAGCACAATGAGGCTGTGACAGCACAAGGGCACTTTTGCTGGCAGAAGAGCTTCTGCCAACTCCAAACCTACTACAGCCAATCTTTGAGCTCAGATTGCACTGTTTATTCAGGAGCCACCTGCCAATCCCATCTCTACAAGTAATGATGCTCCTTTATGCCCTTCTGCTGTGTTATTTCCAGTCTCTACTTCTGGCAAGTTAATGCGGCCTAACAACCTTCCATCAAAAATGCCCAGACCACCTTTGAGGAATTATTGTCCTACAGTGCAAACATCCTGGGTGTGTCTCCCCTGAAATAAGTCTCAGTGAATTCACAGGGACATATCCCCAGGTAACTTGGATTACAACTTTAGTTTCTGATCTCTACAGAATAATGCTGAACCACAGAGATGAATTAATAGGAGTTGCATAGCTCTGGAGAAGTTTTTATTAGATTTAAAATGTAGAATCAGAATATTGCTTTAATTTTGTTAGGTGTACAATAAATGACATGTGCACTCTTACATAATTAACAGCTTGACTTTAATAATTTCTGCACAGACAACCATGCCTAGGGGAGACCTACACCACACTTTCAGAACCACTGACATATCCTTCTGTTTGTGTGTTTCTGATCGCAGTCCATCAAACTAGAAAAACTGTGTATTTATACTGAGCTCTTATAATGGCAAAGCAGCAGGGGAAAATTAACTATTAAGTCTATTACACTACAGCACCTCCTGAAGGAATATGGTCTTTGGCATGGATTTTTAAATGTCTGGGGCTATCCCTGCTGTGGTTCAGATTATAGAAAGGACTTTCTTAAATGTCAGATCTGCTGATTAATTTTTGGGTACTCACAGTGGAGGAAGATACAAGGAGGGTTGAGAAAATGTGAGAAAAATCAAGTGTTCAGTGGCTGTTGTTGTTGTGTTCTACACTTGTGTGAATTTAAGATATAATTTTACCATGTTATACTAAAACCCTAATCTCAGATAATTTTATTGTGCATTCCATTTTATTGGAATGCACAATAAAATTATCTGAGATTAGGGTTTTAGTATAACATGGTAAAATTATATCTTAAATCCACACAAGTTTACATGCATGTGCTGCTCTATCATATTTACATTAATATTTACAATGACCGTTTACCCATATTCATTTCTTAGACTTGCTTAGTTTGGATATGATGCAGTGTCCCATGATATAGTGCTAAGTAATGCTGCAACTATCTGGTCAGTGGGATTTCTTGCTGGTGTAAAATGGATGAATGTGTTTATTTTTTTACTGATCTCATGACACAAAAGCCAATTCAAATCAGTCCAGCCCTTTTTTTCCTGACATGGAGTCCGTCCCCCGTCCCCCCGCCATTGGGGCTTTATTTTCAAGCTGGAATGATTTGAATGGACTTTCCCCCATGCAATTAGTTTTTTCCAAAAGGATAGGGGGAGTGACTATGGATGGTATTCTGGTGATGTACTGAGTTGGGTGTGATGTTTTGGACAGTGGGAACACCCACCCCAGCAGTCTTGCCCCCAGGTGCCCCCAAGTTTTCTTAATTTTTTTAAATTATTTTTTAAACAAACTACTGAGTTTAGATCACTGTATCATTACATTGATATACTAGTTTAATGCTAGATAACCTCAGCACAGACAAAAAAAGAGAGAGATAAAAAGGGACATGAAATAGAAATAACTCCAATGAACTATGGCAGAATACAGTAGGACTGCAGTATCCACGAGGGGATTTGTTCTGGTAAATACACCCTTGCAACACTTTAAACAGCCCACTGGCTTTACAATGAACCATACAAGGAGAGCTGAGGATCTGCAGAAGGCAGGATCAAAGGGAGCTGGGCTATGACATGGACCAACCTCATGAGATTGAGGGGCCAGTGTGGGCACTGGCACTGAAACAATCCACAGTCTCTGTGTGATCACCTAATTCACACAGAAGCATAAAACAGGATGCGAATCAAGCCACAGCAAAGCTGAATCACTCAGATTTGGCTTCCAGTGCAGTTGCAGCCTAAGAGTGCCCATTCTTTCTAGAAAATGTTTAGGGGGAAAATGTGAAAACTTGCATTATGCAACAATCTCTAGCTCACATTTTCTTCAGAATGACACATTTTTTATGTTTCATTTAATATATGTATCGTTGTTACCTGTAGGGCATATGAGTTCTTGATTTGAAGAACCTGTGGATAGATCTAGATAGAGATATGTTGTTGTTGTTGTTTAGTTGTTTAGTCGTGTCCGACTCTTCGTGACCCCATGGACCAGAGCACGCCAGGCCCTCCTGTCTTCCACTGCCTCCCGAAGTTGGGTCAAATTCATGTTGGTTGCTTCGATGACACTGTCCAACCATCTCATCCTCTGTCGTCCCCTTCTCCTCTTGCCTTCACACTTTCCCAACAGCAGGGTCTTTTCCAGGGAGTCTTCTCTTCTCATGAGATGGCCAAAGTATTGGAGCCTCAGCTTCAGGATCTGTCCTTCCAGTGAACACTCAGGTTTGATTTCATTCAAAATGGATAGGTTTGTTCTCCTTGCAGTCCAGGGGACTCTCAAGAGTCTCCTCCAGCACCACAATTCAAAAGCATCAATTCTTCGGCGGTCAGCCTTCTTTATGGTCCAGCTCTCACTTCCATACATCACTACTGGAAAAACCATCGCTTTGACTATGCGGACCTTTGTCGGCAAGGTGATGTCTCTGCTTTTTAAGATGCTGTCTAGGTTTCTCATCACTTTCCTCCCAAGAAGCAGGCGTCTTTTAATTTCGTGGCTGCTGTCACCATCTGCAGTGATCGTGGAGCCCAGGAAGGTAAACTCTGTCACTGCCTCCATATCTTCCCCTTCTATTTGCCAGGAGGTGATGGGACCAGTGGCCATGATCTTAGTTTTAGATAGAGATATACAGTATGTCAAAATGAGCAGATGACTTTCCCAACCTTATTTCTGCTGGGTTTTACAAGCAAAAGAGATTTCCAAGGAAGCTCTCCCTCTGCAGTTGCTCCAAGGTTAAAAAAAAGAGAGTCATTAATAGATTAATAACTGGTTTTATGCCTGAATATTCTTAGGCCATGGGCATCAAACAGAAATTGTTGGAAATGATCCAGAGGTTATAGCTCCATGGAATGGCTTCAGCTAGTGAGAGCTACTTATGTGGATTGCCGCTTTGCAGGCCTCAGCCAAAACCAAATAATGTGTAGTTCCAATAAGGAGACCCTCCAATCCTGTTCATTTGCTCTGAGCATGTGCAGAGAGCACACATGATGATAGGAGTGTTCTAGCCCTCCTCCACCACCATTGGTTTAATTACACAAAAGCAACAGTCAAAGGGGGAAAGCTGCTCTCTCCAGGAGCCAGACCACAGTCACACACACAAAAAAGGTAGTTCAGCAAACAAAGAGAGCTTACATGAGCACAAAAGTCCCTCCCATCCTTCAGAATGTCACTTCCATGTGATGAAAGTCATGACTGAGTGGGTGGGACTAGCAAGCACCCCTCCTTGTGTGTTTTACCGCATGCTTTCAGAAGCAAGGATTCCATGCAATCAGAATAATTCACTTAGTAATTCATGTTCACATGTTTAAACTGACCAACCAAACCATCATCATATCCAAGTACTTCAAGAACCATATAAATGTTATAATTTAACCAACTTTGTATTTAAAAGTAATCATTTTAAGCCACAGTCTTAAAAAAAAAAACTTTGGATGGTTTTTGTTTGATGCTGGATATTGACCAAACATGTAGGAACTCGTCACTGAGTGATTTAATGCATGGACAGATATGGCAAAGCAATTAATTAATCTGTGCTGAGGTTGGTGAATAATACATGACTTGAATAAACACACAGATGTCACCACCCATTGCATGTGAACAGGCAATTTAATCAGATTAGCTTCTATTCAGACTCTTCAAATCTGATTAGAGGATTCTTTAGCATCTTCTTCAGCCATATGGGCCAGAATCGTGGGAATCATGCAAGTAAGTTTACCTGCACTGCTGACGAACCATTGCACTCCTCAGCTTCCCTGGGTCAAGGAAGTAGTCATGCACACACTGGAAAAATTGCTGCATAATTGCCATCACACCTAGTGTTTTCCATTTATTGTAAGACTGATAGGCAGACAAAGGAGAATGGGCAGTGGATGCAAGTTCTATTAAACTGATAAAAGCTATTGTGGTTCAGACTTCCATGCTGGAATTATTGTCTAGGGACTCACTGGCCACCGGGCTCTCAGGAGGCGGGACCCAAGACACTCACATTGGCATATGCTTTTATGGCCTGCAGCCTACTTCACGAGGTTCAACAGAATATATAGTAGTTTGTTTATTTTGAATAAATCCTATCAGCTTTGCACAGTTGTTAAGTCCAAACTGCAGAATCGGTTTGTGTGATGTTTCCAGCTGGCAGCTGCATACTTCGACATGCTCAGGATACACTCACTGATGGAAAGATGTAACAGAGGGAAAGAAAACAGTGAAAACTGCTTGAGAGCAATTTCACATCTGTATGCAGTTAGATTAGGCATCCTTCAGTCTCGAGAGACTATGGTATCGTGCTCTGTATGGAGGATTTGGAACAGCGTCTAGTGTGGCTGAGAAGGCCAATTCGAGAGTGACAATCCCTTCCACACTGAAGACAAATACAATCTGTACTACGTCTAGCTCCCTGATTTTGCTGGTTTCGTGACTGCCTCTTTGCCTCGGCCTGCTGGACAAGGGTCTCTTCAAATTGGGAGAGGCCGTGATGCACCGCCTGCCTCCAGGCTGAACGCTCAGATGTCAGGGTTTCCCATCTGTTGAGGTCCATTTCCAAGCCCTTCAGATCCCGCTTGCAGATATCCTTGTATCGCAGCTGTGGTCTCCCTCTGGGGCGATTTCCCTGCACTAATTCTCCATACAGGAGATCTTCTGGAATCCGACCATCAGCCATTCTCTCGACATGCCCAAGCCAACATAGATGTTGCTGTTTCAGTAATGTATACATGCTAAAAATTCCAGCTCGATCTAGGACTACTCTATTTGGAACTTTGTCCTGCTAGGTGATACCAAAAATCCGTCGGAGACAACGCATATGGAATGTGTTCAGCTTCCTCTCCTGCCATGCACAAAGGGTCCAGGACTCACTGCAGTACAGGAGTGTACTCAGGACACACGCTCTATAGACCTGGATCTTGGTGTATGCCGTCAGCTTCTTATTGAGCCATACTCTCTTTGTGAGTCTTGAGAACATGGTAGCTGCTTTGCCAATGCGTTTATCCAGCTCGACATCTAGAGAGAGAGTGTCAGAGATCGTTGAGCCAAGGTACACAAAGTCATGAACAACCTCCAATTCTTGCGTGGAGATGGTAATAGAGGGAGGTGAGTCCACGCCCTGGCCCATGACTTGTGTTTTCTTCAGGCTGATTGTTAGTCCAAAGTCTTGGCAGGCCTTGCTAAAACAATTCATGAGTTGTTGGAGGTCTTCAGCAGAGTGGGCAACAATGGCTGCATCATTGGCGAAGAGGAAGTCCCGCATGCATTTCAGCTGGACTTTGGTCTTCGCTCTCAATCTAGAGAGATTAAAGAGCTTTCCATCTGATCTAGTCCGGAGATAGACACCTTCTGTTGCAGTTCCAAAGGCGTGCTTCAGCATGACAGCAAAAAAGATCCCAAACAGGGTCGGCGCGAGGACACAGCCCTGTTTCACTCCGCTTCGGATGGCAAAGGGATCTGATGTTGAGCCATCAAAAACTACAGTGCCCTTCAATATTCAATATATAGATACTATATATTGTTTGCTTACTTGCTTGTTTCCTTTTTATACCACTTTTTTTTCCAGTGAAGGAAGTGCAGTCAGTTCACAAATTATTAAAAAGACAAGCCAACTGGAAACATACTAAGCTATTCTATTTTTAAAAATTAAACATATAATAATATTAAATCAATTAGTTTAAACCAGTTTTTTAAAAAAAACATTAAAACACAAGAAACACATAAAAACAGCAGCATTAATAATGTCTAGTACCCCCAAATCAAAAACCCTTTACTGACAAATTCAGCTGTTAAAAGCCTGTCTAAAAACGCTATTCCCCTCTCTGTGAAGGACCTAGGGACATTCCACAATCTGGAAGTAGTCACTGAGAACACCCTGTGAAGGCAGTGAGAGCAAGAGAAGGTTCTCCCTTGAAGATCTCTAAGAGCCAGAGAGGATCAGATCTGTGGTCCTTCAGATAGCCTGGCCCCAAGCCATACAGGCTTCTGGTTAATGTTTGGCAACTAAAAGGTGCCCCTGTATTTTATTATGAATTTGGACCTATTCAATTGTAATATTTTGTTCACTCAGTTGCATTACTTCGTTTAGAAATTATTTTATGATATCATTTGTGTTGGAGGGTCCCCCCCCCCCTGAAATTTGCAGCTTTTGTCTTGCCCTTTTAAAGGATAGGTGGGTATGAGCAGGTAGCTTTTAGGGGTCAGAAAATTGTTTTTCTTGGTTTGATGCTTTTTAAAGGTGTAAAAAGCATTTAATCAACCATTTGCTATGAATTATGAAAATTGGCTCCAGAAGCAATTGGCTTTCTTTGAAGCAATGTATTTCTGTTGCAAATTACGCTTTTCTTAATGAAATATTTCATCTTGTCTCATCCTACCTGGTGAAAAGATCTTGTTTTCATTTGCACTATCTTTTTAGTCTTTTGTAAGGTTTGTATTTAGCAAGCATTATGTATTTTACAGAAATGGTATCAAAAGGTGGCAGCATGTGCTCTTTTTATCAATTTTTACAGAACAGTGATTGAAGCCAAGCACTTGCTAAACTGTTCCAGGTATTCTTCTCACAGCTCTTTCATTTTCTTAGTGCCAGTGGCAATGTCTGTTGGTACTTCAGTTTATCAACCCATGCACTCATTTCTTCATGAGTGGATAAACTCAAAGCACAAGGTAGATTATTGTTTGTACCTAACCCAACTTTCAGTTTACTGAAGTGAAAGGTAGCAACAGGTAGTTATTTGGTGCACTGCAGTGTACAGAAGAATTGCAATGGAAGTAGAAGCATAGGTGAAAAACAAGGAGGACTCAGGAGAACCAATACAAAAGGCTGAAGGATACAGAAAAATTGGTGGAACTTCTGTGTGACATACAAAAGCTGTAGCACGGAACACAGGTAAACAAAAGGATTTAGGAAGAAGTAAAGGAATAAATAGTTATTCATTCATATGTCTGATTAATCCATCACTGTGTTTCTAGCTCTGAAGTCCCTACCACTGCAGAGAAAACAGCAACATTTTTGGTCTTTCTAAATTATTTCTCAGTTGCCTTTCTACTCAATGAGTGTTTGAAATGACCTCAAGAACAATAAAATACATCCAACCCAAATTAAAACTGAAATATGAAATACATACATTGCAACAAACCACGAAAATCAAAGAGCAGCACTAAGCACGACAAAGCATAATATTTTACACTAGCTATACCTGAGTAACACAACCCAAAGGCCACCCAATGTAGTGCATATTACAGTAATTTAAAATCCCTCCTCAGTGTCATCAGACAGCAACCGAACAACAAGAACATCACCTTCATAAACAATAGCCTGATGTATACATTGACTGGCCTTCCAGTGCAATCACCTTCAACAGTTCATACACAGCAGGTGGGAAGCAGTGGCACAGGAGCAGCATTATAGAGCATGCTTTCACATGGAAACAGTCTGGGAGGCAATTTATTTTACACACACACACACACACGAGTGAGTAAGCAGGTGTCCTGAATGCTACTCTGTCCACTACACTACAGTAGCAGCTATTTTCTTATCTAGGCCCTCCAATAATTTAAAATATTGATACTTTAATATAGGCTAATATACTAAAATGGGCACTGGCTTTTTGTTTTCTGTACAGAGGTGAGTGGAAATTTGGATTGCTCCTGATTTGGCACATTTTATGTAGCTATCTGGAGACATGGCAACCATTTTAAAAGGCTCTCTTAGCCAGCTCATACTCTGTGCCTCCGTACTTGGCTACCATCAAACCAATATATGCTGAAAACCAGTACTCCATGTGCAGCATTTTCGGATGTGGGGAAATTGGCCAGATGACATTCTTCCTTCAAGCCCAGTCCTTCCCTAAGGGTTCTTTAATCGTGACAAGAATGGCCTCTGCAGCTTTAAAGAATTTTTGGGGGGAGGGGGGATAGCTTTTGAGAAAGCACTTCAACTGAATCTAGTTCTGTCCTTCTTACACGTCAAGTTTCTAGTAGTCATGATAAAAATAATAATGAGTGGCTAGAAATAATATTCTAGAGGTGTACTGGATGATCCCTACCATTATTATTCTCTTAGCAAAACAGAGATGCTTATCACAGATGAAAGGTACCTTAAAATCTGTGAACTGAAACCACAATATGTCTGTACTTCCATTATTGAGACATTCATGATAATTTAATCTTAAACAGGCCCAGTTTTGAATGGCTTCTCAGGATTGACACTTGAGATGAATGCTAACAAAGCAATTGTGAATGATGGCAGAAGCTATCGGGGAAGCAGCTAATAAAGTCATCTTATATAATATTGTAACAATATATATAAAATTGTTACAATATTATATAAGGTGACTTTATTAGCTGCTTCCCCAATATATAACTGCTTAAAGGCAAGGGACAGAAGTAATTCTGTGAAATTCCATTTATGTTGTCAGTCACACAAGGTTAACCAAGCACATCACTGCCATTCCAGAGGTTGGAAAGTTGATTTTTTAAAAAAACAGTTCATTTTCCATTAATTTTTATAGTGTTTGAGAAGTAATTTGTTGTCATTAGCCATTACAGTGTTTAAGAGTTAATTATTCCATTGCCTGTCACATTTTCTATTGCTTTTTTTTCTTTTTCTATTATTTTTAAAATAGCATAGGATTGATAAGAGAGTGGCGTAAAACTTGAAAATTACTTATCAAAACACCTCTAAATATGCTTTACAGTGACATTTAAAAGTAACTATAAACCATTACTCATTAGACAAATAAAGTGACAGTGTCCCCATTTGTTTCTTTGCCTTTGAAATGTAATTTAAAATGGTTACACACTCCTTACCCCAAAATGTAACTGGTTACTGGTAGTTGTGTTGCCTGCAACCTCTTACTTCCAAGCTATGTGTCAGCTTTGACATTTGCTGGAAATCTTACATTGAGCAGTGCCTCATTTAGTATGACATGAAATATGGCAAATTACAAGCCTTGAGGTTAAATGTACTCAGATCCCATTCATTTCCCCCATGATGCTGTATCAAGATGTCATTTGACTTGTTCATAGCACTCACATATCACTTCTTAAGATCATTTATCTTACTTAAATGTCACTTCAGCATTAAGCCCTTCTTTCTTTCCTCCTCTGAGAAAGTTCCCTCTACTCAGCCCCCAATGGTAATGCATTTACACACACACAGAGAGAGAGAGAGAGAGTTTGGGATACCTGGTTAATTGATGCAATCAGAAGTGCCTCAATAAATTCATTGAGTTCATCTGCTAATGGAGTGAATGCAGATAATAATATTTTGTACTCAACTAACACCTTGTAATACTTTTTCTTTAGAATAACAGTTAGCAAATTTGGGGGCCCTCTTGCCCTTTCCTTGAGAAAATGGGGGAAAGGCTTAAAATGTATCCTTAATTTTAGAAGAGGTGTGTGAACACACACTGATGCCTTTTTAAGTTGTTCAGAATTTGAACAACACATGTTTCTGAGGAAAAAACTCCTGATGTGCACTTTGATGCACAAATGATCAGATGAAAATAAAAGTAGACATATAAGTGGTTAAGCTTCTTGGAATCTGTGTCTGACAACATGTACATGAACTGCAGCCGTTTTCTGACTACTACCTTACCTGTGATGGATACTCGGAAGTGCTCTTTATATACAGCAGATCTTAAGGAACTTGCTTGTTTTGCTTAGAGCCAGTGGTACTTTCCTCCTTTTCATGCAACATCCATTTTAAAAAACAAATGTGCATCCTGTACCTATGAAAAGGTACAGGATTCTGTTGTGTTCTCAACTTAGGAACTTATCCTTCTAGCATCCCAGGTGAACTTGATACTTCTCCATTAAGTGAAAGCTAAACCCACTCACACTTGTAATAATAATTAAAAAAAGGTTTCTGGAATCAAAACAGCAAAGGTAAAACAGACAAACAGAATGAATGCCTCTAAATGTACTCACCTTTTTCTTAGAAGGTGTCCCTGGGGAAAAGTGCAGGGAAGTTTCTTAAGTTATGGGGTGCCCATGTTATCTTTCTTGGACAACTTTACTTTGCTGCAGCTTCTTTCCTTGTAGCCCCAGCCCACACCCGCAGCTTTTAAGAGGGTATTTTTCTCCCTCAGTTCTTCATCCCCTGGACCCTTGTGTAGCCTCTGTTGTCTTCCAGCCCCTGACAACTTGGGGGAGGGGTGAAGGCGAAAGTAGGGTGTGGGCGGAGGACGGTGGGAAGAGGGAAAACATAAGCAAAGTAACATAAGAGGTGCCAGCAGCAAACATTTGAGGGCTCTACAGCATCCAAAGCAGCAGGCGCTCTGAGCATTGTGCATTTCATGTTTTTTTAGAGGAAATTGCTTGTGAGATAGGAACCTGTAGTGTATCAAGATTCTTTACCTTGAGCAGTTGTTTCATCCCCTTCTGAAAGTTTAAATGGTACAGTCTGGTCACTGAAGTCTATTCACTGAATGCCAGCCTTCAACTTACTCAGCAGTCGATTTGGGACCAGCATTGGGGGAAGGGGGAAGCCAGAAAGAGGAGAGACTCAGGTTTATTGTTTCTCTCTCTCTCTCTCTCTCACACACACACACACACACACACACACACACACACATTTTGCCTATCGTCTGTATCTCCAAACAACTTTCTCATTTGCCATCTTTAAACTTGTCTTCAAGATCATTCTCTTATGTTTTGTGTGCCTCTTTTTTCAGACAATCCTCACACTCAGGCCCAGAAAAACTGATAATAAAGAAATTGTGTGTGTTGTATGCTGTGAAGTTTTCATGACTGAAGAAGGAAGAACTCAACTGGGTGGCAAGATGGGCCTTCACATATTATTTTCTGTCTACGTTCCTTTTCTTTGAATTAGGTGCTGTTAACTACCTGCCCTGCATTCTTTAGTGTTGTTAAATCTGTTTCACACATATGACAGTCTCAAGAGTTTGAACATATAAGTGACAAAGGCAAAGAGAAAACTTTGTCGGAGTTATCAGAAAGGAATGAGATGAGGTCTCAGCCAGCATGGCCATGATCAGAGGGAAACAAAAGAAAACTAGAAATCAGCTGAGATTTCCATTGTCCTCAAACAAGAATCCCTTAGAGCAGACTGGTCAGGATTGCTTGTATGGGTCCGACCTTTGGCTTTGAATTTCAGTTTCTCATTTAGTGCTAAACTTTCACACTTTCCCACAACTACAGTGCATCATCTCCTTCACACGCACACACTGAAATAAAATTCAGGCTCTCTTAAGTGTTCAAATTAGTCAGTAGGTGTGCAACACTGTACCCTTTTAGAAGATACTTCATGAAGGTGTTGGCAGTTTTAAGTAGGATTTTCATGTTGTGGAGTTGTTTGGTTGATTTTTTTGTGTGGCTAATACATTGGCCAACATCAAATTGCCTTAAATGCAGAGCAGGAGGGCAATCAAATAAGAGCCCTGCACCCATGCCAGCAGGCTGATTTCACAATCAATGCAGGAACAGGCAAACACTGGGGAGCCTGTTGGCGCTGGAAAGATGCTTATGCAATTGTTCTTCCACTCTGCAATTAGGCAATAAGATATTGGTAATTTTATTCTTAGTTACCCTCCCCCATGTGCCTGAGAAATAAGTAAGATATGAAGATCCGTGACTTCATGGGCCTTCAGCAGTGGCCCCTCGACTATGGAATAGTCTTCCATCTGTGATTCGTCTGGCTCCCTCGCTGGGTGTTTTCAAGAGCCAACTTAAGACCTGGCTCTTTAGGCAGGCCCTCCCTCCTGTCACTACTTGATCTTTATTTTTCTATTTTAATTTTCTGTCTTTACTTTTCCATTCAGATTTGTATTTTTCCATCTTGAATCATATTATTATTGTGTTTAAATTGTGGAGTTAATTGTTTTATGCTATTTTTACTGTAAGCCGCCCAGAGTAGACGTTGTCTAGATGGGTGGGGTACAAATTTAATAAATAAATAAATAAATAAATAAATAAATAAGTAGTCCCCTCCACCAATGTAGTTTGCAGCTACTTCATATGGTCATTGTGTTCATAAATGATATGGCCAATTCATCACCTGGTGGCCAACCTTCCGATGCTTAGTTAGGTTAGTCCTCAAACAGCACAAACGCATTTTGCCTCCAGGGCCAAACTTGAAATCTGATTGTTTGGGTAGAATGTGCTAGAGTTTTATTCTGCTGTCACAGCCTTCCGGAGCCTGATGTCACATGTTTCTGTTGTAGCTATATCAACTAAAACATCCTAAGGGTGTGGTTAAACTATTGAAATAAATGGAGTGATGGATCTGGGTTTTTTTTATTCAGTTTAAAGTCATGTGGTAGTGGGTTTTGGGTTGGTGTGTGCACCCTCTTTGGGAAACTCTCAATCCATTTGTGAATTGTATTGTATATCAGTTGAGGAGGGCTACATGGGTGGGTACACACACAGACAGACACAGACACACACACACACAGACACACAGACACACACGGTGAAGAAGGAGAGGAAGCACAGAAAGCACAACAATGAGTGGCAGACACAATTTACACCCATAGTATGCCAATACTATTTTAATAAATCAGTTTCAAAACCGATTTAAAGTAAATGATCCTCTCACAGCTGAGTAAAATGCTTCGCTTTCCACCCAAAACAACATGCTTCCCAGGCAAAAAAATTCACGCTTCCATGTGCACTGTGTATTCTCCTTTTAAAAAACTGGTTTCAAATATGCTAAACCTGATTCAATACATTGTTTTTTCCCCATGTGTAACTGTGCTCTCAGATTCATATATAATGCCACAATCTCACCAATGGTGCATGAGGAAAAGAGACTTGTAATAACCAATAAGAACACCAGATGGTATCCGTGAGTTGTTTCCATTCATTTCTGGCAATGTCTTCTTACAGATTTTGTCCTGAAACATAGAACAAGTTATGCAAATAGGATGTCAGATTTTGAGTTGATTTCTGGTAGTGATGTCTGGCCATCAGCCGCTTCAGAGGCGTTTTAGGCAGATAATAACTTGCTTGAGTCTAGTAATTCTTGAGTTGTCCTGAATTGTAGGTGTCCAACTATCCTGGCTTGCCTGTTCTTTGTACATCACTGCATTATCTTACTTTACAGCCACTACCAACAGGGCGCTTGACAGATGTCTGAACTAAAACTCAGTTCCTTAACTATCCCTATGCATTACATGCTGAAGGTAAAGAGAAAGGGACAATTGCTAGATTTGTGTATGCTCTGTGTCACTGGATGGGAGCTTCAAACGTTACTAAGGAAGCACCCGCAGCCAAACACACAGTCGTTTCTCTATTCGGCTGGCAGCACTTTGTAATGCTGGAAATGGAATTCTCACAGGGAGAAATTCACATCTTTTGCCTGAATAAGTTCCCCTTTGACCATTACATGAAGGATTGGCAGCTGGATACAGAAGTCACTTCTGTGCATTCAGCTAGCAACCTCCAAAGCTGCAGTGGGGTGTTTAGCAGTGAAGACACTACTATGGTCTACTTGTACTATATGGCTTAGCAACCCATCCCTTTTCTGTCTCTGTACACATTCAGAGCAGACCTGTGTAAGAACCAACAACAACAATGTCCCATGTCAAATTCTTGCCCTCCACTCCTCCATCATGTGCAGTACTATTTACCAAATTTGTGGTGTAATCATTTTGTACATTATGTACGAACATTATGTACTATCTGCTTATGAAGTAGTGCAGGGGAATGGGCTATGTTTGTTGTTAGTTATATTACATATTACAAAGAAGTAGAGTATGTAGTGGGGAACTACAGTTTTTGTGGCAGCCCTGTTCTACTCACGATATGTAGATTCATCCATTTACAAGGAAATACGTCCTAGATCAAATCAAGCCTAAACTCTCACTAGAAGCTAAAATGACTAAACTGGGGCAGTATGTCAGACATATGATGAGGAAACAACTGGAAAAGATTTAAAAAAAAAACTCAGCAAGCTCTGCTAGTCAAACAAAATACAGTAGGATCCCTGTATCTGCGGAGCTGGTATCTGTGGTTTCAATTGTCCACTGTCACCACTGTTGCAACCCAGCCAGATGTGTCTAAGCGTGCCCACATGCTCTCACCTCTTCCTCTTACCCTCCCCACCCACACAGATAGTAGTGAAAGAGTTTGCTACTATCTGTGGTTTCAGGCATCTGTGGGGAGGAGCCTTGGAACCTGCACCCCACAGATACTGTTTACTGCACACTCATACTGAAAGATCGGGTCTACTCACCAATCTATAGTGAGTACTCTATTAGTACTCACATAGTTGACAAAATAAATATCAGAAGGAACAGTAAGGAACATGGCACAAACGGTGGGACAAATACCTGTCTGGTTGATCCCTCAGTAAAAGAAACCACAGCACTTAGTCTGCAATACCTGAGCAGGACTGTTAATAATAGGCCTTTGTTTGAATGTATTCGTTCTTAGGGTTCCATAAGAGGGAAGCAACTTGATGGAAGATAACTAACACATAAGTTTGCAGAAGCAAATTTAGTTTTAATTCGCTGCTTTGTCACAGCTCTGAAAAAATGTCTTACAGGTCATCTCTGCAACTTGGAGACCAGCAGAATATAAGAATACTGTAGTAAGATGCAGTAAGAGATGGACCATTTTAATCAATTGAACGTATGGAGGAGATGATTCACTAAATCCCCAGTGATTCAGTGGGCCTGCTCTAGTGCAATTAACCACATCAAGGAATAGGATGTTGGCCAATATGAGAAAGGGTGCTTAGCTGAAATGGGCCAGAAACTGACTATGGATTTAGACCAGGGTAACTACAATTGCATAGATTTGGCCATAAATTGCCAAATCACATTTCTGGTCACTCACTAGTCACGTGCCTAGGAATGCAAGCAGCAATTCATGAATTAACGGCTTTTTGTGGCTACAGTTTATGCAATTACACTTATGCCAGAATAATTCCTCAGGCATATTCTGTACAGACAGCCCTGAGGCTAAACTACATACTACATAAAATTTGTAGCATTTTTAGTCTCACATTCTTTTTACATGTAAGTAAGCAAAGCGAAGTGTGCTGCTTATATATCACCCCGTAGTGCTTAAAGTACTCTCTGAGCAGTTTACAATAATTATGCAGGTTACACATTACACCACCACCCCGCCACTTTGGCAAGCTGGGTACTCAATTTACCAATCTTGGAAGGATGGAAGGCTGAGTGAACCTCCAGCCAGCTACCTGGGATTGAACCCAGGCCACGAGCTGAGTTTTGGCTGTAGTACCGCAGTTTAACCACTGCACCATGAGGCTCAGGGGTTTAGGGTCTGATCTGGACCAGGGGCACTCTTTGTTAGATAATGGGTTTTTCCTTAAATTCTCCCACCCGGAACATGGGGGCTAAAAAGAAGAAAATTGTTCTTTAATATACTTAAGCCAAACTTTTTTTTCTTAAATCCAATGTTAATTTTCTTCACTTCAAAACACCCCAGAAGTATTTAATTCAAAGGCTACTTTGAGCAGACACCTGAGCTCCAGTCTTTGCTGCTATGTAATTCTTCTGCTACTTTTCTGAAGAGTTCTGCATCATCTTTGGAAAGGTTGTATCTTTAGAAACTGAGAGTGAGATACAAACCTTTGAAATAAATACTTATACTTCCAAGGGATTATTTGTTACAGTATACAAATTAGGAATGTTAACAATGCTACAGTATGCAAATTAGGAATGCAGATTGCTGACTGGGGCTGGTTACAGGGATCACATAATCCCCCTGTTACAGCAGCTCCACTGACTGCCAGTCAATTACCAAACACAATTTGAAGTGCTGGTTTTATCCTATAAAGCCCTAAATGGCCTGGGTCCAAGCTATCTCAAATACCATATCTCCCATTATGAGCCGGCTCAGGTGTTAAGATCATCAGAAGAGGCCTTTCTCTTGGTCCCACCACCTTCACAGGTGCATCTGATGGGGACACAGGAGAGGGCCTTCTCTGTTGTTGCTCCCAGACTCTGGAACTCCCTCCCACGGGAGGCCAGGCTGGCCCCATCTTTGTTGTACTTCTGCAAGCAGGCAAAGACCTTTCTCTTCAGGCAAGGCTTCCCTCAATGACTGCTACCTGAGTGTGATTTTTAGATGGATTGTTACGCATTACTACCTTGACTGGATTTTTAGTACTACTTGTGTTTTCCATTTCTCTGAGTGGCATTTATATACTTAATATATATTAATATATTAAGTATATATCTTTAATCTTGTCTTTTATCTTGTCTTTTAATGATGTAAGTTGCCTCTTTATACCCATTGTTTTCAGCTTTCAATATTGTCTTTCAATGATGCAAACCACCTTGGGTCCTTTTTAAGACAAAAAGTGGGGTAAAAATATTTTAAATAAATAAATAAATTCCTCCCTTCCTTTTGTTTTGTTGTTCAAAGGTAAAGGCCACAGATGCAGATGAAGGTGTAAATGGCCGTGTATGGTACAGGATTGTCAAGGGTAAGCAGGGATATTCCAATATGTTTTAGATAGTTTTAGTTTTTGTAATTATTGTGCAAGAAATAAGGCAACCAGACACTGTAATTTAATATTATTTTTTTTCATCCCATATTTTAAGCTTAATTATTGGAATACATAAATTCTATTGAAACTCTACTTTTGATATCCTGTATGTGATTCTCACTGTAATGCAATTACTGTACAATAATTTTCCCCTTGTGATGTCAATAAACTCAATTCATTCTTCATAACTATCAAGATCAAGTGTACTGCAGAAATTGCTTACACTGCATCAACATATCCTAACACTTAACATTCTAAGGTAATACTCTGAGGTCATGATCAGTTCACTGAAATGGAAATTCCATTGATAATGGAACTTGTTTCCAAGAAAATCTACTGCATTGGCAAGATGATCTGATAAGAGAAATTTAATGCCATGGAGATGTAAATTTTGACCATAGCTAATAGGAAGTTTAGATACAAGCTAAGAGAGAAGAGGAACTTCAGTGTGGATTTTAGAAAGAAGGATTTGAATGGATGACTTTGGGAGGAGGAGAAAGGGAAGGAGACTGAAGACCATGGAAAAGGATAAGGAGCAAAACAGTTGTAGATGGAGCATCAACTACAGCATGAACCAACAAGTTGACAGATGGCATGTGACAAGACCTCAGCCCTTTGAGAGGGGGCGTATTGAACAAGTAAAGAGATACTTAATATACAAGTAAAGAGATACTTAATATACTCTAGCTGCCTAGAGTGGTCGTCTGACCAGATAGGCGGGGTAAAAATACAATTTTAAAAAAATACTTAATCCTTTAATTTAATGTAAGATTCTTTAAGTATGTAAGTATGTAGCATTGTTCTTAAATTGGTGTTTTTATAAATAATTTTTAAAACCCTGTCATGGTAATAATTTCACTCTATTTTTCTTTATATCCCTATGTGTATTACAGTATATAATAGGTTTGTGCATTTTATTTTAAGGTAAGTTACTTCAAAGTAACAGCTGTTGAGGTGCACTGTGTTTCTTAGGGCAGAAGTGCGCTTTCCAAAGTGAAGATATCCTGGCATGCACCATTCAAACCTCTTTGTCTATCATCAACAGGAAACAATTATAATAACTTCCGGATCAATCCCAGCAGCGGACTCGTCATGCGAGGTTTACGGCCTCTGGACAGAGAACGCAATTCCTCTCATGTCCTTGAAGTGGAAGCCTATAATAGTGAACAAGGACCAATGAGGAGCTCTGTGAGGGTAATGATTCTTCAGAATACCATAAGAGCTATCTTAAAGTGGTGGGGAAGCTATAATAGAGTGTGTTCTGGATGATACAATAAAGCTTTCTCCAGCATAAGGTTTTACAGTTTGGTAATTACATGTGAGATATTTTGAAGAGTTTCATAGATCATGTTGTTGTACGAGGGCCATATGCTGAGAATGTTTACGTATGCATTGAGTGGAAATTAAAATTTCAACAAACAGTTGTCGGCATGGCTGGTAGAATTCTGGGTGGGTGAATTTCTCCGTTCTTTCGATTTGATTTCTCAACTAATTAGAAAAACAAGTGCATAGTAAATTCCAGGAAGTACCGCATGCATCAGAGTGTGTGGGTTCTAGACCAGCCATTCTCAACCTTGCTTTGGCCATTGGTATAAACACAATATGATAGAAATTCATGTTCACAATTCTCCTTAAAAGGAGACACAATTCTCTTTTTAAGGAGAAAGGCAGTGTATAACTATTTTAAATGAATAATAAATAAATAAACATAGGCCAAATCAGGATTGTCTAAGTCACATAACAAACCTTATAAGGTGGTGCATGAAGAATTGTGTGGGCCCCTTTAAATGTGCCAAGGCTTCCCAGAGGGCCATATGGCTCCCATTGAAAATGGCTGTTCTAGACTTTCAATGGGAAACCTCGAAGTCTGAGTCTGAGACTTAGCTTCATAGGTTACTGTGGACTATATTTGTTTGGGCCTCAAGAACCCTGTTTGGATCCAAAGGGTAATAACAAAATTGGCCCTTTCAACTGACAAGTGGCATGTAAATCCATTTCTGCATTTTTGCCAGTTCTAGTGTGAATAGGAGTGCTTTCTGCTCTTCTGGTCCACAGTGCAGGAATTTCTTCCTAAGGCACATCAAAGTTCAGGCTTTCCATCAATTGACTTCATTGACCCATGACATCTGTGATCTTGGCCTTATCCTGGCAATATGTATCTCCTTCACTCCACTGAAGTGGGCTGAAGGAAAGCATACAGTATATTTTTATCTTTAAAGGTCTATATAAATAGGAATGTACTTTACATTGAAAAAAGTTTATTTGTCTCCTTTGGGGATGGAGGAGTA
Source organism: Intellagama lesueurii (assembly GCA_037013535.1). Taxonomy (NCBI): domain Eukaryota; kingdom Metazoa; phylum Chordata; class Lepidosauria; order Squamata; family Agamidae; genus Intellagama; species Intellagama lesueurii. The sequence continues at coordinate 176,106,219 of JBAJHW010000003.1, read as the reverse complement.
ATTGGTCCTCCTGTCCTCCCTTCCCAGGGGACACCCATATTGGGTATGATCTTCCTGTTAACATGGACAAGACATTAAAAGGTGACAATATACTTCAGCCTGGAGTCGATCTTTTGGTCCATTACCACTCCTTGATTCGGTACAGCCATACACCCATCAGGATTTCTCCTTTTCATTATGCATTGCTTTCTTTTTCCAGAAGATACTCCAGTCAAATGAACCATGTGTGTTTTAATATTTCCCTAGGTAATAGTCTATGTGGAAGATGTCAATGATGAAGTGCCAGTATTTACTCAAAGGCAATATAACCGGCTGGGTTTACGAGAGACTGCTGGGATTGGGACATCTGTTGCAGTTGTCCGGGCAACAGATCGAGATATAGGTACAGCTACTGCATAAAACATTATTCAAAGCATTGATGACTCTTTGTGATTTGGATATATCCACTGCGGAGTCTTGCTTTCCTCCTCTGCCTTGATTCTCGGTAACCACTAAGAGGAGTGGGAAGCTGAAATGACTCGTAATCGAATGTAGTTCCTAATTATGAGAATTAAGAAAAAAAGATAATAAAAAGCCAACATAATATTATTTAGCAACTGCTACATTTCTCATTCTTTAGCAAAAAAGGAAACGCTTCCCATGCTGACAAAATGCAATGCAGACATAACTGAAAACATTATTGTGACATTTGCTTACCTAATTCTGGACTCCATGACTCCACTCTTCTATGTTTCTGAAATAATACCTTCCTAAAAAACATTTGAAATATACTGCCCCCCCTTAAAATCTGAGAATTGCATGCTATGATAGTTAACAACTGAGCCATAACTAAGGCAGGCTACTATGGCTTAGACACAGGGTAGCCAAATTTAGAGGGTTTAAAAATTCACTGCTAGAAGAACATGAATTCACCCATTGATATTTGCTTATGGAAAACATGAACCTGCCCACTCTGAGCACATATACTGCTCACAGCCTTTCCTCTCTGAGCACAAGGAAACACAAGACAGGTGAGCTCATCATTACAGAACCAGTATGGCTATCACTCACTCACAGGCAGGCATTCCTACTCATTCTTCCATCCTCTCCCCACATAAAATCTAATGTGATCCAAGCTTAACAAATAGAGCAGCAAGGCCTGGAGTAGAACAATTGACAGGGCTCTAATTAACATTATACTAGGAGTGCAAATGTCAGCCTTCCAGAGATTATTAGACTACAATATCCAGCACTCCAGAAGCATAGTCAATGGTGAGGAAAGTTGGGAGTCCCAGTCTAAAAACATCTTGAGGATGCAGCACCTTGCTCCCCACTGCTGCCATCTGGATACCTGGGATTGCAATGACTAGATGATCTGAGAATCAATCAGTGCAGGCCTGTCCTACTCAGTGAAGGGTAGAAAGAAGCCATCAGACATTAGCAACAAGTTGGGTCTCCTGATTATGAGCAGGCCAACTGAGTGGGGGACAGGAGGCATGACTGCTTGTCGTTTAAGTGTCCTTGTTTCCAGGGTATGTCAGTTAAGTTTAACTGAAAAAGACAGAATAACAGTGAGAAACTGGGCCCAGGAAGCCTACCATGAACCAAGGATTTGACTAATACCGAAAACTATTGTTTAGAGAAGGGAAGGAGGTCTCTGAAGTAGATATGCCCTGTATGTTAAAGGAAAGTAACTTTTCTTTATAAACGATTGTATAAGCTCTAAGTGTGCATTTGGGTTTTCAACTTCTCATCCTGATTACTACATAACTGGATAAGCTGTTACCTTTTGACATACCCGCTAAACCCATTTTTCTCCCCTTAGGAAATGGAGGTCTGGTGAATTACAAAATTGTCTCCGGTTCTGAGGGGAAATTTGAAATTGATGAAAGCACTGGGCTCATTACCACAATTGACTACCTGGACTACGAGACAAAAACCAGCTATTTGATGAATGTCTCAGCTACAGATCAAGCCCCTCCCCGCAATCAAGGCTTCTGCAGTGTCTATGTCAGCCTTCTCAATGAACTAGATGAAGCTGTACAGTTCTCAAACACCACTTATGAAGCAGTCATCACAGAGAACATTCCCTTGGGTTCTGAAGTGCTGCGTGTCCAAGCCCGCTCCATTGACAACCTTAACCAGATCACATACAAGTTTGACCCCAATACTAATGCCCAAGCCTTGGCTTTGTTCAAAATAAATGGAATCACTGTAAGTAGTTTATAGGTGGACTTCCTTCACATCATGACACCAGAAATCTACAGCCTTTAGGTATTCATTTTTGCTTTTCCTGGCAGGGTGTGATCACAGTCAAAGGACAAGTGGATCGAGAGAAGGGAGATTTCTACACTCTAACTGTTGTTGCAGATGATGGAGGTCCAAAGCTTGACTCAACAGTGGTGAGAATTGGCTTTTGTGGCTTTTAAATAATGTTTAAATCTACTTTTAGTAATTTTAATCTAAAAGGGCAGAAAAGCAATAGACAATCAATCAATAAATACTTGCCTTTCTATGGTAAGAGGATGTCAGATTGACTAAGTATGTTTTCCTGGCGGTTCCAAAATTGTGTTGAATTGGCTACATGTATTTTCTATATTGATCCAAAAATTTCAATCCTACTGTTGCATGGCCATTTGTCCAAATGGCTCCTTTTAGGGGATGGATTCATTTCTATGAAATTTGGGAAGGAGTTGGTGTCTTAATTTAGTATATGGGTATGAGGAGAACAACTATTTTCTTTCTCTGTCTGTCTGTCTCTGCCTGCCTGCCTGTCTTTCTTCTTCTCTCATTCTCTGCATTTTTGTTTTGTTCTGTTTTTACACTTTACGAAAGCTTTGCTCTGCCTCCCAGCCAAATTCCTGGGAAAAGCTGTGCGGGAATGACAGTGTGTGATCATAAGACATCATTTCTGAGGAATGGCTGGGTTTTTAAAAAGGAAGGCTTGACTTCATGTGTCCAACTTTATTTTCTTGCAAAAACATACACCAGTAAGCAAAGAAATGTTATGGAATTTGCTTGCCTGTTCATAATTTTATTTTATTGCTCTACAGTATTTTATTTCCCAGAAAAGGCGTTTAAGGCATTGCTGAGCCTTTATAGCATTACTGAATATAGTTTTATTACAGTCCTTTCATCTTAAATGTTTCAGCTAATGTTTCTAATACATTGAACGAGCTTATTTAGGCAGAGGAAAATAGCTATCATGGTGGACAAACATGCCTCCTTTGCAAACTTTCTCACCGTGTTCTGTCTCATCAGCCTAAGAACCAGCTCATTCCTCTCATTACAATTAAGGTTGTGCGTAATTTGAGTACTTCATGTGATGCAGTGATTAGATAAGGGGTAGTTACTTTAGAATTGGGGCTGTTATCCAGATAATCATGCTAGATAAATTATTTGGCTCCCAGCCAAAAGTAGTACATATCGCATTTATTCTTGTGTACAAAGTACTGACAAACTGCCTTTCTGGATCACAATAATTTTTTCTTCTTCATGGAGTTCTTTGTCTTGGTTGGTTACTTTAGAACTTTCTAGATGAGCACAGTGTGATTTACTGAGCATGAAGGTGTTGGGATTTTAGACTCCAAATCCCCAAATCCTCCTGCAATTGCAGTCTGAAACACCTGTTGTCTCATATCTCAACCAACTTTACTTAAAACATGTAATTCAAACTGTATGTTTTTCAAGGGACAAACATATAGTAACTATTTATTATTTCTCTTTTTCTTCTGTGTCCTGTCCAACAGAAGGTAAGTGTTTACTGTGGTCATGCTTTTTTTAACATATTCCTATATTTGATATTTATAGGATGCAAAACACCTAAAAAGATGGATCACATTTGTTGGTCTAGAGTATGCAAGCTTTAGAATTATATAGCACTTGAAGACAGAAGAGAAGTAAGCTAACGGTCCACTACTGGGGGAACCCTAAACCCTCTTCAGGAGTTAGTATATCTGTTTTTGCTTCCATGCTCAGAGAAGAGTGCCTAGCCCTGGCCTGTTACATCATTATTTTCAACATGCAATCACCAAGGAGTCTGAAGAGGAGGTGGTCTTGCTTGCATATAGGCTTTACTCATTAGCAATAAGAACCTACATTTTCCACAGTTCTAGCTCATATGTAGAGTCTATACACTAGCACAGCCATTCTCAACCTTTTTAAAGCCACATCCATAAATATAATATGAAAGAAATATAGGCCATATCAGGATTGTATAAGTCTCATAGTGAACCTTATAAGATGGTGTGTGAGGAATATTTCCAGTATCTGGGTCCTTTCAAATGTGCCATACCTACTCACCCCATGGCTTCAGCAGAATCTTCCCACTTTAGACTCCATGGTCACTGTATCAGAAGTTGACGGAGAGGGCAAGACTATGTGGTTCCTTCTAAGCATGCATATGTATGTGGGTGTGCTAATGACTCAGTAAGGCTGTTGGCATTTGTTTGTTTTCCTGCCATGTGTCCTCCTAGCAGTTTTATAAAGCTGCCAGCATCTCTGCATTGCAAACACACTCAGCAGGCAAGCAAGAATGGAGGAAAACAGTAGTGGAAATCTGTTCAAGGAGAGGCAAGGAAAAGTGGGAAGAGCCACAGACTGAAAGGCAGGGAATAAAGAGGAAGCAGTGAGGCAACAGCAGAGCCCAGAGTAGTGGCATATTCCACTGCCTCAATGCCCCATCATCTGTGGTCGATGTCTGCTTGAGCCTAATGTTGGGGTGGCTCTGGGGTCAACAATGGGAGGAACTAGGGTAGATTAGAGGAGATCCGTTTCTCTATTCAGATGGCTAAGCTTTTCAGCAGCTGCAGCTGCTACATCTTGAAGTAAAGAGGCACATCTCCCCTGTTGTCTGATAGCTTTTCTTACAAATGAAAAAAAAAAAACAGCTGAAGGTCAAAGAGACTAAAAATAGAAGAGGTAGGCTTAGCCTTCATCTAGAAGCAGGCCATGATGTCTAATCTTGCACCTGAAGTCTTCCGCCAGGTAAAGAAAGAATCATAAATAGATGCATCTTCCTCTCTTTCTCCTCTGTACATGTTTTGTGTGTGCCCTCCACAGTTATTTTTAGGCATGAGAACATTTCCTTTAGCTCTTCTCAGAAAACACAACTTGAAAAAAGTCAGGGTGATTCTGGACTCATGGCTGCAGCTGAGGTACATCCATAACAAACAAGGTCTTTTTCTTTTTATGGCTGTTAAGGGGCAGTTCTCACAGTACAGCGGTTCTAAGACCACTTTGTTGCTGTGAGAGTTTGGCAACATCACAGCCTCTTGGGATTTCCCACATATTGCTAGACACACGTGGATTAGTTCATGAGGCAAAAGCAGTGGTGCAGGTTATGAAACCTCCATAATAAATGTGAGGTTTTATCTCCCCCTTTGTCAGTAGAAGCGTGGATATGAGAATGACCCCTTATGTTGCCTGGATATACCCTTGGACTGCAGCCCTGCGTACAGTTGAAAGGAAGCCCTATTGAACTGAGTGGGATTTATTTCTGAATAAACAGGAGTGGGTTCAGTCAATTGTTCTTCAAGCCATAGAAAATATTAGCGGTGCCTAATCCTTCAATACAAGGCTTCTGCCTTCTGAAGTAATTATTGTATTTTACATTGCATCCTCAAACCCAAATAAACCTGTTGGGAGGGATGAAGTCTGCACCTGTCATGGTAGTCTGATGTCGGCTAGCATGCTAAAGTTAACTCCTATAAGTTAATCAATAGGAATCTTGAAACGTATAGCTTTTGCAGGCATGTTTGTAAGTTTGAGAGCTGCCTTGGGTGGGATAAAAATATTTTAAATAAAAATAAATAAACACATTGGTTATGTTTTTAAGTTCATTGTGCTTTACAATCATAGCTTCCAAGGCTCTTCCATGAGTAAAACTGGCTATCAATATACACCTCTGAACCAGGCTTCTTTGATATGTTAAGTAGGAACTCTGTTTTGCAATAGAAACAAACCAGTCTCTATCTGTTCATTGCCCCTGAAACTTCTCTCTTGGTGTTCATGAAAATTCTTACTATGAACTGAATTTTTCCATTTTACAGGTTACTATCACCATCCTGGACGAGAATGACAATAGCCCTCAGTTTGACATTACTTCTGACTCCTCTGTCAGCGTCCCAGAGGACAGTTCGGTTGGACGTCGAATTGCCCTAGTTCTGGCCAGGGACCCTGATGCAGGAAGCAATGGGCAGGTAGCCATTCACATGTAGCTTGAAAATATACCATTCCTGTAGAGTCACATGGGGTACAATGGTAGTTCCTTATTTCGTTTTAGGGATGAGTGCTTTATACATGAGATTGGAAATTAGGAACACCTAGCTGCCATGTGAATGGTTGAAGATTACGAGTGGAAATGTGTGCTGCGTATAAGCAACATATGATGATTTGTAAATCTGTTTCCTTCTCCTAATTGGTGTGATAAGCTGACTTCCTTGTTACTGCACGTTCCCTCTATTGTACTGAATTCATTATGGCTTTCAGGGAGGTATATGATTGCACACTACCTCTAGACACAGAAATAGCAATGAAGGAAGCCCCAAAGACTGATAGAGAACATTCTGCCCTTGTACGAACTGTCAAAGTGTGTCTCGTGTTGCAAAAGGCAGCATCAGGACACAGATTGCTGGCATGAGAGAACTGCTGGGTGCCTCAGCTGCCAAATGCATGCCACTGTGATCCGTAAACTTGATTTGTAAAGAAGGAGAAGAAAATTATTTTAAAAATCTACTGTCTGGATGCAGAAGGGCTATTCTTGATCCAGAGGGAAAGTAATGCTCATTTTAAATGGTCCCTACAGACATGTATGAAAGAGAAGCACAAAACAAAGATACTTCTTTCAATAGTTTGTCTATGTCCATGTGTGCTCACCTGAGAAATGCTATTCAGATGAATTTCATACTAGGAAATTGGCCTATACAGGTATATATTAAAGCAAAATATCTGTGAAGATTCTCAGTCATCCAGGTGAGGTTATCTGGAAGTTGCCATGACTCAACTTCCAGATGAAAGCAAAATGTGCTGCTTATATACCATCCCATAGTGCTTAAAGCACTCTCTCTCTTTGTGCTTTTCATGAAAGAAAAGCACAAGGGGAAAATATTTCAGTCATGTATGTGATTCCATTTACGAATGGATAAATACACATATGTATGGATAAATACAAATACCGCCGCCCAGAGTAGTCAAAACGACTAGATGGGCGGGATAAAAATGTAAGAAATAAATAAAATAAATAAATAAATACATGCCCATTACTAACTCCCTTCACTTTTAGTTGAGAAATGCAATTCAAGTGAAATCTGTAAGAAATGTTTACTGTGGAGAAGATGGGATATAACATCTGTTTTTTCCCCCAATAGTGGCCACCATTTTGGGAAAGGCTGCTTTAGTCTGACCAAGTAGTGAAACTGTTGAAGTGGTAACTTAATTCTGCTAATGGCTCATTAAAGCTCTGTATCAGGGACTGGGAATGTGTGATTTGTTGTACAGATGCGGTTTCTCCTACAAGGCAAATTTTCATGTTTGCCTTCAGAGGGAAATATATAGAAGCAAACTTCTGTGACTGTTGTTGCCATTTTGTCTGTATTGCTGGCAAAAGGTAGAGATGAGGACCCCTGGCATGTGCACAGTTCACCGCCAGTCAGTTCTATAAGCCCCAGTCCACACATTATTTAAAAAAAACCACTTGCTCTTCTTCCCCTCATTTTTCTGTCACCGATGAAGTGCCTCTAAGTCCCTAATGTTCAGCAGCAAGGCTTTCCTACAAGGCAAAATGGCAAGCATTAAACATAACCTTGAGTAATGGGTGAGCAGGTGGCTGTGAAAAGATCATTGAAAAAAATAATGTCAAAAAGCAAATTCCTTTGGTGACAAGAAGCTACTTCACAGCTGACAAATGGGACAATAGCCCTGAAAAATCTGGAGGAAAAAAAACAGATGTGGCTTTCTCACCACTACAATGTACCAGAAGGAAGTCCTCTGTCTATGAAACAGGAAGCACTCTGCATTTAAAATGGGGTGGTTTTTTCCTTTCCTTTAATTTGCTACATGCATTAGTTAGCTGTTCTGAACTTCCTAAGCAGTTTCACTCTTGACACAGTGAATTTTGAATTTTACATTAAGTCTATAGTGTGATATGAAGTCTATAGCAGGGGTGGCTACATGTATGGTGTGCTGGACTTTTTGACTGTTGTAGGAGGCAAGTAGGAGTGGGCCAGTAAGACTGACCTTGAAATGGGGCAGGTGAGCCACCATGCTCTATAGCAGGGGTCTCCAAACTACAGCTCACGGGCCACATCCAGCCCGCTTTGTCTTTTTATCTGGCCCGGGCATAGGAAGAGGAGGGAAGGGGGACTCAAGCGTTCCCCCACCCCACTGTCTTTGCAAAGACAGCAGAGGTGGGGGATCGCTCCTGTCAGCAGGGGTGGGGGATCACATGGTCCCCCTTCCTTCCTCATCCTATGCCCAAGTGGGGATAGGAAGAGGAGCGAAGCCTGATCTAAGCGATCCCCCACCCCCGCTGTCTTTGCAAAGACAGTGGGGTGAGGGATCGCTTGGGTCCCCTTCCCTCCTTCAGCCCTCAAAAATGTGTAAACTATATGATGTGGCCCTCATACTGAAAAGTTTTGAGACCCCTGCTTTATAGCTATACATCAATCTAAGGATGATTTCACACTGCCACATAGATTGGAGAGAAGAGAATGCCTATTAGAATTAGAATAAGTATGAACATATATAAAAACAAGCATTCTTTCTTGTTAAAGAAAGAAAATCTGGAAATGGATTCATAGCTTCTGCTAAAATCGTGGAGGTTCTTGTGTGGAGGTTTAATTTAGCCATTATCTAATCATTGTAAGTGCAAAGAATCTATCAGCTCTATTCCTTCCTCCTCTACATACACATGTCCATGTATGTTTGTCACTGAAACTTTTTTCCTACAACTCTACAAATGCACATATACACATGTTATGAATTACAAATTCAGCGTTCTCACTAAAGGTACTAAATAACTAAATGGTGAATTTTGGATTAAATAACAGTTTGGCTTTCAACGGTGAGGAGTTCATATGGGACTGTACTAAGCAGTGGCAATGTGCCTTTCCAATACTTTGTGCATCATACTATGTTATGCATCATGAACATTTCTATCAACATTCTATATAAAGAACTATACAAAGAGTATGATCTGGAATTTGAATGATGTTTGAAACATTACAACTGTAAGCAGGGAAGTTGGCAAGTCTTTGGGTCCGAGTACCAAGTCCAAGCCCAAGTTTTTGGTACCAAATCCTGAGTCCCAATAGTCTTAGTTCCTATTAAAAACAAGCTTTTTTCACCCAGAAAAAAAATGGAGGCGTGGGTGTGTTCCGAGTTGTGAGTCAAATCCAAGTCATGGGGGGGAAACCGAGTCGCGTCTGAGTTGAGTCACAACTTAAATCTGACCGGACAGCGAGTCCCGCAACTTGAGTCCCCATTCCTGGCGTAGGTTTTCTAACATTCGATTCCAGGTAACACACAAAATGTATGTGTTATTTTTAACACAAAAGACAGGGATATGTCATTTGGATTTTTGGGACCTCAGCTCCCAGAATTCTTGAAACATTTGTGGGGCAGAATGCTGGGAGTTTCAGCCTACAGATCCACACCTTCAGACACCTATATTTCATTCACTTGGAGCAGGGCCTACTCCTAGTTCTTCAGGAGGCAGCTTCTGTAGAGCCTAAAGGGCAAAGAGACTACCTCTCCAAGAAAGCATTGCAGGAGCTTCCTGTCAGGAAGCATTGCTGCAGGAAATGAAGGCCTAGAATGTCATACAGCCTCAGAGGAATAGGCCCTGCTCCAGGTGAGTGAAATATATAGGTCTGAGTGGGTCTTGAGCTTGAGCTCCTAGAATTCTCTCTGAGGAATTTTGGGATCTGGGAACCCAAAAAATCTGAATGGTGCATCCCTACTTACTATATAATGTAACATCATTCTTCCTCTGTCCAGTGGACTATAGTACACCTTACTTTCCATAGTCTTCTCATTCATAACTCTACAACTTTTCTTAAATCTTAGTTTTCATTCATGTATGTATTTGTTTGTTTGTTTGTGCAGGTTGTGTTTTCTCTGGTGTCAGGAAACATGGGCAGGGCCTTTGAAATACGTACAACGAACAATACCTATGGAGAAGTATTTGTGGCCAGACCTTTGGACCGGGAACTGATGGAGCATTACACCTTAAAGGTAATTAGAAGATGCCGACCATTCAAGTTACATCATGCAAAATGAAGCCAAGTGGAGTTGCATCAGTTATTTATAGTGGCAATTTTATATCAAGTTCTATTCCTAATGATCCTCAACACATAATTTTCTTTTTCATAGCGACTGAAACTGGGTCAACCTTTTCATCTCACCTTCAGCAGAGGGCAGGTGGTCTTCCCAAAAGTCAAGTAACATTGGCTGTATGGTGACTAAACACCACAAGTAGAGAGTGGGGACAAATGGGCAGACTGGACTCTCGAACTCTCTTATTGGAACAAGCTTTACTGTAGGCTATCATCTTTCCACCTGGGTATAACCTTTTGATCATATTCCAGATTCAGGCAACTGACAAAGGTGTTCCACCTCGAAGGAAAGAGCACACCTTAAGAGTTAATATATTGGATGTTAATGATAACCCCCCAGTCATTGCAAACCCATATGGCTACAATGTTAGCATTTATGAGGTAAGTGTCTTTTGTTACTGACTTTCTGAGTAAAACCTCACAGCCTTGCTTCTCCTTCCTTTAAAAAACATTGATTGTTCACAAGGAAGAGTCTAGGGTAAATGTATTCCTTGCTTTCTAGCATGTTCTGTAGCATGTTAAGAATATTATTGTAAGATGGCTTCTGGATTGAAGGTGTTGAAGCCCAAAGAATCCTGGTTGTTATCTTCTTTGAGTCAAAACAATTTATTAAATAAATAATACATACAACTTCAGTGGCAAATAAACGTGAAAGTTGAAAAAAAAACACCACAACTCTGCCATGTCCAGCCCCTCTTAGTCTCAGTGGCCTGAATCCAACTGCTGAACTACAACAGACTCATCATCTTCTGAAATCCAGTAGCGTAAGGTATGCCACATAAGGCTAATGGTGTGCTCAGCTGCTGCAGGTTTTCAGAAATTAAACATTTCCAATCCTACCCCCTGAACTAAAGGTCCCAAAGTTCCCTTGGGATCCCTTTTATTGAGAGGAAGCCATGGGATTGGTGTGTCTGTGTTTAATTTCAAAAAATCACCAACATTGGTAAAATCAACATTGTGACCTTTGAGGGGGTGGAATCAGAAGGTTTTAACTTCCAGAAAACCATTGCAGCTGCTGCATCACCTGCTTTACATAGTGTAAGTTAAAGCAACAGGATTTCAGTCCCTGAATAAATTGCTGAATGATAAGCTGACCTTTATATAAATTGCATTGATTCAGTGGGTCTACTCTAGCTTACACTAACAGTTGAATTTAGGGCAATACTCCTAACTTATACAATATGAGCATTAATTGGTTGCCCTTGATCAGATTTTTTTAATAGCTCTACTGGCCACTTCAAGGCTTCTATCTAAAAACTGCTGATTTACAGTAACTCAGATTTAGATTTGTACTTGTGTACACATACGTATGTATTGCTCATGAATTGCAGATGGTAATAGATTGCCATGAACCCCCCCCCCCCCTCCATATAATTTGCTCTGGCTCTGATTGTGGACCTCACAGCTATGTTAGAAAATAAAGTTAAAAAATCCAAATGTTATGTAAATAACAGTTATGTTTTTGAAAAAGTGTGCATGATTCTACATTTCTGAATGGAAACGTTAGCCTAACTTTAGTTTCTTTCCACATTCTTTCCTGCACTTCATCCCATGTATTCACAGAATGTGGGTGGAGGCACTGCTGTTGCTCAGGTGCAAGCCACTGACAGGGACAGTGGCCTCAATAGTGTCCTCTCCTACTACATCACTCAAGGGAATGAGGAACTGACCTTTCGTATGGATAGAGTGACTGGGGAGATTGCCACCCGCCCTTCGCCTCCAGATCGCGAGAGGCAACAGTTCTACCAGCTGGTGGTCACTGTGGAGGATGAAGGCAACCCAGCCCTCTCGGTAAGTTGTGGTTATGTGATACTTATGATTAGCAATGCCATTGGGGATTAATGAATGGACTTACTGTAGGACAAAGCAAAGGAGATTTGACTGATTCTAAACAGTATTGTCTGCTGGACAGGAGATGTGGGCCCAGTGTCCCAGTGCAAATCTTCTATGCTCAGTTTTTGTGGGAACTTTGTCCAACCAAACTGTTGGTGGCATCAGGATCAGACTCAGCTCACCAAAAATGGTCTGCTGGAAGGGCAGCCAATTCCTAGACCCCTCTAGTCTCCATCCTCAGTTCTTCAAGTGGATTCATTAATAGGGTGATATATAGTTCTTTAGGCAATCACCACAGGTCTTGGGAGTAACTGTTAGAAAGGCTGAAACAGAAAGGGGAAAAAAACAGTACCACAACTCCAACTAGTCCACGGCCTGAAAGCTCTTGTTCATTCATTTCATCCATTATGCAAAAAACAAAATAGAATGAAGGAAACTCCACAAATGAACCACCTGTTCTACATCTGTGGGGCCACCCTACCACAGATCTCCACTGGCCTGTGTTTAATCTTGGGCAAGATGCTCTAGTGTGTAATAGCACCCAGTTCCATTTGTTCCTTGATGGTATCACTAATTTAGATCCATTTCAGTCTGTCTCTAGACTTAGTTATGAGATATAACTTTGGTTATTTTGTTGGATGATCTTTGATGATTTACACTGGACTTTGAGAAGGTGAAGTATGTCATTCTGCATAATCTCTCCACACCTTTTGATGTCCCTAAACATTGTATCTTCTCAAACCAAATTACTTGGAGGCACTCTTCTAGTGATTTTGGCCCTTTCCAGAGTAGTGAATTCAGAAATAGTGCTGGGGAACTCCTGTTTGGCTGTTGGCCTATGGTGGCTCTCAAAACTCCAACTTGCCCTCTTGCTTTTTAACCTCTACATGAAACTTATCAGGAACTCATTCAGGTTTTGGCAGTTTGTTGTCACCAATATGCTCATGACATCCACTTTTATCTCTCCTCTCCATCTAAATCCAAGGAAAATGTTTATGTTCTGAGTTAGTATCTTATGTCAGTAATGGAGGTGAAAAATAGAACCTTTATCCAGGAAGGAGAGTGGTGTTTAAGGTAAATAGACAGATTAGAAAATAAGGCTTTAGGTGTCTTGGAATGGACTGCATTCTCCTTGAAAACTTGGCTTCACATAGAATACACTCTTGAGTTCATCCCTAAACCCAGAGTTCCACTGGAGGAAGCTTAAGGCAGAAGGTCAAGTGTAAGACTACACTGCCATTACTACACCACCTTCCTGCTGCCACAACTCCCTGCATACAACTCCTCTTCCCACCATTAGTGTCTTGCCCTCATAGAACCCTCCTGCAGACCAAGGGATTATGAGTGAGCTGTCCAATGATTCCCATAATGCTGCCACAGCACAGGCAGTTCCCAAGGCTGTCTCACCGACACTGCTTTGCCATGAAGAAGAGGATTCAACCCAGCGCAATGCATTTGAATCTACAGAACAAGGCAGATAGACAGGCATTTGGGAGTCCCACATTATTCACTCTTCTGCTAGAGCACTTGCTGCAGCAGGAGAATGGCTGGTATGGCCCACCGGAGAACCAGCTCACCAAGTGCCATGCTCTGAGAGCCTTTTAGAACCAGGCATTGTGCAGTCACTTATAGTGCCTTGGTTTTTAATAGTATTTGCCATAATAGAAGAGCAGCTGTCAGTGCTCTGGAGGAAAACCCTCTGCGGAGTGAAGCATTGATGGTTGCTCTAGAGGGGCGACTAGAGGGATGAGGGATAAACCACTTCCCCAGTGGGAGGGGAGGGGAGATTCACGAATTGTCCCCCATCTACTGCCCCCTCCATCTGCAGCAGCAGTAGTAAGTTGAACACTGTATGTTCTTTGAGAGGGACCTTTTCTTCTGTCCCACCATCTGAAGTAATTTAGCAGGAACTCCAAAGATGGCCTCACTAGTGGCTGCTTCTAAGCTCTGGAGTTCCTTACCAAGGAAGGCCCACCTTGCCTCTTTTTCAATGAATTTCCACTAACTGGTGTACTATTTATTTATTTATTTATTTATTTATTTATTTATTTATTTATTTATTTATTTATTTATTTGCTTGAACCATCTGTTTTTTTAAAAAAACACTGCCTAGTTGTATTGATTTGACTTATGCTTTACTTCTTCTGCTATATGGTTATTTTATATTTGACTTTGTGTTTTATCATCGCTAGCCAACTTAAGCAGCATTTGATGAAGACTCCCCATGTAGTCATCCTCACACAAGCAGAGTCTCTGCGCTCTGTCTGTATGAAGTATGTATTTTCTTTTAACACAGGCTCACTCAGCACTATTATTACTGCACCTCCTTAGGCAGTAAGAGGGGATGTGAGGAAAGAAAACTTCTTAATGGAATTATAGCTAATTGAGTCAATTAGCACCAGATCCCCCTAAGATCCCCTTAAGGGGCATGTTGCACTCAGTCAGAGAGTCCGACAGGCCACTTACCTACCACCTTTGTGCTGGGGCAAGTCCCAGGACCTCAGCAGTGCGTAGCGTAAGCCCTTTGAACAAGTCTGACCTTTAAAGAACACTTTACTCTTAACCAGTACTTTGCAAGTACAGACACATGGGCTTTGTGATTCCTTAGAACTCACTAAAGCTCAGTTAGGTAGGACTCTTAAAAGATAGCTAGTTTGTGGCCCTCTCCACCTCCTGGATTTAGCCAGACCCTGCTGTTCAAGAGACCAGTCCTTTTGTATTGTCTAAGGATGTATAGAACATCACTGCACCTCTGATGTTCTATACATCCTTAGATAGTACCTACAGAGCCACCTTCTTGACATCTACCTTCACTTTAATATGCTACTATCAAATGTTTTACATGTGCATGGAAGGAAATTGCTGTTGACAGGCAGTTGTTACAGTACATGATCCACAGTCCTCTGAAATAGGAGCAAGGTTCTACTGAGGGTAGGGTCATCACTGTGGCTGATTTTATTCAAGATTTCCCTCCATCTCTGAAATGAAATGACTTTTTATACCTACCACTGATTCATTCTCAGTAGAAGGACTCCAGTTCTTCAAAAATATTGTGTGTTCCTCTATTTTACATGAGTCAGGGGAAGCAGGGCTTTGTTTTGTTTGTTTTTGGTAGTCACGTGTTGTTTGAGTCATTGTCAACTTGTTTTCTTTATTGGTTGGTCTTCATGGAGGAGAAAGATCTATACTAGCCATTCTCAGTGGGGGTCATATCGCCCCCTGGGAGCCCCTAGCACATTTGAAGGGGGCCACAAACTGAAAATTCTTCTATTATATATTTTTTATTCATTTGTTCATATTGTATCCTTGTTTGAACCTGAGAAGAGCTCCTAAAAGGGCCGCGGCCAAAAAGGTTGAAAATGGCTGATCTATACTGTGTTTTAGGAATGTTTGAACTTCTTAGCAGTGTAGTAGATCCCCAACCAACAAAACTGGTTTTGTGCAGCCCTTTACCTGGAACTAGAAGGTGGGGATAACCAGCTCACGTGTGTCTTTCTTCCAGTTAAGAAATAATTAATGTATGCACAGTGAGTTGCAAACTTTTTCCCTATCCTTGTTCACACTGCATTTAGTATATTTCAGTGGCTGAAATCCTGTTGCTTAATGCCGTAAATCACAACTAGAGTTAGACCTATTGAATCAGTGTGGATTTCGTGAGCCAACTCTTGCATAAATTCCATTCATTTCACTGGGCCTATTCTTATTGCAATTTATGATGCTAAGCAACAGGATTTCAGCCAGCATCTCAAAAGATTAAATTAAAAGGTTCCTTAAGTTGAGAAGTTTGGCTGTACAACCTCAGGCTTCTTATGACAAGGACTCCTTACTGGTGGAGTCAATGCAATCTCTGATTGTAGCTGGATTGCCTTTTTTGGCTAGGGAGAGCAAGAAGACAGATTCATTTGAAGTCTTTAGTAGTACTAGATAACCATTCCCTGCAGTGTTTATGACCTTCATATCAACTACATCTCACATGGAAATTTAAACAAGTTCTAACTATTTCTGACTAATCAATAGCTATGTTTATGTGGGAAATACGAAAAAATATGTACTGCATTTGACTCTGGTCTGTTGGTACTGAAGCCAACTTGTGCAGAAGCAGTTATATGTGTCTTGTGTGTTATATGCCGTCAAGTCAGTGACCCTAATAAGGTTTTCCATGTGAGTGAGATATTTAAGGACTGGTTTTGCCATTGCCACTTCATCCCATCCCCTGTGAGTTTCCACAACTGAGGGGGTGGGATTTAAACTCAGGGCTCCTGCATCCTGGTCTGTCCTTCTATCCACTACAGCACGCTGGGTAACTCTTGTCTTGCACCTCTAATTTGTTGGATCTGTCATAAGAATTAAGTAATGATTGCTTGAGATATTTATTTGCACAGATCATAGATTTATATTTATTGTGACCAATTATTTCCCTCAGCTTCATCTGAGACAGCTGCTTTGTTTCATCTAGAATTAGTTTTTAATGTGGTTTCAGCATCCTCTCTTGTTTTCTATCTAGTACTGAAAGAACAAGCTGGGTGGCTGCCCTGCCCTACAGCTGTTTTTGCTCCAAATCAGACATGCACCCTGAGCAGTCCTTCTCTTACCTCTGTACGTGGCTTTTGGAACATTTTGCAAGGATGGTTGGTTCACTGTAATTCCATCCTGCTGATTTGACTGAAAGGGTAGAAGACATTAAACAGCCTCCCTTCTTTCCCTTTTGGCTAAAATCAAGTGTACCTTTCTCCCTTCTCTAAAATCATTTTTGCTGTGTTTAAAAACAACTGCAAAGTAGTCTACATGTTTGCATGATTTGTCTGCTTGCCAATTAATGGATTAGCAGGAATGTACTTCTCGTTTTTGGCCATCTCTTAGTGACTTTGCTTTTGCTTAATGTTTTCATAAAATGGTGTCCCACCCTGGTACCTGCAGGCAACCCAACAGTGAAGGCACATATAAATTGCCAGAGATAATCACAATCACAAGCTTTATCTGGGGAAGGATGTGTATCTTTCGAAACAAGTATGTTAGTAGCTTCTGAGACTGCATGCATATAGAAGAGTTGGGGATAATGAGAGTAACAGCTTCAGTGTGCCTGATCAAGAGAGGTACGAGGACATCCTATGATCTCTCAGAATCTGACAAATGCACATTTCTTTGTGTGTATGTCTTGCTGTGTTTAGTGGGGCATGCTTGAGGTGGCAGGCTGTGTCAATGGGCAACAAAATCAAAATATGTGATTATTGTGGCTAAGCTATAAGCTGCTTTTGTAGGAGTCTTTTCTTCTACACTTGATTTAATACTGCAGCCTGAAACTAGCTTTCTTGATAAAACCTATACATGGTGATGTTGCCTCAGAAATTAATTGATTTCTGGAATAAAATATATTTTCTAAAAACACCTAAAACAACCTTAGAAAAATTCTCTTTTTTTACCTCAATGTTATTTCTTCATATTTGTTCATAGCTTATTGCCATTTCTTCAGTTATTCGAATCTGACTAGCCTAAATATATATATTAATTACTCTGGAAGCTGCCCGGAGTAGTGGCCTGTCCACTAAATGTGCGGGGTATAAGTTTAAACAAATAAAAATAAATAAAAATTATCAGGTTGCACCAGGCGTCTTACAGTATTTCCAAAGTCCAATTCACATGAATTTTGGGGTGTCATTAGTTCACTAGGATAGGAAGTTTGACTAGGGTCACACATGTCCACAAATATTTTCCTAGTCCAGTAAAAATTACAAGAACCCTTACCCTGATTTCTTGATGTCCTATTGGGCAAATAAGCCACTCATATTTGACATCCTAGAGAATCATAATCTGTCAGGTAGTGGAGGATTCTTGGTATCATTTCCTTGCAAGATATTTGGTTTTTAGAGACATCAGAAAAGAGAGTGGGAGTTGCTTGGTTAAGATGGTGCAACACAGTTTGCTACATGAGAACAGGAAAGCCACTATTTTAAAACTTACAAAGAGGAAACAAATTTAAGGAAGCACAGCAACTTTTTGCAATTCCCACCCCCCCTTCGTGTTTAGTGGTTTATTATTCAGTGAAGTTGTAATGTAACCAACCCTTTACAACTGCTAAATGTTAGGGTGGGCTAGCTTCTTATCAGAATCTTGTAGGACAGAGCAGAGGAAATGACCTTGCTCAGCACTATTGGTTGCAAAGCGGTTTGCATCATACTGTAGTAATTTTAAACCCAAAGAAGTGCAAGGGGCATGATTTTAACAGATCCGTTGAACCCCCTTTTACAGAATAAATACCTTTTATTTGACATGAACTGTACAGCCACTGCCATTTGTCTTCATTATATATGCTATCCACACAAACTTGTGGATGCATGGGTTTATTGAGTGCACAATCTTCTACAAAGTTTAACATGCTGTGGATCATTGCTTTCTCCCCCCCACCCTCCCATTTCTACTGTTCCTAAGAAGTGATGAGAACCTGAAGGGAGCTGAATATTAGTTCTGGTTTTCAGAAGATGCTGCTTGAAATACTAACTAGATTAATGCTGGAATGCTATACCTGTCTACTCAGAAGTAGGCCTCTTTGATTTTTATGGGAATTGCTCCAAGGAAAGTGTGTACAGAATAGCAGTTCCATTTGCTTAAAGCAGGGGCAAATCTGCATTTGGGACTCAAAGATGTAACAGTGATAGTTTAATCAGTAATTCTACTGGGATAAAGCATGTATTGTACTTAATGTTATGTTGTTTTTGTTGCAATGGTCTGGGCTTCCTTCCTCAGAAAGCTGTCACTTTATATTGAATTATTTCTTACTCTTACCTGGTTTAAATGTTTTAATGCATCTTGGGCTTGTTAGAAATCATAGAAAAGTGAAGTTGGAAGGGGCCTACAAGGCTATCAAGTCCAACCTCCTGCTCAATGCAGTAATACTATCAAAGCACATGTGCCAGGTGATTATCTAAGTTTTTCTTGAATGCCTCCAGTGTTGGAGCACTCACCAACTCCCAAGGTAACTGGATCCACTGTCGTACTGCTCTAACAGGAAGTTTTTCCTGATATTTAACCAAAATCTGGCTTCCTTTAACTTGAGCCCATTGTTGCGTGTCCTGCACTCTGGGATGATTGAGAACAGATCTTGCCCTTCCTCTGTATGACAGCCTCTCAAGTAATTGAAAAGTGCTGTCATATCACCCCTCAGCCTTCTTTTCTCAAGGCTAAACATGCCCAATTCTTTCAGCCTTTCCTCATAAGGCTTGGTTTCCAGCCCCCTGATCATCCTTGTCGCCCTCCTCTGAACTTGTTCCAATTTGTTAGTATCCTTCTTGAAGTGTGGTGTCCAGAACTGGACACAATACTCAAGGTGAGGCCTAACCAGTGCTGAATAAAGGGGGACTAGCACCTCGTGGGATTTGGAAACTATACTTCTATTAATGCAGCCTAAAATAGCATTTGCCTTTTTTGTAGCTAAATCACACTGTTGGCTCATATTTAGCTTGTGATCTACGACAATTCCAAGATCCTTCTCGCTCGTAGTTTTGCTGAGCCAGGTATCCCCCATCTTGTAACTGTGCAAGAAACTTAAGCAATTGAGGTTACAGCACAGTAGAAAATTTTGTTTGGTTTCTTTGTTCTTTATTTCTCTCTGGATGGTGGGGGGGTGGGAGTGAGGGGATGATGTCTGTTTGTACTACTGCCCAGATTTTCATTACAGGCATACCTCGGTTTATGAAATTAATGCGTCCTCCGGGATGTTACATAATTCGGAAATTTCGTAAACCGATACGCGGATTGCGCTAGGAACAGGGGCGGCGCTAAAAACCTCCAGGCGCAATGTGTCCTGGGGAAACCCTTTCATACAGCGGGGGAAAAAGAAAAGAAAAAAAACGTATTTTCTATGGATTTCGGTTCGTAAACCGAAAATTACGTAAACCGAGGCTTTCGTAAACCGAGGTACGCCTGTAAGTGGGGTGGTATAAAAAGGCCATAAATAAATAAATAAATAAAAAGCATGTTTCTGCATGTGGCAGTTACATGGGCCAAGCAGGTCGCAGTAGAAGTGACCACTTCCTGAGACACTGAAAAACCACTGAGATCCAGAGATTAGAGACCGTTTGGGCTGGATGCACCAATGGTCTGATTCAGTATAAGGCAGCTTCCAGTGTACAGGATTCATAGGATCAGTTCTGTAGCTGAGAACACTCAAGTCTCCAGTTAATGGAAACAACTAAAGTTGCCCATGAACCTTTTCTGATTCAAAAGAAGAATGCAACCATAATGAAATTTTATTGTATCAATATTACATTAAAAAAAATACAAACACATCCAGAGGGACAGTCAGAACAGTTCTTATGTACTGTACACATAAGATAAGCAGCCACCAGCCTTATCCTTGCAAGCCCGTTGGCACACACAGAGAGTTCTTCTCTTACCACACAGTAGCAAGCAGGTTAACTTTGAAGGAGCTCCATGACTACATCATTAACAAGACATTTCTTTTCCCCCCCTACATTTTCATTTTTACTCATAGGTTTACTTAAAGGCTTTTCTAATACTGGAGAATCTGTACGCAACTGTTACCAGGTTATGTATTGCAATATTTCAAAGAGTTAACAATGAATATTTACCAGGTGGCTACTTGTCACAGATTCTATGCAACCACTTGGTAAATTGATTTTTTTTTTTGTATTGTCCTCCCAGTTGTTAAGGAGAATCTTTTATCAAACTCCCACACTTAAGTGGGAAATTGAAGGAAGCTGGAGAATGGTAACTCTTTGCACCATTTGGTAGGATGGGTATGGCCTTCCCAATCATGCACATAGCAGCTGGATGGTCTACTGTATTCATCCAAAGTAGATGACACTTCTACCCGTAATCCAAAATATTGTTTTGATAGTCTATATGAATATATGCCCATTTCTCCTTTCTAAAACCATCATGTCATGGACTCATGCAGAAAACCTTACTGGCTGATCAGTCAGGCTTAATTTACCTTAGGAGCAATACTCAGTTCTTTAACCAAATTGCTCATCACTCAATAAACATTTTTTAACTCATGATAGCCATCCAAATGATAAACGCAACAAGATAATTCAAATGACTTCTTGTCATAGTCCGATGCTTCAAGAGAGTCTTCCAAATACCTTGAAGGTTTCCATCTCTTTCACTGATTCTAACAAGAAGGTTTTGGATAACAGCTTTGGCCAAGAGATTTTTTTAATCTTTTTATTTACTTGGAACTTTGAAATCATCCTTCAGTCATTTCAGTCTCTTCAAATGGCATGTGCACTAAACCTGGGACTGAGCAGCAGCTATGTCTTCCATGGCCCAGAGCTGACCCAGGAGCCCTAACAAGTGACATGTACTTGCAGATTATATTCTATCAAATTTAAGAGAATTGTTCCCATTCTTTCTATGAGTGTGAAGCATTGTAGAGTGAAGAATTGGGAGGAAAACTGTCTAATTGCAGAATGAGCTTGAAATTAGAAAAATAAGTTGGGAGTTGGAGATCATTTGTGTCCAAGACCAAACTATTTTACATTTGCTTTCCTGCTAATTTGAAATAAAATATGGAGAATCTGCAAAGAAAGAAACAAGTTATTAAGGATAAAAGATTGGTTAGAAAAGATGAGGAATAAAGACCAAATAAAAGAAGTATTAGGAATGGAAAAAATATCTTGGTTTAATCTTATTCAATTAGAGCAGCAGAGTAAAGATTGATAAAAAGGAAAGGGTAACTATAGGGAAAGGGTGAAGGCAAGAGGAGAAGGGGATGACAGAGGACGAGATGGTTGGACAGTGTCATCGAAGCTACCAACATGAATTTGACCCAACTCCGGGAGGCAGTGGAAGACAGGAGGGCCTGACGTGCTCTGGTCCATGGAGTCACGAAGAGTCAGACACGACTTAACGACTAAACAACAACAACTATAGGGAGTTTATGAGATTTGAAGAAATGGTTTTACAGAAAAAAGGTAGATTAAAATAAGATATTGAAAGGGAGAATAAGTAAAATCTACAACATATTAACAGAAACAGATGACCAACAAGATTTTCTTAAAACATTATGGGAACTTGAATTGGGAGAGGATGCAAGTATCAAGGTGTGGACTAGTATATGGATACAAGAATACTGAAGTCTATGTCTAGAAGGATAAAAGAAAAAAAAATCTATAAATTAGTTTGGAGATGGTATTTAACTCTGGTGAAATTAAATCACATAGATACAAATTATTTTACGTTGTGTAGGGGAGTGTGTCAGAAAACAGGTATTTATCTTCATATGTGGTGGGGAAGTGAGAATATATAGAAATGTTGGGAGTTGGTTTTTAAGGAAATGAATGAAAAAAGTCAAATAAAGAAGTATGACCAAAAATAGCACTTTTATCAATATTTGACAAGGAGCAATTTAACTGGACAACAAAAGAATCAATTTCAAATTTATTTAACAGCATCAGTATTAATGGAAGCAAGGTATTGAAAAGTAAAGCATGATTTTCAATTAAATGAATGGTATAAGGAAGTTTGAAGTATGGTTATTTATGATAAGTTAACGTGATATTAAACTCAAGAGGGGTTTGATAATTCAGAACATCTTTAGTCATAACTGGAGAGAATTTATTGGCTTTGTATTAATAAAGGGGAAGGGTTATGCACCTGCACAAGAGTAAGTGCAGTTTTAGAAGAGGAATGGGGCTCTGCAAATGGAAGAAATATTGGTTATATTTCCAAATGGTCCTGGGGGAAGTGCTTTCTTGAATTGCATTGTTTATGTTGTTTTGTATTAAGTTATTAGGTATGTGTTTTTTCATTTTCATATTTGGGTTTTTTTAATAATAAATATTAAACAAAACATTTGCTTTCCTGATGCAAGAAGTTAATATTGTGGGGTCTATTTGTTTCTTTCCTTGCTTAAAACAATATTTTTGTGTGTGTTTCAGTGTGATTTTATGTGGAGGTCTCCCTTTGTTTATTTAAATGATTTGAAATAAGACCTTCCTCTAAATATGCTCCCAGAGCAAGTTTACATATGACCAATTTTAAAAAAGACAATCTCTGGACACTAGAGCAGTTTAAAGTATAAAATACATGACAGAAAAGGAAAAAGGAAATGAGGAAAAAAGAAGCATGTCTTGTAAGAGTCTTGCTCAAAACTATGTTTCTGGATTACAGTTTCCAGAAAACTTTCTGGGAGTTGTCCAAAAACTTACTTTTCTAATGCTAGTGATGCTTAGGTGCATACTAGACATGAGGATGAATTTTAAAAAATGAATCACGATATTCGTGAGAAATTGCTGATTCGTAGAATATTCATCCCTTCGTATTTGTCAACTCTGGAGACCCCAATGAATACAAAGGTATGACTATTGAGCCATTTTCATTCGTCCGCCATAGCCAGAGGAGGAAGGGCTAGCCTAACCTAGCCTCTTGCCCCAACAGCTCAGCCTCCCCCAGTCTGCCCTCTTTCTCCCTTTCCACTGTCCCCATTGCCTTACCTTGGCCATTGCCACCACTGCTGCCGCCTCCCCAAGAGCTGGTTCCGATGCTGTAAGGGGAGCCGCAGCCGCACTTTGCAAAGATGGTGGTGGCGGCTTCCGTTAGGGCATTGGAGCTGGCTCAAAGGGAAACACTTTCCCTTACAGCTGGCTCCAATGCCCTGAGGTAAGTTGCTGCCACTATCTTTACAGAGGGCAGCCTGGTTTCCCTTAGGGCATCGGAGCCAGCCCTAAGGGAAGACGCAGCCACCACCTTTGCAAAGGTGGTGGTGGTGGCGGCGGCAGCAGCAGAGGCCAAGGTGGCACAGGTGGTGGCAGCCAAGTTTAAGAAGGTGATGGGACAGTGGGAAGGGGGTGGGGAGGCAGGCTGTGGGAACTTGGGGCTCAGGGGTTGTTGTTTTTTAGACAGCCCATGGCTGTCTAAACAAACTGGTGAACGAATTCATGGTTCCTCAGTTCGCGGGGGAGAAATTTGTGGTTTGTGGTTCATCAACCTTGACAAACCATGAACCAAGATGAACCACCATTTTGACGGTTCGTCTCCATCTCTAGTGCATACTTTAGTCTCTCTCAGCAAGCTCTTGTGTCCCAGAAATATTTGATACCATGTACCAATGAATGTGGTATGATCCAAGACACCCAGATGCCTTTTCTTACTCTGTTGTTTGAATTACATGCCCTGTGTGTGCTAAATGGACTGTGAAACCGGACAAACACAAGCTGGTTAGAACATGTTTTTAAGCTATCATTGGAAAAATATCCTCATGTGCACTGCCTCTGAGAGACAAATACTTCATCTGATTGAAACTGAACTATACTGAAAACACGGTATTAGATCAGTTTTGAAAGAATTTTCAGACTCTAAATCTGCACCAAAATCCATAATTTAGGCTCACCCATGAGTCACTCTGTGAAAACAGTCCTGCTGTTTGGGTTGGCTAGATTTTACATTAAACTCAACTATTGATGCCGTAACATGCTTTGTACATGTAACACTCAGCCAGAGGCAGTTAGAGGAAAATTAAAAGTCTGATGTATAAGATGTAGAACCTGAGTTCAGAGCCAGACTTCCTAGAACCAAAAGTATATTCTAGGAAAGAACACACACACACATATACAAATGTGAAGTGTGAGAATTCAAGCCAGTGAAATATACAGTTGCTAGGCTAAAGCACCAAAATGGTTTATATATTAAAATAACACATATACAAATATAATTTGTATAAAGATATGTATAGTACAGATAAGACACTTTTCTCTGAAGGGATCTTCTGCATATACTGCATACAGTATTTTATTTTTTTTAAATCCATCCCATGTTTCCAGAGGGGAAGGAATTCGGATTCCACAGAGATAACTGCTAATCCCTGTTTGGTTTTTAAGGCTTTTGGAGGTGGCACTCACAATTCCTTTCGCCTCTGGTTACATTTAAGATACCTTATTGCTCCTCTAATCCAACATGTTGTCCTTGTGTAATCAAATCATACACCACTTAAGAAACCTGTTTAACAGTTCTTCATAAAATGATAAACAACTCTGTGAAGTAAAATTAAAATCTGGCAGAATCCTGGAAGTTTTCAGTACCTTGGTGTCTTCCAATTTTTTTCCCCTTTTTTTCTCAAGAACTACCAGAGGAAGGGCAATAGTAGTACATGCACAAAGTGCCCCAGAAAAAGCCTGCCACTTTTCTCTTCTTGAAATAATCTTCTATATTTTCTGTCTCTCTCTTTTCTTCGCTACCTCCCTCTCTGTCTCTCTTTGAAAGCAGCAGCAAAACCATGTTCATATTACTGTCAAGGATTCAACGAAAGGCCTTTGTCCTGGAAAACTTATACATTTGACAGGTCTGGCGAATCAGGAACAGGCGCTGAAAAGAATAAACAAAGCTGGTTTATAGAACATGATGATTAAAATGGTGGGATTGAGCTGGACTACAGAGGGGTGTTTCCCTTTTCCCGCTGTACCCCATCCTGCACCCTTAAAACTAGCTCTGGATGGCTGGGAAAATCTCTGCAGCTAGATTTTGAGAGTCATGGAGGATTGTAGTAAGATGTTCCCTTTGCTATGGGATAGGTGCAACCAAGCCCTTTCCATGATACACCTCAAAGTGAGCAGTCTATAGACACCCAAAATGATAGTCTTAGGTCAGTCTAAGACGAATAAAGGTATCCTCATAACTAAGTACTCGTATATTATCCTGTTTTTATTATAAATTTTTTGAGCCAGGTACTCCCATGAGGGAGACCACAGCTGCGATACAAGGACATCTGCAAGCGGGATCTGAAGGCCTTAGGAATGGACCTCAACAGATGGGAAACCCTGACATCTGAGCGTTCAGCCTGGAGGCAGGCGTTGCATCATGGCCTCTCCCATTTTGAAGAGACCCTTGTCCAGCAGACCGAGGCAAAGAGGCAGTCACGGAAGCAGCAAAATCAGGGAGCTGGACAGGGGACAGATTGTATTTGTCTTCAGTGTGGAAGGGATTGTCACTCTCGAATTGGCCTTCTCAGCCACACTAGACGCTGTTCCAAGTCCTCCATACAGAGCACGTTACCATAGTCTTTCGAGACTGAAGGATGCCTAATACTAATACTCCCATGCAACCATCTACCAATACTCTGACAACCAACTAAGGCTGCGAGGACATGGTCAAATACCATGGGATTTGCTCTGCTTATAAAACAGGTGAATTTGAAGTATTTTTTCCTGACCACCTGACACAAAGGCTGATTCAAATCGGTCCAGCACTTTTTGCTCCCAAAGTGGATTTTTTCTTTCTGCTACTGGGGGGCTTCTACTTTTTCAAGTTGGAATGATTCAAATGGGTTTTTCTTCATGTGGTCAGTTGTGAATCACCTTCTTGTAAAGATGGGAGACATATCTGTTGTTGACATTTTGGTGACACAGGCAGCTGAGGCATGATGTTTAGGCCTGGTGCCCCCCACCGTCTTCCCTCTCTCCTGATCCTCTTCCTAATTTTTTACATTTTTTTAAAAAATTACATATATAAAATTAGCACTAGATCACCCTAACACTGGGTCATTATTATTTCCCATATGTATGCCCCCTCAGTTCCCCATCAGATTGGCCTAGGCAAGAAAAAAGGAAGGAAAGAAAGGGGGGCTGTGGGCTGGAATGCAAATTGCATCGCATCCAATATGAAGGGTGAACTCCCAAATCAATCTGCAGCCCCTGCATGACCACTGAATGCGATTTCAAACATAATTACAGTCTAGAAATCAGATCACAGCACTCTAATTCAGCTTTCCTCTGTAATTGCACCCTATCAGGCATTACAAACATACTCCAGTTGTATACTTACCCAGTGATGGAAAGAAACAGTCCCCTGGGCCTGGTGGGGAGAGTGGAGTATTCGGTTCTGAAAGGAGGTGCCGACCTGACTCTGATGGCTGGCGGCGGGCTATATATGTTAACTGGGGCCTGGGCTTAGGTTCTGAATTAACAGTAGGGACGTCATCAAAGACGGGGTTCTCAATGCCATGAGCATTACTGCAAGAAACAAGGGGCGGGGGAAACAAAGACGGAGATTAACCTTGCCAGAGTCAAGTCTGGCTCTTCCCCCTGCCCTCCCATTCTTCTGCAAGGCAAAATGTCACAACATTACAGGTGCATTTTTGTTTTGTTGACAATGAGGAGTGGGAAAGTACTGTGCTTTAGTATGTGTTTAGTGATTACTGGATGATGATTTCAGTGTTTACTAAGAAGTGAGTCAGCTACATACCAATCAGAAATCTACTTCTGTCCAAAATTTGAGCAGCTGTATTTCCACCTCAATGAAAAATTCATTCCTTTTTCTTTAATTTTTTTAGAATTCCCTTTTAATATCTTTATATTACACCAAGAATCTTTTGTACAAATTCATTTCTTAAAGGTAAAGTAAAGGGTTGTCAACAGAAGCACCGAAATTAATTTCTGCATCACATTTTCTTCTTTTTCTATGTAATTTCTGTTGCTCTGTAAAACTAGAGAAAGGGTCAAATCATGGATTTAATGCTTCTACCCAGACTATTATAGAACCAAGGAGATCATAGCCTTGGTTAAAGTGATCACAGGTGGAACCAAAGAAACCTGCATATCAAAGTGTACTTCTGTGAAGTAAGCTTGGAACCAGTTTGCTGTTTTTCAGAACAAAAGGCAGATAATACAAAAGTAAAGGGTGAAGCAGAGAAGAGGATCCAAGTTTATTCTTTCCTGATGCAGTAAGAGTGATGATAATTATTATGTGTTGTCAAGTCAGTTCTGACTTATGATGACCCATCCCAAGGTTTTCTAGGCCTAGAATACTCAGAAGTGCTTTACCACTCCTTCTGGAGGCAACTCTCAGACTGCGATCTCCCCAAGGCTCCAGAGGCTGGCTCTTCTCCTGGGACACACCATGAGGAATCAAACTCCCAACCTTTGGCTTTGCAGCCAAGTACCTAACTGAGGTATTTGGCTAGCCACAATAAGAGTACTGCTCTATTTTGTTTTATCTTGAAAATGCGGTATTATTTAACTTCACGAATGAGGATCTCATCCATGTCTATCTTTGGCAACTCAATAACAGGCAGCTGAAATGTTCTTTCCCCTTATTAGCATGGTGTTGCCAACCTGCTGTATGCCCCAGAGTGGTATGCTACTTTTAAAGTCCTTTTGTTGTTTAGTCGTTTAGTCGTGTCCGACTCTTTGTGACCCCATGGACCAGAGCACGCCAGGCCCTCCTGTCTTCCACTGCCTCCCGAAGTTGGGTCAAATTCATGTTGGTTGCTTCGATGACACTGTCCAACCATCTCATCCTCTGTCGTCCCCTTCTCCTCTTGCCTTCACACTTTCCCAACATCAGGGTCTTTAAAGTCCTAAAATGCCCCAAAACATCTTGAGGAGCAACTTAATCTCCATGAAATACTTCCACCTCCACTACGTCAGCATTCTTGCATCATTTGAAGAGATTCTGCTCAAGCCATCGGCATCCAAGTAAATTAGTCTGTCACCTAATAGGTGTAGGGCATTTTCATCAGTGGCATCTTTCCTGATGAATTCATTTGCTAGAAAGGCTTGCTAGACACAAAGTCTCTAAGATACGGGTTCCAAACCTGGAGAGGGGGGCCTGCAGGACTCCCAAAGGGGTCATGAAGTGTTTTCTGGGAGGTTGCAATGGTTGTTTTTAGTTGCAATTATTTTTATATTTATTATATGAAATATAGTACGCACAAGGCTGTTTCATTTTGGTCTACCTCAGTCTCTGGCTCTTTTGGGTGCGGTGATGACAGTGCACTGAAGTTAGAGGGGACCTGGGCAGGGAGATACCTCCGGGCTCCACCTGAGCCATGGAGGAAGAAGGCAAGACAGGAAAACGTTGAGGGAGGAGAGCCAAGGAGGGAGTGGGGGGGCATGGGGGAGGTTTTATTTGGGCTTGATGGTGTAGGGGCTCTATACTGAGGCAGCTTTTTTGGGGTGGAGGAAACATGTAGGGAGGGTCATTTTTACACCCCCACAAGTAAATTAAACACAACATGTATTGACATTTTTTTCTTTTCAATTTTTATTTGATAGAGACAGATTTATAACCCCCCCCCATTATTATGAATCATTACATTAATATTAATATATTAGGCTAGAATTATATTCTGAAAAACCTAATTTCATGTGTTTACCCTATTAAAAATGCCTTTTTATGCAGATGTGGTGGTGGGGTCACAGGGATTGTGAAACACTGCTCTAAGATTACCTTTGGGATCTCAGCTTGATCTCAGTAGATTGCTGCAGCTTTATTGATCTGAGATGAATTCATAAGATTTTTGTTCCGGTGACTTGCTGTGTTTTATGACCTTTTTTTCACTGCTGTATTAATCTGTTGTTAAATCACAACCATTTGTAGTTTTAAGTGAACTTGAATTTATTGCAATCACCTTTGATGGGCCTTTGTAAGACAAACTGTAGAATAAAAATACAATATATACTATAACAGAACAGCTCACCTTTCCATTCTGACAAGTTCATGGGCACCTATGAAAAGGAACATAATATTCTTAGGGTAATGATCATTAACTTCAGTCTTGTTTCACATCAACATTCAGAGGAAGGGGATATTAGGAATAAAAGGAGCCCAAAAGCCATTTAGTCTAGCTTCCTTGGACTAAAGCAGAAACGTTACTAGCTGAGCTGGCCTATAGAAAGAATGACCACAGTGCATAGAAGGCTATACACTCCCTTTCCATTTCCTTTTATAGAGCTATCTCCCCCAAACTAGAGCCTTTTAGATTTTGAGTGCAGTTCCCATCAGTCTCAGATAACACAGCAAACGGTGACACACCCACTGTCCACAAGTTGACCTGTCTGGAGGGCAGTATGTTGAGGAAAGCTGCTTTCCCTTCCTTTTCCTTAGCAACTGATTCCTTTGTCTTTTGTCCAAAATTCATTGCCTTGGTGACTTGGACCAGAGAAGTGGAAACTACTAATCCACAGGGCAAACAGATCATAAATCTAAGCAGTTTACCGAAGTCTTGATGTTGAATCCTGTCATTTATTTTATCCATTTCTCTCCTGGTGAAAAATTTGTTAAGCAGAAGCAAAAGCTAATATATGGGAACATTAACTGTATATGCCGCAGTTCCTCTTACTTCTCCATTAGTTGAGCTGCTATGCATGGAAGAGATTGTGCTGTTGACATTAAAGCCCAGTTGACCAAACACTATCTGGATCTTCAGTATTGAAGAAGCTATTATATTTAGGCATTAGAGAAAAAAAGGATTTATTGTTGTTGTTATTGTTATTATTTTAATTGTAGTCTTATTTGCAACACACCTTCCAGATCAAATAGGTTTATCTCAAGTCTGCAAAGGGATGAGAATGGGTGTCAAAGAAAATCAACTGATCTATCAGTTTGACATTGTTCAAATAAGGGTAGAATTAGACTGTATTCCTGGCAAGGAGAAAGGGTGGTACATGAAGTTAGAGACCAGAGCAACCCTATGCATTCGTGTGGATACAGAACGAGGCAATATTGATACGTATGGGGGAAGGAGCAGCAGCAACAACAATCTGGAGGATATTTGTACTTTGTTTTTTGCATTTCCACAGCAAATTCTTTGACACAAAAAAAAGAGCTACAAAAAAGATGCAAATAAATTTTGAATGCAACAGAATTAAGTCTGCAGTAAGAGATGTTCTTGGCTAGGCCAAAGGGATTTGGGAGAAAATACTCTTTTTTGCAGTGTTAAGAATTCATCAACAGACATTTGTTGCAATTGTTGAAACCAATAAAAGGTACATGATTTCACTAAAGGTTTGGGTGTGGAAACAGTATTCATGATAACTTTAAAGTAAACAACTGGGGGGAAATGAGGTAATGTCAGTACAGTAGTGCCTCGACTTACGAACTTAATTGGTTCCGGAACTCCGGTCATAACTCGAAATGGTCGTAAGTCGAAGCACCATTTCCCATAGGACTGCATTGAAATGCAATTAATCCGTTCCGGCCGAAGAAAAAAAATCACCAAAAAAAAATATCACTGCAAGACCCATCGGAAACGTGATTAATCCCTTCCGGCCGAAGGGGGGGGGGGGGGGAGAAAAGCAAGCGAAGCATGCAAGACCCATCGGAAATGCAAAGAAAGCAAAGCAAAAAGCAAGCAGATTGTGCAATACCCATCGGAAATGCAAAGAAAGCAAAGCAAAACAAGCAGAGCGTGCAAGACCCATCGGAAATGCAAAGAAAGCAAAGCAAAAAGCAAGCAGATCGTGCAAGACCCATCAGAAATGCAAAGAAAGCAAAGCAAAAAGCAAGCAGATTGTGCAAGACCCATCGGAAATGCAAAGAAAGCAAAGCAAAAAGGAAGCAGATTGTGCAAAAAGCAAGCAGATCGTGCAAGACCCATCGGAAATGCAAAGAAAGCAAAGCAAAAAGCAAGCAGATCGTGCAAGACCCATCGGAAATGCAAAGAAAGCAAAGCAAAAAGCAAGCAGATCGTGCAAGACCCATCGGAAATGCAAAGAAAGCAAAGCAAAAAGGAAGCAGATTGTGCAAAAAGCAAGCAGATCGTGCAAGACCCATCGGAAATGCAAAGAAAGCAAAGCAAAAAGCGAACAGATTGTGCAAAAAGCAAGCAGAGCGTGCAAGACCCATCGGAAATGCAAAGAAAGCAAAGCAAAAAGGAAGCAGATTGTGCAAGACCCATCGAAATGCAAAGAAAGCAAAGCAAAAAGCAAGCAGAGCGTGCAAGACCCATCGGAAATGGGGGGGGGGGAAACAAAAAGCAACCAAACCCCGCAAGACCCATTGGAAAGGGGGGGGGAACCAAAAAGCAAGGAAACCCCCCAAGACCCATCGGAAATGGGGAAAAAAAACCCCCAAAAGGAAGGAAACCCCCCCAAGACCCATCGGAAATGGGGAAAAAATACCAAAAAACAAACAAACCCCCCCAAGACCCATCGCAGCACAGAAACATAACCCCCCCAGCCCAAAACCACGCTGCAAAACCCACCCAGAACAGTTTTTGAAAAGCAGAATGCAGCACCTTACCTTACCAGGCAGTCCGAAGCCTCCTCCGATCACACTCACTCTAACCGTTGGGGCGAAAGAGCTACAAAGAAGCAGCCTCTTCGCCTACCAACGGTTAGCAATTTGAATTTCCCGCCTTTTTTCCCTGCCTTTTTCTGTTCGTAACTGGAAGCTCCGGCCGCAAGTCGAAGCAAAATTTTGCAGCCGGAGCTGGTCATAACTTGAAATGGTCGTAAGTCAGGACGTTCGTAAGTCGAGGCACCACTGTATTGTTGTTGTTATGTACTATAAAGTCACTTATGATTTATGGCCACCCTATGAAGTACTGGCCTCCAAAAGGCCATATCATTAACAGCCCTGGCACAGGTCTTGCAAATTGAAGTCTGTGGCTTCCTTTGTTGAGTCAAATATTAGTATTACTATTACAAATATTATTCAAGGGCAAAAATCCTATCATGTTTTTTGCTGACATAAAGCGATCAGCATAAATCTTGATGATGAACTGCTGCAAGTTAAGATGGTATGTTGGTTTCATTTCCTACATCACACCCTTCAAGTGGTCTTGTTGGCCATTTTCCACCTCTGCCCATTGTGGGGCAAAAGTTAAAATGTCTTGCTACCTATGGCAGGTGTAGGGGGACGTGATCAGAAGTGACAAGTGGAGCCATACTGATTAGGAAGCTCAGCAGCCACAAACATTCTCAATTAATTGGACCATTTAACAGATAAAATAGACAACCCTAACTATGTACTTGCCTCAAGGCTTTTCATGATATGTTTATTCCTTAGTCAAATGTATGACCATCTGAACTAGAAAGCAGTTGTCATGGTTGCTCGTGTGGGCATTACCATTTTGACAGCTATCAAATAAATAGATATATTGCAGGTTTGGTGCCACACCATGACAGTTTCGGTATGTGAAAGCACCAGAATACTATCAGTCAATATGACAGACCTCTTGGTACTACTCTTTCCCCTTTGAGAACCATGTTTATGCCACTGACACATTGCAAGTTTTGGTACCTTTTGATTGTTGCCCCTGTGATGAAGACCCTAGTAAAGATCTTTCTTTTGCTTTTTCTAAATGCAGAAGCAAATGTTTAGTAAGACTGTGTGGTTTATACAGGTGCTTCATTTGTTTGGCACAAATATAGACCAATAAAGAATGTCCATTGATTTTTAATTTATCTTGGCATAGAAACTACTCACTTGAATTAAACTGGAGTATATAGTATTTGGTTATTATACACAAAGTAAAGCTCAACTGTTCACATGTCTTCCTGTTTGCTTTGACATACTTTATTTTCTCCTCCCTTCTCGTGTAGGTTTCACTACTTCCTGCTACATACAGTGTCCTAAACTTATCTACATATTTTATCTTATATACCTATTTTTACATACTTTTTGCATCCCAGTTGAAATATACAAAACATAGTGAGTGTAGAAATACCTGATCTTGCAATGGAAGGAACTTCTTCCTTTACTACACTACTGTGGTAACTTGATCATTGTACAAAGGTAATGGCTACCAATCAGAGATAGCCTGCTGGCTGAGGGCTAACTAGATTCAAAATTGATTGGGATCCCTCCTCCCCATGCTGGGAGATGGATGGATATCAAGAAGTTGATCACTTTGAGCTAGGCTTAAGCACAGCTTGGTCAATTACTTGAGTTGGGGATAGAAAGTATGGCTATGGATAATCAGCATGGATTCGAAACAGTGTCATAAAATTGTGCTCCTGGTAATATATAGCCACAGAATTCTATTAGTTGATGGTAGTTCCTTCCGAAGTGGCAGCAGAGTTCTAATATTTTTCTGTGAAGTGTGGCATATCTATAGAGAAGATGCACACAAATTTCTCCAGTGTCTCAGCCACTTCTTGAAAAATGAGGTCTTGTTTGCAGCCTGAAGTGTGAAAAACAGGATGCGAACTTGTGTGGCTTAGAAGCTATAAATCTTTCAAAGAGGCACCTTTGCATGAAAACCAGGATGCATCTTGGCTCTTTTCTTGCCTAGGATTATATATTTTATTTTGAATACCCCCTTTCTCTATTTAACCTGGTGTTTGGACAGAGTTGTGGCCACCAATGCACCAGCAATAAAGCAATACCAAGTGAACACATGTCTAGTTCCCTAAAGGCAGGGATTTCAACAAGGGCATGAAGAATAATTATTGCATCACCTTCCTTCTCACTGTTCTGATTAAGATCTACAGAAGGTCTGCCATGATTGCAATCCAGGGTTCATGCAAACCCTATGCTACTGTATTTTGAAGAATGCAATAGATTCTTATCAGTCAGGTTGTTAGTTCAGCCTTTGTTTAATGTGAGATATAAGAAGTTTCAAGGAAATGTTCAATAATTGTGCTGTCAACCTTTATTCTGATCCTGTTGTTCAGAGATACTTTCACTTTGAATTTCACTCTCCCTTCATAATAATAACCCAATACCTGGTCAAGACCTTTCCAGCAATTGTCCCTGCATGTCTTTATTTGATCAGTTTCTTGTATTATATTTACAGGTGCCATTCCATCAAACTGTATAACTCTTCTTTGTATGCATGTAGGTTGCAGTGTGGCATTTTAGGCATTGTCTCATTGATGGATAGTTCATAGCAGTTCTTCCATGGCAAATGTGACTTTTGACTTGCTCGATGCAACAAGCATGTTTCTATCTCGAATGCAGAAGAATATTGGGCAAGGTGAGAAACCCATACTGTCTAAATTCCTCTTTGTGGTCAATGTGTGGCAGCTTCTCCTTGCAACAATGCATCTAGCTAGATCTCTCTTCTCAGAGCTCCACTGTTCTGTCTGTTTGTCTGTTCACAAGAATCTTCAGACAGCTTCAACGTGGCTTTTTCCCCCCCACAGGGAA
The DNA here is from genome assembly GCA_037013535.1 of Intellagama lesueurii. Classification (NCBI taxonomy): domain Eukaryota; kingdom Metazoa; phylum Chordata; class Lepidosauria; order Squamata; family Agamidae; genus Intellagama; species Intellagama lesueurii. The sequence continues at coordinate 176,071,246 of JBAJHW010000003.1, read as the reverse complement.
CAAATTAACAGCTCTGCTGTGACAATTAAATCATACATAAAACATCTGTTGAAGTTTTACCTCAATGAAGTCCCTGATATGAACATCATGTGGGTTGTTATCTTGGTATCACTGCCTTTGCTGCAACAGGGATAACCTCACACGAGTTGTCATGAAAGGAAGGGGTCCCAATGTTTCATATCTGAAATACTGGTGCACTGTCTCCGTCAAGTTTGAACACTATGCTTATTCCTTTATTTTTCATAGTCTATCTTTACACTTACTTTTTTCAGATTTGGTATTTCAATCTGGAGAACTCTGGCCCTAGTGAACTTGGGGGGGGGGGGGTGTTAGGTCATTCTTCCAGCCACCTTCATACAGTACCTCTGATTCCATGCTCTATTCCATGATGAGGACTGATGCAGCCGCTTTCCTTCACCAAAGAGTCTCCCGGTATGAGAGCATGCAGGGTATCAGGAGAAGTGTGATGAAGCTTTTGCATTCCTGCAGTGTATGCTGGGGCATATTTTATATAGTAGGATGCAACATCACACTTGTTCAGTTCTTTCTGGGCTGCAATATTCAATTTCAGTCTCCTTGTCTTAAAACTCTCATGTGCCATAGGAAAAATCTTGAACCATCTAATGTCATTTAGGAGACTGGGACTCTCAAACTCATGCATCCTGTCAAACAGAGTTGTGCTTCCTACTGTGCTTTGTTTTGCTTTTATGCATCTTCATCCTGACCATTTTGAACTGTCTGCTGCACTTATTTTGCCACAAACATTTCTCCTTGTATAGGCTGTTCTTACTACGTACACAGAGCACCACTCGTGCTGTCATGTAAGCTTCTACAGAATGGTACAAGTACTTGCTCTCTGGTGTTTGAGTGCATCTTGCTTCGACCCGCAGCTGGTCAAGTATACTTCTCTCAATTCATTTGCCAAGGGCTTTAAGGGAAGAAAATATTGTCTACAGTTCTCAAAGCCCTTTCATATCGCCTCAGTTCTTAAGATTTTATGCCTTCTTATGCAGGGGCAAATCCAGGGTGACAATTTTAGACACACCAAATCTACCTACAGTGACATTAATAAGCTTCCCTCTCCTATATAACAACTAAGCTACTGTGTTAGTAAATGTATTATGCTTATCAGGCAACTGCAGTAGCCTTAGGGAGAACCTTTATCTCCCTGAAGCAACTGTTATGTGCTCGCTTGCTAACACACTGCTTATGAATATATGGAAAGGGTAAAAACAACTCTTTTTTAGAAATCCCTGCATGCTTCTGAAGTTTGGCTTCCTATCCAAATTAGGGGTGGGCGGGTGGCTCAAGATATCCTGGTTTTGGATAGGAGAATTCCTCTCAATTCTGGACATCAAATGAGGAGAATTTGGGACGGCAGGACATGGGAAGCTACCCACCTCTAATTCTCCCTTCCCTTGATTATAAAGCCTCTAAGCATCCTAAATGGCAAAATAAAAACTTCAAGAAAATTTAGACATTTTCTTTAAACCAGGAGTAGGAAAGCTGTCGCCTTTTAACTATCATTGAACTTTGACTGCCTGTGGTCAAGAATGCTGGAAGTCGTCATTCAGCGACATTTTAAGAGTTGCTGTCTCCCCACTACTAAACAATCCATACCAACACTTTCCTGGAACAGAAACATGCCATGAATGGCAAAATCCAAAGAAACAAAACAAAACAACACAATGCAAAAAAAGAGACAAAAACATGTGGCACCTTAAAGACTAACCATTATATTTTAATGGAAGTTTTCATGGACATATCCAATTCGTCAGCCTTTAAGAGAACTCTTCCAAAATTACATGCAATGAATGCAGAACCACCAAATAGGAACTCAACAGCCACAAGGCAGGTTAGACCTTAGGGAGAATTTACTCCTCTTCTACTACCCTGTACAATAAGACTGTCTGTACACAAGCACAAGCATTCCAAGAAGCTTGAATCAGGAAGACAAAAACAAGCAGGACCCTCCTAGCAGATATTAATGCAACAGCATTACAGATATGATGTTAATGCCATCTGATCAATGACTAAGCACTATGCTGCACTGCAGCACAGTTTAAAACATGTTGACGCAAATTCTAAAGCTCCATTAAACTGATCCGCCCTTTAGTAATTCTTGCCTGAATCACTCATTTTCCAAGAAATGTGTATAAACAAAAAGGGAGAAATATTTTCTTGTGTCTGGAACTGTGGATAGTCAGTAAAACCAGATGAGGAATGTTCCTTAGTAGCAGTAGTAGCAGTAATACTTTCTATTTAAGGCAAGATACACAAATTAATTACTTGCCACAAATATTAGTTTTATTCAACATAAGTTCAGAAATGGAACCACTGTAACACATGTGGCAGTATTTTATTCTTCTGTGATTCCCACAGGCAACAAAGCGTGGGGCAAGACAAAGCCAAAGTGGTTTAGGGGAACCTCCTGCTTGTGAGTCAAAGCTCTTATATAATTTTTCATCAATGCTTTTTCTTTGGTTATTTTCAGTTTCATCCAAGACTGAGGTAGTTACAATACACTATCTCTCAGACGTCTCAGGCAATGCGGCCTGTGGTCAGAGACTGTGGGGTTTTGCATCCAAAATCTCAGGAGGACCAAAACGCTGGGAATCATTGCAATACAGAGTTTACGCAGTCATCTTAAACTGGTCTGCAAGAGCAGAAGCTGGCACAGCTGCAACTTTCCCCTGGTACCCTCTATCACCTTCCCCATCTTCTACCTATTAGGAAGTAAACTAAGTCATGCTTCTCCAACATATGGAGAGGGAAAAGTAAATGAAAAGCCCAGACAAGCCGTTGTCACTTCATTTCTCACTGATTGTAGCTGTTCAAAAGAGACACATGACTACTCACTAGCAACCCAACCTTCACCCTAAACAACTAAATATTATCTATGAAGTGGAAAAGTAAGGAAACAAAAATGAAAACAGCATGGAGTAAAGAAATGGAAGAGAACTTGATGATACATACGCCTGTTTGTGATTGCTTGTCTTTGCTTGTAAATAAGGACCAGGATGAGAGGCAAACATAAAATGCCCACAACGCAAGCCCCTGTTGCAAGTGCAGCTGCTGTGATGCCTGAAAAATAGCAAAGAAAAAAGAGGCAACATCAAGACACAACTAGGCAATTCTTGTCCCTGCTAGAGGCAAGGAATGGTGCATCTTTTGAGTTCTCATGCAGTAACTATTTCCTGTGAATGTGGGTACCTCTCATCATGTGGTAATGTAGACCTGAAGCCACAATCCTGTTAATTAAAAAGGAACCCTTTAGATTAATCTCTTTCTCTGCAGCAATGAATTCCTATATAACAAACTAGGTTTTCATTATCTGGGAACTCATTAGGTAAGACAAGACAAGACAACTTAAGCCATGATTTATGAACCTGATTTGTTTCTACTAACCATGGTTAAAACTAACCAGGGTGCAACAGCAGGAAATGTATTTAACTTGAATGAAAAAAAAAGTACTGAGGAGAGAGAGAGAGAGAGAAAGAGAAAGAAAGAAAGAAAGAAAGAAAGAAAGAAAGAAAGAAAGAAAGAAAGAAAGAAAGAAAGAAAGAAAGAAAGAAAGAAAGAAAGAAAGAAAGAAAGAAAATGTGATCTTATTTAACACATTATCTTGCCTGGAAGAAGATCATTAACTCAATGGCAGAAAGCAATATATTTTGTCTCAGCCATGTTTTGTCTGTAAAAATAAAATGGTAGAATGGCAAGTTTTAAGGCATGTTTTTGTAGAACTAAATATTTTGTTTTGAGAAACACTGAAGAAATGAATTATTCACCCACCATATGATTTTTAGCACCGAGATGAGGTGACATATTTGTCTTCCTATTAATTGAAGAAAGAGAGGCTAAGATTCACTACTTATTAGATGTCAAGGAAAATGTATCATGTTTGGTATTTGTTTTGATTATGAGCTTCTTTTATATTGAGGTGATTTGAAGGAAGATTTTAAAAAATAGAGAGAGAGAGGAGGAGATCAGCTAGGCAGGAGAGTGAGACACCAAGGCTGAAGAAGTAATAAAATGGAAACCCCCAACAGGACACTAGAGGGGAAAACAGGAGCTGTCATGCTTCTTCCCTGTTTTGAGGAGATAATGTGGGAACAGGAGCAGTGTCCAATTGACTCTCAAGGACCCCCTTTGTTTTGCTGTCAAAGAAGCAAAAGCAGCCTTACATAACTGCAGCAGAAAAAACATCCTTCTCAACCACAGCCCCTCCACTTGATGGATGGAAGGGAAGATCTCCTTTATCTTCTGGACAGCTTTTCCAAGTCTAACAGGATTACTCCCTAAGCTATGATGATCTGAAGCGCATTTCCAAATTCCGTTGAATTTTGGAAATGCTGGAGTAAGGAGAATTTTTCCCCTCCTGTTATCAATACAGAGAGAAGGTGAGGGAGCTTTAAGAGCGAAGACTGGACTCAATCCAAAGTCTACTGCAGTTAATTAAAAGACACTTGCTGGTTTCATTGCCCTTTGGCTCAGATCCACAACAAGCTAATGAAATTTAATAACACACAGAACACCATGCTTCACATGCTAGACTACATATGCCCAAGGGTTTTACCATTTCATAGTTTGATTTGGCATGCTGTGTTTTAGTCTTAGATGGAAAAAATATGATTTGCTTTACACCTGTGCAGAATCAAGATGATGAAATACACAGCCTGATAGTTGCATGAAAGTGCAAAGCTACAAGCATATTTTATTTACATCTGATCTGTTGATCGTACAAATAAATTATTATTATTTATTTACAGACAGTGTCTAGCTCAGGGGTGGGTGGTATACAACCACCAGGGCTCAAGTGGGATGCCACCCCCCTCTTTTTGTGCTCAAAATGTCCCTTCATACTCTCAGGGGGGCATGGAGTCACTTTTGCCATGATCTGAGGATACCCCAGATCCCTATGCCCCCCCCCACACACATAGGTTCATTTTTTTCCAGTTTAAAAACTCCATTTCTGTAAGAAAACAATCAGAGTGGGGGTTGCAGGAGTGGCCCTCCAGGGATAGCCGTGCGTGGCCCCAGACCTCTGCAACTGTCCACTCTTGGCTGTCTCACAGGAAGTCAAGACAGACCTATTTAGATATAGAAATGATGGGAGTAGACTTACATGTTAGACCTGTTACATCACTGTTTGAATAGGAAAGAGAAGTAAGCAGAATGTGCTCAGTGTTGCCAAACTGTAGTGAGAGATGAGCTTTCATTTTTACAGGTTAAAACGGCTTCTCGTTGAAGAACAGGCACAGTCCGAATGGCAAAGAGCAAATATATTTTCCATGAGACACGCAAAGTAGCAAACAGGAAAGGGTTTGTTTGGATTGTGTAAAACAAGGTTTTTGGCACCAAATGTTTCAAAACATTACAAAAATTAGGCTGGGATGTAGAACTGGAATAAGTTGAGTAATGTTTGGGTTCAGATTATGTTGCAACTTTAAGACAATATTATACATACAGTACTGTCTAGAAAGGCACTGACTTTGGTAGTGTTCCAAAAAATCCAGTACATGTGGGAGGTGGAAGTAAATTTGTCGAAATATGGAAGATAATACAGATCAAAGACATTTTAATTGCATTTTTTTGTTGAAGGAGTATTTTGCCAATAAGAGGAAAAGGCCAGAAGTAGTAGATGTAAGTTGGACATATATATAGCCAAGAGATACAGAGGTCCTAGATTTTTATTTTTAATGGGCAAGCGGGCAAAATGTTTTTTTATTTTAGGCTTTCTCCCTTTTCAAAATGAATTTTATTCCTTGATACACATGCCAAACATGCAATCAGCACCTCCCTGAGAAACAAGCTGCAAAGGGGGTTACTTCTTTTTTCCTTTGCAAAACACTGGCTAGAGCAACTTAAGAGTTGCAGTTTTCTGACTGCTATAATAGATGCCCCTCTTTCTGTTTTAGCTATGTATTGGTGTCTATTCTATTGACTCCAACTCCAAGCAAATCTTTTTTGGGAACATATAGACTGAAATCCAGTAGTAAGACAAAAATGCAGTAAGCCCATTAAATCAATGGAACTTAGAGGAGCTGACTCACCCAAATACCCATCATCAATTCAGTGGGTCTGTTCTAGTTGTTCTAGATAGAGGTCACTCATTCATAGCTCAGAGGTTTAGCTATCTGGCTGCAGAGCCAGAGTTTGGGAGTTCAGTTCCCCACTGTGCCTTCCTGACAAGGGCTGGACTTGATGATCCACAGGATCCCTTCCAGCTCGGCAGTTCTAAGATGATGATGAGTCACTATAGGTTGGAGGTGACTTGGCAGCACCTAACAGCAGCAACTCTAGTTGTAACCTATTGCTGTTTTTTTCAGTCACTGCCATTCTACCTTGATGAATAATTCCTAGCCCACAGTAATATTCTGTATATTTCACTTCTTCTCCCTTTTTTAATTCCATCAATGTGTTTATAATTTGAAACATCAAAGGAAAAAAACTAAAAAGGGATAGAATGAGATTAGACAATGCAGTCAAGTCTGTGCATGAAGGCAGAGTAAGGGGACAGGATACATTCAAAATATCAAAACATTTAAACCGTTCAACAAGAATGTCTAATCTGCTTTAACTTTAAGCATTATGTGTGTATGTGTGTATATGTGTGTGCGTGTGTGTGTATATATATACACCCCCACAAAAATAATATAGTAAGAAGCAAATTATTAAAAGCAAGCTTACTTTCACTCTCTGTACTGTCAGCAGGATGAAATGTACAGTTTGGGAGTGTACCATTTGCTGTGAATTAAAAACAAACACTGTTAGTTTCTTGAAAATTTAATTCTCTTTCAATAACAGAAAGACAGAGTCCAACGTATTAGAGGTTTCTGAAATGTAGAACATGTGGGGCTCCCTTGGTTTCTGCTACACCTCATTCTTTTCTACTGCTCTGCCTGGCAAAAAGATTTTTTGCTTGCTTGCTTTGTTGTGTGTTGCTTTATGTTGCCTTTTTAGTGCTAGGCATGCCATTTCCCATATTAATTGCTGCTAATCCAAAAGGCAGACCAGGATCACTTTAAGAGGCAGAACCCCACCCCCGCTGATTTTACTCTCTGGCTCTAAATGGGCAAGGATGCCATCTGGACATGGCCAATGTGTAGCAAAGATTTCCTTTGGTCTGGGTGTATTGCAATACAATGTATTTTAACCTACAGTGTATTGTCTCGGCTGTTGATCACATCTGGCCATAACATTTTGATACATTTTACGTAAACTTTCTCAGGGGCTTCCTTTTAGGTGAGAAAGTTGCATTAAAGGAATTATGTGTGATGGTTGCAGGTTAATCAATTATTTTAAAAGAATCTCTTTCAGAGATTTGCAAGCACCTCACTGAAACCTAATGATTTCTTTCCCTTATCCACCAGTAAAGCTCATTTGGGAGGGGGCAGGTTTGCACCAGGGTGGATAAAAACCAATGTTTTTTTTAATCAAAATGATTTAAATCAGGATTTAAATAAAAAAAACTGTTTAAATTTAAATAGTGAAAACATCTAATTTTTTAAAAATTTAAATTGTGATTTAAATTTAAATCAAATCCACCCTGGTTTGAGCAGACAGTGAGAGGAAGGAGGTCCTTAAACACTGTTCCACTGGCCACGTTGTATTCAAGGCTACAACCCTGTTCACACTGAGCTGGAAGTAAGCTCCACTGAACACACTGGGGCTTACTTTGAAGAATAAATCCATCAAACTGGAGAGGGACTTTTCACTGTAGCTGGAGGACTCCTCAAACATGGACCCATATTCATGATTCTATTTTGGACAGCCACCTGGCAGATATCCTTTGATTTCTATTCCTGCATTGAACAGGGGGTTAGACTCGATGGCCTTATAGGCCCTTTCCAGCATCATGATTCTATGATTCTAGATCTCGCCTCCCTATGCATATCTATTCATAGTAATAGCCACTCCTTCCAACGGGACCCCGCCCCGCCCCATGTAAGTGCCCATAGGATTGTAGCCAAGTTATCAAAGATACATGAAAAACGATGCCTATAGCTATTGGGGGCATGAAATAAAAGCAAGCCAAGTCTTTTACTTAAGACTGATATCATGGCTTCCCCCAGGGTGCTCTTACATCAGCAGCAAGCTTTTAATGGGATCTTCCTCCTCCTGAGAATAGTCGCCTTAGCAAGCCAGGGATTTTGTATATATGGTGAAGTAACAACACCATACAAACAGTCTGATTAACTATACAACAATGGCACTAGGCCAATTAAGACTGTGAGCAATTCATCCATTGTATTCTCTCTGAATGAGCATACAGTTCCACCCATTCCTGAGACTGACCCCTGCAATCAGAAAGGGGAAAGCATCTCACTACTATCATCGGTTTTTATAAAACCCTCCCTGTACCAATTCAATTCAAACTTTAAAACTTCCTCTGAAAATTACCCCATTGGTAATCTACAGTTCCTGTTTTTTAATCCAGTCCATTTTATCCTGATTTGTCCACACAATTCTAGGACATTATGATAGAGGAGAGAGGGGGGGAAAAGTAAGTTTTGTATGGAGAGTTCACCTGCCTTTCTGTATGCGAAGTTCCATGAAGCCATGAGCCTGCTGCTCTGCATGTGGCTTGTTATGCTCCTTCTTCACCTCTACCACATAGCAACAGTAGTGGCCACTGTCCTGCAGAGTAAGATTTGCCATGGTGATATGGAATGTCCCATGGTGATCCGAGGAGGCCTCCACCCCATTCATTAACTGCCCATGGATGGATTTATCAGCTGTGTTGTTACCAGCAGGTGTGCCATGGTGCTTGCCTAACTCATGATGCAACTCCTTAAACATGCCATTGCGGACATGCTTTCTTTGAGAACAGCTGTGGTCACCCTGGTTGTTGAAGTACCACACTTTGGAAAGGAAATCATGTCGGTTAGCAAGAACCCCACTGAGCTTACAAGTCAAGGTGACATTTTGACCTTCAGGGCAGATGTATTGGGAATAAGGAGTGGTGATTTTGAAGGTTGTTGAATGTGCTGTGAGAGAAGAAAACAGGAAGTCAGAGAAATACCACACTGTAAATTATGCAACTTAGTTGATACATCAAGCAGAAAGAAATGTTATTGTTTATATTTTACAGGAATAAATTGAGACACATAAAGTTATATTTAGTTTGAAAGCATACCATTCTGATGAATGGAATACAGTCCTAGCTTCTGTTCTGAATAAAATTCGAGCTTCATTAAAATCCTGTTTTCTTTTTGCTTAATACTGAGTTTTACCTTGGCTCAAATCACAGAATCTTTTCTTGGTAGTCCTGTTTTGATATTACCAAGACCAAACACCCAGGGGAAAAATATTTAGCAGTCTATAAACTGTTATATATTTTGATCCCACAAGGAAACAATTCCAAAAATTCACTAACACTTATGAAATACAAATCAAGAGAAAAAAGATCATCACCAGAATATTTCATTAATGAGACAATGGTATTTTGGAAAGGGTGGGACACTTCCAGCTAAGGAAGTTCTTAGTTTGGACACCTTTAAGCATGCTTGCTGGTATTTGTATTCAGTATTTCCTTCCTTCCCATACAAAATAGTGACTTTCATAATCACTGATTAAAAGGAAAACAGCAATACTTAATGGCCTTCCCTCACACTATTTGACTCATGGTGCAATCATCCCTGCATTTTTCCACATTTAAAGGGTCTACAGAAAGAGGCAACACTCATATTTTCAAAGTAAGAAAAAATACTCAGCTGAAAAGTTAAATTACAAAAATATCTACAGGTCCATGTGGTCAACAGACCACAAAATGTTGCATAACTGTACTGCTCCTCCATGTAAACAAGATGTAATTAAGTACAATTGTTTGGTAGAGCTGTCAGCGCCTACAGGGAGACAGAAAGGTCTGTTACATCTTTCTTTGATAACTAATTTGCATGCAGATTTGGAGTTATCCACTGGCTACTGTTTTTTCAGGCAGAGCAGCCCAAGGGTTGGTCCTTCATACAAACCATCAAGATGAGAAATGTGCTCATATCTGTGGCAAGAGTGAGGTGTATCTAACAGCCTGAAGTGGCATGGTGAAAGAATGAGCATTAGAAGTATAAGGATATGATTTAGTTAAACATTTGGTAACCACCTGTTTTTAGTTCAGTGTCTCTCATCTCATGTTGCTTTTGAGAATTAGTTTGTGGGCTAACTAGTTTCTGGCTTTTCAGGCACGAGACATCTGCTAGTATCAGTGACAGGAGATGTTCTCATTAATTGTAGCAACATCCTGTTTTGGTCTGTCTTGGCCACACCTTTGTTTAAGGTTTTTTTTTCAAGTTTCATAGGATTGGTGGACTATTGAGTAAATAACATGTTTATCACTTTTAAGCAAGTTTGACTTAAACTGATTTATTAGAACACATCTATAGCATTCTTCCACAGAGACTTCACAGGTGGTTTCCACAATAACATGGAGCAATAGTTAAAACAACCTAAAACTTCTTAATTCTGAGTTTCAACAATGTTTTTCCTTGAGTCTTGTAGGCCTGATTAGCAGACAGAAAAGCCAAATCCCAGCTTTCAGCACTTTCAATGGGGAAGTTTTATCTCCTCAGTCTTCATGTTGTTGTTGCTGCTTTGCCTGAACCACAAGTGACCACAAAAGGATCGTTCCTCTGACTCAGAAAATTGCTACGAAGCACACCCAGGGTTAGCGTCTGAGCAGAGCAAGAGTTTTTTCTGTCCCTTAGTAACTTAAACAGCATCTGTGCGGAGCTCATATGTGCATTTAAAATTGAAAGGACAAAAAAGCAGCCTGTGACAGATGAGCGTTGTTTCCCTTTAGGCACCCACAGAACTTTTGTGCTGTAAATTTTAAAAAAAAACACAAAAATCTTAGCGAAGATTCCCAGCTGGGGTGATCCCAGATGGCCTTCCTGGCATTGAAAATGCTTTGAGCTAAAAACAAACCACACCAAGGGTGCTTGCTTGCCAAAGCTTGGCAGATAAAAATAGTTTACAAATTTTGCACTGGAAGACCATTCTTTTAGTGTTTGGGCTGCTTCTCGACAAGGCTTTTCTGTGCAATTATCCTGCCTTGTTTACAGAATTTTATAGGGGGGGGGGGGGGGGAGACAAGGGATGTTGTCTTCTATTAATAACATTCCTGGATTTTCCTACTGCTTTTTTCATCTTTTATCCTACCATTTAAAAAAAACTGTAAGGAGATAAAGCCAAATAGTTGTCCAGCTGACTACTGGCACTAAGATCCGTAGATCTAAAAGCACCTTTAGCACCATCTATTGCATTAAAAATTGCATGTGAGGATGTTTGGTTGACAATGAAAAATCAAAGATAGACTTTATTTTCAACGTGCCACAGAACTCTTTTGTTTTTGCTATAAATACATCTTGTTTTCTTAAATGTTGTACTTTATCCAAGAGACACAATCTTCCTCTTTCTTTCTCCACTCCCTCAGATCAAGATGTTTTGAAATGCTGACATGAAAGTAGGAAGTTTTTGCAGCACAAAATCGGTACACAAAGAGAATATTCAGATGGAAACTTCCTAGTCTCTCAGTTTCGTGCATGTACCAAACAAACAAACAATTAAATAAAGGCATACCTTTTATTCTTTTTGTTTTAATCACAGCATATGCAGGTAGCGCTTCCTATAGTTACTTGAAAGGACTGTCTCCCTTCTAAGATGCCAGAGTATTACAGTTCACTTCTGGGTCTTCTTATCCCAGGGATGAGCTGCTTGTGGACTTCCAAATGATGTCAGACTGCAACTCCCATGTGCCCTAGAAACTATGGCCAGTGGTGAGGGATGATGAAAGTTGCACTCCTACAACATCTGCAGGGCTACAAGTTGCCCAGGCAGGGAGGTTCCAGCTTACCATTTTGTACAAATGCATGATTTCATTTCCTGATTGAGGTTTGATTACAAATTCTGAATATTGTAATAGCAGTAAGCAAAATGAACATGAAAAATGCCACGTATCCATCAATAGAGAAATATCATACAATCCACTCTTAACACTTTTGAGTTGTCAAAAGTGCAGCAACTTTTGTGAGGATGTATTCTTTGACTTTGATTGAGAGAATACAGGGTGACAGAAGACACATGCATGCAAGTCTTCTACTGTGCTGTATCTAACGCAGGCGGCAAGGGGATATGTTGGAATTGATCACACAAAGCGTCTTTGCAACCACCGTGTGGTTAGACAGCATGTATAGTATTTCCTCTTTGTTGTTATGTGCTGTCAAGTCAGAACCAACTTATAATAACTTTAATAAGGCTTTCAATATAAGTGAGATTTTACCAATTCCACACACCCTGTGAGTTTCCATGGCTGAGTGGGGTTTCAAACCCAGCCCATCAGTCGTAAGATATTTCCTCTTAAGTAGATAAAAGTAAATTCAGTGATTCATACACAGTACTGCTCATCACACTGAATAACAAATGTTATTAAGCTCAAAAAGGTGCAGAAAAGGATAATCAAAATGATAAAGAGGCTGAACAATTCTCATCTGAGGAAAGGTTACAAATATTTATACCTGTTCACCTGAAAGAAGAGGTGAGCAAGTCAAGATATGATAGAGTTGTATAAACCTGTGCATCATATGGATTGTGTGGAACTTTTTGTCCACCATAAATAGAGGAATACAAGAGTCATCAAACGAAGCTTGATGGGATATTTGGGAAACTCAAAGGGAATACCTATAGCAAATAGCTGAACTGTGGAATTTGTTATTACAAGAGATAGAAATGGCCACCAACTTGGGTGGCATTAAAAGGGAAATTATGTAAATTAATGGAGGATAAATGTATCAAAATTAGAGATGGGGGTATTCGTATACGAATATCCCCCCACAGGTGCAGATAACTCTCACGATTCTGCCACTGCCGCAAGCTCCGCAGAGCTTTCCTATCTCTCCGTTGCTCGCGATGGATTAGCCACTCTGCGCCCTGGCAGAGAGGCTCGTCATCCCGCCTTCTGCCAAGACTGGCTAATCTATCGCGAGTAACAGAGCGATAGGAAGGCACCATGGAATTCACAGCAGCGGTGGAATCATGAGTGGTTGGTATCAATTGTTATCCGCACCTGTGGGGGGATATTCGTATACGAATATGAATACTCCCATCTCTAATCAAAATTTATCAATTGTATCTCGTGATTTCCAGATATGGTGTCCTGTATCAGAGGCAGGACACCTTTGTGTATTGGTTGCTGGGATCTTTTGTATTGTCTTCCCATATGCATCCAACCAACAGCCCTGTGTACTTGCATGTTGGAATAAACATTCCTCTATTCCTGTAAGTCCTGATCCAACTTGGCTCTTCTCATATCCTTACCCCTTTTCATCTTAACATAAACATAGTTATTATAGTTATTATACTTGTACATACTGTAATTATTATAGTTACATTCACACTGCAAAAGGAGTAAAGTTATCCTCCATTATCCCACAGTTGTGATTTAGTTACCACAGAAAGCAATTAATCACAAGGGACTTCTTGTTTGTAACAAGTTACTTCCAAGTTCCAGACAGACTAATATTCAATGAAAAAGACCTGTCATACTGACCAGAATCCTATTGGTATTCACATAAGTTTTCTATAATTTGCTGTGGCTGATGGACAGGGTGAGGGGCAATAGATCAGTTGGGTGCCTGGTCATATGCCCAACCATGCACAACTAAGATGTGCCATGGCATCTTGTCAATTAGATGCAGCAAGATATGCAAATATTATACAAATAACATGCTGGCTAGATAGCTCAGTGGGCATCTAGTTGTTCTGTAGGTCACTCATTCATAGCACAGAGGTTTAGGTTAAAGATGGTCGCTTCATGCTTCGTACAGCTTCATATGAAACACAAAGCATGGCACCACAGATGGGGCTGAGTTCCACCCCCCACCCCCCACCCCGGCCAGATGGTGCACTTACTGGGCTCCGCATGCTGCTGGGGTCCTTCTTTGGTAATGATGCTCCAATCTGGGCAGGAGCCTAGCCAGCCTTTTCCCCGCCTCCCCAGGCAACCAAGCACTCATCGACTGTGCAGGGAAATTCCCCATCGTCAGAGTCGTTGGCTCCCTGAGGAGCCTGGGAAAGGCTGGCTGGGCTTCTGCTCAGATTGGAACGCCACAGCCAAAGAAAGACTCCAGCAGTGTGTGTAGCCCAGTAAGTGGACCAACTGGCCTGGGGAGAGGGAGATGGAACACAGCAGCACCTGGGGTGCCATGCTACAAGCTTCATACAAATCCCTAGTTTAGATATCTGGCTGCAGAGCCAAAGTCTGGGACTTCAATTCCCCACTGTGACTTCCAGGAGAACAGCCAGCCAGTGTGGTCTTGGGCACAGAAGAAGGGAATGATAAAGCACTTCTGGGTACTCTCTACCTAGAAAACCCTGGGAAGGGTTCCCACAAATCAGAATTGATTTGATGGCACATAATTATTATTATGCAAATACCAACAGGATTCCAGTCATTAAAATGCTTGCAGTTTTTTTACCTTGAGTTTGTGGGCACAGGAGTAAGACTTGGGGAGGAGCTCTAATCAAGCTTAAGAAGTTTTTCTACATATATTTCTGTGAAACAACAACTCTTTATGCATATCCCCATGTTTGCTCAGAACTGTCCTGCTCATTATAGCAAAAGAGGAACCCCGTTCTGAAGGAGGCTCCATAAGCACAATGGAGCTCTTATTACTGAAAAAAATTAACTGGATTAAGATGATGGTGTACATTAATAATACAAGGAATGATTTTGCTAACAATATGACACACTTTTAAGGCTCATTCTGCCTTAGCTATGTTTGTATAGCCACTCTGCATCTACCTTCTGCAATCCACACTGTAAGCTACTGAGCAGGCAATAGTCTGCAGTCTGTCTTCCTTGACTCTAAAACACAAATGTAGGAAGTTATATGGAAAAAAGGGCCAGTTGTATTCAGAGGCCCCAAACACAGAATGGGCTGCTTATTAATGGGATTTCAGTGGTGGAGACAAGAAGGAGATTTGGATAAAACTTGTATCTGTTTTATAATACCAGTCAATGTTATTATAATTTTGATTGACTGTGTCTGGTATTTCTGAATAATAATACAATATATATATTAAAAAACAAAAAGCCACGGCACCTTAAAGACTGTTATTGCTTAATGTGAGCCTTTGTGGACACGTCCATTTCTTCAGACATACTGAGTGAAATAAAGTAAAATAAAGACTTCACAAGTAAACCATTCATGCTGGCTTTGAGAGTCAGTGGTGTTTGGTTGCATCTCACACGTGGAGTAATTTATGGACTGAGTTTGCTGTTCAGTTCTTTTGAGCCTCTTGGATCAAGGGGTTGACCAGTGAAGTACTAAGACGGGTGAATAAAGACCAAGAAATTGTTAAAGGAATAAAATGCAAATAGCTACACTACTTTGGTTAGGTAATAAGAAACAAAAAGTACCGTTTGTTACAGCTGACCATTTAAGGTAAAATGAGTGAGAAAAGATGACCAGGAAGGAGTTTGGTTTAGATGCAGCACAACATTATCATTCAGAGATGCTACATCCAAAGTTAGTGCAGGCATAATGATGTCCAACCACTAGTAGGAGAGGTGTAAGAAACTGAGATTTCTGTGAAGGAGCCCAGTGTCTTCCGTCATAAGCTTCACAGCACTAAGATTCCCACTAAGGGAACAAGATACGACAATTATCCTATATACTTCCTATATACTAGTCAGTTTCTGAATGCCAATCCTTACCCTATATGCTAAAGCAAAATTCTTTAGCACGGTTGATAAATGAAAAAGAATGGTTTCTCCTATAACCAATAATGGAAGATCATTTTTTCCTCAAGCAGCACAGATGATCCCTCCTGACTTGACTTTGTTTAGAATGGGGAGGATAGTAGCAGCAGAAGTACTGGGAGCCAACCCCCCTCACTGTCATGTATGTATGTAAACATGATTCCCACTGTCACATATGGTTCTTTAGACTTATATGCAGATTGATATAAGGTCTTCCTGGGAAGATGGAATAACCATTGAACAAGCTGTGTAACGTTTAAGGAGCTATCTTCATTAGGCCATCTCAAGGTGACAAAACAGGGTAAAAACTTAAAGGCAAGATGGCAAATAAAGCAAGAACTGCTGGAAACTAGAGAGGATGCAAGGCCACCTTACAATAAAGGCACTCATTTTTGCCTATTTAACCAGACTGGATATGTGTTTTCAAGTTGATTGTGTTCCCCTCTGAAGAGAGTGGCAGCTGTATATCTGGGAGGTTCAGGTCTTGTACCCCATGTTTACTTTGAGTAATCATTCTTTTGACATGTATGTAGACTTGTCTGAGATGAGTTATGTGGTGTGTTCCTTCTCACCCGTGTTTCCCCATAAGAAATGGTGGTTATACTAAGCAACAAATATTTTTGTTGTAGGTGCTTCCATCTGAGTGATCCAGTTCTTGTGAATACACTAGTATGAACTAGAATTTGTACTGTGTTGCTTCTCATTATATTTTTCCTGAACAGAGACTATGAGGGTGGTCTTCACCTTATGAGATGTATATTGGTGATTCTTAGGACTTGCTGCCCATACCTACATGAAGTAATTAGTCCTTTTATAATGGTAAATAAAACCATATAAGGTGCATTTTGCATTCTGCTGCTCCTCAATATTCCTCAAGTAAAGAAGTGTATTTTAGGTGCTCTCAGAATTTGCTGTTATTGGAGCTTCAAAGGAAAACTGTCATGTGGCTGTGTAGATTACCATCACCATTACTACATGTAAAGAAGTGGAATCTGGATGTTCACCTCAGAGCTTGCTGTACTGTGATGCTGAGATCAAACCAAAACTCTGTTGCTGCAGTCAGTCATAATTTCTGTCTATGCATTCTTTTTTTCTGTTTGCAATTTGCTGTTGTTTCACATTCAACCTTTGGTTTAATGCTTTCATTAACAACAGACATATTGCTCCAGTTTTAAGGAACAGCTTCTGTTCTGTGTTCTAAAACCAGCAAGATCCTGCCTTCCTCTTGCCAGACTCCACACATCCCTCCCCACTCACCTGCCAGCACTGTGCCAGAGGAAGGTAAGATAATCAGCTGAAGTAAATGTTGTCACTGTCCTTGCCAATCCTCACCCTTAAAAATAGGGTTAGCTAGGCATTTAAACTTAATTTCTAGTGGTTTCAGCAATGATTGTTTGAGAAACCAAAACCACAGCCGTTACAGTAAGAAGGAAAAAAACACCAGACAAAACCCATCCTCCCTTTTTCCCCCTACAATGAATAAAATACCTCCCAACATTAGGTAGCAAGGTTACTAGAGGGTCCCACAGCACCAGCTTGAAGGACAAAACATTGACCTCTAGCCAAATTTGAAGTTTCATCAAGCAGCCAGGTATTCTTTTGGTGAACAGATCCAGGGCAAGAGATACAAACGAAACACGATCAAATAGTATGACACAGTGATAGGTGTGGGTGAGTGTATACAAGCAGGTGCACACACACATGTCTGGCCAAAGTCTTAGAAAGTGTGATGCTTTGCAGCATCCCCAGACTCATATGCACACATTGCCCAGGTTTAAGAGCAACACTGGGAAGCTGAGATGCTGTCTTGGGAACAAAGCAATCCCCTGACCAACAGCTTTATTCACCTGGAGGCTGAGGGCCTTTGGTTTGGGGAAATGCCTCATATGAAGCAAACCGGCCTCACTGAGCCCCTTTGCCTTCCATTTGGTTAGGAACAGAGAGAGGAACATCAACGCTTCAGGCAATGGGGAGTAACCCAAGGATGGGAAAGCTCAACCAACCCCTTCTCCCACCTCAGCCTCCGGACCTGCCTGTCCCCTCATGCTATCCATCTGGGCTTCCCAAATCTTTCTCCCAGGCAAGGCGGGGGGAGGTGAGAGGCGAAAAGGTGGCACAGCGAGCCTCTGCTTATGAGAGCCAAAGCTGCTCGCCCCGCCGCCCGTCCACTTTTTAGAAACCTTTGGCGTTATTTACGGCCACCGAGGCCAACAGGACGAGAAGTAGGGACACCCCGGGGGCATGAGCGGGAGGAGGGAGGGCCAGACCACGGCGGGGTCTCCCCCAAGGCGAGAGAGAAAGGGAGAGAAAAGACGACTCCAAACCTGCCCTTCCTTACCTTCCCGGGGGATCAACCCCAGCGTGAGCGGTACCAACAAGCACCACTTGGCGACGCGCTCCATGCCGCCCCCGAGGCTTTCCCAAACGGGGGGCAAGACCAGTCCTTTCGGGCTGGCGCTCGAGGAGGCGCTGCACGGCTCGGATCTCCCGGGCGGCGGCGGCGGCAACACGAGAAGCAACGCAGCCACAGCAGCCGGGGATGGGAGTTGCAAAACTCACCGGAAATTTGCCCTGATGCGCACATTTGGCGGAGCCGGCAGAGCGGACGAAGAGCACCCCCAGGAGGTCAGATGGTGCAGCTCTGAGCGTGCACTCCCCCTCCCCGTGAGGTGCATTGGACAAGTGACAACAACCCCTAGAGGGGAAAAGGGGGGGGGGGGGAACAGTGTTGGCCGTAAGGGGAAAACATCCAGAATCTCAAGCAAAAAGTTCCTTTTGTGAAGTCAGGCGTCAAGAGGAAAGAAAAGAAAACCAAGTACTAGCTTTGACGTTCTCTAGGAGTACAGTATGGGCTGACGGGGAGTGCCACGACGATGTAGAAACTCTGGAGGTTTGCATTTATCCGACAGATTGGAGAGGGCCAGGCTTCAGACTGTTTCCAAATGGTATCCGCAACGGAACACAGGAGTGGTGGGTGAAGAAACAAGCAAAAGCTGGCCCCCCACATTGAAGAGCCTCCCGTTGCTCAGAACAGATCAATTACCACATGGGCATCTGCACAACTAGTTGGTTGTGGTAGAACACACACACAGCAGTCGGGAGTGCGAGGCCACACTCCTTGGAATCTGAACATCACCCCTGTGGGCTTAGTGCACAAATGATATGCATTCATTTGGTGCTTTTCTGAAAAAACTGGATCGTCAGCTGGGGTTTGGCACTATCTTGTGAGGAAGAAATTAGTATACTCTGTCCCACCACCCTGAAAGGTGTGTTTCATGGGGGCAGGGGAGAGGGCCTTCTCTGTGGCTGCTCCTAGACTCTGGAACTCCCTCCCACAAGAGGCTAGACTGGCCCCGTCTTTGCCATCCTTCTGCAAGCAGGCAAAGATCTTTCTCTTCAGGCAGGCTTTCCCCAAGTGATTGGCTGTCTGGGAGGGGTTTTTAAGTGTATTGTTGTGCCTTGTTACTTTTGAACGTGTTTTTGGTGTTGATTTGGTTGACCATTTTTAGTGTGGTATTTCTTTGAGTCTTTTTTAAATATTTGTATGCTTACCATTTTTAGCTTTTAAATATTGTCTTTCAATGATGTGAGCCGCTGTGGATCCTTTTTAAGAAGGGTGGGGTAAAAATATTTTAAATAACTAACTAAATAAAATGTGTGTGTGTGTGTGTGTGTAATTGCATAGCCAGTATCCTTTTATTTTGACGTGATTGCGTAAGTGCCCTCCCCCGCTCTGGCAGTTGCATAACAAATCTTGCAACCAGTACAAGAACGGGCATATGATAGGAGCCTACTGGGGGGGGGTGTGTGTGTGGTATGTTTACACAATTGACCTTCCACTTTGTGTTTAAGTAATAGGATATTGGCCTCTAGCAATCTGAAAGTAAAAGAGTGTCTCGATTGTTAAGACCAGAAGTGAATGACTTCTTGGAATTTTTCTGTTCCCCTATCTCACAACAACTGCAAGGTTTAAAATTAACAAAACTGTTTCTGTTACAGTAGTTAAGACTGAAAGGTAATTTGATTCAAAGGAATGGTTTGCTGTTAATTATCATTCTTTCTTACAGGGATAGGGAATAAAGTGTAGTAGAGGAAACTTTGTTTGACATACCCAGCATTTGGGAAGCTGCGTAGCACCTGTAAGCTCAGTCTGGCTTGGCTGACGACATAGTCATGCCCAAGGGGACAAACACTATGGGATGTACACTGTACAGTCCACAGGTTGGAATGGGGCAAGCAGTGATGATGTGGGGCATCTTTATGAACCCCATCCACCCTCCTCACAGAATCCTGCTCCTTTTATTTTAAGCTGTATATAGTACGCATCAGTGTATATATCTATGTGTGGTTGTGGGGAGATGTCTTTGTAAGGTGGTGACAGAAAAGGTGGTTCTGTGTTCACATGTAGAAAGCAAACAGAAGCTTGCAAGAGACATCAAGTAAGGATGTCTCTTGCATGTTTAGAAAGCAGTCCAACATAGGAAGCTGCACAGTTGCTTCACCATGTGTTATGTGCCTGTAACAATATCTGGAGGCTTTGTCTGGGGACATGTTGCAAAAGCAGTGAATGGTCAGTTGAGCGGTTTAGGCTGTGCAGTATTATAGATGGGCAACCAGAAGGTACATGGATGGCTTTCCTACTTGCCCCCTTTATCCTCACAACAACCCTGTGAGACAGGTCCAGCTGAGAAAGTGTGACTGGCTCAGGGTTACCCTGTGAGGTTTCATGGCCAAGTGGGGATTTGAACTCAGGTCTCCTGAATCTTTGCCCACAACACTAACCAATACACCATGCTGGCTCTCACATTGTGTTTTCATATCTTACTAGTGTGCATGCACTGCTTTGTGTTCTATTCAAAATGCTTTGCTGGCCATGGCTCTCTTTCCTCAAAAAAACACTTAAGTAATAGACACTAATTTCTGTTACATTTGATCAATGTGTCCCCAAGTCACTGGCCAAAATCCTGTTGCTTAACGTAGTACATTGCACTAGAGTAAACCCACTGAATCAGTGGGAATTTGGTGAGTCAAGTCCTCCATAAATTCCATTGATTAAAATGGGCCTACTGTAACTGTGACTTAGAATGCTAAAGTAAATCACAATTAAGAGTAAGCCTATTTGAATCGATGGAACCTATGGAGGACTTGACTCACCAGATTGATCCAGGCTTGATCTACTACAGTGCAATTTACTATACTAAGCAGCAGGATTTGTGTCATTATACTTTTATTTTAATTTTGTGACCTCGTTGCCCATAAGTCTGTCAAATAATTTTAGTTTAAACTATTGCTTTAAATCCATAAACTCTTTTCTTTCTTGCAGAATCACAAACATACTTCTCCCAATGTGGAAAGTCTCTTAGCTGTGCATCTAGTGTGGGATAATTAACTTGGATATGAGGGCAATAATTGAAATACACAAAGATCTGAACAAACATTTTCTTTTCCATATCTTTAATCCCATGCGTTTAATTCTCAGTTTAAGCATGAAATGACCTTGTAGTTTTCATAACGGAAGAAAATGCAGATTACATTGGTGAATTTTGCTCTGCTTTAAGAATGGGTTATGCTGTTTCTGCAATTCTGATCCACTATTTTAAGATACCATGGAATGTTCACTACATTTATATGCTGTAATATCTTTTTTCCTTCAAATAACATCAAGGAAAAGGAAGCTATTACAAAAAGTAATAAATATCCTTGGCAGCAAGTATAATAATGGTGCAAAACCAAGAGGACAAGGTAAATTCATGCTTCTTCACTGTGTACCTCTGATTGCAAAGAACCATCAGTCCATCCTTAAGAATGCCCCAGTTCCATGGTGCCCCTTATTTCAGGCCATTTGTCTTTTCCTGGAATATAGAGGAGGCAGCCTTTACCATTTTCTAGTGAACATTATATTCATGTGGCGGATAAAACTTCAAGCTCACAGTTGGCTTGATTAAACGTATTGCCTTACTCATTTGCCTTCTCTTAGGAGTATTGCCATCATAATGTTTACATGGGCAGATCTTGCTTACGTCCTTGGTGCTCCTGATCAAGTGACTGTGAATCCCTTCCAATGCCATGCTCCAGGGATATTAGCTCTCTCTGGCTCAGCCTTAAGGCTCACTGCCCAGTATCCTGTTCAGCATTTATGCACAAGCAGAGGTCCAACTGCAGAAGCTGCCAGGGTGACTGTGAGACAGGAGGCGAGGGGGATACCCCACTCGCTGGAGAGCCGTCCCTCCTCCGCATCGAAGATAAGGAAACAAGACCCCAGCCGACATCAGCACCCACAGAGACAGAGCAGCAAGGGACAGAAGCAGACGAGCTGGGAAAGGAGATGCAAAGAATGACATTAGGAGGGGATCAGGGAGAAACGGCAGGAAAAGAGAGAAAGAAGAGGGTGGAGTTTGAGGCAGGAGCAGCAGAGATAAATAGGAAGGAGGAGCCATTGCCGCCAGGTTGGGAGTGGGTATGGATGGAACATCCATGGACAGGATTATGGGAGAGATTAAGGATACCTAAAGAAGAAGCAGACTATAGAAAAAGGAGAGTGTATCCGCCCCGACCGTCTTATTGGGGAGAAGCCGAGGCGAGAGAGTGGAGAAAGAAATTGAGAGAGGAGAGAGAGAGGGTAGAGGCGGAAAGGAAAGAACGGTTGGAATGGAGGATAAGAGAAATGAGGAGGAGAGGTTACAGGGAGGACCCTGGAAGGATCCAGACCCAGAGGGATGCTCCCTGTGGAATGGCGACCGGGACGACAAGACTGCCCCTGTTGGAAGGTGAGACGGGACAGACCGTAGCACAGTGGTCCTCAACCTTAGGCCTCCAGATGTTCTTGGACTACAACTCCCAGAAGCCTTCACCATCACCTCTGCTGGCCAGGATTTCTGGGAGTTGAAGTCCAAGAACATCTGGAGGCCCAAGGTTGGGGACCACTGCCGTAGCAGATGGAATCTCTGCAGATTGGCCGGGCCCTTGGAATGTCAGCAGTGGAAACCTGTTCTTGTTTGAAGACTGGAAGCCCCTTCAGGACTCGTTGGCAGAAGGAGAAAAGCGTCCAAATCATGTTATAGACACTTGTTATTTGTTAAATACACCAATAAATATTTCACCTGTTTCGAAGCATCAAAAATCTACCGATTTCTTTGGCGCAAAAATTGAGTCAAAAGTCGAACCCTCACAGTGACCTAACAGGATGCTGGCCATGTCCCTGGTTTTGAGGAACTGACACTTCATCAGACCATTGCGGCAGCTTTTGCACTTGTAAATCCATACATGCATAAATATTGAACAGGACACTAGCCATAGATTTTGTTATGCTGTTTGACCAACCTTAAACGGGTTGGTCAAATATATAATTAAACAAATAAAAGGAATACAAACAAAAAGAATAGCAAAAAGTCCAAGAACTCTTGCAATTCAGTTATTTTTGAAATGGCATGTTCTTGTTTTATGTTCCATTCATTTTCACTTCATAAGGTTTACAGCAGGGGAAGACACTACACCATCCATGGGGCACAGACATTTATGTGCGCTGTTTATGGGGTTCCTGATGTCTCTGCTACCAACAATCAAAAAAACAGAGTTGGCATTTTCAACAAAGAAGAATGCATATCTTGTTTACAAGATAATAAATGTACCTGAAAGTGCTGTCTAGAAGATAGGGTGTGCACTACCATCACAGTGGCATGGGTTTAGTGGCATGACAGTGAGAAATGCAGCACTTACCCATAGACATTGCTCCCCCACTTTACAGAGTGCCATCAGTAAGAGGCAACTTCTTCACTCGAGCTAAATCCCAAGAAACAAAACAAAACAAAACAAAAAAAACATGTGGCACCTTAAAGACTATTACGTTTTAATGTGAGCTTTAGTGAACAAGTGTATGTTCCATCAGACGTATGGAATAAAAATGAATTACTGGATGAAATACCAATTACTGTACACAAGTAAAACATACTAAGTACAGTGGACCCTCAACTTACAGACGGCTCGACCTGCAGACTTTTCGAGTTACAGACTTCTCTGGCCGCAAAATTTAGGTTCGACTTGCGGCCGGAGAATCGACCTACAGACCGGAAAATCAAACAAAATGGACCAAAAACGGCCGGTTACGGATTAATCGGTTTTCAATGCATTGTAGGTCAATGGAGCCTCGACCTACAGACTTTTTGACCTGCAGCCACCGTTCCAATACGGATTAATTCCGTAAGTTGAGGGTCCACTGTATTCATTAGCTCTAAGAGTCTTGGGTATTTGGTTACATCTCACATGCAGTGATTTATAGCCAATGTTTGGTGTTAGGTAGTAAACATTTGTCCAGGAGACAGAAAACAGATGACAGACATGAGCAAAAGGGAGGGGGAGAAGAGTTGGGGGTGTGAAGTCTGTTAAAAAAGTGGGAGGGAAGAGTATATAGATAGCAGAGGAACCACATGTGTTAATGTAGGGAATATTTACAGTTTTTACCTTTGATCCTCATGATAAGGGATGGGCCTGGTAGTTATGAAGAAAATAACAGTAGCAGTAGATAACAGCGTAAGTATTGCATTTGGTAATGACTTCAGAAACCTAGGCCTATATTCAATCCCTTTATATGGGTGTCCATCATGCATATAACATTCTTGATTCAAGAAGGTGCCAAACTTGGCGTTCGAGCATACGAATGTAGACTTAAACTTATGGCTGATGTCTGCTCCCTTTATCTCCCCCCCATCCTGCTGCATGATACCCCACAGGCCACTACTACAGTTTATGTAACCATCCTGGATGAGAATGACAACGCTCCAGTATTCCGCCAGCAGCAGTATGAAGTCACCTTGGACGAGGGCCCGGGCACCCTCCATGCCATCCTTATCACCATCAATACGGTGGACCTTGATGAAGGTCCAAACGGCACTATTGCTTATGCCATCACAGAGGGGAACATCATGGGCACCTTTCACATAAACAGCACTACGGTTAGTACATGATCGTGTCACTGTTTCACTTGGCACTTCCAACACTGTGCCCTGCAACTCGGCTTCCATTGACCAATTGCACTTATTACTGGGAATTAAGCGTTTTCTCGTTGGGCGGGGATTTAGCCATCAAATGAAATGGACTTTTGTGCTAAATAAAACTTGTTGGTCTTTAAGGTGCCACACGGTTCTTGGTTGCTTTTACTTTGACAGGCTGACACAGTTGTCCACCTCCTCCCTCTAAAAAACAGGTGTTTTGGTCTCTCATTTTTAGGGGCAAATCCGCACCATGAAGGAACTGGACTATGAAATAAGTCATGGGCGTTACACACTGATAGTCACTGCCACAGACCAGTGCCCAGTCCCTTCACGCCGGCTCACGTCCACCACAACGGTACGTATCTTTTTCAGAAGGAGGACAAACTGGAGGAGCAAACACCTGTCAAAAAGTGTACAGTATATTTCCACATTTTAAAACCAGCATCACTTGATGAAATGCCATTCCATCAAGTGTGTGTAAATTGCTGTTCTGTTAGTAATCGTATTCTTACATACATAGCTTTTTAGCATGTCACTGCAAGATTTTCTGTTAGGGTGAAACACTTCCATTTTTCAGAGGGAGCCACTGCACACGACCAGCTGCCCCGTGGAGCAGTCTAATTCTCCTCAGAAAGAAGGCACTATAGTGAGGTTGGCATCCGCCTCCTCCTGTGCTCAGTCACCTGAGATGACTAATATCAGGCCCTGCTGAAACCTCTGCTGCACCTTCCCTATCAATTCAATGCAGGTCATGTGGAGCAATCGGGAGTCGAGGGAGGAGTATTATTTCTGGCCATCTGATTCTGGATGTCCCAGGTGGGAGAAGGAGCCCAAGTGCATCTACTCATCATCTCTCTCCCTGCTCCCTTGCTGCTGCCTTTGTACTGAACTAGCAATGTTCAGGTGCAACACATATAAAAACACCGATGAGCTAAGCTAGTGGTCCCAGAGGCCAGCCAGAAGTAGGTGGGGGTGACTGACCAGTGTTTGACGCTATCTCACACAACAATCAATCGGTCAAACAGTCCTTTTTTTTTCTTCCTCTGCACGTCTCACTGTGAGATTCGTTCCCCAACCCGGAGAGGCAGAGCACTGCAATTCAGTGAGACTTAGCTGGTCCCTGAGATGAGACTACCCTACTTGAAATCTGTGTCTGGCAGGACACCACATATTTTGGCTTGGAAGGCCCATTCTTTCTAATGAGCTGCATATGGGATGGCTATAATCACTCACTGATCAGCGACCAAGCGTCAGATTCATTTCAGCATCTCTGTACTTTCAACACACTCATCTCTAGTTCTTATGGACTGTCTAATCACCTCCCATTATGGCAACCCTCCGAATGAATGACCTCCAAAATGTCTTATCTCTAGCACATGTTCAGATGTTTTTAAGCACTGCCCTTCAGAACAGATTCCAGAGCTGATTCTAAGCACAAAGAAAACCCTACCAAATTTTCTGTGGTTGCTTTCCAGATGAAATCAGACCTTGGAAATGTACTTTTAGAAAAGAATTGTTATTCCTTACAAATTTGGGATGAGAGGAATGAAAAATTAAAATAAAAAATAATGTTTTCCAGTGGGCAAGGGTATCAGCCAAGGACATATTTTATCTTCCTGTTTCATCTATGGGCAGAAGATATACAGATTAGATTGGGATCATGTAGGAGGGAAAAATAGTGGAAGAAACATCAGTAATTTAAAATAAGTAGAAAACATCACATTACAGGCAGAAAAGAGCAATGACTTAGAATGACAGCTTAGGATGGTTAAAGAAGAAAGTGCAAAAGAAGGTGCAAAAACTGAAGAAAATACAAATTTAAAAACAGAATCTACAGAAGAATTGCATTACCTTAATGCTGACATCAAAGAAATTGACATTTTTATAGGATTTTCTATGCTTTGTTTCAATTATCAGTCAAAATGGAGACTGCAGCTGAGATATGTTGAATAGCTCGGTGGTTTAGATACCTGGCTGAGGATCCAGAGGTTGCGAATTTGATTCTGACAGGAGCTGGACTCAGTGATCCATAGGGTCCCTTCTAGCTCTGCCGTTCTATGATGATGATGATATAAATCTGAAGAACACTGAGATTAAGAAGGGAAGCTGTGAAGTAACTAAAGAAGAACCTTAATTGTAAGGATGTGCTGCTGAAGATCAAGGCCAGATATGACAGATCTTTATGCCTTAGAAGACACACCCAAGATACACCATCCATATTTAGCCAGCCCTAGGCTGGGCATTTAACTGAGCATATTCATGTCTTCCTTTTTTTTTTTTAAAGTGATAGGTTTTACCAGTGCTCTTACTAAGATATAGGCTTCCCCAGTAGCATGAAATAGTAAGTGACGACTCTGAGATCAGGCTTAAATTCATGTCTTTGCTGTACAATTTATTGGGATATAAACCAAGAATTTAAGTTTAGAAGACAAAAGTGCAAACATACCGTAGCATAGCAAAATCATAGTTTAATGCAAAGTCAAAAATTCTCATTTATCAGTTGTGTAACACCAGAGTTGTGTGAGATAGCCATTGGACTGGCATAGATAAAAGCAAAACTTTGTTTAAAGGAACTGATGCATACTTCAAGGGATTAAAAAAACACCAATCTTCTGAAACATATACAACTCAAGGTGAGGCCATCCTTTTGGCTGATGTCCAGTGATTAGGTTTATGTGTGCTGGTAGGAACATCCTTACCTTTGGGTGCATGTGCAGGAAGATCAGAATGCTCTAGGAATTACTAGAAGCTAATTATTTCTTCTGCCTAGTTAAAATACAAGTCTTTGCTTAGGAGTTCTTGGGCACATCACCCAGTTAGTCTCTGCAGTTGGCTATCCAGCACAGCAAGTGCTGATGCCACACTCAATTCAGAAAAGGATTAAATGCTGAATTTTTTGTGCCCCCTTTTTTATATATAAGCTTTTTTTGAAAATTACTGAACATGTTCAGTTTCTTCTTCTTATGAACAGCTTATATTAGTTTGATAAACTAAAGGTAAACATTTCCTCAATGTTTTTCAACAGCTCAAAACAAGAAATGCTTCTGGCAAATATAGTCTGTACTGTGGTATTCCCAATTACTATGTACAAATGTGAAAGCTGGACAATGGAGAAAGCTGGCATTTAAAAAATGACTCATTTGGAATATGATGCTTTAGAACACTTTTTTGTAGATACCAAGGACTGCCAGAGAAACAAATAAGTGGGTTCTAGAGCAAATCAAGCTTAAACTCTCACTAGAAGCTACTGTGATGAGAGTGTTTGATGATAACTTAATAGGACAGATTTGGAAAAATGCCAAGTGAGCAGCCAGACACAGAAGGGGAAAAAACGGAAGAAAAAATCCAGATAAAGAGTACAAATGAAGTGAAATTTAAAAAATAAAAAATTGGAGTGATAGGAAAAGTGTTTCTGGCTATGTCACCATTTTGGAACCACCTCACACGGGAATTTTTTTAAATAATGTTACTAGCCATTATGCTATTTTCACACACACAAAAGTCCCCCCCCCCCAACATAAAGTAATGTGTTACAGATAATACTAGTAGCTGGGGTGCATTATTTCCAAGCTTTGAATGAAAATAATTGAAGTTGAAATAACAAAATAAATGCCAGCAAGTTGATCACACAGAGTTTCAAGGATGCATTAATCCACCCTTTTCAGTGCAAGCAACCTGACCTGTCAAACTCTTTCACAATTTTAATTTATCTAAAACTGGGCTATCAACCATCCTGTTATATTGCAGAAGATTAAAGTTGTTGCTGTTTTGGTCTTATTTATCATTAATTCCTACATGTAGGAGAAGGCAAAATATTTTGCTGCAATCCAAAAAAAGAAGAAATATTGAGGTAAATGAAATAAATAAACAAAAATGTCCAAACCGTGCCACTTATGGTGTGAAAGGCACCTGCAGTATCTTGATAACATATGTTATAGCTTATCTGCAAAGTTCTAGAAATTGACACTAACACAGGCAAATCTGCTTTGCCATCTAATTTTAAAGCATGTTGGACTCCTGTGTGGCTTTATTATCTTCATCTCAGGTGCTAGTGAACTTGAATGATATCAATGACAATCAACCAACATTCCCACGTTCTTATGAAGGGCCTTTTGATATCACAGAAGGGCAGCCAGGCCCAAGAGTGTGGACTTTCCTGGCCCACGATGGAGACTCAGGGCCCAATGGACAAGTAGAGTACAGCATCATAGCAGGAGACCCCCTTGGTGAGTAGTAAAAGAGAAGAAAGTTAACAAAATACTGTGTTTGCATTTTCCACTCATTTTAGAAAATAGTTTTATTGTAACGTAAAGTCGTAAACAATATGGAAAGAATGTTCCTCCCACAATGTAAGGTACTTCCCAAAGAAAATAACAAGCCCTAGTTTCCATATGTGTGAAACAGTTTCCTTCATTGGACTCACGTAAAAGCTAATTTTTAAATCTACTGGTTTCTTTTTTCAGTACTACATTTTGAGACCTCCATTCAGAGATCTCTATTCAATTTTCAATTTTTCTTTGGTTTGTTGGTGGTCTTGGGCAAGTCGTTGTCTGTAAAATTGGTCTGTAAAGTGGATGTCCTAACGACCACACCTCAGTATTGTGATGACAAAGGAGAAATCACTTTGCACATTAGAAATGCTACAGGAATGATTAGCAGTAATTTGTAATTACAACATTGCTGTGAACATCTTGTGTTACCTGGTCTGCTCCATGATGTTACATTCTCTGTTATTTAGCAACAGTAGGAATTTATATCAATAGTCGTTTTCCCACTTTAAGTAGATTTTGTGTAGCGTTTAGCAATAAAAGTTTCTGTGTGAGACCTGAAGGTTTGCAGGCTGGTTGTAGTGCTTTTTTGTTCTCAACTATAAGCACAGTTTTTGTGCTAGATTGAGACTTTCGTCAGTTAGAAATTGCTTTGAAATCAGAGTGCAAACACTCAGTACAAACAGAAGGAGGCTGATTTTTTTTTTTAATGCACACTTTCAGTGAGGGGGAA
Source organism: Intellagama lesueurii (assembly GCA_037013535.1). Classification (NCBI taxonomy): domain Eukaryota; kingdom Metazoa; phylum Chordata; class Lepidosauria; order Squamata; family Agamidae; genus Intellagama; species Intellagama lesueurii. The sequence continues at coordinate 176,041,501 of JBAJHW010000003.1, read as the reverse complement.
AGGGTGTGGGGAAATGTCTTAGGATAGTGAATGGAACATTTCAAAACTTTCCTTTCAGAGGCTGTTTCTGAGAAGTTGGAGTGTCTGCATCAGGAAATCCTGTTACAAGCAGCATCCGCCATGAGAGGAAACAGTGCAAAATTGTCGTACTTGCTGGACTAAAAGATGCCTTTGCTTTTGCAAGCTCATCCCATGAACCAAAAAAGGGAGTGGGAGGGGGTGCTAGAAAGATTATCTAATTTGCTTTGGCAGAGATTAAAGACGAAGTGATGAAGAGTCCACCTACCATGTTTCCCCGAAAATAAGACAGGGTCTTATATTAATTTTTGCTCCAAAAACACAAATTAGGGCTTATTTTCAGGGGATGTTTTATTTTTTTCATGTACAAAAATCTACATTTATTCAAACACAGTCATGTCATTTTCTTCTGGTTGCTGCACAATGATGGAGGGCAGGGTTTCACTTAACTAGGGCTTATTTTTGGGGTAGGACTTATATTACAAGCATCCTGAAAAATCAAACTAGGGCTTATTTTCAGGTTAGGTCTTATTTTGGGGGAAACAGGGTTACTTCAGGTCGAAGGGGCAGCTGTTTTAAAAGTATAGTGGAGACTAATTTTAAAAAAAGTTAGGCCTGCCTTTTGAGAAGGCCTGTTGGCAGGGCCATTGCAAGACACTGGTGGGCCCTGGGCAAAAACATGTAATAATGGGTCCCCCCCTTACTCCTTCCTTCCTCTCCCTTACTTCCTATCTAAATAGGTCACACAACATGAACAATGTAATATAACATAAATAAGGCCCTGGTCACACGAGGAAAATGTTTTCTAGTTCTTCCAATACTTCCAATACTGAATCTCGGTCACATGGTTTATATCCTGGAATGAACGTCCCAAGAACATTTAGCACTACAGATTTATTTCCTCCCATTTGAATCGTTATGGCCGACTACACCATGGTACCAGTTTATTTTCTCTCTTGCTTCAAGGGGCAATTTAGCTCCTTGATTTATATAGCCTTGTTTCTGATATATTGATGTATCAATAAATGTATGTATGTATGTATGTATGTATGTATGTATGTATGTATGTACCGTGTTTCCCCGAAAATAAGACAGGGTCTTATATTAATTTTTGCTCCAGAAAACACAGTAGGGCTTTTTTTCAGGGGATGTTTTATTTTTTTCATGTACAACAATCTACATTTATTCAAATACAGTCATGTCATCTTCTGGTTGCTGTACAGTGGTGGAGGGCGGGCTTTCACTTAACTAGGGCTTATTTTTGGGGGTAGGGCTTATATTACGAGCATCCTGAAAAATCATACTAGGACTTATTTTCAGGTTAGGTCTTATTTTTGGGGAAACAGGGTATGTATGTATGTATGTATTTTTTAAATGATATTTATTGATACATCAGTATATCAGAAACAAGACTCCCTCTAAGGTGCGTGAATGCATAAGTACGCTCGACTCCATCCTGCCCCCTCTGGACAGCTTTCCTCCTTCCTTTTGCACCCACAGTGATTGTTTCCAGCCCCTTTCATTCCAGTCGCAATGGAACCCCACAGGGAGGGGTGGTGGACTCATCCATGGGGGGATGGAAATTAGAGGGAACATTGATTGGGAAGTGGGTTGCGTTTAGGAAAGTGTCCTCTGGAGAAGCTCTATACAGTCAGCAAAAACAAGACCTGGAGCTGATTGTGGCTCTGATCATCAGCTTCTTATAGCAAAATTCAAGCTTAAACTGAAGAAAGTAGGAAAAACCACTGGGCTAGTCAGTTATAATCTAAACCAAATCCCTTATGAATACACAGTGGAAGTGAAGAACAGATTTAAGGAACTAGATTTGGTGGACAGAGTGCCTGAAGAACTGTGGATGGAGGCTCGTAACATTGTACAGGAGGCAGCAACAAAAACCATCCCAAAGAAAAGGAAATGCAAGAAAGCAAAGTGGCTGTCCAACGAGGCCTTACAAATAGCAGAGAAGAGAAGGGAAACAAAATGCAAGGGAGATAGGGAAAGTTACAGCAAATGGAATGCTGACTTCCAAAGAATAGCAAGGAGAGAGAAGAGGGCCTTTTTAAATGAATAGTGCAAAGATATAGAGGAAAATAATAGAAAGGGAAAAACCAGAGATCTGTTCAAGAAAATTGGAGATATTAAAGGAACATTTTGTTGCAAAGATGGACATGATAAAGGACAAAAATGGTAGGGACCTTACAGAAGCACAAGACATCAAGAAGAGGTGGCAAGAATACACAGAGGAATTATACCAGAAAGATCTGGATGTCCCGGACAACCCAGATAGCGTGGTTGCTGACCTTGAGCCAGATATCCTGGAGAGCGAAGTCAAGTGGGCCTTAGAAAGCATGGCTAACAACAAGGCCAGTGGAGGTAATGGCATTCCAGTTGAACTATTTAAAATCTTAAAGGATGACGCTGTTAAGGTGCTACACTCAATATGCCAGCAAGTTTGGAAAACTCAGCAGTGGCCAGAGGATTGGAAAAGATCAGTCTACATCCCAATCCCAAAGAAGGGCAGTGCCAAAGAATGCTCCAACTACCGTACAATTGCACTCATTTCACACGCTAGCAAGGTTATGCTCAAAATCCTACAAGGCAGGCTTCGGCAGTATGTGGACCGAGAACCCCCAGAAGTACAAGCTGGATTTCGAAGGGGCAGAGGCACTAGAGACCAAATTGCTAACATGCGCTGGATTATGGAGAAAGCCAGAGAGTTCCAGAAAAACATCTACTTCTGCTTCATTGACTACGCAAAAGCCTTTGACTGTGTGGACCACAGCAAACTATGGCAAGTTCTTAAAGAAATGGGAGTGCCTGACCACCTTATCTACCTCCTGAGAAATCTATATGTGGGACAGGAAGCAACAGTTAAACTGGATATGGAACAACTGATTGGTTCAAAATTGGGAAAGGTGTACGACAAGGCTGTATATTGTCTCCCTGCTTATTTAACTTATATGCAGAATACATCATGCGAAAGGCTGGACTGGAGGAATCCCAAGCCGGAATTAAGATTGCCGGAGGAAATATCAACAACCTCCGATATGCAGATGATACCACTCTGATGGCAGACAGTGAGGAGGAATTAAAGAACCTCTTAATGAGGGTGAAAGAGGAGAGCGCCAAAAATGGTCTGAAGCTCAACATCAAAAAAACTAAGATCATGGCCACTGGTCCCATCACCTCCTGGCAATAGAAGGGGGAAGATATGGAGGCAGTGACAGATTTTACTTTCTTGGGCTCCATGGTCACTGCAGATGGTGACAGCAGCCACAAAATTAAAATACGCCTGCTTCTTGGGAGGAAAGCAATGACAAACCTAGACAGCATCTTAAAAAGCAGAGACATCACCTTGCCGACAAAGGTCCGCATAGTCAAAGCTATGGTTTTTTCCAGTAGCGATGTATGGAAGTGAGAGCTGGACCATAAAGAAGGCTGACCGCCAAAGAATTGATGCTTTTGAATTGTGGTGCTGGAGGAGACTCTTGAGAGTCCCCTGGACTGCAAAGAGAACAAACCTATCCATTTTGAAGGAAATCAACCCTGAGTGCTCACTGGAAGGACAGATCCTGAAGCTGAGGCTCCAATACTTTGGCCATCTCATGAGAAGAGAAGACTCCCTGGAAAAGACCCTGATGTTGGGAAAGTGTGAAGGCAAGGGCCTGGCGTGCTCCTGTCCATGGGGTCACGAAAAGTCGGACACGACTTAACGACTAAACAACAACTGATGATCACCCCCCCCCCCCACCGATGACATTGGCATACCAACATTTCAATGTATCTTCCCATAGAATAATAATTTAAAAACACCTTATTACTCACCAATAATGTAATGGTGGAGGCTCCGCGGTGACATACGTACTTTAACCATCGTATTGATGTATTGAGTACAATTTTTTTTTTAAAAAAATGTGTGTGCTACAGTAATGGCGGCCACCTCCCTGGCTTTGATTTTGAAAAGAAGTGGGGGCCGGTCATGCACACAGGCAATCCCAGTAAGGAATGCACCAGTACAACGAAGGTACAAAATAATATAACCCTCCTGGCGATGGGGAAATGTTCCGCAGTTATACCGCTGGCCAAGAAAATGTCTCAGTCTTGTCTTTCTGTTGTGTGACCAGGAAAAAAAAGCAACAAACTAACTGGGGGATAACTAGAGAACATTTCCCTCATGCGACCAGGGCTTTTGACTGACTCCCTAAGGTAATCTGGGTGACAGTAACAATGCTTAGGTAAACAAACAAACAACATAACAGTGAAAAGAAAGTCTAGCTTATGAGGGAGGGGCAAGGCAAGGAAAAGCTTAAAGATGAGCTTCGAGGCACTCGATGAGCTTCGAGGCACTCTGTGCATGCCCAGAAAAGAGGAAAGTTTGTGCACATTGTGTGCAGGAATACGCCAAGGCTGCAATCCAGAGCAGGCCCCACGTGGAAGGGAAGGAGGGAGGCTGCCTGTTTTGTTGGGTCGCAGGCACAGGCATGGGAGGGGGTGGAAGGCCGCAGGCACTTTGAGCCAACTGAGGGTGCTGGGGGGAAGATGACCTCTGAGCCTAAGTAGAGTGGCCCGCGAGTCGCAGCCAGATTTACTCTCTCTCTCTCTCTCTCTCTCCCCCCCCCCCCCCGGCCTTCCTCACCAGACCTCTGTCAGGAGAGGCAGGTCTTGCTGAGGTGCTTGAGCTCCAGGACACAGTTGGGGCGACCAGGGGCGAAGACCGCTGTGTGCACCTCCAGGGGCGTGGCACCCTTGGGGGCCCTGGAAGACATTCCGGAGCAGGTCCTCAAAGTGCAGGAGGGCAACCTTCTCTTCGTCGGGTGGCGGTGCCCTGCAGCTCCTGCCACAGGTGCACCTCTTGCTCGCGCAGGAACACTGCCCAGCACTGGAAGATCAGCCACCTTGGTGGTGCCCGTGGCAGCTGTAAATTAGCCACTAGGCAAGTGGAGAGGGAGGAGGAGGAGGGTGGCGCACCCACCAGGGGGGTCCCATGGCTCTTCCCCGGTGGCAGGGCCATGGCAGGCCATTAGGGGCAGGATATGATACGCGAAGTAGCTGAGCACCATCTGTCTGCCATCCAGCACCCACGGCTCATTGGGCCGAGAGTACCACCTAGGTGCACTGCACCACCACCCTGGGCCAGCCTCACCCTTGCAGCCCCAATGGCTCCCAGCCTGGCTGCTGCTGCGGCTGCTGCTCTGGCCGCTCCATCCCCCTCTTCATGTGGGGCCCCTACAGAGAGTGGGTCCTGAGCAAATGCCGACTTTGCCCTCCTGAATAAAGCGGCCCTACCTGTCATTGCCACAGTCTTCAGGCATCGTGCCGTGGTTTGAAGAACTCCTGACCCTCTGAAAAATTTCCTATTTGATAATTTATGTGCACCCCATTCCATGGTTCCGAAAGGCGTGAGTCAGATATTAATTCAAATGAATAAAATGTCAGATTAAAAGACAATCATTTTCAGATGGATTAAAATATTAAAAGCCCTTAATTCTCTGCTGGTGTAGAGAAATAACAAGGAGGAAGTCTAAGAGAACTCACTTCAGTTTTATATAAATAGTCAATAGTTAAACTACTTTCATTTTCAGTTCTTCATTTAAAAAAAAAAGGCATACAAACAAGTTTCAGCTGAATCTGTCAGCCAAGTACATAGACGCATGCACTACCATAACAAAAAAAAAATGCTGTTTTGGAGAATGATGGAAGAAAACAAACATGACAGGAAGTGGTAAAACATTTAGTGCATTTAAGTCAGATATTTTCAAAGTGATTTGAGAGTGTGATAGAAGTTTACAGCCAATGAATGGAATAAAGGAAATGCATAAAGACAGTCTGTCTTTTTCTGGTTCACTCCCAGCTCGGGGAATTATTTTCTTGGTAAATAAGCCCAGAATTGCCCAGCTGGTATGGCCAGCAGTGGTAGTGCTAGCTGGTAGATTCTGGGCCTTTTCAATTCACCACTAAAATAGATTGTTGGAAGGTTCAGAAAAGGCAAGTAGTGGAATTTTCTCTGCAGAACTGAGTTATGACTTCTTAAAGGATGAGATGAATTCATGACTTTGAGTCAGATGAGGTAAATGCATAGCTAAATGAAACCTCCATAGCCAACAGTAGCATATCTCTGTATATCAGATACTAGAGACAAACAGGTTGTGGCCTTCCTGCTTTGCCCATAAGTGGCCAGAAGCATCTGGCTCATTGCTGTTGGAAATAAAATAATGGACAAAATGGACATTATGAGATCCAGGAAGACAGGGCTTATGGGAGGAACTGTATGAGACTGACTTATCCAGCATGGAGTGCAAGGAAAGGCGTTAGCACCCTAACTAGGATGAGGCAACTGGGGCTTTGCCCCAAGGTGCCAAATGTAGCGGGTGTGCCTCATGTTGCAGAGTTGTAGGACTGGCTGATGAGCTGGTTTGTTGCCTTTGAATGGCAGTAGTAGACCAGGCTTCTGGGATGAGCCATCAAGTTTTGGCAGGTTGCATGGCCAAAAGACCAGTTTGTTAGGGGAAAACAAAAGAACAATGGGAATATCAGGTGCCTCAGAAGCAATAGAGGGCTGGTCTACCCAGGACTCAGTAGACCAGGCCTACAGCTGAAAAATTGAAAAGAAGGACAGGTGGTATCTGGCTCATGGGTAAATCAAACTGGTAAGGCCACACCTGGAATATTGTATACAGTTCTGGTCGCCACCGCTCAAAAAAGACATAGTGGAACTGAAAAAGGTGCAGAAGAGAGTGACTAAAATGATTACTGTGCTGGGGCACCTTCCTTACGAGGAAGGCTACAGCGTTTGGGGGCTCTTGAGTCTAGAGAAAAAGCGCCTGAAGGGGGACATGACTGAGACGTATACAATTATGCAGGGGATGGATAAAGTGGATAGAGGGAAGCTCTTTTCCCTCTCCGCGCAATACCAGAACCAGGGGACATCCACTCCAATTGAGTGTTAGGAGAGTGAGAACAGACAAAAGAAAACATTTCTTTACCCAGCGTGGGTGTTAGTCTGTGGAACTCCTTGCCACAGGATGTGGTGGATGGCATCTGGCCTAGATGCCTTGAAAAGGGGATTGGACAGATTTCTGGAGGAAAAGTCCATCGCAGGTTACAAGCCATGATGGGGATGTACAATCTCCAGTCTTAGAAGGAAGGTTCTTCAAAATGCCAGATGCAGGGGAGTGGTATCAGGAGAAAGGTATTTAGTTGTCTCATGTGGTCCCAGAGGCATCTGGTGGGGCCACTGTGAGATACAGGAAACTGGACTAGATGGGCCCTTGGCCTGATCCAGCAGGGCTCTTCTTATGTTCTTAAGCTCCCCTGTTAGAGTGCACATCTACTCAAGTGTCAGTAGACCAGGCTTCTGGGCTGGACAAGACTTCTGTATGGGGCTAGGATGTAATCAGAGATCAGCAACACTTTTGATACCATATTTTTTAATTTTGTTTTTGTAGGTCTGACAGTGCTGCTAATCCTCTGTGGAGGAGGGGGGCGATGCTGGCAAAGTATTCCGTTCTGTATTATTTCCACTTACTAAATTACAAAGCTGAGCACATTTTGTGCAGCTTTCCCCAGGACAGTTTTCTGGGGATGTTCAAGAGACAGTAAGAAATAACTTTTTCTAGCTTAAGCTGGTGGCAGGGTGGCCATGTGGCCTACATTACAGAGCACAGCCCTCTCTTTGAAGAGTTGTCAGAAGAATGTTCTTTATGTATATCTCTGCCCTTTCTTTGCAATGTGTAATTGACCAATCTAATTGCACATTAAATGTGATTTTATCTGGAGAAGGAGACGAACCTTGCTTCATTTATCCATGTTCTACTCACATCCTGTGTAGGCTGAATTCACTGTACTGCTCTGTTTCTGGGACTGCTGTTAAAGATGGTGTGGAAATTTCAGCTGGTATAAAACACTGCTGCTTGAGTACTGATAGCTGCTAGGCAGTCAATTAAAGGCACTGGGATTAGCCTTCAAAGCCATAAGCTGTTTGGATCCAATTTATTTGAAGGCCTGCCCTCACTCGTTAATAACTTGATGAGCTTGGAGATTGATATCAGAGGCCCTACCTGGGTACTGGTCTCTCAAAGTAGAGACCACTGAGCATGAGAGAGAAGATATTCTTGGTAACAGCCCCTGGTAGTATGTGTTCCAGCTGGTGTTCATCAGACCCCACCGATACTAGGCCTTCAAGCAAGGACTCAAGATTTAGCTGTTTTCCTTGGCTTATTTATTAACCTTTATTAAATCTTGTATGACGTGTGGTGCTATTTGGTTCCAAAGTATGATTTTTATTTTAGGATTGCTATATTACTCTTTGCTTTGTTGTGTTTCATGTTTTTCGATTTGGTTGTACACTTTTGAAGTCTAGAAGGTGGTGAAGAAAAAATCAAACAAATAAATAAATAAGATGCAGTGTTTCCTTTTTGACCGTGTTGTGTTCTGTTGTATTGACTACTTCCCAAGACAGCTTAAATTCTCTCTTAGGTAGGGCAAGGCTATATCTGTGATATGGGAAGAGAAATCCAACTACACGTTGCTGCTCAGAAAAGCCGCAGCCATGTGCCATGAGAAAGCCTAGTACAGATGACACTAGGAGCATTTTGATCCTCTGGTCTGCATCCAGCAGCTTGATACTTTTGCAGATGTACATTTAGGGGAGACTGTACTCCTCTCTTCCCAATGCATGTTCTCGTCTTTCTGCATGAACGTGGTTCCCCTGGAAAGGGAAGCATGAGAAAAGGAAGCTTTGTGTTTGCTTTTTCCAGAGCACTTTGGTGGGGAGTGGGTCAGACGTGCCTACGAACAAGATTGCTTGTTGCTCCTCTCCCCCATGAGCGTGACTGTGCCTGTCTTGCAGGAGAATTTGTGATCTCTCCCGTGGAAGGAGAGCTGCGTGTGCGGAAGGATGCGGAGCTTGATCGTGAAAACATTGCTTTCTATAACCTCACCATTGTGGCCAAGGACAGAGGAGTGCCACCTCTCAGCTCCAGCGTAGTCTTAGTGGTTATGGGGTCAGAGAGCAAAGGTGCTGTGTTGAAACTTCCATTTATTTCTTATATTCTTACCACACCATTCTGTTAGAAAAGAGCGCTCAAGGTAGCTTACAAATCTCATAATAGAGATTTTTTACCCTAACCCTAACCCATCCCCCTCCTACCCCCTTGTATCCACACCCCAACTCCTATTCCTATTAAAAATGAATTTTAAAAAAGAATAAAAAGAAGTGAAACTCAATTTAACTATTAAAAAAACACCACACCAACCCCCTCCCCTGTAAAAAACCATTAAAATCAAGTAAATGCATTAAAACCAGGAGGAGAATGGAACTGTAAATTAAAACCTGAATTGCACGTGGTTAAGGGAGAGGAAAAATCTTGGGCACTTGTTGTCTCTTGTGAAGTTTTCTGGGAAAATGCCAGGTGATTGAGACGGGTGTGGAAGGAATCCTCCACAGCAGCATTTGTGGTATTAATGGTTTACAGGAGAAGTGTGCAGATCTGCATTTCTGGACTCCCAGAGTTCCTTCAGGAATTCTAGGAGTCGTAGTCCAGAAAACATCGATCTGCACTCCTCTAGTCTGCAGTCTGTCTTTTCTTCTCCTCATCTGCCTCTTTTGTGTTTCAGGTCATGGTGGGAGTGCGTGTTCTGGACATAAACGATAATGATCCTGTCCTTCTACACTTACCAATGAATCTCACTCTCAGTGAAAATGCACCCATTTCCAGTGTCGTCACCCGCATCTTGCCAATTGATGCTGACAGTGGCAGGGAATGCTCTTTTAACTTTTAGCATCACAGCAGAAATACAGACAATACTTTTTACATCAATGGCACCGTAAGTTTCCAGACTTCCTTTTTACCTGCTGAGTAAAACAACACTTCCTGCACTATGAACTTGAGTAGAAATGTAAGCTACACAATCTCAGTGACCTATTTCAGGCATATGTATTTATGCATTATTGTTTGTTAAAATACCTTGCTTTCTGTTAGGAAACCCAAGTCAGCCAATAATGTAAGTTAGAATATATTATATATTATAGCAACCATTTTGTGGTATATTAACCATTTTAAGCATTATTGTGCAACAACAATAAATGTGAGCACTAAAATGACAAGAAAAAGATTAGTTTTAAAAACAGCTTCAAAGTTTCACATTGTGTAGAGTAGCCTGGTCAGAAAATGTTATGTAAAGAACCTGCTGATGGTAGCTGTCGCACCTGTCTGTGATTCTCCTCTTTTCTGCCACCAGCTTCCAGTGACTGAAAAGGCTTTCAGCTGTTAGGCTACAGTAGAGATAGAAAGAATACTTGCCAAGTTACTTCTTCTCGATGATTTAGGCTGTATGTTATACAAAGAAGCAACTCAGTGAGCCCCTCAAGATTCCTCATCTCCAGCTGAGAGCTAGACTAAGAGACTTCCCCCCCCCCCCCACTTCAAGATCTTGGCTCTAGAGTCCTTTCTCCTTGAGAAGAAAAGTACACTCACAGAGCAAGCACAGAAGGATTGGGCAATGGTTAGGAAAGATGCAAACAATACAGTACATTCAAAGGTGCAATGTCTTAAAGTAGCAGCTATCCTTCTGTGGAGTGAGTCGTGCAATTTTATGATTTTATGTGCAAAAGTTAGCAACACAGAAAGGGGCAATTTTGTGCAAAAATGACAAATCTGGCATAAAATATTATTCTTGCCAATGCAAGAACTCCATTGAGAGTGCCAGGAAATTCTTTGCCCATGAAGAAAAGATTATTGCAGTTCCTTATCTTGGTATACAAGTGTGAGACAAGAGAAGATTAACATCCTTAGTCTGCAGGCACAGGCCAATGGGAAATTTGCAACAGACTCTACATGACCTGCTACCCTCAGCTGACTCTCTAACCTAGTGGACAACTGATTCGTCATCCATGATCTTGTAAACATGTCTTATCTTTTCACAGTTGAAAACATGCTGAATATATAGCTGCAAATATAGTACATGATCTTAGACAATTTGAACCTCTCTCCAAACATGTGTTCCCCCCATCACCAAGAATTCCCAGTGCCTGAATAATTAACCCAAGAATATGGTTTGTGCTTAAGAAATGCAATGAGGTTGTCCCTGCTGAACCCTTCTCCTGCTCATGCTTTGTCCATCACAGACATTTGGCAACAGGAGTCAAAGAAATGAATGCAATTCCATTGATATTTCTCTCTCTCTCTTTCTCCCTCCTTTCTGTTAACTAGACTGGCATAGTGTATGTAAACCACCCATTGGATAGGGAGCGGGTGTCAGAATATAGACTGACAGTGGCAGTGAAGGATAATCCAGAAAATGCACGCAACGCAAGACGGGTAATTATGCATTGTACTATGTGTTTCACACTGGTGGATTTATTCAGAGCATTTTGTGTAATACTGTACTGCTCAATTAATCAAATATATAAAGGCAAATGACACAGGCACATGCTTTGCATTCCTTATCAGAGGATCCTGCCCAAGGTTTTCAAGCTCAGGGTTAAAATATTTGTAATAGCTCTGTAGCTCTTGACTTAAATTTTCCCTTCTCATGATAGGTCCTTCAGTTACCACTCAGCTGTCTTTAGTGTTTCTTAAAGAACAAGAAGATGATGATGAGTGTCTCTACTGATACATGAGATATCAGAGATAATACATTTCTACAGTGTTACAGATAGGGCTTTAAAACAGAATAAAAGAGGGATTTACTGAGACAGTGATTCTTATATTTAATTTTCCCAGGCTAATCAGTAACAAAGGGACACTAATCCACAACTTAGAAGGTTGGCCATGGTGGTTGGTGAATGTAGTAAAAATGTAGTAAAAATGTTAAAAAGTAGTATTTCCAAGTTCTGTGTTAAAGTAGTTGTAGTACACTAAAGGTGCAGTCCTAATGGTGTGGAGCCCAATAGACACAACATTCTGATCTAGGAGGCCTTATTTCACCCAAAAACACTGCTGGGCTCTTGTTGACAGGGGTAGAAGTATCAGCAAAGCCCATTTTTGGTTCCTTTTCCCTCTCCACGGGGCTTGTTTTGTGCTTCTGAGAATAACGTGTTGTTTGTTTAATGGGCACGACTAGGGACTGAGAGGGCTGTGAATGCCACAGATCTCTTCTCCGACCAGGCCTAGTGCTACAGTCCCAGTATACCCCACTTTTGCCCTGTTCCAAGGTCAGAAACATCTAACCTTGAGAAGGAGCCACTGTGCAAAATTCCTTAATAGCTGTTTGGGGCTTGGTGGGAGAGCCAGTTTTAGATCTTCCCTTTCAGTGTTTGGAGAATCAGCCTGAAAACTCTCCAGAAGTCTTTCATAACCTTGCTGTTTCTCTTAGCCCCTGGGGTTCCAGATTTTAGCAGTATAATATAGAGGAGCTTTTGACACTCACCACAAAAGCTTCAGGATTGGGCAGGCAAATAAACCCCCCCCCCACACACACACACGTGTTCCTTCAATAGCCATGAAGTCAGAAGAAAATTTTGCCAAAGCAATTATGGATTTTTCTCTCTCTCTCCTTTTCATTTTTGTTCATACAACTTCAGGATTTTGACTTGCTGGTGATTTTAGTGGCAGATGAAAACGATAACCACCCCCTCTTCACTCAGAGTTCCTACAAGGCTGAGGTGCTGGAGAACTCAGCACCAGGTGAGTGTGGCCCCCAATACATCTCAAAGCTTAATTACACATCTCTTTACCCAACACAACTCTTAATGAAAAGATCCCAGTTTTTCTTCAGAACAGTCTTCTGCTAAATACAAGTTCAAGAAACAATGTGGTTACAAAGGAGGAAGAATCTGTCTTGTGTTGTTTTGGTTTTGGACATCATAGAAAGTGGTTATCTTTTCTCCCATTGCAATGTCATTTGGCAAGCGCTTTCCTCTTTATCCCTAACTGGTTTTTTCAGAAGCTGAGGAACCAGTCCAAAAGCACAGATGCAAGGGAAATGGAAAAAAAATCCTCTGACATTGCTGTTAATGAAAATAAATAGTCTTGACTTGAAAGAAGCAACTGACAGAAACTGAAGCTATAACGATGCCAATACCTTGGAGTTCAGACAGTTTGTGTTACAACAGCCATTAAAAAAAAAAGTAGAGAAGCTGCTATATCAAATAACAACAGAAGTTGTCTCTAGTAAAATTGGTTTAAGAAATGCTACATGGGAAATTTAAAATTGGATAAACTTAGGGAAGAGAGGATTTGTCTACAACATGTTCAGTTTTTGTAGCTATTTGGAGTTCAGTCTTCTTGGAAACTTCCTATATTACAGGGCTTTGGAGCTTGTGGTCTCGAGGCTGCATGAAGTCCTTGTTTGCTCCCTCTGTGGACCCCAAAGTCAGGGTGGCCCAAACGGCTCTCCCCCCGAAGCCTACAGTCTTTTGGAATGTGGGGGAAAGACTGCTGTTCTTTGGTTGTTGAGGTCACATATTACCTGCTATTAGTTGTCATGGGTAAATGTCAATGTGGCTGGAGATGGCTAAAGTGGGAAGGATGCTGCAATGTGTGTGTAAACATGGGTGCAGATTGTGTGAGAGGAGGAAGCATGCATTTGTGTGTGTAGGTTGTGTGCAGGCCCCTAGCCAACCTCAGCTCTGACCTTCTGGACCAAAAAATGATATTACCCTCCTATGTTAATACAATTGTACAGTCTACATTTTCATTTAGAGTGACTGTTGACTTAGCTAGAGTTTCTTCTTGTAAAGAAGATCAGCATCGTCCCATAAAGCTGCAGACTCACTTTGCTGGTTTTATGCAACCAGCAATTTGGGATTTTTATGGACATAGTAATATACTTTAGCCATAGTTATATGTTAAATGGGTTTGAGGCCTTTTCTAATTTCTTTGCTTGAATTAAAATAGTACGGATGAAAATCATTTGATAATTGTAAGGCTTCGTTAGTATGAGACATTAGAGATGAAAGCAAGTTAATATTGTAGAGAATTGTCTGAGGTAGTCTGGGGAAGAAGGGGTTATGAAATCCTATTTCAAAGGAATCCAGGGCTTAAGTCTTAAAGATCAGTTACCAAACAAAACAAGCTAGTTTGTATATTCCTAGAAGTGAAGAAAAAAAAAACTCTTGCTGTAACAGTCAGACACTTTCATTAGGTAAGGATTTTCCTCTTCTAGTCCCAAATTTTTCTCTAATGTCCGTGTTTGTCCTGAGATAGGTGTATACACAATAATTCATTCCTGTCCCTTACATATTGATGTATTCACGTTTTTGATCCTCCATACCATGGAATGGGGGAGAAGCAGGAACAAGTGTGCTCCATCTGCCCCTCACATATACAACTTAATGGAATTCTTTCTCGTTTGAGCACACCACAATTTGATGGTATATCTGAACAAGCAAACTGTAGATTGAACATGCAAGCTGTAGAGTTTGTATAACTCTTCAAAATGAGGATTGCAAATCGCAATAGGATCCTGGGTTGTGATCCTCACTTGAAATGAGTGCTCAAACCATGATTTGCAGTTTGGCATAATACATGTGGTTTGTTTAAATTAGATTGTAATCTACAAAACCACGTGTTTGCGGGAATGCGAAAGGATGGATTATGCAAGGAATTTTTTTTTAAAAAAATTCTCACCCAAATCATAGTTTGGAGGGTCAAAAACATGAAATGTGATTGTATCCACTTGCTGCTTGCACATAGACACACCTCCCCATCCTGCGTGAAATAAGACATGGTCTTCAGTGGAGCTCTAGATCATTTTTCTGTGACTTCCAACATATTAACACTTTGGTAAACTATAGTGTGTCATGTTCTGGCCTGCCCCTCTTGTTATGAGTGGCTAAGGAGCTAACTTTCCCACTGAAATTCCACTTCCATCTAAATATGCCTGATGAATGTGCTATGTTTTGTTTTAGCAGGGCTATAAGGCTTCTCCTAAGGGCGTCTTGATTCAGTCTGCCAAGGTTGCACCAAGCACTCCTCTGTTCTTTCATGTCTCATAGGCCTTCACCTTCTTTCACTCAGTCATTTTTCATTGTTGATCATTCTGTCATTTGCTGGGAGGGAAGGGGGTTCGTTTGCTGCTGGTATCTCTGTTACTCAGACTTTAATGTTCAATTCAGGAACCCATCTCACAGTCCTTAATGGGCCAATTCTAGCTTTGGACAATGACCAGGGTATCAATGCAGTGGTGACATATCAGTTGCTTGGAACAGCAGCGGATCTCTTCATCATCAACAACAAAACAGGTAAGAAACTCTTCATCAGGAGACAGCATTTCTAGTGTAATGCTCTGGTCGGGCCCATGAGGGGATGGAATCTTTTTCTGTGAGAGCAAGCTGGAAGCAGAAGGCAAAAAGAACTGAAGGCGTTTTGAAAGGCCGCGGGAGAAGAAAGTCTGTTGGAGAAGGTGAAGACGTGAAAGCTGAAGAAGGAAGTAGCAATGCAATGTGCAATGTTTTCTCTGGTAAAAATGGCAGATTTTCTACGAAGATTCTCTGAACTGTATATTTTAAATGTATATTTAAATTTAATGTTCTCTTCTTGTTGCCCACAAGATAACTCAAGGTAGTTTACATCCTCCTAGGGGTAATGCATTTAGAAACTTTATGTTTATAGCAATAAATGAATGTCCTGTGCATTAGAAGGAGGCCTTTTGTTCTGCCCTGCAGTACAACTCACATAACTCTTGTGTCCTCAAATTTGTGAAGACGTTGTTCTGTTTTGTACCACAGCCAGTGGGAGACAGAATGTTTGAATATTCGTAACACTGAAATACAGTGTATTACAAAGAGGGCTAAACTAAAGCTAAAAATTCCCATTTGATATGTTAGTTTTGTACATAGAGGAAAGATTTTCCATAGTCCATTGACTGTATAAAATGGTTCTCTTTTAGCAACTGACAGCTCTTGTGAGGTTTCACACAGGTGAAAAGATGCAGATTGCAGGTAGGGAGGTATCCAGCCAAATGGAATTTTGAGGGGAATAATTTACTGCAGCTTTCATTTTGGCACCTGTGAAGCATGTCTGTTAGAACTGGAGGAGCACTTGAGTGCTCTCATCTACAGTTGGCTGACATATTTTTTTAACTGATGTTTATTCACCATCTCCAGGTATCGTTCTGGTGAAGCCAGGGCTGCTGATAGACAGAGAAGCCTTCTCAAATCCAAGACTAGAATGTCTGCTTGTTGCAATGGATATTGGCAAACTGAACAGCACTGCTACCCTCACAGTGACCATTCTGGATGATAATGACAACCGGCCAACCTTTCACCCAGCTGTGTTGACCACTCGACTGCTGGAAAACAGCCCTCCAGGTCAGAATGAAAGCAAAGGCAAAGATGCAGTGGAGTCTGAGGTCAGGAGATAAGCATTGGGAATTTAGAAAGAGGAACACTGAAGAATCAAAAGAACTGAAAATGTAAAATGTGGAGAGTCAGGAAGCCATGAGAGATAATAAAAGGCCCATTTGCAATAGTGTGCACTACTGTCTTTGACTATTTATGGCCAAAACAGCAAATATGGTTTTCTCCCTCTGTTGTTAAACCCAATTGTATTCTGGGAACAAACTACTGGAGTAAAAATTGGTCTGAGTCAAGAAAAGGCAATAAGATAAGGGTTTGCAACATTAATGTTCTGAGAGATTTCTGGTCCCCATCATATATCAAGAGGAACTCGTAGCCCAGGAAGATTCCCTACAGAGAACAAAATGTGCTTGCTACCTTTCTTGTGAGTTCCAGCACAGACTGTCTTCCTCCTACACACAGAGACTAGCTTTGTCTGTTCTTAACACCTGGATTCAGTTAGAATGAGGAACAACATTTCACTAGTTCTACACAGTAGTTCCAGGAATGGGGAACCTCATAACTGGAACCCCAAAACTGGTCTCAGCCGGTGAGGGCTAAGCCAAGTGATTTCTTCTGTTATTCCTAGTCAATAAATGGAGGTGAGGGATAAGATGGTGTTTAAAGCCCAGGACGCTTGCATGGAATCTTGCTCTAGTCTCTTGCTCTAGTCTGGAGGCAATGAAGCTGTTACATGGAATAGAAATGTGCTTTGCAGGCAGAGGAAGTGTTGCATTGGGCCTTAGTTTTGGGCAAACATTTAACTATGCTTTGTCTGCATGATGAGAAAAAAACCCACAGTGGTAAGAATTCCATCTGGCTCCGCCTCCATTGCATGGGCCCCAGCCTGTGCTCTTGGCTCTACTTGCTAAAACAATTCCCATACTGGCATACAGAACAGAAGAGGTTCTCTACTCCTGACCAATACCTTCCTGGTCAACTGATTTAGATCGTCAGCTATCTTGTCACCTCTTGTGAGAGATGTGTCTCCAAGTTTCCATTTGATGGCTCTGTTTATTGAAGTCTTAGAATTAAAAGCTGTAAAATTGGATGGGATCCCAAATCTCCTTGCTGTTAACAACATGAGGCTGTAAGGGATCCCTAAACCCTCATTCGCTTCAACCCCAAACCCATAACAATATAGACCCTAGTTTAAGAGCTTCACTAGCAAAAACCTTTTGTTTTCCTCTTTTCTTTCCCTTCTAAATTGGCAAATAAGGAAGAGATAATACTTCAATTCCATGTATATTCGTTCATTTGACATCCATTACTTAGGTTTTTTGCTCCCATGTTTTTAAAATGTGTCAGTCATTCCCAACATAGGAATAAAACAATTGCCAAAACACACATGGCCTTCTTCATTCCTCTAAAAACCCTGCTGTAGAGCTTCATGCAGCCCACTATAATCTTCTGGATTTCATTTAGCCCCTTTGGCCTTCTGTTCTTCACAAATTGGGGGGGGGGGGGGGAGGAAGGAGATATTTGCTGTTGTATCTCACATTGCACATCTGTCTTTGTACCTTTCAGCAGTTACTCCCAGAAACAGAATGCTAGGAATGGCAGTCTGTTGGATAGATCCAAAATGGCAACTCTTTTGTTCTCAAGATCTGGGTGACTTAAAGTCTTCTAATGTTAAAGTCTGGGTTTCTCCCTAGGTTTTTCTGTCCTTCAGGTAACAGCGACTGACCTGGATAGTGGCCTCAACCAGCTGCTGAACTATCGGATTGAAAGTGGAGCTCAAGATAAATTTTTGATCAGTGCCAACATGGGAGTTATCAGTGTGGCCAACACTACCATAGACAGAGAAGAAAAAGACAACTATCGTTTGACAGTGATTGCCATGGACCGAGGTACACCATCTCTCTCAGGCACAGCCACCGTAAACATCCTCATTGATGATATTAATGACTCTCAGCCTGAGTTCCTCAATCCCATCCAGACAGTCAGCATACCTGAATCAGCTGCTATAGGTACAGTTGTGGCTGAAGTGATAGCAATAGACAGAGATCTCAACCCCCGGCTGGAATATTACATCCTTGAAATCGTGGCCAAAGATGACACAGATGCTGTAGTGCCAGACCAGCAAGGAGCTTTTGCAGTGGACTTTAGAACAGGTACATAAGCTAGAGATGAAATACCATTCTAAACGATGGAAGTGTGTAAGTAAGTGAACATCATGCACAGTTTCCGAAGAATCAGAATCAATAGATGGCGGGGGTGGGTGGGAATAGTGCTATCTACTCTTTTAACACTGAAAATAAATATTAGCCCAAAGTAACATTTGCAATAACTGTTACATCAAATGGGCTTTCATAGATCTTCTGCAGCACAAGAAGAAGGAACTGGTAAACCACTTCTGAATACTTTATACCTAAGACACCCTGGCAAGAATTTCCATAAGTTGGTATTGACTTGATGGCAGATAAGAGCTGGAAGAATCTGACATTTAAAGATGATTTTTCCTTTAAAAGAGGCAAAATATTTAACAGTTCAACAAATAGTGAAGAAAATGTTCTCCCATCTTTCCTGCTTTTTAAATTTTCTCCTCTCTTTTTGCACTGCTTTTCTCCCCTCTTTCTTTGTCTTTCTTCCTGTTTCTTACTCTTCTTTGCATCATCTATATTTTTTTCTGTGCAGTTATGGTAGGTACTTGCTCCAACTAACTATAATCTTCTTGTTTTCCTTATGGCTCTCAGACCTGCAGGTTTGATTTCTGTGTTTCCTCTGTGTGTACTTGGTGTCTCCTTTCAAACTCAGTCACTTTCTCCATCTCCATCCTCATCTTCATCCACCCTGGTTTAGTGTCAGATTGTGTTTTACTGGCAAACAGCAGCTGAAACACACATGCCTGCCACATATTGTGTTCTAGCCTTCCCAGACTGAATGCTGACAGCTCTTCAGAAGCGTCTAGCTGCTAGGGAATGGGAGGGGCAAGAATTTTTAGGGTAAGTGACCCTTTGTCTTGTGTTTTGGTATGCAGAGAGGTAACAGTGGGGTTACAAATACAATGTAACTGAGATGATACCAGTTTCCTGTCTGATAATCCTAAAGGTTTATCCATGGGTATCTGCTTGCAGTCAATCACATTTTAATCCATCCTTTCCCAAAGTAGTTGAGGGTGCCACCTTTAGGGGAAAAAAAAAATTAACCACAACCTTGCAGCTTAGAGTAGTTTGAAGGGTACTTCTGTACTCAATCTTCAAGTGAATTTCATAGCTGAGCACAGATTTGAACTGAGATCTACTTGGCTACATCCAGTAATTTACCCCATGCAGCAAGAACACATGGTTTTGTATAGGTTTGCTGTGACCTAACAAAAGCTAGTGGGACGTGGTGGCGCTGCAGGTTAAACCGCAGAAGCCTCTGTGCTGCAAGGTCAGAAGACCAGCAGTCGTAAGATCGAATCCATGCGACGGAGTGAGCTCCCGCCGCTTGTCCCAGCTCCTGCCAACCTAGCAGTTCGAAAGCATGCAAATGTGAGTAGATAAATAGGTACCACCACGGTGGGAAGGAAACGGTGTTCCGTGTCTAGTCACGCTGGCCACGTGACCACGGAAACTGTCTACGGACAAACGCTGGCTCTACGGCTTGGAAATGGGGATGAGCACTGCGCCCTAGAGTCGGACACGACTGGACTAAATGTCAAGGGGAACCTTTACCTTTACCTTTAACAAAAGCTATGTACCAGGTTCTAAGACCAGATCATGAGGATCATCACAGGGCTTTGAAAAGTGTGTTTAAGCTAAATTGTGATATTCATGAAGATCTAAGCTGGCCACAGGGAGCAGTTTAACAGTGCAGTCTTGCACATACTTACTCAAAAACACATTCCACCATTAGCAGCAGGACATACGTCCTATTAAGTGTGCTTAGAATTGGAGCCTTAATTAGTTCCTTGGCAAACCCAAATTGAGAACTCTGTATCAGCAGTTGCACCTTAGTGTGGTCTCCATATGTTGATAAAAACATATTCGAGTCCACCATTTGAGTACATTTAACTTAAAACCAGTCATTTCCCCCACAAAATACTATACCTCTTACTATGTTATTGAATAAAAACAAATGCTGCTCATAAACAAACTTTATGGAATACGGAGGAACCTAAAGACGCAAAATATTAATAAATATTAATAAATAAGGACAGACTGAATTAAAGGAGTGACTGATTGTTTTGTTGTTTTGTAGATAGCATTGCTGACCATCTTTACTAAGGAGATGATCCATGAACATGAAAAGAAGAGAATAGGAAGAAATAGATTTTTAAAAAACTTTGTGCATTTTTGCAGCCTATAGAAGCTGTGTCCTCCATGTTTTGGTTGTTCTATTTAACTTGGAATTTCTCTTCTTCCTATTCTACATTTTCAGGAGCTGTGAAAGTTAAGTCCACCCTCAACCGAGAACTGGTGGCTACTTACGAAGTCACAGTCTCTGTCTATGACAATGCCAGTGATGTGGTTGAACGCTCAGTTAGTGTGCCAAATGGTAAGGCTGGTCTGCATTCTAGTGATGAGATGGCAAAAGGAGAGATGGCAGGCAGGTTAATGTACAGGATTTTCATTCTCACTTTTTCTCTTCTTCCCACCCTCCATCTCTCACAGCAAAATTGACAGTAAATGTGTTGGATGTCAATGATAACGCCCCTCGCTTCCGCCCTTTTGGGGCAACATTCTTCACAGAGAAGATCCTGGAAGGAGCTACTGCAGGAACTACCCTGATATCTGTGTCTGCTGTAGATCCAGATAAAGGTGCTAATGGGCAGATCACCTATAAGTTGCTAAACCTTTCGCCTGAGGGATACGTCCAGCTTGAAGACATCTCAGCAGGTAGATGAGACAACATGAAGAATCCCTGTTCTTAACCAGAGAGTTCTTAGAAGGATTTCTTCCACAATGGAGAAAGGACGTTATTATTCATTGGAAATAGATATACCAATTTATTTCCCACTGTATTTCCACTAGTACTGGAAAGCTATATACCCCCAATGAAGGGTAGATAGTTTTGACCACTCATTGCTCTATACACTGTTCCAATAAAGCCCCACCTTCTGTCATCCAACCATCTATTCCAGTAAAATGTATTCTTACAGAGCTTTGATTCACTTCCTTTCTCTCACACAATTTGTGATGTATATTCCTGCCTTTTTTCTTGAGAGATGAGGAAGCAGGCAATAGCTACACTATTGAAATAAATTAGGTGATGGATTGTTTTTTTGAAATTTGGTCTAAAGTCTCGTGATAGTCACATGGTTTTTGGGTCTGTTTATGTGTCCTCTTGGAAAAACATAATCAGTTTTTAAACTGTATTATCTATCATTTGAGGGGAGGCTACACAGGCTTTTAGAATCTTTGCATTTGAGGCTTTGACCTGGCCTGCCCACCCTCCTGCAGGCTGCCTCTCACAGCCACTAGCCACCGCTGCTGTGGTGTTATTTTTTAATTTTTTAATTAAAAAAAATCCAATCTGGCATAGCATTACTACAAAATGAGAAATTGGGGGGGAGGAAGACACAGAGCCAAGGCTGAAACTGACTAGAGACATTGACTAGCTTTGCAAAGGAGGGAGAGACACACTCATAGGGGGTGGAGAAGGAGCAGGGAACCACTGGCTGGGCATGAAATTGACCAGACACATTTTGACTAGATCCACATCTCCAGGTGTGCAAGGGAGGGAGACACACATGCACTGACACCTAAGGTGGAGAAGGAGAGGGAGCAGGGAAGGCACACAAGTGAGTGGCAAACCCTGTGCACAGGGTTTACACAGACAAGAGGCATTCACATGTGCCAAAATGATTCAAAATGAATCCATTTCACAAGCAATTTAAAATAAACAACCATCTCCCAGCTAAGTAAAATACCTCTCTCCCAACCAAAAAACATACTTCCCTGGCAAAAAATAATAAAAAAATAATAAAAAAAAATACATACTTCCATGTGTGTCATGTAGGCAACTTTTAAAGAACCGATTTCAAATATGCTAAACCCGATTCCAATACACTAGAATTCTGATGACCTTTCCTATTTCATTGTCTTTCTCCATTAAACATTAGCTTTCTTATTTTCCAAAGTGCAGATATGATTTCTTTCCAAAAGAGAGGTGTGTTCTGATAACCATTCTGATATTTAGACCCTGAATCCGCAAGTTCATTTAAGTGCAGCTGACAGTTGCTAACAGTTCATTTGTTTTTGTTTGTTTTTTTCTCTAGCAGGTCTTCTGCTGATATTTATATCTCTCCTTAATCGCTTCCTTTAATAATGCATTTTTAAAATGAGAGGGAGAATTGTTTCTTTCTTTCTTATTGATACACATTCAGAATTATTTGACAGAGGACTGCAGAAAAGTGGAAGAATAATAAGCAGAAGGATCAGTTTTAATGTCGACCTGTTTTTTTTTGTTTGTTTGTTTTTATTAGGAAAGGTAGTTTCCAACCAAACATTGGACTATGAAGAGGTACAGTGGCTGAATTTCACTGTTCGGGCCTCAGACAATGGGATTCCACAGAGATCAGCTGAAATACCAGTATATTTAGAAATTGTGGATATCAATGACAACAACCCCATCTTCACCCAGCAGTCCTACCAGGTGAACAGAAGATACAGAGCATGTGTGTGAGGAAATGGCAGAAAGGGAACAGGGACAGTTGGGGAAGGGCGGCATCATGATGTCAAGCAGCAGCACCTGAGACCAGTTCTTCTTCTGTCCAGTGCCCTTGTGTCTGAAAGAGCTCTATGGATCAGAACATTTTGTGGGCAACACTCTTGCTGTGTCATATACTGGAAAATGGCTGCCCATGTATTAGGGAATACTGGAGGAAAACTCTCTGTAACTTAAGAATCAATGAAGTTTTGAACTAGCCTAATACTACTGTGACAAAAGTCATGAGGCAACAAGCCCATTTAAGTCCATCTCTCCTCACAGAGGGGCCAGTCTAACAGGAATTCCATGTGTCACAGGACCCGCTAATTTATGTTACGCAGTGACCGGTATTGAGAGACATGCTCTCTGTAATGTTATTGTGTAGCAATCTTGACAAGCAACCTATAATAGCCTTATTCTTCATTAATTTCTGTTCTCCTTTTAAAACCATCACTACATTTTGTACTGTAAAATCCATAGTTTCACTATGTGTGACATACCTTTACTCATCATCTTTTTCAAGATAAAAAGCTCCTAATACTAGCCAAAATCCTGTTGCTTAGCATAGTAAATCATACTACAGTAGGCTCACTGAATCAATGAGGATTTGGTGAGTCAACTCCTCCATAAGGTCGATTGATTTAAATGGACCTACTTTAGTCGCAGCTTTCCTTAGCATAGTAAGTCACAACTGAAGTAGGCCTGCTTAAATGAATTGAATTTATGGAAGAGTTGATTCACCAATTCAGTGGGCCTAGTCTAATTCAATTTACTAACCAAAAAACAAGATTTTGGCCATAGTGAATATTCCTTGTAAGACAGTTGCTCCATCCCCTTAATCTTTTCGGTTGCCTTTTTCTACAATGTTTCTAGCTCGACAATATCTCTTCTGAGGCGTGGTGACCAGGATTAGGCACAGAATGCCACAAGAAGCTGCTTCATATATTTGCATGAAGACATGCAGTAGATTTTATTTTTATTTGTGATTATTTTCCTCATGATCTTCAATATGGACTCTGCCTTTTCCTCAGAATAGCCTCACAACTCCTTTTCTTACTTAGTTGTCACCAGTGCAGGGCCTAGCAGCATGTATGCAGAAGAGACCCATGGTCTAAGAAGGAGGGTATCACTTCTTGAAGGGGGTTGAGCCCTGTCCCCTTTGGGACAACAAGTGTCAGTGTTGTACTCATGACTCTAGAAGTTCTTGCCTTAGTGAGTTCTCAGCCTCAATCAGAAGACTTTTGTAGGGAGAGCTGAGCGATGCAGGCTCCTTGTGACTTACGTTCTTTCATAGAACAATTTCAGCTATCATAATGTAGTGGATATGTGAAACTATTTTAAGAACATGTAAACCATAAGAATTCCATTGCTGGATCACACCAACTGGAACTAGTCTCTTAGTGAGAAGGTGATGATAATGGCCATGTATTATTTAACTTTAGCTAGTATCTGTCTTGCATAACTCTGTGTAATCCTTTTTAAAGAACTCTGAGCTAGGAGCTATCGACATATCTGAGAATCTTAGAATCATAAGGTATCTAAAGAGTTACGTAATCTAATCTCTTGTTGAATGCAGGCCATAAAGCAGGATGTAGTTTTAGAATCTCTTGACAGATTGCTGTCTGCCTGAGGGTTTTTTTAAGTAGCAGCATTGCCGTGCTGGTTCATATATAGTCTGTGATCCATGGAACATGTAGAATTCTTTCAGATCTACTGCTTCTAACTTTCAAGCCAAATGACCCCACATTCTTTAGTTAGAACTTTCATTTTTTTTCCTGCCTAAATGCAAAACCTTTGTGATAGTAAATTTCAGTATTTTGTGTGTTATGCAAATAATAGCTCTAATTTTTCCACATGCTATTTTATCATAATATTATTCATTCATTCATCAGTGAAAACAAATTAATTATATGATAAATATGCATCACAAATGATAGTACTTATTGGGGTGGGTTTGATACTTCTTTAGAATATGACCACAAGTTTCTGGCTTCATTTATTTTGCTCTTCTTATTCACAGAAAACTGTCTTTGAAGATGTCCCATTAGGCACTGTAATTCTGCGAGTCCAAGCCACAGATGCTGATGCTGGACGTTTCTCCCAAATTCAATACAGCCTGGGTGATGGAGAGGGCAAGTTTGGGATCAATCCCAACACGGTAATAAGCCAAGCCAACAAGCCAGTCTTGGGCTGGCCAAGGTTCTACTTCATTAATGGGCAAAAGGTTTCAGCAGTAGCAGTAGTGGCCAGGAGTCCATTTGCACAACTAAAACCAGTGTGCTAGCTGTGCCTGTTCCTAGAGAGGTCTGATATAGCCAAAGTAACACATGCCTTAGTTACCTCCTGGCAGGATTATTGTAATGTACTCTACATGGGGCTGCTTCTGGAAAGTGTTCAGAAACTTCATTAAGTCCAAAACATGGCAGCCATATTGCTAACTGGGGTTGGTCACAGGGATCACATAATCCCCCTGTTACAGCAGCTCCACTGGCTACTGATCTGTTTCCAGGCACAATTCAAAGTGCTGGTTCTAACCTATAAAGCTCTCAAGGACCACATTGAGCTTACCTGGGTGTTAAGATCAGAAGAAGAAGCCTTTCTCTTGACCCCACCACTGTCACAGGTGCATTTGATGGGGACACGGGAGAAAGCCTTCTCTGTTGCTACTCCCAGACTATGGAACTCCCTCCCACAAGAAGACAGGCAGGCCCATCTTTGCTGTCCTTCGACAAGCAGGTGAAGACCTTTCCCTCAGTGACTGGCTATCTGATTGGGGTGTTAAACATTTAAGAGATAGTTGTGCCTCATTACTTTTGAATGTGTTTTTGTTCTTATTTATTGTGTTGTAATGTGGTATTTGACCCTTCTAGTATTTGTATACTTACTGTTTTTAGCTTTAAGTATTGTCTTTTGATTATGTAAGCCGCCCTGCATCCTTTTTAAGTAGAAAGGCAGGGTATCAATCAATCAATCAATCAATCAATCAATCAATCAATCAATCAAAATGCAGCTTATGGGCCATATATAGCTGCTGTGCCATTTTTGCAGTCCCTGAGCTTCTACCAAATTTATGCAGTGGCAAAACAAATTGTTTCATCACTTAAATGAGCTATCACCAGGAATCACAAGACTGCCCTAAAACAAGATCTCTCCTCCCCAATTACTTTGTCTTAGTGACATGTGCTTTTAATATATCTTTTTGCAAACAGTGACAGGGTGTCATGCATCACCAAATTTCAATGGTATACAGCAATAAGAGAAGGTGCAGCTCAGTGAGATCTGGGCTCTCAAAATTGGCTACTGGACCCACTAAAATTATCTACCTCTACTCTCTTTGTTGCTAGCTTATGTCAGAATTCTGAACTGTTAGGCAACCAACAACACCTAAAGGATAGCACCACAACTCTTGAATTTGTTTGAAAGCTGCTGCTCATGAATGAGGGAATTGGGGGAGGGGGTGAGAAGAGTACTTACATGAAAAGATACTGTATTGCCAGATGTTAAGCTGCAGAGTGAAAGCCATATTCCCTCAGCTGCTCTTGGAATAGAGCCACAAGGCCCCGAATAAATTGAACTATTATTTGATTTTCCACCATTGCATTCCTATGATCAGTTAAAACCAGGGGTGGGGGATCTCACCGAGGCCGAGAGCCAAATTTAAGTTGTGGGCCTGCACCCCAACGCCAACCCGCCCGAACACATGCACACAAACTCTGAATGAAAACCATTTTAAAAAGGCCATAGAAGGAAGTGCTGCCAAAATCTTCTACCACATACCTTGATGGCATTGCTCTGAGCCACTTTCATATCTTATCTGAAGGAACCTTGTCTAAATGTATTTTGTAGTTTGCTGCTTTTTTCAACATTTCCTTTTATAATTCTGAGTCTTTTTGTGCTTTTTGCACCTTAACTGACTTCCTGTGTTCAGGAAACCTTCATTTAGACGGAGTACTTCCTGGCTTCCTTCCAGATTAACTGGCGGTCAGAAACCAGGAAACACTTAGTCCAAGTGAAAACTTCCTCAGGCAATTCAAACCCCCCACCCACCCCACCCCACACAATTTTACACGAAAAGAAAGATTGTGAACAATCATTAGGCACTAACTGAGGTTAAAGAAGGTAGAGTACAGTAAGTTTCAAATTGCTGCAGATAAGAGGGAAGTGCTTGGGAGCCACCCCAGGTTTTTTTTTTTCATCAGCAGATTGCGCCATTGTTTTTAGAGGGTTTTTAGAAAAGAGTGATGAGAGGGCTTTGAGGCTGAAAAACTGGCTTGAAGGGCTGTGAGCTAGCAAGTCCCTTAACTCATCTGAACACACTAGGTGGCATTAGATAAACCACTATTCTCTCAATCATTCTATCTGTCTTCAATATGAAGATAGTTATGCTGACTTTCCTTACAGGGTTGCTATCAAAAGTACTGATATAATTACCAAAATTCTATTGGTTGACTATGCTGACGCAAGTGCGATGGTGTAAATTGTAGCAGCAAATGGCCATTGGTTTAAAACATTGCTGCATGTATCCCTTGTTGTGTGCCAGTTGAGTGAGCCTCCACTTTATGAGAGATACAAACAGCAGTTTCTTAACTGGTGGACGTTAGTGGCTGAAAATTACACAGTTGCACATAACTAAGCAACAAAATTGTGTATAATATATAGGCAATCAACAGAAGTCTTGAAAACACAATGGAAATGCTTTGTACCTATTTTAATGTTTCTACTCCATAGGATTATTATTTGTGCAGAAGTACATTTGAAAATATTATATAAAAAATCAGATTTTTCTGAGCAGGCATCTGGTGTCCTGACCATTAGGTTTTTTCCACATGGACTCATGAAAATGTCAAGAGTTAATATTGTTTTGCTAAGAAACACTGTTACTTCCAAATCACTTTGTAGATATCCTATTGGCATGTTGTACAAAGGCCCTGAAACACCAGCGCCAGACCTGCAGCATAAGGGAATTAGTACAGATATGCTTTCACTGACATCAGAAGTCCTTGCACGCAGGAGGACAGCTGATTGTTTGGCTGCACCAGTCCAGATGTCCAAGCAGGAAAAGCAAAGGACTCTGTCTGCTTTGACATTGTTGGAAACAGAAATAATGTTTCTGACTCCAAGTTCCTTTGCTTTAACTGTTTTCACAATGAAACAAATGCCTATGAATAAATCCAATAACTTTTCGAAGATCTTTTTTGTTTTCTAGGGGGATATCTATATTCTTTCAGCTCTGGATCGGGAAAAGAAAGATCATTATACATTGACTGCTGTAGCCAGAGACAATCCAGGGGACGTTTCTAGTAACCGTCGAGAGAACTCTGTGCAGGTAAACTCACATATATTACATGTTTTTAAGCACCAAAATGGAGTCTACCATCTGTTTTCCTGTGCCATCAAGTCACATCCACGTTGTAACAACCCTAGTAGGGTTTTCAAGGTAAGTGAGATATTTCGTTTTACCAGTGCCACCTCGCTAATGAGTTTCCATGGCCGAATGGAGATTTAAATCCAGGTCTCCTTAATCCTAGTCCATCACTCTTGACCACCACACCACACTGGATGCCACCTGCCATCCATATAAGAAGAAAAATATCATTGCATCTGGTTCGCTAATTGAAAGCTGTACCCATTATTTCCTTTCCAAAGAGCAAATGGGATGAAGGAATAGAGGCAAGAGCATTACTAATGTTATAGATGCACAAGGCAGACTGATTCAGCCTTGGTATGAAGCAAGAACATGTAAAAGTGAGTGAGAAAGATAACAGCGCCTGTCATAAAAACACAACAATCGTGTTAGAAAAGGGAATGAAAAAATTAGTCTGAGACTGCAAGAAAAAGAACAAATGTTTTGAGAAGAGGTAGAAAGGCAGCATTGCCAGAAATAAAGATCTGCTTTTCCATTTAGGGCAGTGCCTTGCACTTCCTACACCCTATGCCACTCCAGTAACAGGGGAATGTAGAAACTGCATGCAAGTCCTGTTAGGAAAACCATAGCAGTATCAGAACAGAGCTTGGAACACTGAATTTGAAAATTAATTTGTTAAGGTTCAACAAAAGGCATGGGGAAATTTTTTTTTTCTGTTACCATTTAAAATTCAAGCCATTTAGGTTGTTGAATTAGTGTCATTAATGTGTCCCTGAAATCTTTGTTCTGGTGATTTCTGGTTTCCATCACTGTTAATCCCTAGTGACACATTTGCCAATGGTTCTGTTAGAAGTGCTCTTTCTGATACTTTAAAGTGACCTTCCCTAGTCTGGCACTTTTTTTCTAAACAGACTACATAATCCAGAACATAATTATTAACTGGAGATTATGATATCTAATACATCTGAAAACTATTGTCTACTTTCACATAAACATCTTTAGCTCAACACCAGAAAAACCACTGCTGAAATACAGTGACTGAGCATTAAGGGAAAACCTCAGCTTCCTCTCCTTCATAGCTATTCAAGTCATGGAGGCAATCCCACCCACGTTATCAGTGTAAAATGGGACAGAACCATGGAAGAAGAAGCCATGCCACTCCCATTATGTACGTAAGGGTGTGATCAGACAAGGCTTTAGCCCATTGTTTTGACTGCTATGGGGATGGCTTGGTTGTCTCTTTTTGACAGTGATAACACACACTAATTGCTGGAGTAAATAAAATTATCCCCAGATCATTCCTACCAGCATCTTTCTAGCCTGTCAGGGGTATCAACTTTTTTAGTGCAAATAGGATTGTTATGGTCTGTTTTTAGCTCACGTGACCACTGGAAACGAACCAAAAATTAGCCTTCCTCTTAATTTGCCACTTCAGAATATTGGCAAATGTAAACACTTCCTCAGCTCTGTGGAGGGGCCAAGAAAGGGGGCAGGGAATTAAGTGTCTATTAGGGCAGCAGACTTGCACTGCATCACAAGTCAAGATATTTGTGTCAGCTGGGTAGAGTCTTACACTGTTATCATCTGATGATGCTCGCTACAGTCATTTCCTTCAACGTCCACAGTGTCTTCACCATTCACAATGACATTGTTGACTTGCTTTGATTTCAGGTATTAATTACAGTCCTGGACATCAATGACTGCCGGCCTCAGTTTACCAAAAAACAGTACAGTACTAGTGTGTATGAAAATGAGCCAGCAGGGACATCTGTCATCACTATGACTGCTACTGACCTTGACGAGGGAGGCAACGGAGTGGTGACATACAACATGGAAGGACCTGGTGTAGGTATGTAACTCCATTAGCACTCATCCACATGGATTCTGAAAAACCACAGCTGGTGTTGAATGAATTTTGTGATCTTTTCTAAATTGATGCTTAGCAGTAGGGTCAAGGTTAGCATTAGGCTTAGAGCTGAATGAAAGTTAGATCTTGCAATTTCACAGCTTGTAATTTCCTGAGCCCACTGAGAATTCCTGTGTCAAACCTACCTGAATTTCTGACAACTAGAAAATGTTCATTCACTTCTTGGTTTTGTGGTTCACCAAAAATAATCTTACAACTGCCGAGCTCGAAGGGACCCTATGGATCATCGAATCCAGCCCCTGTCAAGGAGGCATTGTGGGGAATCAAATTCCCAACTCTGGCTCCACAGCCAGAGACCTGAACTACTGAGCTATCCAGCAGTTTATCATCATGGACATTTTTGTCCCAATACAATACCTTGGTGGTGGCAGAAGAGTACCCAATGTTAAATTTGTTAGGACAGTTTTGACCCTGCTTCTTTTTTGGGGTGATCTGTTGAAAGAAAGAAAGCTGAATATAGCAAATGACTGAAACTTAGGGACACCACTGACATTTCTTCAGGTGTCAAAGTCATCAAATATCTTCACTGTAGGTCTAGTTCTGTGTGAATTTGGCAACAAAACATTACTCTAGGGACTGGAATATCCTCTGTGCATGGGTGAGAGCTAACAGAGCAGACATGTAGAGAGTTCTAAAGAGAGATGGGATTAGGTCCTAAAAATTGTCAGAAGTGCCAAAACTAACACAAACTAGTTTCCACTTTACAAAGAAGTCGCCAGTTTAACATTGCACCTATATAGACAGATACACTATCATGGGCAAAATCCTGTTGGCATAGTTACAGTGGTGTAAACTAGATCTAGGCACCGGAAATAATTAATTTAAAGAAACTGAAAGCTTTGGCAGTGATTTTTTATTATTATTAAAGTCTTTCCTTCACCCTTTCTCCCATCCTGAGGCTCTGAAAGCCCAGGGCAAAAGAGAGCCCTAGAGAGCATTGGAACCTGAAGGCGGTGGGTAGGAAGCTTTCAGTTCATTGAAGTTAATTATTTCCAGTGCCTAGATCCAGTTTATGCCGGTGTAACTACACTTCCAGGATTTTGTATATTTTGCATGCTTATTGTAGTGCTTATTTTCCATTTCCCAAAGCCATTATAATGGGCAAGATGCTTTACAGCATTTAATTTTACAAAACTGCTGAACTCTGAGGTACTGTTACCACTTTTCAACAGATTGCTAAAGTCTTGGTGCTCTATTTCCAATTCCCCCCCCCCCTCTTGTGGACCTTTAGCAAATGCATGTAAAGGGAAAGTGTACAAACACATGTCCAGAGGTGTTGTTGCCAGTCTCATGACAGGATATACACAGGAACACAATCAAGATTATAGATCTCCTGGTGGGTAGAAGGCTGAGTCAACCTTGAGCGGGCTACCTGGGATTGAACCCCGGGTCGTGAGCACAGTTTTGGCTGCAATACAGCAGTTTAACCACTGCGCCATGAGGCTCTTATTTAGCTGTTGTTCTTTTTGTCTCTCTTCCCCACACTGATAAGCTTCAAATTATGGTGACCTTGTCATGGAGGAAGTATGTCCTGTACTTCTACTGCAAAATATCTAGGACCCTGAGGAAACTGAATAAGTAATATTTATAAGTGATAAAAATTAACAGAGTATGAAATGATAGGTGCAGTTTACAATACAGTACAAAGTGTGTAGTTGCAGGGAAAGCGATAGACCAGATATTACAAAAAAGTAGGTATGAGGAACAGGCTCACTTAATGTTGATGCCTTACTGGCTGCAACTTCACAATCTTGGGGCAGAATGCAGGAGAAGTCTCTACACATGCAAATAAGGTTGTAGCACGATGTGTGATGGTTTGATGCAGCTATTCCTAGTATTGCTGGAAGCAGGATAGGTAGAAAAGTTGAGCCTTCTTTTTAAAAAGAAGCTATTCCTGCAGCTATTCCTAGTATTGCTGGAAGCAGGATAGGTAGAAAAGTTGAGCCTTCTTTTTAAAAATGGAAAAACAGATTGTTACTCAGAACTGCCATTATTTTGGTCAACCACACCTGATTCTTCATGTTGGAAGATATGAACCCTGTTTAGTTTTTACCTCTCCAGCTTAAACATACAGTTAACCCCTCTCCTCTCCACCATTGGTCTCAGCACATGAAAGACGACATGTCTGAAGAAGAAAAACTCCTTGCTTACACTGTAAGCTTTGTATGCGAACAAAAAGTCTGGAAAAATCTTATTGTTGCTCACAAGTAGAGTCCACATGAGAGCAAGAGTTTCTCCTCTTCAGAGATATCACTTTCCATATGGACCCCAAAAAAAAAAAACGGGGAGAGAAGAAAGGCTGCTCACTTCTCTCTAAGCTTGTTGGTAACAACCAGAGAGGAAACAATCAAATAGAGTAACATAAATAAAATGTCAGCCCTTCAAATATAAAAGGTAGTGTTGGAACTACGTCATTTTATCTACAAACAAGATATACAGTATATCACAGAAGTGAGTACACCCCCTCACATTTCATAAATATTTTAGTATATCTTTTCATGTGACAACACTGAAGAAAGACACTTGGCTACAATGTAAAGCAGTGAGTATACAGCTTGTAGAACAGTGTAAATGTGCTTTCCCCTCAAAATAATGCAACACACAGCCATATACTGTATGATGCAATGGTCAATTGCTACTAAGCTTCTTGTTGACCAGATTCACTGTATTGGGATGATGGATAACTGTGGAGTTGTAGCAGAATGTGAATAAATTCATAGTACACTTTGATGGCATAGAAATTCTCCTTTTCAATCATTTCACTCCAGTCTTCCAGCCTGTTACTCGTTTTTATTACGCAATAAATTACTTTTGTAGTGAAATCATTCATGCCGTATCGCAAATGAGGTGTGTCTTTTCCTTTCTTAGAAGCCTTCAAAATTCACAAAGACTCGGGGCTTATAACAACACGCAGACGTCTTCAGTCTTATGAGAGATTCAACCTGACGGTGGTAGCCACAGACAAAGGAAGACTGCCTCTCTGGGGAACTACCATGCTCCAAGTGGATGTTATTGACATCAATGATAACCGACCGTTATTTGTCCGGCCCCCCAACGGTACTATCCTGCACATTAAAGAGGTAAATCACCACAAATTTCTCATGCTTCTGATATGGTGCAGTGCTCCAGGGCCAGATTTCTAGCGGTTACACAGATGATAATTTAACTTTAGTGTAGCAGATTTCTACCAAAAAAATTATCTGTAAATTTGCTTTGATTTCCATTTGTGTGTCTTATTGCCTTTCATAACCAGAACCATATTTACTGTTGCTTGACTAACCAAACTGCAAAACAAAGTACCAAAGCTCGTATTTCAGCAGCCCACTTGAGTCAAATCAGTGTCTGGCTTGAATCTGAAATGGTTGTTGTTACAGTATAGGGGCAAAATACAACATGTAAGGCTTTAAAGTGGCTTTTATGACCCCCAAAGGGTTGACGGGAAATGTTTCAAATAAAAAATGGCATAATTTCCCATAGTGAAGGGGAGTCAAAAATTTGTTGTTTTTTTTAAAGTGTAGGAGGTCAAAAGGATGCAGTCCTCCAGGGTCTTGGGAAGGGCAACCATAGCCCCTGGGCCCACTAAAGGCACCCATCTCTACACTAAATTCTGATTCTCCTGTATATAAAACATAAGGACCGAAACCGAAATGACAGATTAGTCCATCAGGTGGCAGCAGTGCAAACAAATAAGGGAAATGTCTAGGTTAGAATGAAAAAGCAACTTGTATTGTTCAGTTTGAACTAACGTCTAAAGTTCTGCTAGGCTGGTTAGTTGTAGATAAAGCCAATACATTCTTAGTTAATAACTTCAGGCTATTGACTTCCCTTTTTGGAATCGTATGCTTATGTGGCAGTGTAATTTTTTTTAGTTTGTAGTTCAGGAAAGTCCATTGTGAGAACTTCACAGAATCTTCAAAAGACCAAAATTTATCTGTGAGTTCCACAGCAGCTACCCCAGCTTCCAAGCATGAATAAAAAACCCTAATTGAAAGTAATGGAATAATGGAATATTAGAACATGATCTACCTGCACATCTAATACTATGTTAAGAAATTTACAGGTACTTTTATTCCTTTTAAAAGTTGTCAATGGATATGGCTGGACACTCAGAGGAAGGAGTTTTTAATGAGGGGGAAACTGTCTCTCTCTGTGTGTGTACACGAGATTTTAGTAGCTGATGCACTGTATGATTTTTCCCATAGATACCTATGAAGTTGAATCCTTAATCATTTTTTTCTGCTGCTGTGTGTGTCCACAAACAGGAAATCCCCCTGCGATCCAATGTGTATGAAGTCTATGCCACAGACAAGGATGAGGGCCTCAATGGAGCTGTGCAATACACTTTACTCAAAACTGGTGCAGGGAATAAAGACTGGGAATACTTCACTATTGAGTCCAACAGTGGGCTTATTCAGACAGCAATGAGGCTGGACCGAGAGAAGCAAGCTGTATACAGTGTAAGTCCTGAAAGCCCATACGAGTAGCCCAAAAGACTAATCGTCTGTATTAGCCATCTGCTGGTTGCTTTGCCCCTCTTTGCTCAGCCAAAGATGTGCCCAGATGATATTATGATAACTAGAACAGTGGTTCCCAACCTTGGGTCCCTAGATATTCTTGGGACTAAAACTCCCAGAAACCTCCACCACTAGCTGTGCTAGGCATGATATATGGGAGTTGTAGTCCAAGGGGACCTTTGTATTCATATCCTGGGGAATATGAATATGAAGCTCGGCACCACAGATGCAATGGTGGTCCATTTCCATCCCCCAGAACCAGCCTACTCTCCAGGCTCCTCACAGCACGCGTGTCCAATGGTGGCAACATCACACAAGTCTCCCGGCTCAACTGCTGAGCGGTCAGCTAAGGGGCAGCGCCAGTGGAACTATGTCCAATGCCACCATTAGACACATTCACTGTGAGTGGACTGGGCTGGTTCTGGGTGTCAGGAATGGACCACCTTGGCACCTGTGGTGCTGAGCTTTGTATTTGTATCCCCCAGGTGTACTAGGGACCCAAGGTTGGAAAGAACTGAACTAGAATAACAAATGTGAATCATCAGAACAGAATTAGGTATGCAGTAAATCGGTCTTGAAATTCTATAAATTTTATAAAGTACCAGAGTTCTGATGAATGTTTAGGTCTTCATCACGGGTTCTGAGCAGACATATAAATGAAAATTTGTGAGAACAGGATAAATGGAGCATTTTAGAAAGGTCTGGAAGCGCAGGAGTGCTGCCCCCTGCCCATTGGCCACATGCAAAAGTGTTGAAAATGTGATACAAGAGGATGAAACCAGCCCTCCTGCTTCGTTCTTTTCTGAATGTAAAGAGAACAGAAACAGAAAAAAAAACTTCTGTCTTCAAGTTCTGATTTTCTTCTTTGATCTCTGTTATTTCTATGATCATCAGTTTTCTTCATTATGCTCCCCTTAGTTAATCCTCCTTTAATTGGACTAAATCCACTGTTAGTCCTTCTTAGAGTATAATCATTGTTTCTCTCAGCTCCCATTGATTTCCATGATTCTGACTGAGTTTTCAACAAGGAGGAATTATCTGACATCAAGACGACCGTACTGTTCATGCTACACTCCCTGTTTCCCTTAAGTGCCTCTTATGCTTCCTCATTCCCATCACAGTCATTCTAAACATGGCAAGTCTACTTCACTTTCAGAATGGCCTTTCCCATGATTCAGAGGTCCAGAGGGGGGGTCTCTCTTAGTAATGCTCTGTGGGAAAGTCAGTGAAAGAAACTGGGCAGGAAGATCCTGGCCCCTACCCTTTACCGTGGTCAAATGAGGAGGACAGTCCCTCTAATCATTCAAAGCTTTCTAGGAGACCTTATGTGTTCTCTGTGTAAGTGTGTTCCACATGGATAACTCCACAGAATATCCACTTACTGTTACAAGTAAGAAGCTATGGGGTGGGTGTTTCTGCATGGGACTGAAAAAAAAGGAATAGGCTACTAAACACCTAAAATACCTCAGTATGCAGCTGGTTGGATACATTTGTTTTGGTAGAACACAAGTTTGGCTACCTTTATTAGAATCTTGTGGGAAAGTTTGGTCCCATTGATGAAAAAAGAAAGAAAAGGCAGAAGTGCTCAGTTCCTACTTCAGCTTGGTCTTTTCCCAAAAGACAGTCTATGATCCTCTAGGCAAATGTGATGTGCAGGTGGAAGGGACAGAATTGCAGCTTGAGATTGATAAACGAATAGTCAAGAAATACCTTGTTACTTTGAATGAGTTCAGATCTCGAGGGCTGGATGAACTGCATCCAAGAGTATTGAAGGAACTGGCTGGAGAACTCTCAGATCCACTGTCTATTATTTTCTTGAAATAATGGAGGATGGGTGAAGTGTTGGATGATCAGAGGAGGGCTAATGTTGTCCCTACCTTCAAAAAGGGCAAAAAGGAGGAACTTGGGAACTGCAGCCCAGTCAGCCTGACATCAGTCCCAGGGAAAGTTCTGGAGCAGCTTATAGAATCATAGAATAATTGAGTTGGAAGGGGCCTATAAGACCATCAAGTCCAACCCCCTGCTCAGTGAGGAATCCAGATCAAAGCAGATCTAACAGATGGCTGCCCAATTTTCTCTTAAATACCTCCAGTGTTGGAGTCCTCACCACCTTCTGAGGTAATTGGTTCTATTGCCTTACTGCTCTAGCAGTTAAGAAGATTTTCTTGATATTCAACCTAAACCTGGCTTTCCATAGCTAGAGCCATTGTTACGTGTCCTGCACCCTGAGATAATCGAGAACAGATCCTGCCCTTCCTCTGAATGACTACTTTTTAAGTATTTCAAAAATGCTATCATGTCTCCCCTCAGTCTTCTTTTCTCAAGGCTAAACGTGCCCAGTTCTTTCAGTACTTCCTCATAGGGCTTGGTTTCCAGTCCCCTGATCAACTTGTTGCCCTCCTCTGCACTTGTTCCAATTTGTCAGCATCCTTCTTGATGTGTGGTGTCCAGAACTGGACACAATACTCAAGGTGAAGCCTAACCAGTGCTGAATAGAGAGGGACTAGCACCTCGCGGGATTTGGAAACTATACTTCTATTAATGCAGCCTAAAAATCGCATTTACCTTTTTTTGTTTGTTTGTTTGAGCCACATCACACTGTTCGCTCACATTCAGCTTGTGATCTACAACAATTCCAAGATCCTTCTCACTCGTAGTATTAATGAGCCAAGTATCTCCCATCTTGTAACTATGCTTATGTGTTTTTCCCCCCTCGGTGTAGAACATTGCACTTATCCCTGTTGAAATTCATTCTGTTGTTTTCAGCCCAATGCTCAAGCTTATCAAGATCTTTTTGAATTTTGTTCCTGTTTTCCCAGTTATTAGCTATTCCACCCAATTTTGTGTCATCCACAAATTTGACAAGGATTCCCTGCACTCCCTCCTCATCCAAGTCATTAAAAAAATGTTGAAGTACACTGGGCCCATGACTGAGCCTTGTGGTACCCCACTTGTCACCTCCTCCCAGTTTGAGGAGGAGCCATTGATAACAGCTCTTTGAGTACGATTATGTAACCAACTGTGTGTCCACCTGACAGTTGTTCTATCCAGCTCGCACCTAGTTAGCTTGCTAATCAGAATATCATGGGGCACTTTGTCAAAGGCTTTACTGAAGTGAAGATATATTACATGTATAGCATTCCCACCATCTACCAGGGAGGTTACCTGATCAAAAAATGAGATAAGATTAGTCTGGCAGAATTTGTTCTTGACAAATCCATGTTGGCTTCTAGTTATAAAGTGGTCACTCTGCAAGCACCTTGAAAACAATGCAGTAAAAACTAGAAGCCAACACAAATTTGTCCAGAACAAATCCTACAAGACTAATCTTATATCATTTTTAATGAGGTATCTTCCCTGGTAGATGGTGAGAATGCTGTAGAAATAATATATCTTGACTTCAGCAAAGCTTTTGACAAAGTGCCCTATGATATTCTGATTAGCAACCTAACTAGGTGTGGGTTGGAAAGCAGAATGGACTTGATGGCCTGAGAGGCTCCTTCCAACTCCTTATTCTATGATTCTGTGCTCTGCAAAAAAAAAAAAAAAAGGTACTCACTGAAGAAGGTGGCAGGACTGAACAAGATCACCAAGGAGTCTTCCAGATGGAGCAAACTTGACTTTGGTTTCTTCTTACTCTCTTCTTTTGCAAAGACTCATACATGGAAACACACTGATGTTAGAACATATCCCATGATTCCAACAATGCATTTTTTAATCCCTGTGTGTAGGAGGATTAAAAACAGACAGATCTCATTGTTGTGAGAATAACTTGCTATTACAAGTCCAGAAAATGCCTGTATACTATTTCCTCTTTGTGACTCAGTGTAACTCTGTATTGCTGCCTCCCTTTTGTAATTCTTATGGAGGAAGCTGTGTGTGTGTGAGAATGCTGGCCTCTGCTTTTGCCATTGACAGCAAACCAAGTGTATGACCAACTTTCTCTGTGTTTCTCCTGTAGTTGATCATTGTGGCATGTGATCAAGGGCAACCACCATATGAGACCATGCAGCCCCTCCAAGTGGCGCTGGATGATATTGATGACAACGAACCTGTCTTCATGAGGCTGCCTGTAAGCAGGTCTATCTCTTCCCCTTCTGGACTTCATTGGAACTGTGGAATAGGAGGTCCCAAGATACAAAGAGTTTCTTTGGGAATGATAAAGAAAAGAACTGTTGTTATTCTGTTGTATTTTTGGAAGACACCTGGTAGAACCCTAACATTCATTTGGAATCCTCGATGATTCAATGAACAGTTTCATTTTAGGGAAAAAGTTCCATATCACGCCATTGCTACATTGGTAGCCTTTTAGTGACAACAGTCTGAGAACCTGGAGAAACATAGCATAGTTTTCACCAGGAAAGTTTTCAGTGTTACTGTATTGATATATGAAGCCTTATTACTGTTCAGTATCCCTTGACCCATCAAGCTAAGCACTGTGGCTGTCCTGCTGTCCAGATTTTGTTATCCAGAAGTCTTGAATCCTAACATCTTTCAAGTAGGGATTCCACAGACAAAACCTGGATCCTTAAAAAGGATCCTTCAAAGCACGTGTAACTACTATTAAGTAGTTTGTCAGGAGAACAGTGGCTTATATCATGTATCTTTTTATAAGACTGAGTGAGGAAAACCTCTAAAATCTTGGAAATAAAAAAAATCAACAAATTAAATAATTGCTCTCAGAAAGAAAACTACCAGCAACAAGAAGACCTAAGTTGCTTCATTCAGCAATCTTGCATGCTTGTCCGTAGCAATTTTAATTTTATTTGTCATTTTAAATGTTTTGTTTTTGACCAGATTAGGGTTGTTGTTGTTTTTTTAGCTTATATGCAAGTATATAGTTTACCAATAAATATGGTAGAGGACAGCCTTGAATGCAGTTTATTGTTTTGATTTGTGACATCGTGCTTGTGTATATTTATGGCCTTGTTATCACCTGTTTCTTCTCTTCCTCCTGTCTTCTTCTGCAGAAAGGGAGTCCTCCTTATCAGGTGCTTTCTATGCCAGAACACTCCCGCCCCAATACTATTGTGGGGAATGTCACTGGAGCAGTTGATGCTGATGAGGGTTCCAATGCTATTGTCTATTACTTCCTTGCAGGTAGATTTCACCTCTTGTTCTCATCTTTCCACTCATTTTGCAAAAATTGTTCTGTGTTTGTATCATCATCAGATACATCTTTCAATTCATCATTTTATTTATCTGTTTATTAGAAGCATTATCAAAAGGTTCCAAGGATTGTAATCCATTTGGCCTTTCCTTCTAGATCAGGCACAATTAAAATTAAAGCATCTCTTTCTAGGCTAGGGAAAAATGCCTAATCCTAGAAAATCTTGAGATGGTAATCTGATGGTACTTAGAGATGTGTAATCTCACTTTCTTTTCCTTTCTCATATAATCTCAGGGCCCTTCAGCAAAAATCCAACATGCTAACCACAACATGGCCCTTTGGCAGTTCAATATACTACCAATGTCTACTGATCCTAATGATTTGGATTTTATGCTTTGTAATCCCATCCTTTGGTGTATATGTTTGTTCATGTGCCCATGCATACATGTATATACACAGAGAGATGGATAAGAATCAACACTGCTACCTGAATTTTTTTAAACTTTTCTTGGGATTTGTAACTATGAGGATAGTCCTGCTGAATGTCTGAGCCTCAGAATTCACCACTATCACAGGCATCTCATTGTTGGAACAGACAAAGTACACCACACAATGTCTGAAGAGAGAAGCTCCACCTGCTTTGGTCCATGAGCCGTCCATTGCCTGACTGCAAGGGGCAACCATTCAGCATTCCTTACAGCCAGCTTTTGCTGGAAACAGGAATAACTGGCTGCTTCTAATCCTGATTCTTTGAGGAAAGTTGTAAACCTCTCCACAATGGGATGAACGCAAGTTCAGAGCTAGCTCCTTACACAAGTTATATATATATAGGTACATCCTTAGAAATATCATTTAAAAGAGACCCAGATGGGTGCACATTAGTTACTTCTTGCCTGTACTTTTCTGGAATAAAATCTGCTCTCCTTGACCTGATATTTCCTTCCTGCCTCATTCGTTCCACCTGGTAACAACAGCCTTTGGCATTGAACTGTAAGGCATTGGAAGAAAATGAATCAGAGGAAATCTAACAACAATTTCTGTGCCCATCTCTATTTTTAAATAATATCACAAAAAATCCAATTTGAGAAAGAAAAAGATTCAAAGTAAAACTGGTTTGTATTCTCTTCTTTTAGCTGGCAATAAAGAAAACAATTTCCAACTGAGCCGGGAAGGAAAATTGCAGGTATTGCGGGACTTGGACCGAGAAAAAGAGACTTTCTACTCTGTCGTTGTCAAAGCCTCAAGCAACAGGAACTGGACACCTCCCCAGGGTCGCCGAGCAGCCAGGATCCAAGCCATGGACCTCAGCACTGACCCTACCCTCCAAGAAGTACGGATCTTTCTAGAAGACATTAATGACCAGCCTCCCCGGTTCACCAAGTCAGAATACACTGCAGGTAAGGATCCTTCTGCTTGGATGTTGCTGATCTAGGATGAAAGGAGTTTTCTGGAAAGTCGTGGAATACTTAATATAGCACGAGAAAAAGTATGTGGTAGGTGTGCTGTGGATACAATTTGAGGATAGAAAAAAGACCATTTGTTTGGTGAAGGTATTCAATCATGA
This sequence comes from Intellagama lesueurii, assembly GCA_037013535.1. Lineage (NCBI taxonomy): Eukaryota > Metazoa > Chordata > Lepidosauria > Squamata > Agamidae > Intellagama > Intellagama lesueurii. The sequence goes on along the minus strand of JBAJHW010000003.1, from coordinate 176,000,088 downwards.
GTTAAGAATTAAAGGGAAATCTGCATGGTACATATTCTTCATCATTAGAACTGAAATCACATTAGAGTTCATGGGTCAAGATTTAGGCAGACTTTCATGTCTAAGAAATTGGACAACCAAGGAAAGCCCGTGTTTAGCTCCCAAAGGCTAATTACAAAACAAAAAGAAAATTTACTTTGCAAAGTAGGTAAAGTGAGAAAAGCTCCTGCTGTAACAATCACATGCTTCTTCTAATGACAAGTTACCTGTAATATCTGGGCCCTTGGAAAACACTCCGATGTTACCTCCTTCACTTTACTGTCTGTAACAATCCAGCAGGAAAACCCTGGAAAATATATTCAGTGTGATTGTCCAGAGTTAAATAGTTCAGTCCTGTTGCTTTTATGCCCATTTTCTTTATAATACTCAGCTTAGAGTCACAAGGAATATTAAAGTTTTGATTTACACCTTATGCAGTGTCATGTTTAGCATGATTAGGCGAACAGAGAAAAGAGAGGGGTAGAAGAGCAGAGCCAGATAGCAAAAGAGTAGTTTTCCAATATGTGACTTTTTGGACTGGTCAGAAGCAAGGGTCATTTGCTCTTCTGTGATGTGCTAGGCATTGGTACGACAAAGCTATGCATGTTGCATGAAAGCTGGAGCACTGGGTGGCCCATCTTTACTGTGATGTACAGTGAAATCTCTAGATACTCTTTGCCAACAATGAGTTCTGTCTTTATCGGTCTGCCTCTTTGTCTTTTTCTTTGTCACTTTCATTTCCTCATTCCCCACTGCCACCTGCTGGAAGGGGTTGCAACTGATGCAAAGGTGGGTTCCGAACTGATCAAGCTTGTTGCACTGGATGCTGATGTGGGGAACAATAGCCTAGTCTTATACAGCATTTTGGGGATACGCTACATCAAGCAACATTCAAACGATTCTGAAGAGGTGGCCAACATTTTCAGCATTGGTAAGAATAGTATTAGTATGTGTGAGAGCCTGTATTAGTCATGCAGTCCAGTTCTTGTGGTACATGTATAAAGTGATATGCTGATTCGCTTGTCCAGAAGCAAGATGTGCTATACTGACAGATCCACGAGCATTCAATTCAACATCCATCAGAAGTTTCCTTTGGCCTCTGAGGTTATGCAACAGCTGTGTTTGTGGCAAGAGGCTAGCAGAGACAAAGGGTTGTCATAAAGCAAAGATTGCTTGCTTTGACTGAGGGAAATGGGAGAATACAACACACTGTGGTTGTAATGACATTTTTAAAAAGTCTTTCTGATGCAGTGCAATGAAAATTCTTTATGTTTTGTTCCTCTTCAAACAGACCTTGATTAGCACAAAGATAAAGGAGACACTGGCCCAAATCATGTTGCTTACCACAGTAAATTGCATTAGAGTAGGGCCATTGAATCAATGGGGATTTAGTGAGTCAACTCCACCGTAAGTTCCATTGATTCACACAAGCCTACTCTAACTGTGGCTTACTTTAACATAGTAAATCCCAAAGTAGGCATTTCACAGTGCAAATTTAGGGGTTACATACTGTGACGATCGCCCCACGTCACCCCTCTCACTCATATCCAGGGGCTCATTTGCATGAGCCTATGAGAGGAGTGGAGGGGCGGAGTCAGTGGATATAAGAAGGTGTGACAAGAGGAGAGAGAGAGAGAGTACAAGAGAGCAGAGAGAAGCAGAGAGATAGAAAGACAGAGAGATAGTGGGAAGAAATAATAATAGAGATAAGCTGGTACAGATAAATAGATAGAGCAGGTGGTGAAGGTGGCAAGATATATGATATTTAAATGATTTGATTGTATGAACTGAATAAAGAACATCTGTGATTCCAATTTAATTTAATACACTTCAATAAATAAGTTCTGTTGGCAGTAAGTGTCTGACTAAAGTCTATTACATTGTGGATAAAGGAGATCCACTGGTGGCAGTGTGAAAAAGAGGTAACGTCACAGTAGAGATCTGCTGGTGGGATGACATAGCGTGAGCGCCTTGTTTGGTGAAACAAGCAGGGGCCACGTGGTAAACGTCACACATACCTATTTGCTTCGCCTTTATTTTTAAAAGGGACCGTAAAACGCCATGCTCTTCCAAACTAACCCATCAGAGAGATGGCTAGCCTAGAATCTTTTCACCTGATATATCACATTTTTCACCTGCAGTGCAGTTTTTAGACAGGAAGGTGATCAAACATGCAATCTTCCACTTCCAGTCTGAAGAGGTTAGTTTCAACATGGGTGTAGGATCAGAGGATTCTGAACATGCAGGTTGGCTTTAAATACTGCCCTACTGTTGGTTCTTCTCAAAGGTAACCTAGATGGAATCCTTCGAACCTTTGACCTCTTCACTGCATACAACCCTGGCTATTTTGTGGTGGACGTGATTGCCTCCGACCTGGCTGGTCACAATGACACTGCTGTTGTAGGAATCTACATCCTGCGGGATGATCAACGGGTAAAGATTATAATCAACGAGATCCCAGATAAAGTGCGGCAATTTGAGGAAGAGTTCATCAGCCTGTTGTCAAATATCACAGGGGCCATTGTCAATACAGATGATGTGCAGGTAACAGTCGGTGATGGGGCGGGCTGGAAGATACACTTCTTTTCTCATAAGGCTTTAATTTGTTCTCGTCCTTGCTGCGATTCAGAATGATGGACCAGAACATGTCTTTTTCTGGTGGGAATGCCTTAGAGGTGCTATCACACAGAATAATGCCTGCTAATATTGTGTAGTTGGGGAGACAGAAGAAGGAACATCTTTTTCCTTTCTTTTTTTTCTTTCCTATAGTTCCATGTTGACAAAAAAGGCCGTGTGAACTTTGCCCAAACAGAATTGCTGATTCATGTGGTGAACCGGGAAACTAATCGGATTCTGGATGTAGAACGGTAAAGATGATGTACCTATATATATGTTTGGAATTTGATCATAGAAAGAAATACACAAATGAATTCATATGTGAGGTGAGATTTGAACTGAGTACTTCTCGGTTTACACTTTTGCTGCATCATAACATCTCTTTCTCTGCAGAGTTATCTTTGCTAAGATGGCTCCCCCCCCCCTCCAAGCCTCAGCCTTGCATAGGTTCCCAAACTTTTTTGCCCCGTAGACCACTTGCCGACTTATTTGTTTTCCGTAGACCCCCTGCAAAGCTTTGATACAAGTCTAAACTTGCACCCCCAATTTTTTCTCTCTCTGACATGGACCCCCTGCAAGTCAAAATCGACCCCTGGGGGTCCATATAGACCACTTTGGGAACCTATGTGGGTCTAAACTGATGTAGAGATGAAGATATAGTCTGTTTTACTGCTAGCTCTGAAGAGAGATAAATTGGTGTCCAGCAGTATTTCACATTGAACAGACATCCTGCCTAACCATCTTTGCATATGTTTGAAGTCCATAATTGTCTAGCAAGGAGAGACAATAGTCCCAGGATGTAAAAAAGGGTATCAGTATTTTTATTCAAAGATAAGAGCCCAACGCGTTTCGGCTAATATATTTTCAGCCTTCATCAGGGGCTATAATGTAATAGATAAAACAGAAAAAGCATATATGTGAGCTTCTTACTTACAAGGGACAAAATATACACATTATTTTAAAATTTAAAACATTTTATATAGGCATTAATACAATAATGTAATTGTTACAGTTTATAATAGGTATTTAAAGTAATTCACAGGAAGAATAGAACCAATTCATGAGTGAACGTAAGAAGTCATGGTACATACCACTAATATTGCACTTGTATTGAATATGTCTTTGAGGATTTTTTTAGGGACAGTTTTCCACTCCTTTTCGGATAAATGGTGCCGTAGCGGCAGGAGAAGAACAGTTTTATAGATAAAAGTTTACACAGCTGTGCACAAGGACGAACCGGTGTGTTAGAGCTCCCTGGCTAATTAGCCCATCGGGAAAATGTGTGAGGGACATACTGTAGGACTCTTTATTGAGGCCAGCAGGAGTTAGTGAATTCAGCTTTAATATCCAGTCTGTTTCTTTTTTAAGAAGGATCTTTTCATGATGTATGGGGACAACTTCTAGGATCCAGAATTTTAGATCTCTTGCTGAATAGTTGTGCTGAATAAAATGACTTACAAGGGGAGTTCCCATTTTTTTGTTTCTGATGTTACTTAGGAGTTCCCCTATACAAATCTTAAGGGGTCTAGATGTTTTTCCCACATACAATTTATTGCAAGGGCACCTGATGGCATATATTACCCCTTTACTGTTGCAGTTTGTAAACTAAGTCAAGGTATATCTTTTGCCCTGTTGGATATCTGTAAATTCTGTCATCCTGCTGCTGTTTTTACAGTAGACACAATGCCCACATGGATGGTGTCCTGTTTGGGGGGGAGTATCTTTCCAGATATAGCCTGGTTTTTGTTGTTTTTCTTTAAAAACACTACTAACCACAATGTCAGCAAGGTTTTTAGTTCTTTTGAAAGAAATTTGTGGGTTTTTTAGGCAACCTGGTATATTATTCAGGATATGCCAATGGGTTTTGATACTGTTTTGTAGTTTATCAGTGACATGGTTGTATGTGAGGATGCAATTAATACAGTTTTCTGGATTTTTATTTTGTTTATACAGAAGATCATTTCTTCTGGCCTGAATAGCTTTGGTAAAGTTTTTATTAATGACATGTTCTGGATAGCCTTCTGCTAACAATTGCTTTTTTAATAGATGAGATTCTTGTATAAAATCTTCTCTCTTAGTGCAATTCCTTTTGATTCTGAAGAATTGCCCATATGGAAGGTTATACAGTATCTTAAAGGTTTAGGATGAGAACTGTCAAATCTTAAGTGAGAATTGCAATCTGTTTTTTGTGTGTGTGTGTGTTTTTTTGGTTTTTTTATAAAGGGTGGTATATAATTTGCCTGCCTCTTTTTTATTGTCAGGTCCAGAAAATGGATCTCTGTATTATGATATTCCATGTCAAACTGAATGTTGTTATTTAAAGAATTCACCCATCTAAAAAATGGTTGTATTAAATTCTCTTGACCATGGCAAATTATAAAGATATCATCAATATACCTAAACCATTTTATCAGATGTTTGTTGAAGGGATTAGATTGAGAGATAACATTTTTTTCAAATAATTCCATATAAAGATTGGCTATTTCTGGAGCCATGGGGCATACAATGGCTACTCCTTTTACTTGCCAATAGAATTGATTTTCAAATTTAAAATAATTCTTTTTAAGGGCTATTTCTGCTAATGAGTATAAAAATGAGTAGGGTGGTATTTTTCTGTTCTTTTGTTTAAAGTTTCGTAAATGAAAACTAATGCCTCTTCTTGGAGTATATTGGTGTAAAGAGAATTGACATCCATGATGAACAATATGTCATTATGATGGGTTCTATTTTGTTAATGAAATCCCTAGAGTCTTGAATGTATGATGCTATGTAAGGTATAAAAGGTTTTTAAAAATAGTCTACAAATTTAGAAAGGGGCTCTAAAACAGAGTTAGATCCAGACACAATGGGTCTCCCAGTTATTGGATATTGTTCTTTATGAATTTTTGGAAGGGTATAGAACACAGGTATCCTAGGGTTACTGTTTAATAATATATATATATTCTGTATTACTAATATATCCTAGACTTAGGCCTTCTTCTAGTGTGAATTTAATTTCTTTAGTGATGTCTAGAGTGGGATCATGTGTACATACTTTGTATTTCAAAGTATCTGACAATTGTCTAAGGGCCTCTTGTCTATAGTCTGCTGTATTTTGAATAACAATGGCCCCACCCTTATCTGCTCGTTTTATAATAATAGATGGATCTTGGGAAAGAGCTCTGAGGGTATATGTTTCGATTTTACTCATATTGTGCCAGGGAGATTTGACAGATTTTTCTAGGTCTTGTAAAACTAATCTCTCATAAGTAATAATAGAAGCTTCTGGATTACCTGGAGGCATAAATGACGACTGACTCTTGAAACTAGTTTTCTGTGTATTAGTCAAAAGCTCTCATTTGCCAAAATATTGTCGTAAGTTTATATTCCTGAAGAAATGAAATAGGTCTAGTCGAGTCTGTATAGGGTCATGTCAGGAATAGACTGGATATTAAAGCTGAATTCACTAACTCCTGCTGGCCTCAATGAAGAGATAGACTATATCCCTTTGCTTTAGTCCTACAGTATGTCCCTCACACATTTTCCCGATGGGCTAATTAGCCAGGGAGCTCTAACACACCGGTTCGTCCTTGTGCACAGCTGTGTAAACTTTTATCTATAAAACTGTTCTTCTCCTGCCGCTACGGCACCATTTATTCGAAAAGGAGTGGAAAACTGTCCCTAAAAAAATCCTCAAAAACATATTCAATACAAGTGCAATATTAGTGGTATGTACCATGACTTCTTACGTTCACTCATGAATTGGTTCTATTCTTCCTGTGAATTACTTTAAATACCTATTATAAACTGTAACAATTGCATTATTGTATTAATGCCTGTATAAAATGTTTTAAATTTTAAAACAATGTGTATATGTTGTCCCTTGTAAGTAAGAAGCTCACATATATGCTTTTCCTGTTTTATCTATTACATTATAGCCCCTGAAGAAGGCTGAAAATATATTAGCTAAAACGCGTTGGGCTCTTATCTTTGAATAAAAATACTGATACCCTTTTTTACATCCTGGGTCTATCATCTCTCCTTGCTAGACAGCTTCAGTGGATGTACCAGTCTTTTTTGTTTTTGAAGTCCATAATTGGACAAATTCTCCTTTGTTATACAGAGATAGACTTTTAGCCCAAGGTGGTAGGTAGCATTTGTTTAGCTTCAGTGACAGTGACTGAGGTAACGTGGCACCTGGCACTAGTATTTGTGGGTGGCCATCCCAAGGGAGTCCTGGAAGTCTTCAACTATGAACTGGGTCTTCTCTGTGGTGGCTGCCTGTTTATGGAATTCATTACCAGTGGAGGTGTGTCAGCCCCACCATCACCACCACAACCACCAATCTTTAGAAGGCAAATAAAAACATCGTTCTTCGAACAGGCTTCTGAGAACCTTGTGTATATATCACTGTATGCAATGTAGCCAGTATGCGGTTTGTAATCCTGAAGACAACAGGACATTTTTCTTTGTCCAAAGCTTGATCTTTTATTGTTTTATTAAGTTTTTACTTGGAAACTAAACTTGTGAAGTTTTTTGAGCTAATTCAGTCTGTTTGGTCTGGGATTGGTCATCTTTTTCTATGATGCAAGAAACCAGAATGGTTTTCAATCTTCTCCCTATTTGATTTAATTGTTTAATTTATATAATTTACACTATTGCTGTTGCCATCGGACGTTTTTGCATGTATTGTTGTCTAGATAGTTTTTTGGGGTGTGTGTGTGTTGTTTTTTGTTTGTTTTTTTGTTTTTTAATCCTGTGGGCAAGATAGAAATTTAAACAAACAAACAAACAAACGAAGCATTTATTATAGTTAGACAGGTGTTGAAGTCTTTTTACTTTGTAGCAAACACTCTGGTGGTCATGACAGGAAACAAGTATGTTATCCAATTACCAGTTCACCATCAAAGTACTTTGGGATTGCTATCCCATAGTAGACATTTTCTGTTTTTGTGAACCTAGCTATGCCAATATGCCTCACTTTTGAGCATTGTTGGAAAAAGTAGCAAACATAATTTGGATGATTAATGCTGTAAATCTCCTGAAGCAGTTAAATGGAATGAGATTTTGCTTCTAGTGTCTGTTATACCTGGATACTGAGGACTGATCATTGTGGTCATAAGCAGTTTTCAGAAGTGTGTATTTTTAGCCTTGAAAAAGCAAATCAATCTTTTTTCCCCCACACTGTCCTTAGAGTAATCCAGATGATTGATGAGAATAAAGAGCAGCTGCGGAATCTCTTCAGGAACTACAATGTCCTGGATGTGCAACCTGCCATCACTACGAGGGCTCCAGATGACCTGTCAGCACTGCAGGTAAGAGGGAAGGAGGAGTCCTTTTATCTCTTAAGCATAATTTACTTCAAGCTCTTACATGCTTGAAGAGGTTTCCTGCAATGATGTTTTGAATTCAGCAGCATTCAGAGAAACTGCTGCTGTTATTAAGTGCCATCAAATTGCTCTCAGCATAAGAAAGCCCTATCAATTAGTAACTACCAAAGGGTCGTATTATTAACAGCCTTCCTCATGATTTGCCGAAAAATAACTGTGGTTTTTTTTATTGAGTTGATCCAAAGTTTCCTAACATTACTGTCTTTTCCAGTGAACATTGTCCTCTCATAATATTTCTAAAGAATGAGGCCAGATGTAGTGCAAGCAGTTAGGAGCTGGAATGTATAGTATGATTGAATAATATTAATTAGCCTCCATGGAAAACCTATTAACATAGCCATCATTTCAAGTCTATGCTCTAACTACTGATGCTGAAGAAGATGAAATTGAAAGCTTTTATGCGAGCATCCAAGAGGAAATTGATCATGTATCAAAACAAGACATGCTTATAAACGTAGAGGACTGGAATACAAAACTTACAGAGTTCTGCGAAGGCGACAATCTGCTTATTATAAATACATGCTTCAAGTAACCAAACAGATGGTTGTGCACATGGACATCACCAGATGCCAATATAGAAATCAAATAGGCTATGTAATTGGAAGCAGGAGATGGAAAAGCTGTATTCTCTCTGCCAAAACAAGGCCTGGAACAGATTGTGGTACTGGTCATGAACTGTTAATATCCAGCATCAGAGCTCAGCTGAAAAAGAAGACAAAAAGAGTCCTAGTGGCAAAATATAAATAAAATATATAAATTTAATTTAATTTAATTTAAGTGTAATTTAAACAACATTCCTGATGGATTTAAAGTGTGCCTTAGTAACAGATTTGTATTACTAAACTCAACTGATCATGAACCAGAAGAACTGAATTGAAACCAGATATATTATTAGAGGAGAATACAAAAATACAATTCCTGTAGTAAAAAGAAGAGAAAACCTTAGATGAATGATGGAAGAAACAGTTAAAATGGTAAAGGACAGGTGGCAAACAAAAGTAAAAGGTGACAGAAATAGGGTCAGAATCCTGAATGAATCTTTTCAGTGACTGTCATGTAGAGACAAAGAGAACTATTACAAGAATTATTACAATAACTATTGAAATAGAAGAGAACAACAAAAGAGGGAATACAAGAATCCCCTTCCAGAAGATCCAGGGAAATACAAGGAACACTGAAAGACCAAAAGGGAAGCACCCTGTCTGACCAGGAGAAAAGAAAAGGAAGGTAGAAACAATATACTGAAAACTTATACAGAAGAGATTAAAGAATGACAAACTTCTTTGAAGAAAAATCCTATGATGAAGAACCTTCAGTTCTAGAAAGTGAAGTGAAAGCTGCTTTGAAAGCACTGGGAATGACCAGGGGGAGATGGAATACGAATAGAATTGTTTCAAGCTGGACAGTAAAGAAAGATGACAGGGGGAAAAATTGGTTTATGTGAAATATGGTGGTGGAGGAGAGCTTTGCAGATAATCTGGACTGCCAGAAAGACAAACGAGTGGGTCCTAATAAAAATCAAGTCTGAGCTGAGTCTCCTTAGGAAAAAATGATAAAACTGAGGCTGTTCTACTTTGGACACATAATGAGAAGACAACATTCTCTGGCAAAGACAATAATGCTGGGAAAGGTTGAAGGCAGCATGAAAATAGAAAGACCAAATATGAGGTGGATTCATTCCCTAAAGGAAGCCACAACCTTGAGTTAACAAGTAGAGATGGGGGTATTCGTATACGAATATCCACGCACAGGCGGCGTTAATGAGGGTCCTGCCCCATTGGGCCGTACGGTCCACTCACCAATCCGCTGCGGACACGGACGGCGCGATTCTATGAATGGCTTCGCAGCGCGTGTTCCGCTCGCCACTGTTTGACCTTGCAGCGAGGCTTGTCCTCCCACCTCCTGCCAGGAGTGGCGAGTGGATCACGTGCTGCGGAGCCATCCGTAGAATCGTGCCATCCATGTTGGATCGGTGAGTGAACCATCCGGCCCCATGGGGCTGGACCCTTGTTAACGCCACCTGTGCGGGGATATTCATTTTCGTATACGAATACCCCCATCTCTATTAACAAGACCTGAGAAGGGCTGTTGAGGACAGGACATTTTGTAGGTTGCTCATTCATAGGGTCACTATGAGTTAGAGGCAACTTGACAGCATGTAACAATAACAGCAGCATTGTAGCCTCAGCTTAGTCATTTTGTGACAAAGTTTAAGTTTGTTTTCATGTAGAATCACTTATTTTAGCAGCCCATTGTATCTATAGAAGTCTTTTCCAACAGCACATTTCAGATAGATTGATGTTTTTCCATTAGCTTTCTTCCCTATCCAACTTTCACAGCCAGAGTTTAAAGGCTGCCCGAACAAAAGTTCATATTTCTGTAATCAGTATATAGGAGTCGAAGATTATACCGCTCTGCCTGTTGACTTTCTACCTGTCATACAGCAGTTAAATATATAGGGGATCTTATTAGGAAACAAATTGACACCTTTATATTGACTCTTCTGCAAAAGCAATATACATACACTTTCTAATACTGTAACAAAAATAAGATTTATTGCAGGAATCTGCTGTTTCCTAGTTGGTGGGTGTCAAAGGGAGGAGAGACATGTGAAATGAAGTATCACTATAGATGAATTGTGCTGATCACTAAATGATGAAATCATCATTCAGTATGTGTTTATATTCTCTAACAGTGCCCTTAGGATGAGTACAGCTCAGAGCTAGATATTGAGTGAGATATTGATATCCCACAGTTATGGCAATTGTTCATAGTACATTGGTGGCCAAGCAATTTTCTAGAAATTCCATCCCTACTGTAATAGTTTGTTTTTTGTTTTGTTTTGTTTTTTTGTTTTTTCTTTTGTTTCTTGTCATTTCTAGATGGCAATAATCATTCTGGCTATTCTCCTCTTCCTGGCAGCCATGTTGTTTATCCTCATGAATTGGTACTACAGAACAGCGTGAGTAGCTTTCTGTGCTGGTGCAATGATACCCTTCAGACTTCAAAATCTTGTAAATGTGGAAGCCCTGATTCAGAGATTCACCGAAACAACCATATATCTCTTCCACTGATCCCCAATGAGAATAGTTCACTGTGGGAGAGTAATTGGGGGAGATGCATACACTGAGTTTCCCCTTCCACAATCTGAGGCAGACCGCGCATCTCCTTGTCAGTGATTTAAGGTGATGTACTATGTTTAAATGTGTGCCCCATTCTGCTGCCAAAAATCAGGTCTTTATCATGACTCATGATGAAGTTGGACTTGAATTGGGGGGTGGCGGGTTAGAATGGAGCCTGCACTACAAGCTGCTGAATGTGTATACCCCTGGATCAGGGGTCCTAAGCGGAGTTGCATTGGGAGAGATGCAGCAAGCTCCTTGCTGGTGCAGTGGGAGGAAATCTTTTTCCTGATGTGTCAATATTCTATAGATTGATTCCAGAAACTGTAAACTTGAGGTCCCTACTAGTGTAACCTTTGATAGAAGCATATCCTTTCTACAGCATTTGGTTTAGAGACATTTAGGATTGCATCATTCAGATTTTGGGGGCTTCCACTCTGACAATGGAGCATTCAGGGTCTGACAGTTCCATCTGACAGACCCACGCCTACAGACATCTATATGTGGTGCCCCAAGCAAGCACCAGGGCAGCTTCCTTTTCTAACAGAAAGGCTTCATAACCATGAAGCTAGGCCATGGAGCCTTCCAGCTAGGCCTTTCTCCAGTTGAGTCACATTTAGGTTTCTGTACGTGTGGGTCTATAAGGTGGAACTACCAGAATGGAGAATTGTGTTGCAGTCCACAAAATCGGAATACCATATCCCTACAAGTCACATCAGTGAGATGTGAGAATACTGTTCTGCTTATAAAGGGGAAAAAACACAGTCTCAGCAGGAAAGGTTCTCAGTAGAGATGGGGGTATTCGTATACGAATATGAATATCCCCGCATAGGTGGCGTTAATGAGGGTCCAGCCCCATGGGGCCGGACAGTCCACTTACCGATCCACCGCGGACGGCACGATTCTACGAATGGGACCGCAGCACGCGATCCATTCGCCACTCCTGGCAGGAGGCGGGAGGACAAGCCTTGCTGCAAGGTTGAAGAGTGGCGAGCGGAACGCACGCTGCAGAGCCATTCGTAGAATCGTGCCGTCCGCGGCAGATTGGTGAGTGGACCGTCCGGCTCCATGGGGCTGGACCCTCGTTAACGCCACCTATGCGGGGATATTCATATTCATATATGAATACCCCCATCTCTAGTTCTCAGCCATTTGAAGACAGAACATAAAGCAATGCATGAGATGATTTTTTTTTCAGAAAAAAACACATAGTCCTCACTTCACTTATAAGTAAACTTTACAAAACAATTCCCGAGTTCCATTTTTCCAGTTGCTTACTTCTGTTAATTTGTTTTGCAGACACAAAAGAAAACTGAAAGCAATTGTGGCTGGTTCCACAGGTGAGAGATAATTAATGTCTTTTTCTTTTCTGGCCCGTAGAGAAACATAGTTACGTTGAATGTGGGAAGGTAGTCGTGACTTACTGTATGACACTGGTGAATAAGGCCAGCAGCCTGACACAGGTTGCTTCCACTCTGTAGATCCTTACTAGTGCAGAAGTGTTGCTTTTCTACAATCAGAACCTACATGCCGGTTCATTATTGCGTCAAATAATGTTTGTCCCCCATGATCAATATCATTATTTAAGTATTTGCTTTATTTATATCCCGTCATTCTCCCAGAATTGCAACTTACAAATCTTTCTATACTTTCTACAAATAATTATTCCTTTTCAGGAAAGATCCCTGCAACTTTATTTGAAAGTTTCCATGGTGCAGCTTCTAACCCTAATGTATCTGGTTTAGCATAATGCCAGTGTCATTAGTGAACAGGCACTTAATTTGTGATTTTCTTTTCCCTGTGGAATTAATTGATTTTCAGACATTTTTATTTTTATCTCTTACTGCAAAATAGAGCTATAAAAGAAGGGAATGAGAAATAATGAGATGAAATCTGTATTTAAAGCCATCTTCTCATAGCGGATGCCTGAATAATTATGATGTAACTAAGAGGCTGTTCATTGATAATGCTGCAGATATATTGCATAGAAGCAATAACGGAGCAGAAGTTGCAAGGAGGAAGCTACTAATTAAAGGCACAGTAGTTACGGGGGGAAAACCCTCAATAGTACACTGTCAGTCTGATCAGGCTGATGCTCCACTTGTGTTTTAATTTTTAAAATTGCCACAAATCAGGTCTGAAAAAAGATGGGTGGACAACACAGAAAACACTGGAGTGCAACAGGTTGGCAACAACATCATCTGGATTCTCCATAAAAAGTGAGTGAATGAAAGGTGTAAATTCCAGGCTAAACTGCTAGCGTGGAAGCAACCAGACAGAGGTTAAGCTGTGAAGCTTTCCTTGGCATGTTGATAAGGAGTGGGGAAAGATTCACTGCTAAGTTTCTGTGTGCCAGGCTGCTGTTAAAGACGAAGACCCCCAAGGCCTGTAAGGAGATGCCAGAGTCTGAACTCAGCTGATGGAGATAGTTCTCAGTAAACCTTGCACTTTTCTTTACAGGTAACCGAGGTTTTATGGACATCATGGATATGCCAAATACAAATAAATATTCCTTTGATGGGTAAGCTCTTGTGAGAAACATTTAGCACTGATTAACACTGTTTTAGACATATTACATGGAAGTCAAGTCCCATTTATTGCACCTTGCTTCATTTGAAATAGCCAATCAGGACTTAAGAATGTTATACAACCAAAACTGCTCCCAGTGCCCCAATTCATTTAAACTGGGTGACTAGATAAGAATTTTTAAGCACTCCGCCCCCCTCAAAAAAAGGAGCGAGGTATACATTCAAGGAACCAGTTTGAAAAAAGGGAGCATCGGAAACCTGACTGCATCTCTGAGAGGAGCATTCCTGTTCTTGTTGGTGCTTGGTGGGTCTGTGGACCTCACAGACTTTTGAAGAGAAATTGAGGGCTGTAGAAATTACCCTTTGCTTCTTATACAGGATTTCTTTGTGTAAGCATTCCCCCCCCTCCCCCGGAGAAATGTCACAGGAAGTCTCAAGATTTCTTGGACATTTCATGATCTTTTTTTTTGGGGGGGGGGGGAGAAATTCCAAACTATGAAGGATTATTATAATTCCTGTGAAGCGCTGGTTCCCAACCTTGGGTCACCCAGGTGTCCTTAGACTGCAACTCCCAGAAGCCTTCACCGCCAGCTGTGCCAGGTGGGTTTTCTGGGAGTTCCAGTCCAAGAACACCTGGGTGACCCAAGGCTGGGAACCAGCGCTGTCAGGAATAGCTTCTTTCCTGCACTGGATTATTCACCTGGAGAGGGCACAAGAACTATGGAGATGATGCACAGGATTGTTATAATTCTTAAACAGAACAGCATTCTGCTTGTTCAGGATTTGCTGGAAATAGCATTAAGCTGGACTGAATTTGGCTGTTTCCCATGAGAGAATTTAACTATATATTATATATCCACAGATGTCTTAAACAAAAAATCTCAACAGCTTCTCTTGTTACTGAAAAGCTACTTGATAGGAAAATCTGGAGCAGGGAAAGGAGGGAAGGTGTTTAACCCTTTCCCCAAATGTCACTTTTCAACTCTAAATTCCCCCCTATTCTTGAACAGATGTACTGCACACACACCCCAGATACAACGATCAATGCTAATCATATGTCTTCACACCAGATCTTCCATTCAGATTTCAAAGCCAAGTGTGAAGGACAGTTGGTGCAAATGGAAGATTCCTGTGCATATAAACACTAACTTCACAGGAGGAGGTTTTCTCAAAATTGCCACAGGGGAGGAAATGGTTAAGTTTTTTAGTTGCATAGCACTTTTGACGCTGTTGATTATCACACAGATAAAATCTGGACATTTTATCAGTTATGTGTGTAAGATACATACTTTAAAATGTGAGTTCGCTATAATTGCATGGATCATGTTTATGTTTACATTTAATATATTTTTAGTGTGCATAGAAATATAAGGTGTGAAGTGACCCACACTGAAGTGACTATCTGAAACACTTGGCCATTACGTTAGATCCTGAGCCAATTTATTACGGCTCTTTATCCTTGCAGAGCAAACCCTGTCTGGCTGGATCCTTTCTGCAGAAATCTGGAACTGGCAGCACAAGCTGAGCACGAGGATGACCTGCCTGAGAACCTCAGTGAAATCACAGACCTGTGGAATAGTCCAGCCAGGACTCATGTGAGATGGCACCTTCTACCTTTTAGGACTGCCAATTGCAGCGTAGTCAAAAAACGTGTCGGCTTAATTCTTTCTGTAGTCTATGCCAGCCTAAATCAAGCAAATCCACATGAAACAACAGAAGCAGACATTACTAAGGATGTACACAGGGAAATTTTTCATGTTTGTTTTGTTTTGGTTTCTTTCAGGGGTGCCCCCCCTCTCTCTCTTTTTTTGGTGCGTTATTCTTTTACTTAACATAAAAGGTACTGCCTCTCTTGGGATTTTTTATTTTGTTTTGCACGAGGCACATCTCCTGGCATTAGTCTGAAAAAAGCTCCAATGATCTCTTTAATAACCATACCAAAAAATAGGGGCAAGGCAGGCAACAAACAATCTATGCAGTTTAAAAGCATGCAACAGTACAAGAGAAAGAAAAATCATCTACAAACCCACCAAAATATAGGTCTTAAACAGAGGAAATCCACAGTAAGTTAGCCAAATAACCAGTGTTTTTTAAAAAAATCAGTCTAATAGGGAGATTGCACACATCTGCACACACAGGGGGGGGGGGGGGAAGAAAAACAACACCCCACATAGAGAGCCCACTTTTACAAAAAAAACAAGACAAGAAGGAAAGCAAATAAAAGCAAAAAAAAAAAAAGTCCATCAAAGCCCCTCCCAACCAAAACTACTAGAATATGGGGAGATTTCTCTCCTCCCACCACTAAATGCTTTCTCTTGTCTTTCTTTGCATTCAAGCAGGCACCAGCAAAAACTGCCCAAGAAAGGAAAGGATGCCCCCCCCCCGAGGAAAAAAACAGAAAGGGGGGAAATCCCCAAAGACATATAAAAAATAATGCCAAGGAGGCATGCAGGCACAGATAGGTTGTGTGGCAGCAGCAAAAATAATCCAAAGAAATTAAAGGGGGTCTCCTCCCAAACTGAAGCCAAATGCAAAAGCCTATGAAGCAATGAACAAAACACCCTCCTCACTACGTTCAAGGCCCTTCAACAGATTCAAGATTCCCCTTCCCTGGAAGGTTCTGATGGGTTTCAGATAGCCCTCATGGGTCGCAGTACCATATCTTTGAAATAGCCCTTGCTCCATTATAGGATGAAAACATTATTAGGCAATAATTGACATACAAAGGATGAGAGAAAGATAAAGGGTGAAAAAAAACTTTGACCTACAAAGGGTGAAGGAATCTTTACACAAAAGAGTGAAACACAGGAGAACACAGAAGAAAGCTTAAAGAGTGAAAACACTTTCATATTCTTTTTTGTTAATACAAAATCATTCATTAATACAAATCCTTTGTTTTTTTAGAGCCTCAGTTTTGGAAACAAATAAAAGAACACAAAGATGAAATCAACAGCCTCTCATTATTATTATTTTTTGTTCATACTAACTCAAAAGACCCATTCTTAGATACCACTCGTCAAGCAACCACATCCCAGTGTACTAACGAAGCTATGACTTTGTTACCTCAACAGCTGCTGTGATACCTTTCAGTCTGATACAGCTGGTAATGATACACTTGACTGAGAATGAGATGCACTGCATTCTCTTTGTGCATCACCCATAAATCTGTGGCTCTAAGCTTGATTAAAAGGTGCAAACCCATGTTCATGGTTACTGCAATGTTATTCCACTTGATAGCATGTCTGCTTGGTAGTTCAATATTGCAAAGGGAGTTGCCCTTCAGAAAATGGTAGACAAAGGGCCAACAGAGGGCATCTGGGAAGCAAGCAGAGTTCTCAGAAGGATTCTGGTAGGGATATTTTAAATGTTTGCTTTTCCTTCAAACTATTTTAAATTTCTTCTTAGGGAACGTTTGGGCGAGAGCCATCAGCTTCCAAACCTGAAGATGATCGCTACCTGAGAGCAGCGATCCAGGAATATGATAATATTGCCAAACTGGGCCAGATCATGCGAGAAGGGCCCATCAAGGTAAATAATATCTGGTGTCCTGCATCTTGGTCCTGCAGTCTGCAGGTTGATGGCCAGTTCATACTTTTTGACATGGAGGTTTTGTGAGTTATTTGGTTCCCCCCCCCAAAAAAAAAATACACCAGCATCATCCTTTTAAAGCTCTCATTCCTCTGACTCTGTTTGGTATGCATATATGTTTAGATAGATATAGGTGTATACACACATAAATACAATATGTTTTCTTTAACCAGCTTTTCAGTCATGGAGGATAACTGGGAGGGATACCAACATGGAATGTGTTAAGACAAGGATCGTTTTTAAAAACAGAATTGGGCCAGAAGCATTTCTTCTAAACATCAGAAGCTTCTAGGATCATTGCCTTAACCTTTTTTTTTTTTAAATGTAGGGGAAATGCCTGCTTGACTTTGGAGTCCCCTAAACAAGGGAAACTTCAGGACTGATAGCATGTAATTTCTCCTGTTGCCCATTCCCTTCCCTCCTTCCAGGGCTCTCTCTTAAAGGTAGTCTTGGATGATTATATGCGGCTGAAGAGATTGCTTGCTGAACGGATGGTGAATAGAGCCACCACCAGTCAGGGGGACCAGTCCTCAGTCTCTGAGGTAGAGCCTGATTCTGCATGAGGTTCTTCAAACTGCTTGCTGTGCCCTCTGGGATGTGGTGTCTGTTCTTCAAAACTGCATTCTTCTGACTATACGTATGGTGTGGCGCCCACAACTATTTCTCCCTCTAGCTCTCAAGTCCCTGAACCTAAGAATGCTAAAGTTGTATAAAATACCAGAAGAGGTGTCTCCCCGCCTGCAACCAGTGATAATGCACACTGGCCACTGTCTGGGTATCCTTACACCTTGGTTTTTAAAAATTCATGTTCAGCATACTAATTCATGTTCTTCATACACTGCTGAGCTTGAGCCCCCTTGTAGTGTTAAATGTTGCTACTTATATTAGACGGCAAGCATGGGCTCCCTGTTCCATCCCTAGGAAGTAAGCTCATTTTTCAAAAATTGCATAGAAAAGGCTGCAGAGACATGTGGTGAAAGTTCTGGATCAATTACTCCTTCTCAGCAACGAAGGATGGAGACAGTGCAGTGCACAGTTTTGCAGGATGAAGGCAAGAGACTGTCAGACACAGATGGGAGTTCTTTTGAACATCAAAAGAGCTCCAAAGATGGGGAGTTTTAACAAAGACGAGGGAGTTTTGCAGATAAATGCTGAGGTGAGGCAGGCCATTTTTTGCTCGTGGCCTGATTTTGGAAGGTAGGCGGAAAAATGCCAGAAGGAAAAATGATTTTTTTTCCTCTGAGAATTCTTTATTGCTTGGCCTCTGGGGGGGAAAGGATGAGCATTCCAAAATGCATTGAAATCACTTTCCACTGCTGGAGTGCAACTAAATTTGTTTGTTTATTTATTTGGTTAAAATATTTTTATCCCGCCTTTCTTCTTAAAAAGAACCCAAGGCGGCTAATAACAGAACAATAATAGATAGACAGTAACGTAATACATAGCAGTTTAAAAACAGTAAACATAAACAGTAAATATAATACCTAAAGAAAATCAAAATTAGCATCAGTACACATGGACAAAACGACATAAAATTAACTAAACATGATTAAGGTAATTTAAAGGCAAGGTGGTGGAACAGTTCATATGAACACTGATACAACCACTGTGTTATGATGTTATAAGCTCCGGGAAGGGCTGTCTGAAGAGCCATGTTTTCAAAGACTGGTTGAAAATTTCCATTGAAGGGGCCAGGCAAATTTCAGGGAGGAGATTATTCCACTGATGGGAAGCAACCACTGAGAAGACCCAGTTTTGGGTCTTCTCTTTCTGGGCCTCTCTCGGGGTCAATATTCTCAACAGCTCGGCCTGGGAAGATCATGTAGGACGGGCAGATCTCATTGGAAGGAGGCATTCTGCCAGGTATCAAGGTCCCAGATCATTTAGGGCATTCTTCACTCTTCCACTAAAGAGTGAAGAATGTTAAGGGAACAACTGGTTTTTCTCTGATCATCTCTTTTTATGCTTTATTATGCCCTTTTTGTGTAGAATCAAGAAATGATGGACAAATCAGACTGTGTCCACATTCTAATGAAGCAAATGTGAGAAATTTCTTATTTACAGTGGTGCCTTGACTTACGAATGCCCCGACGTACAAACATTTTGACTTACGAACAGTTCCGTTCGCAAAATTTTGCTTTGACTTGCGAGCGGAGCTTTGACTTACGAACAAAAAAAGCGCGGGGAAAGCGGGAAATTGACTTTGGACTGCCTGGTACTGCCTGGTACTGTAATTTTAAAATGTAAAAATTAGTTTAAAAGGTGCTTGGTTTGGTTTAAAGCTGCTTGGTTTTAAAGGTGTTCTGTTTAAAAGGTGTTCGTTCCCTCCCTCCCTCCTTTCCTGCCCTTTTTTTTAACCTAAATCATCTTAGGTTAAAAAAAAAATCTCCCCCTAGTGGTAGAGGACAGATTAACCGGTTTTGCATTAGTTCCTATGGGAACTAATGCTTTGACTTACAAACGGCGCCTTGACATAAGAACAAAAAACATCCGGAACGGATTAATCGGTTTTCAATGCATTCCTATGGGAAATGCTGATTTGACTTACGAACGTTTTGACTTACAAACATCTTCTGGGACGGATTAAGTTCGTAAGTCAAGGCACCACTGTATTTCTCATAGTATCTGTACTTTGTATACCTTTTTAATCCAAGAACTGTAGTGCAAAATGCAGAGAAGCATACAGTCCAAAGGATAATGGTGCTTGTATCTGCATGTTAGCCCCACAGTGTAAATCAGATAATTTCACTTAAAAATGCAGACTGAACAAAATTCTCTCCCATTGCTACAGCCACATGCACACAAGTGGTGAGCCAGTAGTTGCTTGTAATGAATTGTGATCTTTGTCTAATCATAATGTCTTTTTTCTCATTATCCAGCCTCGTTCAGATGTTTCAACATTCTGCTCCATGGTCACCCAGTTGGTTACCACTCTACCCAAATGTCCTTACCTATCCTACTGGGGGGAAAACAAAACAACATCAAATATCTGTTTGTGTTAAACATCTGTTGTTGTTGGTTTTAAGATAACATTTGTTATAATCCCATCCTTCTCCAACATAAAGCACAGAATGGAATACAGTGAATTTTGGAGAGCCTACTGTCTAAATCAAGGATGGGCAATATGTGGGCTTCTCCGGTGCCCCCAGCACCTACTGAAATTTAAAGAAGACAAAAACATTGTGGCACCATAAAGACTAACTGCAATATTTTTATGTGAGCTTTCCTGGACTAGTCCATTTCCTCTGACTCAGAAAGCTCACAATAAAATATAGCAGCTAGGCCTTTAAGGTGCTACAATGTTTTTGTCTTCTTTTTAATTTTAATTTTGTTTTTGTCTGATGTTCTAGCACAGATTAACATGGTGCCCTCTTCTAAAACTACTACTAAAATTTAAAAACTGGAAAAATGTTTTAACTGAAGTAAGCCCTTAGTGGCCTCTAGGAAGCAAGGAGTCCATTTTTCCGTGTTTTGAGCACCTGAACTACCCCCAATCCCTCCTCACATCCAATTTAGTGTTAATTTTTGTCAGTCAGGCTGCAAGGGCTTCTTCAGTTAAAAGAATAAGAAACAAATGTGGAGGGTCGTGGAAATGGGAGTACTGCCCCCTTCCCATTCTATGGCACGGCATTTCTGCTCCCCCAGACCTCTGAAGGTTGCCCTCTTCAATCCAGATTCTAGACCGGACCCAGAACAGTCTAGCTGCAGAGGCAACACTTTTCAGACCATTCAATGCCAGCAACAAATTTTGCTTATTAAGAAGTTACTGTTCAAGTATTAACAAATATTCTCTCCACTTTATTTAATTACTTCATTTCCTTCAAGCCTGTTTTATAGGAAAGATCTCAGCATGAATTATGACATGAACAATGAATACCTAAATTCAGTGTTTGGTTCTTGTTGTTGTTATGTGCCATCAAGTCACTTCTGAATTTTAGCAACCCTAAAAATGAGAGATATCCATAATGTCCTCTCCTCAACAGCCCTGATCAGCTGTTCTAAACTCAAGGCTGGGGCTTCCTGTAGGGAGGCCCTCCATCTTGTATTTGATCTTCCTCTTTTCTTGCTGCCTTTAAGCTTGTCTTTTTCGGATAATCCTGCCTTCTCATGATGTGCCCAAAGTAGGATGGTTACATCATTTTTTGTCTCCAGAGATAGTTTAGGCATGATTTGTTTGTCTTTCTGGCAGTCCAAGTTATCCACAAAGCTCTCCCTAGCACCATATTTGAAACATACCTTTTTTTTTTCCTGTCAGCTTTCTTTATTGTCCAGATTTCACACCCATATATAGTAATTAGGAACACCAGAGTGTGGATGATCTTGGTCTTGGTTTTTAGGGACACATCCTTACACTTGATGATCTTTTCTAATTCCTTCATTGCGGCTCCTCTGAGTCTCTGTCTTCTTCTGATTTCTTGGCTGCAGCCTCCATTTGGATTGATGGCTGAACCAAAGTATACAAGATCTTTCAATTTCTTCATTGTCAATATTAAAGATGTGTAGTTCTTCTGTAGTCATGATTTTGGTCTTCTTAATGTTCAACTGCAAGTCTGCTTTGGCACCTTCTTTCACTTTCACTAAAAGTCACTTCAGGTGATTGATGCTATC
Source organism: Intellagama lesueurii (assembly GCA_037013535.1). NCBI lineage: Eukaryota > Metazoa > Chordata > Lepidosauria > Squamata > Agamidae > Intellagama > Intellagama lesueurii. The sequence continues at coordinate 175,978,239 of JBAJHW010000003.1, read as the reverse complement.
TGTCAGTAAGATGGCGTCATCTGCATGTCTTAAGTGACTGATACTTCTTCCACCAATTTTCACTCCTCTTTCATCTGAGTCTAGTCTGGCTTTCAGTATCATGTGTTCTGCACACGGATTTAACAAGTAAGGGGATAAAATGCTTCCTTGTCTGACACCTTTGTCTATAGGAAGCCATTCTGTCTCTCCATATTCTGTCCTAACAGTAGTTTCTTGTCCACAGTACAAGTTATATCAGGACAATCAAGTGCTGAGGCACAGCCATTTCTTTCAGAAAAACTCATAGCTTTTCAAAATCTACACAGTCAAAAGCAGTATAGACTGATTTTTCTGAAATGTTTTGGTATGTTCCAGCAGCCAGCAGATATTTGCAATATGATCTTGAGTGCCCTCATGCTTTTTGGAATCCACCTTGAACATCAGGTATTTCTCGCTCCTCATAAAAGTCTTTGTTGCAAAACTTTAAGCATCACTTTGCTTGAATGGGAAATTAAAGCAATGGTCCTATAGTTATATGTTCCTTGGCATCTTCTTTTGTGGGGATTAGAATGTATATTGAACATTGTGGGCCATTGTTTCGTTTTCCATATTTGTTGGCATTATCTGGTTAGGATTTTGACAGATGCAGTCTCTGTGACTTGAAACAGATTGTATTCCATCTACCTGTGATTATTTATTTCTTCCCAGTGCTTTCAGAATATCTTTCACTTCACCATCTAGAACTATGGGTTTTTCATCAAAGGATTCCTTTTCAAAAGAGTCTGTCATACTTTTATCTCTTCTATATATGGTTTTAGTATGCTGTTTCTGCCTTCTTTTTATTTTCTCCTGGTCAGATAGTGTGCTTCCCACTTGATCATTCAATGTTTCTCATATAGGGTTAAATTTCCCTTTGATTTCCTAGATCTTCTGGAAGAGATCTCTTGATTTTCCCCTATTGTTATTTTCTTTTTCTTTGCACAAGTTATTGTAATAGTTCTCTTTGTCTGTTTGTGTCAGGGTTCTGAGCCTATTTCTGTCACCTTCTACTTTTGCTTGCCACTTGTCCTTTACAATTTTAAGTGTTGCTTCCATCATACATCTAGGTTTTTCTCTTCTTTTTACTACAGTAATTGTATTTTTACATTCTTCCCTAATAATGTCTCTGGCTTCAATCCACAGTTCTTCTGGTTCACAATCAGTTGAGTTTAGTAATGCAAATCTCTTCCTTATGTGGACTTTGAATTCATCAGGAATGTTGTTTAAATTATTTTTGGCATGACAAATCTTTTAGTGTTCTTTTTCAGTTTTACTCTAATGTTTGGTATTAATAGTTCGTGATCACTGATCAGTACAACAATCCAATCCTGGTCTTGCTTCGGCAGGGAGAATACAGCTTCTCAATTTTCTGCTTCCAATTGCATAGTCTATTTGATTTCTGTATTGACCATATGGTGATGTCTACATGTGCAGCCATCTGTTTGGTTGCTTAAAGCATGTATTCACAATAAACAGATTGCTGCCTTCACAGAATTCTATGAATCATTTTCCTGCTTTTCTGATCCCTAGACCAAATTTTCCAACATTAGATTCTGCTTTGTATCCTACTTTTGCATTCCAGTTATCTAGGATTTTAAGCATGTCTTGTTTTGGTGATCAGTTTCCTCTTAGATGCTTGCATAAAAGTTTTCAATTTCATCTTCTTCACCAATGGTAGCTGGAGTGTAGACTTGAATGATGGTTATGTTGATAGGTTTTCCATGGAGTCCAACTGATATTATTTGGTCAGATTTTGCATTATAGCCCCTAACTGCCGGTGCTACATATGCCCTCAGTATTATAGCCACTCCATTTCTTCTGGATTTGACATTTCCAGAGCAGAATATTTTGTACTTGTCCGACTAAAAATATCTTATTCCAGTCTACTTTAGTACACTGACACCAAGCACTGCAATGTTTATATGTTCCATTTCTTGCTTTAACTTGAATCATACTTCTCACGTTTCATGTTCCCATTATATGCATTATGCAGCATTGAATTTTCCTTTCACTTTTGTGCGTGTCAGCCATTCATTGTCCTTTCAGATTTAATCTAGTTACACAGACCTATTCAGGCTTGTCCTTTGCTCTTCTCCAGCAGCTGATTGAATACTTTCCAGCCTGGGAGTATCATCTTCCAGCACTATCTCTTGTTTCATTTTTAACTGTCTCATCATAGATTTTTCATGGTAAGGAAAATCCAACAGGGGTTTACCATTCCTGCCACCTGTGCAGTACTAACAAAAGTTAGCTTGAGTGCTACTACCATTGTCTCTCCACCAGTGTAACCTTCAGCTGCTGCTGCTGCTGCTGAGTAGCTGCCTTGAAGAGGATGGATGCATCTTAGTATGGTGTCTGAGCTGTGACCTTTGTGCCTTGGGAAATTTTGCTAGGAATCCAGGCTCATAATGGAGTCTGGTCTCCTGACAGCATTGCTCCCAGCCTCACTGACACACTTAAACCCCTTCACCACATTAAAGTGTGCATCCAAGAAGGAGTTTGGTTCCTACCGTAATGCAAAGAAAATGACAGCCATAACATTGAAACCCACACTGTTTTGTTATTAAGAGCCCAATATATGCATGAATTTCCTACCTTGTTACAATGGTTTCTGCATTCATTTCAGTGGAAAAGGCACATCTGCTCAGGGGGGGCCACGTTTGCATACCCACTGGAAACGTTAAATTTATATTTTCTGGAGCAGGAGTGAAGAAGAATACTGTGATGTATTGATTTCAACTTGGGTTTCTTCCAGCTGATCCAGAATGATCTGGATGATGAGGAGGAGCAAAGAAGTCCAAGCCAAGGGAGCCTTCGTTTCCGGCATAAGCAGCCCATTGAGCTCAAAGGACCTGATGGGATCCATGTGGTCCATGGCAGCACAGGCACTCTCTTAACCTCTGACCTCAACAGCCTTCCTGAGGATGACCAGAAAGTGCTTGGCCGCTCCTTGGAGACACTGACTGCTGATGGTGGGGCGTACTGTGACAGGAATGCCCGCACCGAGTCCGCCAAATCCACCCCTATGCACAAGATGAGGGAAGTTATCATGGAGAGTCCGCTGGAAATCACAGAGTTATGACTAGAAGTGGCATCGCTGGTGTAGCACGCCAATAAAAGCCCAGGCCCACACAGACTGTCACTGCAGAAGGGAGAGCACTGACCAAGGGACAAACGTGGCAGAAGAGAAATCAAGAGGCTGAGGTCCCCAGTGCCTGCCCACCAAGCTGCTCCAGAGTAAACCTGACCAAGATCGCCAATTGTTCTGTTATGGCAGCCTTAGAGAGCCTAACCTCCAGTAGTGAAGACTCTCAGGACTGTTTGCTTTTACCAGGCAATCATACCATTAATTTCATACCTTTTTAATTTTCTTTTTTAATTAAAAGGTGTTTAAGGGGGGGAAAGCAGTGGGAGGCCCTGAGGTAAAAACCTATGGCTAGAATTGCAATAATCATGGTGCCATGTCCCATCAACAGAACCAGCTAGGTTCTCCACTATGTCCTGGATTATACCAGTATATTCTTCCACCCACCAACCCCCAAAGTGGTGGTGGGGAAAGAGGGCTGCAAACCAAATGCAGCTAACATTATCCTAGGACTATCAACTGATACACGGGGATTGTGTGACGAACTTGAGAAAGCTCCACAAATCTCTTTGGTATTAATCTGTGTTGGCTCATTACCAGAAAAAAAAAAAGGGGGGGGGGGAACTGAAGCCATTTCTTCATTTTCGCTGGTTTACCAAAACACTGCAGCATCAAAAGCAACAGAATGACATTAATTCAGGTTCTGAACGTAGAGTGTTTGTGTGTAATTAAATTTTTTCCCCTCTTTTTGTTTTTGAACAGTGAAGTGTTGAGAGTTTTGGGATGGTCTATCAAAGGAACCAGAAATATATTATACAAGAATTTGGTTAATCTGTCTTTTACCCGTCCTACTGAAACTGGCACACTGAGCCTCTTGGACATAGATCTTAGTGGTTGTGTAGGTTAAGTGCACCACACTATGGGAGCTGAGAAATCAGAATTGTGTGCCTCCGTATACCAGCATGTATATTCCCTCTCTATAACACTATCAAGAAAGGGAATTCGGAGTGTGCCTTATATGGGGCTCTATGTGTCATGAGTGCACACACACTCACACAATCAGTTTGAATAAAATTATGCAAATTAAGAAAAATCTATTTTGCATAATTCTGATTTCACGATCTAGCTTCTCAGAATTTTTTTCAGGGAGGGCCAAAGCATACAGCAACGAAGAGCAAGGCTTGAACACATAGGTGGCGAAGAGCACCAGTTACATGGAGAAATAGCAATGGGAATTCAAGAACTGTGTAGGATATTTAACATCTTTGGGTACAATAAAAGGCAAAATTAAGAATAGCTACATTGCACTGAGTTTCATGAGTATGAGATTTACCTGACTTTTTCTGCTTTATGCCTTTCCTCCCCAAGTACTGGAAGTGTTCATTAGATGGTTCTAGTATTCCCAAAATGTTCTATGGCCTAGAATCTACCTTTTCAAAACTGAAAAGTAATAATCTCATCATCATGTGCTGTCAAGTTAATTCTGACTTATGGTGACCCTTTTCAGGGTTTGCCAGGTAGAGAATGGGTTTCCCATTCCTTTCTTCTGAGTGGGGGGTACCCTGGGACTTTGCAGCTTCCCAAGGCCACACAGGCTGGCTCTGCTCACAAGAAGCCCAAACGAGGAATCTAACTCCCAACCTCTGGCTCCGCAGCAGTCTCAAGGTGTCGGATTTTGTGCTACATATCATGCTACATATAGGCCACAGTCCAAAAACCTTAAATCTTCATAGATCTGTGTGAAGAGAAGCATGCCTCTGCCCATGTATCTCATATGAATATGCAACTGATTTTTTCTTTGTGTTTCTTTGAAATACCAACTTCAGCAGAATATATTTTAGGGTGGTGTCATGTAGTTCTCCTGCACCTGTCAGACCACATGAATATATATGACTTCTATGCAGATGGTGACACACATCCCCATTTTAGACCACAAAGTACTTCATGCAGCTGGAGCGAGAAACCATATAGGTGTGTATCCCAAACAAGAAAGGCTGGATCAAAATGAGGGTTCCGTTCTACAAATAAAGCTGCAAGATCTCTGTGCCACCAGTTTCTGCCATGTGTCGCATGGGACAATACTCCTTTCTGAACAACTGTTGTTTCCAACTTTATGTTGTTTTGTCTACACTAGACATTCACGTACATTTAACACGTGTTGAAATTTCAATTGTATAAATGGGCTTAAGCACTTTCAGAGTTTCAGCACTCTCAGGACCAAACAGCCATTCATAAAGTGGAATGTATACAGTGGTGGAAATCCTATTTAGTAACTGCAGATGTAAGTGACGATGTTGTCATCAGCCCACAACGTTACTATTTAATTTAATTTATTTTAATGTTTCATTCCACTAGGTGCCAAGGCTCTCTTAGAGAACCCTTTTGACCCGGGGAAATCTTTGAGAGCCTTGGGATTGGGGGGGGCATCATTTTAATATTAGGAAAACACTGATGGATCATTGGTGCCACCAGGATTAGGACTGCTGGTGGTGATCTGGCCATGATTTTCCAACATTGAAGGCTGGCTCTCTCCTCATCCTGATACTCCCAAAGGTTTCCTTGAGTCAAAAGAGATTCCTAGGGAGACTTGGAACTTAAGTGAGCTGGAGGGGAGAGGAAGCTTTAAATTAAGTTAAATTAAATTAAAGAGTAACGTCACAAGTTGATGACATCACCACTATTTATGCCCACGTAGTTGCACCAGCTGGATTTCTGCCAGTGATTTTTCTCTCTCCAGTTTTAATTGGAAAAATAGATACGAAAATATCACTTAAAAATACCTGTAAGTATAAGAGGGAGGGGGGCTGCAGTTTATTGATACAGAGTATACTTTATTCATACACAGTCCCAGGTTTAATCTGGCATCACCAGTTTAAAAGAATCTCAAATAACAGGGCTTAGAAACAAGACAGGACAGAGTAATAAGTACAAGTAATATGTACTTTCCCATATTCATTGACTGGAAGTGGCTTCTTTTATTCTGAAACCTGAGGTCTTAACAATAAAAAGAAGAAAATTCAGACCCCCCTCCCCCCACAAATACTGAGGAGAAAAGTCTCCTCAACATGACTTTGAGCCCTCAAGAACATAAAACTTGCCCAGAGCTCACATAGCAATAGTTCCTGGAGTTCCTTGAATAAAAGTATGAAAGATGGAGGCAGATTTAAAATAGTTCAATTTTTTAATATATTAAATTCTTTGAAAAGGATTTTAAAAGACCCAGTTCAACAACATATGTGAAAGAAGAATGTCTCAGTGGAACGCCGCCATGTTCTGTCCACTGGGTGTGGTCCTATGCAATAAAAATCCCAAACCATTTCCCTCAAAGTTACACAAGGACATATTTAAAATTCAGTATTCATTTACATGCTATTATAGGCAGAACGCATTGGAAACGTGACAATCTCAGCTTAGGCACCCTGTTTTGGACTATTATTTTTCTGCACTACTTCTATTGGCACCCGGCAATTTATTAGTATTATACTAAAACCCATTTTTAAGGAAATTCTTATCTATTCTAGTAATTCCATACTCTCCAAGTTTCTCCCCCTCCCATGTCCTCCTCCACCATGGCTTGAAAACCCAAACTAAACATATGGTGATTCAGAGCATTATGAACAAGGAAACAACCTGTTTCCCCCCTACACACACGCACACACACACACACTTTAAATGGGACCAGGCACTCAATAGCAATCATAGTTAAAACTAGGCCAAATATGAAAAAGGAAGATGGCCCCTACCAACGTTTAGACCTCTTACTATTTCCCACCCAGTCGAATTCCAGAATTTGTTCATTAAAACTGCAGTCAACATTCTTTCATTGAAGGGTTGCCTCTAGTTCCATATATGACGTTTGCAGTATTCAGTGGCCTGTGGGGTGGGGGGGGAATGAAAGAGACCCATTAAAACACACACACACAACTGATACTAAAAATGCTGACATGCTTGGAGACTCCAATTGTCCCTGAATTTCAAAATAAGTTGTTAACTAATTCAAAAGTGTTACAGTCCATTAATCTTGCTTTTATTTCAGTTTAAATAAAATGTGTATGTCCATGATCCGGCCAGGAAGATTTATGCATGGAAACAAGTGTTTGTACATGTAAGTGATGCTAATAACAGATGTGGGTCTGGATGTGCGCAACAGTGCTTGTCGATTGCCTCCGTGAACTAGGTAGATGTGTCTCATGATTTGGAGGTAAAACCATATTCTCATCATAGGACTTGTAGATCTTTATGCCCAACTGCATAACCATGATCCTTGTGTTAGGTCTGGTAGCAGTTTATTAATATTGTAAGAGCACTTAGGATTAGAGTTGGGCACGAGCCAGAAAAGGGTGGTTCGTAGTTCGTGACTGCCCACGAACCACAAAATTTCTGAACTTTTTTTAAAAAACCATGAACCAGTACATTTAAAAAAAAAACACATGCCTGAGGGTAGGGGAAACTAACCCCCATCCCCTCTGACACCCACCTGCCCCCTTCCCACTGCCCCCATTGCCTCCCTCTCTTGTGCTGCCACTTCCTCCTCTTCCTCCTCCTCCTGCACCACCATCACCATCTTCAGAGACAGTGGCCTGGCTTCCCTTCTGGGAGCTTGGCCTGCTGTCTCTGATGATGGTGGCGACGGAGAAGGAAGAAGAGGAGGAGATGGCAGCATAAGGTAGAAAGGCGAAGGGGGCAGGATGGAGGGCGGGGGCAAATGAACCAGGAAGTTCATTAAATTACTAAAAAAAGGTTTGTTGATTTAGTTCATTTTGGTTCATTGGTTTTGACAAACCCAAACTGACCCAAACCAACAAACCAGCAATTTTTGACAAACTTCCTGGTTCATTGTTTGGTTCATGCCCTTCTCTATTTAGGATTAATCTGGACTTTAAGGGGAATGCCAGAGATGAAGCCTAGGAATCAAACTTGCAAGCTAGACCCATGTTTACCTTCTAGTTACTAATCAGATAACAAAATGCTGTAAATGCAAAATTCATGACAAATAGATTTTTTTCAACACTTGATGGAGCACTTCTTTTAGAAATGTGCTACACATTTCAAATAGCTTGATCATTGCTGGGAAATGGAATTATTGGGACTTAATTTGACATAATTGAGATGCTCTTCTGACCCAAATATTTATTATCAGGGCATAAACAGTATATCACAAGGAGTTATTGCAGACATAAGACTTGAAAATATATACAATCCCCAGATGCATAACTGACTGAGCCAGGAGTTCAAATCAGGGGTGTGCAGCAAGTGAAGCCTGCCAAATTATGCCACACTGCAGCTTCTAAAATTCCTTACCACTGGTTATGTTGACCAGGGTCAACGGGTGCTTCAATTTCAACAAGATCTAAAGGACTTCACTTTGCCTACTTCTAGGTCAAATGGACATCATTATCCCAGAATCCCTCCTGTTCGCAAATCCGTATTTTTTAATAATGCAGTTTGTGATTTAATTCCCCCAGTTGTCATCTTCCTCAGATTTGGGTTATTTATGGCATTTGCTATTTATTTATTTATTTATTCTTGTAGCACTTTATGACTAAAGAAAGGAAAGCATTGCCTGAGGAAGATTGCAACCAATTCCCTGGCAGATGAAAGGGTTGTTTAAAGGAAATTGCTCTTATTAAAGCAAGCCTTCCTGGTGCGATGAGGCCTGTGCCTTTGCAGTCATATCCTCACCCCTTACTTCTGTTTGAAAACCATGATACCACAGTCCACTCTTGTGTGTGCTGGAAACCGTGCTTAGTGTTACCTATCTGTTTTGGCAGCTGCATCTCACTGCACTGAATAGTCAGTACTCCCTCTCAATATTTGGACAATGCCTCCTTGCTTACCTGGCACTGGGCAGCACTCTCCATGTTCTTGCACCAGTAGCTAGGGCCCCAGGCGCAGGCTTCCATGCCAACAAGATGGGATCCAGGACAGGCTCCCAGCTTCTGTATGGTAAAGAGCAGGCCGTTACCCCCTTTAGCAGAGAAAGACGTCTTTTTCTTTGATCCTGGGGCCACATATCCTTGGGGCAAATTATGTTGGGGCAGAGCCAAAAACAGACACTGCTCCCCCTCCTCTGTGTGCATGTGTCTGTGCGCACGCACAGATGTGATGTCCCCTCCTGACTGCCTCTTCCTCCCACCCAGCAGGCTGCCACAAGTAGAGTAGGCTCTGTCTACCAGAAGTCTGAATTGTTTTCTTGCAGAGTACTTTTTGACCATAGCACTAGGGCTACAGACTGCCCACTCCTCCTGCCCTTACTGCTTCCCTCATTCCCAATTTCCTATCCTACTCCTTTGGCTTCATGGTGGGTTTTTTCCCCCCCAGGTCTGTAAATACCGGTAGCAGTTTACCAGACCAGTTTTACAGACTCTGTTTTCTTGCATACAGAATAAGCAAATACTGTAGATTAGTCTTAAAGCAATCCGAACACAAGCAAGAGAGAGAGAGAGAGATTCTCTTCAAGGGTTTATAGTTCTACCAGAGAAAATGTATTTAACAGCTTTCCCAACCAGCTCAAAACCTCAGAACAATTTTTTATATTTTTCTGGCTGCACCATTAACTAGTTCCAAGCTTAGGACCCCATACTCAAACTGAAGAATCTGTTTCACAGTCTTTAATTATGGTGCAAGAGGCTGTGAGTCAACTTTCAAAGGAAAACAAGAGTATTTGGACAAGAAAGTAACATGGTACAAAACAATGTTATAGATGCTCTCAATATGAAGCTAAAACAAAGAGTAATAAGCAGGCAAGAGGAAAAAGTGTACTGCTTGTATATGGTCCTGTAGTGCTTGAAGCACTCTCTGGGCACTTTACAATTTAATTGTGCAGGCTACACATTGCCCCTCCCCTCAGAGAGCTGGGTACTCAATTTACTGAACTCAGAAGGATAGAAGGCTGAGTCAACCTCAATGTTGTTTATGATAACAGAAGACTGTCAGTTCACATTTACCTTCAGCCTTAAAAAACTATACAAGTCTATCTGTGGCTTCATAGGACAGAGATACCACGGAATCCTGTACATGTCTATTCAGAAGTAACCACAAATCTGTTAAATGGTCACATTCCCAGTAAATATAGATAGGGTTACAGTCTAAATTGCTCAATAGATATGTCCCTCAAATTGAAAACAGCTTTATGATGCAACTTACGGCACACACAAACGTTGGTTCCATGATCTGTATCAGGAGGCGGACAGCAGATGGCTCATATTGCGCCACCAGTTGATCACACTGTAAAAAAAAAAAAATAACGATTAAAACACAGCCTTCTGCTGGGGATGATGGGAGCAAAGCACTGGAATGATAGGTTAAAGCTTCTAGTAATCAAGGTATGAAATCACAAGAGTTTAGAAAGATCCAACTGTGATGCCTTTCAGTTGTACTGAATTACAGCTCCCACCATCTCCAGCCAACATAGTCATGCTGGGTAGGATGACAGGAACTGTAGTCTTTACACATCTGGAGGTGACACGCCAGGGATACAAAAAAAATAAAATCCCCATCTTGACCCCCAAAACCTCACTAGGCTTGTCGAAGCTGCACCTCTTTCAAAATTCCTGAGTTGGAAACTATACTTGTCTCAAAATTTACCTGGATTTTTTTTTCTTTTCAAATTAATGTGTTTATTTTGATTTTAAAAACAAAAGCAGTAATAAACAACAGCTCTCTAGATACAGGGAGAGATATAAATACCTAGACAGGATATATATAAAAACTACCAGGTCACGTATTTTGGAAAAGAATAACAATACACTGGCATATCTGTTCAGTAAATTATCAGTAATTTTATCTGAGTGCCTGTCTGTCTGTCTGTCAGTCTGATATACTGTACTCTGTCATAAGTAGCTAATGCTACTATGCACTGGTTTCCTGTCTCCTTTTCTCTTTATAACTGATTAGCATCCTTCCAGGAAGAAGCATGGACAAATAGTGGATACATACTCACAAGATCCTTTGTCCCTCTAAGATATACATAAAAGAAAATCACACTTCCATAAAAGAACCCTAATGAGGGAAGGAAGCTCCATCTGCCACAGCTGTATTTCATACTAAATTCATGGAGGTACTGTCCCTTTTCCTCTTGCTCACAGGATAAGCACAACCATATATGCAGCACAAAAGTATACGAATTATCAAAATCTTGCCCACCAAGCCTAGCATGAAGAGGAGAGAAAATATTGATCTCCCATAGTGCTGTGTTCTACCCTCACAACCTCCACAACTCTTAAGCAAACTGTCTTCCACAGTTGTGACTCAATGCACTTACTGGATACACCAAAGCTTCCGGGAGCAATTGGCAGCCCTTAACAAGCATGGATCCAATCTGTGCCTGTGTTGTGTTCTTCCCCAGTTCGTCACCAAAGTATTTAATGACAATCGTACACACATGGCAGAATTCACTTTCATTGTATTTCGGGAGTTGCTCAAGAGCGGCAGTCTCTGACAGGAAAGAGAAAGAACAGACGGACCATTAAGAAGTTTGCAGACAGGAAGCCAAATCCTGTTGCTAAAGAACTGCAGCCAGACCATGCAGTTCCAGGTGCAGTTCCTCCTTTTCTGCCACTTGCACAAGAGAAATCCAGTAACCACGACCACCCCGCACAAGGAGAAATCCCCCTGGTCTTCAAGGGGCTAATCTCTGGCACGTGTAATTATAGGTTGGCGATGACTGGGGCTCCACCTGTGGAGCCCTTATGCTCCAAGTTTGTGAGGATTATACCCTTTATTTTATTCTGTTACATGTATGCTATTATTTATTTGTATTCATTTTGGAGCCTAAAGATTTCTAAGGCTGTGGTCACACTGGCAATTTGAATGGATTTCTGTTCAGACTTCTTAAAAATTATGTTGAAGTCACATGGTGTTTCAACCGGTGGCTGCATTCACATGCACTACATGGAAATTGGTTTATTTCTGGTGATTTAAATCCGTTTTGGCATCTTCACTGCTGAAATCGACTTATTTCCACAAAACCTCGTTGAACTGAATCAGTTTTCAATGCAAAGTATCAAGGCCTCTGCCAGCTAGTTGAAAATAGCTCACTTTGCAGCCCATATAAATTAATTTCACATTTGCAATGTGTGAACAATAAAATCTAAATTGATTTAAACGATGCTTGAATGTGGTTCTTATTGCCAGTGTGACCGCAGCCTCAGACAGATTGCAACAATATTTGAAACCATCAATTAAGGGATCATAATCATTTAAAAAGCAAAACAAACTGGAACATGACTATAGTAGAATGACCAAATAATTAAAAAAAATTAGCAAGGGCAAACTATAACATCCACCTGTGGAAAAGAAGAAGAAGTATGCATGCAATATAGTGATTATCTAGGTTAGCAAGTTGGACCGGGATTTGAGAAGTCTAGGTTCAAATCCCCACTGAGCCAGGAAACTCACTGGCTGATTTTGAGACAGTCAGAGTTACTCTCTCTTAAACTTAGTTACTACAAAGCATGGTTATGAGAACGAAGTAGGAAAGAAGAATGCCATGCATACTACCTTGAGGTCACAGGAAGGAAGGGAGGGAGGGAGGGATTCAAATGAAATAACTAGTGGCTAACCAAGGCTAACAAAGTAGGCAATGACCAAGAATCACTGAGAAGAGTGTTCCACCACAGAGTACCACCACCAAGAAGACCCCATCTCTGGTCACCACTGCCTAAACCTAAGAAGATCAGAAGATCTTTGACAAAAATGTTAACTAGCAGGTTGTCACAACCTTATCATTTATCTTTGCCAATCTGAGAGACTTTTTCAACTGAGGGTAAAAATCCCTCAAGTTTATGGATCAAAATATAGAGACAGACCCTTGTAAAGTCTTTTTTCCTAGATCTTTGAATGTAATGTCACAAGCAAGCAACACAACCTACCAGCATTTAAATAAATATCTTTGGGGCAACATCTGAGAATGATGCACACAGATTCGGGTTTAGTTGCATCCAAAAGCATAATAACAACAGCCATTCCATAGGAGTTTACAAAGTCCTTGCACTGGTCTAAGACCTCAGGAGGCAGCAAATAGCAGATGTTCTTCATCTGATGGACTATATCCTCCTGAAACAGAAAGGCAGGTCAAAAAGGCAGTGGGGGGAGACTTTGACCACAATGTTTGCACCAAGAACCGCAGAAAAAGAAGTATGACTATTAGTGAGGTTCCTAAGTCAGTTATTTCTTCATTTTTGTTTATTCGTTTAATTTTTATCTTGTTTTTCTCCTCTTGTGGAGACCGAAGGAAGCTTATAAAAATATTTTATGATCACAAATAATTAACATATTAGTTAAAAATGAAAAACTGTAACATACAAATATTTTATAATATTAGTTAAAAATATAAAACAAAGTTTTCAAAGCCAACTAAATCTCCCCCTCTCAATTGCCTATTGAGACTCACCCCAAAGCTTCTCTTTAAAAAGCAGGTTTTTTAATTAAACGGTTTTATTACAAAATGTATTAAGAAAAATAAAATGAGGACGACAACTATCATGTCTAGCACATTAAAAAAAATTCTAGTACACTGATTTAGCTGTCTATTCAATTGTAAATAAGCACATACATTAAGCCAAAAGTAACTAACTTCTTTCTGTAGCCTTACTCACTTCTGTAACGTTGTTCTCCACCAGATTCTCTGCTGCTTGTATCACTTTCTTGCAGATGCCACACAACAGAGCGGGCTTTTCTTCATTTGAAGTTTTCTGCAAGATGTTTGGGGGGAGGGGAGAGAGTATCAAAACAAACTTTATAATGGGACAAACAAAGGTAACATTAAAATCCTGTTTAATACAGATTAATCAAAAAGAAACTTTTCACGGGAATGGGCACATCCTTTTGCACATTTTTAGTGATAATTTTGAAAGTGTTCAAAGATTTCTGTCTATTCAGGAAGCATTGCCCTCGCTCTGAACTGACTTTATGTGCCCTCAGTAACATCAGAACAAAGTCAAACCTCATCACAGACTTATAGTACAATGATATTATGCTGGAGTCACTCACATGAAAGGCACAGAAAGAAAAGGCTTTGTCCATGTAGACAAATATCATTAGCTACTTAGGTTTGTAATGTTCACTTTGAGATGCTGGATGGCTATGACTGTTCATGCGACTATTCCAGGAAAATAAGCTTCAATAAATGCAAGGAAAATACCATATCAAAGTAGCAGCTTAGCAGAATGGAAAATAGAAGGATTTTAGCTAAGAACAGTTTTGTTTTACACCCCCCAAAAAGCACCATTTTCATTGCAGAAAGATTTTTAAAATTGGTATACTGTACTCCTGCTATTTATGTTGAAAACAAGCTACAATTCACTTCAAAATATCTTTCCTTGCCCAAGGGTTATGTGATGGATTGTTTTCACACCAGACTCCATTAAAAATAAAACACACACACACAAGGTGCTCTTATGAACAGAACTTTAAAAGACTGACAACTCACAATGGAGCTGATTCTGGATCTCTTCTTAAACAGATTGCTTAAACCAATGTCAAAGATAATTTAGAGAGTAGAAGCAGAGGATTAAACACATGTTTCAATCTGTCCCATTGAAATCAACATAATTGAAGAGAACTTAAACTTAGGTTAGCTCTTGATGGGAATCATATAGCATGCAGCACCACAAAGCTCCTCCCAGATCCTTCTCAAACCACTGGCTGAAATCCTGTTGCTTAGAATAGTAAGTCGCAAATAGAGTCGGCACATTGAATCAGCAGGAATTTGGTGAGTAAGCTCACGGTACACCACCACCACCACCACCCCCCCCCCCCCGAAAGTGACCAGGTAGTGTGATTCTGTGCTAAAACAAGGCATGCCCCCCACATTTTGTTTTTGAGGGAAACTTGTTTTTAAAAAGGTATATCATCCTGTCCATTTTTGTAGGGTCCAAGGAGCTTGTGGGTGGATGGGAAATGAAGCAGACAGGACCTCAACCCACCAAGGTCTAAACCATGCATATTAAATTTTAAAAGTCATCTCAAAGAGGCTCATATGCTTACACTAAAATAAATAGAAACACGTTAGTGTAAGGGATCTCTTGTGGGCCCCATCCCCCTTCTGGGGAAATTCGTCAATGATCAAAAGCTGAATTTTATGTTTTCAAAGATGGAAGATTCCTTGGAATCTATGTTTGCTACCCAAAAAGCTTCAGGACAGTCCAACTTGCAAGATGAAATCATCACATCACAACATCTGCTCAAACCAAATTCAAATATCTCAACCACCTCCCACGTTCCCTCCTGAATATGACTAAGATCAGGTTCATAGTTACAGAGGGATTAATGGAGGCCCAGCCACCCAGGGTATCCACAGTGTTTTTTGGGATGGGAGCAAAGCAGCATTGTGGTTTAGAAGTATAATGCTTGTTCATAACGCACACTGTTACAACACAGCTGCCTGAATATTTACTTTGCAGTGGGGGATAGGCAACTTACTTAACATGTATCATGCTGCACCCACTTTTCATTTAGCATACCTGCTGGAGTTGCCCTCATTCTCAAGTTGCACTACCCTCATTATCCTGAAGTCACCCCAACCCATATCTTCTGAATAGAAGACTGGTACAATCTCCTCTACTACCTAGCCTGATGGAGGTATGTGCTTGTTCTCTGCTTCCTACCTCTAGATGGTCCTAATAAAGATATTGCCCTAATAAGAATTTTGGGAGCCTTTTTGTTATAGCCAGCAGAGCTACTTTCACTTTTTCTGTGAACAATCTTATCAAAATTCTTAACATTGCCCATATTTCACCCTCCAGGGAAGTCTGCAAGACTGCAGCTCAGCAGTAAAGTAAATGTTTCACATGCAAAAAGTTACAGGTCCAACCGTAGGCATTTCCAGGTAGGTATGGAAAAGGCTCCTTACTGAAAACCTGCAGAGCAGATGCCAGCCAGCATATTGGCTGACCATACTGTGATGGATGGGCCTGGATTTTTAGTCAGTATAAGGTAGTTTGCTATATTCCTATGAAGGCTTAAAAATCTTGGATTTTGTTTGAACCGACATTCATTGTTCTCCCCACCCTTGACATGAAGAACACAGTCCTACATGTTTTTCTGTGTATACATATCAAAACCTACTTTGCTTCCCTTGAAATGCCTTTGGTTCTTTGTTCAAACAGGAAGCTACAGTTTCTTTTCAGATTTGGCTTTAGGCAAAATCCACTGACAGGTATTTTATACTGCAGCTCTGTCCTTTCCATGGCAGAGCAGCAGGGAGCGCCGTTACCCTTACCTCTACAGACTCAGGTGTATAGGTGTCAAGAAGGTCGCTAGCTGGTACCAAGCCATGGAAAAGCTCAGATGGTTCAGAGTCACAGAGTCTAGCTTCAGTACAAATGCTGCTTGGTGGCTAGAAGAATAGAAAAACCCATTAGAGACCAACTCCTCTTACTACCACAACTGAATACAGTGACAATTTGTTATCAGGGGTTTTCTTTTCTTGGTGGAGGGGAGCCAAGTACTCTGGCATGATACTCAATAAATGTGTCAAGCGTGAATTCTGAATGTGTGCACTTCTTTACAGATCCCTTAAAGTAGAGATGAGTACAAAGGGGCAGCTAGGGCTGGCCCTCAAAAGTGGTCCAAGACCTTGTAAACTTTGGGGTCCAGGTGACCATTTGGAGAGCAGCAAATGAGGGGGACAATTGTGAGCAAGGTAGAACCTGCCATAGTCAGCACCATTGAGTCTAGTGCCCTTTCTTCACATTTTAAAAATACTTTTAAAAAAAACAAACAGAGGGCAGCCTGCCCGTCATGCACACAATGACATAAGCTCATGTCAATTCCTAAGTTTTAAAATGTATTTTCTGAAGAATCGCAATACTGAAAGGTGATTCTCAAAGGTTTTTTTAGTACTAGGTTTCCCAGGTTTCCCCAATATCAGCTAGAAACATTTGTAAACCATTTAAAATAATAATTATTATGGGCTTAAACTATTCTGTGTTTTGAAATAATGATAAGGTCTTGTGGGACTCTCAGTATGAAACAAAGCAACGGTGAAGTCTTTCTATAGGTTCACCTCTCCAACAGCTACAAATAACAGGAATGATACAATCTAGGCTCCCTTGAGTCAGGCAGAACTGGCCCAGCTCATAAATACTCAGGAAAACATGGTTCATCAATGAAAAGTTAAAGCACTATAAGGCAACATTCTCACATACCTGATCCTGTTAATCAGCAATGAAGCCATTATGAAAAAACAAAAACAAGAGTTAACATCATGGGAAAAGAACACAAAGAACAAATTAAACAGACTGAATTAGATAAATAACCAAATGCACTTGCCAGAGGAATCAGCTCTATTACTTTTTCCTAGCAATGTCAGATTTACACATGCTAGTTTCTTTAATATGCATTCTCAAGGCACTAAATATTATCCTTAGAAGGCACAACTCTTCATTACACTGAATTTGGCTTCTGCATTACACTAACAATATCTAATGGCACATGTATGTTGGGATAATGGTCAGCAACTGGATTCCGCTGGGCCAAATGTGGCATATAAAGGGGGGGGGGGGGAATCAGCAGGCCAGCTCCTTCTTAACTCAGGATACACCTGAGAAAGAAGGACTTGCCCACAAACCCTGTCATATTGTGAGTTCATTTAAATTCTTTGATGCTTTTGCTACTCTGGATTCTTACATGGGATTCTTGTTTTCACTTTAATAAGTGAAATTGTGCACGGCGGCAGGGGGAGGATAATTGTAACTTCCAGATCAGAGGCAGAAGCCTTCATTTCTTTCTCCTAGGTAGTTAAATGTTAGTGAATACACATAAAATCAAGGGCTATGCAAGAGATTATCTGAAATATTGTCAATCTTGCTTCTCCCCCCCCCCCCCATCTAGAGGAGGAATAAAATATTATACACTTCTCTTATCCAGCCCCAGGCATCCAACCCTTCTTGTCCTTGTATTGCTACATTAATGATACCTTTTACAAATAATAACCTAAAGCCTAGACTATCTAATTGAGTCTTGTAGCATATTACAATGCTTCTTTCTTATCGTGCAATTAACACTGAAATGACCACACTACTGTGCTGGGAAAGGGCAAGAGGTTCACCCCTGTGGTCCGCTTACCAATAGGTCTGCCATCAATTGCACAAACGCATGGGAATATTCAAAGACATACTTCTTGCACTACGGAAACAAAACAGTCCAAACCATTACTAACAGGTCAATTCACGATCATCACCATCTTATTCATTCACACCTTAGAAAACTCCATTCAGACTCCAGACAGAGAACTCAAGATGCCACACCCACTGTGTTTGGTATTGCTTGTTGTAGACATTTTTTTAAAGTATGAAGGAGCCTAACCTGTGAGGATGAAGACAGGATACCTTTGTGTGGCCATTTTTAGAGTGTTTGTAATTTAATCCCTAGAGGTTCTTTACAATACTTAAGTCATTTTAGAATTTATGATCCTCATAAATACTGCCTAGCATTTTCAACTACTATATTCAGCAATAAAAAGGAAATCTGGTACTATAGCAAGCACAGAGAAAAGAGATGAAGAGATAGCAGTGTTCTCGTTTAAAACTTAAGGGTAATCACATAAAATTCTGGGACTTTTAATCCAACACACCTGGGAGCATCAGGCTGGGGAGGGATAATCTAAAAGACATAGGTGCGTAACCTCCTAAGCAGTCTGACATGGACAGCACAAATATATGGGAATTCTGCTGGTGAAACACAGCAGGTGTGGGCAACTTGAGAACATCCAGATGTTGCTGGATGGCAACTTGCACCAGCCTTACCTAGCCAACACCACAACAGGTGAAGAATGGTGGGAAATGAAGTCTAATACTATCTGGAGGACCCCAAGTTGCCCACTGCTGCTCTACACCAAAAGGCAGCGGCAGAGGAAGAGACAACATCTGTCCAACTACTGTGTGATAGTTGCAGACAGCATTTGAGATATATCATTGTGTGGCTTTGTCTTTTTAGGAAGCAATGGCACAGGGGAGGATATATATATATAAACATATATCTGAATCAGGATTGTGGAACCTGTGGTCTGCCAAATGCTGTTACATTCTAATTCCCATCAGCCCCACCCAACCTGGCTAAACCATGAAAACAGTGCTTCAGAAGAAGTCACAGTGTTGCAGAAAATGTGCACTGCTCTACCAAAGTACACCACCATCCCTCTGGTACTGTCAGTTGTTGGATAGTCTCAGTGGTTTATGTATCTGACTTATTGGGAGTTCAATTCCCCCCTGTGCCCCCTTGATGATCCACAGGGTCCCTTCCAGCTCGGCAGTTCTAAGAATATACCCAAGGTCTTCAGATGAAGAAGGTGATAATAGTCACCAAACATTGTATCTGTAGTGTCCCAATGAGATCTTACTCATATGAAATAAGATAGTTACCTCATCAACCAAGTCTGAGTCCAGAAGTTCACAGTGCTGTTTGGCATATGCCTGTAAGGACTGGACAAAGAAAGGGCTGCTCTGTATGTCCTCCTTCATCTCAGCAACCACCTCTTTGCACTGTCGACAAGTGTTTTCTTCCTTCTACCAGAAAAAAAAGGGGGGAGAACAAAGGGTTAATGCATCTGCCCCATGTTTAGGACACTAGATTCTCCACCCCCAAATAAAGGATCCTGGTGTGTGCTGCCATATTTGCATATGGAGTTGGACACTAGGAGCTTGAAACATTCCTTTACTGGCCTAGAACTTGTGGTCCTGTAAATGAAAGCTGACATTGTCAAGATTCTGAAGACTGGGTTGGATATAAAAACGGGAGAGAGTTGTGATTCAAGAAAAAAGTAAGTTTTCCAAGCTTTAGGTTGTACCAACAACATAAAACAATTAGGTATATGATATACTTCCAAAATTGGAGAATTCCCCACCCTCCCAGTACTGTAGAATTGAGCCTTGACAGAGCCAAAGTTACTCAAAGGCTAACTCTGGTTTAATCCAGCAACAATATGGCCTTCTGGATATTGTTTGGCTGCAACTCCCATAATGCTTTTTCATTGCATAAGGTAGTTAAAGATGATAGTTGCATAAGGTAGTTAAAGCAGCCATGTTTCTGTTTCTCATCTGCATATCTGCCCTGTTCAATGTGGGTTAGGTTGAGCTTCAAAGTTGGAAGAGGCTAGGTTGGCACCTTCCTTGTTTTCCCAATTCCAGTCAAATCCACCCCCAGTGGTTTCCTCACCTGAGACTCATAATAGCCTTCATCTTGAGGGTAGAGGAGAAGAGGCACATTCACTACGAAGGGAGCCAACACTTCAGCGAAGTCTGTCATTTTAGGTGTTTCCTCCGACTTTAATGGCCTTTTAAATTTCAGGGCTCCTTCGATGGTTTCGCGATGACTGCTGCAAAGCCTGAAGGCACCACATGCGATATCAGGCTTATCCTAGAAAGAGAAAGACAGAGAGATACCATTTTGTGAGAGAGTATTGCCAGTATTTAAAGAGTAGAAACAAAATCCATTTGAAGATGCCTCTTTTTAGTTTGTCTGCTTTCTAAGGATCAACTTTGTATAACAAATTTACTCTCTCTCTCACACACACACACACACAAAGTAATTGTTGTAACAGCTCACGAGTCAAGTGCATATACATGCCTAACACGAAATATGTGAGGAAACTTAACTGAAATAGCAAATTATTCATGGACTGAAAGGCTACTAGTTAACTTCAAGAACTGGTGCCAGAGTTTGTTCTTCCTCTCTTCTTCCCTTCCCATTATTTTCTCCCTTTGGCAATTTGTCTTATAGATTATATAAGCCTGTGTGTAGGGAATGCCTTGTTTTCTAGGAGCGTTTTAAATCAAAGAGAGATAAAAAAATCACTGGTCACCTAAATAAACTCAAAAGCAGATGAGTGTCAATTTAACATTGTTCATGGGAATGTTAAGGGAAAGACATCAGAAGCTTATAGATATTTGGCAATTGTTAATTACTCCATCTGTTGCCAAGGTGTTTATGTAATCAACACTTTGGAAGTTCATTGCCAGTGTAAATGAGGCAGTTGTCATCTTCAGCACCTCATTCACTCCGTTCCCACCCTAAATATTGCCCTCTGTGTATCTAAAAAAGCAGGCTGTAATTCATGAATACTTATAATAAGCTTTAAAAGTTCTGTTATGTGTTGAAATAATACATATAAAAGTATCTTGTATTGATGAACAAATACCATAATAACAGCAGTGACACAGCAATCCATATTTTTCCAAAATGGCCCATTACCTTTTAATATGAGCACGTTACTTTTTTAAAGATGCGACAATACTTTGTTTTGGTATAGTTTTGCTGAAATTGAAACAAACAAGCAGAGCTACCTCTTAGTAAATATTTTGCTTGAGAAGCCTTAACATAGAGACAGACATTTTTCTCTCAGAAAGATGAGGGTAGATTAACAATGTCCTTGTTGCCTGTGATTTGCACATCTTGCTGTCATTATTAGTCAAACAGGTTTTACAGATTTGCACAGTGCTTAAAACATGCAAAACCTGTTTACCCAGACACAAAATGTGTGTATGTGTGTGTGATGGGCTGTCAAGTTGGAACTATCAGTGATCCTGATAGGGTTTTCAAGGCTAATGAGATATTTGCTTTTGCCACTGCCAATTCCCCTTTAGGTTTCCATGGCTGAATGGGGATTTGAACCCAGGCCTAGTCCATCATTCTATATATTACATCACACTGAGTAATCTTATTAAAGATAGGCATTTCCCATAGAACAGGGAGTCTTGTGGAACCCTACAGCCAAATAGGTTTTATTCAGCATACATTTCTATGGACTGAAGTCCACTTCATCAGATGTAATGTACATTTTAGGCTATTTTAAAAAGCTATATATTTCTAATCCCATCTAGAGAATTTTGCAACATTCCACCATAAGCATGGTCTAGGTCCACATTACCCAGTGTGGTATAGTGGATAGAGTAATGGATTAGGACTCAAGACACCTGAATTCAGTTCCATGGTTCTGCCATGGAAACTCACTCTGTTTGTTTGCATGTATGTGGGGGGAGGGGAGGCTGGTAAAACCACCCCTTAAATACTTCACTTATCTTGAGAACCCTACTAGGGTTGCTATAAGTGAGTTCTGACTAGACAGCACACAACCACCACAGGTCCATGTTAAACTTTTTCAAAATTAAATAACTGACTAACCATTGGGCAAAATGAAATATTTACAGTTCAACTACATCAACTTTCATTTAAGAATTTATATTCTCCAAGGTAATCAACTGTTGCTAGAAAACCCATGAGTGAGATTCAGCTGTGTGCGTATTTTTCTAAGCTAGGGCAAAAATAAAGAATCTGATATCTATTTGGGTCAACAAGAATGAAAGTGAACTCAATCCTAAGGATTGTTCATCTTGGAGAATATTTAAAGCCTACGCAGGCATCGTTCACCACTGGCATCCAACAAAAACAGGCATCAACCTAGCTACAAATGTGCTACATAGCTGTTTCCCTATAACCTTTAAAGTAGAACTATGAGAAGGACATCAAGATGGACAAACTGACATTGTTCTTTTAATAAAATCCAGAGATCTAGTAGTAGAAGCCTGGTGCAACAAACGCATGGTTAGAACTAAAGAATTTAGAGGTCAAGAGATTTTCTTTGAGTATATTCCAGGTTAAAGATAACACAACATTCAAGACATAATTCCACTCCTA
This sequence comes from Intellagama lesueurii, assembly GCA_037013535.1. Lineage (NCBI taxonomy): Eukaryota > Metazoa > Chordata > Lepidosauria > Squamata > Agamidae > Intellagama > Intellagama lesueurii. The sequence goes on along the minus strand of JBAJHW010000003.1, from coordinate 175,955,501 downwards.
ATAACCTCTATCTCTAAGTGTCCCCCCCCCCCGGTAATTTTTTTAAAATCAGAAAATTATTGTGTTATAGCTATTAATACAATAATCAGAAACTCTTAGCACTCTACTACAATGTGGCAGGTTATGCTCAAAATCCTACAAGGTAGGCTTCAGCAGTATGTGGACCGAGAACTCCCAGATGTACAAGCTGGATTTCGAAGGGGCAGAGGAACTAGAGACCAAATTGCTAACATGCGCTGGATGATGGAGAAAGCCAGAGAGTTTCAGAAAAACATCTACTTCTGCTTCATTGACTACGCAAAAGCCTTTGACTGTGTGGACCACAACAAACTATGGAAAGTTCTTAAAGAAATAGGAGTGCCTGACCACCTTATCTGTCTCCTGAGAAATCTATACGTGGGACAGGAAGCAACAGTTAGAACTGGATATGGAACAACTGATTGGTTCAAAATTGGGAAAGGAGTACGACAAGGCTGTATACTGTCTCCCTGCTTATTTAACTTATATGCAGAATACATCATGCGAAAGGCTGGACTGGATGAATCCCAAGCCGGAATTAAGATTGCTGGAAGAAATATCAACAACCTCAGATATGCAGATGATACCACTCTGATGGCAGAAAGTGAGGAGGAATTAAAGAACCTCTTAATGAGGGTGAAAGAGGAGAGCGCCAAAAATGGTCTGAAGCTCAACATCAAAAAAAATGAAGATCATGGCCACTGGTCCCATCACCTCCTGGCAAATAGAAGAGGAAAATATGGAGGCAGTGACAGATTTTACTTTCTTGGGCTCCATGATCAGTGCAGATGGTGACAGCAGCCACAAAATTTAAAGGCCCCTGCTTCTTGGGAGGAAAGCAATGAGAAACCTAGACAGCATCTTAAAAAGCAGAGACATCACCTTGCCAACAAAGGTCCGCATAGTCAAAGCTATGGTTTTTCCAGTAGCGATGTATGGAGGTGAGAGCTGGACCATAAAGAAGGCTGACGGCCAAAGAATTGATGCTTTTGAATTGTGGTGCTGGAGGAGACTCTTGAGAGTCCCCTGGACTGCAAAGAGAACAAACCTATCCATTTTGAAGAAATCAACCCTGAGTGCTCACTGGAAGGACAGATCCTGAAGCTGAGGCTCCAATACTTTGGCCATCTCATGAGAAGAGAAGACTCCCTGGAAAAGACCCTGATGTTGGGGAAGTGTGAAGGCAAGAGGAGAAGGGGACGACAGAGGACGAGATGGCTGGACAGTGTCATCGAAGCGACCGACATGAATTTGACCCAACTCCGGGAGGCAGTGGAAGACAGGAGGGCCTGGCGTGCTCTGGTCCATGGGGTCACGAAGACCCCATGGACCAGAGTTGGACACGACTTAACGACTAAACAACAACAACAATGTGGCAAATCACACAGAGATGATACATCTTTTACTTTGCAATCTTCGCTAAAGTTAAAGAGGCTTAACAGTCATTCCTTCTTTCTAAGGAGCACTAAGAGTTGCAGTTCTGCATATGTGAAAGTACCGGGGAGTTAGCTAAGATTTCTCGGCTCTGTTTTTATCCAAAGTGAAGCAGCTGTCTCAGATAGCAAGAATTTGGGAATAGGGAGTAATGATAGTGAGCTGCTGGGGGACAGAGTGGTACGCGCACCATATAGCCTGTCCTGTGCTTTCTACACTAGTCTACTTTCTTTACTATGGCATTAGCAGTGAGTCTGGAAATCATGTTGAGGTCGACTGGAACTAGCTTCTATCCTTTCCTTCCAGCCTCTAGCTTGCTTGCATAGGACTACCTCTTGGCTGTACTTGCAACTTATATAGCTGAAACCACACCCAGGTGTTGTAGAGGCAACCAGCATTTCATTAGGAGTCCCCTGCCCAGGGAATTAGCTCCAGTACATAGAAGGTGGGTGGCATGGAGGGACATCTTCATTTCAAGCAGCAAAATATCTCAGGCCAGTCCTGTTTCTCACCAAAATATTGCCCATGATGTTTGAGGAAAAGGATATGCACCAGGGAAGTTAACTTAGTATATGTTAAACAAAAACTAGTTTGTAGTGGAGATGCCATCAGGGAATAGTGGTTGGTTTGAGTCTAGCCCGTGTAAGTAGAAACAGCAGCCACATCCCACCCCATTGTTCTTGTCCAGTTACCTGCATTTGTTTTCCAAGTTGAACAAGAATTACAACTCCAGTGTCCACCATCTTCTTGCACTTGACTGACCAGTCCTGGAAAGGAAGATACTGGCATCCCTTCTCCAAAAATCTAGCAAGTCTTTCCTAAGGAAAATGGGGTGGAGGAGAGCAAAGAGGGAGAATATTAGCACTTACGCTTTTGCTTCAAATTGCCACAATCTCCATAAAGATTACATTCACTGTGTTAAGCCCAAGCTTTGGAGGCCGGGGGGAGGGGGGAATCACAACTTTTGGCAAAGCTGACATCTCAGGAAGTGTAATATTTCCCTGAGATACCAAATTTCAGCAGATAAAAGAGCATGCTGGAATTATAACAGGTAAGGGCCCTTCTAGAATTTAGAAAATAGACAGAGTGTTAACAGCTTTTCACAATACACTACCGGGTAACATGGTCACAAATTCAGAAGTGCAGGTACCTCCACAGAATGTACACACACACACACACACACACACACACACACTCTCTCTCTCTTTTCTGGTTCACATGCACACAGATACATATGCTCCAGATTATGAGTTAGCTGCAATTGTGAGGGAAGAAGGAGGCAGAAATCCATGGGGAGTGAAGGGAGAATCTGCTGATCAAAGACCAGCTCCCCAACCTTTTCTTGCACAGGTTTTGAAACGTGGAGCAGTGGTAACTGCTGCACTCTCCTACTGCACACATTCCATGCTTCTACCCTGCTTCTTCCTTCTCCTGGGCTCAACAGTACAAAACATACACACACATACAGAGAGAGAGAGAGAGAGAATCCCTGTGAAACTCAAAGGAAGGGGGATGTTAAAGGAGCAGCAGTCTGAAGAGACGTGAGAAGAGAGGATGGAGGGAGTGATCTGTAAGAGTCAATAGCAAGCAACGTGGGAAACTCCTGGCTGTAGGAAAAGTGCTGGCACCTTGACCCCCTCTTGGGTGGCACAATCGCACCACTGGGTTGAAATACAATGCCTGTTGATCCAAGTCAGCACAGTCAATGGGAATAATTAATTATGTGCCATCAAATCAATTCTGACTTATGGCAACCCTTTTCAGGGTTTTCTAGATATAGTAACTATATTCAGAAGTGGTTTGCTATTCCCTTCTGGAGGAGGGGGGCTGGGACTGTGCAGCTTGCCCAAGGCTACATAGGCTGGCTCTACTCCCTAGAGGCATAGTGGGAAATTGAGCTCCCAACCTCTGGCTCCACACTAGATTCCTAATTCACTAAGCTATGATATAGGCACTGTAATCCCACACATCTGAAAGGATCCATCTTGCAGAAGACAGCACTTTAATATGACTACAAGAATATTCAAAGAGATGTTGCACCAACCATGAAATATCATCACCTAGATTTGCCAGATTGTAAAGCACCCCCTTGCAGTCACATCACCAACAGTTTAATAGTCATTTGGACTGCAGATAATGGCAATTCAAATTATTGCAGATAATGAAGAGCTTTAACTACTGATTAAAGCAAATCGAGACACTGCTTGCAGCCTAAAGGCAGACCAGATTTTATTTATCATCATCATCGTCGTCGTCGTCGCCACCACATTCATTCTGGCCAGTTGATAACATTAAGTGTCCCTTCTCCAGCCTACTTACATCTGTGGAATTGTCTTGTATGACCTTTGACATCATGACTACAACCATCTTACACAGAGAACATTTCAGGTCTCTCTGAAAGGTAAGAGAGAAATTTAAGTTACTTAAGAGAACAGTACATGCCAGCTCGTATATGAAAAAGACTTTGGGTTGTGTGGCTAGATTAAATTAGTTGCAATTAGTTCCCAATGAAATCAGTGGGCAGGATTTCAGGCACAATTAAACTGGTCTGTTGATTTAAACATTTTTTCTTTTTGGCAGTGGCTGCATCCTTTGTATAACATGTAATTCTGGTCTCAGTTTCCAAGAGAAAAATAAGTGATGCAAAGCCAGTTGACTGAACTATGGTCTAGCCAGATAGAAAGATTCTGTCAGCATCAAATTGGAATTAACTGAACAGCTGTGGGGAAGGAGCACAAGCTATACAAGTCTACCTGCATTCTGCAACTGTGCTGCAAAGCACCAGGAGCTGATATTGGGTTGGATCCAGACTAAATTAATTTAAAACATGTCCCACTAAAATAAAGCAAGCACGTTAGATATGACTTAAGCCCTAGTGACTTCAGAGGGAACAACGTTCAACAAATACAGTCTGGATTCAAGCCCCTGAGATGCAGCATTAAGAAGGCTTCTAAGCAAAGCAAAGCAAAAGTAACCCCATTTTCTAGCCTTTAAAAGACTGCAAAGATGTGAAGTGTGTGAATCCAAAGTGGAAGTTCAAATGTTCAGGATAAGCCCCAGGAGCAGAACAACATTGGTTTGGAGGGTCCTAAATTAGAGACAGAATCCTGCACAAAAGCTGTCCATTTATCTAGGGTACACAATGAGTGAGTGTGTGTGTGTGAGAGAGAGAGGCAAAAACCACCACCCCACAAACTGAAATACTACCACGTAGCCTTGTCTCTTGCATCTGTAACCACCGTTATGAGCAGAAATAGAGAAGAAAGCCCTGAAATAATCCTTTTCTTCTGGTCTGTTATAAACTTGCTTATTGGCAAGCAAATTGCACTCTGTAGATATTCAGGGTACTTTGTTTTTATTTTCCAGGCCTCTATCAGGAAAATGGCAGAGGATGTTGCATGCGTGTTTGACAAGAGTCTATGTGTCACATCAGAACCATGCAAGTCCCAGAAATGATCCTGCTTAGGTCTGGGTTGCATCACCTTGCTGTTATATTCATTGAAGAGTTACTTTCCCAGCCCCACTTCCTGGATGATCATTACGACACCCTGCTCAGGTGAAGCCCTCATTGGCAGGGCACAGAGGGCGGTGGTTAAGAGAACCAAGAGCACAAACTGTGAGGTGTATACTCACCACTGGGGGATGAGGTCCCAGCATTTGCTGGCAGTATTCCAAAGTTCCACACTTCAATGCAGTTGGGAAGTCTTGACACCATGACTCTGGACCTTCTGTACATTTTTTCTCCAAAGACAGGGGACTTGCAGCAGCTGCCCAGAAGAAGAAAGAAAGAAAGAAAAAGAAAGAAGAAGAAGAAAGCAATCATTAAATTTCAGTGGCCCAGTGGGAAACGTTTAGTCGAACCAAGGTGGAAATGAGTTCTATGCCAAATCATGTTTTCAAAAACAAAGATGTATACTTTTTAAAAACAGGGTTAATTTAAGCTGGAAAGGAACTGATTTTAGGAATAGTGGGCCTGGACTCAAAGCCCATGTTCAGCTCCATATGATTGGCCTTGGAAAAAAATAACCTCAAAGTAATCTGCCCATATGGAAAATAGAAATAGTAGCAACCTGTGCCCATGATGGAGCCAACCACAACAAAATCTGAGAAGCACAGAAGTGCTATATATATGCTACCTATCTAACAACCATCATATGTGAATTTTTTAAAAATGTTGCCAATATTATTTGTCTTCAAATGAGGCAGACCAGCCAGATACAGCAGAGAGATTGACCACAAATCTTACCTTAGTTTTTTTTTTCCTTGTAATTGCTTGGCATAGCATAGCACTGAGGAACCTTTTTTGGCTTTTAGCTCCTGTCAGCCAGGCTGGCTAATAGTAAGAGATTTTGGAAGTTTTATTGTTTCTGGAGGGCCAACAATTCCCCACCCCTGATTTAGCATTAGATCTCCTCCTTCCTCTACGTGCTCTCAGCATCCCTCTTCCTCTCCATTAGAAAATCATAACTTTATTGATACTTGATACTTTAATGATACTTGAGCAAAACAAGTCAAAAAATTAAGAGTCCTAAATTTAATGCTGTAACAACCTCCTCATGCCAGGATTCAACAACTCTGTTCTATAATCCGCAATGGTAGCAGAAAGAAATCTCATTAATACGTGCCGGTAAAATACACTAGAACCATGATCATTCACACTATGATAAGTGAGGCCAGCTTGTAACAAGACATCATCTGGGACAAGTTTGTGCACAGTTGCAGCCTTCTTATGACAGACGTTTATGTTTCAATCCCAGCTATCAATAGGTTCAAATTATGGAGGGGAGAGTAAAGGGGGGGGGGGGGCTGCGTGAAATCCACAAACCATTGGTCTACTTTTTTCCACTTTGGGTCAGTTCATAATTTGAGTTCTGCCAGCTGTGTAAATTTACTAGCTTAAAACAAATTGGCATTGACTAGAAACTCTGAACAGACTCTTCAGACAGCTAATATTTGCTTTACAAGGCAGAAGTACAAGCAGCAGAAACAGCAGTTCAGCCCCAATAATTGCCTGCCTCTTTTATTTGAGCTAGAACTACATATTTGCAATAACCTGGGGGACATGTATTTACTCTGGGTTAGCTGCAAAAAGGTGCGAGATAGGTTGTAACATATGTCAATGTTGCAGCGCTTTTTTGTTTGGGTGGGCTTGCCCACGACCACTGTGGGCATGCCAAGGGCGGGGTGCAACATCACGTGATGAGAACCATCATGCCTCACTCTCACCTCCTGTTTTTTTTTAAAATTTTTAAGAAGAGTGTTCAAGCGCGTATGTAGATGTTCGATTAATTACAGGTTTTTAAAAAAGGGATTGTACATCCATGTGTTTGAATGCAGGTGCAAAGGAGGGAAAAAATGACAATATGATGGCTTTCAAGGGAGAGCAAAGAGATGGTGAACCAGGGATGGGGAGGGAGGGAGGGATGAACAGAGGCAAATCCACATCCTTGGACCGAGAGCTCCCAAGAGGCTCTTCAGGTCCTCCTGAACAGCAAGGGGCTCATTCTGTTTTATCTGAAGTCATCACCTTTATTAAGTTAAGGCAAAAGTTAGAAATAGCCCTGAAGGCAGACATGACAGGGTGGGGAACAGGGGTACAGGGAAGGGCTGGAGTGCCTCTGAAATTGCAGGGGAGGGGAAACAGTTCGGGCACCATTTTAAACTGCAGGTGGGCTTGACGTGTGATACGACAGGAGTCACTGCAGATCCAATCTAGTTTTTCCTGACAGTATAGTTGTAGCCTTGCAGACATTAACAGGTAGCAATGTTTAGAGCTTTGTGGTCATTAAATGCTTCCCTGCAGCAGAGCAGTAGGCCAGGCTGCATTTCTTGCTGTTGCTTTGGTAAGCACAGTGTGAGGTTGTTCTGGCCTTTAGGAGCATATTTCAAAACTCCCACAAAGTCTCAGATTTAGGAGAGCAACCTTCAACTGCCTAGATTCCAACTGCTACCCTCCAGATATTTTTGACTTCAGCTGTCACTATCATGTTGGCCAGAATAATGGAAGTTGGAGTCTGAGGAACCTGGAGGGTGCGAGTTTGAGGAAGGCTGGCCTTGCTCCTTCTTCACCAAGGAAGGCCATCACACATTCCGTCCTTCCGTGATTAAGCCTTCTCTTCTTCAAACACCCACACATCCTCACTTTTATCAGGCAACTCCATCCCTCCTTAAATCTTGTTCACAGTCATATAAATATCTCCAACTCTGTAATTATCTGACCCACATACCCCTTAAACCTTTGTGCAATCCTTGTGCAGAATGTTCCCTTTATAACAAGCCACATCGAAGAAAGGCTCTTGCTGTGATAGGTAAAGGTAAAGGTTCCCCTTGACATTTAGTCCAGTCGTGTCCGACTCTAGGGCGCGGTGCTCATCCCCGTTTCCAAGCCATAGAGCCAGTGTTTGTCCGAAGACAGTTTCCGTGGTCACGTGGCCAGCGCGACTAGACACGGAACGCTGTTACCTTCCCACCGTGGTGGTACCTATTTATCTACTTGCATTTTTACATGCTTTCGAACTGCTAGGTTGGCAGGAGCTGGGACAAGCGACGGGAGCTCACTCCGTTGCGTGGATTCGATCTTACAACTGCTGGTCTTCTGACCTTGCAGCACAGAGGCTTCTGCGGTTTAACCCTCAGCGCCACCACATCCCTCTTGCTGTGATACCTCAAACCAATTTGCCTTATACTCTTCCCATTCAAGTTACAGCCCTCAGTTACCACCATAGCACACTTTCCCTCCGTCCAGAGTCAGAAGGAGCCCCTGCTTGCCAGTAAATAGCTTCTTTGTGTTGTTGTTGCTGTTGTGTGTGGCTTTTTTACTGGGTACATTTGGACTTCATAATAAGCCTAAATTCTTGCTGACCAGAGATAAGCTGCATGCTAGTAATCACTGTCAAATTGCGCTCCTACTGCAAGCAGAACTGACTAAACAAACCATGGACCTTTAGCTTGTTTATCATGAACTCTAAAACCTAGCATGTCTCTGACAAAGCAAAAAATTAATCTCGGTGCCTTTTCTGGGCTGTCAGCAGAGAGACAAATCAGACTGCCCAGCCAGCCTATTGGCAAAAGATCTATGGTTTGCAATCAGGGAGTAAGTACAAGGATGTCATTCATAATCAATCAGCCAGGGTTCCCTATAAATACTGGCTCACTGTGCCATGCAGCTTCAATTTAGGTATTTATTGCTTGCATTTATAGACCACCCCTTTAGTGGCAAGCCGCTATTCTGGGTGGTTTGGACCAGTTAAAACACTCCACCCACCATAAGCAAAGGCAGACAAACTTATTAAACCAATAATTTCATATCTGCTCAATGAGGAGAAACTGAGGACACAAGAGAAGACTCAGCGGCTGCTTCCAGGCTGCAGAACTCCCAAGAAAGTTGAGGCTGGCCCCCTCCCCTCCCCTACTATCCCACTGGGGCAGGCAACGGCCTTTTCATTCAAGGTATGCTTCTGCAGCTAGTGGAGGGGGGACTTTAATCTAGACAGGTGCTGCCTTTAGATTTGCTGAATTTGTTCTTAACTGCATAAAAAGAATATTTTTAATGAAGCTGTTGTATGCGTTTAATCAGTACTGATTTATTCATTCCCATTTGGTGCTGGGAGAAACAGAAGGAAACAAAGAAGGAAGATAGCTTTTCAGCCTGTATTTTCAGCAGTGTCTCTAAAAGCAATTTGGTGAGTTTATCTTTGTTATTACACCTGCAACTGTTTTGATGGTACTGTTGTGAAAGCAGCATCCTGTGGAATTCTGGGACCAGTAATCTGGTGTCATACGTAGCTTTGTGTCCAGGAGAATCCTCATGCACATGGGTACAGAAGGGACTTCTAAATACATAGCCAAATGACACATCGTGGCACTCCCCTGCCCGCCCACACACCCACACCAAAGGAAGGAGCTGTCCCTGTGACAGTTAAAATGATATTGGACTATAATAACTGCATAATATAGCCTCCAGAAGAAGGGAATGGTAAACCGCTATTCTCTTACCTAGAACAGCCTGAAAAAGGTCTGACCCTAAGTCAGAATTGACTTGATGGCACATGGTTATTAATGGCTAGGTTTACTCCAGCTTGTACAGGTCCATTTCTGCTGTGCAGAGGGTTCATGTGCAAGCTCTGGATGCAAGATCTGATGCCATGAAATAGGCAAAAGTGTGGGCAGAAGGCGTGACCTACGTAAAGATATACTACTGTTTATCTCCATGCTCTGAAAAACATTTATTTCCATAATCTTGTTTTATATTGGCATAGTAGCACTCTGATACAATGAAGCATTTGCTATTGTACTGTTTCCCTTTTTTCCTTTGCTTTATCATCTGTTAGGTTGTTGCTTTTTTAAAATCCTGGTTTTCAGTTATTGACCAGAATCCTGTTAGTGGTCATGTACTGTTTGTGCCACCTGCCCTGGTTAATTGCAGCTAACTGATGAGGTGTCAGGCACATGTCAGTCATGCATCAAACTGTGCTACCAAATTGTTCAATTAGCTGCAATTAGCTGAAGCAAGTTATGCAAACTTTGTGCAAGCACTAGTAGGATAGTGACCAATGTGTTTTGATAACCATAGAATTTCCTGTAATTATACTTTCAAACCAGACTTTTGTGCCATGTTTTGTTTGGAGTATTTGCATTCTTGAAAAAGACCTTTTGGCCATACACAATAAATGCTGAAGTTGGCTGGTTCCTGGGAGCCAAGCTGCTGTTAAAAGGTGCACACACTACTTCCTATATGTCACAGCTCACAGAGAATCTCTGTGACTATGTAGCTGATGACTTCTTCCCCTGATTCATAGTTTTACAGGTGACAGTTATAGTAAGATAGTTTAGGATAATTTAGGACATGAGCTGTTCTTATATTTAGTGCCGTATAGGCAGGACAAGATAACAGACTTACTGGATAGGAACAGTGCTGACAGAAAGCTTTTTTATGATCATGTAGCTTCACGCTGCTAGCTCAGCTCAGCTGTACAAGGCAATGGTATGAGCAGGTTTTCTGGCACTTTTATTTACCACTCCTGGCTCCCAAGTCCGCGTTCAGTGCTTCACTAAGACCACACAAGAGTGATACTTAAAAACATTCTGTTGCCAGAAACAAACGAACAATCGTAGCCAAAACGCTTGTGTCACAGCTAGGGATTCAGCCATGCAGAACAAAATAGAGAATAGAGGGTGGCATTTCCCCCCCCCCCCATTAGAACACATTGAAGACAAAGATTCGGAGTATAGAATATGGGTACACAATGCATTAAAATGTAGGAAAAAAGATAAAATACAAATAATACAAGGACATTTTATGGGAGATTTCTCCAGAAAGTCCTATTCTCTTGCTTTCTTTTGACATGGAAGTGACCCTGCACTCTCAAAATGTATGCCAGTGGAGAGCAAGCTCTGACAAGGTTCTATCAAACTGGTGAGGCTCAGACGAATGGCAGAGGGCATGTATGCCCTCCAAGAACCAGCCTTGATAAATACACAGAGATGTGTCACTGAAAGGCTGGCTGCCACCGAACAAACTGGGCACAAAGACAGCGTGAAGATGTTAAAATACTTGTGATCTGTAAGCATGGCAGGACTGCCTCCACCAAAGAAGTTAAGAACTTTCAAGATATTAAGGATACTAACTGTGCAATCCTGTGTACACTTGTTTGGGTGTAAATGACATGAAACATAGTGGCATATACTTCTGAATAAACGTGGACAGAACTGAACAGTGAGGCTCCAGTCCTTTCCCCATACACTTGGAAGTGAACCCCATCAAACTCAGTAGGGCTTACATATGTGTAGACATGTACAGGTTTGCACTGCAAGGATCTCAGACCAAGAAGAATAAAAGCTAGGATTTTCTATGGACTGCAATTTAAAAGAAAGAAAAAGACTTTTAACAATTTAAATATTAATTCCCATTATGGAGAAAAAGCAAATGGAAAGGGAATAAAGAACAGTAGTTCATAATCTTGACATTATGGTAATTATAAACAACTCTCTCAACCCATCATATCATTACGTCAGCAGCAATGATCAACATTTAAATTATACCTCCATCTCATAAAATGAGAAGAAAGGCAGCCATAAATCAAGTGATGGCAGACAGTAGATCAATATTTCCTAGTAGAATACTAGATGGTTTGCATTGAATTAATAAAGTTTTCTGACCCCTACGATTTAACTGGCTGTTGATACCTCTAAACCTCACTTGTATGTATGTGCTAGTCTTATGGTTTAAGGGATTAAATTGATAATTTGCTCCACACCCCTGAACCCATTGCATCTAGCTCCTCACCCTAGAACCACAACTGGTTTTGTGATTTGCAGACTTTGGAGTTTGACTAAAAAGGCAAGGTTAATCTCAAAGGCCTGGAATCTGTTCACTCCTGTGACAAGTTACAAAAAGTCTCATTCTGCTTCTTCTCTTCTTGTGGCTGAACACATTCAAGACACCCAAACTGATCCCATAGGCCAGTTGTTTTTGATGTTTCTGCTGAATAGCTGAAGGACACCTGACACATAGTCAAACAGAAAAGGGAGCCCAATGTAATGAAAGTTTGGGATTTATTCAGAAGTTATGTCAACTGTGTTCAATAGAGATGATTCCCAAGTGCCTATGGATAGAATAGCAGCCCAAGAATGCACATTCGCAGACAGTTTTGGCCACCCTGTGAGACTGAGAACTCTAATTTTCAACTAATATCAGCTAAAATGGTTTTGTACCCTATATAAATAGTGCTATTACCAGAGCTTATAATTAAACAGCAATCCAAATACTGATCTATATTCCTCTCTTACATAGGAGAAAAAGTAGCAAAATAGTGTAGTTGGTTCTGTCCCATCGAACCCAGTAGGCTTCAACTGCCACTGCCTACAGCTGATGCTTTGCACAATATGGATATTATATAACAATGTACTTATAAAATTCCCATGCATTTTATGCAGTTCAACAGCCATCTCAGCACTGTGTGCTCTGTCCTGTACTACGAGGATATGTATATGCATAATGTGCCAATGTACTTGCAAAATTCATCTGTGTATCTTTTACCCTGTAGCACCCCCCTTCATTAGTTTCCCTCATTTAGCAAAAACATGTTCAGCAAGGGTTTTATTTCCTTGTTTCAAGATCGTAAGAGGCCCGCTACCTCTGTAAGCATGTGACTACACTGGAAAGCCAAATAGGCTTTGCTACAATTTGATTTGTAGCCTGTATTACATTTGCAATCAGTGCTCACACAGGGGCTGTGGATTGACTTGGAAGTTCCTCCTTCATACTAAATGTTATGCAAGTCACACACACCCCTTTCCTTCCTTCCTCTGATCCCACCTATGCTGATCTTTTTATGGTTCTCTGTGAAGTCACTTTCTCATTTGCTTCAGACTACTACATTTCTAAAAAAAATTCTATAGAAAAATAACATGGAAAGTACCTAACAGTATAAGAGAACAGCAAATGTTTGAACAGTAATTTTGCAAAATACATTATAACTCACACATCAGAATGATTCCATAACAGGGATCACCACCATCCCCTTCCCATCCAGTAATCTTTCCCCTTATGCTCAAGTAACACATGCAAGAATCATCTCACCACTGGTCACAGTTGCCATTTTTTTTTATTTGTCCCCATCTCTAGTCTGGACCAATTTGAATCAGCCCTTGTGTCCTGCAGTCAGGTTTTTTTTTTTTTTAATGAGTTCACCCATTTTATAAGCAAAGCAAATCCCACAATTTTTGACCATGTAGTCACACTCTAATTTGATTAGCACAATTTTAGTACCCTGATCCCTTACAGCTTAGTTTATTGTACTGTACGCCATACAATGTACTTCCATGTTTGAAGACAAAAGTGTCACAAAGTTCAAAATGTAATACTGGAACTGCATGATCATTCTAGCTTCAATTAAAATCCTGATAGGCAAGTTTGAAATTCAGCTGCCAGTGTTCTATATGAGACTGGGAATTTGGATCATATCATTCTAATGATGCATCACTTATGTGGTTTACTCCCAACTTGTTTTCTGGAGTAATCCAAAAATTGTTGTTCTCCTTTAACATCTAAAATACCCTGAGACCTCATAAGGCTTTGTTCTGAGGCTCCCTGCCCTAAGATTTATGACAAGGAGGAAATGAGAGGCAAAACCATCAGGTTCTCCACACACAGGCACAAAGTGAGAACTAATCCCCATAATTACCATCCTATTGTTGCCAAACTCCCATCAGGCAGCAGAGACATAGGTAACTAAGGGAAGAGAGGCAACAGGTGGGCTGTGGGCTGCATTTGGTCCATCAGTGGCTAAAATGTGGTCCTCAGGACCCTTGAGTCCACACATCCCAATATTCTGTAAAAACAATTTGAAAGAAATTTATTCAAAAATGTCCCTTATGCCCTCTTATTAGATGTGGGATGCAACCTTTACATGTTTTAGGATACCCCGGTAGGTATCCCCCCCCCCCCTTTAATTTTTTAAAAAGAAATATTTTTGCCACTACAGGGCATAAAGGCATGCTTTCAGTTTGAAAAAAGCTCCTTCTAACTGTCTGTACTTTTTTAAAGAATTGTGCACTAAGTATCTTGTGGGGTGAAGGTTGGTTGCGATTTTATTGAGGGGAAATACAAATGCTGATTTTGGACCACGTTGAGAAGGAAATACAAATTATTTTTAACAATTTATAGTTACAACTTTAAAAGTTATAATCTTTAAATACCTATTTATCCTTCCTTTTTTAAAAAGTATGTAAGTAGCCTCTGTAGGGGTGCAGCCTTTGGACTACTGCCCAGTCTGAAAATTGGCCCTCAGCACCAATGAGATCACCCACCCCAATGAAAGTAGGATATTTATTTATATATTTATTTATATTATGCCTTTCTCCCCTTAGGGGACCCAAGGTGGCTCAGCACAATTAAAATTATAAAACAATTTTTAAAAATTACTATATGTCATATTAAAAACCATTAAGCATATATTAAGATTAAAAACCAAGTTTAATCTAAAAAAATAAAAAAAATCTGTAAATTAATAAATAAGCATTTCTGAGTCAGTTACTGCTTAAAGCCTGCCTGAAGAGGAAGGTCTTTGCCTGACAACAGGAGGACAAGAGAGGAGACCAACCTGGTGTCTTTGGTGCATTCCAAAGCCTGGGAGCAACCAGAGAGAAGGGCCTCTCTGGGCTCCTCTTGTGTCCTCGCCCAACAAGCTTGGAAAGATGGTGGACCCAAGAGAAGGTCCTCCACGGAAGATCTTAAAAGCCAAGAAGGCTCATATGGGTAGTGCTGGAGGATAATGCTGGAGGAGGTCAAAGACCTGTTCAGCTCAGCCTCTTGTTTCCCACTGTGGCCAACCAGATGCTTATGGAAAACGCACAAACAGGACATGAGCATGGAAACCTTTCTTTTTGCTCATGTCCCCTAGCAAATAGTATCCACTGGGATGCTGCCTCTGATCCTAAAGAGAACATGTAGCACGGGTAGGCAAAGTGGTCCCCTCCCACTACAGCCAGTCCCAGCCAGTCTGAACAACTATCAGTGGTTATCAGGGTTCTAGTCCAAAACATCTGGAGGGTCCTGGGTCACCTGTCTATGGCATATAGATTTTGCCACTGTTGGTTTTGTTCTCATGGGTGTTTTCACACTGATAGTAACCTTAAAGCTTGCTACTGGTTTGACCATCTTTGGCCATCACATGAGAAGAGAAGACTCCCTGGAAAAGACCCTGATGTTGGGAAAATGTGAAGGCAAGAGGAGAAGGGGACGACAGAGGACGAGATGGCTGGACAGTGTCACCGAAGCGACCAACATGAATTTGACCCAACTCCGGGAGGCAGTGGAAGACAGGAGGGCCTGGCGTGCTCTGGTCCATGGGGTCACAAAGAGTTGGACACGACTTAACAACTAAACAACAACAACTGGTTTGAATGTTACTGTCCTGTCCTGAGATTAACTTTTAAGGATATATTGGTTTGATTTGATTAGGGTTCTACTGACGATCATCAGTGATCTTGGTGGCTAATGGCACTCTTGGTGACTATTCAAACACTTTCAAGAGAGATAGAATCTAAAATGCCAGACGCCAAAGCAGAACAAACCCCAGGACCCCTTGGTTGTTACAGAGCAAGCAACGGGAAAATCCTCTTAACACAGTCTTTGCTCCATCTACGCATTGCTATGGGCTGGAAATAAGGAAACATACAAATAGTATTATTTGAGAGAAGCAACACAGCTTTGTTTTAGTGCCCGTATTCATCCAGATATGTGTGCTGCTTGCTTATATACAGGTGTGTGTGACAAACTGTAACACTTTGTTTTGCTGCTAGAAGGCAAAATCCCCTCCTGATCTTTCCATGTCTCTCAGAGATTTATCACTTCCACTGATCCACACTATCCATTTTCTACCCTTTTCCTTCCATTCTTTGATTCTCCTAGACATTCCCATAACTCTGTTTCCATCCACCTTCCCCCACTCTTGCTTCCTCGTACATTCCCACATTCCTTGTCTTGAAGGTTTCCAGGAAAAGAGAATGGATGGCTTCCTGTTTTGGAGCGGCTGTAGAAAGCATAATCACAAACTTGATTCCTTCTCTGCAAAATGGGTGTTGCCCCCATGCTAGCCTAACGGCAACAACTGGAAAGCACCAACTGCCCCATTAAAGAAAGTGGATGGATTGATGCAATCCAACAAAACAACGTAAGAGTGTGGCCATGGGGTGAGGGTGGTGTAGACTCTAAGAAATCCAGGAACCTGCAGGCCATTCCATGTGTTGGAAGTTCAAACAACCTCCTCATTTTTTATGAGTCTTTGAACTCATGCCAGCAGCGAACATGGGAGCAAAGCTCTATATTTATAATCACCACCGACAAACAGACACATTTACCCAGGGACATTTCTAGGAGAAAAGCAAGAACAACACAAACACAAACACACACATTTCTTATTTCTCCCTACTTTGTAGAAGTAGGTGTTTGTTAAAATCCAGTATGGATCTCACAAAGTTAGATGGCCCTTTCCCTTGTAAAGGGATATATATAGAATGAAGCACACACATTGTTATTATCATCATCATGTCATGTTGTTCTAAACATTATTGATACCTTAAGTAGAACAGTTCAGTGTACGGGGAAGGGAATGTTACTACTTCAAAGAGATGTTCCAATCTCAACAGGCACCAGAAATACAACCACAAATACTGGGAGGACGGGGAAGGGGCAGGAAAGGAGCAGAATCATGTTGTCACAACATACATTGTCACAAACCAGGGATGACACATCTACTTCAGAACTGAAGCAACATGAATTGTAAGAAATTCTGTGCAAAACCTATGCAAAAAAATGTGGCCTGCTGGATTTTTTTAAGGTACAACATTTAAAAAAAAAAAACACTGGAAATGATACACCAAAAAGGGGGGGCAGGGGAGAGAAAGTTATTTATCATTTGGATACCTGAAAGTAATCCAGAAAGATCAGGCTGATAATATATGATTAAACATAAGTAAAGCAAGCTTAATAGTTTCAAGTGACCAGCTCAAGACTAAAGTACGTATACTTATCATGCTGAACAGGATGTATTTTTGAAAGACAGTTTTGAGAAAATAGCCACGTTCGCCTGTTGTAACTACAAGAGCAAAGAATCCTGTAGCATTTTAAAGAGCAGCAATTTCTATCTGGCTCAACTTATATGAGCTACTGTCTACTACCTGGAATCTATGCATCTGATGAAGTGGGCCGTAGTCCATGAAAGCTTATGTCAAGTAAAACGTCTTAGCACTTCAGGTGCCTCAAGACACTGTTGTTTTTCAAAATAAATATTTCATGTTGGTTAAATACCACACATAAATGGCATGCCTTTGCTAAGGTATGCTGTTTTTCCCCCATGCTGGCACATAAACCATTTCCTTGAAGGGCAAGGACACAGCTGTCAGCATTTCAGGTGAAGGATGTGCCTCACACTTCATCTCTCACAGCTTGGTTAACTAAGAGGAGCCTTCCTCCAAGCCCTCCAGCTGTACAGTCTCTTCACAAGCTCCAGAATAATTGGTGCTTGTACATGAGAAGCAGTCAATAGGTTCTCTAGGCTAGGGCCAGCACTGACATTAGGCACAATGAGACAGTGATCTCAGGCAGCAGCTCCAGAAGGGCAGGGCACGGGGCAAGGTGGGCAAAAGTTAAACCAGCTCCATTATTTCATGATTGTATATGTGATATCACCTTCCAATCTGGCTGGTGTCTCCTAAGACAGCTTTCTTTCCTCAGCTAAATTGAAGGACACCTGATGTTGCTAAGGGTAAAGTAAGGTTCAGCTGGCAGTCTGGTCAACATCTAGAGGTAGAATGTATATGTTTGCGTATCTTGTTCTTCACCTCAAGCAGCAAAATGTCTCAGGCACACCTTGGTGTATTTTCACAACCCTCATTAATAGACAAGATATGAAACAAATGTTTGATAAAATTTGGATTTAAAATTGGAACTTCAAGTTCTGAATTTGAAAACTTGATCACCAATTTGATTACTCTTTTTTTTTTGCCATGTAATCAAATGTTCAGGGGGTGGTTTCAGACTGGTAAAGGAAGATAGACGTCAATTGCTGAATACTATTCAGTGATATCGATCAAATATGGCCAGCATCAAACAGCAAAGCAAACTTTAAAATAGCATCAGTTGTCATGTAGCTAGCCTTTTCTTTGGCATTTATATAGCTGTACTATTCAGTGTGCGTTATGGACCTTATCTGAGTAATTTGTGTACCAAAGATGGGGATGTACCAACATCGGGGTCCATCTGGATATGGTTGGGCTATAATACCCATGAGGCCTTATCACTGGCATCCCTGCCCAGGACTGATGAGAAAGGCAGTCCAACCAATATCTTGATGGTCACATATTAGTATTATCATACAATTGAATATCCTTTTATTTTCTTCCCCACCCCGACATCTCATATCGCTCAAGGAGAGTACCACCAACTTTCCAGCTAAGATGGGAGCAAGAACATGGAGTAATGAGGCAAGGAGAAGGAATCTGTTCCACCAGTGGTTTTGGTTCCATTAGCCAATGGAAATAATTCAGAACCTGCATGAAACCTCTTTTTTACTGCAAGCTTCTCCCTGCTGGCAATCCTAAACTACACTTCAAAAGTAAGCTACTTTCTCTTTTCTTCTGAAACTAGAAACTAGGGTGAGGGCTCTAGGATGCCTTGGTGCAATCTAATCTCTCAATCCAAATTGCAAAACTCATAGCTAATATCACAACCTCTACACAAGAGGGAGCAGCAGAAGACTTGGGTTGGAGGGAACCTCAAGTTTTACTGGATATATCCCAAACACCTTGCCTGTAATGCTGAGGTCAAACTAGGGGTTAAGTGTGGAAATGCTTATCTGAACATCCCACACCATCACCTAACCCCCCTTCAAATAGTACGAAACCAGGGATGTACAATTATTATTTCCTAAGCAGCAACATTCTTTCTAGGATTAGATTTAGGAGGATATTGGGAAACAAGAAGAGGAGACTGGCCTGTTTAAAGCCCAAAGACCGAAATCTTGTTGCTTAGCAAAATACGTTGCACGATAGAGGACACCCACTGAGTCAGTGGGAATTTGATGTGTCAACTTCTATCTAAGTTCCATTGATTCAAACGGGGCTATCTTCCTTGTGACTTACTACACCAGGCAACAGGAGTTCAGCCCATGTGTCATCATATACATTCATGCTTCCTTCCCGAATCTACAGCACAGTTGTGTCACCAACTGATTCTACAGGTTGGAAGCAACAGGCTGCAAATAATGTAAAGCTGAGTTATATTTTTGGTAACAAGGGCACAACGGAGTTAAAAAGTAACTTCTGAACTCTGGATGGATCCAAATGGACCAAGAATAGATCAGCCTGGGAACAATCTGTGTCTGTGTATTCATCACTCTAAATATATATGTTTCCCCTTAGGGTGTATGTGCTGGAACAGAAACAATAGTTAACTCAGATAGTCATTTTAGCAAAGCAGAAATAAAACAGGAATATTCTAAAAAGTAAAGGAAAACACTCCATAAAGAGAAACATCAACCCAAAGTGATAGATAGCATACTGCATTATACAGTGCACCACCTTGGACATCATGCTGACACCAGGAAAATTGCTAGCAAGACTTTCAGGCTCCAAATATCTTTGGCATTCTTTTAAAATTCATGAGCACTGCATGCTAAATGAAGCCCTGGGACAATATAATCCATCATCCAAACTGGAAAGTTCATTCTCCAAGGTAAAATCCCTATATGGCTAATATCATCTGCCCAAGAGAAAATGGCAGCTGGCTTGTGTTGGAACCTCAAGATTTACAGAATCAGCCCCAAACAACAAGGGGAGAGGTGCTAAACCAGCCCAGTGAGAGCTGAGGGTACATAAGCATTGCATGACACTGGCTGAATGTTTGGGGAGGAAGATGGAATAGACTATCTTGGAAGAGGGCATTGCTAGATGATTGGTTGTTTGGCTGGCTGGCTCGCACCCTGAACAGAGACAGATAAGACAGACACATTGTGTTGCATGCCTCTCTTGCCACATTTAATAATCTACTGGGCAAAGCAATTGTTCAACATCATCATTTAGTTAGTATGAAAAGAACAGGTGATGGCTGGTCTCTCAAGTGCAATATATATCAGATATGCTTGAGGCAGGAAGAGCTCTGGAGAACACTGTGAGAGGACAGAACTACACTGACAAGAGGAGTTAATGGCCTCTGTGAGAGTCACTTGTGAAAGCTCCCGGCTTTCCATTGTGCCAGGATAAGGCTGTTACAGAAGACAAACTGGTTCGGCAACGAAACCTTTGTTTGTTGTCCTAGATTCAAGTGTACACCTGGGAGATGCCTTTGCTACGTATGGCATTTCCTACTGATTGCTCCATACCAATCCTTGCCTCTTCAGAAAGTCTTAACAAATCAAGCGATTCAGATTAGACACCTTATGCCAATGTTGCTTCTAAGACCTATTTCTAATCAAAAAAAAAGAGAGTACAAGATTACAAAGTGAGACCCGGGCCCAAGAAAGGAAGGAGTCAGATTGTGACACGTTGTATTTTGCCGAGCACAAATGTAAACCACGATCCTGCCAAAAGTGTGGATTTGCATATCTGATGCAACCTGGCTTGGGCTCAGAGGAATTTGTCAGGGTTAGATGAACTCAGAAAGCCGCTGTCTCTTTCTGGTGTTTGTGTGTGCCGCCTATCTTGTCTTGCCAGTTCGTGATCACCAGTTGCGAGCAGCTCCCACCCACTCCACTGAGATCATCCTCTTGTTTGCTAGCATGGCAAATTCATCTCTGCTCTGCATAGTAAAGTGACACACCTGTCTCCAGAGAAAGGTTGGAAAAAAGACTCCTGAAAGCAGGAATAATATGCTAAGAAAGTAAGTAAGCTGACTGAAGAAACACAATACATGATGTTGTGTTTGTCACATTTACTTGCATGCTTTTAGTTATTAGCGACCTGGAAAACAGGTCATAAATGCCTAGTGGTCATTAAAGGGCCACAAAAGGCCTTTAATGACCACTAGGCATTTATGACCTGTTTTCCAGGTCTCTAATAACTAAAAGCATGCAAGTAAATACTTATGATTGTCATGTGGGTGCAGCAAAGCATTTTCATTTACCTGTTTTTGGATTAGGCATAAATTGCCTGGTCAAGGGGCAATAATCCTGATCCACAGTCTCCCTCCTCTTTTGGCTTGATATATTTTTAAAATCTTCCTTGTACGTAAAAACATCATTCATGCCCCATTAGTTTTAAACAAGCACTCACCTGCAGGGAAATAACCAAAGTGGCTTTAGTCTCCTATTTAAAAAATCCTAAAAATATACTAAAGATTTTTTGGGTGAAAAATCTGAACCATTTTGGGGTTGCCTTGTATTTCACTAGCCAGAATGTTATTGAGAAGTCATAGCAGCAAAGGGAAGCTCCCTAACACATTGCTGGCATCTTCTTATTTAGCTGCAATGTACCATTGCAACTTACATAATTTTGCTAATTTTGGATTAAAATACCAAAATTATTCCAGCCACTGACACTATCATTCTACACAGGTTGATTGTGTCACTTTATACCATAGAGTTTAAGACAGAGCCACTGCAGTGGAAAGATGAGGCAGACCACCTGAAGATGGGTTGCGTGATTACAAATTCTATCATCCCCAGCCAGAGGTGGTAGTCAAACATATCTGAAACATACCAGGTTGGGAAAAGGTGGGTAAGAACACTGGGACAAGGAAGGACAGGTATAAGACTTGACTTTGCCACAAAGCTCATTTGGTGAGCTTGGGTTAGTCACCGTCTCTCTGACCAACCCACCTCACAGACTTATTGTGACAATCAAATTAGAAAACTGGAACAATCTGTGCTGAACTCAATAGAGGAACAATGGGATACAATAGGTTGTCGGCCATTTTGAACAGACTATGGGAACAGAGAGGCCTTTGGTCTCCTTCAGTGGAGCTCTTATGTACTTCAGATATGATTGGTTCACAGTAGGACCAAAAACTTGAGATGAATCAGTATTGTACAACTGATAAGGTACTCCACTAGGCACTAATAAAGAAAATACCACTGACTTCATAATTCTAATGACTACAAAGGTATTCCCCAGCAACATTAATTATAACTGGATATTAGATTTAAAAATTATGATTTTGCTTACCACTTTTTTTGGACAAAAAAAAATCTCGCCATTCTTCTGTGTTTTTAACAACATCATGGCATCCAGGGAATAAATAAACAAAGCTTTTTTCCATTTCTGCATGCCAGGAAACGTTTAATCTGCTTATCTTCTGAGTATCAGGCTACTGTTAACAACTAGCTTCAAACAACAACTTTTTTGTTACTTTCCCAGGGAACTCTGGGAGCTGTAGTTTAAAACAACAACTTTTCCAAGTTCTGGTTTAAACATACATGTAGATCGAAAGAGGTAACCATTACAAACACAGATAAGACTGCACCCAAAAAGAGTAGGTTTAGCCGTTTTGCACAGTTGGGACACAAAGCTTTTATGTTGTTATATGCTGCCACATCATATAACATTTATGGTGACTCTAACAGTTTTGAGGTTCGTGAGACATTCAAGAGGTAGTTTACTATTGCTATCCCTCAGTGACTTTCCATGGCCAAGCAAGGGTTTGAACCCAGGTCTCCCCAGTCCGAGTCCAATACTCTGACCCACTACACCACACTGGCTATCCCAGATTTATACCTTGTTCCAAAGGCTATATTGATATTTCAACAGTGCATAGAAATTCCAAGACAAGGATTCAAACCCAGAAGCAAGTCTCCCACACACCAGTTCTTTAATAGCTGCTTTTCCAAGCCACAAATAAACTTCTTAACAAAAAGTATCACTCACAGGGAGAGGAAAACTGGATATGGTTTCAGTTCTATACCCCTCAATTACTTTGGCAAGCCCCAATGAATAAAGCTAGACTTAATTCTGTCCATGTTGGCTGGGGGTTGTAGCCCAAAAAGCAACTTTCCCAATGTCTGCTTATGATGGTGGCCAAGAGGCAAACAAGAAGGCTAAACACTGAAAAGGACAGAGTGGTAGCATAGAAACGGGGACGTGGAAAGCTGTGATAAAACAGAATGGCTGATTAAGCTATGGAATATCCTTTTTTTCAGTTAATATGTTAAGAATGAAGTCTAGGCAGAAAATAAAGAATTCCTAAACACAAGAGTTATTCAATGTGGAATCTGTATAATTCCAAAGTAACTGTAGCCAAAATATTCTTTGATTAAACTTTTAGAAGCAGAGGAAAATACAAGATGGATGGCTACTTCATGAAATGGATAAAAAAATGGGTTATTGTTTTTAAGGAATAACACAGAACTAGTTGAAGTACTATGCTAGTCCAAGTGATGTTCTCAAGCAATGGTTCCCAGCCTTGGGTAATCCAGGCAATTCCCAGAACCCCCGGCCAGCACAGCTGGTGGTGAAGGCTTCAGGGAATTGCCGTCCAAGAACACCTGGGTTCCTCAAGGTTGGGAACCACTGTTCTAGAGGTTCATTTCATTGCTCATTCATGGGGACACCATAAGTCGGAGGAAAGTTGACAGCACCCAACAACACAGAATGTGGATCTCCACCGCAGCTTGGTCATCTGGAACAAGGGACGTCTAGTAAGGAAACTGAATTGCAAACTAACACAACTACAAAGTGTGCACAGTAGCCCTTCTCTTTTTGATTTTTTTTTAAAGCCAGATCAGCTGGTAGAGTGTATGGGGAAGAGAGCAGGAATGGGCAAAAAAGCTTACCTTCCTGTTCCACTGCTTATCTCCTACAATTATGCCGAGTGAAATGCCAATATACCTCATCAGGAAGTTTTATCAGTGCATTGTACAAGAAATTTCATACAATGGATGCTATTTAGTATATATATTTTAAAGGGAGGAATAACACCCAAGAGCCATTACCAGTTATTTTTTATGACACCTGGAAACAGCTTGCTGAAATGTGTCCCATAATGAAACATGTCACCTCTTTAAGCTGAAACAAATCTTCTGGTTTTCCTGATGGGTTGGTGGGTTGCTCTAGCCTTCCAGATGTTTTGTTCCTATTTATGGAGAACAGCTGGTCAGGGCTGAAGCCCAGGCATTGTGAGCTAGCAAAAGCTTTACAGTCCAGTGATGAACATTTTCTTTGTGAACTGGATTATTGACTTCTGAACTGTTCAACAAGTATCTATTGTCCTGGCTAAGAAAGCAGGGCTTAGAGATGCTGCTGGCAGTGCCTGCTGAGGGACCAGAAGTCAAGTAAGAGGTGGGCAGGACTCCCAGGATTAACACAGAGGATTCTATGGAGATGCTCGTGGCGATGCTCAGAGCGATTCTGACTTGTCCCTTCCATGGTTTTCCCATCTGCATCCCATTTGACTAGCTGGCTCACAATCAGATAGGTGTGTGTTACTTGTCACAGCTTATACGTACAAACATACTATTACAGAACACTGTTTCCTTCATACAGGAGACAGTCACCCATCTGCTTACATAGGCCTCACTTGAACTCATATGCAAGAGGATAGAGACAGCAATTACAGTGGTGTGGAGTGTCTTTTTCTATAGCTAGGTGGGGAGAACCAAGCAGAATCAGGGATTATTAGCACACTCAAAGTCCCTCCCCCTAGCCTGGATAATCTCCTATTGCCACAAAGCTCTCCTGTACTACTTGCCTTCCGTTCCAGTAAACATTTCTGCCCTCTAGCGCTGAGCACTGGCCAAGAGAAACTCCACCTGGACCAGTTACGACATCTATATTTTGGACATTAGCAAGGTGCTACAACAATGCCAACCTCTTCCCGTGAGCAAGTAACCAGATCAGATAGCAACTGAGATATGGCCAGACTGTGGCATATATTAGGCTAAATCTAGTAGTGTCACTTCCAACTAGAGGCGATCCAGTGAAATCAATTGAACTTTCATCATCTGTTGTGATGGAACTGTCCTAGTTGGGACTGACATTGGATTTAGCCCATTGATTTCCAAACACCTTTAAAAACTATAAGCAAGCTTCCTTTCATCCTTTCAAACCATGCTGAATATCTGGCCTGACAAGCCAACAATAAACTGTCCCCCTCCCTCCTTGACCATTTTCAGTTCCAGTATTAAGGCCTTTTTTCACACATTGTGCAGACTTCAGTCTATTTCAGTGAAGAACCTGGTAGAACGCCTTGGAAGAGAATGTGCTTAACCTGTGAAAAGTTCTAGCAAATGCTTTGAACTGGGTATCAAAAGCATGCCTTAACTACAGATTTCCCTGTGCAAAAAAAAAAAAAAGTACAAGTACTAACAAGTGTTTTCTGAGTTAGCGTGAGGATTAATCAGGACTGTAGAACATGGCACGTTAAAGTAGTACAACAGCCCTGACTGTCAATCTTGTCACTTGCAGACAACTCTTATTAGTCACCTATGGAAAGTTCACACACGCCACTCTCGACTCTTATTCCGCCACTCCAAAATTATTATGGGAAATCCAAGCATTAGCACCCTACAATATGGTTGCTAGTTGCAGAATATCATTTTTTAGATGAATGCTTGCAATAATTCTGCAGTTCTTTCCAAATCACAGTATTGATTTCGAAAGAGCAGCAGCAGAGGTATTCACTCGGGTCTTTTTTGGGTCAGCACAGATGAGACTATTCCTGCTAGATTGGAAGCAAAGTCAAAGTTATGCTGGCTAGAGGATTCTGGGACCTGTAGTCCAAAAAGAAACTCTTCTGGGCAAGATACTGCTAGTCCAACAATCTCCTTTTCTCTGAAGCCAACCAGATTCCTAAAGAAAGAGCATAAGCAGGACTTCAAGATAGCAGCCCTCAACCATGTTTGCTTCCCAGTAACTGGTATTCAGTGGCATTTTGCCTCTCAAGATGGCAGATCCAAGTAAACCTTGTGACTAATATTAGCAACTAAACGAAGTTGCTTCCAAGCCATCTTCATCAGGCGCCATCACTATTTCCTGTGATAGCATATTCTGCAAGGTATGCATAACAATATCATCCAGCTTTTAGCCCTCCAGATGTTTTGGCCATGCTTTTGAGAATTGAAGACCAAAAGAATGGAGAATCAAAGGTTGGGAGCCACTGCTGTAAGTAAACCACTCCTTACCCAGTAGTCTGTGTGGTGGGATCGGGACATAAGGAATGTTGCAAAATAAAAGAAATGTAAACATAGTTTTAGTTTGAGAACAGAAGGAAATCTGGAGGAAAAGGTGAACAGGCCAACATTTTTTGGAGCTATTTCCAAAGTGAAGAGCATAAAGCCCAACTAGAGCAGCTGCTTTAACAGTCATAACGTTAACAACTTTTAGGATTTATCCTTTTCTACCCCGCTAGCTATTTTGACAGCATTTTCCCCACATACCACTGATGTTGCCCTTACATGGTACTGACAGTGCTTTGAGAGCACTGAACTGGATAGGACTCATATTTTGATCACGTTATCTTTCATATTGCATTTGCCAGAGGAGCTTAAAGCTCCCAGGGCAGGGATGTGTCTCACTCAGCTTGCAAGCAAGACATCTGCCTATGGTGCAATGATGTGGGAGTTGGGGTGTGTCTTTCATATTCAGAGTATCTCTGGAACAACTATGCTATGTACACATACACTTCCTACAGAACCTCCTCCAGGCAAGTCAGGCCCGAAAAACTGCTCGTTACAAGGCTCTGCCTGTGCTCTAGAGGAGAGGGTGGTAGTCATCCTGAAGCATGGGAAAAGAGTCAACAGGCCTTGCAAGTGCCTTTTTCACAGCAGGACAACTAACACACCACAGGAGGCTTTGGGATGCTCCAGCCTATCCTTCCCCAAACTGATACCCTCTAAAGATGTTGGACTACAGTCCCCATCTTCCCCAAAACAGCACAGCCAAGCTAGCTAGAGTGATGGGATTTTGTGGTCCACAAACACGTAGAAGGTGCTGGGTTGGCAAAGACTGGTTTGGAGAAACCTGCGAACATCCACCAGGGTTTTCAGCCAAGCTCCTCTTCTTTCAGTGTTTAAAATTATGGGGACAAGAGGCAGAACCTTCTTGTTGGTTTTTTCAAGCCAGTACTCTTCCTTCCTAGCAAATAGGTAAGAGGTTTCTGTTTCAGCAGGCATTGAGAGAGAGACACACACAGAGAGAAAGAGAAAGGCTAGTAAATTTGCAATTAGTATACCACATGCCCTTTGTAACTTTGTAGTAAAGAGAAAGAGAAAGAACACATTATGTGAAAGGTGCAGATTGTCAGAATCCCTGTAGGCCACTGTTTGTGGAGATGGGGCAGAAACATGGAGATACTTACTAACCATAGCCATGACCTGTCCAGACTCCACCTTCCATATTAGACATCTGGAGCAGCTCCACTTTGTGTGAGACCTGTTTTATCTACAAAGTTACAGAGTGTAGACAGAGGGGTCCACAGAAATCCATTTATGTTCAAGCAAAGAACCACAATTCAGCCAGGCTTCTGGACAGAGACTCCTCTATGGCTGAAGGAGAAAAAGTTAGGTTTCATTGGGTATCTGATATAGAGCTTGGAAAAGGACTTGATGGCTGGGGGATTGTAGGGGTTACAGTCCAAATGGTAACTTCTCCAAACTCTGGCCTATCGTAGGATACTCTGCCACAGCACTAACATACACCAGGCAGTCTTACAAGTTACAACAAGCAGTAGAGCCACTATAATTTATAGGTAAGTCCCCATTTTCAATTGTGTGGGTAAAGCATGAATTTAAAAAAAAAATAGTTTTTTTCAACTGGAAATAAATACTGAAGTAGAAATGCCAATTTGCTGTCTGCTACCCACAGCATTACTTATACCCTATTACCAGAAAGTGCTTTTTTTGGTAGAGAATTATGAGGAGTCCACCCTTTGCATGGATGTTTATTTAGCTTCTGAAAGACAAAGTATTACCTATTTGCTACTCATGCTCACTCCTAATGCCAGCACAACAAAAGGAAACCAGGGCTCCAAGCGTGTAAAACGTTTCTGAACCCAAACAATTCGTTTCCTGTGATGTGTGTGCCTACTATCTTATCATCCAAGTAAACTAATGTGCAAGTCCTGCCTTGAAACAAAGACACCTAGCAACTTTGGAAACAGGTCTAGCAAGAATGGAAATGCTAACAAAGCAAATGAAATTTCCCAGACTGAAAGACTGCCTTAAAACTTTGTGGGTGTTTAAAAAAAAAAAAAAAAAAAACCATATCAATACTTGTTTAACCCTTGTCTTCTACAATTGCCAAATATTTTTGTAAAAATTTGTTGCCTATGAAGGTTGCAAGCAAACTACAGTTAGGGCAAAGAAGTGGCTAAAATAGCATCTTAATAGTTAAACAATATTATTCTTGAATAAAATTACAGGTGGTGTATCAGAATCAGGCAGGGAGTCAGAACACAGTAAATATAGGCAAGTCTGTTAAATGCTGATTTCTCCCCACTCCCTTTAGTAGAATATTAACACTTTTGCCTGTAACCATGTTGGGCAAGTGGCAGGCGGAATGTGGTGCATGGTGCCTTTGGATCTGGCCCATGGCCTCCCTTCCTCACAGCAGCCTGGCTCCTCTCTAAAGTTCCCACTCAAGTGACTGAGAGTTTTGTCCTGGGGTCTAATTACTACAGGTTCTCCCTCACTTTAGGTTTCAGTTCTTACTACTAAGTAGTAGGCATAAAAAGGCTCTCCACCCATGGCCTAGATACACTACCTCAAATCTAGGCCATTGCATACTATAGAACAAAATGACTCCTCTTATCCATGGCTATCAGTCTTCAAAGGCAAATTGAGTAATAAAAAAATAAAAGATCAATAGGATTGTAAGACATCTAAAACTATTTTTTTTAAAAAAGCAAACCAAAGAGTTGCTCTGCTTTGAGCATACTTATATTCTCTACTGCAGATACAGTTAGCATTTCAGGATGTGACTTGACCTCTCTTCCCCTTCCCAGTGCCTGCTTGTTTCACAAAACCCATCTCCATTCAAGACTTCATTGAACAAATTGAGCTTTTTCCTCAAGAACACAAACAAGGGCCAGCCCTTCCTATTAATGCCATACTGTGTTTCATGGATCAAAGCCCCTTTCGCCCCTCCTTCTTCTTACAAAAATATACATTCTGTGTCTTCCCTCTGTCTCCTAAAAGGCACATGAGTTGCCCTTACCTTGGTGGAAAGCCAAGCAGAGGGCTACCAGCAGAACACCACTTTTCCACAAGCCTTCCATGTTCTGGCTGCTTAAGGAAGCCTTCAGTGATGAGAAGAGTAGGTGCCTCCTGTATATAATGAGCAATCCCCAAATGACAGGCAACAGGATGGAGAGAACACCCACAAACCTTAGCAGTTTCACAAGTACCACTTTGCCACACCCAGCCTCAGGTTAATGAAATTAATGCACATAATTTGTAAGAACCTCAGCACTCCCAGATGAGAGGTAACTCCAGTTTTTACATAATAACCAATTCCCTGCCAGCTCCTTATGCTTCCTGCTGTGGATGAATATGGGAAAGGAAGTTGAGCTGTCAGGTTGTGTAGTTGTAGCCATCTCTTCCTCATACATAGTTCAAATCTCTAGCAGCACCATATTATAGATCTGAACTGTTAGACATTTAGAAATCAGCATCTGTTCACCTCAGAAAGACCATGGAGAGAAGCTTTTGACTCAGGGGTGGGGTATCTTTTGCCCTCCAGATGTTTTGCCCTGCAATTCCTGTCAGCCCCACCTAGCACAGCCAGCAATAAGGAAGTATGGGGATTGTAATTCAGAACATCTGGAGGGCCTGAATTCCCCACCCATGCTTTAATTCCAGCCATCATCATCTGAAAGCCTACTTCCAAGGGAGTGCAAACTCAGACTAGGGAGCATTTGTCCACATCTCACTCAACCTTTGAATCGCCTTTCCCAAAAGCCAGCTCTTGGGAAAGGAAGGCCTGCTCACAGCATCTTCACCCACCTCAGGGCAAATGAATGGAGGTGCTTGGCATACGGAGCATCTATGAAGGCCTGGCCCCACCTACCGTTTGCCCTCTGTAGCATTTGTATGGCTCCTGTTGCAAACTGGATCCTATTGGCACAGCAAAGGACCCTGCAAAGCTTCCTTTAAAAACAAAAACATCATTTTCTGTTGATACAACCAACAGAAGGCCTTCATATTTCTACAGTATCGCTTCTAGTTTCATTTTCCACAGCAAAGCCCCTCATAGAACCCCCTTGGTCTGCAAGATCTTCAGGAAGGACTTTTCTTGGTTCCATTGACATCACAAGCACAGAGCTGAGAGAGGGCCTTCTCTGTGGCTGCTCCCAGGTTGCAGAAGACCCTCTCACAGGAGGCTAGGCTGGCCCTCTCCTTGCAGTCCTTCCAGCAGCCATTGACAACCTTCCTTTTAAAACTCACCTTTGATCTGCGACTGCACTGGCAGGACTGGAATTTTTAGAAGGGGTGCAGCAATTTTTAATCATCTTTTAAATGTGTTGTAACTAGTGACACTTCAACACTGTTTAGGTTTAATCGTGCTTTAGTATTAACATTTTAAATATATGTATTTTTACCTGTTGTACACCATTTTGAGTCTCATCACGGGGATGAATGAATGATGTAATAGCCCTATAGAATTTCAACATCTATAAACAGACTACAGTGAGAGTGAGCAAAGCGGTCCTTCAGCTGTCATTGAACTGCAGCTCCTGTGGTCTCTTTATCACATGCTGTTGTGAGTAGAGCTTGTTTTAAAACTGATGAGAGTCACAGGCCAGTAACTGCAGAGCTCCTCCTGAACTGAGAAATTCATTAAGAATATAGAGTGTATTGGATCACACCAAAGGCTTATCCAGACCAGCATTGTGTTACCGCAGACCCCAACTTAGATGCCCATGGAAAACCCGTTGATGGTTGCATTCCCCAAGAACTAGCACTTGAATACATACTGCTTCTGACAAGCACAAGAAAACAGGAGGGGGCTCCTCTACCTTTAATAATGGTATGGAAGAGGTAATTTCAGCAGGTGTTGCTTACCACATGCTACACCTGAAATGCTCTCTGCCACATAATTATAAAAGACATGGGAGCCCCGACTTCTTTTCAAGCGGCCACCCTTTCTTTGATCCTGAAAGTAATATGTGTGTTATGTATTGTCAAGTCGCATTCAACTTACAGCAAGCCTAACAGAGTTTTCAAAGTATGTGAGATAGTTAAAGAGTAGTTTTATCAGTGCCGCTACCCCATGGTGCTTCCGTGTCTGAGGAGGGATTCAAACACAGATCGCCTGAGTCCTAGTCCATCACTCTATCCACAACACGATACTGGATACCTGAAAGTAATATAATATACAACCATCTAAAAGCTACCAGAGTTTGTGACGTTCCATCTTCCATAGTTCAGCTAGGAAGTTTACTTTTTTAAAAATAAAATATTTATGGAATTACCTTTATTGTATGACCTTGAGTTCTAGTGTTATGAAGGAGATAAACTGCCTATCCATTTTCACTGCAGGATGCATAAATTCATATTTTTATCATCTCTCCTTCCACTTGTGTAATCAAAGAAGCATCATACAGTATGTTGGTACCTTTCTCTATAGGGAGTTGCCCCATGTTGCCCCCAATTCAGTTTCCACTTTCAGTACCTGTTTCAGCTTTACAAAATCATCATCTTCATTAAACTGCAGACCTGGAAGGGACCCTACCTGTCAAGGAGGCACAGTGGGAAATTGAACTCCCAACTTCTGGCCCTCCAACCAGATACCTTAACCACTGAGCTATCCAGAAGTTCATTATTTTGGAAGTGCAATTACAAGACTTATAGTGTCACAAATGTGGAGACACTGTAAGGTATGAAAGTATTATAATACTAGCATTTTGCGGGGGAGGTCATCAAGAGATTTGGAGTGCTCTGTTGTCAATATGCTGATGACATACAACTATATCACTCCTTTTCATTAGCAGTGGAAGCTCTCTGGTCCCTGGAGGGATGCTTGGCCTCAGTTATGGACTGGATGAGGGCTAACAGATTGAAACTGAATCTGGACAAGACAGAGATCATATTGTTGGGAGGGGAGTCTGCCCAGCTAGGAGGTATTTTGCCTGGTCTGGATGGTGTCACACTCCCTCTAAAGGACCAGGCCCACAACTTAGGGGTGCATCTGGACTTGGCACTCTCCATGGAGAAACAAATATTGGCGATGACCAGGTCTGCCTTTTTTCCATCTCTAACAAGATTGCAGAGTTGTGGCCCTTCCTGGACAGAAAATCCCTGACCACACTGGTTCATGAATTGGCAGTCTCTAGGATTCATTCTTCTATGTGGGGGCTGCCTTTGAAGGCAATATGAAGGCTGTAGCAGCTGCAAAATGCAGCAGGCAGGCTTGTGTTGGGAGTGTGGAAATACGACCATTTTTCTCCAATTCTGGCATGTCGGCATTGGCTTCCTGTTAGCTTCTGTGCCAAATTCAAAGTGCTAGTATTAACTTATAAAGCCCTTCACCGTTTGGGACCTTGCTACCTGTCAGGGCAGCTTTCCTGAGGATCATCTATGTTGGCTATCAGACCTTCCCAGGTTTTGTGGTTATGGGTGGTCACAAGAGAGCCCCAGAAATCTACCACCAGGAACTGGGTGTTTTTTGTGTGGTGGCTGCAACATTGTGGAATGCACGCCGCCTGTGGATGTATGCCAGGTCCCCTCTTAACCTTCTGCAAACATGCAAAATCCAGAGTTTTTAAAGGAGGACTTCAGAAACCCCCTCCCCTTACGATTTTCTTGCTGCCCCATTTGTATTAGTTTGCAGTTGCCTTTGGGGTTTCTTTTTTCTTATTGGTTTTTGATTTGAATGTTTTTTGGTGGTGGATGAGTACATGGGCTGTTTATGTATTTATCAGTTGTGAGCTGCCCAGAATAGCGGCTTGCCACTAAATGGATGGGATATAAATGTAATTAATAAAATAAATGAATGAACGGTTACCAATATGGAATTTGCTCTTTCCACAGGAGCTGCACAACTTTATTGAGCCATTCACCCCAACAACCTGAAGTTCGTATTCTTCATCATTCAGCACCGGGTCAGACCCCATTAATATATATACTTTTTTCCCTATCAACATCATTTTAGACCAGAGCCATTTTTTCCAGACCAGGACTCTGCAGAAACCATACAAATCCATCACAATGAAAGAAATAGGTTGATTCAGTTCATTTGGTGTTGTCCACAAAACATAGCCATTTCACTGATCACACAACAATAACCAAGTTGAAAATCTCTAGTCCCAATAGGGATTTCTGGAGGACCCCATCATTTACAACCACTATGAGAACTAAATCTCCTGTTTATGCTTACTGTTCTTTTACTAGTTAGCTGATCCATTAAAACAGTGGTCCCCAACCTTGGGCCTCCAGATGTTCTTGGACTTCAACTCCCAGAAATCCTGGCCAGCAGAGGTGGTGGTGAAGGCTTCTGGGAGTTGTAGTCCAAGAACATCTGGAGGCCCAAGGTTGGGGACCACTGCATTAAAAGACATGTCCTCTTACACAACAATGGCTTGTTGTTGTTGTTTAGTCATTTAGTCGTATCCGACTCTTCGTGACCCCATGGACCAGAGCACGCCAGGCCCTCCTGTCTTCCACTGCCTCCCGGAGTTTGGTCAGATTCATGTTGGTAGCTTCAATGACACTGTCCAGCCATCTCGTCCTCTGTCGTCCCCTTCTCCTCTTGCCTTCACACTTTCCCAACATCAGGGTCTTTTCCAGGGAGTCTTCTCTTCTCATGAGATGGCCAAAGTATTGGAGCCTCAGCTTCAGGATCTGTCCTTCCAGTGAGCACTCAGGATTGATTTCCTTTAGAATGGATAGGTTTGTTCTCCTTGCAGTCCAGGGGACTCTCAAGAGCCTCCTCCAGCACCACAATTCAAAAGCATCAATTCTTCGGCGGTCAGCCTTCTTTATGGTCCAGCTCTCACTTCCATACATCACTACAATGGCTTAGCTTCAGGAATTTTAGGTGAGGAACACTCTTAAAGTCTTTGGGAAATTCACATAGTGTTATTTGTTATTTCTAAGAACATGTGATGTACTAGATCAGTGCATCATATGTTCTTAAAAATAACAAATAACTCGCCTTTGAAGAAGTTCCATTGATGCTTTAGCAAGGCTTGTCCCTTTAGTTCTTTGATACTTTCCACCAACTAACCCACAGAAAATATTTAATCTAACCAGCCTGTATGATTTCCTGGATCCATTCCTCTTGCCTTTTTAAAAACTAATGTTACCTTGGCCATGTTCTAGTTTAGGACTAAGTGTCAATAACATTTTCTATTAGATGGCAATTGCAGATTTCAAAGCTCTCAAATGGATACTATCCAGGCCCAGTTAGGGGTTTTTGTTTGTTTGTAAGACTGACCTTCATCTTGTCACCACTCATTAAACCCAATCCCGAAAATAACAGTTCAGGCATAGGGGATCTGTGCTACATCATTTAGTGAAATATTATATAAATTATTCCCACCTCTCTGCAATCTCATTGTCAACTTTTTTCTCATTCAACAGCCCTACACATGTACCTATGTCATATTTAAAGCAACGTTGGGTAATGCAGAACTCACCAGATGCTACAACTCACATTGTAGTCTAACAGTCAGTGGTGACAATATGAAAGTTGCTGCACAACAGAAATTTTTGTCTGTTGGCATGGATTCTTTGAGATTCATTAGCACTTTTCCATTTTAGGCAAAATCCCCATTTTCTTAAGGAAGCTATCTTTTTCTCCAGTGGCTTCCCTGACATTGCTTAATCAGTTTTCCTGGTATTTGATTATATGGAATTGGCAGATTTTAAGAAATGCACACACTTAGATTGGGCAGAAGGGACCTAAAAGCTAATATATGCACAACTGATATGGAACAGAAGCAAGCTGAACTCAAGTAGCACTCCTGCTCTGACAATTTGGGCAACTAATTGGATTAAACAGCACCCTTCCCACACGTGAGGTATACATTTTACTTGCACTTGTATTAATGTGGTTTCAGAGTTTATCTCCTTGACTCTTCACACTGATGTCCCTTTTTAATCCTTTTTTTTTTTTTTTTTTGGCTAAGTTTCTTTTGAAATCAGACGTCACTGACTTTCTTGGCATCCATTTGTAACAGAATGAAGTCCTACTCTGCAGACCACCAACTATTCACGCCACCACATGAGCACCTTTGGTAGCATGGAAAAGGATTTCTGACAGAAAACCTTGGATGGGGTCAGAATAACTTCTGGAACTCCTTTAGAGTTTTTAATGTAGCTCAACATTCCAAATTAATCGGATGGGGAGTTTCTGGAAGCTCATCACCTCTAACACAAAACAGATCACAGGCTAATATCGGATGTCACATGTTGGGCTACTTTAGCATCTAATTTTTATTTTTTTCTTAGGCCATAGTCTGGAGTGTAGGTCATGGCCCCCATTTACACTCCTTAACTTAGAACACTTTGATGCACTACACAGGAGAACAGGCCAATTTTCTTGTAAAATGGTTAGCAATGCCTTAAGGTTGAAACTGAAGTACGTAGTGAGTGACCAATACACTTGCCATCTCTTTAAGAGATCAGAGGAAGTGTGTGTGAAAGAGCAACATAACCCAACTACCTGCTATACCAGGTGACAATTTGTTCATCCTGCCCCTTTCTAAGAGGGAGGCCTGAAGGTTTGGTATAAGGAATGTTGGAGCAGTAGTCCATAAGGTTGTATAGAACCTACCCTATAAGTTCTCAACTACAGTTCTTCCAGAAGGATCCTAGAGCTACTAAAAGTTCGTCTTTCCCTTCCTAACCAGTTATTGTGGTAAGAAAATACAGACGTGATGGGATATTGCAACAGGGTTGCAAATAGGATTTAACAGTATCTGTACTACTTTCGGAATGCTATAATAAGGGAAAACAATTGTACACCAAAGTCCTGAAGGACCCATGGGCATGCAAGGAAGATGAGTTACAACAAGCCAAATTTATAATTCACAAATATTACAGTGCATTTCTTGGAAGGGAATGGTTTGTCCATGTACATATATGGTGCAAAGAATTCAACCCGCATGGCAAGTACATGATGGGGAGTGGGGTGGAGAAGCGCATGATATTTGGAGTCATGGAAGAAAAAGGTCTCTGTGCCCTAAACATGGTCAGCTATTGATAACTACAATACTGTTCAGGAGTTGTAGGTAACACTTACTGAACATTGTCCACCACTATAATGAATTGTATTGACACTACCCTAGAAGCTTACAGCAGAAGAATCTTCAATAAACAACACATGTCATTTTTCTCACTAGCTTCCATCTACAGTTTAAGGAAGCACACAGCTCATGGATTTAGTCACACCTTTATTGTTGAATTACAGACGACTTAGTGCAAGAAAGAAAAATCAATTAGACCAGTTGGTTTAAGCATTTGCTTGTTTTTTCACCAGAGCTTATGTAAGAAGATAGGTTTTATGCCATGAGAACACCAAATTTAGTACACTAGTTCATTTTAAAAAAACCAAACCAGTTCTGAGACTTTGTCCAAAAGATTGTAGAGTTCTTTCTACAAACAAGAAACTGAACTCTTTATACAGGTAAAAATTCTAGCCCAAAGAAAGACTGATAGCTAATTTTAAAGTATGACTGCACTATACAGCCCAGCATCAAATGTGTGACAACCTCAAGAGAAAGAGAGGCAAACCTCACCCCACATCAGTGCAGATTGAGCAGATGTTCCTGGTAACATCTGCAGTAAAGGTGAAAGGGAAACACAGCAGTTGCTTTTTTTTAATCATATGTATTTCTGAGCAACAAGACCTTACTTAGAGCCAAGCAGCAAACATAAAAATCTGTTTGATAAAATCAACTCAATGCCCTCAAATATATTCAGGATGTACATAATGAAGCTGCCTCAAAAAAACAAAAAACAAAACAAAAAAACCCTACCATTTGCTAGAAACAATTAGTTTTCTGTCACTAGAATTGAGTTCCCTCCCTGTTCCACACCAATAGCTTTATTAAACACACTGCACAACAAAAGGTGCAAATTTCACTCCTTCCTAGCCAGCCAGTAAAGCGCTGTCGTGATTCTCAGTAGGGTTTCTGTATGTTTGAGAATCCCAGTGGGGACTGCTTACATGTGCTAGGAAGGAGTGAAAATTACACTTTTTGTTACACAGAGCAACAGGATTTCAGCTACTGGGTTTTCAAAGCTCCCGGATATTTAACTTTTATCATGCTGAGATAGTTTCTTCTTCATCCATTTCTTACTAGTTGGTTTATATTATCTATATTTTGAAAAAAAAATGTTTGGACAGCTAAGCTTTCAGAAGCAGAGGAGCATTTGGTTTCCTATGGGTAATTCTCACTGGTTCACCCCCCCCCCCCCCCCCCCGCTTTATACTTTTTGTGCCTGTGTGATTGCTGGGAATTTTAAAAATGTTAAAGTGTATATATAAGTCACTAGTGGACACAGTATATGGCACAGTCCACTATCATGATATTGTACTATCAGTGGCACTGCCCACATACACAATAGGCCACTGAACTAATGCTTCCTTTCAACACAAACAAATGTCATGCAGCACACTAATATCACATGGCATGGTGCTTCTAAGCACCTTCAACTTACCTCTACCACTATTCAGGAGAAGGTCTAGTAATGCAAATAGCTGCAGTCTATGAGACAATAGCATCGCAGATACCAACACTACAAGTTGCCAGAGACTGACTATTCTGAAATCCAACTGTACAATCACACTATCAATATTGCTATTTCCAAGCTCCTTCCTTTCCTTAAAGAAACCTTTCCCAAAAGATGTGGCTAGTCATTAGTTAACATTCTTAGTAAGGTCAGATAGCTATATGGATCACAGTCATCAGCCTGAAGATATAAGGTACACTGCATAATCTTCCTGTTTTAACCACAGCAATCTACTCTCTAGTCAGTCTTAAAAGAATGGGCTCCACAAATCTTAAACCTACCTCTAAAACTTGCTTACTAGTAGTGCCTCCAAGGTAGGCCCTGATTCAAACAGCTGTTACATGGGCATCTGCTAGTTAGGTCAGGAGGGTGGTAATTCTGACCATATATACTAGCAAATTCTATGATGGCCACAAGACCTGTAGTCCATGTTATGCAAACACTCTGGGCACATTCATGTTGCTTCTTCAAAAAACTCATGTGGAAGAAAAGATATTCCTCTGTGTTTATGCATTTTTGTGTTGAATTTATAATTCAACACAAATTACCTGTAACAATTTAAGGGTTTTTTTAACCAATTAACTATTCACAAGGGCATTATTTCAACAGCTCTTTTAATGAAGAACGTTCATACTGACGCACATTAAGAGGAAGTTATATCACCAGCAAGAGTGTGTTCAAAATTAGTCACTATATTTAAAATCTAAATATAGGAGTAGCATCTTTAAATTTGCTAATAGCCTATATAAGCACTCCTCTTCAGAGACATTCAGACCAATTGTCCAGTGTTGCTGATTTATCACATATTCTGATGAATTATAAGGAATTAAAACTAGAGTCAGAAATTTCGTTAGGTCAACACTGGATCCTTCAAGGGTAGCAGCACTAATGCCAAACAATTCAAAAAAGAAACTTGAGCTTGGGGATGACGATGAAACTGGGAGTGGAAAAACCAGGACATGAAGGATTTAGCTCTTGCTAGCCGAGCCCTCACTTCTTGTTTCTTCAAGAATGAAAAAGTGTCAGCCAAAGTTGGTATTTCTTCTAGTTCCACACATGACGTCTGCAGTGATCAACAGCCTAGAAGAGAGTTATAACAGATGTGTGAGATAACGTCAGAGTTAAGTCATAAGGAATGTATAACAAAACTATTGGAAGCTTTTACATTAGACATTGGTTTTCTAAAGGAAAACAATAAACGCCAGAAATGCTAGACTATCTATGGCACTATACAAGTGTGTTTATTAACACAGAGAAATCTCATTTACTCACATTGCACTGAGATGCAGTTTCCATGTTCTTACACCAGTAGCCAGGTCCACGGACACATAATTCAGACCCCAAAAGAGACTGTGTGGATTTTACACAAACTCCAAGTTTCTGTAACATGACAGAGGCAACAATACCTGCATGTATTACTTATGCATGATAAAAATGCGTACCACAGTGTGATAAAAATGTGAATTCCACTATCTAATCAGTAATGCTTCCAGAGGTGTCAATAAGCCATTTGGGTCAATCAGTCAAGCAGGCTATCAATTCCACCCTTGTTCTGAACATGCTGTTGAGTCAGAATTTCAGGACATAAAGCCTTATGAGTCCCTTCTGTTCAGAGCAGTTTCCAGCAGTTGAATATAGCCACATATAAACAAAGTATAACAGTTTCACATGCCAATACTATAACATAAAACACCCTGGGTTGAAACACTGTCTCCCTACCGCCCCATAGTGCTTAAAGCACTCTCTGGGCAGTTTACAAGTTAATTAGGCAGGCTACACATTGCCCCCCCCCCCCCCAGCGAGCTGTGCACTCATTTTACTGACCTCGGAAGGATAGAAGGCTGAGTCAACCTTGAGCCGGCTACCTGGGATTGAACCCCAGGTCATGAGCACAGTTTTGGCTGCAATACAGCAGTTTAACCACTGTACCACAAGGCTCATTGTGGCCCCATTAAAGTGTCCTTCAATGAATAACAAATAAAGCAGTAGTACTTACACTACACACAAAAGCGGGGTCCATCACTTCTGTCAAGAGCTGTACGACTATTGGTTCATACTGATCCACAAACTGAATACACTATTGGAAGGGGGGGGAAAGAAGATATCAGGATACAGGGCCCTGTACCAACTGATTATGGAAATCAGGTAAAGCAGAACACAGTGCAACTAGGACCTCTTGTTACCTGGGTGCAGTTTTGCCTAAGTGAAAAATGTTCAGGGCCCACTGATTTTAGTGCAAGATTTATAACATGCAGTAGGCAACCTGATAAGCTCTCAAATGTTCTGGACAACGTCCCATAAGCCCTATTCATCACAGCCAATGGTCAAGTATCATGGGAGCTGTAATCCAAAGTAATCTCAGGATACCAGGTTGTCTATCCCACCCTGCTATTGAAATTTTCTGTAAACACCCTGAAGCTACACTGACAATTTTATCTGTGCCAGAAGGTAACACAGAATGATATTATGTACAGGCACTCCTCACTTAACGACCAAGTTCCATTCTTACACAGTTGAGCAAAATGGTCATTAAGTGAGGAGCTTAAAGGCAGAAGCAGGCAGGAGCTAGCCAGAAGTACTGCTGGCTTGGTGAAAAAAATAAAATAAAAGCTCCCACATTGCTCCTGGCTGCTTTGGGCTCAGGCATTGGGCCTGCCTGGTTTGGTAGCAGAATGAAACAAAGACTGAGAAAGGGGATTCCCTGTGCTGGAGAACTGGTCGTAAGTCCAAGCAGTAAAACAGGTACAGTGGTGCCTCGCAAGACGAATTTAATTGGTTCCGCAGTCAATGCCGTCTTGCGAAAAATTCGTCTTGAGAGGCGCGTTTTCCCATAGGAATGCATTGAAATCTAATTAATGCGTTCCTATGGGAATTTTTTTTTTTAAAGTCACTTACCAGATAGGGAGCTGGGGAAGCACCATCGAAGGACTGGCGGGGGGTCCCCTCGCCGCGATCGCCGGCTTTGGAGGTCCCCTGCCAGTCCTCTAATGGTGCAGGAAAAGCCTCCAAAGTGCTCTGAAGCCGGCGAGCGCGGTTGTGGGGCACCCCCGCCAGTGTTCCGATGGCTTTCTCTGCACCATCAGAACACTGGCGGGGGTGCCCCACAACCGCGTGCGCTGGCTTCAGAGCACTTCGGAGGCTTTTCCTGCACCATCCGAGGACTCGCGGGGGTGCTGGGCTAGCCTCTGGAAGCGCCGCTCGCCGGCTTTGGGGGTCCCCCGGGGCTTACCTTGCACCATCCCAGGACTCGCGGGGGTCCCTCCGCACGGCGATGGGCATTTGCAGAGGTTTTCCCCGGCACCATTTTTGAAGTTCCCGCCCTTTCCCCCTGCCTTCGGTAAGCCTCGGAAGGTAAAAAGGCTTTCTTTTTTTTCTTTTTAACCTTCCGATGCTTGCCGAAGGCAGGGGGGAAAGAGCGGGGAACTTCAAAAATGGTGCCGGGCAAACCTCTGCAAACGCCCATCGCCGTGCGGAGGGACCCCCGCGAGTCCTGGGATGGTGCAAGGTAAGCCCCGGGGAACCCCCAAAGCCGATGAGCGGCGCTTCCAGAGGCTAGCCCAGCACCATTTTTGAAGATCGGGCCCTTTCCCCTTGCCTTCGGTAAGGCTCCGAACGGAAAAAGGCTTTCTCTTTTTTTTCCCCTTTTCCGTTCGGAGCCTTACCGAAGCAGGGGGAAAGGGCGCGATCTTCAAAAATGGTGCTGGACAACAACAAAAACAAAAAACAAACAAAAAAATAAAATAAAACCGCAACATTCGTTTTGCGGAAAAGGGCCATAGGAGCGATCGTCTTGCGAGGCACAAAACCCTAGCCAGACCCATTCGTCTAGCGAGTTTTTCGTGCCACGAGATGTTAGTCTAGCGAGGCACCACTGTAGGTCGTTAAGTGAGGAGTGCCCATATATAAATTAATGTGTGTATACTATTTTTAGTTATAGGCCCTCAAAACAGTAAATATGCAATTATATAAATAAAACACAGTTAAAAATTTTAATCACACAAGCATCTTGTAAAATCAGTAGAATGAAAGGTAGCTTAAGTACCGTGTCCTCCATGATAACTTGGTTTGGGGAAAAATATTTAAATATTTTCAGGATTACCAGTACATGCCTACATATTGCAGAGTTTGCTTTTTTCCATATGAGGGCTATATTTAGTGACAGATGGGATCACATTTCTTTATTGCATTCCTATGCTGCCTTTCTCCCAGCAGTGGGACTCAAAGAGGGCAACAATGCATGAATAAAGAATAAGAATTAAAAACATATAAACATTAATTTAAAATTTAACAATCATTAAAACATACAAAAACAAATTCGGAAATATAAAAACATTTTAGAACACATTAAAAAGAATATATTGGCAGCAAACACAGTGCAACTAGCTAAGTTCAAATCAGATATTAAGCACCAAAAGCCTATTGGAATAAAAAAAACCTTTTCAACTGATGCCAAAGAGAGAGAGGGTCAGCCTAGCCTCACAAGGGAGGGCATTCCATAGCCTGGGGGCATCCACCAAGAAGTCCCACTCTCAGGTCCCTATTAAATATATATGTAAAAGTAATAGAACTGATAGAAAGGCCTAGCGGACAATCTTAAGACTCAAGGAGGGTTATATGGGGAGATAGGGTCTACCACATTTCCTCTTAACCACACCTCAGCATGTGGGTACAATTTTTCCCTCCAGCCCAAACAGTATTCCAATTAGATTGCTGTTTGATCACTGCTAGTAGCAGTGAATGAACAATATGCTCAAAGTAAGGAAATCGCTTCTTTTCCTTAACTGGGTTGGAAGTGGGAAGTCTGACCAGCTTTTCAGGAGGGGCACTGGAAGTAGCTGAGTGCTGTGAATGGGACATACCGCGGTCTGTTCATGCCTGCTATACTAAAACTGATCCACACAGTTTTATACAAATACTAAATGTAACCTATATTATACCATTCTAGAGCTTCAATTTCTGGAGAAACTTGCTCTGTAGCATGACACTCTATGAAGCAGTTTCTGTGCAATAACCGACCTACAGCTGTAAATCTAAGTATGCTATCAGAAGATTATGAGGAGAGGTGACTCAAGATAGACATCTATTTACCAGCATATGCACTATTGCTGTTATTTACATTTTCAACCTTAAGTGTTCAGTTCCACAAAATGCTATTTTGAAAATGTAAGACCAATAAAAACATTTGAAAATGTGACAACAGAACAAAAATCTAACAGTCCAATAAAATACAGCTGAATGTAAAAATAGTTGCA
The DNA here is from genome assembly GCA_037013535.1 of Intellagama lesueurii. Lineage (NCBI taxonomy): Eukaryota > Metazoa > Chordata > Lepidosauria > Squamata > Agamidae > Intellagama > Intellagama lesueurii. The sequence continues at coordinate 175,912,633 of JBAJHW010000003.1, read as the reverse complement.
ACATATGGAAAGATGACAGTAGCATAAATAACATACTGTAGGCTTATAAAGTTCAGACAAATGTAAAATAGAACCAGTTACTAGAAATGGCTGAAAAATAATCTCAAAAGCATTTGACACATTTAGTGCCTTTGCTGCTTTGCAAATGAGTATTTTTAAAGATTTTCACACATTCTGACATTTAATAGGGCTATGTATTCTGCCCAGGAAGGACAAGTGTTGCTACTACCTGCATATTTCTGCAATACAAAAAAAGATTATTATTTTTTGACAGTTGCAGTAATTTATGGGTATTGCTTGTGTCTTAAGGGTGTTAAGGAACTGAATTTATTTAAGTTCGCTGTTCCTTTTGTGGGTTCTGTTTTATAGAAACCCTTTGCAGGGCTGCAATTGGCCAAATAATTTCACTAACAACTTTCTTCTACATAGAGTAGTAATTATGTTGCCTGACTGTCATGAGATACACTCTTCCCGCACTTTGTCCAGTATTCTCTTTGCTCCATTAGCATTTCACCTCAACTGAAGGAATAACTGATAAAACAGAAAGATTGCAGAAGATTACTGCTTCCAGATCACAAATTCTCAGCTCCTGTTCCTTCTTTATGCAGGAAGGAAATACAGTAAGTAGAAAAACAGCACAATACTAAGCCCACAGTAGGATTTTGTACTTTTGATTATTGCAATGCTTCTTATTCTACCTTTGCAGACAAGCCTTGTAACACTTCAGGTGAAAGATTAAGCAGAGACCAAGGCAGTAGCCATCTGTCCCCTGTAAGATTTCACCTTAAACATACCAAATTACATTTCACTTTAAATTATGCATATTAAATGTTTTACCTGGTCACTAACGGAACGTGGCAAGAGCTGGCAGACTCCTTCAAGAAAAGTCTGGATTTCAGTAGTAGTAGCATTCTTTGACAGTTCCTTGTCCGCGTAAGCAACAATCATCTTGCACACATCACAAAAATTCCCAACCTCTGACTGTACTGAAACAATTTTTTCTGAGAATACACAAAAGCAGTTTTATGTTCAGAGGGCCTCTCATAGCCACTAAAGAAATTTTTAAAAGCAACTTCACAAAAATAGATTAGCTAAATAATAAGCAGAGTATCTCTTGCATAGTGCTAGTTTATTCAAATCTTACCTGCAGGCAATGCCTTATTTGTACAGCATTTCAGCATCACACAGACACTTTTTGGATCAGTTGCTTCTAACAGCATGTCAATAATAGCCTTCCCATAGATATCCACAAAGTCTTTACACTGGTCCCGGAATTGTTCAGGTAGCACAGAACAGACTTTCTCCATAGCGAATACCATTTCTTCCTAATACATGCAGAATGACTGTTATTAAATTTAAATCACCTGTTTCTTAAGTAGGTTACAAAACAAATTCACAAAGAAACATCAGAACACACTAAAAACAGTAGTAAAATTGTGGGAGCGTGCGCACATAGTTTTAGCCTGATATGCTACCACAGTACAAAATGGCTACCTCTTCTACAGCATTATAATGTGTGTTAGTGTACAATACACAGCTTATATCAAGGTGGGCAACTTTTGTGGATGGAAGGGACATTGCACCATCAAAGCACTGATGGATTTCATTGGACACTTTAAATAAGTACTTTTACTTTTAAACCAGTCATATGGAATCCACATACCTAAACTGCTCCTCAGGGAGATTTTCAGCTGTACAGTACAATTTCAAAACAAGATGCATGAATACGCACTTTCATTTTTAAAGTGCAAGTACTTGTTCAGAGTGGATTTTTTTTTTTTTTTTTTTGGTTGTTGTCACAGTGAATGTAAAAGATGAATGGCACTTTTTCATATTACTACGGTGACAAATTCATTACAAGTGGTTGCAGCACTAGGGACCTGAAGGTTGCAATAACAGCTGGGAGGAATCACAGTTTATACAATGACAATCCAGATTCCACTCATGTTGCTGCTCAGAATTTCTAAGTGAGTAAGATGTTACTTGATTGCTGTTGAACAGACCACAAAAATGGTGCTACGTAAGTGCCTTGGGGACGCCACTCCACAGCTAAGATGCTGCTACAGAAAAAGGTCCTAACAGGGACACCTGTTCATGTATACATGCCCAAATCCTAAACTCGTTTGCAGAAGACCCTGCCTTGCTTACTGGTTGAAGGCACATTTGGCAGCTCTTCTAAACAGGAGCTTAAACCTTGGGGAAATATACATAAGAAAAGGTTACCATTCAAGTAGGCTAATCCCAATCTGTTACTGGCTTTAAAAGTTAAACGCAGTGGTTTAAATCAGGTCCAGAAATGGACTAGTATATGATCAAACAAACAGAACTGAAAACTTGGTTTTCTATAAACCAAGATGAAACTCCCTAGTCCCAGTTAATAATCTAGAGGCTCCTACTTTGCACCAACTGTCCTTCTCCAGCCACTTTTAATGACAGTGTCACATCATGCATTGCAATAGTTCAAAGCCAGGATTAACCACTTTCTTAGCAATATTTCTGAGTCTTGCAATAAAACACAATCTCCCTTTCCAGTTAGCAACTAGGATAGCAAGCACACTTTTCTGAAGCATTTGTGCTTGGCAAGTCACTAACTTTTTCTAGACAAATGTTATGACACCACCTACTCCACTCTTGCTATGCATTTCAGGATAGTGCAGATGCACACCCAAAAAAACCTTAGGCAGAACACACAAAACAAATCTGAGGTCAGGGCAGACTTGGAAACATTACTCAGATTTCATATGAATATAATATGCAACTGTGCCACAGAACCTTGGGCAAGTTATCACTGTGATAAAGTAAAATAAATCCATCTTTAGCCACCACTGCCATGGCATATCTGAGGGCTGCTATTTCAAGATTTACTTAAATGAAAACAGAACACATACCTCCGACTTATTGCTTTCTAGAAGACTGGCCACCTCTTCTACCATAATTGTACATGCATCACACACAGAGAAAGATTCTCTTTGACTCAGGCTATTCTATACATGACAATAAAAAAATGTTGATAAGGATTATCAAGAGGCAATACCTAACAAGGTGAAAAGAACATCAGTTGCACAAATATTAAATGTTGTATGACTTTAATCCTAGTCCATTTCTGAGTAGTTTAAGAGGGGACAAAAGTCTTTAACATTAAACCTTTTTAATAGGAGTGGCTTGTAATATAAATGCTGGTGTGGAGGAGCTTGCCTCAGTTTTTAAGAGAAGGTATTCCAAGTGTTCCCCGTCACAAACTGGCTCTTTTTTAATATTTCAGTTACATTGCTTTTGTTTAAAAATAGCTTGATTTGTATTACTTTCAAGTTTCACCATGAATTTGAAACCTGAATAATTCCTTAAAATAGAATCTGTGGCCTTAACATTACCGCTAATATCTAGTATTTGAGGCCAAATATTTCTTAAGTATTTTACAAGAGATCATGTATTGTTGTGGGATCTTATGAATGTTCATGGTTAGGAGCAGCACAGATATTACTTCCTTTCTCATACAGAAAAGCTGTTTTGCCCAAAAACTGCTGATCTTTGCTTTTGAAGTGTCCTGAGCATTTTGCTGAAGACTATTATTGTAGTCTTGAGTTTGCATTTGAACACAATTTGCTCAACAAGCACTCAAGTAATGTAGTCTTCCCACTTGCAACATTTTCTGCTCAATGAGGGAAGATGTTTGAATTATCTTATTTGCAAGTGTTCTGTTTAGTCATAACCTACAGCTTAATTCCAAACAAATGCATGTCTTTTGAAGAGAACTCAAGAAGGAAATGGGCATATAACAGTGCATTCATTATGCCATTGTGGCACTGATGTGGAACAGAAGCTTAAGGAAGTATGCTTACATCTTTATAGTCTTCCAGAGTTTTATTCCAATCTATGACAATGGTCATGATGGGTAAAATTACCTGCTCCCATCCCTCATAAATAGATTGCTAACCATCAATTCTTACCTCAACTGGTTCTACCTTTACTTCAGAAATAACTTTAGCAGGCACCAGAGTTTGAAGAGGCACAGATCTCTGAGATGAACAGAATCCAATCGTCTCGCAAATAGTCTGTGGTGGCTGGAGATACACAGAACAGTTACACAAATTAATTCCTGAAGCCTACAAGAAGGACTACTCCATCTTAGACCTTGACATTAAATTATATATGATATGAAAGAAGTCGAAAATGCCAGAAGGTAGTTCAGACAATACTATTCATAGTACCTTCTTTTGGAGATGCCCAGCAAGTCAATTGATTTTGGTAATTCTAATCTACAGAGAAACATAATGCTTCATATTTGACCAGACAACAAGACTTCAGCAGTTTTTATGCACATTAAGAGGATTTTCCTGACCAAGTTTAGATGCTTTAAAAATCTTAAGCCAAAAGAATGTCAGTCATGATGATTCCTGAGCTTCATGTATTCTCAAGACATTGCATTAATGTTATACTCATGTAAAGTGTTAACAGGTGATGGTGTTAACTTATAAAGCCCAAATAGCTTGGGACCTCGATACCTGACAGAATGCCTCCTCCCATATGACCTTCTCAGGCTGGGCATTTGAGAGTACTGACCCCGAGAGAAGCTCGGAAAGAGAGAACCAGAAACCGGGCCTTCTCGGTGGTCACTCCTTAGCTTTGGAATAAACTCCCGTCTGAAATCTGCCTGGCCCTTCACTGGGAATTTTTAAGTGACTATTAAAAACTTGGCTTTTTTGACAGGCCTTCCCGGACCTTACAACACCTTAATACACTGATTAGTCCTAACGTTTATATTATCACTCCTGCTGTCCAGCTTTATACTATGTTATGTTATTTTAATTACTATTATTTAAAATGTTGGTTGTTTATCCTTATTTTGATTTTATACTATTATGTTTATTGTTTTGAACTCTGTATGCTTAATATTAAAACTGCCCAGAACAGCCTCGTAGCCAGATGAGTGGTATAGAAGCCAAATAAATAAATAATATTTAAAAAAACACAAAACACTAAGTGCTCTCTAGGAAACAATTAGTTTTCTAAAAAGCCTAGCTGCTTATTTTGTTCCTGCTCCATTACAGTTAATGAGAAACAAGGTTTCTATTACTTATTCAGTGTCACCTAATAGACTAGTAAAGCTTCTCTTCAGAACCTATTTCAGTTACTGGTTCACATAAAACACTTTTTAAGACTCTAAGTCACAACTGTATAGCAAGAACTTGACCTACCCAGACAGCTACTCACAACTTTTAATTCTGAGATATTTTCTGATCCTAAGAGTAAAATATAACCCACACAGTAAAGTTGCATCATTCCCTACCCTTTCTATCTAGAGTGTATTTATTTCCAAGCTACTGTGGATATACAGTGTTTACACCATGCTGAAGTTCTAGAACTGCTAATTTTTACTTTTTAAATTAACCACAAAATACTTCCTCACCATGAGAATTCCCTACTGCTTTGCAATTTGCTTACTACCTGCAAGAACAATTTTATCAAATCTACCTACTCTACATGGGAAAAAGCTACTCGGAAATTAAGTTCAAACAGAATATACCCTAACTGCTAATATATTAGTAGTTGCTAAGTTCAGCCCACTCTGGTCAAAATCCTGTTGAATAATACCTTTGAAAGTGCATTCTCTCTTAGCTCAAGCTGAATATTACTTTAAAAGAATATACTGACTTTTAAAGGATTCCCCCCCCCCCCCCCCCCCAAAATCCTGAATCTCCCAGAGCTTCCCTTTTGCCCTGGAGCAGCTTTTGGGAAACTTAAAGGGGGGGGGGGGGGAGGCTTTAAAAAGTAAAAATTGCCACCAGAACACTGCCACTGGGATCCAGATCACCATCATCAATCTGGTAGTTATTTCACTTTGAAAGGTTTCCCCTCTGCCACCCCAAGGCCCAAAGACTTCCCTAGGAGAAAAGTGAGCCCTAGGGAGCTTCAGAACCTAAAACCAGGGTGGGTGGGTAGGAAACTTTTAATTAGTGTTAAATGTTTCCAGCATCAAATCCAGGTAACGCACAAAGTTATGCAACAGGATTTTGCCCAGTGAGCTAACATGAATACAATAAAATATATGGCTCATTGTGAGGGCATACATTCCCTCTTCATCTATAAGGAAACTGAACATTCTCACTTTTGATTATCAATTTTGAATGCTAGTTATCAACTATGGTTTGTTAAAACAAGCCAGCTTCATTATCCACAACTTTGTGTTGGCTTGTTCAACAAAGCAGAGTTTCCACTAATCACAACTGTCCATTTTCAAATAAAATAAAAGATGGGGCTAATTTAGAAAAAACTACAACAAAAGCTTGATAGCTTCCTTGCAGCCACATTTTGGGTGGGGGGGGGGGAGGAAGGAGATGGGAAGCATCCAAGCTCAAAGCTGACTGCACATTGTTGCTGTCATGGTACACTTATAGCTTACTGTGACATCTCATCTGCTCTCTATTAAGTAGCATCTATCCAAGGGTTGAAGCACCTAGCAGATCTAGAAGCATGCATTTACAGAAAGGTATTATATTAGTGTAACAAGGGCTATGATATTAACTGTTCCTAATAAGCCACAGAAGAAGAAAGTTATCTAGGCTGTGTTTTTCCACACAACTTTTGAGGAATGTAGTACATTCATTCATTCATTTATTCCTCTCAATTCAAGACAGATGCTGTTATCTTTCCTTCTTTACAAGTTGACATTAAGATACAAGATGCATCTTTCTTCATATTCCAAGCCGCCATTTAAGGCATATAGCTTCAGCATTTTAAAGTTAGGCTCCATAGCATTCCCATGCAACAGCAGATATACCAGAAGGAGAAGCTCAGCACAATCTCTAGTTACATTAAAAAAGCTCTTCCTCTCCCCAGTCCTTCCCAACCACATGTTCTCCTCATTCATGCACTGCCTTTAGTACACCTGAAGAAATACTAGAGCTAACATTGCACACATGCAGCATTTACTGCCAGCTAAACAATGACAGGCACAAGGTCTTCAGGAACATGTACTCAGAAGGTTAACAGCTATCCCAAATCATGTTCTAGGGGTGCCCAAAGCCCTCCCTCACTGTGTTCCCCTACAAGGTAGAATGTCCAGAATTCATGGGCTCCTTTGCATGTTAACTGAGCTTCAGAATCTGAAGACTTCCAAACAGACTCACAATTTTGGTTCAGAATAGTAAAGCTGACATTTCAACTGGCATTTGGGAAATAGCATTTTCCAAAGCCACTATCAGTCCCTTGAATCTGTCAAAGCAGTACTCAACCACATCACATCTACAAACAAAGTTAGCGAGGGATTAAACTATAGCCTCTCAGGCAGGGAGGAAAGCAACACACCACCACAAACAAGCTTCTCACATACCTGGTCCTGCTGTTGACAGAATGGAGAGAAAGGAAGACAAGACAATTAACAACAAGAAAACAATTAAGCAACTGACTGGTGCGTAGACAAACAACTTGTTTTGTGGGAGGATGAATCTGCAGTAGAATGTATTATTCTTGTTCTGCTAGGCTCTAAATCATTTTTTCATTTCTGACTGACTTGCAATACTGAAAGCAGTATGGAAATGTACACAAAGGACTCAATTCTGTTCATTTTGAATGTCATTTGTTCCTGCTACATTAAGGCCTGGATGGAGGCTCAGTATCTTTTAAACTTTAGCTCACACACAGAAGGTTGTGCGTGATTAGGTATGCACTTATGAAAGAAAATTAATCTTTAAAAGTTATATCTCTTGACACAAGAAATAGGTTTAGTCTCCAAGTTTTAAACATTCAATTAAAATTGACTTAATAGAGCCAGTCAAATGTCCATTATGGCAATTCAATACATTTGTTAAATTACTTCTGGTGGAAGATATTGGAACACAAGGACCTCTCAGAACAGACTATAATATAAAACTATAAGTAATATTCATCTCACCATATGCATCAACATCTGGATAGCCATATCTGAATACTGGGAGATGTAGGACTTGCACTATTGGAGAGAAAACATAGATTTGAGATAGGGTAAATCCCAAATATTTCCAGCTGTAGCCATATATATCCCAACCTTTAATAGTGCCTCAAAAAGTAAGCTGGCCTCCTTTACAACTTAAAATATAGATTTATAAACTGCACATTTTTAATTTAAGGAGTGTAGGATAGCATCTACACTGCATTTCATTTCCCATTTTTAACTCACAGGGTTATTATGAGGATGATGAGGCTCAGAAATGGGAACTAGTCCAAAGTAATCCAGTAAGACTGATGACTCATGGGGGAATGTGACCTGGTCTGACATGCTGACCACAAAGACTAGACAAATATACTAGACCTTGTAAAGGGAGTGTCAGAGAGACACTACAGAAACCAAGACGCTTCATCTTCGCTAGTACTTAAGAAACCTTACTTTAAGAAGATAAAGCACAAAGAAATAGTTCCATAAGCATTTTGCTACTTTACTATACTGTATTTTCATATGATAACATAAACATGATCAACTCTTCAATTACCATATCAGCAAAGTCGGGGAACAAACGTTCACATTCTTCCATGGCATGATCGATTAAAGAAGTCACAAAGGTTGTATTACTTCTCACCGTCTCCTGCAAGTCAGTTAGTAGCTGAACACAGTCTTTACACACATCCCCATTTCCCTGCAAGAAAAAAAAGCAGGGTATCTTAACAAAGCAGTGACTTCATGCCTCTTTTAACGGGGGGGAAATGCTTTATCATGTTTTCTGGAGTGTCTTGATTAACTATCAATAACAACATTTACTTTCAGGAGACACACCACAAACACATTTCATAAACCAGTAACGACTCACCTCAGGTGAGATCCTGAAAGAATCTATTCACAGCATATAGCTTAGTCCAATTCAACTTATTTACAACAAGGCATAATTTGAACCTTCTAGCCAATGCCATTTTCCTTCTGTACCTACACTAATTAGCTCTACCATGAAGAGACTGCACCACTGCTATTCCAAGGCACAATGAGAACTGCCCCAGTGCAGCATTTAACAATATGCCAAAAATCCAGAAGAAAGAAAGGTCTCCAAGGAAAAGTTGCAAGTAAGAATGTACAAGCTTCAAGGAATGTACTGTAATGTTTCCAGACTGAAGAAGGCAATTTAGGTATACACAGAAATCTAGTTAATTTTGATGCATGAGGTGTTTTGTGATTTAATTTCTTTCCCTCACACTTCAGTCCAGTATTAACTCCCAGCATCATTTCAGCAGTTGTCTTTCCTCTGTTCTTTTTTATCACTTGATTTCAACTGCACAGCTCTGTTGCTTCTATTTCTACATGAGTAGCTCACCATGCAGGGAGGATTAAAATCAATGACTTTTAAAAAAATGGATTTTTAAAATTTAAATCAGATTTTAATGAAATGCTGTTTTCACAGTAAAAAATAGTGTAAAATAAACAACGTTCATGAAAAGACCTTAATCCCATGGTCGTTCTGCAAATCTATGTACAAACAATGAATGCATTATAGTAGGACGGGGTATCCGCAGGGAATTGATTCCAAGCCTCACTGTGAATGCCAAAAAATGCGGATGTAGAAAACGCTGTACCTTGCATGGTCTCTGGATCCCTCTAGTGGCTAGTTCTGGTAAATACACCCTGGAATACATATAAATACGTATTTCGGGAGAGGGGGATTTAGTATTTTCAGGCAGTGGATAAATGAGTGGATTCTTATTCCGCAGATAGGTGGGTTTCTACTATACCTTAAACGCTAGGTTTGAAGATTGTTTGGAAGATAGTTTGCTTTTAAAAAAGATATTGTTTCAGTTAATAAACATTGATGTTTAAGCAAATACAAGAATATGTACGCTATATAATGTTATTGTTTTAAATAAAACAAATTAACTAGTTCTCCAAATATGAGTGATTAACCTATTAAACAAAAATCAGTTCTGATATAGCTGCTTTACTAATCTGACAGGTTATTATTCTAAATATGAAATAATTTGGTTGCAAATATTAAAAAATATAACTATCAGCAAGAATGAGTCTTTACATTTAAAAATCACGATTTAAATTGAGTCTGATATGTTAATACAGGGTTTCTGGTATGTTAATACAGGGGTCTCCAAAGTACGGCCTGCCTTGCCTTTTTATCCGACCCATGCACGCACACGCGTGTTCCTTCGGCCCTCGAAAATGTGGAAAATATATTATGTGGCCCTCACGGTGAAAAGTTTGGAGACCCCTGGGTTAATACAACAGTTGCTTTCGGCACACTTCTACTCTGATGTGTTGTGTATTGTCTCTTTTGGGTGAACAATCAATGGGCTATTACGTTAACCTTAGGTTTCGATAGTCAACAATTTGCAGATGGAGTCAAATAACAGGGTACACTTTTAAAATCATAGCTAATAAATATTTTCACCAATGTTGTACACAAATACAAGTTGTTCATGAATGCAGTGTACACATATGTTAAAACACTTTACATAAATAAACCCATTCTTATCCAACCCCTTTTCCATTAAGACTTTAAATTCTCACCTGAGATTCTTGCTTAGGCTTGTCCTGGGGATAAAGAAGAAGTGGCACATTAGCCAGGAAGGGAGAAGCCACTTCAGAGAAGTCCAGTTCGGGAATCCTGTTAGATTGAAGTTGCTTCTGCAATTTCATTTCTGCCAAGTGCTTCTGAAGAGACTGGCACAATGTGAGCGCACTGCATACAACTTCTGGGTTATCCTAAAGATCAACAGACAACAATATAGCAAAATGCCCTTGCCTGTATTACACTCAACAATACAAACTCTGAGTTACAGGTACTAGGCTAACCAAGTAAACATGACAGTCAGTTAAACTTATCCCATTTACTCTGGTTATATAAGCATTTTTTTCTTGGTATAGAAATGCTTCAGTTTTAGTAGTCTACTTACAAGCTCCTCTTTGATCATATCCAGAATGTTTGGCAAGTAAGCATCCACCATGTCCTTGCACTGAGTTACCAAATCTTGCTCAGGAAGAAACTCACATGCCTTAGTCATATAGGCATATATTTCTTCCTATGATAAATGAGATAAATAGATTAGTGTAGATTTTCTTAAAGAAGGAACTGTTTGCCCACCTTTCATGGCCAGTGAAGAAACCTTCAATGACCCTCAAACCCTGATAAGATACACTAAAGAGATTGCTTTAGCAGTGTTTCTGAAAGCAGCATTGGACCATATCCAATGACTATCAAGTCAGCAATGACCAAACTTGGCAACTTGTAGTTCTTTTATGCTATGGTGTAAGGACAGCAATACTTCTGTTAGCAAAAACAGCCATGCAACGTTTATCTCTGAGCAAAGCCCACAGGATTTAGCACTTCTGATTGTCAACCATCTATTCACTATGACAATTTCACATTGTTACACATTGTTATGTTCAACTTCTGTATAGTCACTCAAATCCTATTGCATAATTACGCCAGCAGAAAAGCAATGGAGTAACTCACTGCAGAAGACTGCCACTAATTAACCAATCACTGCTTAGATTCCTAGTTGTATGCCAACTTACTACATTGATGTGGAATGAGGAATCCAAGTGTTGACTCACGAATCAATGAAAATTTGATGTTACAAGTTATACCACTGCCTTTCTGCCAATGTAATTGCAGAAGAGGATTTTAGCTATTATAATAAAATGTCTTGAGCCTTTCTCAGAAAAAGACATCTAAGAAGTGTAAATAAATAGTAGCTGAAATCCAGAAGTGATTTGCAAACTACTCAACGGGCCTACTCTAGCTGCAATTCACTACTGAATTTCAGCTACTATTTATTTACTTGGATGCTGCTTGTGTAGGTGGAACTGGGCCAAAGAAAGAAGAGGTTTCAATTAGGCCTGAGATATGATACAGAAAACAGAGTTGGAATAACCAACACACTGCTTGTCATAAGGTCTTCTGGGTCTGAAAGAGACTCTATTGGGAATATTTGGGGGAGGAGGAGCCTTCCCCAGATGAAAAAAATGGAAAAATGTGACTAGTGTAAAGCAATACAAGCAGATGCAAAGTCTAGCTAAAAGAATAAAACATCCTAATGAAAACTGTTTACTGCAAATAAATGAAGAGGATGAAATTGTCATTGCAAACTACTCTACTGCATTGTACATTGACAAATTTTCGTATCAAATCTGTACCACTGTTTTAAGGAATATGTGAAGTAGTACTGGGACACCTTTATCTAACTTGACTATTTAAACCAGAGGTTTCTATTTGTGACTTGGATTTGCGATTTAAATAACCACGATTTAAACTAATCCATCCTGCATAATGAATATTCTCCTTTTTCATGGACTAAAGCAATTAACACCAGTTTTTCCGAAATGTTAATAGTCTTATATCTAAGTAAATGTGATGTCACTCACACACTAATTTCAACATGACTATCTCCATGTTAGGAAAAAAAATATTTTGCATACTCATGACAAGTTTTTCTTGAAAGGCAATGTATCAGCATGAAGGGACTGGTTTGAGTTTTATTGTCCCACTATTTATCTATCAGATGAGATGCAAAACCCACCTCACAGAAAAAGGACCCCTCTTACCTCAGTGGCATTGTCCTTTAAGACTTTTGCAGCCACAGCAACAACTTCTTTACACAAGTCACAAGGGATGCTTTTCTGAGAAGACAAGATATTTCTAATTAATAAAAGTATGTGAACATATTGTTACCTAATACACCACTTTCTTTTCTTCCCTCAAAAAGATCACAATTAAGTGCAATGAATTCATGTTCTCTTACACAGTAAAAAGGTGGGAAATAGTTCTGTTGCCAAGTTTATAGAATGGAGACAAAAAGACGCAAAGCTTCTTCTTCTGTAAGGAACAACAGTTAGAAGGGATGGCAAACTGCAAGAAAGGTTGTCCTTGATACAGATGACAAATCTTAAACCAATTTCACCTTTTTACTTTTAGCTATGTGGATTAGATTTCTCAATAATCAATTAATGGGAAGAACATGGAATAAGACTTGATGTAAGAGAACATGAATTCGTTGCACTTAATTAATATAAGATTAACTGTTGCAGATCACACATAAATATAATGTTATAGCTTTATTGGAACTCCAAGCATGGATAGACTGGTCTTAAACATCTTTTAGAATAGTGTATTTAAATAATCTAACTCATGATGCAATACGGAAGTACTAAAGTCATATTAAAAATCCCATAAAACTGATTACCCTCTAAGTGCACTCTGACAGATTCTATACACAAAAGATTTAGCAGCAGTGACACATCTGACAAGCTTAAGGATTTCAAACAGAACATCAAGGACGTAGGTCTTATAAAACCACTGTTTATTGGAACAAATTCACATGCCTTATCCTTTTATTCCCTTCTCCCACTATTTGGATATATGCCTCTGGTGTTTCCATCATGACTTACTAAGCCACTGTTTGACTGTTTAGAACCCATCTTTCTTCCACAACAGAGACTCCAGTCAGTTCACAACAAGCTTTAAAAACAATGCAAATAAAAATACATGCAACAGCTCACTGGACACGCAGTTGTCTTCATGCCAAGTGCACACTTCACCACCTCTTGCACACATTTAACCCTTGTTATTTTTTAACACAGTGATAATCTGTACCCTGACTAACTGCAAACCTGAGTTTACTGAAATAATCAGAGCACTGTGCCTGCAAAGCAGTTATACTTCACAACCGCTTACAGGAGTCTGGTCAGTGAAATTTAAAGCAGATCAATTCAAAAGTAGAGCATTTGTATGTTAAAAAACCCTTTCTTAACAGCTGATCAATTGCCAACAGTCTACCTGTATTAAAAGGTCTTTGCTCACATGTGATAAGACAGCAGGAAGAGGCCAATTTAGCTTCCCTTAAAAGGAAGTTCTATAGTAGGCCTCTGACTTCGGTATTTCTTAAGCCTCAAGAATTCATCAGGAATTCTCCCAGACAGAATTCTGGGGGCTTCAACCAAGAAATCAAAGTCCTCATAGGAGTTTTCGGTTACATATAGTGGGGAATGAAGGCTGTCAGCCACTATGGTCCAGTGAGAAAAATAGAGGAAATGTGTGGGAATGGCTAAGCTTTGTGGAAGCTGCAAGTGATCAGGGGACTGGTAGTCTGTCTGACCATTAGGCTCTGTATACAACACCTCTAAAAAACAAACCAACCAACAACCCTCTACCAATCTCCTAATCCCATGTGCAGTTTAGCCAATTCCACCCATTTCCTTTTGCTTTCTCACTGGAACATAATGACTGACAGATCCTTCATTCTCAACCTGTGTGTAACTGAAAACTCCTGTGAGGATTTTGATTTCCTGGGTAAAGCCCTCAGAATTCTAACTGGGGGAATTTCTGGTTAATTCTGGTAGCTGACGTTCAAGAAACATTTTTAAAAACCATGTCTATTCTACTGTCTGGGAGCAACTACTGAGAAGACCCACTGGATCAAAGCCAAGAATTTGTTTTACAAATTAAGCTCTGATCAGAATTTCACCTCCTGATTTTGAGGAAGGACCGTCATGCTTCTCAGTTCAAAAAGAGAAACAGGAATCTTCAGTAACAAATCCAAATGCTCCACCGTAGTGCAAAGAAAGGAGAGAAGGAATGCACAGGCACAACACTTGTTCTTAGCTTGTTAAACGAAGACTTTTATGACTTAACTGCACTAATAGATTAGTTGTTTAAGGACATGGCTTATAATGCTATTAACAGCCAAGAGAACATGGATACTTATTTTCCTTCACATAGGGAAGCAATTCTGCCCTCTGATGACCAACCTTTGCTTCTGGGAAGTCTAAGACCATCATGCTCAGAGTCTATGCATGTGTATTGGGAGTCAAAACCACTCTGTCTCTTCTCCAAACAGATACAATGCTGTGGAACAACTATCTTGCAAATGTGTGAGTCTGATCCTAGAAGTATAAAAGCTCTACTTAGCTGCAGAGTCTGATCCTAGAAGTGTAAAAGCTCTACTTAGCTGCAAATCAATATAGCAAAGTATAACAGGTAACTGATATCCTTGCTTTGCTTGCTTGTTTGAACTGTGAGTTTTAAAGTATGGAAAGCTGACAAATCTGAAACCAATTTAATGTCATATCCAGTTTAATGCCAATAGGACTTACCACAGTAGGTTTGTTCCAAACAGTTTGCCGACAATGCTTAACCGCTTTGCAGTTGGACGCAGTCTGCAAGTTCCGACACCATACTTCAGGACCTTTTGTGCAATCCTTCTGCAGTAGGAGGGGACTTGCCAAAGCAGCTGGAAGAAAAGCTGATTCTCAGTTTTGTTTCAAACAAGCAGTCAGCATTCTGTCTAGCGTCCTTGGAGAGTAAACCAAACCTTGCAACTGGTAATATCCAACTCATTCAAAAGTACACTTTCAACTCAACAACAGCAGAACAAGATTTTGGCATAACTGTGAAAGCACTCTGAAACATGATACACTTATAGCTATTTTGGTTTGTTTCCTTTTATAAAATGCTGAAGCTGTAGTATAACAAAAGTTAGAGAAGATCCTTACCACAAAGACCTTACCACAAGCCAGCTGCCATCAGCCAATTAGGAAATGCTAGAGCAGAGGTCGTCTCCCCACACGCACTCCCCTCCCCACAGCTGCTTTGCGCACGCGCGCCAGCGTGAGCGCTCCCCAACCCCTTCACGCATGTGCCCGAGTGCCTGCGTGAAGGGGTGGGCGGGCAGGTGCTCCTGCGCTTGCACGAAGGGGTGGGGGAGCGCTCATGCTGGTGCTGGCGCGCGTGCGCTCCCCCACCACTTCGCGCATGCGCGAGCGTGGGGGGGTGCCCCGCCTTCCTCAGAGGCTCAGCCGGTCCGCGGTCCCAAAAAGGTTGGGGACCGCTGTGCTAGAGGACTCATATGGTGACCATGAATACGTAAATGCACACTTTTATATATCATTTTTTCATTTCTTGTGGAAGATTTATCCAAACCTGAGCCATTTCCAATTCTGCCTGATAAAAGCAACTTCTAAATTATGAGTAGCAATAACAAAACCTAACTTTTGTGTATTATACTATTACTGGTCTCTATTTTCAGTATTTTACACCTGTTTTCCAACTCATAAATGTCAACATACATTTGAGTGTCTTTGGGTCCAAGAGGTCACAACTAACACCAAGTGTATTCTCAAGAAACTTTTTTTTATATACTAAAATCAAGGCACTTATGTTTTACAATTCATAAAATGCAGGCATATAACTGTATGCTGTGACACACAAACCATTTCATGTCACCTTTTCTCAAATCTAAATTCATACATTTCAACTAATTAATATTAAAATTATATTTTAAAATTTTATATTATATTTATTTATATTTTATAGATATATTTAAAATTAATATTAAAACAGAATGCAGAGGATTCCAGACATTTTACATCTTTAGAACTGCAGATCTCACTCTAGTAAAGATTTAGTGATTTATTTCTTTTGTCGCTGTATAAGTAATTAACATCTAACACACACACACACAGAGCTTCGCCTGATTCCAAAGAGATGTATTTGTGGATTTTGCCATATACTCGTTTATCTGTGTTTTGAATCATGTTGTGCCTTTTTGTAGCATACCATGGTAACGTTTAATTTAGCCGGCAAATTTTTATTTAGAAGCTTAACTTCTTAGGATGAATGCACATGACCCACTCTGCAACAAGTTCCATCTGAGTATTGCACCATGTTGCTCATTAATCTGAGCTTCTGGCAAGCTATTGTCCCCAATTCACTTTTTCTAGACCAGTGGTTAACTCCTAAACAGTTTACAAATATAGCTGTACACATGGCAGGATGCAAGCCAGGGGAAAAACTTCAGCACAATGCATAGAAATGGAACAGTATGTTGTAGCCGATAATACTGATTTTTTACATACATTGATTTCAAATATA
The DNA here is from genome assembly GCA_037013535.1 of Intellagama lesueurii. NCBI lineage: Eukaryota > Metazoa > Chordata > Lepidosauria > Squamata > Agamidae > Intellagama > Intellagama lesueurii. The sequence continues at coordinate 175,895,798 of JBAJHW010000003.1, read as the reverse complement.
CCCCACTTTCTGCTTCAGCAGAATGTAGCAGCTTGGAGGTACAATATAAAAAAGTGGTTCCCAACCCTGGGTGTCCCCAAATGTTCTTGGACTACAACTCCCAGAAACCCTGGCCAGCACAGCTTCTGGGAGGGTGAAGGCTTCTGGGAATTGCAGTCCAAGAATATCTCGGGACCTGAGTTGGGAACCAGTGGTTCAAAATATATTAAATACAATACGTTGTTGATCTGAGTGCCAGTTTCAAAACAGCAACGGGCACCAACCAGTTTCAAAGAAAGCCTAAGATTAGGAGTACATGCTCTCTTAGGAGGGCCAAGTGCCATCTTTCAGATTTGTTGGTCACACAGAGATCACACTAAGAGCTAAAAGGGTCAGTCATCATATTTTAAAAGCACTTATGTACTATAACATTTGACACAATGGACTTTTAATTGGTTTAACTAAAAGTACTTTTTTAAAACTAAGAAACCCTTAGTGCCTTCTAATGGTCAACTTTTTAGGTCAGAACATTGGACATATGGAGGACCCCAGCAGTGCTCAGAGTTCCTGAACACATGGCAAAAACACCCCATGGCCCCTACAAGGCAGAAAGGGATTTTTAAAAAATGGATTTTGTGTTTTGTGGAGGACGCCACCTATTTTCAATTTGTTAGTCTATTTACAAATGCCAGAAATACAATGGCCCAAATCCTATTTGCTCTTTATGCGCATGCAAGAGGAGTTAATGGAGAAGGTGTTGGGCAAACAACTGGGCATGCCACTGGCACTTTATCAATTAGCTGCAGCAACTCGTCTTTCATTCACATAAAGAACCAACAAAATTTTGCCAGTGTGCATACAAGCAAATTCAAGTTCCTCAGATCAAGAATCTCAAGAAACTCTGAGCCTCAGTGCATGCTGTGGCCCCAAATTTTCCTTGTTTAAAAACACTGCAACTATTCATTCATTTCATGAATGCTTAGATACGGACTATGGAAAACATGCATTACTTCTTACTAGCAAACACCACTTCAACACCATCTCAAACAAACTTAAATCTTTGCTGTACAAAGATCTGGCTCAGTGTCTACTCTAAGTCAAATTGTTTCTTTAGATTCTGAAGTTTAGAGCACTGAAAAAAATCTAACTATAATCTAAACCATTTAAACAAACAGGACTTGGCATAGCCAACTGATGGCCCATTTGATAGAATCACATCCACACAAACTCAGCCTTTTTATCAACTAACCAAGTAGGCTTAAAGCTCATAGAATATCATCACTGTACAAAATCTCCCTTTCCTCCCTAATATTAAGGACTGTGAGGCATTATACCTGCACAGCTACAAACCAGTCTCTCCAAACTGTGGAGAGCCGCTGCATTAGAGTTGTACACGAGAACAGCACCCTAAAACAACATCTTGGCAACATATGGTGCAGAGAAGTGATGGAAAACAAAGCATGAGACAGACAGAAAAAGTTAGTGATTTACAAAAGTCTGAGCTATTGTTTTCTGCCACTGGAAAGACATGGTGATAAGAGGCATAATCACACTCTAGAAGCCTCATCCAATATCAGCTGTTTTGCTTAATATACAGACTAAAGGTCATTCCTATTTGCTAGTGTTTACTGCAAAAATCCAAAGTAACTTTTTCTTCCATGTGTTTTTCAATGTAATCTTGCCCATTTATTTAGAAAGCCCACTCAATCTGTTTTCTGAAAGTATTATGCACAATTTGCATGATTCTGACCCTCAAAGCTTTAGTGAAGAAATAGCTTAAATTCTGAACCTCTCTCCTAGAGAAATGTAACTGACCACTCTAGAAAACAGGATGCTGAATTAGATGGACCACAGCTCTCCTTATTAGCTATAATTACCAAATAATGGAGGAGACCTGATATCATCATGCCTTATTTGCTCCTCTGAAAATGTCTAGTTTGATGCTGGGGAAATCTCTGTTCAATTCAAGAAGACACTTCTCAACTGTCCCACTGTATCACAGGCATCAAAGCCAGCACTGCTAATCATCCAATTAGCTGTGGGCATGCCACTCAGGAGATTCAAGATGTGCCTTGGGCTTAAGATGGGCTTATTCTTTACCCTAGTTTAGTCCTCAAAGTTGACATGACCACTGAGAAGAGTATCAAACATTTAATGGGAGAGATGTGAGTGTCCCAGGCTTAATGAAAAAACAGGAGAAAATGTTGAACATAAGAATATATGGACTTGTACTGGGTTATGGTTTATAGCACCAACATCAGGGCTGTTTGTACAATTAGGCATGGCACCTGTCCAGTTATAAAAGTTGAATTAAAGAGCATTATTTTAGTGGCCAAAGAGCTCATTTAGACCAGATTCTATATTTGAATTGAATTCTGTATTTTTACAACAGAGCCTAGGCATGCCTCTTTGAATTTTCTATCTCAAGCAGCTAACCCATTTCTGAGTCAAGGTTCATGCAAAAGTAATTTTAAAAGTTAATAAATAGCAGCAGAGGCACCTTACATCAAAAACTTCTGATTAAAATACAGAAATGCTTTTAACATTTCAAGTTTCATGCCAAATAGGACTCTAAAGCCTATCACTTCAAATTTATCTTTTCATGGAGTGGAAAGAAAAAAAATTATTAGCAGGAGATGCAGAAAATTATTCAAAGCTATTTAAAAGTCAGCTCCAACTTGACTGCACATAACTATTTAAAATCAAAAGCAAAGAAAGACAGAGGTGATATCCATATAAGACAGAAATAAAGCTAGGTCAAATGGAGAAACCAAATACAAATGTTAAAAGATGGCTTCGGTACAGAATATGTTTAAAAGATATTGCAGATGTAACTATGAATGATACATAATTTAACTAGTTACCCATGAAATGTTTTATCTGCATTATAGAAGAGAAACAAAGCTTAACTAAAACCATGAATCACAAACAAAATGGAAAAACATTTGCTGTCCCCATCTTTACTTCAGAGGGTGCTTTTAGTCTGGCTAATGTTAGGTGCGCCCTCTGGGGGCTGAAATTGGTATGTTTATTTGGTCCACTGTACCACTACGTTTTCAAGTTCTAGGAAAAGCTTCAATACACAATACCTGCATTAACAGAACAATTCAACAGAATTAACACATGAATTACAATTATGGTCATACCTATGTAAAATGGTCTTTTTAAATAAACAGAACCGAAGCCTGAATTACTGCACCTTTTTTTTAATGGAAGTTATACTTCTGCTCTTAAGTCCAGAAGATACTACAGGTAGAGTTGAGGCAATGGAAAAAGAGGAAAGCTTTATCTTGGCAACAGTGAAAATATCTCTTACTTTTACAAAGAGATTTGTCCTTCTGCTGGGTGAATCAAACACCAAGAGAAACTTATGAGCACATTAATTCATTAATTTCAGCCATGGTCACTTCTCTCAAGTGAACAGAAAAGGTAAACATTTGATTTGTTCAACACAAAAGCCCAATTAAGTATTGATAAATTTTTATTTGAAACACAAAGGATGACTGAAGGCCTTTCTATGAAACTGTTTTTCTCCCATAGTTCAGGGTAGAAGAGAGCACATGAAAAGGGCACAAACTTTAATGGAGTGTGGCACCTTAATTCCTGCACAGCAACAAGACTGTCTATACATGACTTGTCAATTGATCTGACATCCCAAACCAACTAAAAAAGTATTTTTCCCCACTTGGGATGCCCTATAACACTGTTTCCCAACCTTGGATGCACAAATATTCTTAGACTAAAACTCCCAGAAGCTTTCACTAGTAGTGTTGAAACATTTCACTACTCATCAAAGTAGCTTCTTGGATCAGTAGCAAAACGTTTCAACCTAACAAGAAAGAAGTCCAGTTGCCATGACTCAACTTCCAGATAATCACACCTGGATGACTGAGACTCTTCACAGATATATTTCACTAGTAGTGCTGGCCAGGACTTCTGGGAATTGTAGTCCAAGAACATCCGGTGACACAAAGTTGGGAACCACTGTTCTAGAAGATGCCGTAGTTTCAGGTACAGCTGTAGTATTACAGAGTTTATATAATGAACTCATCCCCAGGGTGAAAGTGTGATGAAAAATTAATCTTTGACTATAGTCCTTTCAATTGTGCTAATAGCAATAAACTAAAAGCATCTGAAGCCAGTGACAACAATAGCAACAGCAATCAACCAGCAGATGCTCTATGCATATCAAGTCAGTTCAGATATATGAAGTACAGAGGAGGCACAGAAGAGACTTTAGTACAAGTTTTGTTTCTCTTGAGGGTTATATAACGAGTCAGCCCTACATTTGCTTGCAGTTGGGTCACAGAGCTGTTACTAAGTTAAAACAAGTCAATGTTTTAACTGAAACAAATCGTTGCCTCTGCTGATTTCACAGGATTCAGATCAAATATTTTAAACAAACTTGTCTATAGTAATTTCTATAGAAATGGTCAAAAAGGTAAGTTTGAAGGCATACTATTCCAATCTTGTTGTAGCTACAGTAAGCCAGATAACCACTTTACTTTATAGAAATGTAGTTAATTTATGCAGCTGCAGGTTTCAGTTGGACATCACAGCGTGACATGATTAAAGATTTAGGCATGTGCTGCAGAAAGCAAACTTGTTCAATTTAGCTTCATACAAAGCAATAAAATATGCTATTTTTCTAAAGAAAAAAGGTAAATATATGGCATAGATCTTACTTTCAAATGCATATTGCAAAATGAGATTGTATGATATACTAATGGATGAAAAGTCAATATAGTGCATTTGTTATATACCAGGCTATATTCAATTGACCTAAGTCGCTATTTCTTTATCCGTTTAAGCTTTAAGGTATACAGTGGTGCCTTGACTTACGAACGCCCCGACATACGAATGTTTTGATTTACGAACAGCTCCGTTTGCAAAATTTTGCTTTGACTTGCGAACGGAGCTTTGACTTATGAACAAAAAAAACGCGGGGAAAGCGGGAAATGGACTTTGGACTGCCTGGTACTGTAATTTTAAAATGTAAAAATTGGTTTAAAAGGTGCTTGGTTTGGTTTAAAGCTGCTTGGTTTGGTTTAAAGCTGCTTGGTTTTAAAGGTGTTCGTTCCCTCCCTCCCTCCTTTCCTGCCTTTTTTTTAAACCTAAGTCATCTTAGGTTAAAAAAAATTTCTCCCCCTAGTGGTAGAGGACGGATTAACCGGTTTTGCATTAGTTCCTATGGGAACTAATGCTTTGATTTACAAACGGCGCCTCGACATAAGAACAAAAAACAGCCAGAACGGATTAATCGGTTTTCAATGCATTCCTATGGGAAATGCTGATTTGACTTACGAACGTTTTGACTTACGAACATCTTCTGGGACGGATTAAGTTCGTAAGTCAGGGCACCGCTGTACTTAGGTAAAGGTTCCCCTTGACAACTGTCCAGTTGTGTCCGACTCTAGGGGGCGGTGCTCATCCCCGTTTCCAAGCCGTAGAGCCAGCATTTGTCCATAGACAGTTTCCGTGGTCACGTGGCCAGCACGACTAGACACGGAACGCCCTTACCTTCCCACCGTAGTGGTACCTATTTATCTACTCGCATTTACATGCTTTCGAACTGCTAGGTTGGCAGGTATATAAACATCAGTCACCAATCCGAGACCCCATCTAACTCCAGGATGGCCTCACAACTATGAGCCATTTCTAGAACAAAGCCGGAAGAACCAATATATTTAACAGGGGTTTCCTTAATAATAGTTTTAAGTATTCCACAATAATTTTGTAAGTGTACTTTCTTCTAGTAGGGAGTTTGGTTGATACCATTACTTCTACTAGTTCGACAGATCTCCTCATTTTCTGGCTCCTGAACCACTCCCACCTCAATTCCTAAAGTTACTTCTCTTTTGCAGGGTAGTTCGTAGATTTCATTTTTAACCTAAATTTAAGTTTAATCTTAAATATAAGCAAAATTTAAGATTAAATCCACTATCCTCAAATATGTCACAAACCACTGTGTCTAGCACTGTTTGTCACTTGCTTATATTGCAACATCACTTCTGTTCACTGCTTTCATACAAGCAGCAAGTGAAGGGCTGTAACTATACCAGTAATTCTACAAAAGCAGTAGTTTCTGCAGTCGCTGTAGAAGAGACCACAACTAGATGAACCATGATACCAAGAACACCACTCTTCAGGTAGCAACATTCCTGATAGGAAAATAACCAAAGGACAACACACACAGCCTCAACTTCACTTGCTTACAGAGTTAATTGCAATTATATTCTTAATCCCTGGAGACAGCAACAAGCTGTTACTGTCCTGTATTTATGAAGGATATGTATCTATGTCAGGTAACCTTGAAAGGATCTCATAATGAACTTAATTATCTGCCACATGACCTTTCTTTTGTACCACATTTTGTGATTTCTACTTCTTTAAAATATGGTGATTGTAACATTTACACTGCAAACTTCTGGGCTCATTTCAACCCATGTATCATGTTATAAACTGAAACACTACTGACATTTGTAACATCCAAGAATGAAGCCCTCCTCAGAAGACAGAGTACTTCAATCAAACCCCATTAGTTTGCTTCAGTTTTTCCTTCTTCAGTTATAATGTGACCAACCCTGGAGTTCTATCCAAAATTTGTCATATTTTATAAAACCTTTATAATGTTCTAAACATTTTACCATGATGCTCAACTGATAGTTAACATTGTTTGGAACCATGTGATAAGCTTCAGAAAATGCACTGCCATTGGTTAGATCAACTCCACAGGTCTGCTTTTCACAGCACATATGGCAGCTGCCATCAACTGCCCCTTCTGTAGTGCAAAGTTGTGCCTTTTGCCCCTTGCTTGCACTAGCTCAGTGGTTTAGGTATCTGGATGAGGAGCCAGAGGTTAGGAATTGAACTCCCTACTGTGCCTCCTTCATAGGGGCTTGATTTGATTAACCACAAGGTTCCTTCCAGTTCTGAGATCATTATTATTCGAGTCTAAGGTTGACATATGGATGATCATGACTTGCACATCTCCTGGTGGAGAGGTAGATCTAATGGCTCATGAGTTTCTTCCAAAGGAATGTGTATCTTGCTGTAGGTCCAAAAGTGGGGGGGGGGGGGGAGAAGAGCAAACAAAGAGAAGGGCAGAGGACTTTTTAAACAGCAAAACCATAAGAATTTATGGAAGGAGAGGCCACTCCTGACAGTTCTGCTATCAAGACGTCCTGCCCCCACCTGAAGGGAACAAACCTCTGAACACCAGACACTGGGAACAAACAAGAGAACAGGTATTCACTGTGATTCCCCACCCAATCTAAGGACATCCCACATGGCAGCATGTAGGATGGAAAATGCTAATCCAGCAAAGCAATTCATAAAATATGTGTATGCATATATGTGTGTGTTTGAAAGCATCTGGAGAGGGAGGGAGGGAGAGAAGGAAAAGGAGGACAGAAAAGCAAGCAGGCCACAGATTAAGTTCATAGCCACAACATTTCAAGGGCGGGCAGCAGCTACCTTTTATTTGGGCGGGGGTGGGGGGGGGGAGGGAGGCGCAGCAGGGCTATGCCCCCATGCCTAGTAAACAAACACGTCGCCAAGGCCAGGACTGCGCCAAGCTGGCTCTCCCAAAACATGGGCCAGTCGGGGGCTGGTCTCTTTTTCCCCCCCTTCTTCGGAGTTGAGGGAGGGGGGTGCGAAGCAGGAGAAGAGACACCCCCCCCCCCGAGGGCTGCAACGGTGGCGGTGGTGGAGAATTCAGGGGTGTCGAGAGGAGAAAAACCACTAGGGAACCCGGAGTTTGCAGCTGTCACAAAAGTAAAACAAAAAAACCCAAACAAACAAAAAACAAGGAAGGAGAAAGAAAAACAATCCCGAGGGGGAGGGGAGGGCGCAGGGAAGAAGGCGACGTTTATCATGGCGACCAAAGCAGGAGAGGCTTGGCCCTATTGAAGGTGCCTCAAGAAACTCCAGGGGGGAACTGCGCCTCAGAGGGCGGCCAATCCTGTGCGCCTTCCTCTCCTTCAGCCGCGCTTTCTGTGGTCATGGAGAGCCTTCTCCGCACCTTCCCGACGACACAAGCCCCCCCCCCCAACCCAACGGGAAGGCAGCAGAAAAGAGAAACGCAGCGCCTTCCCCAAACCGGTGGCGGCTCCTTCCCCTCTGCTGAAGCCGCCGCCGCCGCCGCCCAGGCCTCGAGGGCAGAAAACCCGTGAGCGAGAGAGAGAGGGTGCGGCCTCGCCATGCTTACCCGCTGCTAAGAAGCCGAGGAGAACGACGAGGAAACCGAAGCGCTGCATCCTAACCTCTCAAGCTGCACCGTCTGCAATGCGGGAGCATCAGCTGATCAGCCGCCTATATAACGAGACCGGCCGGAGGATCGGCTACTGCGCGTGCGGAGTAGAGAAGCCGCCCAAGCCCTCCTCCTCCCCCCCCCACACCCGAAATGGATGTTATTGCGCAAGCTCAGTATAGGAAAGGGAAAGAAAGCCGCAAATCTTCGCCTTCGCCCAATTCAAGGCATTTCTTCGGCGCGCATGCGTCCTTTGCTGCACAGCCACCTCCCCTTGGGTCTGCTGACACTGATTCACCTTAAATACCACAAAGGGAGGGGGAGATAGGGATGGAGGCTGTGTCATCTCGTATGAGGAAGCGGGTCGAGAGGCGAAGGAGACGCAGGAAAACGCAGTCATAGGAGGGAGGGAGGGGGTGCTGGCCGCTTTATTGTAAACGCCTTTGCCCAGGAAGGCTCAGTATTATTCTATAAAATGTTTCATTGGAGACTAAGTACTAAGGACATTTAAACTGTGTGCACACCGATCCTGTGCCCGTTAGCTCGACAATAAGCCCCGCTGCGTTCAGGGAATCAGGCTTTTCACAAGTTTCTGATGGGACTTGCTTGCTGTGTAAAACTGTAGTGTAGGCCTGAAATATAGCAAAATATGTTTTTTCCTTGGGAGTCCCCCTTCGCCCCTCTCTCAGGAGTTCATCGGTTCTTCACTGGCACTTCCAAAACAGCTTTTTTTTTGCTAGTAATGCTTTCGACAATGATGCTTGAAAAGCCGCCACTGTAAAAGTATCCCTGGTGATATGGTTGCAGTAGCTGGCTTTGTTCCTGCTTCTGCTACTTTTTTCCCTTGAGCATGTCCAGCAAAAAAAAAATATTAGGAAATATAAGCATCTAGTGAGGTGGGCAGGTAGGAAGGTTTTCTGTTTTTCTAAACTGCTGTAGGTTTTAGAACACAGACTTTTTAGAACCTGAAAAGAGTGGGGTAGGGATGGCAGTGGGCCTTGTTTCAATTAGATAAATCAAAGCGCCTTTTGTTTCTTATCACTGTAAAGCCAAACCTTTTTTTCAAATGTAAAATGTATAGCTAGAGCCTGGGCATATTATTTGCTTGGCCCTCAACTGGCAGAATATCCCAGAAGTTTTCACCCAGAAATTAATATCTCCAAGCATTGATGTCTGGCTGGTATGTGAGGAAAACCAAAAGGAATTGGAGCCTCCATTCAAGAACTCCAAACATTTCACAATCATTCATAGATTTCCCCTAGACCTGCTTGGAAAACCTCTCTGGAATGGCCTGGTTCCCTCTTAGCCACTCACATCTTGTTTTCACTGTGGGCCTCGTTCCAGGAGGGAGAAATGTTGGACAGAAGACTCCTAGTTGAATGAAAGCTAATTCAGAATGTTTGTCCCATGTTTCCTAGAGCATAATTGTATCTCCAACAGACTGACAATAGAATGTGATGTGTATACATGTGTCTATACACAAAAGCACAAAAAAGTAATACATTTGCTTTAATGTTCAGCAGCTGAACATTGTTATTCCCCTCCAAAAAAGTAGTTCAAAAATTGGTTGTAATGCATTCCTTCCCAGTTCTAGCTTTGAGATGAAAGAAGAAAAACAGACAGGAAAGAAATCTGTGGACTGAAGAATGCAGCTGCCTTTGGGTGTACAGAGCAAATGCTTGTCACCTCCACTGGTGTGACGGATGGTGGAATCTGTGACCTCCTACATGTTATTGGCAAAGCTTGGGAAATAATTTCTTATTATTATTATGACATTCGGAATTCCCCCATCCAGTATGGCCACTGAGTGGGAATTCTGGGAGCTGTTGTCCAAAAGGCTCTATTACTTCGACTTTTATTCCTACCGTTTCCGATCATTGATCATGCTGGCTGGGGCTGTTGAGAGCTGGGCTCCAATAATATCTGGAGGCCCATCATTCCCAACCTCAACTGTACTTGTGTATTTGTAACTAAATATGTTATACAGTATAGATATACTAAATAATGTTACATAAAAGGGCTCATTCATTCTTTATTTCATTTGGCAACCCAGTTGCCCAGGTTTTTTTTCTCTTCCATATTTTATTTGTTGGCCAGATAGATCAGTGTTTTAGGTAATTTGTCTGCAGAGCCAGAGGTTGGGGGTTCAGTTCCCCACCATGCCTCCTGTGGAAAAAGCCAGCCTGCATAGTCATGGGTAAGCTGGACAGGATGGCCTCAGAAGAAGAGGATGGTAAATCACTTCTGTATACCTAGAAAACCATGGAAAGGGTCACCATAAGTCAGAATCAACTTGATGGCATTTATTTATTTATTTATTTGTTTTCTTTATTTACCACACATCTGGTTGCAAGTCATTACTCTGCACAGTTTACAAAAGTCAGACACTTTTATTGTATTTTATTTATTCTTGACATCTGCAAAACTGGCTACTCTTTGAGTTTGCTGCTGTGCTGATATATTGCCAATGAAATTATTTGTGGTCAGAATAAAAATTTAATCACAAATTATTAGGTGTATGACCTCATTTTATACACACACACACTCTCACACTTGCTCATTTGTAGGCCTCCATGGGCCTCTGCACAAGAAGAAACCAGCACTCATGTAAAGCTGCCTGGAATTTCTCACCATTCAGGGACATAATCATATTCACATGCCTGCTTCATTTATTTCTGTTGTCTTAAAGAAAAAGATGGAATGGGAAAATGCAGGAGCAATAAATGAATTACAGGATGCAGCAGAGCAAGGAGCCACAGCCTCATTCTTTTGCTATAGAAGTGCTGCAGAGATGCCCAGCCCAAATATTCCTCTGTTACAGAATGCAGTGAAGAAACTTATAGCTGGAGGTCACAAATACAACAATAATTGCTGATTTCAGATTTGCTTCTCAGCCTAATCCTTCAGCCTGCATTAACTTGGGCTGGAACATACTGTGCCGGGATGCACTTCTCTGGACCCACCGGGTACTTTTCGTTTTAGGAAACAAAAGAAGAGGAGAGATTTGTGGCAGGAAGATCAGGCTTTATAGAAAGTAGTGCTACAAACTCTCTAGAAGCTAAAATGACTAAACTTGAAGCTATTGTACTTTGGGTACATCGTGAGAAGATGGCAGAGACGATGCTGGGAAAAGTGGAAGACTGTAGGAAAAGAGGAAGATGATATGGTTTGATTCAATAAACAAAGCCAAAGTATGTAAATTTCATAAATCCTGAGCAGGACTGTTAATGGCAGGATCTATTAGTGGTCACTTATTCATAGGTTTGCCAGGAGCAACTTGATGGCATGTAACAACAAAAGGAACACTGCTGTTGTAGTATTGCCTGCTCCAAGGTCCTTGCACGATTCTTTCTACAAGAAATAGATGCAGAAGAGGACCGAGCTTTGCTTTTCCTTTCCCATAGACCATTCTTAGCAGCAACCACTATTATTGCTGGTGAAGGAGGCACCTTTTTTTTTTCCCAATCTTCCTTTGCAGGACTTGTTTTCCATAATGTTGGTTTTCAACCTGTAAGTCCTCAGGAGGCCAGAACCCTTCACCATTTGTTGTGTGTGTTGGGGGGTTTCAGGACCTGACGCACAATGAAATCGGTGGATCCAAAGTTGAGAACTGTTTTATGTCTGGACACACAGAACTGGACACAAAATTACAGATTAGTTTTGGTTAGTCCAGACTTAAATGGAATCAATATTTCTCATGACATGGAAACTCTGGTTTTATTAGTTTATGAGCAAAACCAACAATTTCTTAGAGAAAGATATTAGATAAAAAATTTAAAAAGTCTCCCTGACTGCCTTTTCCCTCTCAACAAAGCAATCTGACAAATTTTACTAAGCTTTCTTAATTTTTTATGAAGGACCCATTTTGCTCAATAGTTTCACTTCTGTTTGTTTTGTTTTGTTTAAATAATGGCAACAGCAGTAAACTAGTGGGGAGTGAAGAATGCTGCCCTCCCTTTTTGGGTGTGTGTATGGGGGGGGGAATAAAATGGACTGCATGATTGAACAGGTGTAGAGGCAGTACAGTTGAAGCTAAAATGTTTGTTGACATTCAGAAGTATCCTGTATGTTTTGATTGTGCCAAGCATGCATCTGATCCCTGGATTAAACACCATTCAGACATGACTGCTGTCGCAGACCTCATAGAAAGATCATACATTTTGACATATATTACACTTCTCTTCTCCCTAGCCAAAAAGGCTCTGCTGGATGTGGACTGTGGGTAGCAATTTAAGTCCAACACATCTGGAGGCACAAGCTGGGGAAAACTTAGACCAATGGGCCTCGCCAGTCTAAGAACTGTCTTTCACTGCTGGAATGTGTATGTAGGTTTAATAAGGCATGACCTTTTCCAGTTTTAAAACAGAAATATAGGCTTAAAACACCACATAAAATCAGCAAAAATTATAATGTCCCTTGACTCAGATTTTTGTCAGCTGATACAGGCACATCCAGATTCTATGTTAAGGTGTCATCTCAGACTTGAAAGGTAATGGCAAAGCTGGGAGCTTTTCAGGGTAGTTTCAAACTATTTTGTACAATAAACTTGAAAATAATATATCCTTTTCTTATTCTGTGTGTTAACTGATAGGTGGAGATGGGTGCAGCTAGATCTGGAATTTTACACATATCGTGTCTATAAGAGGCTCAATCTTATTTACAAGTCTGCATCCTGTGCAACGCAAAAGCTGTAGGTTGTAGCAGGCCATGGCAGAACAGGCACTTCCAGAATTGCTTCTAATTGCTTCTAAAGCTACATCAAGATTTCAGGAGCTTAAGCTTCACCCTTGCGTGTTTGGTTGAAATATCACATCACTCATTAATTCAACAGGGAGCTACAGGCAAGCCATTCTCTCTCCAGCTGCAGAATGGAGGTAATGCTGGTCTGCCTTACAAGGTTGCTAAGCAGATTAATAAATTATGTGAAGTATGCCTGTTCCCAATTAAAGCAGCAAGATAAATGTGAGTGAAACAATACAGCTTTTTCATGATAATGCAATTGTGAATAGGTATCTTTTAAGCAATCAGACTTCATGATTGTTCTGTATTGATGCATGCTCCTTGTACCACATACTTACAGACCATACTGTTTGTATGATCTGCATGTCTATGTTTCCTTTAGGCCAGGATGCTGTGTTTCAGCTGTCCACAAAACGAGTGATTTTAGCAATATTTTCTCCCAACCCTGCACACTTACCCCACCATTCTCTGCCAATATCACCACTTTTTTCTCCACCCATTACATTCTCTTTTATACATTCCTGCCCCCCACTCCATGCACTGTTGCATGAGTGAATATAAACTATAGGTTTTGGATATATGGATTTACCAAACATTTTTGCTGTAATGTAAAGGCTGGAAGGAATGATTGATTAGTGCTAGATAGACAATCGCCCTAGTCCAGAAAAGACCCTCCCAGTCACACAAATTACATGGGTTGCAGTTGTTGTTGTTGTTTAGTCGTTTAGTTGTGTCTGACTCTTCGTGACCCCATTGCAGTTACAACTCCAACAAACCCCTGGACTAACTTTGGGGTTGCTGTTAAAATTGTGAATAGGGATACCTTATCTTGGATTATCTCGGTCACCAATCCAGACAAGCAGGCAGTGTTCCTTTTTATACTGCTGCTATAATTTTGCCTTAGCTAAGGGCTGACATCACACTACTCCCACTTTTATTTCTAAAGAGAACATTGTTGGTGAAACAGAGCTTTGTTTACTTCAGTGACACCATGCTAAACATGTATCATAGCACTGACCAGTGGTATACATGGCTATAATATCTTGTGTGATTGCTATCTATAAAAGAATAAGCAGGCTTTATAAACCAAAAAGAGTTTTTATTCAAACACACACAGAAAGGAATAAGGAAGCTTCAGTAAATAGAGAAAAATTAATAACAAAGTCATTTTTAAAATATATATATATTTATTGTATTTTTTCCTATTTCTCTATGTGTTGTTGCAATCAGAGGTTTATTCCAGTATATATAATTTGATAAAGTTTCAGTACGATAGTTCTTTATAACTGTAGAAATGTATAGTACTTTCTGTATAAACAGATACTTGCATTGATATAAGTTCTAACAAAACCACAGTTTCATTCACAACCCCTTCATAAAACTGACTACACTCATTCTAACTCCAAATTCTAATTCACATAATATGCAAAATATATATGCAGTACAAAATTGTCACATGCAATATGTATATCAATATAGTGTAAAGGTTTTTAGTTGCGAAAAGATCAATAATTTCATTTGAAACCATAGTGCTTCAAGACATTTTGTTGTACAAGTATTTCATGCTTCCACTGTATGTAACTCAGATTCAGTGTAGTTTAGGGCTGAAATGGTTTAGCAGTATATCAGATATTTAAAAATATTTTTAGTTACAAACCGAACACTCATTTCACTTAAAACTGTAGGTTTTGGAAATAAAACATTTTTTTGTTGTACATGTATTTCATGCTTCATTTGCATACGGCTGTTGATTCAAAGTCCTTTAAAAAACAATATCCAGAGTAATACTGAAATATTCATCAGTATAGCAGAAAACCTATTTAAGCTGTTAACTGATACAGCGCTAGAAGAGTTGTAGAATATTTTTTTAAAAATGTAAAGGAAAGTTATTTTAATTTTAGTGGCAGTGCTGACAAGTGAGCATGAGGAGATAAAAGTATTCACTAGGAATGGGATTTTTAAAAAAATGTAATGGATGTCCAACCCCAGAGGCTGAATTTTGAGAGTGACAGCCTCAGTGCATCTTGTGATTCCCCCAGTCCAGAGTGGTGTTTTCCTCCCCACTTACAGGAGGAACAGTGTGGGAATCAAAATGAGGCAGAGGGGCTGTTCAACCTTCTGCTGCTTTGGGGCTTTCACTCCCATAATTCAGCCTGGAGGTTCCTTCTGAATGATGGGTATGGAAGTGCATGAAATGCCAAAGTCCTCTCTCTGGTGTTCATTTCCGCACCATGCCTCATGATCTATGTTCTCAACACATGTCCAACAATGTTCTGAAAAGACTGAAAAAACTGTTCGCACAATGTAGTTCTGAGCCATAAAATGCCAAAGGAAACATAGCAGCAGCAGCAACGTCAGCAAAGGGAGCACTGAGGACTAAACAAAATGTATCAGATACTCATCCAAATAAAGATAAAATCTATTTGGGATTAGCAGTAACACTGTCTGATTGTGTGATAAAACAATTGACATGATCAGTGAGGAACATAGGCCAAACACCTGTCTGACCACACCCAACTTTCACATACTATACTTCAGTTCAGCAATCCAATTATTACAAGAAACTAAAAAAATACAGTGAAAACTGCCATGTTCCCCCAAATGTATAATCAGACAAGAAGGTGACTGAAGAACAGCCAATGTTTACATCTTGGAATCTGCACTTAGTTATAGCTTGAAGCCACCACACTATCAAAAATTCCCTTTTATTCTCCTCCATGTTTTGATTTATTTACCACCTAGCCTAATAAAGAACTCTGGAAAATGTGAAAGCTTGCACAGGATCATCTGAACTTTGGATTGGCCTGATCAAGGTAAGAAACTAAGAAGAAGGTTTTGATGCTTTTATTTTTTTTAATTAGATGTTTCTATTGTAAAAAAAAAAAGTATTACTCTGGTATCATCTAAATGTCAGGGTGAACTTTAGTTTTAAAATGTTTAAATAAATGAATAAAACATGGATTTGGGGTCCCCTCCTCCCCATTTGTAATAGCTCATGTGACATACACACCCTTCACTACTTGGAAGATACCATTCTTCTGACATGGGCAAGAACTGAGGCAATTTTAACATCTGATTTTAGAACAGTTTTGTACACTTGTCTTCGTAGCAATCGCCATGCTTTCAAAATACACTCTGCTTTGAGTAATGTACCTGGCTCCTTATTTCAAACTGCTGATACCCTGATAACATTCCTGATTGAAAGTTATTATTGGAGGCTGTACTATTGAGTCTTTAATGTTTGTCATTACTCCTAGAGCGCAAGCCAGAGAACATGCATTCATATTTCATTGCACTGGTGGGAAAGGATCGGAAACAGCCGCTCCCAAGTCACTCCTTCACTTATTTTATCTGGTTCCTCAGCCTGCAATCAGGAAAGACACATTGTTTTGCTCCTTGATGCAGACTAGGCAGAAAAGTGGCTGAGTAGACCATTGAGAAATGGGCAGGAAGATTTAATAGCTACTTCATCTCTCGTTATTATTTTCATTAAAAGAAAATGTAATTTCTCAAACAAAAGACTAAAAAAGCACATCTTTATTCATGAGGTCAATTCAAAAGTCACAAAATGCTGTGCAAAATTTTGTTATCTCCAGAATGGTTCTTATTGCTCACCATTTTATGACCATGCATAAAGGTATTATGCTAATGTGGATTTCTGCTTTTCCTTTGGGAATATTTCTTTTGCCATGACGACCTGCTTGTTTTTGTATTGATTCCCTCAAGTGCAAGCTGACAACTCCATCACCAAAATGTAAATTAGACAGAACCACCCTTGTCTCACCCTTTTTCTCCTGTGCCTTTAAAAGAAGTTTGATCTGCAGAAGTCAGAGGTTTATTTACTTTTATTATTTTATTTAAAATATTTTTACCACACCTTTCTTCTTGAAAAGGACCCGAGGCGACTTACAACAATGAAAAACAATATTTAAAGTTGAAAACAATGAGTATATAATGGTGTTTAACATCATTAAAACACTATATTTAAAAAAAATTGAACAATGAATAAGGAGGCATCTGACATAAATTAACAGGCAATATTAAGGCAAAGATCAATAAGTATACAAAAATTTAAAAAAATGTCACTCTGAGAAATGGAAAACACAAGAAGTACTACGTAACAATCCAGTCAAAGCAGTAATACATAACAATCTATCTAAAATCACACACAGGTACCTGGTTACTAAGGGAAGGATTGCCTGAAGAGAAAGGTCTTTGCCTGCTTGCGGAAGGACAGCAAAGACGGGGCCAGCCTGGCCTCCTGTGGGAAGGGGTTCCAAAGTCTGGGAGCAGCAACAGAGAAGGTTCTCTCTTGTATCTCCATCAGATGCACCTGTGAAGGTGGTGGACCGAGAGAAAGGCCTCTCCTGATGATCTTAACACCTGAGCTGACTCATAATGGGAGATACGGTCTTTGAGATAGCTTCGACCCTGGCCATTTAGGGCTTTATAGGTTAAAACCAGCACTTTAAATTGTGCCCAGTAACTGATTGACAGCCAGTGGATCTGCTGTAACAGGGGGGGTTATGTGACCCCTGTAACTAGCCCGAGTCAGCAATCTGGTTGCTGCTGCATTTTGGACCCGCTGAAGTTTCCTGACACTTTCCATCTGCAGCCCCACATAAAGCACATTAGAGTAATCCAGCCAAGAAGTAACTAGGGCATGTATTGCAGTGGCCAGATCAGAGGTCTCAGGAAATGGACATCGCTGGCATACTAGTTTTAATTGTACAAATGCACTTCTGGCCACCGCTGAGATCCGGGCATCCAGGTTCAGGGATGAATCCAGGAGCACCCCCAAGCAGCAGACCTGTTTTTTCAAAGGGAGTGTAATCCCATCCAGCACAAGCTGCATCCCTATTCCTTGAACTGCCTTTCAACTGACCATGAGCACCTCTGTCTTGATTAAGTTTCAATTTATTTACCCTCATCCAGTCCATTATTTATACCAGAAACTGATCTAGAGCCAAAATAGCTTCCTCAGATTTAGGTGACATGGAGAGGTAGAGTTGGGTGTCATCCACATACTGGTGACACAGAACCCCAAAACTCTGGATAATCTCTCCCAGTGGTTTCCTGTAGATGTTAAATAACATAGGGGACAAAACAGAGTCCTGAGGGACCCCACAGGTCACTGGCCAACATTCTGAACAGGAGTCCCCCACCACTACCTTCTGAGTTCTCGTCCAGGAAGCACTGTAGCCACCATAAAACAGTGCCCCCCAAGTCTCATTACAGAGAGATGGGACAGGAGAATACTGTGGTATCAAAAGCCACTGAGAGGTCCAACAAAACCAACAGGGACACATACCCCTATCCAGTTCCTGTCGTAGGTCATCTGCCAAGGTCCCATAACCAGGCCTGAAGCCAGACTGACATAGGTCTAGATATTCTGTCTTATCTAGGAACATCTGGAGCTAAGAGACCACAACATGCTGTAGTACCTTCCCCAAGAATGGATATTATATACTGGTCAGTAATTATTCAGTATTGTGAAGTCCAAATAGGTTTAATAGAGGCGTGACCCACAGAAGGCCACAGGTGAAGTGCTTCATGACATCTGAAGCTAAACACTTGCAAATCACTTCAGACCAAACTGCTGATCAAGCAGCAGCTACCAAGCTCAGTTCAATACTTGGCAATCTTACTGTTTCACCAGGCACAGAGACAAGAGCTGAAGGAACTTTCAGCTTTATGACCAGAACACAATGACTCATGTGATGCCATCATAGTGTTAGCTTGGAAGGAGAGTGGCTTTTAGTGTCAACAACAAAAGCAAGTTTAGAAAGGACTGCAATTGAACCAGGAGAAAAGAAGGGGCATGAAGTAGATTCTCAGCAGTGCTGAGTTGCAGAAGCCTCAATGTGCCCATGTGTCGGGTCCAAGCTAGAAATAACATGAAATGTGTCTTTGCATTTCAGTTACATGTTTTACAAAATGCAAATAGTACATGTGTGGGTAGGGTTTGGTAATTAAAGAGATCACTGTAGGAGGGGAGAAGCTACTCGTATTTAGCTCTTTTCTTTCTTATCGCAATATCCCTTCTCCAAAGCGTGGCAAAGTATGACACATTCCTGAGAATTCTGGCAATGATCATCTCTACTGCTACATTCCTATTCAGCTCCACTTTCTCTTTCTTGTTGTAGAAAAGTTCTCTTAAAGGAGGCCACTGTGGTACTTCCTATGAGTTGCAGTTTCATTGCCCATTGGATTTTATTGAAGGCACCTCCAGAAGAACTGCAACTCCTAGGAAGCACCCTGGGAACTTCCTCCTCCCCCCCTTTTTTTTTTAAATTTAAACTATTAGCAACAGGAAGCACAGGTTGGGGAAGGCCATAAAGCCTCAGAGGTAGGCCCTTCTCCTGGTTAGTAACATGTAGGTGTCTCCAGGTGTGTTTGTAGGCCAAAAGTCTCAGAATTCTGCCGAAGAGGCTTGTCTTCCTCTTTGCTAGAACTTGCAAAAGAATATTTGCAAGTTCTAGCTTGCAATAATATAAAATATATATTATATTATTATATATATATATAATAAATGCAAAATGTGGATTTAATCTCCATTCTAATTTGCCACGGATTATTGCCTATATCATACCTAGTGTGTAGTGGATAGAGTAACAGACCAGGACTCAGGAGACCTGGATTCAAATCCCCACTCAACCATAGAAACTCACTGTATACCAGCTATGTACCCTCCTAGAAGGAAATGATCTTGCTGCAAGTTATCCACCATTTAGTAATATCAAGTCTTGAATATTACAATGCTTTCTGTAATGCCTGAAGAAAACATTTCTCACTGGGTGGCTTCAATGTGCAGCCAGTACATTAAGAATGCTGTAGGTCAGGTTGTTAACAGAGATAAGTCAGAAATTCTCAGAATGAGTACAGTAAGTCTGCACTTAAACGATCGTGATTGGCTGTGGATTAATTTCTGGGGACAGACCAGAGTTCCGTGTTTAATCTTATATAGCTTTCTGTGGACTTTAGAATCTCCACTGTCTCACTTTCTGTATTTCAAAGCCATTCAGCTGGTAACCCATTCTCTTCCTGCTCTTCTGAGGAAGTCTCTTTGAAAATGAAATACCCTCTCTCTCTCCTCCTGGTTTGGTGTTTGCATCTGTATGCCAGTAGCCAGCTTCTGAATTGGGCCTTGTAACTGGTGCCTATAATAGCAGCTTGTGAGTAATTAATACTAAGCAACAGTGCTTGTAATAGCATCTGAATTCTATACATCAAAGTACAGTGGTGCCTCGCTAGACGATTGCCTCGCAGGATGAGGAAATCGCTAGACGATGCCTTTTTGCGATCGCTACTGCGCTTCGCAAAACGATGTTTCCCTATGGCGATTTTCGCTAGACGATGAGGTTTCCCCATAGGAGTGCGCCGACTAGTGGTGAAAAGCTGTCAGTGCAGCTGTCAGTGCATTCCTATGGGGACCCGCACTCGCTAGACGATGTTTCCCTATGGGAAATTTTCGCTAGACGACTGCATTTTCCCTTGGAACGCATTGAAGCAATTTCAATGCATTCCAATGGGAAAACGTGCTTCGCTAGACGATGTTTTCGCTAGACAGCGATCCTCGTGGAACGGATTAACATCGTCTAGCGAGGCACCACTGTATTGTGAAAGATTTACAAGCAAGTCAGGCCATTCCCCCCCCCCCCCGGGTAACAGGTGCAGTGGGCTTTGCTTCGTTCCTTATCTAGGGGAATACCATGAGGGTGGGGAGTCCCCACACTTGTATTTTACGATAATGCCGAAGGTTTTACTGGATTTCATAAAATCAGATTACCATGGCCATATCCTTTTCATAAAGAATCAGGGATGCCAGAAGTACTAGAACACAGTCAGATGCTTAGATTAAAAATAAGAAGTGAGAGTATCTGCACCTTTAATCATCATGCAAAAGATGGAAGTTTTGTGCTTTATATTTGTACTTTTACTTCTAAATCATTTTTTTAACTTACTAATAACTGCATAAATTTAATAATTGATAGATAACACAAATAAGAATTTCAACCAGTGTAACTTGCAGAGCGAAACACACTTGCTGGAATTCCCTCATCTGCACCTCTCCTAAGTAAGTTTTCCAGGCTGAGCAGGGTTTGAACCTAGCCTGTCACTCTATCCACTATACCACACTGTCTCTCAGGAAATACTTATGCCATGTTTGAAACCGTAGAGAGCTGATGCCCATCACTACAGGTAATAGTGAGCTGCTCAAAGGTTTGAGTTTGTATAAGAGAACTCCCTATGTTTCTAATTTTTTTATTGGCCAACTGTAGATCTTTAAGAGCAGCCCTCCACCCATCAAATAGGGAAAGGTTTACTTGAATTTTACTAATTTGACTTTCGTAGAGAAAAAGCTTCAGCTATGACATATTCATGAGGTTATCTGCTGGTATGATTCCTGGGAAAGTTTTCAGTCACAGCTACATACAGTATTTGTTAAGTTAAGCAAACCATCCTTAAATTTTCCCCCAGTGACAACAGCAGAGAGCTGGTTATTTGTGGCGATGGGATTAAAAGGATTGCCTCAATTCTGCCCCTCCCAAAAAAAGAAGAACACCAAAATTTGAGGGCATCGAGGATTATAGTACAGGCCTTGGCTAGTTTAGGACTGAACCCTAAGTCAGTCAGCCATGAAAAGTGGAAATGAGAGGCCCTTAAGCAGCCTTCCCCAATCTGTACCAAACAGGTTGCCGAACGTGCCTGGAAGGAAAGGTTAGGGGAAACTGCCTGAAAATGTTATCGACAAAAACAATGTATTTTCCTCACCTTGTCTCCAAGTATTTGTACTGGATCCCCATCAATTTTGCTCAAATAAATACAAATATATTTATTCTTTTTTTAAAAAAATTGCCATGACAGGGTATGAGGAGGCCTTTTCATTTCAAGAAAAAAATCAAGAAAAAGATGTTTGGGGGTAAGGATTATAAGGAATGGTCCTCCAAGGTCCAGAGGTGGACACATATTGCCCTAAGAACTCTGGGCATTGTCGACCCCTTATTCTAAAGACTCCAAAATTGCTCAGTGACAGAAGACATGATTCGCACACAGACCTTCCATTCCAAGTTGGGCTGGGAAAGTCCACTCTGAAATTCTGGAGAGCAGCTTTGTCAGAGCTACAGGGACAATACAGCAACCTCCTTTGTTGTTTTGCAGATGAAAATATATCTGTACTTGTAATGTTGCTGATTACACGCTGGTAGTTACCATGAGGATAATGGTCATTCTGACCTTTGAATAATAATAATAATTTTTAAAAAGCTTCTGAATTGGTTGCAGGTCCACAAGTTAAAGCAAGAATGAAACAGGCTTGGGAGCCTTTTCTGTCTTGACATGGACTTTGTATTCTGAGCAAATCACTTGTATCCAAGATATTTTTTCGAGTCATGTCAAATAAACCTATGGACAAAGAGTACTCATCACAATTTTTCCACAGCTGTTCAAGACCCTTATGAAGGACAATCAAAGTGTTACAAAACAGGGAGCAAGATTTGGCGCTCTGGAGAACTTTTCCTCAGAGTGTGTGTTCAGCGAAACGGTGGTGGGGGTGCGGACTTGAGGGTTATTGCCACCAAGACTGCATTTAGTCAGCAGCAGCAGATTAGACTTATTAAATGTCTACCAAACCATCTCCTTCAATGAGCTCAGGATGTCCAACCTCTTCCCGTTTTATCCTTACAATAATCTTCATCTACACAACAGCCCCATGAGGTACCGTAGGTCAGGTTGAGACTGAGTTACTGGCCCAAGGTTACCCAATGAGTTTCACATTTCATTGGGGACTAGAACCTGGCTCTCTCAAGTCCCCGTCCAATGCTCTGTCCACTGCATCAAAGGGGGAAATAGCCAACAGAGTCCAAACGAGGTAGCGTGACCTAAAGGTTCAAGGGAAATGTAAGCCTCAAAAAGCAAAGAAGTAAAATCAAACTGCATCCCTGTTGCTGTATGGCCCTACGTCCTCCTGACTATTGCCACCCACCACTTCTTCGTTTGCCTCATTACACAGACACAGACACAGACACACACACACACACACACAGATTTTGAGGTGAGGTGTCCTCCTCTCCCCCATCTAGTCCACAAGATATCCCTGCCTCACCTCTGTTCCCAATCGGCACCATTTTCTCTGTGCTCTCCTTCCTGCCCATTTATTTTGAAACGGCAGGTGCAGAACCTGGATACCTGTTTTGTTTCGGACTGCGGCTTTCAGAATCTTCCAGCATGTGGCAGTCCTGGCTAGGGGGGTATCTGGGAGTTTTAGACCATTTCTAAATGGTGAAACAGGGCTGTACCTAGGGTGGGGCAACTGGGACTTTGTCTCAGGGCACTAGATTTAGAGGGTGCACCCCTTCCTTCATACTTCCTGATTTGTCCTGGCAGCCTGGTCTGCCGCCATAGACAGGAAAAGAAAATTTTTAGCAGGCCACACAGCCGATAGACTAGGCTGCCAGCAGCGGAAAGGTGGTTAGATAATCAGTTAGATAATATTATTTTTCCCTTCTCAGATTGCAAAGTGAGAGCACATTATGTGCTGCTTGTCCCGGGTGCCAAAATTGTTAGTTACAGCTCTATCTGGGAAGATGCAGAAACAGCAAAGAGTTGCCTACAGTGATATAGTCAGTTTCTTACTAGTCTTACATTGCCACCCTCAATATGAACTCTTAAATTAACTGGCATGGCCATATTTGCTAAGCTGTACTAATTGTTGGAACTATGTTCCACAGTCAAATCATTCATCTTGGGCTCTTTTGGAAACCTCCTATCTGAAGCCTCTCTCCAAGTGGACGGTCTTAGGGTCTAAATGTGCCAAAAGAGACTCCATTCCTCCAACCCTCTTTGCAATAAAAGAACCACGGCACATATTGCCACGGCAATTCCAATTCAACCTATTTTCACATGCTATATTCACTTTATGGTGTAACCCAGATTTAAAAATTGGGGGAAAGCCCTATTTATGGAGGGTGTGGATGGTTGGAGGAGTTCTTACCTTAGACCACTTAATTGGACAAGATGAGGATATTTTGCCGTTTGCCTACCTGAAGTAGGTATGGTCTGCCAGCTTCAGAGGGATGGCAGTATACTTGTATACTTCTCCTTTGAATTGCATGGGTCCAAGCAGTAAGGTTTTGGTTATACATGGATTTTTTTCGATTTTTTTAAAAAATTAATTAATTAATTAAATGTTTAATAAATACTCTGCTGTTATTTGTGTCCAGGAAGTGGCCTAAGAAAGGTGGGTCTCGGACTTACCAAGGCCCCTGTTGTCAGTGGCATAGCATGGGTTTCCAGCACCTGGGGTAAGGCAAGTATTGCACCCTCTAGACGGCAGCTTCCATGTGCCAGGGTGTGTCCATGTGTTCCTCCCCCATTTAGCCACCAATGGGAAGGTCCAAGCAGGGACTTGAGCTGCAGCAGTCCCATCCACACCAGCATTCAGTGGCCAACGCTGGCCGGCCAACTGGCCACGCGGGTGGGGTCAGCTGGCCAGCCTTTCTCCAGGGAGTGGGAGGTGGCCAGCCATATTCTCTCTCTGTATGATAGGTGTAAGCAAGGTGGGGTGGGAGGTTGGATGGTTAGCCCCATGCCCCCTTTCTACTGCCCAAGGGGGGCGACTCTGTGTACTGAAGGGGGCTCTGGCTGTGATTGATGCTGGGCTGGATAGAACAACTGTCAGGTGGGATACACAGTTGGCTACAGAATTGTACTCAGAGGGTGGGGATTAATGGCTCCTTCTCAAACTGGAAGGAGGTAACAAGTTGGGTATCCCAGGGCTCAGTCCTGAGCCCTGTGCTCTTCAACATTGTTATTAATGACCTGGATCAGGGGGTGCAGGGAATGCTAATCAGATTTGCCAGATTGTGTTATTTTGCCTAATCAACAGGAGACAGCACTCACCAGTTTAGCTGAGAAACTCAAATGGCAAGTGCAGAGAGGACGAAAACCAAGAATGTTACAGAGAAAAAAGGGAGATGACAGCCAAGGGGTCCCTGCAATTCAACAATTGAAAAAAATAAACAATAAAACTTAAGAAGGAATGTGCCCCAAGACCTCAAGGTCTTGTGCTCCATGGACATAGCATGTCAGCAGAAAGACGAAAACAGGAAAAGGGGGGTGGTATAGAGTGTTGAGTGTTATATCTTTAAGGATATATAGGAGGCAAGAGTATACTACAATATCTATGCAGGTCCTATATATGTATTACTAGTGCTAGAGCAAACCTGGATTGAAAACACTAGGCATTCTATTGAAACTGAAGCAACTATTATTAGTGACTTTGCCCTATCTTTTTCAGACATTATAGCCTCCAAAATGTGGGTTGTAAACATTATCCAGCTGTAGATTGTTCTGTGTAAACTGACCACACACCTCAGACCATAAAGTCAATCACTTGCACAAGGAAATTGGTATAATCTAGTGTCTGCATTCCAGTGTATTCTTTTGACTGTGGTATGCTGGACGTGGTGGCGCTGTGGGTTAAACCGCAGAAGCCTCTGTGCTGCAGGGTCAGAAGACCAGCAGTCGTAAGATCGAATCCACGTAACGGAGTGAGCTCCCGTCGCTTGTCCCAGCTCCTGCCAACCTAGCAGTTCGAAAGCATGCAAATGCAAGTAGATAAATAGGTACCACCACGGTGGGAAGGTAACGGCGTTCCGTGTCTAGTCGCGCTGGCCACGTGACCACGGAAACTGTCTATGGACAAACTCTGGCTCTATGGCTTGGAAACGGGGATGAGCACCGCGCCCTAGAGTTGGACACGACAGGACTAAATGTCAAGGGGAACCTTTACCTTTACCTATGCTTATGGGTACAACTAGTTTTGTTGCATTTAGTTATATTCTGTTCCTTCAAAGAGGGAAATAAATTGCATGAACTTCTCTTTTTTTAAAAAGCCCATAAAGTATTTGTATGTAGGAAGACAAATGTTTTTTCTGGAGTCCGAAAGCAGCTCTCCAAAAGTAGCTAGGATCTTGAAAGTGCATGAGGTTTCCCTTGGCTACTAGTCTCTGATCAAGTACAGTATAGTCTGTTTTTGTGCGGTGTGATCTGATCTTTTGATCTGGTGATTGGGTTTGCACAAATTTTCTTGTGCAATATTCTAAACATGGTATGTATTGGTAAAACATAGCATTTTCATCTGCTTGTGTAAAAACCAAAATATGCTTGTAGTAATCTTAAGATTTCCTCCACCCACAGCTGCCTTTGGGAGAGATATTACAAGTGTTCTCAACCCCATTCTGTAGGTGGCCACTGCTCTAGAGAACCTGGAAAAACAAGTTTTTAAAAAGACACTTTAGAACTCTGACAACGCCAAAGAAATCACCTGAAAAATATTCAAGCACAAACAATATCTTGAAAAGTCACAGTGTTCAACTCACAGACACCAAAATGTGTAAGGAGGACAGAGAATGGTATGCCCAGCTGCAGAGCTGTGATTCAGAGGAACTGATCTTGTGACCTTAAGTCGTCTGAGAGCACATGATACAGAAATCATACCTAAGCTTATCTAAAGGCAAGGGTTGTGTAACATGTGACACTTCATAAGTTGCTGGACTGCAGCTAGTGTCATATTCTAGGCCTCCAAATCTGGGCAGCCTAATTTTCATATTAGGCTAATTAAAAGCTGAGAATTTGGACCAGCTAAAGGTATAGTGGCTCATGAGGTAACGTCTCAAGAATCCAAATTAAAACCTGGCCAGTCAGACAACATTGCAACTCTTAATTGTAGGTCCCAACATCCCTCGCCATTGACAATGTGAGATAGGGATTATGGGAGTTGCAGTCCAACAATATTTAGAGGATCATCAGTTGCCTACCCTTGAGAGCTAAGCAGATCAGGACCAGATAAAAGTGGGCAGAGGGCCAAAGGAAAATGTGGGTTTGGAATCCTCCTCTGTATGTTCTCCCCAATGGTATCACTAAATAGTTAATGGAGTGGAAAAGCAATATATTACCATGTCAGGAAACTACAAATCATCATACTAAATCTAAACATGCTCTATGACAACTAAAATGAAAAGCAGAAATGATACACCAATCACATAATTTTAAAGAAGTCTATGATTTATGATTCATTAAAAGTTGGTCTATCTAAAATGCAGACAAGAAGATGATTGAGGGGCCTTTGAGTCCAACAAATACATTTCAGTATGAGATGTTATGGACTGCAATTGACTTTTTCAGCCACGTTATCACTGAAGCATCTCTTGCTTAGCCTTAAAAGGTGGCAGTCTTTTGCCAGTTGTGATTGAGTTCGTTAGAAATCTGAAGCAGTTCCTCCTTTTTGGCAGGAAATGACGACTGAGCCTCTTTTGAAACATCAACAGATTTATTTGCTTTAACATTTGGTGATTCCACAACGACTTCTACAGGATCAAAACAACTAAGATTAGGTAACTGTCCATAACGTGACGATGAAAACTCTGTTTGTAAATTGGGAAAGTTTATTGAGGGGCTGGTCCAAACCACTCCCGGTCTGTAGGTTTCCTCAATGGAGCACTCCGAACCGCGCATATCGTTCCACAGCAAGGATGTCTGGCTCAGTCTCCCTCCTCTGGTGATTGGTTGAAGGATTGATCCGGTGTGATCACCTTCCTCCAGTGACCTTGCCCTCGTGGAAAGACTACAACCGTCCATTCTAGTGTCTCCGTCACCGATCCCTTTCCCTTTCTTAGCTTAGGGTCTGGTAATAATCCTCCCACTTTCAGGTTAGGAAAATCTTCTAATAACCCGCATGTTTTTTCATATCTGTATTCATCCTTTCTCGTCTCGCTCTCTCCTCCCTCCTCCCTGGCTGTCTTTCTTTGGTATACTAAAACTCTCCTCCCCCTTTGATCTTTTATATCCTCTTCCCACACTGGCAGAATTAACTCCTCCTCTTTTTTTCCTTCTCCCTCTTCTACCAAACAGATTTCAACCCTTTCTTCTCTTCCCTTTGATTCCTTTCCTTCTCTTTCTTCTACAATCAATTCTTCCCTCTCTATTATCTTCCTCTCTTTTATCTCTCTCGCTCGCTCCGACATCTCTATTTGAGGGGACGGCTCACTCTCTTTCTCTCTTTTTTCTATCTCTCCTTCACACCAGTTCTTTTTCTTGTTCCTGAAACACTTTAGCATGGGTGGCTCTCTGGAAAATGTTGAATCGCAAGGAATTGGCTCATAAAGTTTTTGCAGCAGAGAGAGAAGTATTATTACTTAGTATTAGAGGCTGGTCAAATTTCAGAGGTCAGGTTGTGAAACTGGCACCACTAGGGGTGTGTGTCAGGCATGACCCCCTCCAATATGACCCAAAGATCAGCTACCCTTTCAGCCTGCAGTGAATTTGGAGTTCAGAAAAGTAGTGGGAGATGCAGAAGTGTGAAAACCACAAAAACCACAAACAAAACGTTTGCTGCCAGTAGCTACTTTTATGAAAAGCAGTTGAACCTTTCAGGGTGAGCGAGAAACTCATACAGGAGAAGGGACACCATCTGGGAAACCCCAAAAGGCTATTTAAGGATCCCAGGAGGGCTGGATTCAGACATTGGGCCTAGGGTTTCCCAGCCTTGCACTGAAGGACCATTTAGAAGGCACTCTCCTTTACTCGCTGTTTGCTCACCTTTTCAAATAGTACCCATAGTCTCTACAATGGTAGATTCCACAGCCAAAAGGGATTCTATTCAGTGCTTGTAAGAAAGCTAGGCTTTCCAGAATATTTAGATACATGTTCTACTTAACAATAGGAGCTCTTTTTAAAATGTCATTTTAAGCATAGAACCCTGCTGGGGAAAGAGCTGCAGAAGGCACTCCTTCTGCATGCACTCCCTGTACCTGAAGAAGTGGATTTTGATCCATAAAACTACGAACTGAAATAAATCTGTTAGCCATGATAGTTTGCTTTTCATTTCTTTGTTTTCCTTTTTTCTCCAATAGGAGACAGGGGAGTATCCTTCTTGAGCTGTTACTTTGGCTTTTTTAAAAAAAGAATGTAGATGTGGAACGAAAGTATGCTTTTCTTTTTTCTTTATTTTTTAAAGAGAGAATTTTGTGACTTCTAAAAAGGGAACGCTCAAACTAATACTACTTTTCAAATGCTATTTCTTTAATGATAATGCTTTTCTGTAGAATTGGTCCCTCAGTAACAAATTCAACATTAAGGTGTTATGATTGTTGTGAGTTTTCCGGGCTGTTTGGCCGTGTTCTTAAGGTTTTTCTTCCTAACGTTTCGCCAGTCTCTGTGGCCGGCATCTTCGAGAATACATTATGGTGTTAATTCTAACATGTTATTTCCAAGCTCTGCCAAACACTGACAATTCTTGGTTCTGTGAAGCCAGGGCTATTTGGTCCACTAAGGGTCTCAATAGGAAACAATTTTGGAATGCCAAGTGTGCCACCTTGAGTTTCATGGAATATAAATGAATAAATCTAGTTCCCACTGTGTACATCATCATGTCTTTCTTACCACCAAAACCTCACTGGGTGGATGATTGGTTGACCATTTTGTACACAACATTTCTTCTTAAGTACATATGTTCAGAAAACACATCATAGAATGTTCACTTGTAAGAATAGTACATGGGTGAATAATATTTTCTCAAGTAATTACAGACCAATTTCCTCCTCCTCAGCTCCTATGCACAAAATTGGCTAGAGAAATTTCTTCCTTCAGATGCTTTTATCCACATCAACACCCCACCAAGCATGGTCACTTAGAAAGGATTGAGGGAGTTATAGTCTGAATCAGTTGGAGGGTCAGAGGCATCTCATTTGTGCTTTTAGAAAAGGTGGTTGAGCTGAAGAAATCAGCTGCAGGTGAAGCACTTCATGACCATGATGCTAAACACATGCCTGAATCTAGATGGTCCCAACTGGTCCCAACTGGAGTAGACCCATTGAATCAATGATGTTTACATAAAGGTTCAGCAGTTGATTCAGTGGGTCTACTCTGGTTAGGACTAGCAATTGTATTGATTCTATTATCTCTTCTAACGCTCACAGATCAGACAGTTACTGAAAGAGAAAGCCACAAAGGCTGCTAAGAGCGAGAAAGATCTTGGAATCATTGTAGATCACAAACTGAATATGAGCAAACAGTGTGATGTGGCTACAAAAAAGGCAAATGCTATTTTACGCTACATTAACAGAAGTATAGTCTCCAAAGCCCGTGAAGTACTAGTTCCCCTCTATTTGGCACTGGTTAGGCCTCACCTTGAGTGCTATGTCCAGTTCTGGAAACTGCACTTCAAGAAGGATGCTCACAAATTGGAACAAATTCAGAGGAGGGCAACAAGGATGATTAGGGGGCTGGAAACCAAGCCCTATGAGGAAAGACTGAAGAACTGGGCATGTTTAGCCTTGAGAAAAGAAGAATGAGGGTAAATATGATGGTAGTTTTCAAATACTTGAAAGGCTGTCATACAGAGGAGGGGCAGGATCTGTTTTTGATCATCCCAGAGTGCAGGGCATGCAACAATGGGCTCAAGTTACAGGAAGCCAGGTTTCAGTTGAATATCAGGAAAAACTTCCTAACTGTTAGAGCAGTACAACAATGGAACCAATTGAGAGGTGGTGAGTGCTCCAATACTGGAGAAATTAAAGAGAAATTTAGACAACCACCTGGCAGATATCCTTTGATTTGTGTTCCTGTATTGAGCAGGGGGTTGGACTCGATGGCCTTATAGGCCCCTTTCAGCTTCATTCTTCTATGATTCTATGGTGTTCCTACTAGAGATGGGAGCTTCCTATTCATCTCCTGGGGGAGACAAATAAGAAGCTCACTATGACAGGTGGCCAGTCTGATTGGACCTTCCCCCCTGAACCAGGCGTCCACTTACAGCTTGTAGCACACACAGCCGTCATCCTTTACACCACTCCAATCACGGTAGTAGCTTGGCTGGGGCTTCCCTGCCTCCCTGCGCTGCTGACTAATCTGGCGAGGGGGTGGGATGACACATCTCCCCACTCAGCTGCTGATTGGTCAGCAGCGCAGGGAGATGGGAAGCGATCAGTGTGGCACGAAGGATGACAGCCATATGTGCCACACTGCAAGTGGTAAGTGGACACCCGGTTTGGGGGGAGGGTCCAATTGGACTGGCCACCTGTGTTGGCAAGCTTTGTATTTGTCTCCCTTGAGAGACAAATATGAAGCTCCCATCTCTAGTTCCTACTTTTACTTCTGCAGTGACATAAAGGGGAAGAAGCACATCTGGACTGCCCTGAGTCTAAAGTACCACTTATGCTGATTTTGGTTTCCGTTCCCTGCCAGCCTGCACTTACCAAGATTTTTTTTTTTTAATTGGCAGCATTCAGTCACATACTGTAGATCTCCACTTTATTTTCTTTTTCATTTAGATTTTTAAAATGCTCTTCAATATATAATTATTGGAGTCTGCCTGTGTGTTTTCAAGAGTTTTTCTATGATTTTAAGTTTTGCTTTTTAATAATATCTAACTTACTGAAGGTGAAAACGCATAGAGGTAAACCTGGATGGCTGCTGAAAAGCAGCAACAGGAAGATATGATACAGTCTTGGCAGAATAGTACTTAGCTTGTTCCCTGTTCATTTCCAGTACTTGGAAGAGTTACCTTCTGCATTACAAATCCAAAAGTACTCACTTGGTCCATGATTTCTGGTTTTGGGTTTTATATTCCAGAAAAATATATTTTCCAAGATTCAGTCACAATTTTCTGTTCAATCAGCTACAGCAGCAGTTCCCAACCTTGGGTAACCCAGGTGTTCTTGGACTGCCACTCCCAGAAACCCTGTTCAGCACAGCTGGTGGTGAAAACATCTGGGAATTGCAGTCTAAGAACACCTAAAGTTGGGAACCACAGAGCTCCAATAAATATAGCTCTAACAATATCAGGTCCACTCATGCAGTGCAGGATTGTGCATGTTTATTTAGAAGTAAATGCACTGAATTCATTTAAATATATTTGTGCGATGCTTCTTTTTTTATCTGGCTTCAGAAGTTCAGACTGGGAGACTGCTATGTCAAAAATACTTACTTTACAGAAGTACTTCCCTTCCAATGAAAACAGTGGAACTTGCTTCAAGCTGTAAGTTTTTTGTTGGGTAGAAAACCATAACCGTACAAAGACTTGTCTTTTCTAACTTGAAGTTGGCTACATTAGCCACAACAATTACATACAGTAGTACCTCAGTTTGCGAAGGCCTCAGTTTACATAATTTTCGGTTTACGAACCAAAATCCATAAAAAATAAAGCCCTGGTTTACATTTTTTCTTTTTTCCCCCCGCACTACGAAAGTGCGGGGGAAAAAAAAGTTTTCCCAGGAGTCGTTTTCTTCGGATGTGGCAAGCATATGACAAATTTAACAGTGCTTATTTATTTTACAGTACTACATTTCTAATCCCTGTCTTTTTGTTTCTTGAAGAATGGTCAGAATAAGGTAAAACAGAAGGTTTGAAAATAACCTCAAAAAGAAAAAAAAATCTCAAATTGATTGGGTTTTTAAAAAAAGGATTATATTCAATATTACGCTGGATTTTTATATTATTTAATTAAAAAAAATGAGTTGCCCTGAGTATGTCTACTAGGAAAGAGTAATAATAATAATTGTGTGTTCCAAGTGAATTCCAAATTATGGCGAGCCTTTCCAGAATTTTCTTTGTAGAGAGCACTCAGAAGTAGGTTACCGTTCCCTTTTTCTAGGGGGTGCTCTAGAACTGCCCAGCTTACCCAAAGCCATACAGGCTGACTCTAGACCCAGGAGGCACAGTGAGGAACTGAATTTTCGATCTCTGGCCCCTAACTCGCTGAGTAGCACATCAATAAACTAAGTTACATTTTTCAACAAGCCTTCAGCTGTAAGATAATGGTTGGCTCAACATGACTCAGCAAATTAGATAGCCAGATAGAAAGGACAGTTCCTGCTCTTCTGATTATTATGTAAAAGAAGAAATTTTAGGTTTCTGGCTAGGTAGCTCAGTGAGTAAAATCCTGAAATGATCATAAAATTTTAAGCAATCACTTTGTTGTTCCCGTATGCCACCGTTTCTGGCCCTCTCCCTTGGCATGTATGCAAACTTATGTGAGACAGAGAGTCTGAATGAGTGAATGAAACAGAATGAGATCAAGAGATCTAAGTGCAGAGAAGTATACCTTAATGCTCATGGAGCATTTGGTTAAATTATGGAATACTTGTCTACTGTATGGAGTGATGGCTGTCTACTTAGACAACTTTATAAGAGGATTAGACAAATTCATGAGCGATAAATTTATTAATAGTTACCAGGCATAAAATTAGTATATTCATATGTATACCCTGTTTCCCCGAAAATAAGACCTAACCTGAAAATAAGCCCTAGTATGATTTTTCAGGATGCTCGTAATATAAGCCCTACCCCAAAAATAAACCCTAGTTAAGTGAAATCCCACCCTCCACCATTGTGCAGCAACCAGAAGAAGATGACATGACTGTCTTTGAATAGATTGTTGTACATGAAAAAAATAAAACATCCCCTGAAAATAAGCCCTAATGCGTTTTTTGGAGCAAAAATTAATATAAGACCCTGTCTTATTTTAGAGGAAACACGGAAGATACAAATCTATAAATTATTCCTGTAATTTAAATAGCATAAACCTATGTCAGTAGGGTGAGAAAGACTGATCAGGGTATCAGTGTGCCTATTATAGGCTTCCGTTCTCCCTTTAACAATTCTGTATCCTGAGATATAAATAAGGCAGCCTTTGAAATGGAGGTTCTGTTATCTGCAAAGTACGACACGGGGCCACCTTCATCCCAGAAGCTATATGTCTCACTTGATGCACAGAAGCAATATGCCTAGTTGCTAGGGAGCACAACCAGAGAAGTGCTGTTGGAGGATTTCCTGTTGGGGCATCTGGTTGGCCGATGTGGGAAGCAAAATACTGATCGAGCCAGGGCTTTTGGATCTGATCCAGCAGTTATTTTTATGTTTTTTTTTCCTGCATTGCTGTCTAAACCTCTAAGAAGCAGAACAGAAAGAGGAACAGAAAGTCACATGCAAATAATTTGCACAACAATTTGAAATGCATGCACAAGCTGAAACTGGTCTCGGCAAAAGCAAGATGCTCAGAGGTTAATTAAAGACAAAGACCCTAATTGAGCTCATTTTGTTGTTGTCGTTTAGTCGTGTCCGACTCTTTGTGACCCCATGGACCAGAGCACGCCAGGCCCTCCTGTCTTCCACTGCCTCACGGAGTTTGGTCAGATTCATGTTCGTAGCTTCGATGACACTGTCCAACCATCTCATCCTCTGTCGTCCCCTTCTCCTCTTGCCTTCACACTTTCCCAACATCAGGGTCTTTTCCAGGGAGTCTTCTCTTCTTATGAGATGGCCAAAGTATTGGAGCCTCAGCTTCAGGATCTGTCCTTCCAGTGAGCACTCAGGATTGATTTCCTTTAGAATGGATAGGTTTGTTCTCCTTGCAGTCCAGGGGACTCTCAAGAGTCTCCTCCAGCACCACAATTCAAAAGCATCAATTCTTCGGCGGTCAGCTTTCTTTATGGTCCAGCTCTCGCTTCCATACATTGCTACTGGAAAAACCATAGCTTTGACTATGCGGACTTTTGTCGGCAAGGTGATGTCTCTGCTTTTTCAGATGCTGTCTAGGTTTGTCATCGCTTTCCTCCCAAGAAGCAGGCGTCTTTTAATTTCGTGGCTGCTGTCACCATCTGCAGTGATCATGGAGCCCAAGAAAGTAAACTCTGTCACTGCCTCCATATCTTCCCCTTCTATTTGCCAGGAGGTGATGGGACCAGTGGCCATGATCTTAGTTTTTTTTGATGTTGAGCTTCAGACCATTTTTTGCGCTCTCCTCTTTCACCCTCATTAAGAGGTTCTTTAATTCCTCCTCACTTTCTGCCATCAGAGTGGTATCATCTGCATATCTGAGGTTGTTGATATTTCTTCCAGCAATCTTGATTCCAGCTTGGGATTCCTCCAGTCCAGCCTTTCGCATGATGTATTCTGCATATAAGTTAAATAAGCTGGGGGACAACATACAGCCTTGTCGTACTCCTTTCCCAATTTTGAACCAATCAGTGTTTCCATATCCAGTTCTAACTGTTGCTTCCTGTCCCACGTATAGGTTTCTCAGGAGATAGATAAGGTGGTCAGGCACTCCCATTTCTTTAAGGACTTGCCATAGTTTGCTGTGGTCCACACAGTCAAAGGCTTTTGCGTAGTCAATGAAGCAGAAGTAGATGTTTTTCTGGAATTCTTTGGCTTTCTCCATAATCCAGCGCATGTTGGCAATTTGGTCTCTAGTTCCTCTGCCCCTTCGAAATCCAGCTTGTACTTCTGGGAGTTCTCGGTCCACATACTGCTGAAGCCTACCTTTTATTGGGCAATAAATGATTTGTGGAGGGGAGGAGTTATGCTGGTGACCCCTGTCTGCCACATATCTCTCTGTGGATCACACCATTCTACACATGAATTACTTTTCTTGAGGAAGCCTTGAGTATATTTTTTTGGGTGGAAGCCCTCCAACTTAGCTGATTTTTACTTCATTGGCAATAGTTTTATACTGTTATATGACTTCACAACGTTTGGTGCACGAGCAACATACAGATTATGGAAGGGATGAAAGCCCATAACTAGGGAACTGTTGCTGTCAAGCTAAACCCAACTCGATAACTCACTTGCACAATGACACTTAGTATTCTGCTTTATCTCATACGTCCACTGAGTCAGGAGGGAGGAAATAGACTACAGCAAATTTCTATGTAAAATGAGATATGATAGGACAGAAGACAGCAATGATGATCAGGCAGGGAAAATAAATTCCTATTGTGCTTTTGCAACAATAATGTTGTTTCATAATTTGGTGGGAAGTTAGGGAACTGTAGCAACATCTCCAGAATGATGTATGTGGCTGTATAGCTCTGAGTAAATTCTCAGGCATGAAAAGTATCGAGAGAATCTTTCTGTTCCCACAACTCTGGCCAGCTGCACTTCTGGGGTAACAGATTAAACAGACATCTTAGCAAAGCAAAATATCTTTTGCTGTGCACATTTGATATGCTTTTCTGACATTGTACTCTTTACAATGTCAGGTCAAGCTCGCTTTATATTTATCCACACATTTGTTTGGACTGCATAGTTTTTGCTGATTGTACAGTTTTGCTATTGGTTTTTGTTTGTTTCAAGGCAAAGCAATCAATATCAACAAAACAAAACAAAAAACATGGCAATCAGGGCTTTTGAAAAACATTTGTATATCATCCTGGAATTGGGACGAAAGGACTTTGACCAAAAACAAACAAACAAATCCCTTTATATTTTGCTCTACCGACAATAAAACAAATATGTTCTCAATCCAGATTTATACTGCATCGACCGATGGACTCATGTTCGGTTAGCCTCCCTCACTTCAGTGGCAACTGCTACTGCCTGTACCTGTCCTTGCTAAAGATAATGAGACTTGTACTCTTAACATCTCTGGGTGGCCCCATGTTGGAGAATGATTCCTTAAATCACAAGAAATGATCAATAATCATGTGCCATCGAGTCAATTCTGATTTAGGGTTAGCCTTTTCAGAGTTTTCCAGGTAGAGAGTACTTGGAAGTGATTTACCGCCTTGGGTTCTTTTTGGGGAGAAAGGCGGCATAAAAATATTTTAAATAAATAAATATTAGTTCTGTGGGCACCCTGGAAATGTGCAGCTTGCTCAAGGCTACACAGGTTGGCTCTACTCATAAGAGATACAGTGAGGAATCTAAACTCCCAACCTCTGGCTCTGTGGTCAGAGACTTCAACCACTGATTCCTTCAGTGACAAGACTTGATACTGTCACTGAAAAGTTTAGGGGTCAGATAAGGTGGCGACATTATCAAAGCATGACTGTGTCTTCTGCATGTATGCCACAGGTGAGGAATGTGGGCCCTAACGGTGTTGTGGGACTGTAGTCCAAAACCCACTGGAAATACATACATTCCTCACCCCTGCTCTATAGCATTCCTACACATATCACTGCAGTATAACCTGATCCACACTCCACATAGATGCTTACCTTTTATCAAAACATCTTAGGAAAACATTTTGTAGGGGCGGGGAATGAACTACAGAGCTAGACAAGAGTGATTTGAAAAATGTTTTCAACAGAATTAGACCACAGGTTAAACAGGTGTTCTACGAAATGCTATAATTTATGATTGCTATGATATGAAGAATTACAGAGGATCACAATAGTTGCTCTTGAGATGAGAACAATACCGAGGATGTTTCTACCTTATGACAAAAGTAGCTGCCATGATTACATCCCGTACTCAAACTGTCACACAGTCTTTTTGTCAATGAAGACCAATGTGTAAGAAGTTCCCCAAACACAAGTTATTTATTCATTGACTCAGTTACTTTCGATGCTGTACAGCCCATGTGAGGAACTTTTTTCCCTGCAGATTATCCAGCCCTTCCACAGTGGGACCTCCATGAAAATAATTCCATGCTTTATCATCTCTGTGTATGGGTCAGCAGAGGGAGGCAAAGGACAGTAGTTTGCATCATGAACTGAGCCACTGCAAGGCACTGCTGGGTCTTTTTTGTCTTTTAACATTCACTCCACCGCTGTAGAAGGCAATGTTATGCTAGGTAGGAAATTCCAGCTTGTGAGGAGGAGGAGGAGATTTACTTATTTATTTATCTATTTGACTTCTATACTGCCCATCTGGCTACAAGACCACTCTGGGTGGTTTACAACACAATAAAACAATGATACCAAACAAACAAACAAACAAACAAACAAACAAACAAACAAATAAATATCAAACATAATGGTGGTGATGCAAAATCAGAATCAAGTCAAAATCAGAATTACAACAATCACAAGTAAACAAAACAACATCAGCATCAACAGAAGACAGAAATAACAAGCAGCACATTAGGCATAAAGCCTCAAATACATAACAATTAACAAGACAGCAATACTTTGATGTTGGGGGAGAATCTGTGGTGGAGCTACTGCTATCTTCTATGTCTCAAAGGACATATAAGGTACTTTTTTGGGTGGATTTTTCATGGAATATGGGTTCAAAAAGGTAACTTATGTCTCGTTATTGCTTGGGAAGCTTGTCCTCAGTAGTTGATAACTAAAGAGCATTTTTTAAATTCTAGTGCCAGATTTAAGCATGTTCCAAGTAAATTACAACCTAGGCTTTCAGACTATGAAGAACATCCAGATCAACCCCTGCTCCAATAGGTATTTTAAAAATTCAGGTTCTACACTAGGTTTGAATAAAGCAAGAAAAAAAACCCAGCTCTAAAACAGGCATTGTTGTTGTTTAGTCGTTAAGTCGTGTCCGACTCTTCGTGACCCCATGGATCAGAGCACGCCAGGCCCTCCTGTCTTCCACTGCCTCCTGGAGTTTGGTCAAATTCATGCTGGTAGCTTTGATGACACTGTCCAGCCATCTCGTCCTCTGTCGTCCCCTTCTCCTCTTGCCTTCACATTTTCCCAACATCAGGGTCTTTTCCAGGGAGTCTTCTCTTCTCATGAGATGGCCAAAGTATTGGAGCCTCAGCTTCAGGATCTGTCCTTCCAGTGAGCACTCAGGGTTGAAACAGGCATTATTGTTCTGGAAATTCTTGTTTTGGTAAATGGCTTGGGGGTTTTACATGTGACACAGCTCAAGGTCTCAGCATATGTTAGTCCCACCAGGGGCTCAACCCTTTTCACTGCTTTGTGGATGCAGATGTGTTGTTGTTGCTGTCTTGCTTCCCTTCTACTGAGATTGATGAGAGGGAGATGAGTAACGTTAGCTCCAGGAACAGTGTATATATATTTCCCTTTTCCAGAAGGTTCAAGGCTGACCTGAGATACTTTGATGCCTAAGGCAAAACATCAGATTGCACCCCTCATAAGTATAAATGCATCTTCTCCTAGTACAATGCTTCTGGAAGTGAATTTTAACTTTTCCTATAGTTCATAAATGTCTATCCTGTTTCCCCGAAAAAAAGACCTAACCTGAAAATAAGCCCTAGTACGATTTTTCGTACTAGGAGGAAAGCGATGAGAAACCTAGACAGCCTCTTAAAAAGCAGAGACATCACCTTGCCGACAAAGGTCCGCATAGTCAAAGCTATGGTTTTTCCTGTAGCGATGTATGGAAGTGAGAGCTGGACCATAAAGAAGGCTGACCGCAGAAGAATTGATGCTTTTGAACTGTGGTGCTGGAGGAGACTCTTGAGAGTCCCCTGGACTGCAAAGAGAACAAACCTATCCATTTTGAAGGAAATCAACCCTGAGTGCTCACTGGAAGGACAGATCCTGAAGCTGAGGCTCCAATACTTTGGCCATCTCATGAGAAGAGAAGACTCCCTGGAAAAGACCCTGATGTTGGGAAAGTGTGAAGGCAAGAGGAGAAAGGGACGACAGAGGACGAGATGGCTGGACAGTGTCATCGAAGCGACCGACATGAATTTGACCCAACTCCGGGAGGCAGTGGAAGACAGGAGGGCCTGGCGTGCTCTGGTCCATGGGGTCACGAAGAGTCGGACATGACTTAATGACTAAACAACAACAATGATTTTTCAGGATGCTCGAATATAAGCCCTACCCCAAAAATAAGCCCTAGTTAAGTGAAACCCCGCCCTCCACCATTGTGCAGCATTATGCAGCAACCAGAAGATGGCATGACTGTAAAATAAAACACCCCCTGAAAATAAGCCCTAATGCGTTTTTTGGAGCAAAAATTAATATAAGACCCTGTCTTATTTTCGGGGAAACACGGTATAACTTTAAATTCTGCAACATTCTGATACAAATAAATACCTTATCCTAGGCCAGTCAAATGATTTTGCATCTGAGGCAAACATTCCCAGAAACACCTCTCTCCCCTCCTGACAGTTAAAAAAAAAAGAAAAGAATAGTGACATATTAAATCACTAACACTTGCTGTTCTTTTTATGATACCCTAAATCTGATGCCTGAGGCAGCTGCCTCACGCTGTCTAAAGGCAGAGTTGGCCCTGGGGGAAGACCTTTTAAGGGATGGAATGGGCTGCTCCTGACATGGACATGGTATCCTTTGTTTCAAGCCCTACCTCTAACAGGAGTACAGCTGGTGGTACAGTTTTAGCTTGGGAGGTTTTGTAATGCATACAGGGCACTTGCTATATCCAAACCCAGCAATGGCACCTATGCAATGCTTAAAGAATTTCAGAGAAGGTGGGATTTGATGGCATTGCTCCTCACAGAACCACTAGCCAGCCACTGGTGGTCGCTCCCATATGGCCTGAGAGTCCATAGGGCCACACATTCTCTATTCTTGTTGGAGACGTCAGTGGTGAGGGATCCTCTTAATTGGCTACAGCCGTCTCCATGCAGAGAACTGCAGGGCTAATTTCACAGGCCCAAGGGAAAGTTCAACACATGCCTCTTGAATACGTAGTAGTCCCCTGTGTGGCATGGCAAGCTTCTCTTCTTTTGATATAGAAAGGAATTCCATTAGGCTATTGTGATAGGGCTCAAGGACCTGCCATTCAAACAGTTACCAGTGAAAATTTACAGAGAAAATGTGTACTAAGGTCTCAGATATGCTGAAATTAGCACTTTGGATCCCAGTACATTTCTTAGTTTTCATTAAAGCTTAAGTGTTGATTGAAAACAACGGATGATTATTAATTATTATTATTATTTGCATGAAAGCCTCTTCTCTGTTGATAGTGTTGTTGGAAGCAATACCCTTTTGCATGCAGTGAAATATGGTCAGACAGCACGGCTGGCTTGTGTCTGGAAGACTGCTATTGATCACAGCTCAAAGACTCAGCAGGATTTTCTTTTAAGGATTTTCATACAGTCACGGCCAAAAATATTGGCACCCTTGCAGTTCTGTCAGAAAATGCAACCCTTCTCTCAGAAAATTGTTGCAGTTGCAAATGTTTTGGTACTCACATGTTCATTTCTTTGGTTTGCGTTGGAACAACACAAAAAAACAAAGAAGAAAAGTCAAATCTGATACAATCCCACACAGAAACCCAAAAATGCACTGACCAAAATTATTGGCACCCATACCTTAATATTTGGTAGCACCCCCTTTGGAAAAAATAACTGAAATTAGTCGCTTCCTGTAACCATGAATGAGTTTCTTACACCTCTCTACTGGAATTTTGGACCACTCTTCTTTTGCAAACTGCTCCAGGGCCTTCAGATTTGAAGGATGCCTTCTCCCAACTGCTGTTTGGAGATCTCTCCACAGGTGTTCTATGGGATTCAGATCTGCACTCATTGCTGGCCATTTCAGAACTCTCCAGCGCTTTGTTTGTAACCATTTCTGAGTG
Organism: Intellagama lesueurii; assembly: GCA_037013535.1. Lineage (NCBI taxonomy): Eukaryota > Metazoa > Chordata > Lepidosauria > Squamata > Agamidae > Intellagama > Intellagama lesueurii. The sequence goes on along the minus strand of JBAJHW010000003.1, from coordinate 175,854,565 downwards.
CTTTTTGAAGTGTGTTTCGGGTCATTGTCCTGCTGGAAGACCCATGACCTCTGGTGGAGATGCAGCTTTCTGACACTGGCCACTAGGTTGCACTCCAAAACTCTTTGCTAATCATCAGATTTCACGATACCGTTCACACAGTCAAGGCATCCAGTGCCAGAAGCAGCAAAGCAACCCCAAAACATCTTTGAACCTCCACCATGTTTGACTGTAGGGACTGTGTTCTTTTCTTTGTATGCCTCATTTCTTTTTCTGTAAACAGTGCAATGATGTCCTTGACCAAAAAGCTCTACTTTGGTCTCATCTGTCCACAGTACCTTCTCCCAGAAGGATTGTGGTTTTGTCACATAAATTTGGGCATACTCCAGTCTTGTTTTCTTATGCCTTTGTGTCAGCAGTGGTGTCCTCCTGGGTCTCCTACCATAGCGTCCTTTTTCATTCAGATGGCGACAGATAGTGCAAGCTGGCACTGTTGTACCCTGTGTCTGCAGATCAGCTTGAATTTGTTGGGAAGTTAATCTGGGTTCTGTATCCACCATTTTAACAACCCTTCGTTGTAATTTTTCAGTAATTTTGCTCTCCCATCCACGTCCAGGGAGGTTAGCTACAGTGCCATGGGCTGTAAACCTTTTGATGATATTGTGCACAGTGGACACAGGAACATTAAGATCTCTGGAGATGGACTTGTAGCCTTGAGATTGTCAATGTTTTCCCACAATTTTTCTCTCAAATCCACAGACAACTCTTTACATTTAATTCTTTTCTCCATGCTCAGTGTCACACACAACACAAAGGTTGAGTCAACTTTTCTCCATCTTAACTGGTTGCAAGTGTGATTACTATATTGCCCACACCTCTTACTTGTGACAGGTGTGTCTAAATACAAATTAAAAGAGCATCACATGCTTGAAAAGCAATTATTTCTTACAATTTAGACAGGGTGCCAATAATTTTGGCCAGTGCATTTTTGGGTTTCTGTGTGGGATTGTATCAGATTTGACTTTTCTTCTCTGTTTTTTTGTGTTGTTCCAACGCAAACCAAAGAAATGAACATTATTTATTTATTTATTCGACTTGTATGCCGCCCGCACCCTGCAAGGGTCTTGTGAGTACCAAAACATTTGCAACTGCAACAATTTTCTGAGAGAAGGGTTGCATTTTCTGACAGAATTGCAAGGGTGCCAATATTTTTGGCCATGACTGTACTTGCACATCTCTGTTCATTTTCAGGTAGCATAACAGGTAAGTATAGTGAGTGAGCTCAAAACTCAGTCTCTTTTTTGCTTCCATTATTCTTTTAAACTGAATCAAGTCCAGCACATAAAATCCAGAAGTTCCATTTGTGTCTTCCACGGCCTGCAGTCAGCAGATCCTTCTGTTTCTGTCACTGCCTTCCTTTGAAGCATCTTTTTTCAGTTCCAAATGAGTATGCCACAGATGTTCAGGATCAGTTGTCTGAAAATGCTGTTATATGTGGCGCACAGCTCCCTGGATAGCTAAGTGGTTTAGGTATCTGATTGTGGAGCTAAAGGTTGGGAATTCGATTCCACACTGTGTGCCTCCTGTGAGTAAAGCCAGTCTGTGTGGCCCTTGGGCAAGCAACACAGTCCCAAGATGCTCCCCAGAATGGAATGGTAAACCACTTCTGAGTATTATCTACCTAGAAAACCCTGAAAAGGGACACCATAAGTCAGAATTGAACTGATGGCACATGATTACTGTCATCATGATGTAGTGCAGTGTTCCCTATCTTTGGGTAACCTAGGTGTTCATGGACTGCAGCTCCAAGAAACTCCAGCCAGCATGGCTGGTAGAAAAGGTTTCTGGGAATTGCAGTCCAAGAATACCTGGGTTACCCAAGATTGGGAGCCACTGATGTGGTGCATAAATAGCAGTGGTGCCTTATGCTTTGTCAGAAAGGAGGAAATGCAGGAATAAAAGAGAGCACACAGTTTTACAGCTGCTAGTGTCTGGATTGCTAGTTAGGTATCTGGCTGGTTTGGAGATCAGTTCCCCACTGTGCATCCCAGAACGGTCAGTCCCAGGGTGCCCCCAAAAGAAGGGAATGGTAAACCTACTCTCTACCTAGAAAACCCTGGAAAAGGTCTGACCATAAGTCAGAATTGACTGAAGGCACACAATTATGATTAATTTCTAAGTGTAATTCCAAAATTAGATAAAATTACTATGATTTAAATCAAAATGAAATCCATTTTACTACAATGCAGACTTGCAACCATGTAACCTGTGTATCTACTCAATGTGCTGTCCTGGTGCTAACTGTGGATAGGCAACTTCAAGGCTCCTGCTTCTTCCCCTTTATGTTTCTTTATTGGTAAACTACTGGCCTTCCAATAGAAGACTGTCTCTTGTAAAGAAGGGCACATGATCACTTCAGTCAGTATGCTCTGTACTTCCCTAGATGATGAGAAACTGGATTTTTATTCCTTTTCTAGGAGAGAATTGAAGTGTTTTTGTAATGCTTTGTTTACAAATTTAGAACATGAAGGATGTGATAAGGCACTCCTGTCAGCTATCAGATCTCTGGACAGACAGGGCTTCCCAGGACCAACTCCAGGTATGAGGTTGCCCTCTAGTGGGCCTGCTCCTTGCCACTGCAGAGGTTGCTATATACAGTACGTATGTATTTACTACAACTGCCAGAATTGTGAAGCCAGTGTCAGCTCTGGCCCTGGTGGGTGGGAGTCTCCAGGTGCTGTGTTCCAAAAAAGTATTTTTCCAAGCTTTGACACAGCCATCCAGAATCTACAACCTTCATGCACTGGAAGATTTATAATATACTGAAGCACTATAATGTTAATTGGTCCATAAATCCTTTGGAAATGGAAGACAGGTGCACATTTAGGAAAATTTAATTTGATGATACCAACAGAAGACATTTTTCATAATGACTGAGTGATCATTTTATTGGATATATATATCTCCGACATTATGAAGGAACTTAATAGCTTTTAGAACAGTCAAGCAAAAGTCAATATTCAGGGAATTTAAAAGTCATCGTGTTAGCTTTAAAAAGCTTCACAATGATAATAATGACATGCTGTCAACTCAATTCTAAGTTATGGTGAACTTTCCCAGGGTTTTCTAGGTACAGAGTACTTCATAGTGGTTTACCATTCCTTTCTTCTGGGGAACTCTGGGATAGTCTGGCTCTTCCCCTAGGAGGCACTGTGGGGGAATCACACTCATAACCTCTGGCTCTGAAGTCAGGTACCCAACCCATTGAACTATTCACAGTGTTAATCTTGCTTAATTTCTACAGTCATGTTTTGTAATAAAATGGGTCTAAATTCCATGCATTGATCGGAACATTATTTATTTCTCATCATACCAACATTATGCACAAACAACAGTTTCCTGTTCTGCCTTCTTCTGTGTTTTAGAGTTTAAAAATGGTAGTGCTCACTTAATTTATTCTGCATAAAGTATGCTGCATAGTACAATAATGAAACATACGTGTTTTTATAGCTTGCTGTTTCCAAAGAACTCATGTCGCCTTCTCAAAATGTACCGTGTGACGTGCTGAGAAGACATAACATCAAGATATGAAGACCAAACCAAGCATGTCATATATGTGTATATGTATGTACGTAACACAGGAGACTTTTAAAATAGAATTTTTTAAAAATGCAGGCAAATATTTTTATTCCTAAAGAAATACCTGAACAAAGAATCTTTGGACATATTTCTGAAAACCTTAGCATCTGGACTCAGCAGACTTTCTTAAGCTTCAAAGGCTTGCTTCTTGGCATTGCCAGCAAGAAAGACCTGCTGTGCACCAGTCATAGATCTCACCACCTTAATGAAACATGAAAAAGAGCTAAAGATGGTACAAAAGCTGTGATAATGTCAATATGCTTTCACTGCCCAGTAGTGTGTGTTTACTAAAGTTATCTAAGACCCTGAGTTAAAGAAATCAATTAAGTTATACCCAAAGAAAGGACTGTACCATTAAAAAAAATGTTAAGGCTTCCAAATTTCTATTGACAAATTAAAAATCTGATAAAATACATAGGTTTCTTTTTTTCCTTGGTGATAATGTGAAATGGCATTATGGAAATATGTGTATGGATTAATTAGAATATCAGATGATCACTAACAGGTTAAGGGAATGCCTGAATTCCTCTGTCAGATAGATGCATGGTGTCATAAGGGCATCAGGGTTTCTGGTATTGTTCTGCCACAGGATCAAAACTTTCACCATCACAACAGTACCTGAATGGAAAATGGAATCAAATCTATAGAGGCCTATATCTGTGTTTCATTGTTCTTTTTTGAGTGACTAGTCATATTTCTTTTACATATTTCCAGATGCTTGTCTACCAACTCTGTAGGGGTTAATTGAAGAACCCATCAATGCAAAATCAGGTGACGTTACTGACACATCAACAGTCTGAACCAAAGCACAGATATTCATTGCTTTTGCAAGATAATTGGAATCAGATGTATTTTTCCCCACTTCAAGCCTAAGGCATTCTGGTTGCTTTAGCAACTTATTCCCTTTGCTTCCCTTGCTTCTGATGTCATTCTTGGACCAGATTGCTTTGCAACGCAGTGGCAGTGGCCGCCGGGATAAGGAGGTGCATGGTGCCTGGAAATAAAGCCCGTGTGCACATTCTTGTTCATCAAAAGCCTGAGGGTACAATATATATACTAGACGTGTAACTCCCACTGAAAACAATATACATGGTTTATTTATTCACCTGAGTGACATTTTCAAGGGAATAAGTTGCTGGATCAAATCTAAGTACCTAAAACTGGAGATGAATTGTAGTTTTTTAGAATGGAAAATAACATTGCCGCTATGATATAGCTATGCCAGTATTTCTTATGGTTTATATTCTCATTACCCTCTCCCCACCCTACAATAATCTCTGGTCAAATAGACTGCATAGATTTTGTAGTGCTTCAAGACACTGCAAAACCTGCTGGACTTGAAGACAAGATGGTGATGAAGGGAACAAGCTTGTGCACAATGCCATGGGCATTTTATTTATTTACATACTTGTTAATGTTACATGCTGCCTTTCTTCCACTGAGCTCCAGGCAGCATACATATAGCTCCCCCTCCCCACAACAACCCTGTGAGGTGGGTCAGACTGATAGGAAACAACCAATCCAAAGTTAGCAGCAAGTTTCATAGCTCAGTGGGGAACCGGAACTGGATTCCCCAAGCTCCACTCCAACAGTTTAACCACAACACCTCATTTTGCTTGGCACTGACGATTCTGTTTTCTGAATCCTCTTTTTTAAAAAATTGAAGAATGGTAAATGACTCTCATCAAATATAAAATGGGGAGGCAATTGAGGCTGTCTGGGTGTAGCTTCTGGGTGTCCAGCGGCGGGAAACGAAGTAATCCAGTGAAGCCTATTGAAATAATCCAGTGAAGCCTTTATAAAAGAGTTTATTGAGTCAAGGGTACCTTTTAGACAGGATCTGTGGCAATGAGGTTTGGTTCCTGCTAGAGCTTTTGGGAAAAGCTTAGTAGCGGGGCCTCAGAACCCAGATCGGGGGGTCTAAGATAGGGAACGACTCTGAAAGGAAATTGCTGAGTTTACCTCAGGATCTGAGGATCAGAGGGCTTGCTGTGAAATCCCAGGCTCTGAGATAGGAGAGCGCTGTGGATAAGGCAGAAGCCAGGTCATAGCAGATCTGAGGGAAAGTACTAAAAGAAAAGGCTTGAAAAATTTATATCAGTAACTGGAAGTAAGATAAGAAAAAACAGGTCCTTTTAAAAATTTGTGAACACTGCTCTAATCACCTCAGAGAAAGAAAATACAAAAAGGAAAAGATGCCTCCCAAACATGCCACAAGGGGGAGTCCTGAGTCTGAAGAGTTACCTCAGGAATTGGAGGGAAACAAGGAATTAAGCCCTCAAGAGTTTGAGAGATGGAAACTGGAAAGGGAATTTAAACTTAAGGAAAGGGAACTGGAAATCAAAGAAAGAGCTGAGAAGGAAGCTAGACAAACGGCATTTGAGCAGGAGGCCAGACAGGCTGAGCAGGAGGAGAGAAGAAGAGAAAAGGAAATGGATTTTCAACTACAGATGAGACAGCTAGAGATTTCTACTCTAAACAATAACAACAGTGGGGGAGGTGGAATCCTGTCAAAGATAGATTTGAAGAAGTTTCCCCAGTACAAAAGAGGGGACTGTCCTGAATCCTTCCTCATTGCTTTTGAACGCACCTGCAATGACTTTGAAATCAGAAATGAAGATAGAATGATGGTTTTAAGAGTGCAGGTTAGCGGAGATCTGGCAGAAATATATGCCCAGATGAATCCCGAGAAGGCAAGAGATTTTGAGGCATATAAAAAGATGGTTTATTCAAGATTTTGTCTGAACTCTGAACACCTGAGGCGGAAGTTTCGCTCTCTCACAAAAAAGCCGGATGAATCTTATTCTCAGTTGGGAGCTAAATTGCAGCAAGAAATTAAATTAAAAGAAAAACTGTTAGAAATCAAAGTTAGGGCTGATGAAGAGATTTTACAGCTCAGGACTGAACTGAGAGTAAAACTGAGGGAATTAACAGTCCAAAACTATAATAATAATAAATCCAATCCTGAGGGGAATCTATCAAAAACAGCTGATTATATAAAAGAATTAAGAAACTCTTCTGAGGTAAAACTTGGTGGTAAAAACTGGGACAACTATGAGAAGCCCTTTAATAAAAATTACCTCAGCAAATCAACAGAAAGAAGCCAGGGTGGTACTTCCCCGAAGTTGCCAAGGGCTAGCCCGCCAAAAACATCAAACCCTGAGGCACGGTTCGCCAAAGTACCTCAGAATGACAAAAGGAATTTTAAATGTTTTAACTGTGGGCAACCAGGCCACTTACAATTCCAGTGTAGGCAACCATACCCCAACTTGCAGAGAAATGATCCTCTAACCAAAAAGGTGTATTGTGTCAAGCAAGTGGAATCAGGGGAGGAAAATAGTAGACAGAGACCTGATCCCATAACCACCACCACTTCTACTGACCATGAGGAGGAAGATATTCCTATAGCCCAAGTAGTCCATTGTTTCTATATCAACAATGACCAGACCCTTCTCAGAAACGCAGGTGAAGAGATAGTTGTGAAAGGAAAGAAGTACATTGCAATAAGAGATACAGGATCTCAAACCTCCATTGTCCATTCCGATTTAGTAGCCCAGGATGACATTATTCCAGGCAGAGAAATGTCTTTAAAGGGAATTGGGAAGGAAACCGTGGTTTTAAAAGTGGCTGAGATACCAGTAGAATACCAGAATTGGTCTGGAAAGTGGCAAGTAGCTGTGTCAGATGAAATACCAGCAGCTTTTCTCCTTGGTTGGGATTTAATAGAGCATGTCAAGAGTGCGTTAGTGCTTACCCGCTCAAAGGGGGGTCAAAACTCACCCTCTGCAGCTCAAACCGATACTGTAGCAGAGAGAGGCCTAGGTGGTGCGGTTACCGTGGCAACCCAGCTTGATGATAGGGCTGAGGCAGAACTCATGCTACTACAGAATCCCAAAACAAATAACAATTTTGCCCAGGAGCAGAAGGAGGACATTAGCTTGGGAGTTTGCTTTGAAGCTGCCAGGACTCCCACTGTACTGTCTCCTGAGTGCCCTGAGAGCTTTAGCTTAACCAAAGACCTTCTGTACAGGGAAACGTTAGCTACTCCATACCGAGGAAAAGGGGAACCCCGAAAGCAATTAGTGGTCCCTAGTAAATACAGGGAGAAAATCATTAATCAAGCTCACAGCAGTTTATTTGGAGCTCACATGGGGATCACCAGAACCAAAAGACGGGTTGGCCAGAACTTCTTTTGGCCAGGTATGGGCAAACAGATTACTTGTTTCTGTAAAACGTGTGATGTCTGTCAGAGACGAGGGACTGGGCAGGACAGGACCAAAGCCAAATTATGTCCTCTGCCAGTCATCTCTACACCGTTCCAAAGGCTGGGAATCGATCTAGTGGGTCCCTTACCTAATGCCACCCGTAGGGGAAATAAATACATCTTGACCATAATGGATTTTGCCACTAGATATCCCGAGGCAATTCCTTTACATAACATGGAAACTGACACCGTGGCAGATGCCCTAATCAATTACATGAGCCGATTGGGATTTGCCAGCGAGATAGTCAGCGATTTGGGAATGAGTTTCACATCCAAACTGATCAAAAGGTTATGGAAGGCTTGTGGAATTACCCAAATCAACTCGACTCCATATCATCCAGAGACCAACGGGCTAGTTGAGAAATTCAATGGCACTTTAGTGCGCATGATTAAGGCGTATGTAGCAGAGAACCCAAATGATTGGGACTGCAAAATACAACCCTTACTATATGCTTATAGGAGCATCCCTCAAGAGAGCACGGGATTTAGTCCTTTTGAGTTACTGCTAGGACGAGAGGCGCGCGGACCTTTAGATTTGCTCCGCATGAACTGGGAAAACCATAGAGAAAGTGACCCAGAGTCAGTGGTAGAATATATGCACAGGTTGCAAAACACCCTGCAAAGGTCTCTAGAGATAGCCGGAAAGAACTTAAGGGCTGCCCAGACCAAGCAGAAGGCCTGGTACAATAAGAAAGCCCGTGAAAGAACTTTTGGGCCTGAGGATGAAGTTCTTTTGCTTAGGCCAGTCAAAGGTCACAAGCTACAATTAGCTTGGGAGGATCCCTATAAAGTAGTGACAAAATTGAACAATGTCAATTATGTGATACTGAAGGAGGAAGGCCCTGATGCCTTAAAGATGGATGCATCTAAAGATGTTCGGGAGGAGAAGAGGGAACTGCCTACCCTTTCCCTAGCTGAGCAAGTGAAGCCCCGAGCCAGACTTAAAGATGACGTCACTATAAAACGACCGTTGCGCACCCCCAGTGTCCCTAGTTTGTTTCCCTCAAACCCAGGTCCCACCTTTGGGCACGACGTTCTTTATTCTCCTTACACCAACTGCCACCAGTGGATCTTTATCCACACGTTACCAATAATGCTTCCTGGACACGTGTTGTCAAATAAAACAGATTATTTATTGTTTAGTTGTAGAATCACATAAGTATATTAATAGATGTTGTATGATGTTTCACTCATGGCTTGGATATTACACACGTTTCTTTATTGGTATTACTTTTCATATAAATCGCTTTGAATCACTGGAATACTATTAGATGACTGTCTATTTATTTTACTTCTATCTTTTATCTATTCTTTAAACCATAAACCAACTGTACCACACCAACTTTCCAATCTCTCTCATAAAACTCTCCCAAAAACCTCCTATCTCTTGCTCTCTCAGTTTTCAACTGTCTTTAACTGTCCTCCTGACTCCGCCCTCCTGTCCTCTTATAGGCTCCAGCTCTAGAGCTACACATGACGGACAGGTGGGACATGGGCATTCCGCCACATACCTCCCCCCTTGGAAAGTTTGTTTCATGGGGTAAAACTTATGGTAGTTTACCCTCATGAACAACGTATGCTTTTTCTTAACAATATTTCTAACAATTTTTTTTCAATGCAATTTTCATTTATACATTTGCAATATATACATACTCTATACTTAACTCTTTTACGCAGTTGAAAGCATATTATTCTTATTACTTTATATTCAAATAACATTAATCAACATTTTTATTACTTACAAACCACTTCAGTCACTTTTATCCTTACTTATCATTAGTTCATCTATACATTGCATTTTCATTTATTTCATATTCATTTACCCCTAGAATATTTATTTAGAACAATTTTAATACCATTACAAGTTACATTTTCTTTGTTTCTGTCAGTCATTCTTCTGGTCTTCTTGATAAGGCATCCTTGGCTACCACAGTTTGAGTCCCTTAGACTCTGGATCCACAAAGCCACAGTCTTGTAGGGGTATGGCCCACCTCATCAACTTCTTGTTCGCTCTGACAGTCCACAACCACAGCCTTGGGGAATGGTCTGTGCTTGGAACAAAATGTCTTCCCCGTATGTACGGTCCGAGCTTCCGCAAAGACCATAAAATTGCCAGACACTCACGGTATATGATGGAAAGGTGTCTCTCGCCAGCCTGCAGCTTCTCGCTCAGGAACGTCACCGGATGAAGGTCCCCGTTGTCGTCCTCCTGGCTCAGCCCGGCTCGCAGTCCGATGTGGGATGCCTCTGTGAAGACGGTGCACCCTCGCTGGAAATCTGGTTCTCTCAGGGCAGGACCGGTCATCAGCGCAGTCTCCAACCTCTCGAAGGTCTCTTCACAGTTGCTCGACCACAGAATCTCGCCAGCTTTTCTTTTATGTGTTAGGTCCGATAAAGGGGCCTCTATTTCACTGAAGTTCTGGATAGAGCGCCTCTCATAGCTAACTAACCCTAAGAAAGATCTGACCTTCTTTGCTGTTGTTCTAGGCCAGCTACTGATTTCTTTCATCTTCTGTGTTAGGGGTTTGATTATGCCTTCCCCAACAATATGGCCTAATTCTTTTAACTTGGAGTTACCCAGCTGGCATTTGCTAACCTTCACTGTTAATCCAGCCTCATGTATTCTTAGTAGCACGATTTCATTATGGTCTAGGGGATCCGTCCACGTCTGACTATAGATCCTTATCTCATTTTTGTATGCTACCTTGAATTCTCTACACTTGACCCAGTTCACATGGACCACTCTCTGACCTTCCTTTCCTTCCTCCTGAATTATGTAATTTATTTCATTCATCTTGGATTTTATTCTAACAGGATTTGCCCAGTTTATTTGTCTCTTATTTCCTTTTATATACTTCAGCCTCAGGACTTTCTCTCCTGGACTGAATGATCTTTCTCTGGCCTTTTTTCTGTACCACAACTTGGGCTTCCCTTGTTTGCTCTGCAAGTATTCTGTTGTTAACTTCAGAGATTGTTTCAAGGGTTTCATTAACTTATTTATGTCCTGGATCACTGACTCTGGGTATTCTCCCTGTTGTTTCTCCCAATTTTGTCTGCTTAAATCCCAGGGTCTCCGCACCTTCCCTCCAAATAGCAGTTCAAATGGACTGAACTCAGTGCTCTCCTGGAGTACAGACCGGCATGCATATACCCAGGGTTGTATTTCGTGATTCCAGTCATTGTGTTTTTCTGTTGTATAAGCTCTGATCATTCGCATTAGGGTCCCATTAAATTTTTCCCTGCTAGTTACTGTAGGGAATGGTCCCACAATGTCCAGGCCTAAGCGTTGAGAGGGGGTTGATATGATTGGTAAAGGGCTCAATTTTGCTTTAGCTTTATCATTGCCCGTACCCTGCCTTTGCCATACATCACAGCTTAGACAGTATGATTGTATTTGCTTCCCCATTCCTGGCCAGTAGAAATTCTGAGCTATTCTCTGCTTTGTGTGTGTGATTCCTAAATGAGCATTATGTCCTTTCTCCATAATCCTTTCCCTGTATTTCAAAGGGATCACCAGTTGTTGTTGAACCTTTTCCCCTCCTCTCTGAGGATTAATTAAGACCTTTCTGGATAACAGGTCTTTCGCTACACAGAACTCTTCAGGGCTTTCAGGGGTTAGTTTTCCTTCTCTGGCTGGCTCAAAGCATTGTTGTAGCGTAGAATCCTGTCTTTGCTCTTGTTTAAAAGCATTTTCCTGAGGATTTCTTCTAACTACCACCTCAGCTGTTATATTGTCTTCCTCTCCTCCTATAATTTCATTAGGGATCTCACAATTTTCTTCAGGTTTTGCTCTTTTTTCTATCTGGGAGCGAGTAGTGATTAAAACACTCTTTACATGCTCAGATAGATCTAACCCAATCAAACATGGAGCAGGAATTTGATTCGTGAGGGCTACCTTCCACACTCCATTCCACCCTTGATATTTCATTGGTATTTGAGCCATAGGTAGAGTAATTAATTCTTTCCCAATCCCTTTTATGGTTATGTATTCATTTCTTACTATATTTTTCTGAGGGATAATATCAGGATGACACAAAGTCACCTGTGAGCAGGAGTCTCTCACCGCTAGATATTTTGTATTATTTATATAAATGGGTTCCCCAGAACACCGAAACAATTCTTGGTTATTTTCAATATAAAAGCATTGGACAATGTTGGCTAATGGCAGCTGTTTATCCTAGCCCTCTGCCACCTCTGTTTCAGCGCCATTTTCAATTGCCTCAACTGTCTTTCCCTGCTGTTGTACATAGTACACTTTCCTGGGTACATTTCCACCTCCTTTCTGTGGAACCTCTTTATTCTTTAAGGTTTGGCATTGGGAAATGAAGTGCCCTGGTTTCCCACAGCCATAACACAATTTTGGACCCCTTTGTTCAAAGAGAGGGGGCTTTTCTCCCTTCCCTTCAAAGCTTTGTTTCATCTGTTGATTCTGCTCTGAGGGTTTGCTTCTAAAATGGCCTCCAGTATTCTGATAGTTCTTGTGGTAATCTCTGGGTTCTTTTCTTCTTTCCTCCCAGCTGTTACCTCCAAGTTTTACCTCAGAATATTTTGGGTTTCGTATTTCTGAGATAAAATCAGCTTCTTCACTCGCCTGTCGAACCGTTCTGGGCTTTTTATCCCTGACCAAATACCTTAGTTCTCCTGGTAGAACTGAATAGAATTGTTCTAGCCCTATAATATCTTTCATTTCTTCTAAAGTCTCAACTTTAGCGTGTTCTAGCCACTTCTCCAAGTATTTGACCAGATTGGCTCCCAATTGATAATATGATTCCTCAGGTTTTCTTTTCAATGCTCTAAATTTCTGTCTGAGGTGCCCAGCATTGATCCCATACCTCGCGTAAACCAACTTTCTAAATGCTTCATAGTCTCTTGCTTGATCTGGGGCCATTTGAGAATAAATCTCATTTAACTCTCCACTTATTTGAGACCTGAGAATAATCATTCTCTCCTCAGCTTTCACTTTATAGTCCCAGCATGTCCTCTCGAAAGCAATGAGGAATGCCTCAGCGCAATCACCCTTTCTGAATTGAGGGAATTTCTTTAAGTCAGCTTTTGATAAATTCCCCTCCTCAGTATTTGAATTATTATTATTATAGTTCTGGGCTGATAATTCTAATCGTCTCATTTCTAGTTGGTGCTCCATTTCCTTTTCTCGCATTGCCAGTTGGTTGGCTTCTGCTTCCGCCCTGAGCTGTAAAGCTTTTTCCTCAGCCTTAAGCTGTAACTCTTGTAATTGAAATTCCCTTTCCAATTTCCACTTCTGAAACTCTTGGGAGGTTAAAGCAGCTTCTCCCCTTGAGGTACTATCCTCCTGAGCATCATCATATTGCTCAGCTAATTCAGGGCTTTCCTCTGCGTGAGGTAAACCTTGTACATCAGATACCTCCATTGTTAACCGTTTCCCTCTCTTAGAAGTCATGGTTTATTTGTCTTTCTCTGGATAAGTTGGTTGGTTTATTAGAGGCAAATAGACAAGCCTCAATTTAAAAACACTTTTTCCTTTTCTGTGTTAGAGAGAGAGAGTGATATACAGTATCCTTCCGCTGCAGCAGCGGATTGTTACTTTATTTCTTTCTTTAGGCACCTAGCCTTCTCTGGTTCTGAAACACTGTTTCTTCCAGTCTCCAGACACCCAGCTTTTTCCTTTAATATTTATATCATTCCAGCCACCACTTAGATTTTGTCCCCTCAGCTTCCTTGGACCTTGGCTTCCTTTTTATTCCCTTCTGCGCTCCTCTTTCAGAGCTAGGGATCTAAAGTTAGCCCTCTTGGTCTTTCCCTAAGCTTGAGGTAAATTTTAAACACTAAATTCTCCTCAGAGTCTCTTCCTGCCTAAGTCTTTACATGATCAGGAGTCACTTCCAAGCTATCCACACAGAGCTTTTAGGGTTCCCCACTCCTTCTCATTGGACTAACAGGTCCCTCAGACTCAGAGAATTTCTGTTCTTTTCCTTTGGCTCACTGGAATTTATTTATTTCGGATCCCACCGCTGATGCCACCACTTATGTCGCGCACCCCCAGTGTCCCTAGTTTGTTTCCCTCAAACCCAGGTCCCACCTTTGGGCACGACGTTCTTTATTCTCCTTACACCAACTGCCACCAGTGGATCTTTATCCACACGTTACCAATAATGCTTCCTGGACACGTGTTGTCAAATAAAACAGATTATTTATTGTTTAGTTGTAGAATCACATAAGTATATTAATAGATGTTGTATGATGTTTCACTCATGGCTTGGATATTACACACGTTTCTTTATTGGTATTACTTTTCATATAAATCGCTTTGAATCACTGGAATACTATTAGATGACTGTCTATTTATTTTACTTCTATCTTTTATCTATTCTTTAAACCATAAACCAACTGTACCACACCAACTTTCCAATCTCTCTCATAAAACGCTCCCAAAAACCTCCTATCTCTTGCTCTCTCAGTTTTCAACTGTCTTTAACTGTCCTCCTGACTCCGCCCTCCTGTCCTCTTATAGGCTCCAGCTCTAGAGCTACACATGACGGACAGGTGGGACATGGGCATTCCGCCACAACTCTCATCAAATATAAAATGGGGAGGCAATTGAGGCTGTCTGGGTGTAGCTTCTGGGCTGCTCCAGAAGAGTAGCTAGAGACCCGAAAGGGTGGGACAACTGCTAACTTTTCATGGGATGAGCCCTCTTCCTCGGCTACAAGTGGATCCTGAGCAGCCTGGTGGTTATTTTCCATTAATATTTATGTTAAGTATGTTAAAGCTCAGGGCTATGCTGGAGTTCTTTTTGATGACTGCTGGTGGCAGGTCCATAGAATGAATAGGAATTTCATTTGCAGGGTGCATATGATGAGAGAGTACTGTTGTGGCTGAAGAAGATGCTTCTCACAATCTCTCCTCACATCTGTGAGGTGGATTCACAGGACAAAATGGGCAGGCTAGAAATGCAGGTTAAAATCTCCCTTGCATTTAGCTTGGGCAACGGCTTCACTGTGAGTCCAGCTCACATCCTACCTTTACTGCACCATTTTAAAGCTGACTGCCAGCAGTTGGTTTGCATAGTGATGATGTGGGAAGTGGGAAGATTTCCAAGTCAGACACATGGCAAAGCAATCATCTCACTACTCGACTACATGCTGAACTTTGGCACAGCTCGGTTCAACCGACATAGCTTAATGGGTTGGGTCTGGTTGTATGAAATTGTGCTCTCACTGATGGATCAATATTGTAACAAAGGAATGTGAAATTATTCACATTTCTATGTGCCTACCAGAAGAAAGAAGTGTGCTCTTTATATTCATGTATGCACACAGGCATGCAAATTAGTGGAAGTTTCAATACCATTGTGAAACCAAACCTAGTTACTTTCCAGGACTACAACACCCAGAATCCTCTACTCAGCAGGGCCACTGTTGTGCTTGCTGGGGAATTCTCAGAATTGTAGTAAAAAATGACTTTTTTTTTTACCAGCTCATTGTAAAATCAATTGAAAACAGAGGTTTCTATTCAGTATTTTTGTTTCTTTGCATCAGAAAAGAGCTAGTTTCCCAAATTCTTTTTGCAAAGAGAGAAAGTCATGACGAAGCAGACAGGCTGCTTGAGTTCAAGTGAGAATGCCTTGGTTTTGCTCCAACAGCGTTGATATATTTATTGCTCTAGCTCTTCATATGGAGGAGAATGTTCCCCCATAGGTAATCGTTCTCAAATAACACATTGGACCAATTACAAAATGTCTTGCTTCTGCATTCACATCCAACACCACTGTGACTTTTAATTTTATTTTTATAAGGCTCTTGCTTGGCTACAGCATGCAGGATATGCATTTTCTTGTAACTTATAATTCAGGAAACAAGAAACAGTGATTGTGTCTAGAAATTATAAATTAATCCCACAGGGAATGTGAGCAATCCACAAGCCTATATATATGGAATTCCACTGGATCTGCCATGTTTTCATCTGGCAAATTATGAGCAGCCCAGCCATGCAGGAAAGAGCAGTCTTCATGGTATCTCAAGAGTCCCTTGCTGCTCAGCCTTCAGTTGCTAAAAATGTGATCAGTGAAATATGAGGGCCCTGGTTCAATTGTCACTGGTGTCATAAGCCTACACATTGCAGCAGAGGCATGTAGAGAAGACCAGCTGTGAAGAACCATCCTCATAACTTGGTTCAACAACTTACTTCACAATTCATAGTCAGTCTTGATGTGGTTTGGGTTGATTTGGACCTGATTTGATCCAATTTGGACAAAGATCAAAATGTAATAGATGCAATAGTGGCCATAACTATTAATGATGGAAGGAAGATTTACTTAAGAGAATGAAATCTGGAGATATTGTATGCCCTTTAACCCTGCCAAATAGGTTCACTTTCTGCTCACCTGCCCGCCTTTCTGCCAGACACTTTTAAAGATTCTTAAGGATAGTCACCATCTCCCCTGCCCCAATACTGCTTGGACAGTAAGGACATCAGCACCCTCAGAGATGATTAGTCATGGCAAATTGTAGACAGGTAGGTCCAGATAACATGGTCATGCTGCCCAGAGATGATCCAACACATATCAAGGATACTTGATGCGCTTTACTGGCTTGTGGGAGGATGGGTTACACATTCCATCTAAAGCAGGGGTCTCAAACTCAATTTACCTGGGGGCCGCTGGAGGCAGAGTCTGGGTGAGGCTGGGCCGCATCAGATTTTCCACAAGAAAAGCTTTGTTAAAAAAATCCCAATCTTCTCAAATCTCTTTATTTTTTAACACAAAATAAGATGAAAAAATAAATAAACAAATTAAGAATTAATAAGAAAATCAACCAATCAATCAGTAATAATAATAATAATAATAATAATAATAATAATAATAATAATAATAATAATAATAATAATAATAATAATAATAATAATAATAATATTTCTCTGGTGAGCGACCATATGTAGTTTCTTCAGTCTTCTATATCTGCTGTATTCAGATTCAAATGTCTGTATTAACAGTTCTTTAACCTTTAATCTTCTTCCAAACATGAATTGTGCTGAACATGAATGGAACATTGAAGAACATGAACTGTTCTTCTGAACATGGCTTCTCTTGCCTACTCCTTGCTGCTAGAGACCTGGCAGCGCTTCCTCTTGCATAGCCGAGCCACATTTGGCTTGAGAGAGGAAGCAGTTGAGACCCTCAGTATAGCTTGAAGATGATCATCAGTCAGTCTGGACCTGTACTGATATTTTTCTTGGTTTTTGCTGTTTATTCTCCCATCTTGATTATAGTATTATTGTAGATTTTAATTTTTGTTTTTAAGTTGTTAGTGCACAATATATTGTGAGCCGCCCTGAGAAGACTCCTGTCTAGAAGGGTGGGATAAAAATCCAATAATAAATAAATAAATAAAATAAATACTTGGACTTATTGAAGTTCAAGGTGGAGAAGAGCTTTTCGCACAAGTATGTGCTCCCAAAAAGGCACATGGTCCGCTTGAACATTCGGGAAAGCTCAGGGAAGCTGGGGGTCAATTCTCTCAAAAATTGCCCAAGCTTGTCTGCTTTTCCACTCACCTCCCTGAACTTCGCTTTGAGTTCAGAGTTGCACTGCAGGTCAATGAGCTCCATTTGAAGCACAGGAGGGGCATCTTGCACATCAAAGGAGAAGGGGTCCGCAAAAATTTGAAATGTGGCTCTGTGTGTCCAGAAGGGGGGCCCTCTCCCTGCCCGGCAGTCTTCTCCCTCAGGGGTTTGGCGCCGCCGGGGCTTCTGCTTTTAGGTCTCTCTCTCTCTCCCCCCCCCCACTCTTCGTGGGTCACCTGGCGAGGCTGCTGCTGCTGTCGCCTCGTCCTCTCTGCGCTTCTCCTTCCCCTCGCCTGGCGCTCCTCCACTCCCTGTGTACACACACACCCCTAGCAGCTGCATGCACCCCTTCTGCAAGGCTGGCCCCATCAGCAGAGTAATCTCTCCCCAGTACCCAAGGGCTAATGGGGCTTCCTGGGGCTTCTTGACTCCCACTCTGGCAAGATGCTGTGGTCTTGCCCAGTGTGGCTCAGGGAGACGGGGGGGGAGGGGAGCACGCGCGAGAAGGCTGTTCTCTCGGCAGCACCCCCTCCTGTGGCACATCTGGGCAGGGAGCGGAGGAGCGCCAGGCGGGGGGAAGGAGAAGCGCAGAGAGGACGAGGCGACAGCATCAGCAGCCTTGCCAGGTGACCCGCGAAGAGCGGGGGGGGGGAGAGAGAGAGAGAGCGCTAAAAGCAGAAGCCCCGGTGGCGCCAAACCCCTGAGGGAGAAGACTGCCGGGCAGAGAGAGGGCTCCCCTTCTGGACGTGTGGGTGCTTCGGGGGGGGCAGGCGGGACCCAGCCCCTACGAGGCGGGAGGAAGCCCCACGCTCGCCAAGTAGGTGCCGCCGCCGCTGCTCCCGCTCCTTAAACTTTCATATTAAGGCGGGGGCCACAAACTATCATCCCGCGGGCCGCAATTGGCCCCCGGGCCGCATGTTTGAGACCCCTGATCTAAAGCAAAGCTATTTTTTATAACTGCTGCAAACTATATTTTAGGGAGCAAGACCAAATTCACACCAAAAAGACCAAATTACTTGGCAGCCACCATCTATAGTATGCTTTGCTATGCAGCAAACATTTGCACCAATCTGTTTGGTGTCCAGGAGCTTTGGGATGTTCGTTTCTTGAACATTTTGTTCGTTCAATTTTCCATTCCTGTGCAAGCACAGTCACCAAAGAGGCACAGTAGCACTTTAACAATGAGACTGAATTTCTCCAATGTATCATAATCAAAGGGTTTAAAAATATAAAAATTTTAAAAATATATTTTAAGAAAATAGGTTTAGGGAAAAAGCTTCTTTCATAATCTGGCAATCAGAGAGGGAAACAGGTGGCTCTACTGAAGTTATTAACTCCCATCTTCCTTTACTATTGCCTGTGTTGGATAGGGATGATTCAATTTGTAATCGAACAACCTCGGGAGGCTTTGCAAATTTGCGTTTTTAATCAGAACTCCCGAATCTTCCAGCCAGCATGGCCTTTGCGTATATGAACTATGGGGGGTAGAGAAGGAGCCTCCCCAAAGAGTGGAAAAGCATAGACTCGGGCACTTCCTGGACAATGGTGTGCAGCCGGCCAATCCTTCACTTCCAGAGGCCTTGCATTGCAAACTTGCTGATTGTATAATTCTCTGATATGAATAAAGAAAGAAAGATGTGAACTGTGATGAAAACCATTCAGTGAGCAGTAATGCAAACTTAGTACAGTTACTCAGAATGTTTAAGTTACTTTTTGGTTACATCTGTCATGCTGACTGGGGAGACTCTAGGAATTGTGGTCCTTAACAAAAACTATTCCAAGATCAATCATTACTTTTTATTTTTTCACTAAGCACATGTCAGATTGTGCCAGAAAACTGACAGTACATTTTAAAGAACATTTCAGAAATGATTTAATCATTTTTATTGGGATGGTTTTCTTTAAGAAATCTCTCTGACTAGAAATCCAGATGCTTCTGCTAATATGATTCAGTCCTAAATCTAACAATATAAAGCTAAATCCTCAAACATGAGGTAGAATGTGATTTTATGTGCATAAAAGTGCCACAGTCCTTGAAAAAAAATATATGAATGTCTTTCCAGAGCTAGATATGAATTCTGTATTCCTGTCTGGAAGCTGAACAGCTCCCTTTCCTTGGGTTTCAAATGTTTGCATTTCTCACTTCCAGCATTTGCAAACTGCTTGTGAATCAAGAAAAAGCAGCAACTGGCTCAAGCCATAATCTCACATTTTCTGAGCCTCGAGTTGTCAGGGAGATAAACACAACTATTATTCCCATGACATAAGCTTGAATTTTGAAACCAGAGTTTCTTTCAAACTGCTTAAGACTATCTGTGAAAGTGAAACCTAAATGAATGAGTAATCAAATGAATGTGATCTTGATTCAGGATAATTTATTGATTTTATTATGTTACCTCCATATCATGTTTACTGCTAATAATTTACACAGGTGAGACACAAGCAGTCTCAAGGTACCAATTCAGCTTGCATAAGCTACTTTTTATACAGCGAAGTACATTATTGCCATGCAGAAGATGGAAGCACAGTTAATTCCTCCCCCCATTTTGTTTAAATATGAAGCTGACCTATACTGGTTATATAACAGAGGAATTGTATACTTATTGTTTTTACTTTTAAATATTGTCTTTTGATGTTGTAGGACACCTTGGGTCCCTTTTAAGGAGAAAGATGGGGTAAAATATTTTAAATAAAATAAATATATTTATTTACTTATTACGATAGTGGATTATGACGATCATCATCTGCAGCTCTGGGAAGATAACGCTCATGATCCAGGCCTTGATAAGGGAAGACTGGTCTGAAACCACTAGCATCAGATATACATAGGTTCAGACACAAGATTTTGCCCAGTCCTGTCCGGAATCCTATGGATTGAACCTGAACCCTTTTTGACCACAAAGCATGGAGTTGCAAGACATTAAAAGACAACATTATAGGATTATGTTCAAAAGAACCTATAAATCAAGTTACCCATAAAATATATTTCTAATCATCTTAATATCTTAGTATGTCATCAACTTACTCTAAGAACAAAGTTAACATTCCTACCACCAGAAAAAATGTAAATCACATCTACAGACCCCAGTACTATTGTGTATATATGTGAACAACTTAAATTTTATCTTCTTCTGCCTAAAAGTTTACACCTTTTCCAAAACTGAGCATTAAAAACTCAATCTGTAAATGCTGATACTCTGTCAATTTGTATTACCACTTTCATTTCCCCAATAACATGAACAATTAAAATACAGTACTAAATTCTAGCTCAGGAAGTTAGATAGGCTTGGGATTTATATGCCTGTATCCATGTGTAAAATAATACTGGTCTTACATAAAAAAAACTATTAAAATTTCACCTGTATTTTCATTTACCAATCGACTTCTGTGTTCATGTCCTTTTTTAAAAAAAATCTTCCTGAATGAAGTAGCAGAGCTAGATATTAAATACATAGATTCAGCAGAAGAGGCTTTTTAAAAAATCAATGTCACCTGACAGTGACAAAAGCCACATAATTCCAATTTCCAAAGTATCTGTGAAATCTATAAGCCTCCTTCCTGTGTGACATAAGAACCAATTCACATTTATTTTCTTTTACATTGCATGCAGTCCTTTGTGTGAATGTAATGGCATTCACAACAAAGTGTGTGTTTTTTAAGCACTCAGAGAAGGAAAAAAGTGGTGCAGTAACCTCAGAAGTCATGTCACATCTACAGCTTCAGGTCTAGCTGGCTACTGTACTGGGTGAGCCAGGAATCAATCTAAATAGGTGCTAGGCAGTGAAATTGAATTTGCTGACCTCTTGCTAAAGCCATGGGGGACCAGTATTCTTACCGGAGTCTGTACTGTGCTGCAGAAAAAGAAAAACAGTTTCAAGTTCATGGCAAAGGGGGAAGCTTGATGGATGAATGACACTCCTCCTGCCAAAAAAATAAAACAAAAACAAAAACCTTGCCAAAAGAGAGGCCTGGAAGATAGGTACTGAGTTGGATCTGGTGGTTCAAAAGGGAGGCTCACCCGCCTCCGTCTCATTACTTTGGAAGCATCAATTTTACACAAAGGCTAACTGCTATTTTTTAAATGTGAGCAGATACATGTATATTATTTACATTCACAAAAGTTCCACTGCTGTACTGCACACGCTGTGCCACAAGGAGAGGGAGGAAGGGGGATTTCTGCATATTGTATTGATTTTTAAGATCAGTGATTATTGCATGTCATGAACAGCGGGGGCAGGGAGAGGAGACCGATTTGAAAGGATCCAGGAGAGATTGGAGGAGCTAGCATAATGTAGCAATTAGAAAGCTGGACCATAGAAAACCTGGATCCAGATCTCCTCTTGGCCATGAAACTAAATGGATGATCTTGAAACTAACTGGATGATCTTGGGCCTGCCATACTCTCTCAGCCCGACCTACCTCACAGGGCTGTTGTGAAATTGAAATGGGGAGGAGAGCCATGTACATTACCTTGAGCTCATTGCAGGAAAAGCAGGATATACATTTAATTTTAAAATGCTAATAAAGAAATAACACAAGGGTAAAGTCTCCTGCCATCAAGGGCTACAACCCAAGCAGCTACATAGTACTACATTCTACATGTGGAACAGATTTTTTTTAATTGTTTTGTATTTTTCTGAACAGAAGTGTCCTCCCTCCTATGCCACATAAACTCCGGCTTTTGCAAGTGGAAGTGGATTTTTAAAAATGTAAAGCCCTCATGTATTGGTTCATCAATGCTTGATAAACACCTAATGTGAGGGAGCTGAAGAAGCTGAAAGATGAGCAGGCAAGTCTTTGTCAAGTCATCAAAGGACAGCGGATCAATTTTCTCCTTGCGTAACGACAAAGTCAATTCAACATGGTCCTCACAGCTAGGGTGTTGCTGTAAGCTATCAGTTTCCCTGTACATCAGGTCTATTCTCATATGAATGAGCTGATATTACCACATGGCCTGGCCTGGCATCATTTTCCTAATACACCAGCTCTATTCCTATAATGTAAATAGACAGGAGGCACAATTTTTGGACAAATGTGCAAAAATCAGATCATGAGCATTTATGCAACTGTGAGAAGACTATGGGGCAGAGCAAGGAGGCACTATTCACTCCTAGGTTACAGCAACACCACAAGACACCCTTTGCATCCCATTTTGCATTCGTAGGGTTTTAAAGATGGTCAACAATTTGATATGAGGAAAGGGGAAATTGAAAATGATGGAGTAGACTTGAGGCTATGACTGCATCATCAAATACTGTGGGGTTTGCTGCAAGTGTAAAATGGATACATTCATATATATTTTTTACCGATCACATGACACAAAGGTCAATTCGAATCAGTCCAGCCCTTTTTGCTCCCAACACAGTTTTTTTCTTTGCTGCTGGGAGCTTCCCCTTTTTTTAAAGCTGGAATGATTCAGTTTTCTCTGTGTGATCAGTTGTTTCATTCTCCAAAAGGATGGCGTGTGTGACTGGGCGGTATTCTGCCAACATGCTAAGTGGTGAGGCTGGCTGGGGCATTCTGGGAAAAGTGATCCAAAAAAAAAAAAGGAAGCTTTATTGAGTTCTGGTTTTAGGTCACTGCCTTGCTGATTTGGTGCCTGCACCTTTTACCCTCTGAATGAGTAAACTCCAGTTTCCAGGGCTGCTCCACCTACTGATCTGTCAGAAACTACATGCAGTTCATGATCTAAGGGGAGGGAGGGTGCCTCACCTTGCCACTGTGGGATGAATAGCCCCACTCAGAGCATGGTCCGACACTCTCAGGAAAGGTCTGGTTATGCTGAGAGCATCCAGACAGGTCAGCTTTACCCATGAGCAGGGTGAGGTAGTTCCCCACAGAGAGATGTTGGTGTCATAAAAGGTCAACAAATTAGAACACAAGAAGAGCCCTGCTGGATCAGGCCAACAGCCCATCTAGTCGAGCTTTCTGTATCTCACGGTGGCCCCACCAGATGCCTCTGGGACCACATGAGACAACTAGATACCTGTCTTCTTATACCCCTTCCCTGCATCTGGCATTTTGAAGAACCTTCCTTTTAAGCCTGGAGATTGTACATCCCCATCATGGCTTGTAACCTGCGATGGACTTTTCCTCCAGGAATCTGTCCACTCCCCTTTCAAAGGCATCTAGGCCAGATGCGATCACCACATCCTGTGGCAAGGAGTTCCACAGAATAACACCACGCTGGGTAAAGAAATGTTTTCTTTTGTCTGTTCTCATTCTCCCAACACTCAATTTGAGTGGCTGTCCCCTGGTTTTGGTATTGCGTGAGAGGGAAACGAACTTCCCTCTATCCACTTTATCCATCCCCTGCATAATCTTACACGTCTCAATCATGTCCCCCCTCAGTCGTCTTTTCTCTAGACTCAAGAGCCCCAAACGCTGTAGCCTTTCCTCATAAGGGAGGTGCCCCAGCCCAGTAATCATTTTAGTCACTCTCTTCTGCACCTTTTCCTGTTCCACTGTGCCTTTTTTTAGGTGCGGCGACCAGAACTGTACGCAATACTCCAGGTGCGGCCTTACCAGCGTTTTGTACAATGGCATTAGAATGTTGGCTGTTTTATTTTCAATCCCCTTTTTAATGATACTTAGCATGGAATTGGCCTTCTTCACTGCCGCTGCACACTGGGTTGACACTTTCATCCAGCTGTCCACCAGCACACCAAGATCTCTTTCCTGATCCATCAGGGACAGCTCAGAACCCATCAGCTGATAAATAAAGTTTTGATATTTTGCCCCAATGTGCATTACTTTACATTTTCTTATATTGAAAAGCATTTGTCATTTTGCCACCCATTCTCCCAGTTTGGAGAGATCCTTCTGGGGCTCTTCACAATCCCTTCTGGTCTTCACCACACCAGAAAAGTTTGGTGTCATCTGCAAACTTGCCCACCTCACTGCTTATCCCTGCCTCCAGGTCATTTATGAACAAGCTGAAAAGCACCGGTCCCAGGACATCCCTGGGGCACACCGCTTTTCACAATAATTGTTACTGGAGGCTTTTCTTTTTTTTCCTTAACTGCCAGGGACGGAGAGAACAGCTTGTGGGGTTTTCTCCACGTGTCTATATAATCCGGCGGGCTTTGGGTACTAGCCACCTTGTCTTGGTGGGGGTCCCCCCGGAGCAGCAAAATGTCTTGGACCAGCCCTGGATGAGAGGGGTCCCTACCGCCATAGCCATAGGTAAGGCCGGTAGACAAGGGTGTAGCTCTGACGCCACAGCAGAACCCTTTTTCCGGGACTCCACCGCAGTCCATGCCACCCTGGCTTCTCAGTGACGCCTCCTCCCACGGGGCTCCGCTCCCGCCAGCCATCTCGGAGGCATTCCTGGGGAGGGCACGAAGTGGCGCCTTTTACATTCAGGTCGAGCCAAGAGAAAGCGAGCATGTCAGCTTGGCGAACCCCGCACGCCCGCGCCTCAGGAGCCAGCCACATAGTTTGTCAGAAAGGCTCCTGTTGGACAAAGCCAACAGAAGGGTCCTTGTTAGCCGGCTGCTCCCTGGAGAGGGAGGGTGGGGAGCGAGCGAGCGAAGGAGCGAAGCGGTGCGGCGGGGCGCGGCTCCGCTCTCTCCCCCCCCCCCCACACCGCCCTTGCCTGCCTGTCTCCTCCTTCGTCTGCAAGAAGCCGGGACGTGGAGCTACTTGCGGGGGGGGGGGGGCGGCGGCGGCGGCGGGAGAGACGGCAATAGCCGAAGCCAGAAAGGGGGGGGGGGGAGAGAGAGAGAGATGGAGTGACTTTGCTAACACTTTCTGCAAGCAACTCTTGCCTCCCGGAGGCAGCGCTTCCTCCGCGCGCCCAGCCGGCCCGCCTCTGCGCCTCCTCCGTTGGACCGGCGGGCGGGCTTTTTACGCACAGGCTGCGGAGAGAAGCTGCCTTCCAGGGCCGCTGGAAACGCTTCAGGAAACCAAGCCGGGCAGGGCTGTGTGTCTTTTTTAGGGGCAACGAAAGGGAGGAGAAAGAGGAGGGACTCCTTTCCCTGTCCCTCAGGAGCTTCCCTCACGCCTGACCTCCCCTACCCCGGGCTCCTTCCGTGCAACTCTTTAAGTCCGAGTGAAAGGAAGGAAAGGGGGGGGGGGTGTGGACGGTCGATCCGTCCGTCCTCCTCCTCCTCTGCCGCCCCCCCTCCCTGCCTCAACCAGCCCTCCCTTTCGAGCGGGGCAGGGAGAGGATCTTTTAAAGCGGCTTTTTTCCAGGAGAAGGGAGAAAGCTGACGGAAGACGCTCCGGCGTGGATGATCCCTGGGCTGCCGTTGCCTCTTTCTCCCCTTCCGCCGCGCCTTCCTGGGAAGGAGGATGCGAGGACCCGGCGGGGCAGGGTAAGGCGAGAGCGGCGCCCGAGCGAGCGCCCCCCCCCCGGCGTGCCATGTGGGCTTTCCCACCCGGCTGCCCCCGCGTCGGCCGCCTCTCTCACGCTCTTTTGTCTCTTGGTGGCGAGGGTGTCCCTTTGTGCTTCGGTGATGGATCTGCAGCTTCTCTGATGAATCGGGGGGGGGGGGGGGGTAATAGCAGAACACTGGTATCTCCTGGTGCTAAAGGACAACAACAACAACAAAAGATAAAGAGAGAGAGAGAGATAGAACTAGCTGGGGTTTATCTTCTTTTTCAGAGGAAGGGAAGGCGGTGGAAGGAGCGGAACCCTCCAAGAACGCATCCCTCACGAAGTTTTCCTGGAAGGGAACGCTGCAATGCATTTTATTTGCATCTGCTTTTCAGTATAGATGCATTTTAGCAATGTATCCAGACATGGGCATGATGCAGCCATTGCTGAGCTCCTTGAAGTCTCGTTGGTTTAAGGGAAGAATTGACCCATGTGTTTTTGAATCTCTTGCATCTGAAACGTATGAGACGGGAAAACAATCCGCTTGTTGGTTGGTTGATTGATTGATGGTATCTTTTGTATCGGTAAGTTTTATATCTGAAACCCGCTCGGTATATCTCTGAAATAGATAGGATTAATAGTAGGTCTTCATCTTGGGACACGAGGCAAAAAGTTAGACATTACCGTAGACTATTCTGGTTTCTTCAACCCCGGTTTGAAGATGGAGAATATAAGCTTTTGTACCACAGATCCCTTCTTAACAGAAAATGTTTGGTGTTGAGTGGAGGCTTTCCGATTAGGCAGAGCTTTGAGCAACATGAAAGCTAGAATGCTGCCTTTTAAAGAGTGGCTGTTTCAAACAAAAGAGCGTTTCTTAAAGCTGCCTTACACAAAAATGAAAGGGATGATCTATCAGGAGCTTCTCTTTCCTCAGCCACTTTGCCATGAATGTATCAGGAACCCTTGTTAATTTCCGGGTGGCTTGCTCAGAAGGTCTTTCCCTAGGCTTGCATTGAACAATTTCTAAATAAGAATCAGTTTGGTGTAGAAACTTAAATGGATCTCATGTCCTTCATCATGTATGATAATTGCATACATTTCTACAGCCTCATGTGTATGCCTTACAAAATAGATCCATGTTGTGTTTCATAGAACACAGAAGGCTGCCAGGTAGGCTGACATCCAGTAGTAAGTCACAGCTAGAATAGGCTTATTGAATCAATAGAACTTATGGATGAATTGATATAGAGTGTCCCTACTGATTCTCCTCTAGCTGCAGCTTACTACTGGATGTCAGCCATAGGATGTGCCCTGACTCTGTGGGAATAGCAATGTGACTTCGATACAAGTTCTTCACTGTTGCTGTATTCTTAGCAAGTCTATGTGGTAGGTGCCTGGGATACCCATTTTACACACTGAAAATGAATCATGCTGAGATTCATTTCATTCAAAAAAGATGTGTGGGACAGTCCACCTGCAATATTATCATTGCGTGATAATGGAGATCTGCTCCTCTTCAGGACGAGACTACTCCGCACTAATAGCTAGCCCATTAAAGAGAAATCTGGTCTAGGACTTTTCTGCCTGTGTACTAAGTTCCCATGTGCAGAATGTCTCTAACATACAGAATTATTGTGTCATAAAATCCTCGTCACCTCCCGCCATATGCATTCTGAACTTGTACACTTTTAGTAGAAGAATCTGCCATGCTTTTAGCTTCTCTCCAGAGAGCTATACCAAGCTGCCTGAAGTCCAAAGGCTGGGTGTGTAAATGCATATCTGTCTGCTGTGTAGATTCTGCTACCTACAGTGAACTTGCAGTTCACCTGATCAACTGTATGGACTACGGGGGACTCTGCATAGTTATATGCAACTTGGATGGGTCTGGTGCATTTAGCTGAATTTTAACTCGGATGCAGGTGCATATACGGACATGATCTAAATAACCCACTAGGATGCAATGTTGCAAGAGTGGGATGATATCAGTGATAGCAATTTCGCAGAGCAAGGGCTCAGTGACAGTAGTACTCTGACCAACATATGGTCCACAGTTACGACACAATGCAAAGAAGCTTTATAGGAGGAATGAATCCCAAGAAATTTAAAAAAAAAGATCATGAGAGTAATCTGAAAGCTCTTTACAAATTCTGCCTGTGTCTGTCAATCTTACATCAATGGATTACTATTAATTTTATTCGACAACTCTTTGGTACTTATAGTTTCAGCAAATATTGCTCATATACTTGCAGGGAGAATTTGGTGTGAATCAGGCAGAAGCTTGACTATTATTCTCTCTGAATTCTTTAGGAGGCTGAATTTCTGCAGAAAGTGACAATGTGCATTTATTTTGCTTGGGATTGGAGCTATATTGTACTTCAGTACAGGTCTCTTGAAATCCATGGGGCTTAAGTAAGTTATAACTAATGTAGGTTCCATTCATTTCAGTGGGTTTTCTCCAAGTATGACTAAGTCTGGATTGAAACCACAAAGATAAGTATCAAAAAGTGTGTACCCCACCTTTTACTATCATTCTCATCTTTGCCTTCACATCAATGTAGGCTATATGCAACCTGCAAAAGAGATATAGTTCCTGTACACTGTGCTTCACATTCTAATAATATGCACGCACCAGTGGAAGAATAGGAAAGAATAAGTAATAAGACAGAAATAAAAGAAGTGAAAACAGACTCTGTAGTTCAGTTCTGTTAACAATCACAAATTTTGTAAGTTTTGGTAATCCCTGTGGATCTATAGGTCTATAAAACTGTACATCTGAAGTCCTTTGTTTTCCAAGTTTGGAATGCAGTATGTGCAAACTCATGTCTACAACTAAAGTTTTTCAGATGCAAGTCTGAAAAACAGGAATGCTTCATTAAAACTAAAACCGCATAATAACATAAATTGCCAGCAGATTTCAATAGAAGCAACATTGATGGGAGCAGAAGACAGGCAGAAAGGCATGACAAAGCCTTTTGTTTGGACTAGAGAACCACAACGTAATAGGCTTTTGCCAGATGAATGTATCTTTAATAATGCTCTTTAATTGACTCTATAAAGGAATACATGCATTGCAGTGAAAAGGAGGCACATGCTCTGGAGAACGACAGAAACAAAGGACAGCTAGGATGTGCCTGTGCTAGTAACCCTTGTTGCATTTCTTGTCTTTTCAGTTCAGCTAGATAACAGTCCTTGCATGATTTTTTGTGCACATATTTCTTCTCTGTAGGATCATTGACTTTAGATTTTTCCTGTTTAAGAAGGCCTGCATTTGCACAATGAGAGATGTGCATCCCTTTGTATGTATGCACATCAGTACATTTTGATTGTGTACAAAAAGAAGGCAGGGGAAGAGGAGGAAGCTGATATTCCTGTGAAACTGAGAGCACAATCAGGAACAAGTCAATACCTGACTGTAGAGATGGCATCATAAATTTAAAAGATTTGTTGACATCAAGATTTTTGCACGTAAACATCTTTTAAATTGTAAGGCAGAAGAGGATACTGAAAACTGAGAATGGGGGGCATGTTAATCAGGTGGGATTGCAAAGATGGCAAAGCATTTGTTCAAACTAATTGCCGATAGCTTAGTTTCTCTTTAAAGTGTTGCTAACTTTCACAGGATATAAAGCACTAATGAGAATAGGATCTGAAAGAGGTACAGAATGTCAGCCTTGACATTTGCAGTGACAGTTTCCATGATCCCCTGGACAAGGGTGGCCAAACTCTTACAGTAGGTATGGATTCCTGGAAAATTTATCTTAGTAATTCACAGGGTGTTCTGCTTTTTGTTTTTGTTATGTGATTCTAATGTGTGCACCATACACCACTACAACACATATGGGTTTTTCCCTTGTGTATATGTGTGCACACATGCCTTATGGCTTACAGAGGTGGCCAGTACCCTTCGTTGTCGATGGGACAGAAAGCACAACAGGCAGTGCTGGGCAGAGGGGGGAGGCAGAAGTGGTTATTGATATACACATGTATGCATTCACACACATACTAAATCATTGAAACACACATAGAAAAGTTCACACTCACACCTGAGGCAAGTAAGCATTCACTCAAAGACTTCCTCAACCCATCCCATCCATTTACGCCCTAACTTCACTATAAGATTGGAAATGTTCCTACAGGCTGCTGCTTTTCCATGTCTAGTTTCAACACTAGTTTATTCACTGATACTCATCATCTTTTTCCGCCACCAGCTCATACGCATTAAAAGAGTATGCCCCTAACCTGGATCATTAACGGAGATGCCAAGGAACAAGTGGGGAGGTTTGGGATGGGAGGAACCAACAGGCATGCTGGTGTTGCAGACTTGCCAGTTCTTGTGGAATATTTTCATTGCTCTTCAGAAAGAAACCAAGAAAAAAGATTGTGAACCAATCTTTTTGGGGTGAGGAAAACCAAAAGTGGTTTTCCTCATCCCAAAAAGAAAAGAATGGGAGAGGATGAGGAAAGAGTGAAAAAAAATGTGTCTGTCTAGGGAGCTATAAGCCTATGCATGTTTTCCTAGGTGTGGATTCCAAGCCCTGGGACTTAATTTTGGTAGGCATTAGAGGAAACAAGTAAAGTTTTCATTGGTTTTTTTTCCCTCCTACTTTTGCCTTCTCTTCAGGCCTACTGGCAAAGGTAATCTCTCCTCCACAGGTAGCTACCCTTTCCCACGGCAAACAATCTCAGGTACAGGAGGAAGCTGGAGGAGATCAACCAGTCAAGCCGTAATAATGCATGTACAGATTTACAGTTACTGATTAAAATCACCCCTTCACACCCACAGGCTACAGATATAGCAACTGAAAATAAACAGAGCTGGTTTTGCAGTGTCCCTTTCCAGATGCTGGACTCAAAACCACAAGAAAAAGAGGCACAGAGGAAATCCCCAATTCCTGTCTGTGCCTCTGTCTGAAACAGTAAAAAAAACAAAGCAAACCCAAAAAACAAAGCAAACCTAAAAACCAAAAACCCCTACGCTTAGCACAAGAAGAGTAACACCCAACTGTCTTGCCTTATTTTTGATCATCATTGATCATCACTGCCAATACTGCAGGGTGGAAGATATATATAGAAAAACAGTTTAGCCAGCTGGCAAATTGGAGTTTCTGTGCTCAGCACTGAGGCTACTTGTGGCTGGGAACCATCTGCAACACAGAAGAGCAAATACATTTAAATGCAGTGAACAGCGATTACATTCAGCCTTTATGGTGGCTCCTGTGAGGTGGCTCAGATCTGTGCTTGAGAAGTGAGCAGGCTGGGGAGGTAGCCAGATATGGAGCAGTGGCCCACTTGCTCTAAATGACCAGCCTTCACTGGTTCCTTAGAATCCTGTGGGAATTGCCCAGTGCTAATACACAAACAAACAAACAAACAAAATACACAAGAGTGTTATTTTCAAGGGTCAACCGGAATTCTTGATTTTTCTTTCGGAGTGGTGGATATTTTTTAACACGGAAGAATGGGGAGGTGGGAAAGGTGCACAAATACTGTACAACCATCAATATTTTGTATTTCATGTGAGCTTTTGTCTGGCATCACTATTGCCATCATAATATTCATAAACTTTCCCAGATTGTGAAACCCTTTCTTTCATCTTGGAAACCATGGTGAATACAGTATTTTGTGGAGGGTGGCACTTCTGGGACTTTGACTTTGGAAATGGATGGAGAAAGGAGCATGATTGACCCCAGGTTGGAGTTGAACTACTCATGTCACATTTCACATTGTTAGAGTGTGCTGAGTCCAGTCCATTTCACAGCATGCTGGAAGAAGGTGTAATCATAGCACAACTGATTGGTGGCTTTCTTTCATTAATTCCAGCCTTATCTATAAGATAAGGAGCAGGGAGCCACCACACTTGTTGAATTGGGCACTAGACTCTTGATTGTGTGGCTATTATTTCTGCTGCTGGCAGCACTGATCACTGTCACCTTTTGGGCAACAGGTAATTGCCTCATGGGCCACAGACTAGCTGATCTCAGCCGGCTTTCATTCCCATCTTCTCAGAGAAGGACAGCAGTTTGTGTTGCTAGATTTGCATATTGTTTTGTCTTTCCTGTCTGCCTCTCCAATTGTGTTAAATACACCATATGATAATTACATGTAGTCTTGGATTTGTATATTTTCATCTTGATTCAAGTGAGTGCATGTTTGCTTTAATTTTGGAGGTCCATCCAGTTGCTGGAAACCACATGGTACATATGCACACTTCACAAATTCCTGCTTTCCCCCCTTATAGGAAATTATGGACTAGGCAATCCACACAAGAAACAGAACAATGTGCACACACAAAAGTCCCACATCATATGTTTTCTTTACAGTGTGCTGCTTCCCACAGTACCCCATGAGGACAGGCTGATAATGATTGGCATATAACCTGAGGCAGGATGGTTGAGAGAGTTGGGAACTGTATCCTGCTTAAGGGGATTGACAAATGCCATTCTGATTTCATGCTGAGATCCAGCCTGACACCTCTACTACTATGGAAATGTTATTTTAGTAATTCCCATGTTGTTCTCATCTGTCCAATTTATAGTTTGTTCATTCACTAGTTCTCTGTCATGGCCAAAGGCAACAGGTAACAGGCTACATCAAATGGTGTTGGTGTGTTGGAGCTTGGAAGAGTTACTTTCTGGTTTCCAAAATCCCCTAGCCAATACGGCTGCTGTACAGATTCTGAGAGTTAAAGTGCAAAAAATGATGTGTGTGTGTGTGCTTGCGTCCATGTATAGTCATATATTGGCCGGAATTTTATCAGTATTGTCTTGTCGTGGCAAACTGAGGCTAATTGATGAGGTATCATGTGTATCCTGGTCGCATAATAATCTTAGATCTAAGAACTATAGAACTGGAAGGGACCCTATGGATTATCAAGTCCAGCCCCTATCAAGGAGGCATAATGGGGAATTGAACTCCCAACCTCTGGCTTTGCAGTCAGATACCTAAACACAGGCTCCACTATGCAACAGAGAAGCACCTTAGCTCCTCATCAATTAGTTGCACTTAGCTGCAGCAGGTTACACAAATCTTCTGTGAACATTGGTTAGATTCTGGCCATTGTGGTCTAAGAGTACATACAAATGGTGCAGAGCTCCTCCATGATCCACTATATGGGTGACTGGACATTGAGATAGGAATGCCATACTGAATGAACTCAAGGATGGCGTCTGTGCCTAAGCTTTATAATTTATTATGAAAATGAAGTTCTCTGTATTTTACAAATGACAGATCTATAGTAAATGCTCTATTTAAAAAAGGAAGCATCCTTTAAGCTAGACTTAGTTTTTAACTAAATCCCTTAAAAATGTGGTGAGCAAGTAAAATCCATTAGTAACTTTGGTTGCTTTTTTTCTATTTGGGAAAAAAAAGGAACAGGGTGTTATCCTTCAGACAGTTAGCTACTGTCTAGATTGTGGGCTGGCTCTGGAACAGGGGACTTACTTAAAAATGTCCAGTGATGGCATCATCCGTCACACCAACATTTCTCTCTTACTGAGAGGGGTGGAAAAGTTTTCCTCCCATCTTCCACAAAGTCATTCAGCAACTGGGGGAAAAATGGCCCTGAATATAGCATTCCAGATCTTAATGTTCTATGTTCCAGAGTAGCCTCTCCTTCAGGGCTGGTTCACGTAAAACTTCATCTAAGGTTTTCTCTCTCTTGTCCAGCCTGGACCTCAGCCACTGTGATTGGAAGCTCTGACTTCTGTTGACACAAGTTGGTGGCTGCAGCCAAAATTTGGAATGGAGAAACAGAAACATAGGTATATTCTTCTTAGAGAGCATGTGAGGACTTCTGTGGATAATTTCTGTTAGTATTCAGAAGCATTATCCACATAAATCCCTCATTTATCCAAAAGGAGAATAGAGTGTTGTGTATATGTTAGCTGCCTGTATTTCATCCCAAAATCCCAAGGGAAAGAATGGACACATTCTTGCTCTCTTGTGAAATTAATACTAGTTGCTTTTTACCAGCTTATTACTTGGGGAAATTTATGATTCTTATAGTGGATGTTGGAAACAGCATCATTTTTTCATGGTAACTCTTATGCATCTGGTTGGATGCTTGAACTGGAAATGAGGCCAGGGTTTCCTGGAAATGTACTGTGTATTCAATCCAGATGCATTCTGGGATACTCAACTCCAGTTCACCAGGAATATGACAATGGATTGATTGACATGAAGGAATTCCTCAACACTGGTCCTTGCCTCCCAAGAGCTGGTAGGGGAGCAGGAGAAAATTAAGCACACTACTTGCTTTAAGGTGGTAAAAAGAGACGCAAATTGCAGATTCTGAATTAGCTGGAAGGAACAGGCACCCCATTCAGTGGTTGATCAGAGGCCTTAGTGTAGGGGAGGGTGGAAGAAGATTGACAAGTAGGGAAGAACATGGTGCCTCCTCTCCCGTTTCCCATAACAACCAGAGAGCAATCTGCGGACTCACATTTTACAGTACAGAAGTGTTTTAGAAAAATAATCTTTAGCAAAAACTGTACAATGTTTGAAAGTAGAATATCGGGTCTGGAAAAACAGTTTTATCGAAACACAGCTGTAGGGCTGTGGTTTAGAACATGCCCCTAAGGCCCAGCAGGGAAGAGTGCAAACACAGCAGCCAACATTGTATTTTGCTACAGGGGCGAGGAGGGGGGTTTGTTTGAACAGCAGCCAGAAGCATCTATGTTGTCTTCAGCGACAGAGCATTTAAGGCATAAGGCTACTGTTCAGAGGCTAATTCTGGCCCAGCAATAGATTTCTCAGCCATTCTTGGTGGTCTGAAAACAATGACTTATAGACATCATGTGTGTCACTTTACCTCTAGCTCTAGGTCTGACCTACAGTCTCTGTGGGGGCTTTCAGTATTCATAGGGCACATGAAGAGCCCCTGAGAATTTGCATTTATCTTTCTTTTTTTATAAACAGGTAACACCACTCAGCTGTGCAGAATGTGGATTGTCTCATCCTTATAACAATTACAAAGGGACCTCCCCTCCTGCCTACTCAGTGGGCTGTGTGGAATCTTGATTGGTTGACCCTTGTGATAAAAATAAAATCATTCTCCTTGCTCAGACTAGTAACTTGAGGTTGATCCGTGATGCAGGGTGCGGGGGTGGGGGGTGGATACATCATCTCTCCTCACCCGATAAGACACGAGCCTATTTCAACCACAGGCCCATATTCGCTAGGCATGGATCACTTCTCCCAGTGCCCACTACTTTCAGCTACAATGCCTACAGAATAGCCCTGTGGAAAGAAGGCCTTTTCAGTCATATTTTGCAACTCTAGAGTCGAACATGACTGGACAAATTGTCAAGGGGAACCTTTACCTTTACCTTTAATGCACTTGAATCAGGTGCTCATCAGGCTCCTTCTCAGAAAAAAATTGCTTTTATGAAATTCCATGTATCAGAAATCCTCTAGCCAGGATAGGCAGTGGTTACTGGAGGATTCTGGTCTCTGGGGTTCAAAAAAAGTAATTCTTCCAAGTTCTGCCCCTTCTTTGCAGGTCCAATAAGGTTCTGTAGACCTTTTGTTTGGTTCTAGAACTGTACTTAGGGACTACTTCTGTTTGTTGTAATTACTACAGTTTTTTGTTTTTGTTTTTAAAATGTTTTTGTTTTATGGTATTGCTTCTTTAACTGGCCCTAATCCTCTTACATAGTTATGCCAGCACAGCACAAATGGCGCCACTACAGTGAGAAATCACTGTAGACATTATCAGTTGCACACTGAGTCATATGACTCAGCATGCAGCTGATAATATCTATAATGATTTTTGAACCTGATAAACTGTCTCCAAATGGTACATCCTTTGCATAGTTATGCAAGAGGATTTGGGGTGGTACATAAGATGTTTCAGGCATTCCGCCCCTAGAGAAAGCATGCAAATAATAATAATAATAATAATAATAATAACAATAATAATAATAATAATAATAATAATAATAATAATAATAATAATAATAATAATAATAATAATAATAATAATAATAATAATAATAAAGGATAATTGTTCTACTGGAGCTACCATACAGAGGGGTGTCATGTGATGATGTAGTGCTATTCTCTGAGGTTTGTGAGAGTCAAAAGTGGTCTTCTATGCCCTGTGAACTCCCTTGAATTTTACCCCACCCACCCCCACAATTTAAGTGGGGATTTTTTTTCACTCCCCTTTCTTCTGTAGTTGACTCAAATTGAATATGAAATTGATTTGTCTCAGCTGCGGCCCCCCTAAAATACATCCAGTGTTTATCGGAATTGGAAGATACCATATTTTTCTGTGTATAAGATGATACTTTTGTCTAAAATCTAAAAATTGAGGGTCGTCTTATACACAGAAGTAAGTTGAGGAGAGAACAAAACGGCACATACCTTGCCTCTGCAAACAGGCTGCCTTCAATCATGAGGCTTAGCTTCCTACAGTCAGGAGACTTAGCTTCCTCCAATCATGAGCCTTATGTAACTGATGTCAGCTGATACTGTACACGCCAATTAGAACACACCTTGTTGGAGGTGGAGCCTGTAGGCAGTGCTCAGATTCAACAGGGACTTGTAATGTCTGAGCGTTCTGAGCCCAGAGGCTGAATACTCAAAGCTAAGTTTTGTTAATTTTGGGGTTAGAAAAGTGGGGGGGGGGATCTTATACACGGGGTGTCTTATAGACGGAAAAATACGGTATATTTCAAGCAACCCGTTCTGTCCTTCACTTTCTAGTGTGTAATATGTAGTAAGGCTTAATGGAACCCTCAACTCAGAGTCGGGGTGGGCTGTGGACAGGGTAGGCTTGTCATACTTGCTTCATTTGGACTTGGTTTCGCTCTGGATTGCTGGCTGCTGCATAAAGTTTGTTATGGGTGGAGAAAGAGTGGACTGTCTGTTTTCTTCTTGTAGAAAGAGTAGCCATGCTAGTTTGTGCAAGCATTATAGGTGAAAACAAAATAAAAAAAAGTAAAAAAAAAAGACAAAACCAGAGTGCCACCTTAAAGATGAACTTTTACAATTTTTAATGTGAGCTTTCATTGACAAATCTACTTCCTCTTATATCTGATGAAGTGGACTTATCCATGAAAGCTCACATTAAAAAATATATAAGCTAGTCTTTAAGGTGCCACCACGGTTTTGTCTTTTGTTTTTCTTTTGTTTTCACCTATAATGTTTTCTTGTTTTTATAATTGTTTCTTGACCTGTGTGTGAACTTCCCACTTTGCAGAACCACCACAACTAATACACCTTGCAGCCTAAGCATCACAGATAACTTGTGACTAAAACAGGACACCCCACAGATTCAGGGTGTGTGTGTGTATGTCCACACACTGCCTCAAATAGAAGTCAGGTAGAATACAGTGGTGCCTTGACTTACGAACGTCCCAACTTACGACCATTTCGAGTTACGACCAGCTCCGGCTGCAAAATTTTGCTTCAACTTGCGGCCGGAGCTTCCAGTTACGAACAGAAAAAGGCAGAGAAAAAAGGCGGGAAATTCAAATTGCTAACCATTGGTAGGCGAAGAGGCTGCTTCTTTGTAGCTCTTTCGCGCCAACGGTTAGAGTGAGTGCGATTGGAGGAGACTTCGGACTGCATGGTAAGGTAAGGTGCTGCTTTCTGCTTTTTAAAAACTGTTCTGGGTGGGTTTTGCAGCGTGGTTTTGGGCTGGGGGAGTTATGTTTCTGTGCTGTGATGGGTCTTGGGGGGTTTGTTTGTTTTTTGGGTTTTTTTCCCCATTTCCAATGGGTCTTGGGGGGTTTGCTTGCTTTTTGGGTTTCCCCCCCATTTCCGATGGGTCTTGGGGGTTTGTTTGCTTTTTGGGGTTCCCCCCCCATTTCCGATGTGTCTTGGGGGATTTGCTTGCTTTTTGGGTTTTCCCCCCCATTTCCGATGGGTCTTGGGGGGTTGCTTGCTTTTTGGGGTTCCCCCCTATTTCCGATGGGTCTTGGGGGGTTTGCTTGCTTTTTGGGGTTCCCCCCATTTCCAATGGGTCTTGGGGGGTTTGCTTGCTTTTTGCTTTGCTTTCTTTGCATTTCCGATCGGTCTTGCACGTTTTGCTTGCTTTTTGCTTTGCTTTCTTTGCATTTCCGATGGGTCTTGCACGCTTCACTTGCTTTTCTTCCCCCCCCCCCCTTCAGCCGGAAGGGATTAATCGCGTTTCCGATGGGTCTTAAAGTGATTTTTTTTCTTCGGCCGGAACGGATTAATTACATTCCAGTGCATTCCTATGGGAAATGGTGCTTCGACTTACGACCATTTTGAGTTACGACCGGAGTTCCGGAACCAATTAAGTTCGTAAGTCGAGGCACCACTGTATTTCTACACTAATGAGGAAGCTGAAATTTATTTTCCAGGGGTGATGGGGTCCAAGCAAGAGAGGGGATCAAGCTCAAATTTCAAGACAAGACACTTCCCTCTCTTTGGGAGTGTGAGTTGCTTGTGATATTTTCCTAGTCTTTGAAAGATCTGAAAAACAGAACAGAAGGTTTCTTCCAGTTTTAGCCCATGTGACTTTTCAGATAGCGGCTAAATTGCCAGGAACTCTGCTGGTGGATCAGTGTTAGAGAAGAGCCATGAAGCAAAAACACAAAGAATTTTAGGAGAAAGACTCAGAGGAAAACATACATGCCTGACCCTGTCTGACCTTCTTTGAACTCGAGAGAGCCAGTGGGAGGTGGGGAAAAGAGTAAGAACCTCGCTTTGGATTTTGTCTTCTCCATAATTCTTTTCACAGTGTTAACTCCTTCGCCCTTATCACTTGATTTTGTCTGTCCCTTCTTCTGAAAAAAGGTTAGTTCTCATGTATTACTTTTCAACCTTTCCTCTCCATGGGAAAGCAGCAACTCAGAAACAGAATCTGAGGTCACTGCTTTCCCAAGGGAACGATGTTGCATCCCCCAGCTCTGTTGTCCTCATCTGCGGCTGTCTGCATCCCAGCTGATGAGGGGGAGCACACTCTTGGCTGCAGGCCGCCCTTGTACAATCAGTCCTCCTTCTACTACTCAGTGCAGATCATTCCTGTCTCTCCTCCCGTATTGCAGATTATCATAACCATATCCCAGAATTCACTTGAGTCATCAGGATACACACTTCAGTAGATTTGTACAGTAGTTTTGGCTTGGGCAAGACACAACCATTCTCCTGTTCCAGATTTACTTGTGGGAGGAGGTGGATTGGAAAGTGAGGCATGGAAAATCCGTGTTGTTTGTGAATGTGGTTTTGTGCTCGTTTTTATTTGTGACGAGCATTTTGGGACAAGTAGTAGTTCTCATTTTAAGAAGCTTTGGCATTAAGCCTCTTCTTTATTCTCCTTTCAGGGTTATGATGACTTTTCCTTCAGACAGCTGTTGGAGGAAAGAAGGGCTTAACCTAGGCAGGGAAACATTAATCTTCTCTTGATATTTAATTATATTTTCTTGCTAAGCTTCTGTGTGATCTAGTCAATCTCTCATGTCACTGAGAAGCGATTTCCTTTTAGAGATCTCTTCTCGGTTGCGACAGATGTCATGCTGCTGGAGATGATGGGAGTTTTAGTCCAACCCATCTGGAGGACACCATCTGGGTGAAGCCTGGGATGGTCCTATCAGCCATTTTCTCCATTTTAGTTTGGTCTTGACTGAAGACTTACAGAGGAAAAACAATTAAACTACATTGGTTTTTTGGCCAAGGAAGATAGAAAAAGCTTTAATAATGATACCTTCCCAGAGATATAGTGGGGTGGTAACTTCAGAGGATCTCAATCTTCAGCATTTTTAAAAGATAATTATATTATCTGTTTTAAAATATTATGCAACATAACATATAATTAATTTTGGCTTAAAGATTTCTTAGACCTCTGATGTGGCCAAGCCATTTATCTTGAGAAATATCAAGGGGAAGAGAAAGAAATGTAATACAAAGAATAATGCTGCATCTTGCCTCTACCCCTTTAAATTTCATCATACAACCCTGGAGGAGTCGGACCCTGTACTTTGGGAAACAGTGGCAATAATCCTCTTGTGTAATTATGCTGGCAGAAGGGCAATGACATAACTTGCAGTGGTAAGTTGCTGTTAATTAACAAGTCGCTGCTTGGGTTCCTCATTGCATATTAGTTGTGACTTGATGTGCAACCGAGAACCCAAATGAGGACCCATTAATTCATGACAATTTGCCACTAGAAGTTACTCTGTTGGCCTTCTGTCAGCATAACTGTACAACAGGATTTTGTCCAATGTGTTAAGCAAATGCTTGCGTTAGAATAAACTGTTATTTTCCTTCTACGTGCATACTCCTTCAAGATACAAAATTAGTATATTGTCTAATGATGCCCTATAGGTATACAGCTTTACAAGAGTTGGCAAATTTTAGTTTCTGGTTTCTTTTAGAGATCTGTTCAGGGCCTCTCCCCTTCTCTCTCTTAATGTAGGTCTAGGGACTGAGGAAGTACACTGCCATGTGGCTCTTCAGAAGCTGCTTCGGTTTTGTTTCTAAATGTATGTATTCTGAAATTATTGGAATCTTTCATGAGTTGCCCAGAGAGCAGAACATTCAGATGGACTACTAGCTGACCAGGCAGAACCCACTTTCTGTGCTAACTTTTTAAGTGCTGTGCCATTTTACTCCCTCTTTCTCAGTAGGGTCTTCTACTTAGTTGTTTGGATTCTCATATCTTCAGCTGCAACTACTTGGTCAAATACTGCAGGATTTTCTATGGGTGTAAAATGGATGAATTTCCCTTTTTGAAAACCAATCACATGACACAAATGCAAATTTGAATCCGTCCAGTCCTTTTTGCTCCAGACGCCGAATTTTTTTCTTTGCCACTGGGAGTTTCTGGGTTTTTTTCAAGCTGGAATCACCTCTCCATAGATTTTTTTAAAAGAGAAATAAAAATTGCTGTGAAATAGAAACAACTCTGACGAACTACAGCAATCTACTAACTTTCTGTAGTGTATGTTTGTATGTTATGGAGAACTTTGAGAAACTGTCCGTTTTCCCTAGTGCTGTGCAACACTTTAAACAGCCTGCCAGCGAGCTGGGAATAGGCAGAGGGCGGGATCAAAGGAAAAGGGAGCTATGAGTATGGACCAAACTGCATCAGATTGAGGGGCCAGTGTGGACATTGGCACCGAAACAACCTGCAGTCTCTGTGTGATCAATCACCTAATCTGAACAGAAGTGTAAAATATGTTGTGAATCAAACCCCAGCAATGTAGTTGCAGCTTTAGCGATTGTTTCAATCCCATAAGCTTCATGTTCCTATACCCTTACAAAAGGCATGCAGCATCCCTGAAACTCTTGCAGCAGATAATTAACCACACACAGCCAATAATAATATAAATAGCTCCATCTGTCATTTTGTTAGCAACTTTTTATTTCTGGATTTTGGGAGGGGCTCGTTACCAGAGTTCCTGTAATGAGCTGTGCATGTGAAGTTTGAATAGAATACTTTTCAGTTTCAAAAAAGAAAACAAGAAAAGGGTTTCTCTGTGAGCATCATTGCCTCCAAGGAACAGCTGCTGTGTGTGGGAATGATTGGCTCACACCCCGAACCTCCTTGCAGAGAGGGAAAGATGGAGAGAGACTTCATCATTTGCTGCCATTGCCTTCTGGTTTCTCTGAGTTGTGCCCTGTTTCCAAGTCAATGCCTCTTTTCAGATACTGGGTTGGAACTGCTGCACAGCTGCACAGTGCTACGGTTCCATCGCTCTTGTGGCCATCTCCATTTCTGGTTGGGTTAAGCCAGGCAGAATTTATACAACAGGACCTTTTCGCACAGTATAGAACAGTCCTCCCCAGTCAATTGCTCTGGCTAGGTTAGACTTCAGCTCTCATCACCCATCCATGGCCATAACATAAGAGTTATATACCTGCATGTCTAAAGGGTACCGGTTTCAGGAAAGCTGGCATAGAAGGATCCGATTGGCTAAGTACCACCTGCTATATTTGTCCCACCTTTTGTATTCACAACACCAGTTGGAAGCAGTGTTGCAAGTTTCAGTTAAAAGATGTCCATTGTTAATTCATCTCTGACATGCATGTTTTCCTAGAAATTGTTAAACTTGCTCAGGTAGATGGGTGAGAGTAGGAGTGGGGCATTGTTGGCCCTGCAGATATTTAGGACTACCATCCACGTACGTACAGTGGTGGCTAAGGGTCATGGGAGCTGAATCTCAAAACATATGAAAGGCCAAAGGCTCACCCACCCTGGGTTAAATAATGTATATCTTGTTTGCCACTCAAGCCTTTATATCCTGTGGGTTTGTCAATGCACTTAGGAGGAGAATCCAACTGAGCTCCTCTGAGGAGTGCGCTGCTCATGTAAGGCACTACATATGACCAAGCATCCAGATTTTCTGGGATTCTTGTCTGTATGTAGAACCTATACAGGAACAGGAACCACTTCTCTTCATTGTTGGCTTTCCTCTTTACCTTCATTGATGCTCACATGAGCAAAACAACAAGGCATTCCTGTATAAGCATTTTGGTGAACCCAGAGGCTCTGATATCTTTGGTAATTATACCACTGAGAGAAGTGGGTGCTGCCACCACACCTGATTCATCCCATCATTTTATTCTTAAAGTCAGCCTGAAGAGGTTGCTTTTTTTTCCATTAAAAGTCTGTGGAAGTTACATGATAATATGCCCTTTTGTGGCTCAATCTGTGGTGCCAGATGGTACCAATGTACCCTTGGTACATTGCCTTGTCTTCCAGGCAAGGTGGATTTGATCTAAATCAAATTGATTTAAATCACAATTTAAATCAAAAATCATAATTTAAATCAATTTGATTTTTTTAAAAAAATCCTTGATTTTTATCCACCCTGCTTCCAGGGCTTTTGGCAACTTGTATGGTCAATAGAGACCATGGAATTGCCCTGGTCCTTCCTGATGAAAAACTGTTTTTACTATTAACAATAAAACACTGCTTGAATTGGTGCAATTAAGTGTTGTTTCTAGTTTTGGCAC
This sequence comes from Intellagama lesueurii, assembly GCA_037013535.1. Lineage (NCBI taxonomy): Eukaryota > Metazoa > Chordata > Lepidosauria > Squamata > Agamidae > Intellagama > Intellagama lesueurii. The sequence goes on along the minus strand of JBAJHW010000003.1, from coordinate 175,811,894 downwards.
GAGAGAATGGTAACAAATATGTAGTGATGGAATGGAAAAGTCTGCTATGACTGTCTCCAGTTTTGGTTGGACTGAGCCAGGCAGAATTGACGCAGCAGTACCTTTTCACAAAAGTTCATGGCATCTAAGAGCAGCTGAATTAACAAGCTCTGACAGGTTTGCTTTTGACTGGCAGAAGAGCATGCCTCGCCCGTCACAGGCTAAGCTGGCCTCTTCTCGTTTCAGTGTGGGCCAGATTGAATGGAGAGTTCCCTCACCACCCAGTTAGACAGTAGGTCTAGTCATATTACTGGCAGCTAATTAATACTTAGGTGGCATGCAGCTTTTTATCCTAAGCAAATCAAAGATGTCACAATTGTGCTTTGTAGTGGAACAATCGTAGCTATAGATTAACATCCACTGAGTTTTAATCTTTCTCTTTCTTTCAGATGCATAAAAAAAGACAAGAGTCAGAAAGTGGTGGTGAGGAGGGAGGAGTGAATAAATATAGTAATGCTAAAAGTGTCCTTTTTTTTCTTCTCAGTTCAAAAATTATTTTGCTGAATAGTGAGTCATTTTGGGAAAATGTAGCTGTATTTGTTCAGGCCTTTCACCAGAACATTTTAGTCACCTGCCCTGGGAGAGATACTTCCTTTCCCATAGGATAACCCCTGGCATGTGCGCTCTCTCTCTCTCTCTCTCTCTCTCTCTCTCAGCACCCAGTTGGCTGACCTAGCCATCCACTCTCTTCGTTTTCTGTTTTACTTTTACATTGACTTGACACATTTCATTTCCTTGCCCCTCCTGAAGACAGCATTCCCATTACATGTATTTCCCACAGGGAAAGTGGGATATGTTAATTTATAATTACCATGATTAGGCAGGATTGTGAGAGCACACAGCTGCAAGAAAGAGGAAATTAGTTGCCCTAGGCTGTAATTCTCTTGAAGAAGAAGAAATGTCAAATACCGGCAGGGAAAGAACTCACCAAGTAGAATCGTCTATTTTGGGAAGACCGGACGAGCAGCTTGGAAAAGGGAGTTTTTTGGACTGTATGCCTCAGAATCCCTCACCAACATGGCCAATGCCATGCTAGCTGAGGAATTCTGGGCATTGTGATCCAAATACACCTCAGTTATCCAAGCTTTGCACTGTACCAAGCCATGTATTTTGGGTAGAAATGGGCATGAACCTCAGCTCAGAGGTTCATGCTGGTCCGTATGCATGGCACCACAGGTGTTGTGCATTTCCTTCCCCCGCCTCCCTGGCTGGCTCCCCCGCTCACCAGCCAGCGTGTGCTCTTCTCCTCCTCCTCTTCGGCTATTCAGCCAGTCTCTTGCAGGAGCACGGGCTTCCCTGCGCCACCTCCTTGGCTGATCACCCACTCAGACAAGGCGGCAGAACAGGCAAACCTGTGTTCCTGCCAGGGAATGGTTGAACAGGCGAAGAGGAGGAAGAGAGGAGCACATGCCGGCTGGTGAGTGGGTCGCCGAGGTTTGTGCCCGTATCTGATTTTGGGATTGTATTATAATATTCCTGATGCATCATTATAATTATTTGTCTCAGCCATTTATTGCAAGGGCAGAAACATAGCTCTGATTCTGAACAGAGAACATTTCAGTTAGAGTTCTGCTTTTTCCCTTGTGATGGAGTATACTAGGCATCCTGAAGTGACAAGGATGTGCATTTTTTCTGCCCTTGCCTCCAGTAAGTTATGAGTTGTATGAAAGGCTTCAACCTGATTTAGTAACATTTACCAACTCCATTTCATATTGGAAGAAATGCTATATGTCACTTGCTCTCCAACCAAACATCTGAAATCACTGTTAATGTTAGCTGTGATAGAAAGCTGAGCTGAGCGTCAGCTGGGAGCAGCTTATCCAAAGAGGGAAGTGTTAAAAGGTGCACAGAGACATTTTCTGTTTCAGCTAACAATGGGCCGTTTGTGACTTTTAATTCTCCCTCCTTACACAGGCAGAAAACATGTATGTGAAGAGTTTAGAATGTTACAAAGGTTGAAGGAAAGAAAGAAAAAATAAAGCTAGGATTTACATTATTTCATGAAGATTACGACTAGGCAGACAGATACATGGAAGATTATTTTTAAGAGTTTATTTTAACAATACAAACTTTATACTGTTCTACCTCCCTGAGATAAATGACTATAATCATTTATTATGATAATAAAAATAAAACTTAGCCCCGTTTACTGGTAGTGAGCAGCTGCTTCCTTTAAGTGACGGATTCTTTCTAATGGCCATATCATGTTACATTCCTCATGTGATTTGTTCTTATAATAGCCAATTACATTTTTGAGAATATCAGAGTCCCAGATCTAACAAAACTGGTAGACTTGTAGAAGGATACATACATACAGCACATTCATTTTTTAATACCCATGTGCTTTTCATTTATGACTGTACTAAACTCCTAGTAATACAAAGTTGCTTCATCTCAGCAGAACACTTTAGGGTGGACATGGAGTCATTTTGTTGCTGCTGTGTAAAATAATAATTAAAAATGTGTGTCCTTATTTGTGTCTGCCATAGTTCCAAGGCTATGAACCTAAACACCTGGAAGCTGCCATGGGTACTGAAAGGATTTTTGTAGTGGGGACCCTAAGAGAGTGTTTTTTTAAAGTAGATTGATTTTAGTTAATTAACATTTCTGTGTAATGTTGCGTTACTGGGTTTCAATCTTTCTTAACCTCTCCAGAAAGGAACCACAGGGCCTCTAGGCAGCTCCTTGTGTACTTCCCTCTGCAGATCCCTGAAGTCTTCAACTATTCAAAAGTTCAGTTATCTGGTGTGGGTCAGGGAGAGTGAGCAGAGGGAAAAGCTGGATGACGGTGGGATGGAGGAGAGAAAGACCAGAAGGAAAGAAGAAAAAAATGGGAACGGAGAAGGGAAGGGAAGGGAAGTACTGTCCTCTTAATCCAGACCATGCAAAGCTGGTACTTCTGCTTGTTGTTAAACAACTGGGAGTCCAGAATCCTTGTTGATCTATCTCAAATTCCCTAGAGATCTACAATACATCTAAACGTACTTTCTAACCATCTTTGGATCAGAGCTGTGGAACACAGAACTACAACTTTCCAAAAGTTTGTGAGTTCTGACTGATACTGAAAAATGTGGAGTTTTAAAATTGTACATTGTACTCGGTCTTCTTTCTGGCAGCCTGTTGCCTTATCCAATGGCATTCTGAGGACATAATGCTGTGTTACACACTACCCTTTGGGAATCACTTAAGTAAAAAGTCATGTTTTTCTCCTTGAACAGGATATTGTTACATTAATCCACTTGTACACTGTGTAGTGACTGCTGGAAGAGTAGAGCTCACTCTCACTTAATATTTTTTAATGTTCCTTCTGTAGCATTTTAGTGATTCTGATAAAAGGTATTACCCAATTCTGAATTATGTTTTACAAAAATTTACCACCGTCGAAAATACCACCATTCTTATTCTTTTACCAGACAGGATTTTCAATATGAGGAAGAAGATGTTCAGCATCCAAGAGGCAGGGTACCACAATATGAATGACACCGGGATGTTCAACTGCTTCAAAGCACTAGGCCACACAATTTAGTTTCAGTGACCTTTTTCTTAAACCTAGTATACCATCTAAATTTAATTTCCAGCTCACTGATGCCAAGATGGTCATCTTTCTCTGTCCCATTGCTCTACGCCAAGTCAAGAGCTTGTGTATTGCGAAAAGCCAATGGGCTTTTTCAGCTGCCTAGTCAATGGAGATGAAGAGAAACCACTAGGGAGGCACTCTAGCAAGCTGTAAAGTGATATTTTAAAATACATTTTCTTTCGCCAAGTTTGCATTCCCCTATCTTACAGCTACAGAAAAAGACGAAAAGCCCAATGCATTTGGCCAAATTTTTCGATATTGTCTGTCTTCCCAATCCTCCTAATTTTGGGTGAATTCTAAAGACCTTGAATGCAAATGCCACTTTTGTGCCACTTTCCTAACATTTTAGTTGCCCTAACAAAAGATATTCCCCAATTCTGAATTTTCTGTTCTACTTAGAGACCACATTATGGCTATTTGTTTTTTTCAAAAGTGGTAAATACAGTCATGGCCAAAAATATTGACACCCTTGCAGTTCTGTCAGAAAATGCAACCCTTCTCTCAGAAAATTGTTGCAGTTGCAAATGTTTTGGTACTCACATGTTCATTTCTTTGGTTTGCATTGGAACAGCACAAAAAAACAGAGGAGAATGGGCAAATCTGATTCAATTCCACACAGAAACCCAAAAATGCACTGACCAAAATTATTGTCACCCTTAACTTAATATTTGGTAGCACCCCCTTTGGAAAAAATAACTGAAATCAGTCACTTTCTGTAACCATGAATGAGTTTCTTACACCTCTCTACTGGAATTTTGGACCACTCTTCTTTTGCAAACTGCTCCAGGGCCTTCAGATTTGAAGGATGCCTTCTCCCAACTGCTGTTTTGAGATCTCTCCACAGGTGTTCTATGGGATTCAGATCTGGACTCATTGCTGGCCATTTCAGAACTCTCCAGCGCTTTGTTTGTAACCATTTCGGAGTGCTTTTTGAAGTGTGTTTCGGGTCATTGTCCTGCTGGAAGACCCATGACCTCTGGTGGAGATGCAGCTTTCTGACACTGGCCACTACGTTGCGCTCCAAAACTCTTTGCTAATCATCAGATTTCATGATACCGTTCACAGTCAAGGCATCCAGTGCCAGAAGCAGCAAAGCAACCCCAAAACATCTTTGAACCTCCACCATGTTTGACTGTAGGGACTGTGTTCTTTTCTTTGTATGCCTCATTTCTTTTTCTGTAAACAGTGCAATGATGTCCTTGACCAAAAAGCTCTACTTTGGTCTCATCTGTCCATAGTACATTCTCCCAGAAGGATTGTGGTTTTGTCACATAGGTTTGGGCATACTCCAGTCTTGCTTTTTTATGCCTTTGTGTCAGCAGTGGTGTCCTCCTGGGTCTCCTACCATAGCGTCCCTTTTCATTCAGATGGCGACAGATAGTGCAAGCTGGCACTGTTGTACCCTGTGTCTGCAGATCAGCTTGAATTTGTTGGGAAGTTAATCTGGGTTCTGTATCCACCATTCGAACAACCCTTCGTTGTAATTATTTAGTAATTTTGCTCTTCCGTCCATGTCCAAGGAGGTTAGCTACAGTGCCATGGGATGTAAACCTCTTGATGATATTGCACACAGTGGACACAGGAACATTAAGATCTCTGGAGATGGACTTGTAGCCTTGAGATTGTCAATGTTTTTCCACCATTTTTCTCTCAAATCCACAGACAACTCTTTACACTTCATTCTTTTCTCCATGCTCAGTGTCACACACAACACAAAGGTTGAGTCAACATTTCTCCATCTTAACTGGTTGCAAGTGTGATTACTATATTGCCCACATCTCTTACTTGCGACAGGTGTGTCTAAATACAAATTAAAGGAGCATCACATGCTTGAAAAGCAATTATTTCTTACAATTTAGACAGGGTGCCAATCATTTTGGCCAGTGCATTTTTGGGTTTCTGTTTAAACACAGAAATACAATTGTTTGAAGAATGGAAGATTAATGCACTAGGGTAGCTTCTCCACATGAGCCAGAATCTACAGAACTGGGATCCCTGTTCTCCTGAATTACAGGATCAAATCTATGTTTCATGGATGTATGACATGGGACAAAGAATAACCCATTGATTCTGTGATATACCATTAGCAACAAGGCTATAATCAAAGTGAAAGGGAGGCTTGGTAATAGAAAGAAAGCATGGCTTACCAGAGTTTGGAAATATATTACTTGTTTGAGCTACAATTTGCAAAAACCCCAGCAAGGATTCTAGGAATTGTAGGCCCAAGGAGTAATATTTTCAGCAGCATTATCAGCTATATATAAGAGAATGCATTCCTTCCTCCACTTGCAGGAAGCATTTTGGTAGATACATTCTGCATTACTCATGTTGGAATCTGGCCAAGACACTGAGCACCTCTTTGCCTGTGAGGGAGAGATTTTTAATGCCATGAGATTTCAAGTCCACCTGTGTGGTGGTGACCTCAGTTTGACATCTACTTGAGGGGGCGGGGGGGGGGGGAGCCATGGGTTAGCCTGATCTATGACACTTTGTGAAACATAGTCATATCTGTAAACACTGTATGCAGACACACCAGAAATATGGATCATCATGTGGGGTTTATCTTGTTCCATATTATTGTAGAAATGGCAAGGTAGCATGGTTTTTGAAAGATAAAAATAAGAACTAAAATATATCCTCTGCAATCTATGTGGTATCATGGATGTTGGCATTTAAACCCTACTCACATCCCAAATAATCACTATTCAGATCAGAAGGGAAGGTATTTTAGTTACTGCAATATGTTTGTAACAAAGGCTCTGATCTTACATATCAAGATATGTAACCTTTTTAACTCTAAGAGATCCATTCCTTTATGTCTGGAATGCTGATCTGGGGGTAAGTGGGGTTTTTTTTCCCCCTCTGGTCACCCAGTCCCCACACACACACAGAGAGAGAGAGAGACAGAGAGAGAGACCTTATTGAGGCAGGAAGGGGGAGATTTCCCACTCTGCTTGGGGGGCGGGGTGCAAAATACTTCAAGTTTTTTGTCCATCATCATAGCCCATTTCCTCTTGGACCTCAGTGAGGAAAAAGATAAGACAGAAGTCTTTTGTTGTTCTAGCCATTATGCTTTGTGGTTTCTCCCTCAAGAATAAGATTTTTGGAGAGGAAACATGGAGTATGGTGGCTGAAACAGCAAAAGACTCCCAATTGACAGGTCTCCCTCACACACTGAGGTCTAGGAAGAAATGTGGGGGCCATGACAATCCATACTGAGGGATTTGGGACTGCCAGTGGGTGATTGGCAGCATTTTTTGACTATTAAAGAGTCTTTCCCTCTGGTCCCAAGGCTCCCAAAGTCTTCCACAGGGCAAAAAGGGAGTTTTAGGGAGCCTCAGAACCTGAAATGAAAGGAAGCTTTCAATGCATTTATATTAAATATTACTGGCTCCAGATGATGACATCATGCAGCTTCACAGCATAACTTTATACCAACAAGATTTTGGCCAATATGTTCCCCTGGTCTCCATCAGGCTTATTTTTGAATAGGTGTATAGGGGATTGCACTACACACCACTTTTCACTAGTCTCAGTCCTATTCCAAAGGTGGTTGTGCAATATTTGGTCTTTGGATCATCCTTTAATGGAGGGTGACAGAAGAGACTCTTCTGCCTGAAACACGTAGGAATCTTGTTTGCCCTGAGGATCTGGTTACTTCTTTTTCTTGTGTCGTTCAAGGCAGAGCTCTTAAGTAACTATTCCATCTAGAAAACACAATTCTTTCTTTTCTTGGAGTTTCTACAACTGTTCTAACTGCTCTAGAACCTCATACAGCATTTCAGATTCATTCCTTGTGAAAGGTGGTCTCTGTACATCTTGAATTACTTGTGAAAGGTGGTCTCTGTACATCTTGAATTACAGCTCTCAGCATAGTGTCCTTGGAATTTTAAATGTGTGGTAGGTAACAGGAAGCGAAGTCTGTGCAATAACAGCTGTGCACTGCTTCCCTTGGGCTTGTTGAAACAAGGCTGAAAACTAAGAAAAAGTTATGTGCAGTCATAAAATCACCAGTGCTCTCTCTTTTTCTCTTCCTAAAGGAAACAGAAGAAATTAGGGTGTAATCACATGAGGAAATAGATCTTAATTTGAACCACTTGTGGAGCGATCTGGTGCAATCTATTTCCTGGTGATCACACAGTGTATGGGGAAATGCACTCCATCCTGACCCAAGTCCATGCCCATGAAGGACCATTTTGGTCCAGCTGTTGGGCTTGTACTTTTGGGGGCTGGGCTGGAGCAGTTTCCTGGCAGACGGAAGAGTTGCTTTAAGAGTGATCATTCCTGTTAAAGCAGTCTTTTCCAGTGTGATTAAATGTGAACCTTTGCAGCCATCTAATCCCACTCTTAGTCTAGATTAGATTCAAAATTAGTATATGCTGGACTTCAAAATCTGCTAATTAAAACTTGATTTTAAAAGCAGCATGGCTCCAATAGAGAAGGGGCAGGCAGGGCAGTGGCCACTGTGTGAGAAATCATGATTTGATTATCACAGTAGGACAATTAGAATTTTGTTAATGAGAAAGGTCATTTCATGGAAAGAAACTAGGAGATATACGATTAATTAGGATAGAAGGTATGGATTAGATCTGTTCTTTTTGCTGTTTTCATGTTGGGTTGCATGCTTTAGAGTTAGTGAGATCCTGCTGTAAAAGAACATGGTAAATAATGTATAATTACCACTGAACCTGGATTTTTTGTATAAATTATCTTGGGCAGTTTTGACTATCTTTTATAAAACCTTTCCCCATTGATAATGAAGATACTTCCACCTTACTTCCACCAATGTCACATGTTCAGGACAGACCTTTCACAAGGGCAGAGGTTCCATTCTGGATAGCTTAATGTTTGGATTCTATCATAAGTGACCCTTGCTCCCATCCCTTGATGGCTCTCTTGCTGGACAATACTAAGTTGATTGTTCCTCTTTCTCTCTTCCATGTACTTGGACTAAGTGGATGTGGGGTTTTTGTTTGTTTGTTTGTTTTTATTGTTTGTTTTTTATTCAGGACACTTATCTGTAATTGTAACCAGGAAAAATTAACTACAATAATCAGTACCTGTGGATAGCTGTTGCAGCTTTTAGAAAGCCCAGAGTGAAAGTCTTCATGTCTTCAGTGGGCATAAGCAAATCTTAATACTAATTGTACAGCAGAAGTGAACAATCTGCAGTCTTCCAGATGTTGTTGGACTCTATGAGCACCATTGGTCAGGGATGACAGGAGGTAGAGTCTAGCATCATCTGGAGGGTTGCCGGTTGTTCGCTCCTGCCCATGACAATTTCTAGGGCCAAATGAGAGTGTATACCATGAGATACATATGTGCAAAACCAAATCATCCAGAAAGAGATGAGACAGAATGATGAGTGAGGAAAAGAGAGACTATCTGATTTTATTTGCAACAAAGATATGGAGATGAAGGAGGATTAATTTTTCTCCCCCTTGCAGGTAACCCCCACATTCTCTCCCCACTCTCTTCTTTATTCTGCAAAGTGAATCATGCTGAGGGGTGGGGGTGGAGTGTGTTTAACATGGAGTTAAAGGGAGGCATGAATTGCATATCCTTCCCTGCCTCTGCTGTTCTATGTGGTTGTGGCAGATCCAGGATTAAACACACACAATTCTGCTACTGTCATTTCATATCTAGTTCAACTCCACAGTCTTCCTTGCTTAGAGGCTTTGGGAAAGTTTATGCATTAAGAAACAGAGCCTCAAACAGAAGTGGAGTTGAAAGGCATGTGGGAATCTATGTAGTGGGATTTGCATATTTTAATTCCTCCCACCACCGCTCCCCCAGTTCTTCAAATATCTTGAAGTGTTCTCTTGGCACTTAGCATGGCATAGAAAGCTTTACTGTCTGGGTTGAAGCTGATTAATGGAATCTGTAGAACCCAGGGAACCAAAAACTAGCCATTGCAATTCCACATTCTGTCCAAATAGTTATTTGAAGAGTAGCAGCTAATGGAAGCTTGTAAAATACACAGACTGGTGCAGGGCTCTTCCAGTGCCCAACGCTGCAAAAGTAATGCAGGCAGCTGTTTCAGAAATTAGGTATCAGTCTTGTTCAACGCCCTCAATTATTCCTTCTTTCCAGTAGGTTACTTTTTGCACTGAGAGCTAGAGGGCTTAACTGGAGCAGACACCAAAATCACAGAGAAGCTTCTACAATCTCTCCAAGTTTGGTGAAGATTAGGTTTCCCCAAGCCAGCTGCTAAAGGGCACTTTCCTGGGGTGGGGGAACCCATTCTTTATGGGTGTATAACTTGGATTTCTGAAACCCAATCCTCACCAAACTTGGAAAGATTGTAGGGAAGAGTCAGAAGAAGCTTCTATATGATTTTGGTGACTCTAGGCACCTGGGGGGAACTTTCCTGGGGTGGCTCCTTGTGGGTGTACAACTCGGACGTCCAAAACCCAAACTTCACCAATCTTGCAGGGCTTGTAGAGGAGAGTCAGGGAAAGCTTCCTTGTGAATTTGGTATCTCTAGGTGTTTGGGGGCATTTTATAGAGATTTAAAGTAAAAACAAATTGTCAGAATTTTTTTTGTAAATTTGTAATTCGTGATTTGTCGACCTTGACAAATCATGAATCAAAATGAATCACCATTTTTCTGATTCATGCCCATCTCTAGATCTTACCATTGAGTGCAGATAGATTTCAAGACATAGGCTTGTCCCGCTTTCCCTCCCTTTTCTGTAAAGAGGGAGCCAAATTGTGAAAGGTAGCAAGAACACAAATTTTTTTAGTTTGTTCTGCCTTTTTATCGACTTCTTATTTTCCTCTCTGCTGTCCTGAAAATTTTAGATGTGATATTGATTTCTTGAGTAAAAGAATTTTCTCAACTATCTCCAGACTGGTGCAAAAGGAGGAGAGTGTTACATAAAAATATTCATTGCATAAAAGAGAAAGGGAGACAGTTTCCATATGACTTGATTCACTGAACTTTATGGAAGGAGTTTTGAAAGATAAAATATCTGCATTTACAGTAAAGCTGTTCAATTCCGTGCTGCAAAGAGCCTAAAAAGAAGACAGCAAATATCTGTGGATATCTTGATATTTAACTATCTGTACTGAAAACGTAAACTTCAAGCTTTCTAATAAAGTTATGGGGATCCGTTGAAGAACATTGTCCTGGGTGTTTCTCAAAAGTTATTTCTTTTCTTTTTTTAACTTTATGCTAAGCTGGAGGGGGTTGCACTCCCCCTAAGAAAGCAGGTTTGCATCTTGTGTATGCTCCTAGGTTTCAATGGTAGCCAGGAGTGCATTTGCCCAGTTATAGGTGGTGTGCCAGCTGTACCCATTCCTTGAGATGTCTGGTGAGGCTACAGTGAGTATTTGGAAACTTCAGCTGGTCCAAAACAGGGCTGCTGACGGGGCCCAGTTATAGGAAATATTGAACTCCCTTTCTACAACAGCTTAACTGGCTACTGGCCCGTTTTCAGGCACATTTAAGAATGCTGGCTATAATGTATAAAGTCCTGGATGATGTGGGTCTAGGTTACCTGAAAGACGATATTCTCCTGTACAAGTCTGCCTGGGCTTCAGGACCTGCTGGAAAGGCCCTCTCACATTCCCACCACCTGCAGAGGCCTGTTTTGTGGGGATTGGAGAGAGGATTTTCTCTGCCGTTGCTCCCAGGCTCCGAAACAGTCTAGAAAGGCTAGGCCTGCCTCTTCCCTGCTATCCTTCTACCAGCAAGCAAAGACCTTTAATATTCAGGCAGGCATTGGGCAATTAAGAGTCTCAAATCATAAGGCTTGAGCCAAGTGCTGGCTTTCTCTTTTGTAAAGACAAACTAATATTTGCATTTTAATGACATGCTTTTAGAGTGTTTTAGTTTTAATGGCATTTTACTAACTTGATGAATATAATTCTGTTTTGATATCTATAATTTTACTGTATTTTAATTGTCTACTTTTTAAAAATGTATATTAAGCTGCCTTGGGTCCCTGTTCTGGGAGAAAAACATCCGGTAAATTAAAACAAACGAGTAATAAAATTGATTGATTTTTGCATGATGCTGTCAGAACAAAACTTGGAAGTAGTGAGTTACAAGTAATACAGTTAGCTGTAATTTTCTCTTTTAGGGTGATAAGGTGTAAAGAAGTTACATTACAATAATGATGCAGCAGATGGGAGTGAAGCTACTTTACTAGTCCAATCATTAATGTTTTCTAGTTACTGTTAAAAATTACTTTCTAATGGCATTGCAGGCGTTCTTAGAGGCATTTGGACAGTAACAGAAAGTAATGGACAAGGACCAAGTAACACGTTACCTTTTAAACACTGTAAGAACTAACAGCTGCAAATTATATTTTAAATGCTACAATGGGGATATGTTAATTCTAAAAAGTAACTTTCCAGCCACTTTTGTATTGAGGCCATTGACCCGTTGATGACTTCCGACCACAGTTTACAATGATATCTGTTGGTAACAGTTATAGAAGATATTAGGAAGCAGCAGGATCCAAATCATGTTTGTATTTTGTGGGTGAAAGGCTTTGGCATGTCTTTCTTACTGAGGGAAGAACTGTGAGGGACCTTGTAACATTAGCAACATGAAGAATGGGTCAAATGAACTCCTCAGTTGCCCATTCCGTATTCGTTTCGGTGACTTTCATGGAGGTATTCTTGATTTACACAGGCTTTCTGGCATCATTTGGTTTTCCAGAAGCAGATTCTCAGGCTCCCTGCCACAGCGCCATGGCAATGCCCTGCCCTGCTTAGAAAGAGTCATCTGTTCTTCCCAGATGGGCAGAAGACATCGGAACCTGCCTGCCTGCCTGGTTGGCTTCCTTCCTTCCTTCCTTCCTTCCTTCCTTCCTTCCTTCCTTCCTTCCTTCCTTCCTTCCTTCCTTCCTTCCTTCCTTCCTTCCTTCCTTCCTTCCTTCCTTCCTTCCTTCCTTCCTTCCTTCCTTCCTTCCTTCCGAACTAAAAGCAATATTAAAAAAGGTTTGGCTTCTCATGGGTATATACAGAATTATTTAGTCCTGATGTTGCATGTCAAACAGGTGCAGCAGAATTTGAAGCAGCACCTGCAAGGACTGTTTTCTAGAGGCAACCGTGGGATGGTGAGTGACACTTATGGCTGCTACTGAACCAGAGTACAGTTGTGTTATCTACTTTTCAGTCATCTTGTAGGTCAGATGATCATAAGACAGCTACAGCTTCTTCTGCTGGAATATAGCAACCTTCATAAGCTGCCTTTAAAAGGTTTTGGCTAGGAGGGACCTTTCTGGACTGAGGTGAATGTCAATCAATCTGGTAGGAACCAATTGTTCCTTCTCTGCCTCAGATTTTGAAGAGAGCCACACCTCTTTACTCAAGAATTCTTTTTCCACTCTTTTTTCAGTCAGGAGTCAGAATTCAGTTAAGAGTTATGTGGTCAGTGAGAGCCAGTGTTCTGCCAATCATGTAGTTATGAATCTATGACTCAGTTAAGTTCTGTTCATGTAACCAGTCATTATTTTTTCTACAGTATATTTTTGATCTATCCAGAAAATTGTGAGTAAATGGAACCTTTTATCCTTTCTCCCATCAGTGTCTTTGAATGAGTTATTGAGACTGTAAGTGCCAGTTGAGGAGAACAAACAAAAAGGAATGGTCTACTGTGGGGAGACATGAAGCTAATTCTGCTCTGTACCTGACTTTTTTACACTTGTAGTTAAGCCACAAAATTTCAAATTCAGCCAATTTCTTTTACCTATTCTCCCACTAGCCTTGTTTCCCAAAGTTATGGAGATAATAAATAGTTCCTCCCATGCTTGCAAAATGTCCCTCCCTTGCTTGTTGTGCAGAATACTTCAGATAATGCTGCATGTTCTGCTGCTTGAAATGTAGAGTTTGAGTAGAAGAACTTTGCCCTCCAATGCAAGCAGATCAGTGGCTTTTATTCAGTGAAGACTTGTGCCTGTTTTCCTTGTAATGGTCCTCTCTCCCTGTAACATCATACCCTTCATTCTTTGTGTCAAGGGTCTGTTTCCCTTTTATAGCAGGAGGGATGTGTAGGAGGTGACAGCTGATATATAATACTTCTTTAAAAAAAAAAAAGACTATGATTTGGCTTGCAGAGTAAGTTCAAGAGTTTTCTTGCCTGATGTAATATTTGGCAATCCATATGTTTGTATGGGTCATAATCAGGTAATAAAAGACATAATTTATATACAATTGTATGACTCCAAAGCAGTTATTCATTGTCTGCAGATAATTAGATGGCACATGTAATCTATTTAATTCACATTTATGTACATTGGGGGCAAATATTTCTAAAGCAGGTATGAAACATGAAATTTAGAAATTTAGTTTTATCACTAAAAACCTACTTCTCTTCCAATAATATGTTGTAAGAGCCAGGTGGCCCACTTCCAGCACATATGAGGAGCAAGCTGTGGCATTAAAAAAAATTAGCACATGAATTGAGTTCTTCGGCAAACGTGCTCCTTAGGTTTGTTTAAAAGTGCCCACTTTCTCTGACAAAGGGTGATTACTGTAGATGTGATATGAGCAGACGTTTGATTGATTCTGTAGTTCATGTGGATGGTAAGGAGAATGTCGTTTTCCTTGACAAAAATATAGATATTTTGGGATGGGACGAAAATTGGAAACATGGTGACAAAAAGCCTGAGCGACTAAGTCTTCCACTTCATGATTCATGTGAAGGCATCCATTGTTTCTGGCCAGCTGTGCTAATTTAACATCCTTTATACCTGAAAGCCAAATGATTAAAAAAAAAAAACACTAATCCAGTCATTCAGTGTTGCTAAACTGTTTCTTGAGCTGGCTAGACAGCTCAGTGGTTTAGGTATCTAGCTGCAGAGCCAAAGGTTGAGAGTTCAATTCCCCACTGTGCCTTCTGTGAGTAGAGCCAGCCTGTGGAAGTCTTAGGCAAACTGCACAGTCCCAGGAAGCCCCCAGAAGAAGGAAATGGTAAACCTGTATATTCTCTACCTAGAAAACCCTGAAAAGGGTTGTTGTAAGTCAAAATTGACTTGATGGCACACGATAATGATACTGTTTCTTATTTAGAAATAACTTCCAGCAGGATTCTGCTTCTCTGGAATCAGATGTGAACTCTGAAATTAAAACCTGGGCTACATTAGAGAAATAGGATTTCTTTTGCCTGTGCCTTTTTATTCTCCTATGTCTTTTTCATCCCTGCTTCAGTTTGTCTAATGTTATGGTTTTACTGTTGAAATTAAGGAAGGGGGTTGGAAATAAATGTAGTCTAAATATTTCAGGAAAGGGGAGTTGGTCATGCCTGCCCTGCTTTCCTCTTTTATTTTGTGCAACTAAAACTTCTGGTATATCTATTGGTTGACCTCACCATTTAGGTGAGATTTAAGGACAGCAAGTTGTCAGTTACTCTGCTGTGGCAAAAGTGCTATTCAGATTCTCAGGGCCCCAAATGCCCTGTGTTATGCCATAGGCATTGGCTCTTGCAGAACCCAATTTAGATCTTTTAACAGCATCTTATTTCTCTGTATTTAAATATCCGGTCTAATAGCATGTAGCCCAGGTGAAGGTTCCTCTTGGTTGCCTGCCCATATTTTCCATCCTGCTGAGATGAAAGCCATTTTGAAGAGCATCCTCCAGTAAACTCTCAAATGAAAACTACAGAGCATCTTGCTTTGTGAGCCACTGCAGACTTTTAACCATCCTTAGAAAAGCTCATAAACAGAAATATGACTTTTAAGAGGTGGCCTGTGGTGAGACAGAGGTTAATGGCTCTGCTTTACTATAAAACTCTGACTCAGAGGAGCATACTGTGCTGGGGACAGAAAAGCAAAGGCATTCCAAACTATCTGGATTGCTCAAAAGCTAATGATAAGTGGACGGTTCACCCCAGTGCTAGCACCAAGCCCAAGTTCTCTTGCGTAACCAGCACAAGAAAATGCTTGTTATCTCCTATAATAATCTGAGGCTGGAATCAATCTTGCCTTAGAAGTGTTCTGGCAAGGCTGTGAATGGAAAGAAAACAACACTTTTTTCACTGGTTTGTTCTCCTTTCACCCGGAATTTCCACAAAAGCCTTGATGTAAACTGAGGTTTAACTGCAAAGAGCCACTCCTTTTACCTGAATTTTGTCTCAGAACCAGCCTTGAATCCTTGTGTCTTGACTTCTGTGTCAAACATTGAACTTCCAAGTTCATTTAGCTGTGGGTATCTCATCCCCTTTTCTTTCTCATAGATGTTTAGACAGCCTCCATCAACAGCCACGTTATGCCTCAAGTGTGTTGCCTGTATCTATGTTTAGGATTGCCAGAGCAAACAGTATGACTTGTGAATGGCAAGCACTTGGACTCACACGCCAGAGCAAACCTGATTCATTCTGCAACTCTAAGCAGTACTTGTCCCCTGGGTGGCCGAGAGAACAAGATTGTTTCAGGGAAGAATGAGAGGAAGCCACAGTTACAGCCCTGAGGGCATGTTTAGACAATAGACTAAGGTAGGATTAGCAATAGGGATGCTTGACAGGCTGTGTTCTGTGACTTCCAGTTTGCATTGACTTCATCAGTTCCTCCCAGACTAACATATGGATCAGACTACAATTATTCTTTCAGTTTCACAGTTCTCCTAAATATGTGAAGTAGTTGTTGGTTCAAGATGTACAACAATGTTTTAAAACAAAACAAAGAAACGTATATTTCGGGACATGTTAAAAATGAGTACATTTGACTAAAATACATCTATAAATGTGTATTTCATGAGAGTCCACTCACAATACTGTACTAGTTTAAATATGTAATTTTAAAAATGCACATGCAGAAAGAGGATGGAGTGGGTTTTCAATAAATTCAAACAAATTTAACATGTAAATAGATTAATTTTGCCATCCATAGCTGGTGGCGTAATATTTCAGAATATTTCAATGTGGCCGTGTCTGCAGAGTTGTTTTTCCCACTGAATTTTATCTAAGGATCTCCAAGTCCTCTGCCTAAATGAGGCTGAAGGAAACACACGGCAATGGAATCCTTTATTCTTTCTCTTACCAGTGTCTCTGGGTGAGTTATTGAGATTGTAAGTGCCAGTTGAGGAGAACAAACACAAGTGGGGAGACTTCAAGCTAATTCTGCTCTATACCTAAAATTTTTAGGCTGGTAGTTAGAGGTATTTAAGCCACAAAGTTTCACACTCTGCCAGTATCTTTTACCTGTTCTCCCACTAGCCTTATTTCCAAAGTTATGGACAAAAGAGGTAGTTGCTTGTTAACTGTCCCCCTCTTGCTCTCAAGTCCTCTGCCTAAATGAGGCTGAAGCAAACACAAGATAATATGAATTGTCTTCTCAGTGGCCACTTTTGCTGGGAAATTTAAGATTAATTCTGTGGTTTTTAAATAGTTTTCCTTGAAATGTGCTTGTTTTCCTTGCCTGTTCCCACTCTTTCTTTCTTTTATCTGTTAAACTACAAATCTAAAGGGAGGGTCTTGGTGGTTTTTAAAATCTCTATACAGAGTTTAGTACATTTTTGGACCTTTATTGGCAGCGGTAGTGATGCCAGTGGTAATGATAATGACAACAACAACAATTGCTAGTTCTGAGAATTGCTTACAAACCATATCCCAAATTACTGGAATAACAGGAAGCAGAAGGGGTTTTCAACTGGGATAATGTTTGGTGTCTAGATATCAAAAGTGAGGAGTCAAATAATTAAGGCCTACAGATTTTTTTTGAAAAATAAGCCCATGTAAAGGCAATTCACAATTTCTTGAGGAAGCCAAACTCTTCTCCCTTTCTTCTCATGTCAACCAGAAATCTAACATTGCATACTTCTAGGATAGCTAAATAAGTTGCCACCTGATCATTGCTGCCTGGGCAAATATAAGGCAGTTGCCAAACATCGGCTTATTCGTTGAGGACCAGTCAACCTGGCAGGGAAATTTGCTGTCAATTATTTTTCTTCAGCTGCTGCTGCCGCTTTCATGGTTTCTCATGAGATTTTGTGAGAAACTTGAGTTTCACCGCCCTGTCTTCAATATGCATTGCAACCCAAGCAGAGAGTACTTTTGCATACAGGAGCACAAGAGAGCTAGGCTCTCATATACACCTCCTGCAGTTCTCCCCATGCCGTAACATGCCCCTCACATCTACTACAGAAGTCTGAAAAAGCTCTGGAGCAGTTTTGCAGCACTACAAAGGGCTTCAGGGGAAGGTCTAGAAACCCCAGGTCTTCTTTGAGGAGTAGGACTTAGCATAGTGGATTTAGGCCTGTTTTGTTCATTCTGTACTGATTTTTATCAACTTGCCATGTTGGCTGACGTGGATCTCTTGTATGGGAATAAAAACCAGAGTATAAGCCTTTTCACCAAAATAAGTAAATAAATAAATTTCCCATATCCTTCTTGAGATTTCGTAGCAATTAAAATGTGGTCACCAGTTCTTGCCTGGAAGTCAGAAGTAACAATACTTTCATTGTTGTCTCTGGATATTTGGATGGGGAACTTTAAAAGATTTTAGAAGTTGTGCATAAGTGAGAAAGAGAGGGAGGGAGAGAGAGACTTGGAATGAGAAGATTCGCTCCACGTTCTTCTGGAACAGGCAACAGGCAGCTGGGAGTTAACGCAGTACAGAACTTGGAGTGTGCAATGCTGAGCTTTAAATAAGAAACACAACCCTTCAGTCACTGTTACTTTGCAGATTGCTCTCTCTTCGTGGCAGTTACGTGTCAGAGCCAGTGATGCAGGCAGCAGACTTGGAGTACAACACTTGGATTTTGCAAGAAAAGCTAAGAATGTCTCTCTCTCTCTCTCTTTTTGGCTTCGTAAAAGTTGTTTGCTTTTCAAGCTTGTGGAAAGTCATGGCCTGACCCAAACAGAGGTTTTCCAGTGCCGCTGTCTGTTACTAGAACTGGAAGATCTGACAGCCACACTACACAGTACATAGTGCATCATTTTAAAATGTGATGGGAGCCTTCTGCTTCTCTTTCTTAATGGAACAGGGGTGGCCGGTGAGTAGGGGAGAAATCTAAAAAAAAAAGCTGCAGCATAGGGATTAACTCTTTCTCTTTTGACTTTTTTCAGCTGTAAATGCCCCTGAAATTGTGAAAAGTAGCAAATGGCCCTTTATAGGCTATTTGCTAATAGCAGGTCCGGATTGTATCTTTAGATTCTCTGCTTAATGTACATAATACTTTGGCTCTGAATTGACTGATTAAAGATCAGTCCTAAGATGCAGTAACAGAAGATCCTATTTTACTTCCCTGTCATGGACAAAATGGAAGTTATTGATATTTATAACAAGCCTGGTAGTTACAGGGAGATATCACTGGTAGCAATGCACATGGGGAAAATGTTCTTATTCCGTTTGTTTTGGCTTTGGGTGTGTGTGTTCCTCTTTCATATTTTTTTGTGTACTGATCTTTATGTTTTACATAAAAGGGAAAACCTTGTTCTAGTTCCTTCATCCCAAATTTCCCATCTGTGTTTCCTGGACCTAGTCCTATAGAATCCTTAAAACTGCTAGTAGAGAGGCATGGCAATAGAGAATTAATCTACTCCAAAAGCAAGCAACAGTACATGAGAAGGAAAAATATTTTTAAACACTCTCCACCAAAATATACACCTTCAACAGAGTAATTACACAGGGAATTAATCAAATAATATTTTTTTAAAAAATTAATCAGAGAAAATATCCCACACACGGGGGGGAAATAGGAAAATTAAAAAAATACTTGCAGTTCCATCTCCTTTCTCCCTAAAACCAATATAACTAAGCAGGTGATTAAAGAGAAAAATATAATCAAAGTCCTCCAACCAAAATGACTTGGATATGGGGAGATGTTTTCCACCACCACCACATGCCACTTCATGTCTTTTTTTCTTTGACTCAGTAGATAGGTGAACCAGGGCCAAAGAAAGGCCCCAAAGAGGGAGAATCTCAAAAGAAATTGGAGTGGGGATCCAAACAATAATCTCAGGGAGGAGCAGTGGCAGTAGCAAATGCAGAAAAATCCCCTTAAAATTATGGGGGAAAAGGCAAAATGGAAAGGATCCAAGATGGAGACAGGTGAACAGGAACTCAGCCTACAGTAATCCCACCTACAAGGACAAAGATTGAAGCAAATGAAACACTTCACTGAGCTCCAGGCCCTTCCACAGATTCAAAAAAACCTTTCTGCTGCCTCTGCTCATTCTGATTGGCTGTTAGCTGCCCTTGTTGGTCACATCACCATGTCTTTCAATAGCCATCACAATGCTATTGGGTTAAACATTTATTAGGTAATTTGGCATACAAAAGTATTGGAGAATTTGGTTAATTCTTTTTATAGTTAGCAGAACATGGAGTACAAAAACAACAACTGCAAAGGGAGAGAGAACAGCTTTAATTCTTAGTAGCCCACCCCTTTTCACAGTGACTAGCACTTTATATGTTAAAAATCACTCTGTAAGCATTTTAAGTGAGAAGAAAGGTATCTTTACTTACGTTTGCGATCAATAGTTGCAATCACAAGAATGAAAGGAAACAAGGAGTTAGAGTCTCTGCAATGTGGGAGAGACATCTTTATGCTACATGGTCGGAGATCAGCAAAGGTGATAGAGACTAACAGTCAAAGGAAGAGAAACAAACAAAAAGGAAGAGGGAAGGGGCAAGCCTGAGGCCAATAGGTTAGTGGGAAAAGAGAATCCCTTTGGGTTCTAAAAGCCTCCTTCCTGGTGATACCCAGTATTAGAAAGCATGCAGGATTGTTATTGTTCCAACAAAAAAGTGAAAGGAAGGTTTGATGTACAAAGGGTAAAAAAAAAAAGTTATATAAAAGTAAAACATGAAAAGGAAACAAGTGACACTTTTGTGTTTTTTCCCTTTGGTTAAAACACAAAAATCCCATTCCGTAACCATTGGTAAGCCTGGGAAAACCAAATACTTCATCTTGTTTGCCAGTTTTGTTTACTTGTGTAGCTGACGAGATTGTTAATTTCAGGGAAGTTTTCATCAAATGTAGAAACTACCTTCTTCCCATTCCTCTTATACAGATATTTAGATTGATACCACTTTACAAATTACTGTAAAACCGATCCCTTTATAACTCTAGTAATGCAATCTCCGGATCATTTTTTTCCAATCAATCTTAAAATCTATGGAGCATATGGTATTCATAATTGTAACACATCTGGCTTGAGCATGCTTTTCATTTTCTTGGACTAAATATATTGCTTCCCCAGACTTCATGTAGAAATATAGATTTAATTTAAAAAAAGTTAAGAACAAAAAAATATGTTTATTGCATCAGTTTCTGGTTAGAAGTGCAGGGTTTCAGTTACAGTCATGTGATTTTTCGCCCGGATACAAATGCAAGCTGGATGTTTTTTGGAGGTGTTTGTTAGTAACGTGGTACCTCTGCTAAGTTTGGTGGAGAAGTATTTTGTGGTTTAGGGAACCCTAGAGGAAACTTGGGTACAGACATGTTAACCAGAGCTTCGGATGTTGTTGCTGTTTTTAAGTAATGCTTTAAGAATTACTTAAAAACAGCAACAACATCCAAAGCAATACTTTAAAATAATACTTAAGTAAGCAAAAATTATCTTTTCACAGCAACTTGTCACCTATATAGCATTGTATCTTTTAATGACTTTTTGATTTTTTTTAAAAAATGGCAAGTAATAAATAAATAGCCAAAGCATGTCCCAAACCCCCACAAAATGACCTCCCCATCCATGTTTTAGTAGTAATAAGCAAGCGTTACTTATAAAAAATAATGATACTATCAGTTGGCATGTTACTTTTATGAAGCAAATATGTTACTATTTTGTTACCCTTAAAGCAGTTCATTACAAGTTACATTGTTTCTTGAAGCACATTACTTTCAAGCTCTGATGTTAACTAGGAACATTGCAATAATCATTCAGAATTAAATCCATATCATATACAACTTCATTTACATACAGATGCAGGGGCTGTAAACAAATGATAATTTTAGCAGAACTGTAAGTGTGAGCAAGATTTCATTTCCTTTTATGTCCACTTGCATTTTGTTGTTCACAATCTTATATAAAAACAATGAGACATTTGTTTACTGAAAACAGAAGTAGGATAAACATATATACCATCACCCCTCAAAGGTTCCTTTTTTCTTAATTCCCTTGAGGGGGAAAGTGTTTTTCTCTAGCCTGAGACACTTGCTCCAAGCCCCAAATATTTGCAAATGAGCTCTAATCATTGCACAAAATGCTTAAATCTGGATTGGTATACACAGGGGACAGTTTCACTTAAAGAGAGATAAGGACAAAGACTTGCTCTTTTAGACTTTGGGTAAACAGTCTAGTGCAGCAGTAAATAAACTTCCATGGCAGTAAGATTCTGTTTTAAGCGGTTCTGCTCTGTGTTGGCATTGCCTGTTCTTATTGGCTGTTGTTTAGCTACCGTAGAGCTTTAATCACCTTAGGTTTCCACTGAGTTTCTATCGTCTTATTGTGTTATGTTTAGTATTACAAAGGCTTATGCCTAGCTTTAAACATACTGTCATTTCTCCAGAGTCCTCCAGATTGAATTGCATAAAAAGCCTAAAGAATATATAGTAAGATGTAAAGTTTTTTGCAGGGTTCCATCTGTGCCAGTGATATGAACTGATACGGTTTTATGGTGGCTTTTTCCATTTTCATTTGTGGGAGCACAAGAGTGTCTGTCTGTCTGTCTCTCTATAAAGCTTGTATATTGCCCAGTTAGTGCACAGGCACTCCTCCGGGCTGTACTGACATATTGCTTATAGTTGGGGGGGGGGGGTAGATTATGTCTCCTCTTTTGCCATTGGTCATTCATTGCATACCATCAAGTCAATTCTGACTTATGGCAACTCTTTCCAGGGTTTTCTAGGGACACAGCACTCAGAAGTAGTTTACCATTTCATTCTTATGGGCATACCTTGGGATTGTGAAGCTTGCCCAAGGCTGCACAGGCTGGCCTAGAAGTTGTATATTATTATTTACCTGTTAAAAGAATGGCAGTCCTATTAAAAAGCTACTGCAATTTGTAGAATATCAAGATCTGTATAAAACCAACTTTAGACCCATCAAATTCTAAAGATATGAATATTAGCATAAACATTCCCAGGAACAAACAAACAAAAGTGGAGATATAACCTATTCCAGCCGTGAGCAAGCAGTGGTCAAGCCTATATAAATAGATAAAGAAACCAGCTGGCAGCAGACAGCATACCCTGCTGGGTGTGAACAGATCTCACTTTGCAGGGAGATCAATAGAGTGGATGCTAATATTGAGAAGGCTTTCTGTTTTTTCCCCCATCCCAGTGCAGTATTTCAGCCTGCCAGGAAGTAAAAAGGAATGTGAAAGATTTTACTTGAATAAGAATAGAACAGACAATATCAGGTGCTGTTCTAATGAAATGTTCTCAAACAGCCCTCAACCTTACAAAGAAGCCGTGGTTGGTTTCTACCAGCTCTCATTGGGGTTGTCTTTTCAGGGCATGCCTTAGCCACAGTCCCCCACTCTCTCATTTGCAGATCAGAGCAGGGCTCTTGGACATCTGCAAATCAACAGCAGGTAGGAAGGACACATTGGGCTTGTGTAGAGAGTTGCGGCGTTTGACAGCTGGGAATGTAGAGAGTTGTGGCGTTTGACAGCTGGGAGCACAAGAGTCTGAACAGGGGGAGGGCTTCTGGCAGAGGGGAAGTGGCAGCAAGGGGTCTTTTTGGAAGATTTATTTTCAGAACAGAAAGATGCAAGGGGCAGATGTTGATGGATGCTCTCAGCAGCTGCTTCTCCTAGGCAGGATGGAGAATGCAAAGAGGAGGAGGCCCCCTGCCTCGCCCCCCCCCCCCCCCATTGTGCTCATAGTCTGGTGGAGCCTTATTCATATAGCTACACAGAATAGCCCTCAATCCCTTGATGTAAACACCAGGTCTCCATATGCCAAGAGTCCCAGATATTTCCTCAGTTTAGAGGGAGGGGGAAAGCCTACTCAAAAGATTGCATGAGCTACGCTGTGTATTTTCCCAGTGTGCAATCAGATGTGAAAGTACCCTCCTCACAATAATAAATTGTGTTTTAGCTGTGCAGAGGTTTGCACATAACTTCTCTGACAGTGAAACGACACATAATAAGGGAAATGCCGTTCCTAATTCGTTTCTCCCAATAACACCATTGTTGGTGGCTCTGTTGTTGATTCTGATATAGCAGAATCAAAGGACAGGATGGAGTGCTTGATTCTACCAATTGATCCCACGTCCTGCAAACCTTCACCAGATTGCTGTTTAAAACTGCTGTTTCCAAAATTGGGAAATAAACTCAGCTGGAGAGCACTTGCAAGGGACAGCTGATAAGCACGGTCATGGAAATAATTAAGTCTCCTCCCCATCCTCCCATTCTTTTTATATCTATCCCTTGAACACTCCTCACCTCTGCATTTCAGTTATTTCAGCAAAAACAGACTTGGAAATGTGCTCTGTTCAACATAAGGACCATTGGATGCTCTTTATAGGCAATAATTTTGGGGTTATCAGCCCAAATAGCTGATGACCCCTACCTATAGCAGCAGCTTGGGCTCCAATTCTAATTTGGTTTATGACTGCAGGACACTTTTAGGCTTCTATAAAAATGATGGCTTTTGGAGCAGCTTTGCTCCTCCTGATCAGTGGTTCTCATCTAGTGGTACATGTATCACAGGTGGGATGTAAACATAGTCTAGGTAGAACAAGCTAGTTTCATAACCAATTTACCCCCATGCAGCCGCCTTCTCGTCTTGCAAGTGTGTGCCATTTACTCCTGATCCTGCTTACTACATACTCTCCACCTTTGATCTCTAAACATGCTAGTAGTAACTGTGGACACTTAGTATTTTCTCCTAAACCTCTGTTTCCCCTCACCATCAATGTACAATTACAACGATAAAGGGCATCTACACATACAAACGTCCTCCTTTGAAAAATCAGACTTCTTGTTGCTTTCCATCATGGTGTTTGTTGACATATAGGATTTTAAAGGTGGAATCAAGGCTCAGGCATTTTGGACTTCACCTCCCAGAATCCCCAGGCACCAGGGCCAGTAGTCAGGGGTTCTGCAAGTTGAAGTCCAAAATATCTTGGGAACCCACAGCTGAGAACCCCTATTCACTATACAGTAGTAAGGCAGTTTGCGGATTATTACAGACGGTTTCCTTCCTGCTCCTAAAACCTGGGGGAGGGGGAGTTATACATTGAAAGCGGGTGGCATAAGGACTCAAACTCTGAGAAGTGCTTCTGGAAGAGCTAGTTACAAGACTTATTGCATTATTCCATCAGCAAGTAAGCAATGATTTTAAAAGCTTTTCTGAAGGTTGATGGATGGTGTTGTCTGCAAGCTAGGTTTGTATATTAGATTGGCGGTTGTTCTTGCAACTTTATTCTTATTACCATTGTTTACTCTTGAACAAAACAACCCCACCACTGTTTGGATTTTCATCTTTTTTAGGGGGAGTTGCATTGTAGTGTATTGCAATCCAAAGTTTTATACTTTTACATTAAGATGTGATTTTGAGTTTGCTGAGTAGGAGACTTACATTGTTTGGAGGGCTTACAGTTTCTAATTTCCCAGTTTCAGTGCATCAAATGGCCGCACAGATGAAACTTACACTGCATCCCCTGACAAGACCCATCCCTTTGTATGTCTCATCACTCCTGCATCACACCTTGGAACACCATTCAGATGAGGACTGAAGATCTGTCCTCCCCTCCTCCCTCCAGTTTCTCTTCCCTCCTTCCCCACACCGCTTACTTTCAACATAACATAAGAAGAGCTCTGCTGGATCAGGCCAAAGGCCCATCTAGTCCAGCTTCCTGTATTTCACAGTGGCCCCACCAGATGCCTCAAATGATGAAAGCAAAATATTCCTGGAAATTTGTGTATTTTGCATCTGCTTCTGCACAGTTTTTGAACATTTTTGTTGGCCTTTAAAGATATCACCTCAGTAAGAAGGTTTGAATTTGTACTAAGAGTATATCACTTCAAGTGCTCAAATATGATGATCTATCAGTCTATCAATTCTTGTTGAGCAACAAGACTGATTTTCCCTTTTACTGCAGCTGTTGTATTAGATCTTTTCCAAGTTTGAAGGCTGTACCAGCTTTACTTGCAGAGAAGAATTGTCTTTCTGTAGTAGTAATTACCTGGGAAGCCAATACTGTACATACGTAGTCCCTTTGTTCCCTCCACTATGTGTGTTTGTCTTGCAGCCTAGAAGAAGGTGTCAAATAAACAAGCAGATTAACTAACAATGTGGGCTGCCACCAAAACATAAAATACAAATGTGATGAGAAGGTAGAGGATGAATACAGAGAAAGTTAATGAGATAAGCAGCTGTGACAGCAAATAAAGGCAGAAGTGGAGCCACAAACCCAAATCACACATTCTGTAGAATCTTATCATTACGGATTGCATACTTCTTATTCAGGGCTGCTTGTGATCTTGACAGATACCCCACCCCCAACAAGCCGTTCCTGTACCAGAAATAATAAAAGAAAGATAAGTATGTCAGGTAGAGGGCTAGCCTTGATGTACCAGTTCTTTTAATGTACCACTTTTCTGTGCTCAAGATGTTTGGTTTGGTTTTGTTAAAATGAGAGGATTTTCAAGCATTCAGTTTTCCTACTTGCAGGTAGAAGTAGTACTCTACTAGTACTCTAGTAGCTAGAATGACACCATGTGTTCTTCTGGTGATCATATTGTTTGGTCCTGAGGAAAAAAAGGTCAACCAGTTTCTGGCCATCCTTCACCAACCTGGTGCCCTACCAGTGTTTTAGATCATCCTCCCTGAGCACTGACTACTGGCACTGCATAGAGTGCTTGTGCAAAGCAGATAGAGGACACTAGTTAAGGAATGCTAGTGTGCGCTCAGAGGAAGCCCTATACTAGCATTTCATAATAATCTATGAACACACTTCATATTATTGGCTTGACTTGGTAAATCCTAAAGGATTTGTGTCCAAGCTATTTGAGTGACCATATTAATATTCATTTAATATTGTAAGCTGCCTTGTGTTTTCTTGAGGAGAAATGAGGGTTATAGATATTTTGAATGAATGAATGAATGAACGAATGAATGAAATTTCCCCATAAGAGCCTGCCCGAGGCCAAGGACATTTCACATTGTGAGCCCCCCCCCCCCCCCCCAGTTTGGGAAGAGGTGTAAAAACTATTTTAATCTAAAGAATGGCATGTAGAAACATTTGTCATGCACCACTGGCGGAGGTGAGGCTCCCTATGAGATGAACCCTGGGCCAAATGGCCCTGCCCACCCACCCCATAGGACCTGCAGGCACACTTGGTGAGGTCTCAAGAGTGGGCCTTCTCATGGTGGTTGTCTGGTTGTGAAGCTTCCTTCCAGAGGAGACCAGGCTCTCCCTTTGCTGCAGGCACAGATCTTCTTTTTAGACAGCCTATTAATAAGTAGGTTCCTACTAAGGAAACCCTGAAAAGGGTTGCCATAAGTCAGAATTGACTTGATGGCACATAATTATTATTATTACCAAGGAGGGGGTTGGGGTATATTAAAAAATCTTTTAAGCATGGTTTTAAATTGTTTTAGAGGGGTTTTAACCAGTACATCTTCATGAGTAACATGTTTAACTACTTTCATATTGTAATTTATTGTATTTTTAATTGTTTTAATACTTAGGTGTTGCAGTTCTTTGTAAACCACCTTGTGTCTTTCTGCTAAAAGAAAAGTGGGGCATAAAATGAGCAATTAAACAAATAAAATAGTGAAGTAACCCCTTATTATCCAAGGCAGTGATGGGCAACTTATGACCTGCAAGCCAGACGCTGTATTCTTCTTTCTCTCCATCTCTCCCCCGCCCCCAAGGATGAACACTTTTGGGGCTGCATATGTACAGGAAGGTCTTGGCTATTGTTTGCCTGTAACATCTGCAATATTTTGCTGGAGCCAATTTAGTTCTTGGGTTGAAATGGGCTCCCTACCATTGGAATCTTTATTACAAAGGTCAAATAAGACAAATGCTTGACATAGAAAACAAAGCATAGGAAACTGCATGAATATTATGTGCAGGTGAGCATAGGAGACAAACATCAGCACACCTAAACATCTCTTTAATCTAAATACGCATGCAGAAAGCCCACTGATATGCCATTTCTCCTCCCCCTCCACCCTTTCTCTTTGTAGGGCAACAGGAGAGTACCCCTGAGAGCATTCTAGATAACCAAAGGACAACGGGGGAATTGAAAGAAGACTTTTTCCTCCCTCCATGAGGAGAAAAGTCCTTTCTTTGGCAAACTCTTGAACACAAAATCTTCTCTCCATGGATAAAGGACACATGTTACCTCAAGACTTCTGGGAGTTGCTTCACTGCCTCAGGATGAAGACCAAGTATGCTATCTTCCTGGTCTTTGTGGTAGCCCTTGTCATAATTGAAAAGGAGAACAACATCATATCAAGGTAGGGGGAAAGAAGAACTATGGTGGAAGAAAAGCTTTCTCTGGATCCTAGTGTAGCCTTGATCATCATCATAATAATGTGTCATCAAGTCCTTTCCAACTTATGGCAACCCTTTCCCTGGTTTTCTAAGTATACTCAGATGTAGTTTACCATTTTCTTCTGGGAGTACTCTGGGACTGTGCAGCTTGCCCAAGGCCACACAGGCTGGCTCTCCCCTGCCCCCAGAGGCAAAGTGTGGAATCACAGCCAGGTGCCCAACTCACTGAACTGTCCTTCCACTGTATCTTACCAGCCTTTCAGGGCTCAACGTTGCTGCCAGCCTTTTGGGACAAGGTAAATATCTGCTGTTCCCAGTCTGAATTAAGATGTCTTTTCATACAGGAATGCAGCCAGATTCCTATAGGTCAGCGATGGTGAACCTATGGCATGCGTGCCGCAGCTGGCATACAGAGCCCTTTCTGCAGGCACGCGAGTCATAAGTCACCGGATCGCTACTCCCCCCCACGCAGCCAAACCAGAGAAGGCAGCTGCAGCCGCGATGCTGACGCTTCGGCAGGTGGATCCGGAGCAGCTGGCGCTGGCAGCGGATCCAGAGTGGGGTCTCAAGGCACCTCTGTACCCGGGATTCCCCCTTCTGCCACCACTTCTGGTTCCGCCACCGCCACGGCATGCCGCGCACTGGGGTTTTTTTTTTTCTCCTCCCAGTTTGGGCACGCAAGCCCAAAAAGGTTCGCTGCCACTGCTCTAGGTTTTTAAAAAACACCTTCACCTCAACAAACACACAGCAATAAGTTACTTGAGCTAAATCAGCCAAATACAGAGTTAATTCTTTTTTTAGAAAAGAATATCTTAGAAAGCAGAGGAGTTTCAGGAAATCCTGCCTTTCCCCTCCTTGCTCAACAAGCTGCATTTTTCTACCCAGCTCCAAACTGTACAGGAGCTCTGTAATTCTTTGGTCACCTTCCCTTCTATTCATAGCCATTTCAGAAAATGGATGTAACACTTTCTGTTTGAAGAAGAGAGTCATCATGATATTATAGTGGCAGAGACAGAGGGGTTGGGGGATCGCTTGGGGTCCCCCTTCCCTCCTTTGGCCCTCTAAAATGTGTAAAATATATGATGTGGCCCTCACACCGAAAAGTTTGGAGACCCCTGATCTAGCCCATTCTTGTTAACTCTGACTGGCAGTTCCTCTCTGTGTATTCAGGCAGGATACCTTTCTAGCCCTCGCTACAGATCCCTCGTATTCTGTGATGGTCTCTCATCCAAGACCTAACTAGGTCTAACCCTGCTTAGCTTCTAAAAGAAGACTAGATTCATATGTTTTGAGTGATACAGAAGTATAGACCTGGGTGGCATTGGATTTTAGACTGTATTCTGGCAGAACATTGGGGTTATTTTGAAAATCAGGGGGTCCATTTTAAAGATCAGAATTAGCAAGCACTCATTCATTTAGGAAAAAAGATCAAGTGCTGCTGTCTTCCCCTGAAATGTGGAAATGCAGGAAAACTTAGTTTATGTTCCTGGCAGAATTTAGAAATGTTATATTTTGAGCTTACAACTCTTGGGACCCTTCAGCCAGGAGTGACTGTGTGCCATCCTGGCTGAGGGATTCTGGGAGTTGCGGCCTCAGAAGCTATTATTCTGTGCCATGTTTTTGGTTCTTAGCATGAGCCAACAGCAAGGCCCAGCATGCATGGGGGCTGTGTCATCTACAGCTTGAGTGTGTTCCCTAAAATATACTCTTGAGTTCCTTTGTAACCCATACATTTCTATGGCAGTGGGTTGACAGGCAACTCAGTGGGGAACACCTCATTAGGGAATAGGTGAAAAACACTGAGTTGCTTCTTTGTGAAGAACAGCCACTGATTTCTAAGACTTGAAGTAATCTCAGAACTGCAGATACAGTCTCTCTCTTATTAGTCTTGATGATTTTGTTCTCTTCCTCTATAGGGTGTCAGACAAACTAAAGCAGTCTCCGCAGTCCTCGATGGAAGCTAATAGCACAGACTCTGGCTTAGTGCTGACAGAAAATGGTTCCCTCTTATCCTTCAATGAGCTGGATTTGGCTTTTTCCCAGCTCAAAAGCCGTCTTCAGAATGTCACTTCGCAGCTTGGAGAGACAAGAGGACCTTTGCCAAGACCCGTTAAAGGGGCCCGGAAACATGTTCTCTTAATGGCTACGACTCGCACTGGTTCTTCCTTCGTAGGGGAGTTCTTCAACCAACATGGCAGTATCTTCTACCTCTTTGAGCCACTGTGGCACATTGAAAGGACTGTCTCCTTTGAGCCTGGTGGTGCTAATGCTGTGGGGTCAGCCCTTGTCTACAGGGATGTTTTGAAGCAACTTTTCCTCTGCGACCTATATATTTTGGAGAACTTCATAATTCCATTCCCTGAGGATCACCTGACTCCCTTTATGTTCCGCCGTGGTTCAAGCCGCTCTCTGTGTGAAGAGCCTGTCTGCACCCCTTTTGTCAAGAAAGTATTTGAGAAGTACCACTGCAAGAATCGCCGCTGTGGCCCCCTAAATGTGACTCTGGCTGCAGAGGCCTGCCTGCACAAGGAACACATGGCACTTAAGGCAGTGCGGATTCGGCAGCTGGAGTTCTTGCGCCCTCTTGTTGAAGACCCTCGCCTGGACATGAGGATCATTCAGTTAGTACGGGACCCTCGGGCAGTGCTGGCTTCTCGCATGGTTGCTTTCTCAGGTAAGTATGAAACCTGGAAGAAATGGGCTTCTGAAGGTGCAGCGACCCTCAATGAGGAAGAGGTACAGAGGCTGCGAGGAAACTGTGAGAACATCCGGCTCTCAGCTGAACTTGGTCTGAAGCAGCCAGCGTGGTTGCGGGGTCGCTACATGTTGGTCCGGTATGAGGACATTGCCAGGTCACCTCTCCAAAAGGCCAAGGAGATGTACAGATTCACTGGCATCACCATCACCCCACAGGTTGAAGACTGGATCCGGAAGAACACTCAGGCACCTCAGGATAACAATGGTATCTACTCCACTCAGAAAAACTCTTCTGAACAGTTTGAGAAATGGCGGTTCAGCATCCCCTTCAAACTTGCCCAGGTGGTGCAGGATGTCTGCAGTCCCGCCATGAACCTGTTTGGCTACAAGCTGGCCAGCAATGCTGAGACTCTTACAAACAGATCCTTTAGCTTGCTAGAAGAGAGGAGGACCTTCTGGGTCACGTAAAGGTGGACTGTGTTGGTGGGTTTTTTTTTTATTGTAGCATTCTGTGGAACTGAAAAAAAGACAGAACACCAGAAATTGCTGGAGAAGGAACACATAGCAGAATAAGTTGATGGAGAAGCTAACCATGGCTAGCTTGCCTCACACGTCTGCTCTTTCTGTGCTCTTGGTTTACACAAGGTGCGTTCTGCGTTGCTGACACATTTGAGGCTTCTTGATGGATTATAAGGTGGCCCAATGTTGACATGAAGAAGACTTCAGAAGTTGGCACAGTGTAGAGTGTGAATACTGGGTTCTAATTTCTCTACCTCATGTCAACATCCTCCTTGCTGGAGGCACAGTCCATTCATCAAAAAAATGTCCAAAGAGAAAGAATAGTATATTTTTCAAGATACTTTTTACCTTTTAAAAAATGCTGTTTCATCCTGCTGAGAAGATGTTAGGAAAGCAGAGTATTGCACTGAAATTGCCTAAGGCAGCCTTAAAAAAAACGTATCACAGTGATATTTGGGAAAGGTGTGGAGAAATGGAGAAGAAGGAGGGGGAAGAAAAGCTGTTTAACAGAACTGCCACAAAGGAATCTGACTGCTTTGTCATTTAGAAATAGGACACTTTGTATATGTTGTACTTCAGATCCTCAGATGAATTTATGCCTTGTTTCAGTGAGAGAAGATGTGACTGGTTCACACAAATCTCCAGAAAGGAAATACATGGACCGAAGCCAAAGGTGGTGACTCTACCCACAATAATTAGGGTATTTCAGGCTACACCACAAACAGTTTCATGCAATTACTGTGTTTTGTTTTGCTTTGCACCTAAGCCTTTGAATGAGTGTCTTTTTTAAAAAGCAAGCTATGAAAACAATCTTCAAAGAGGTAGAGGATGTACCTAATATTAATCCTGTATCCCTAGATATCAACTTTCCTCAGTGCCATCCATCTAGTAGTTAGTCAGTCTCCCTCCCTCCCACCCACCCACCCTCTCTCTTTTTTAACTTTGCTGTCCAGCTTTCTCACTTGTCTCTGAATCAATTGTTACTGAATCTCATCCAGTGTCTGGAGGCAGTTAAGAGATAATAGCTGCTTTCTCATCTACTTATAGAAGGCTGTGATTTTTAATTGTATTCTCCTACCCCCACCAATACCCGATAATTGTTTTTGTGTTCTCCAAAGTGCTGGTTGGAAACTGCCAATAATTCTTCTCTGAAATTTGAGAGGGGAATTGCTTTGTATAGACCAAGCTGTTGAAGCACAAAGAGGAAGAAATGAAAGGCCAGTGTAGGCAAATAAATGAAGCTGGTAGTCAATGGAAATGGTGTCTGCAACAGCAACTATGGTTTTTGATCGCAGAATCCTTCTTATCCCTTTCTGGTTGAAGAGTTTGGAGGAGCAGGGTGGATTTTATTTTATTTTATTTTTTGCTTCAAGGACCTGCAATCCAGAAGCAAACACCTAATGAATCTTTAGCACACCTCTGGCACTGCTGTTCATCTGAAGCACTCATTAACGTACTCACACTGCCTGGAATGTGTGGTGCAGACAGAGATTTGGAATTACATCCCATATGAATGAATGCCAGAAGAGAAGCTGCCTTAGTCTGTGATTCAAGAAACAAAGAAGAGTCTTATGGCACCTTAAATATAAATATATACAATGGCATAGGTTTTCTTCAGGCAAGTAGACTGAGAGGGGTACAGAGAAGAAAGTTTGCTAACATTAGGCCATGGTATACAAATGGTACCACAAAGTCTCTCATTTCTGTGCAGAGCCAAATATATAAAGCACAATCCATTAATAGCAGCAGTCACCGGTGACATGACTTTCTTGCACAGCTCATTTAACACCTAAAAAGGGACAATTTCTTCAGGTGTTGGGAAGGATTACCCCCAGTTTAAATGGACTAAGTTACATGTGTAGAATCATGCATGATTTTAAGAGGGACACTGGAAGCTTCATCTGGCTTTGCTTGTCTTTTTGAAAAAAAATCATTCTGACAGAAGCTGTTAACAGTTAGGGCTTATAAAGCCATTTTTACAGGGTAGGGAGGGGGCAGACGTGGTGAACAAGAGACCACATTTATTTAAAGCCACTCAAAACAATGGAGAATAGCACACAACATGTTCCTGTTTCCTGCCATATAGTGAGTAATTGGGAACTGAAAATAATACATTACACACCAGTGGCCGGAAGGAATGTGTTATCCACCATGTCAGACGTGTTATGTGTACCCAAAAACACTTGGTTCATCTTTTAAACAAAATGTTATGTGATGGTGTAAATAAAAAGAGTCTGTTCCTGAATTTAAAAAAAGTGGTTAAGTTGCTTCTGGGATACAGTTAACTCTTTCTAAAGTGCCAGTCAAAGTTATAAGACACTAAGGCTCAAGCAGTATGATATCTGCTTACCAAGGGGTAGGCTCCATCAAACTGGGCAAGACATACTGCTGAATAATACATACATGTGTGTGAGAGAGTTTGTGCTATAAACTAGATTTTCTGCAGAAAACATTAGGGAGGGTCTAGTTTGAGTGTGATCAGGTATGGGCAAAGTGTAGCCCTCTGAATGTTGGACTGCAACTCCTATTATCCCTCTCCATCATCGATGCTGGCTAGGGCTGATGGGAGTTGTAATCACATCTAGTGGACTGCATTTTGTCCATCCTGGTTCATACGGTTGCCTCAACTAATATTCACCTATTTGTTACTACTGGCTATAGAAATGATTTAACTGTTTAACATTTAAAGATTATTGTATGTACAGTAGAGCAGCACAAATAATTCTCCCTTTTATTACCATCTGCCATAGAGTCAGTTTGGATACAGTATTTGCTTGAATGGTAAGTGATGGTAAGAACACGTTCATGCTGCATTTGTCTTGCTATCCCAAATTGTAAGACTTGTTGAATGCTACAGTATTCCAGTCACCTGAAGTTCCCATTCATAATTGTCTGGAGAAATGTGAGAGCCAATCTCTGGTTCTCTATCTCCACCACTCCCTGTCTGCAACTTCTGTTCACATCACAAAGATTAATGCTGTGATCCTGTTCAATGCTAGTGACATAACACCGCCCCTTGACCAAACAGTGTTCATCTGATTTAACTGTGCAGTTCTTTTCCTCTGCCCTGATGTGCCTGCAGGGGCAAAATGATGGGAGATGAAGTCCTGTTTCCTGTTCTGGAAGGAGTTTTAAAAATCACTAATGTCAGGGTTGGGGTAGTTCTCCCCACCCCATTCTGGAAGCAGATAGGAGAAAAGGAATAACTTTGGATCATGTAGGTTCACCCAATG
Organism: Intellagama lesueurii; assembly: GCA_037013535.1. Classification (NCBI taxonomy): domain Eukaryota; kingdom Metazoa; phylum Chordata; class Lepidosauria; order Squamata; family Agamidae; genus Intellagama; species Intellagama lesueurii. The sequence goes on along the minus strand of JBAJHW010000003.1, from coordinate 175,777,417 downwards.
TGGCTTCTTTTTTGCCTTCTGAACTGTCAGAGGAGGCTTAGAATGTTTGGTTTCTCACTCAATTCCATAAGTAGGGCAATCTGGAAACTCCTACAGCTTCTCGGGTAAATTACCAGGTTTCACAGAATTGCAACACGTCATGGTTTTAAACAGACTGAACCTTGGTTGAAAACCAGGTGCATTGTGTGTGATGTTACCTATGGGAAGCTGGTGTGCAGCAGGTTCTAAACTTGGGTGCATATGACAAAACAAACACAAGTTACTGACTCTACACTTGATGGTGTGCTTTGCATTCTTCTGCCTACATTGGGGGGAAGGGGACTTGAAATCTACCAGATGTTGGACTGGCGCTCACATCAGCTCTGTCGGCCTGTAGTGAGAGATGGTAACTGCAGTTCAACAACATCTGTAGGACCCCAAACTGCCCTCCCCTGTCCCCTACATGGTGACCTGTATTAATATTAGTTTTGAGTAATAAAATGTTTCATATACAAAGCCACCTGACCCATCTCTTGTATGTCACTCCGAAGAGAGATGAGAAACATTGCCCATTCCAAAGGCATTAATTAGTGCTAAGTAATTAGATGGGAGGCTTTGTGTCCATGAAAAGATTTACGGATGAGCTTTGCTTCTGAAACAAGATGTATGGAACAGATTAGCACTCCAATTTGTAGATAACTGCCTTCACTCCAAACATAAATTATTCTTTCTGGCTTATGAAAAATTTCAGTCAACACTGAGTTTACTATGTGACAATGTATTGCCTCTGCTGTTTAGGTTTGTTTGTGCTTTTCTATTCTGTTATGTTTTCAAAATTTCTCTCTTCTTTTCTAAAGTTATGCACAACAGCTGTGGCCTTTTATAAGTGGGGCCACTATGTCTTGACATCTCCACATTCTTCTTGTTTTGAAGGTTTCTGTTTTAATTTTTTTTAAAGTTGTAAACTGTGCAGAGAGTTTATTTATTGTATGAAAACAGATGAAAATACTTTATTAGAACATTCAGCACTGCACAAGAAGAAATAAAAACAGAATGTTTCCCAAGAAACAGAGATAGAAATGCAATTAAATTAAGTCTGGTTAAAATAAAACATGGTGCTTCTTCCTTTACTTGTCTCTGTAAACATCTTTCAGAGGGGAGGTGGATTCTATTTAAAGGAAGGTACTGGGTAGGTAACAATTAAATTTATTTCTGCCTTCATAATCTTGGAGCTGTGAATAGCACTAATTATCTTTGTTGTTGTTTAGTCGTTAAGTCGTGTCCGACTCTTCGTGACCCCATGGACCAGAGCACGCCAGGCCCTCCTGTCTTTCACTGCCTCCCGGAGTTGGGTCAAATTCATGTTGGTAGCTTCGATGACACTGTCCAACCATCTCGTCCTCTGTCGTCCCCTTCTCCTCTTGCCTTCACACTTTCCCAACATCAGGGTCTTTTCCAGGGAGTCTTCTCTTCTCATGAGATGGCCAAAGTATTGGAGCCTCAACTTCAGGATCTCTCCTTCCAGTGAGCACTCAGGGTTGATTTCCTTCAAAATGGATAGGTTTGTTCTCCTTGCAGTCCAGGGGACTCTCAAGAGTCTCCTCCAGCACCACAATTATCTTAGTACTTGATAATGAGAGCCTTTCTTCTCCTCACAATATTTTCTGTCTCCACAGTTCAACGTTATCTTTTCTGTTGCAGTTTCAGAGCACACTGGCTTATTTCCTTTTTCCAGCGAACAAGAGAAAAAAGTGGTCGCAATCACCTTAAATATTAGGAAGAGGATTCAGGGTTTACAATTAAAGAACTGAAAATTTCCAGCATCCATCCCACAGCACAGTCCTGAAGAAAAGAAGAGTATCATATACATTTTACCACATTAGAAAACACAAAGGAGACATAATTCATTGCATACCAAGGCTTTCTGAAACCAAATCATGGCTGCATCTGTGCTAGTCTGCAGATGGAAGCTATATTTACTCTTCCCACATGAATGGCTGGATGTTCTCCAATCAAGTTAATATGTCTTCTAAATATTTTGGTAGGTGGCAAAGAAGCCATGTTGCCAATTTTCAATGTAGAGAACCTACCTTTCTCTATAAACCTTTTATGATACAGCATGGAAGGTTGTTGCTGGCTTTGGGCTTTCCTCTTGCCTCCCACTGCTAAACTACCCCCCATCCTTAGCTAAATATAGAAGTGACTTTAAATTGCACCCCCCCCCCCCCCATGGAAGTTGTGGGAGGAATGGGAGAAAGAAGACCTAAGCATTAGTGGGAAGTAGCAGCAGCCTCTTTCAGTCAATATAAAGACTAGATTTCTGGATGACAAATTAGGCAACGGTGCAATGAAATGTTTGGGCTAAATTCCCCAAGAGAGCCATTACTTTTACATTTTGGCAGCTGAGGAAGTTCCAAGTCTTGTGAAGCTGCAGATATTTTTATAGATATATTTATTTTCATTTATATTGACACTGCAGGCGAATAAGATGCTTCAACACTTTGACTAAGTACAGTCCCTAGCAATCTTAATAGAGCAAATGGGGATGAAGTCCAGTCTTAACAGTGAACTCCAGTCTTACTGGAGGAGCAGACTCATGAATCGGGAGGGGGGAATGCAGCCGTAGCAGTTTTTGTGGGAACACACAGGATGTCTTTCTCCCCCATGGAGCTAGCCTGGGGGTAGACAGAGCCCCGTTCTCTCCTCAGTCAATCATCTGACCTTCATGAGCACAAGAGTGTCATTCAGGAGTAGTATATTTATTTAAGGAAGGGCAGTTTTTTTGGTTGTTTTTTTTACAAAACGTGATGAACACATCTTCAGTCTGAAGGAGAGTAAGATGGCCACTGACTTTTCTAAATTGAATTGGAATAGCAGCTGGCACTCTAGATTACAAAAAAAAAAAAAAAAAAAAAAAAAAGGGTTTCCGGTAGCACAGGCTTCCACCCTTTCATGTTTTCTTTCAATCAACATGTTTGCTGTGTGCTAAGGCAGCAGCTCTCAGCTAGAAGAACAGGAATTGCTGATGAGATGTTGAAGAAGCCTAGACTGAATTCAGAATTTTCATAATAGTTTCTAAGAATTCATTCTCCCTTAACCCCACATTCTGCTACAGGTTTTAGATGCCACTTCTTACCAACCCTACCTGGCATGGATTGTCCATCCATGACCTTCTGGCATGCTAAGAGTAACTTTTGACCCTCAGTGGCCAAAATCTTCTTTATGTATGTTTGATGACATTTTGTCTTGGGGAAGCATTTGGGAACCTCGGGATGGGAAGGAAGCCTTTAATCACCAAAACCCACTGCTGGATCAAGCCTCTGAAATGCTTCCCAAGGGCAAAAAGGAGCCCTAGGGAGCCTTGGGATCTAAAATGGGGAGATAGGAAGAATTCAATTAATTTCAATTAAATTTACCAGCGGATGCTGATCAGCATCTATTGTGTAAAGTTACATGAACTGAATTGAGCCAGTGTTACTCTTAATGACCCAATTCCCTCTGCCCACCAGCTAAGCCATAAATATGTTGACAGCATTCTCCTATTTTATCTATCCTGTCCATAGAAGAACATGGAAGATGTAAAAGGCTAAGAACCACTGTTTTAAGGAATGGAGTTGGCCCAAAACAATAATGCATAAAACCAGTTCCTGTATCTCTTTTGCAAGTCTTAACAGACTCACTGAATCAACGGTTGAATGGTTAAGTCCATATTTAATGTCAGTCGCACCAGTCTACTCTATTTGCGACTAGCCATAGGACACTGGCATATTTTATGTGTAGCATCCTGAAGCCAGTTGCTCAGAAGTGGTATAAAGCCGTTTTCAAGATAACTTTTAGAAGTATGTTTTTTGTTGATGTAGTTTACAAGAATGAAGGTATCCGCTATGCTTTCACTTAGTAGCATTAAAAAGGGATTGCAGTAAGACCATTCCTGAGTCTTAAATCCATTACTTTTGTACCGCATGGGGAGCACTAGGAAACACATGCTTTGGGTTACAAGTCCCAGTTGTATCAGAGAGGATGGACAATGGTCAGGTATTATGGGATTTGTAATCTAAAACATCTTGAGGGCATTAGGTTGAGGGCATTAAAGGCTGGCTAACAGATGTGTCCTGAAAGCAGAGATATAATGAGACGTATGGTATAGTGGATAAAGTAACAGACTAGATCTGAGTTCAAATCCCTGCTTGACCATGGGCATTCACTGGGGGCTGGCACTGGTAAAACAACTTTAAAATATTTCATATACCATGAAAACTCTATTAAAGTCACCACAATTCAGATGTGAGGGGATAGCACAGAATACACACACACCAAGCTGCGTAAGTGGATGTTTTCAGTGAGTGTCAGTCTTTTTGGGTTATAAAAGAAAGGCCTGAGTTCTCTTGGGGCTTGTCCATACAGAGGTGTTGCCCACACCCCCATCATTCCAAATTCTGAGATATTTTTTTTGTGGATTTTAATTGCTTTAAATATATCATTCTTTTTGGTGTCCAGATGCAAGGAGCAGGTGGGATGAAATTACTGCTGAATCTACTGGAATGTACTGGTACGTCTCCTCCACATACATCCTGAATTGTCTATGGACATCCATTTCCAGCTCTTGTTGCTCTGCCCCTTTGCCATTTTGATACTTCTGAAACAAAGCTGGGTGTGTCTTGAGAGCATAGGTCGAGGTATATACAGTGAGGCAATAAACATTTTGGCCTCTCTCCTCCCATCAGTTTGCACTGCGACTAAAATAGTTGTTGGGCTTTTCCCCCCCTAAGCACTGAGTGAACACTTATATAAGAACAGAAGCCAAAAAAAAAAAAAAATGTGTACATTGAGCCAATTCATGTCTCCAGTTGCTCTGGTTCATAACTAAACAGGTTCTCTGCTATAGTGATATACTAATAAACCATTTCAGTATTATATCAGTTATAAAAAAAATTACCCATCTGCCTATTCCACTGTATCACATTACTTCTATTTTTACAGATTATCTGTCTTTGCACCAATACTGATTGATTGATATATCTTTTAAAATCTGACATTTCAATATTCTGAAACATCAGCTGCAAAACGTACACCAAACAAGGGGAGAAAAAAAATCAAAATGGAGTAGAAGCTTATTATCCCAGTGCTACAGCAAGCCACTGCTTGAAACAAGTGTTACTGGAATAGGTTGGAGAGATGAGTCAGCCGTACAAATACACCCACAAACAGCATGTAACAGCATGACCAAGATGGTACTCCAGTCAAAATAGGTCCTGAAACAAATCAGAGTAATACAGTACAAAAGATATAGTGGTGGTGTAACCTCCCTCCCCTGCAAAAGTAAGGCTATTTGTTCTGTTTGACCTGCTAATACCAATTTCAACCTTCCATCATGTGTACAGCAGGAAAAGTCCCAATACTATCAGCAAAAATGAAAGTTAAGACAAATACTCAATGTGGATAAGCTCTAAATTATATCTAGCTTTCCTTCTTTCCTGTACTCCATTTAACCTGTATGTTTATTTAAAAATTCAAATGGAAAAATTCTCAGTCACTTCATTCCTTTTAAATTTCATCTTTAAATGAACAGTATTTGGCTAGGAACAACTGTTTTGGTTTGCAATCAAAATATCTGCATACAAGGTTTGAAGCAGACACTGTGTCTTTAAGCTGTAGGGGTTCTCCACACCGGGGGGGGGGGGGGGAGAGAATCCTTCAGCAGTAGAGACTTGGAAGAGTCACACTACATGGCAGGACAATGTGCTGGATCCCTTTCCTTGGAAAACAAGGAGAGAGCAGTGGAACACTTCCCCTAAAATCTCCCCTTTGTTTATTTACCTATCTGTGGAGCTGTCTGTGTTAACAGGCTAGGAACTCTCCCAAAAATAATTGAACATCTAAACCAATGTGTAAATATTTCCTTACTGGCCCTGTGTGCTGTGATGGAGATTTTTTAGCTGAAATGTTTGCCTACTATGAAAGCAAAACTGTTCTGTCAGTATTCAAAACTTGTTTTGGTCCTTGGCTTGCTGAGCCGTGAGTGGGTGCTGTGACAAAGACACCTTCTGTGTATGTGACTTTATTTGGAATGTTGTTTCACACTCCCTCTTCATCAAGGACTGGGAAACTCAGATCAGCCTTTGCTTCCTTTCAAAGCTTTCTTTGGAAGAGAAAGTGCTAGAAACCTGAGGTATTCTTGCAGTAATCTGTTTCTTTACAAGGATGAAGAAATAAGCACACCAGTCATCAGTACTTTCTCCCAAGAAGAAAACAGAGAAACACCCCCCTCTCTTTTTCATAATAGTAGAAACTAGGGTCACCTACTGAAGCTGAATGGTAGGAGAATCTGGACAGATAAAATTTGAATTGTGGAATTCACTACCCAAAGTTGGAGTGATAGCTGCCAAACTGGGTGGCTTTAAAGGGGGATTAGATCAATTCATGGAGGTTAGGACCATCAGAGTCTATTAGTCAGGATGGTTATCTACCACTTGAAGTATGAAAGGCAGTGTGTTTCTGACTATTTATGTGTTCCTGGTTGAGCTTCATGTAGACAACTGATTGCCCCCAGGGCTCGCTCACTGGTTGGGCCTTTGATCTGATCCATCAGAGCTCTTTTAATTTCTTAAGTATTGTTAGCCCTCACAAAACTCCGATCCGCTGCTTTTCAACTTTCCTTGCGTTCTCTTAGAATCTGCTCACAACTTAGGAAGAAGATCCAGCTTGCTCTTGAGCTACTTGGAAGAGTCAAGTTACTATCAGTGTTCATTGTCTCCCTTTAAGGACAAATTGTATAAGAGGCTAAAGGAAGACCCTCTGATCATCTCACATAAAAATGACTGTATGGAAGTGCCAGAAGATGGTTTTTGGATTTCACGTCATTATTATGATTTTACAAGAAATCACAGTAATGCTAAATCTACAAATCTACCTAGTACTATTTTGACTCAGTTGTTCTGATAAGAAGAGAAATGTAGGAACAAAGCACTGAATATACAACAACTGGTAAGACTCCTCGCTGAAAGGGGCAATTCTTTGTACATATTTCCCCAGAAGTAAGTCCTACAGAGCTCAGTGGGATTTACCTCTAAATAAAAATGTACAGCAGTGGTTCCCAACCTTAGGTAACCCAGGTGTTATTGGTGAAAGCTTCTGGAAACTGCAGTCCAAGAACACCTGGGTTACCCAAGGTTGGGAACCACTGATGTACAGGATTGTGCTCTAAGTATGAGACCACGTTTCTGTATTTCTACCTTCTAAGGTGCTCTGAAAAGTAAGAAATAAAAGTGGAGCCTGGGAAAAGAAAATGAAAAGAATGCACACTTCTGTTAAGTTGAAAAGATTCCCAAAGTGAATAAGGATACTTTGCTACATTACCGAGTGGCCTACTTTTCTGTTTTCACTGCAACATCACCATTCCTGAGCTGCAGAGATGGTGGAAGAAGAAGATTTAAAGACAACAAACACCCTGTGTTCAATTTAGTGAAAGGGAAGTGATGAGAAATCCAAGCAATCCAGGGCTCCCGGCTCAGGGTGGACAACTGTGGCTATTCAAATGTTCTGGACTGCAGTGCCTTGAATACTTTATGACTGGTCATCTTGGCTAGTGGTGGTGTGGGTTGTAGGCTGCCAGACATCTGGAAGGCTATGATTGCCCATTCTTGCTCTGATATGTGAAGCAGTGATTCAGTGATAATGGAGTTCTCTCTGCACATGACTGGACTTGTGCTTATCTCCATCCACCTACAGATACCCAATGATGGAAATGTGTTATTTTTGCTTAAGAACATAACAGCCCTGCTTGACTAAATTGAACGTCCATCCAATCAAGCAGCCATGCCTATAGGAAATTCACAAGTAGGACTGGATCATAAGTTTCCTCTCCTGCTCTTAATGCATCTGATCTTGCTATAAATACCATGACTACTAGCCAAGGGTATAATGTGTCCATTGGAATAAGGTCACTGAAGATGTATTGATTTGTATTTGTGTGTGTGTGTGTGTGTGTGTCTGTGTGTACATATATACACACACTGTATATAGCTTAGAATGCAAGCCTATGCATGGCAACTCATATATAAGTTCCATTAAGAACTCCCTGCCAAATCAATATGTGTAGGATTGCAGCCTAAGTCTGAGCCCGTGGTGTAGTGTTTACTTTTTTAGCTTCATGTTTGAGAGAAAAAGAGCTGCTGCAGTTCTTACCACATGGAACAATAGCTGTGGGTTTCATTCAGTTCTATTAATATTCTTTCCATCAAGACTGGCTTTTGAAGCCAAGTTTAAAATTAGCTGGTCGCAGACTAGAAATAGCAACCAATTTGCTCTCTGCCTGGCCTGCCCCTTTTCCCATGCCACTCCACCTTATTAATAGAGTCTAAATGCAACCCTGTAGTTTGCTGAAAGAATAAACAAGGAGTAAAATGTCAGCATGACAGGAATACCCAAGTGGGAGTGCAGGGGAGACGTAAAAACAGAAGTAGGCCTTTTAAAATGACACGGTGGAGCAAAGGGTAATGGTGTAATCTGTTTGCTTGTTGATGTAGGATAGAGTTGTGGTAGGACTGGAAAGCAAAAGGAAAGCATATTTTGGCTTCTGCCAGTGGCCACCTCCACTCCCTGCTTCCCAGGAAGAACATCGCAAAAATGGGGAGACAAATCAAGCCCCCCCCCAATTCACTGGCCAAAGAAAGAGCATCCGAAAAAGACACAGCCTTACCTTGTAATCCATCCAGTTTATTTAGCTGAAACTAAGGATAAACAGCTATATCAGAGGAAAAGTTAGTCTAGGGAGCAGAACCAGTAAATAGGGACTGATGCTTATTTGAGAAATGTTTTTTATCTTGAATATTCACACTGACTTCCAGCAGCAACATAAGCAATAACATACACAGCCTTTTTTTCTTTTAAAATCTGTGCAGTTGCGCCTACTTTTTTCTGGACCCTTCCCTCTGCTGCCAGACTAGATGTTATTGAATACAGAAAAAAATCTTGTTCACTTTCCCACTCCTTCAGTATATACATTTTCCCAAGGTCTGTCTTTCCTTCTTCAAACTACTTGTACAAATGTAGAATTTATAGTTAAGGATAAATCACTTGAACCCAGACTCAGAGCAAATCCCCTGAAACCAATGGAAAGTATGTTAATAATAATTTAAGTCCCACTGATTTAATTGGATCTACTGTAGTTTAAGCATGAAAAAGCCTGGATCTAGCCCAACATGTGCACCACCACAGCCAAGCATCAAGTAAGGGCATCAGAATTTCAAATGAAGATTTGGTTTGCTTTAGAGCAGGGCTGTGCAACCTGTAGCCCTCCAAATATTGTTGGTCTGCAACTCCCACGAGCTGTAGTCAGAACAACAAATGCTGGAAGTTGCAATGCAACAACTTTTAGATGGCCACAAGTTGCCAACCACGGCTTTAAAAGATTTTCTGCAGCTGAGGACCATTGACCAAAGTGTGGTCTATTAGGCAGAGAACCAGAACTACAGCTGTATTTGCGTTACCCCCATCAAAAATTACAGGCCAGTCCAATATTTCAGTGAATCCAATCATACATATATACCTGAACACAATCTAGCCTGTACCACATGAATTCTAACTGTACTCCTCTATACACATCTATTTAGAAGTCCAGGTGGGGCTTACTCAGATATAACTGAATATAGTATTGTAGCTTAAACCTTCTGGAACTGGTCAAATACAATAGTCATTGGCCATTTTATAGTGCGTATTAAGTGTTCTGAATGTTTGAAAGTGCTGGAAAAATGTTAAGGCTTTCAGTGTGGCATGGACAAGCACTAACATACGGGTATCAATGGACATCCACAAGTATATGTGCATCAGTATTCACTGTGCACGCACAAGACTTTCCAGACAAAGATTTAATTTTCTTGACTGAGAAGAGTGGGAAATCTGTGGTTCTCCAGCTGCTGTTGAGCTGTAGTTTGCACAATGTTTCACCATTGGCTATATTGGATAACCAAGACTCTGGGGAGTTGTAGGCCAACAACATCTGGAGGGCAACCTTGATGTAAATCTTTTTGAAGTTCAAAGCAATCTTATATACACTTACCTGAGAGTAAAGCCTCTGGAACTCAACAGAACTTACTTCTGAACAGAAATGCAGAAATGCAAAATAAAGACAACGTCAACAGGGCAACACTACCTTGGCCTGCATTTCATAAGTCATGCTCATAAAGTCTTACTGGAACACAGCACATCCATTAATGCATGCTTTGAATGGCATATTTCAAACACTGCCAAAGAAATAGCACTGAAAACACACAGACGCCCAGAAAGACCAACAGCCTCAAGGGCTACAGGTTCACTAGTATTCAACAGTTATGGAGAAGGCTAAACTAGGACCCTTTTCGCTGACATTTACCTTTCTCTGTGGAGGATTGTTCAGTGCAGTCGCTCCCAACCTTGGGTAACCCAGGTGTTCTTGGATTGCAACTCCCAAACACCCTGACCAGTAAAGCTGGTAGTGAAGGCTTCTGGGAGTTGCTATCCAGGAATACCTGAGTTACCCAAGGTTGTGAAGCACTGGTTTAGTTATGGAAAAACATTCAGTTCTGTGAGTTTTCTCCATGCCATCTACAGTCTGGGAACAAGCTTGCAGAAACTGCTGGCATATATCAACACATTTGATGTGAAATTTAAAGAGGGGGAGCAACATCCGAGTTGTGGGGGACATTCCTGAAAGCAACTAACACAGTATTTTGCACCTTACTCATGTCAGTTAAAAGTAATTCCTGTAGCAACTATGAAAGGTTACTCAAAGAGATAATATGGGCCACTTCTGAAAATGCCCATGCCAGCAGCAAACTGAGGTAGCAGGAAAGGCGGAGAGTGATGGCAGAATGAGAAACATAGAGAAAGTCTGTATCCCTTGCTGTTCTGGAAGATCAGCAGAGCAGTGTCCTCTACTGTCCAGTATACAGAAAAGCATGACGTGCAATCCCTCATTTAAGGGGAGTTATTTATTTATTATTATTTATTTATTGAATTTATATCCCGCCCATCTAGTCAATAGACTACTCTGGGCGGCGAACAACATATAAAATAAAACAATTTAAAATATAACAATGATATAAGACATCATAATCAAACTGATTCAAGATGGAAAAGGTGAAAAGAGTAAATCAAGTAGTGGTTGGAGGGAAGGCCTGCCTAAAAAGCCAGGTTTTCAATTGACTTTTAAAGATGCCCAGCAAAGGGGCCATTTTATGTTCATAAAATGTAGACTTTTGTGGGTGGTGGTGTCACACATTCTTTATTTAAAGGATATATTCCCATTTCAAGAATAATTTTCAGAGGGTTGGCCATGTTAGCCTGGTACAGCAAAACAAAAACAAAAATTCTTGTGGCATCTTAAATTTTATTTGGGCAAATAACATTTTTTTTAATTTAGTCACAAACACATATGCTTAATCAAATCGCTTAATCCTTAAAAGTGCCACCAAATTACTTAGTTATAGTAACACTACATTTTAATCCTAAATGAAGTACAAATTTGATATTTAAAAAATGAAAAGACATCATATTTAAGCAACAAGGGCCACAGTTCACTAGGATGTCTGCATGTAGGTCTATAATAAATGTTAGGCAAACATGGACATTTATGAAACAGGTTTACCGATTCTACCATGTTTCTCTCTGTCTTTATGTGTGACATCTTCCTTATCTTTATTCTTAATATATTTCACTGTTTTTGCTTGTTTATTTAGCTATTGGATATTTGGAATTATGTAAGTAGGAAGCTACCAGTGCAACCCTATATAAAAGTAAATAATAATGATGTGCTATAATAAGTTGCAATAATAAGTTGTGTTAACTCCAACTTATGGGAACCCTTTCCAAGGTTCTGTAGGTACAAAGTTAAGCTGCTCAGACATTACTCGATTAAGTTCAGTGGAAATCCCAGGTAAGTGAGTATGGGGCTACTAGTTCCAGACATATCCATCACTAATCATCCAAGTGAAGTTTGCCACATGTTCCTTTTTAAAATTATTGAAACGGTTTTAATATTGGATATTAAAAAACAGTCAGTGGGAAAAACATACACCTTCTCCTGGCATAGAGATGTAGTAATTGGGAGGCATAATCTATTAAATTTCTACCTATTGTTCAACTGCTTAAGAAACAAGGGAAAGTGTGACAAATTTAAACTGCAGCTGCAAAACAAGGAAAGAGGAAAGAAAATTACAGGAGATAGCCCAAACACCAAATGCTGCCCTGTCCTTCAAATACGTTTCTAAGGCAGAAGGAAAATCTCTCTGTACAAGGGCTGCTCAACACTTTAATTGCCAGAAAGAAGTGTGGCTTATAGGAAGTTTACTTTCAGAACTAACAGGTTCTTCAGATGCCACAGAGGTTTCATTGCTGCCGTGGAGATGCGAGAGGGAAAGATACATGGGTGCTGTAAAGTGTTGCTGATGACAAGAAGGCCTTTCTGTCTTCAGAGATCGAGGGCCTGCCTGCTATGATACAGCATGGCAAATAAATAAGAACGTTTTCCTTGGAAGGAAAGAGAGACAGACCATTTTGGGATGAATCAAAGTATGTCAAGAACATAAAAAGTCTCTTTCTTTAAAAAGCACAGCTCTAGCCTCTGCCCAGTTCAGCTCAGACGAGTGATGCAGCTACAGGCCCAAAAGAAACCCACACCCCCTGTGTTTCAGTGTCTTTTTTCCTTCCAGAGGCCTTGTCTCTTTGTTCTAGATTCTACTGCCAGATACACTTCTCTTTTTCATCGGACTCTCCCAGAGGATGCTACGAACTCCCACACAGCTGCCCTTGCCCTCTATGCAGAGGAAAAGATGGCTGTAGTCTTTCTTTCAGTCAGATGGATAACAGCCTTAGGGGGGCTTGATGAAGCTCCACACAAGTTCCTCCGCAGGATTTGAGAGAGAAATGTCTCAGTTTATGAACTATTTCCAATGGCCAGCCATGGAAAACCATGGCCTGTCTTCTACCTCTCTTCTAGTACTGAGCCATTTCACAGGTACAAAATCAGTGGTAAACCTCAGTGTGTGAAAGAGAAGCACACTTTAGTTTAACCACATGCAGACTGTGCATATATTCAAATAAGCCATAGTTATCCTGGAAGGTCTGTGATCAGTAGGCACAATTTAAACCCCCCCCCCCCTTCAACTCTTAGTTTCATTTGCTTCACTAGTATTTGCAGTTTTTGCCTGATGAAGAGATTAGCGATTTCAAAAGCTTGACCAAAGGGGGAGGTACTTTTTCCTTTGACCCAAAAAAGGCATATCCCCAATGTGGATTCTGTAATATATGCATAATATGGATCAGTGAGTGGGGAGGATTTTATCTGACGGGCCCCTTCTTCACAAGCACTCCTCCACAAAATACTAAGTGATCGGTTGCCACCATTAAGGATGATACACACTAGTCTGCACAGCTGGGGAATTCTAAGTCTTTCTGCTAAGGAACCCTTCCCTCAGCTGAGCTCCCTGAAAAATAAACAGCAAGGCCCTTTGAGTGTCTCTATACTACATAATTAAAGCAATTTGATACCACTCTAAGGGTGAGGGCTCCATCCTACGGAATTCTGGAATCTGTCGTTTGGTGAGGGCATCAGCACTCCCTGGCAGAGAATTCAAAATATCTCACTGAACAACAAATCAGGAATCTATAGGACAGACTCATGGCAGTTAAAGTGTATCAAACCACTATAAATATGTGATATATCTACAGCTTTGTATCCTTTCGAGCAGTGGTAAGAGATCTCAAGGAGTTGGGGGGGGGGATTTTAGAAAGCCACGTGATGCCCAGACCTGGCTGCTTTCAACCATTTTTATTTTCAAAGTAGAAAGGACACAGGCCTTCTGGCTTTCTTTATTCTCTATTTTGGGGGAATGGAGGGCCGTAGGGGAAAGTCCAAGACCCCCAAAGTGAAAATCATTGCTATTGGAAGCATCTAGCAGCAGACACAGGCCATTTTTTATAGAGCCCCCCAAATGCAAAAACAAAACAAAAAACAAGCCTCTTTCTTCCCTACATTTTCCGACTTGCAAGGCCCCTGGGATGGTTTGGGTATCTGCAAAAATGCCCTACAAGGTCAGGCCACACAATACCAATCTCTCACCTAGAGATAATTCTGAACTTCATTTTGTGACTTCATGACAGGTCTGTTTTTAATGTGTGTGTGTGTGTTGTGTGTGTGTGTGTGAGAGAGAGAGAGAGAGAGAGAGAGGTCAGTTCATTATTTTCACTGAGGAGATAGCTGTTTTTGCCTCCACGTACGAAGCATAGATGCAATTTAGAAATAAAGCTTGTAGAACTAGACAAGCTGGTGTTGCCTCTCTATGAACAGTTCAGGTCATTATAAGAACTCTCTAAGTAAGATCTAGCACTCTAGCTCGCATTTCACTCACCTATTGTATTGTGGCTTACAACCATGACAACAGTGACTGCCTTATTATGGACCTTACTAAGGGTGAGACCACACTGGCCTTTTTGGTGTGGGCTGGTGCAGTCTAAATAGAGTTGCTTGAAGTTGGGGGTGGAGCACGATGCCATTCGGTGAGACCCTTGCATCCAAATGGCATATTTTCCTCAACCAACCTCTGATGCTTGAAAACTGAGGTACTCTCGCTCTCTCTGCAACTGCCCTTTGCCTAACTTCATATGTCAAGGCATCCACAAAAGCCCCTCTTATAAAGATTGTAACTCATGCGCAGGTGCTATTCCACCTTCTTGGATAAAATTTAGATGCCTTGCTATACTAAAAGAGATGTCAGATTTATGCATTTCACTTTCTATTGACAAATTATCTAATTCCTCTCTGCCACAACCCATTTACTTTTCGATGCATAATTTACACTGACTTATGACCAGCAAACATGCCCTACTTTCCTGTCTGTCTTCCTTCCTTAAAACATTCTCTGTTGCATACAAGCTGTGTGGGCCCAGCTGGGTTTGCCATGCAGAGAACTGTACCTGTTTGAGTTGGCGGAGGTCAGAAAGAAGTTCCAAATGTACTGGTTTGTATGTGTTGCATGCGGCAAAGTTGGAACCAACTTATAGCAACCCTCACAGGGCTTTCAAGGTAAGTGAGATATGTAAGAGATGGGCTTAGCAGTCCCAAAACCTTGTAAGTTTCTTCATGCTTAATTTTAACAATGTGTATTTTATTCAGACTATTTAATTTTCCAAATCATTTTTCCCCTGCCAGACCACAGGGTCAGGTCAAAGAACCTGATGCTTCAACCCTACAGTCTGATGCCTAAGAGCCCTGCAGAACTTTATAGCCTTCTGGGGAAAAATCAGGAGCTTGTGTTCATCACAGCAGGTATTTATCCCAATTAGGGGTTAATTCCAGAATGAAATCAAACAATCATTTTCAATCATCTCAAAAATTCATCTGAGTATCACCGTATAAGTCTTTAAATTGTTGCAACAGTTCCAGGCAACATCAGCTTGTCTAATTCTACAAACTTTATTTCTAAATTGCTTCTATGTTCCATAAGTACCAAATTACTTCAACGTTTGAAAACCACCCTAAAGTATTAAAGCTATGTAAAAACTGTAGACACAAATGCTTAAAAAATATATCCTTGCCACTTATGAAAAGTTTGCAACTTATGACAAGTGTGATTGCCATCCAAAATTCTTACAACTATGAGAAGTTGCAAACAAAAATATAATCAAACAAAAAACCTAACTTGTAGGCAGAACTTAAATCACGTTATAATTATAATTATGTTTCAAAATTACAGGAGCATACATTCTAAAAATGTAGGAACTTATAGCCATAAAAGGCACATTTAAAAACAAAAGGCAGAGAATACATCTCTAAATACCAAAGTTCATAAAAATAAAAATAAGTTTAAGAAAATGACTTTCTTACCCTCAAAAAATATTAACACACAGAGAAAAATTATAAATAATGTTCTTACCTAGCCAAGTCAAGCCAGCTTTGTGTCAGTTTGCTTCTGTGAAGGGAAATCCATTATGATTGTTGTTGGCTTCTGTAACGAAGCCTGATGATGGACTGCTACAAAATTGTTGATATCTGGTCTGTGTGACATAGTGCGAAGTGCTGAATTCTCTTGTGTGTGTCTTAACTCCCTATATTTATAATTCTTTCAGCTATTTTCCTTCCAACCATAAACAATCCTTTCCCTAGGGGCATAGAAAATTCTATAGTTGTTGTACCTACTGTAACTCGGAATCTGGCAAACTGCCACTATAACAATAATGTCATTGTGTTGACAAAAAGTTTGCATAGCCTGGAGAAATAAAGGTCTGTATCATAAATCATCTGTTGCACCAAAATCTTGGAGCACCAGAATCCTGGAAAACCAGAATATTGTAATTACAGAGAGTGCAAACTATAGAACCTGCACCCCTTTAAAAAAAATTCTTACCTATTATTTGTAAAACATGTTCAGCTGTCAGGGATGTTGTGGAATAGTGGCCTTACTTTGTTGGAGAGCTGGCTAATTACTTTGCAATTATAGTAAACTATTGTTCAAGCCTCAATTCTAAAATCACTTTCATTTTCCAGGCTACCTTTTCTACACCCTCCTTAATTATTTTAACATTCTATACATAGAAAATTGCATATATTGACAACAGTCTTAAAGATGAACCAGACTATAGTGTGAATATTAGATGTAAGCCTGTGTTTTATCTCAGTGAATATGTGCTCTGTGATGACAGCTCTAGAAGGGCATGTTTTCTAACTGCACTGGCAGCTGCTCTCAGGAGTGGTTCCATATTCAACAGAGACTTCGGTAAGCCCCCTCCTATATGAGACAGTCCCCAGCCATGGGCAAATATTTACTATAATGCCCTGAACAACAAAGCTGGCCCTATTAGGCTCAGTGAGGTCACCTCAGGCAGAAGGGCACAGCGGCAGCAAATCTGCTGCCTATTTATTTATTTATTTATTTATTTATTTATTTATTTATTTATTTATTTATTTATTTGCATGTATACATGCATTCAGAATCACAATAAATTAAGATATTAACATTAACAAAATTAATATACTGCAATCCTTCTCGGGTGTGGTCCTTCTTAAAAAGCCATCTTGTAGAGAGTTTAAAAAACAACAAGAACCACCACACTCAGGAAGCACTGCATCTGGAAATGAAGGTCTAGAGGGCCTGGCATAGCTAAGTCTGCATCCAAGTAGCCTCAGAGGACTAGGCCTTCTTGTAGGCGAGGGGCTACTTTATTTCCCGTCTAGGATGCACTGCCCCTACTAAGCAACATCAGGTTTAGAGTGTTGGAAATATAAGATGGAAATTGAAGGCCATGAAGAGCCAAATACCTAGTGAAGGGGGATCAGGGCAAGTTGCAGTGCTGGGGAGCCTTCTGGAATGTTACCCCGGCAACTACTTAGCCTTCAAGTAATGGTTGATTCTTCAGCTTGCAACCGGGCAAGGTCTATACTTGCCTTCCTCAACCTTATGCCCATTATGTCTGCTGGACTACAACCCCCAGCATCATCTCATGCTGGCTCAGGATAATGGGAATTGTAACCTTAATTACAAACTTGGAGGGCACCAGGTTAGAAGAGCCTGACCTGACTAAAACTCCCCCAGAGGGGGATTCTGGAAGTGAAAGTCCAAAAAAAGTACTTTTCTAAGCTCTGCTGGACAAACACCTTTGCATGCTTTTCCAGATCTAACCCATGGTACTTTCCTACCTTTCATTTGTAGCCAAATATGAGCTCAACTTTGTTAGGTTGCAGGCTTGACTCACTAATTCATATACAGACATAGGGAAGTAATAGATGCTCACACAACCTAACAAAAACAAACTGGTCCAGATGTGGAGGGTGGAAACGAGCCACCAGCTGATATGCTCTGACCACAGGAAAAACTTACATTGATTCATGTAGGAAAATAATAAATAAAAGGAGAATTTCAAAGGCTGCTTTGAAAAGTCAGTTGTATAAAATAAAAATAACTAATATTGATTCTGAGAGACAAATCAAGACCAGGCATGGATTTTATTTTACCTTCTAACGTTTCCTCCTTCCGTATTTATTTTGGTCTTCCTGGATATGATAACAGGAGATAGGAACATTAAATATTAAGACTAATGGAAAAGAGAGAGGGTAAGGAATGAAACAGCCAACCTGGGATAGCTTTTCACCTTGAATGACCTGTTCTGTGTACATCAAGGTGCATAGACTGGCCTAGTTAAGGGAGACATTTAAAAAAATACCAGGACTGTAGCAGCAGCCTGAGATCACTGTAGTTCATATTAGAGCAGTGGTAGTAAACATATAGTTCTCATTGCAGTAACATAAAGCATAAGGATGTACGTATCTTCATTCGTAAAGGGCACACAGAACGGTGCCAGCCCAACCTGTGCCCTTTTGGAGACTCCCCAACCAAATCCTTACCCAGGTACATCCCTGTGTTTGTGTATTGTTGGTTCTCTGTGAAGATCTCATCCCTGTGAATGGAAAAAAGCAAACAGCAAGGTCAGGTCATAGACTGAATGGTATAGGTAGGGGTAGAAGGACACTAGTGGCAGTCTGAAGCGCTCGGCCCTCTACTTGGTTCTTGTTTCTCTCTCTTTTCCCCGCTTTTCACCAGGAGAACCATCTCAGTTGGTTTCCTAAGGCAGCCTCAGAAAGGGAGAAAAGGAGAGACTTTAAAAGGGTAATGGAGGCAACTGTCTTTGAGTCTTTGTTAAAAGAGAAACACCTCAGTTCTTTCTGACCTTTCTTTTCCCCTTGCCCATTGTGGCATTCGCCCAGGTCATGAATATTCATATGCTATTTGCATAGACCAAGGGGAGTGCTGGAGGGGCAGAGTCACGAGGTATAAGAGACTCAGCAGCAGGAGGAGGAGTTTAGATAGACATAGATAGGGTTTTGAGATGGAGAGTTAGAGTGTTAGAAAGTTGAGAGAGTTTTGGAGTTTGGGCAGGAGAATGGTGGTTGAGGGTTGTGGCGTTCGCCCTTGTGGCCCCTGCTTGACTTTCCCTCACAAAGGCTCACATCGCGTTTTCCTCCCGCTGCCACCAGTGGATTACCTCAATCCACAATATAAATGACGTTTGTCTGAACACTTGACTTGTGAACAGAAACAGAACTTATTTATTGAAGTGAAGCAGATTGAATCATAACAGAAGTTTCTCAGATAAACATTATACACAAGCAAATCATCAACAGTTCTCTCAGTACATACTTTTCTCTTGCTATATCATTACCACCTTCTCTACCTATTCTCCTAACCAGCTTTATCTCTCTCAGTATCTGTTTCCTCTCTCTCTGACTAACCAGCCCTTATCTGACTCCTCCTTCTCCCGCCAAACCTCATGTAGCTGCTGACTCCGCCTCTCCAGTCCTCTCATAGGATCATGCAAATCAGCTCATGAATATGAATGGCATGAGTGACGTGGGCGATCGTCACATTGGTGAATAAAGAAGAATGTTTGTTTAAGAGTTAACAACATTGCTTGTCCTGTCAACACCTGTATCAATAAACAATTTCTATTTGGTTCTTTTTAAAATGACATATGGCCTGGACATCTATCATTCATAATAGGGATTGTTGATGAAATCAACTGGTGGCAGCTGAGGGGCACGTAGTGTGAGCTCCTAGTTTGGTGAAACAATCAGGGGCCACGTGGAATCGTGACACCTGTCCTGTTCCTTGCATCTGAAATTAGCAGTACTGCAGCCACAATGATTTAATCAATTGCTTTGCAACTGGAAAAGCAGGGAAGTTTCATCTTTAAGGAAAAGAATACACTCCCCTCTGCCTTTTTTCATTTTCCCACATCCAATAAAAATATGGCAATGCCGGATTTAACAGGAGAGATCTATGGCCCTGCTGGTTCACCCTCCTAATCCCTCTGGGCTCTTTGTCTTAGAAATGCACAAAGACCCCCTGTTGCAGTTGGTTTTTCACATATTGGCCTCCAAATACTGCACATTGTTAGCAAAACACACATGGATTTTTAAAAATACTAGCCCTATTCTATAACAATTGCCTAGTCCTGCTTCCCATCCACAGGACAAACTACACCACTAACGTCCTTCCATTTATAACTTGAGTCCTTGACATTTCGAGGTAAAACTGGGAGATTCCACTGTCTGAAACCCTGGACATCTGCTGCTAGTCAGTGCAGTTAGTATTTAGCTACATGAACTAATGGTTTGACTTGGTGTAAGACATCTAGAGCTCCTTTGATATGAAGGGTGAAACTATGCATTATACATGTCCTCTTAAATGTTAATGTTCCAGAAACATGACTCTCACAGAGCGTGTTTTCTTGCTAACGAACAATCGTATAACAAAGCAAATTCATTTGAAAATTACAGGAGAAATGAGAACCTTGTGCTGTGACCATTAGAAATCTTTCATCACTTATTTAAGCAGTTCCCTCTTCTAATGACATGCTAACTATGATGTATAGTTTGATTCTCTAGAACACATGGTGAATTTCATCCTACAAATCCCAGCAACAACTTTCCAGCACTGAACTAGCCAGGCAGTTTCTCAGTCCTGCAATTCAGAGCTACTCAGTTTGGATGGAGAATCTTGCCTTGCCCTTCCTGGCTATCAACGCAAATTGGGAACCTGGTTCAAGGGCAGGCATTTGAAGCTATAGAACCCCACCATTGGGCTGAAGGTGGGAGATCAAGGCATTCATACAATATTCTGGGAGTTGTATTTTGAAAGAATCACTTTTACAAGCTTTGCTTCACATGCTTGGTGGCCACCAATGGACTGAAGGTTTCATTGTGAAAGTAAGAATATTCCTTCTTTCTCAGTTCAGCATCTTAGTTTGGGTGATAAATGTAAACATGTCAGCTTCCATTAGCAATTGTAGTCTGAGAACTATTAATGTTTGAGGAACTGTACTAGTACTGTGATTTTTCACTTGACCAGCTTTAGTGAAACCTAACATATGCTTGATGTGAATATTTCAGTTGTTGCTAATGTGGTGCTTTTTGTTTTTGGTTTTTCATAGGCTATTTTTATATTTTTGTTTTTCTTAATGATGACCAAAATATTATTAGTTATACTTGCAGTGTAATACAGTTGACATAAATTTTAGCCATAAACTGCCACAAATTAAGAAATCAGTGTAGACATTTGCTGTTGTCCACTGAATTGTTGTTGTGTCAAACAATTCAGTGCACAACAGCAAATGCCTGCACTGACTACTCAACTGCAGCACTTTGACATAAAGATTCATGCTGGTTGTGTATTAGCTGCATAAATATGCTACAGGATTTTGGTCATTGTCACTGATGGTGCTGTTATTTCTGCCTCCCCCCCCCCCCCGAAAATCTCTGAACATATTTAAATATGATTTAATATTAGCCACTTTGGAATTTTTCTAAGATTAAAAGTTAAGAGTAAATAAAAGAAACACACAAAAAGTAAGTCAACCATAGGCTTGGGTAAGCCACTACGCTTGGACACAAATTAAACTATTAGTTCTAATTTTAATCTACTTCTTAGAACCATTTGTTGAAAGGAAAGTAATACTCTCACTACATTCCCAGTCAATATCAGTCC
The DNA here is from genome assembly GCA_037013535.1 of Intellagama lesueurii. Taxonomy (NCBI): domain Eukaryota; kingdom Metazoa; phylum Chordata; class Lepidosauria; order Squamata; family Agamidae; genus Intellagama; species Intellagama lesueurii. The sequence continues at coordinate 175,755,926 of JBAJHW010000003.1, read as the reverse complement.
CCCTCACACTGTTTTCTGCCCTATAGGAAAAAACAAACTAGGAACTGTGTTACGTGACCTCAGCATATAATATTCTATATAGGCTCTTCTTTTTATTGCTGACAAGCTGAGGCCCTACCTGGTAGGGCAGTAGTAACAGGTAGTTTAACTCAATATAAAAACCAGACAATTCAGAAACTTATAAAACATGTTAGGTATGAATCCAGTATCTTCAACTACCATTTTAGCCTCTTTTCCACCCTGAAGGCTAAATGTGTAACTTTGCAATAGTTCATTGAAAGAAAACAAGCCGGGCTCTGAAGCAGATTCATTGTTACTCAGGGAGCCTATTTGCAGATGATGGGATAAAAAACAACAACATCATAATATGAGTATGCAACAATATTTGTAAAGCATGAAAAAAAAAACTACTCAAAGGAAGCAAAGAAAATGGCTCATTTGACCATATTAGCTTCTTTTGCATTCCAAGTTACTTTTCACTTGCTAATAATTTGCTGCTCAATGCTTCCTGATCCTTTCATAACACTTTATTTTACTTCAACTGTTTTGTTTTGGCTTATTTAAAAACCACAGTATTAGCCAAGCATCTCTATTTTTTTGGGGGGGGGGGGGGGTCCATCCTTGAAATAAACTGGCTTTTTAAAATATGTCATGAGTGAACAAGATCTCGTCTTTGCCAAGTACGGAAACTGCAGCAGGCCCAAATTGTGGCCGACAGACTGATTTCTGGGACTAGTAAATTCAATCATATATCTCCAGGCTTCACTGGCTCCCTGGTAGTTTCTGTGCTCACTTCAAGGTGCTGGCTATGACCTATAAAGCCCTCAGAGGTTTAGGACCTTGGTACTTGTCAGAATGCGTCCCTCAGAAATCAGCTACCTGTTTCACTTGCTCCTCTCAGTCCACAATGCTAAAAGGGGCCACACTGAGAAAAGCCAAAAAGGCAATGACAAGGAATTGAGCCTTTTCAGTGATGACCCCCATTCTTTGGAATAAGTGATCAACTGAGATACCTCAGGCTCCCTCCCTCCTTATGTTCAGAAAATTGGTGAAAACAGAATTATCAAATAACTGGTTCTCCCAGGTGCTATTAATTTTAATATTTTTGGTATAATTTTTAGAGCTGCATTGTCAGATTGCCATTGTTAGATAGAATGCATTTTATTATATGGAGTTTCATAGGGTTTATGTTTTAATTTGTAAACCACCCAGAGAAGTGCTTGCACTTATGGGGTGGCATATAAATTAAATCAGTCAGTCAGTGTTTGAATGGGACCTTCAGGTGTGTTTTCTACAGAAGCACAGGAAGAAATTAGCCTTGTATCTTTAAGGTACCTTAGCCTTAAAACAACAACACCATAATCAAAACAACTGTTTTTGCTACTGGTAGGCTAATACTAGGATGAAGCAAAGCAATTCTGAAGTAGCATAATGGATGTGCTAATATAACAGGTTTTTCCTATAATTAGGCACAGTGAGACCCCCCCCCCCCCCCAAGCAGTAGAGCTGGAGTATTCGGAAAAAGTAGCAATTATTTATTTTGTTGTTCTTGTATCTTAACACAAGTTGCTTGTTGTTGTAACTTTACCATCAGGGAAAAGAGCTGTCTGCAACAAAATACATAGCTTGGATGGGTTTGGTACCAAGTGCTGTGACTTGAGTAGCAGGGAGGACGTGCCACCTGTCACTTCTCCTCAGGCAGCAGAATGTCCTGGGTCAGACCTGTAATATATTCTTAACCTGGATGCATCTCAATTCACTGTACATGAGAAATAAATTGATCTATTTCTGAATTACAATTTGAAGCATGTAATTATCATTTATAACCAGTTCATTATATTTATAAGCATCAGTCACACCCTGGTCCAAACACAAAGGTGGAATCCCAGCTGGGAATTAAACTTTAAACATGAACGAATAGGACTTATTTTCCAGTTAAAGTGCAGTACAGGAATGTGAATATGCTAAGCTCGTGCAATGGGTGCAACCTCTAGGACACGGCTGTGTGGGCATGGTCAGCCTCCACCAGATGGGGCTGGCAGCAGTTGGGTTCCCTGGCGCAGACGCCAAGGGCTCAACTTCAGGATTCAGACACGGTGCTTTATTCACAGTTGCAATACAGCCTTGCAGAATCCCTGCACCCTGGAGAGATGCAGGTTGAGAGACATTCACCAGTCCTTGGGGACCTTCTCCCTCAGTGGGGTTCTCAGTTAACCTCACTGAGTGTCCCCACGGTCCTGGTCTGCCAGAGTAAGACTTCACCTGGCTCAAAGAAGGTTTGTACTGTCCTTGATAGAGGCTCTGGCTGACCTGCCCATCCTTTCCCCCTGGTCCTTGTCTGACCAGGAAGGCTCTGCTGTCAGTTGTTCCTTGGGCAAGAGGGAGGTCATGTTGCTCTCCCAGCTCTGTCCAGCAGTAGGTTTCTCTGGGGCATCCACCCAAGCCCCTTCTTCTTCCTCCTCCTCCTCTGTCAACCAGCAGTTTCCTAAAGCCCATCTTCACTCCTTTTTCTCTGGCTCCTGGCTGCCTCAGGCAGGTGTCCCTTGTTAAGCAGCTGTACCTTCCCCAGCTGCCTTCCCTCCCTCTTTCCTTGGGCCTTCACCTTTTCCCCATGCTGAGCTCTTTCAGCCATCTTAAAGGAGCCTGGCAGCCCATTGTGAGCCTGCTGTCTATCTGACACACTCACTCCCCTCACTGGCTGCTAGGCCTGTCAAAAAGATAGGATCTTGAAAAGGCAATTTGTCCTAAGGTCAGTTACCTCAGAAGTTCACACACCTTGTCCTATCTTTCCACTCAAGGCCCTCCTGGGTTTTCAGTTGAAAGCTTCTTTGGAGGACTGGAGAATTGAATTAGGTATGAAAGGGGATGGGGGACTGTTTTTGAGGAAATCACTCCCAACCATGTTGGGATCCTATGGTAATGTAAGGAAAGTTCACAAAGGAAAATGCCCTTTGCTTGGAAAAGTTCCTTCCTAGAGAACTCACACATACAACTCCCCACAATGACAGCTGAGAGGAATAATACCAAAATCAATCCTTTGAAGTTTTCCTCCTGAACAATGTCTCCCCATTGTTCAGGAGGGAGTACTCATGATTCAGGGAGACTTTTCAGGTGACTTTGGGGGGAAGGAAAGGATGGGAAGCCTTCTTGTCATGAAATCCTTACACAAACCTTGAAAATGCGACTGCAGCATCTTCAGATGTTCCAGAAAACTGCTGCTATCCAGCCTCCCAAATCCACTATGTCTTTAAAGATACGTTATGGATTCCTTTTCTCTTTTAAAATCAGGGCCAGCAATTTCAGAGATGGACTATGCAAGCTGTGTGGGCAAAGTGCTTATGGGCCCAGGGTATGGCCAGATAGTTCCTTTAATTTTTGACTTTTTAAAAATCAGTATACTAGTCCCTTCAAGCACTCCCTCATATACCAACACATCTTCCTTCTACCAACAGACTTCTGGCATGCTACTGCTGTGTGGGAAGGGATTAAAAGTCATGTAGGTGAAGAAATTTTAAATTAGATGCCAGGCTACAGGCAAACCAGCATGGGAAAGTGCTCTGCCTACGCCCGACCCTGTACCTTCTATAAACTGCATTTGGAGGCATCACAGTGGGTCTTAAGTTTAATTCTCATAAGTGATGGTCTGTCAGCACAGTAAGGCCAAAGGGAGTTGAAATGCTGGAATTATCAACTGCCAGTAATGCTCTTTTGCATCCCACATGAGACAGATGGGTCAGTTTCTGTGCAAAATAAATGGACAGTATATTTTACAGCAAGTGCAAAATAGGAGCTCTGTTTTGTTTTGGCAGGCAATGAATCTAGTTCTTTACACCTCCCAGTCACTTGTAACACAAGTGCTCTTTTCTGGGCACCCTGCGACCTGATTCAATGCATATCTAGTTGTAAGTCTGTCCCCTAATTTCAGTGACGCTTACTAGCAGGGAAGGCTTTCTCTTTTAATTGTCTTATTCTCTGTCTTGTTAATATTTATATATCCCCATCTTTCTTGGCAAAGTAGGATACACTTGCAGAGGGAAAATCTCCTCCTGAATGCAGAGAACTAACCATTTATTGGATTCTTGGACTGGTAGATTCCTAGCCCACAGTTTTAGAGGGGGTACAAAACTGCTTCTACCCAAGCATTAATGGGCCTCATCTTCTAGCTCTAGGCTACAGACCTACGGTGAGGGGTTGGAACTGCAGTCATACCCTTGGGCCGACTGAGGAAACTGCCTCAGGCAGATGTTGGGGGGCACCCATGTCCCAGCTGTCTCTCTCTATTGGACAACAGCACTGTATAGGCCATAGAACTGCTGGATAGCTCTGTGGATTTTGTATTTGGCTGTGGAGTCAGAGGTTGGGAGTTTGATTCCCCACTGGGCCTCTTTGACAGGGACTGGACTCAGTGATCCATAAGGTCCCTTCCAGCTCTGTAGTTCTAATGATGATGATACAATCACTATTGGTCCCACTAAACAATTTCTGGTTCATGATGGAGGGTCCCACCCTATCCTGAATGCCTCTCCTGTCATCTTCTGCATGTGGACTGAGGAGAAGGCACTATCTTGTCCAGCAACAAATTATATTCTGCTTCTGCCTTCACAGTATGAAGTGAAGCTACAATATGTTGTTTATCCTTCGTCCTGCCCCACCCTCACGTCAACACGATGACATCTCAAAGTTCCCTATGGGATGAGGGATGCCAAGGCCCTTGTACAACATGTTTTGCCGTAATGATGTTAACCACCGTTGTATACTCACCGTTTTCAACTTTAAATATTGTCTTTCATTGTTGGAAGCTGCCTTGGGTCCTTTTCAGGAGAAAGGCAGGGTAAAAATGTTTTAAATAAATAAATAAAATAATAAATAAATATTATGCCTCTCACAGGACCTTGCCTCATTTTTTAAAAAAAGAAAAAGACAGGGTGGACAAGATTTATTTAGAGCAGCACTGGCTAAACACTGGGTGCAGAAGCATTTCTAGTTTAGGCTTTCAGTTTACTGTACCAAGTGTGCAGATTACAGCATTCAGTAAGCTTATTATCAAGCGACAAGAAATACTTCCCTCCAGGAAAAATAGAATGCTAGGTGGTCAAAGAGAAGGGTGAGGGGTTGGAGTTGGCCTCTGGGTTCCCTGAGATTTCCCTGTAACTAGGAAATAGAAGCAAAGGAGGAAAATGCAGGCAAAGAATGTGGCTGCCATTTGCAGGGAAAGGCTCCCACTGCACATTTTTTAGCACTCCCACTGAGTTTGCTGGGAGAGGATTTACTGGCCCCAACTCCAGTCAATAATGTTATTTCAGTGTGCAGACAAGGTCCAGGTTTAGCCCAGTTGTAACCAGGCCTTCAATTGCAACAACCACCGCATTTTCCTCCAAGGTAAGTTAAGGGCTCCCACTGGCTTCCAGTTCATTTTTACGAAATGTTGCGCAATGACTTATACACTGCTCTGCAACGGATATTTCATGAGCAGTTCACATTTTCAAAAGATATGATGCATGGCAGAGCAACTATCACTCAGAAAGCAAAATTTAAAATATCTGATCAGTCACATGATGGGTGGGGTGAGGAAAGACTTCAATTCACTTGTATTAACTTGCCATTTCTACCAGAAACAGACACACTGCCCATGGGCTTGTGTCCTCCAAAAAAACTACCCTTTTCAATCTCTGAATCTTCCTAGGCAAGGATCCCCTGCAGTTACTGTTTTTACCCATTGCCATTTTGTTTCCACCTCCTTTTTCTTTAAGAACAGCCTGACATCCACAATCTAACAAAAGAAACTTGTTTATTGCTCTTTATCGGAAAGTGCCACCTAACAAAGTTTTCACTTGCAGCTTCAGGCATACAAATAGGGCTCATAAAAAGGTGGCAACCCCAGTGATAAGCATGGTAATTATTACCAATTATTAAAATTCCATTTATATCCTGGTTTTTGTTTGTTTGTTTGTTTTTTAGTGAATGCAAAATGATATTTATGGGCCCCCCTCCTGCAATTTATCTGCCCATGCTCTGGGGTAGATTAGATTGAGAGGTGGGGGGGAAAGAAAGACTAGCCCACAGTAAACTTAATGGCCAAGGGGGTATCTGAACTCATGTATGCCATGTTCTGGTACCCAGTATGACATAGTGGATAAAATGACAAACTAGAACTCAGGACACCTGGTTTGTTTGGCTATGGAAACTCACTAGGGGTGTGTGGAACTGGTAAAGCCACTCGTTTAAATGCCTCACTTACCTTGAAAGTCCTATTAGGGTCGCTATAAGGTAGTTCCAACTTGATGGCATGTAATGTATTTGACACCACATCCCAGTCCAACATGCTAAACACCTGGTTCTCAACAGGTGAAACATCATAGAGTTAATCTTGGCCTTGAGGAAATCCCAGCCCTCTGCAAGTCCTTATGTATGTGAAGAACAGCTTGGAAATCTGTAGGTAACACTTGGTTCCATTTCAAATACACATGGGTTGATGGTCAGGGACGTACAACTAAGGCGCCTTGCACATCCTCTTTCCTTGCCATCTGAAAAAATAGAATAAATTATGCAATATAAACAAACATATTTACAGGGCAGAGATGTTGTTGGTGCAGAAACTGGGTTCTCTAACTTGGCAAATAATTTTTTTCACTGCCAGCTACATGCAATTCTGAAGAAAGGGCATGTGTGCACCTAGTTATGCCACTCTCAGTTTTTTCCAGGAAAGTTTTTCAATAACAGTGCAGTGATTGACTCTCCTATCCGCCTGATGGATGGAAGGAAACAGTTTTACGGCTACACAGGAAAAGTAAGTAGGCACGATTCACAGTGATGGTGGTGGCCATTGTGGCTGATGTGATGGACAGCAAATCTGGAGAAAGCGAAGGGCAACAAGTGGGTATTTTTCATATCACACACACAGAAGCAAGAGGCAGACAAACAAGCATTTGCACATAACCCACACAGGCAGGCAAGAACACAGATGCTGACTCTCTCACACACAGTCCAAACCTTTCAGGCAAGCCAGAACTCATCTAAAGAGAAGGGGGAAACACACACCACAGAGGAACATTTCTGGCTGGGAATAGCCTACGGTGGGTCAGTGCCACATTTGCTGCAATGAACCAGCTGCCACTGGTAGAAGATGCCATATCATGCACCCCCATTACAGAATGCCAGTGGAAATTAGTGGGGCTTCCAAGAAAGTGTACAAGGGGCTTGAAATGTAATACTGCAGCTGTGCACTAACTCTGAACATAGAACAATAATTATGTGCCCTCAGGTAAATGTAGGATGATCCTTTTCAGGATTTCTAGGTACAGAATACACAGGTCTACCAGTCCCTTCTGAGGAGGGAATGCCTGTGATGGGGCGTGCTCAAGGCTACACCGGCTGGCTCTTAGCTATGGAGGCACAGTGTGGAATCAAACTCCCAGGCAGATGCCTAATTGAGGGCATGATCACATGGGGAAATAGATCACAAGGTGGACTGCTTGCAGAATAGCCTGGTGAGATCTTTTCCCTGGCAACACATGGGGAAATGTGCTTCAGCCCAACCTCAATCTATTCCCAAACGGGCCCTTTTTGGTCCAGCTCTAGGGCTTCTACCTTTTGGGGTCAGACTGGAGCCATTCCTCAGGAAATGGAAGGGTCACTTTAAGAAAGATCACTCCCATTAAAGTGACCATTGCTGGCGCGGTTGGAATTCACCTTTGCAGCTGTCGGGTCACACCCTTGCTGAGCTAGCTAGCCAGCCCTTAACATACCTCTTTGTTAGGTGCCATCAAATTGATTCTGGTTTATGGCAACTCTAGTAGGGTTTCTGAAGAATGTGAGACAGTTAAGGGCTGGTTGTACCAGTGCTACTCCCCGTGAGTTTCCATGGCCAGCAGGGATGTAAACCCAGGTCTCTTGAAGTTCTATTCAACGGGGCTATTTCTCAATTAAGGTCCGCACAGTCAAAGCTATGGTTTTTCCAGTAGCGATGTATGGAAGTGAGAGCTGGACCATAAAGAAGGCTGACTGCCGAAGAATTGATGCTTTTGAATTGTGGTGCTGGAGGAGACTCTTGAGAGTCACCTGGACTGCAAGGAGATCAAACCTATCCATTCTGAAGGAAAACAAACCATGAGTGCTCACTGGAAGGACAGATCCTGAAACTGAGGCTCCAATACTTTGGCCATCTCATGAGAAGAGAAGACTCCCTGGAAAAGACCCTGATGTTGGGAAAGTGTGAAGGCAAGAGGAGAAGGGGACGACAGAGGATGAGATGGTTGGACAGTGTCACCAAAGCTACCAACATGACTTTGACCCAACTCCGGGAGGCAGTGGAAGACAGGAGGGCCTGGCGTGCTCTGGTCCATGGGGTCACGAAGAGTCGGACACGACTTAACGACTAAACAACAACAACAAATTTCTCAATTAACGTGAATATCATTTTAGCGGTTACTTTGTCAAGTACGTAAATAGATCCATCCCGTCTAGTAGGCACCCACGACGACGTGTTTTCGGGCTAAGGCTGCAATCACGGCAACGCGTCGCTAGGTGGCAGAAGAGGGGCGAAGTGGAGGCGGTCCGATTAGCGCTTTCAAAGTTTCTTCCGGGCTGTACAAGCCGAGAGGGCGTCGTGCTGAGTCACTATCGGGCAGAGAGGTAGCTTCTTTCAGCGTTGGGACGGCCAGTTCTTTATTACCCTACGGAAATAAAGCGGGGTGAAATTCCACCCTTCTGCCTGGTGCTCTGTAGAAACGACCTTGCTTAGGGCAGGACCCTGGGTATTGAAATCATCGGGAGGTAATTGAGATCTGCTGGGTTCGTGGCGGTGTGACTCCCTCCTGCTTCTCTCCGATTTAAATCCTTTTCTGTAGGGTTCCGCAAACTCGCTTCCCATTCCTGAAGAGCTCGCTTCAGGCCGAAGCGTGGCTGGCTCTTTGCCGTAGGTCTGTTTGAACAGCTCGGTTTCCTCCGCTGCGTTGTTTCCATACTTTCCGGTAAGTATTGCATATATTAAGGATGGGAGAATGTGTGGCTTTCCAGGTATTGTTGGGCTGCCTTTTCCCGCAGCCTGGCAACGGTGAGGAGACGTGTTAAACTAAATATATTGTCGTATTAAGATTTCCCTTTAACGCTTAAATGATGTGCATAGTGAACTGTATTACAGCAGTGTGTAAACTGCCTTGATTCCCTCTCCAGCGTTGAATGAATAATTCAGTTTTTCTTTCTGCCTTTTTTCTCCTTAGCTGTCTCTGCTGAAGATTTTTTTTTTTTAAACTATGGGGTCCAAACTGTCTGTGGATGATTCAGTGCGCGTGGTAATAGTCGGAGGAGGCTTTGGTGGCATTGAAGCAGCCCTCCAGCTACAGTATTGGCAGATCCCTTTTGTCCTTGTGGATATGAGAGACGCTTTCCATCACAATGTGGCTGCCCTCCGTGCCTCTGTACAGAGTGGTAAGGTCTCCTTTGGTTTTTGAGACCATCTTTCTCCTACCCGGCATGGCCCAGAAGTGTTTGGCCAGACTGCCTGGAATTAACTGTGTCACCAATGCATTTGGAAGGCGAGAGGGGATGAAAAGGTGCTTTTGATCTCTTCTGGGTGTTCGTGTCCCTGCCTTCATTCGTTAGGCTTGGAAGTTCATAAACTTGGGGTGATGATGAATGGCCTGTGAAAACAGAGCCCTTAACTGAATTATTTGGCTACTGCATGAACCTGGTTTTGTAACTGAAACGATGGGCATATCTTCCAGTGCAAGTGATCTGTGAGCTCAGCTGGCAATTTGGCTACTTTTTCTGTGATTCAGAAGACTCCTCCCTCTCCTGGCTGTTTAAGCACTGCAAGAACATGCTTGTATTTTTATTATTATTATTTAAATCAGAACAGAAATACAAAGAAACAAAAAAATTACCTAACAACATAAAGCTAAGAAAAAACCATATATGCAACAACAACCTGAGCCGTGCAATTACACAAACAATACACTCCTCCACTGGGATCGCTTGGAGAATGTGCTTGTATGTGTTCATTCTTCACTTTGTTAATTCAAAACAAAACAAAACAAAAATGAAAGTTTGTTTTAAAAAATGTTAATCTGTTTAAGGGATTGGTAGGAGTGTTTATATGGGATGTGGTGTGCTGCAAGCTCGGAAGACCAGCAGTCGTAAGATCGAATCCACGTGACGGAGTGAGCTCCTGTCGCTTGTCCCAGCTCCTGCCAACCTAGCAGTTTGAAGGCATGTAAAAATGCGAGTAGATAAATAGGTATCACCTCAGTGGGAAGGTAACGGCGTTCCGTGTCTAGTCGCGCTGGCCACGTGACCACGGAAACCGTCTACGGACAAACGCTGGCTCTACAGCTTGGAAACGGGGATGAGCACTGCGCCCTAGAGTCGGACACGACTGGACTAAATGTCAAGAGGAACCTTTACCTTTGCCTTTAGGAGTGTTTATGCTCATGCCTTGCGTTAGGCTGCAACATTTGGGCCTCAAATTTACAAAATGTTCTTTCTTCACTTCCAAGCCCTGGCTTAGCCCCCACCCCACCCCCCCACCCCCGCAAAGGTCTCACCCTACCATTGGATGAAGTAGTGTAAAGTAACTGCTCCCACAGGGTTATTTCAGATCAGGAAGGCTTGGCAGCCAGGGAAGCTGCAAAAAGATTTTTAAAATGTATGATATAAGACAGAAAAGAGAAACAAATGCAGCACTCTTTGCTGCCCTGCAGTGTTGTGGTAAACTTATAAATACCCCTAACAGAAATTCTAAAGAGCTTGGCAGACAAAACAGAAAATAGCAGTTTTTTTAAATGAGAAAAGAAAATTTATGGGAAGACAAATTATGAAATAGAACTAGTTCATCTTTTTCCTGGAGCTGGACACAACATTGCCCTCCCACATATACGCTGCATACCTTACAGGCAAGAAACTATTGCAAGTATCTTCTGACATAGATATGTTGGCTCCCTCCAAAACGTAATATTTGAGAGGCCTCAGAGAATGTGGTGAGCCATGAAGATTACAACTAGAGCTGAGCTGATTTTCCACAGAAGACCTTTCTCTTAGCAACCTTCTCATCCACAGAAGAGGGCCGAGATTTGAAGAAAATTCTTACTTGCAAAATTTATAGATATAGCTCAAAATTTAGAAATAATTGCTGTAAAAATACAGTCCATGTCTCCAGTAATAGGAAGGACTGTGACGAGGTGACCTGTGTGCCTGCTCAGTCCGCTTTCTAGGTATTAATCATTGACAGGCAGCTTTAAGGCCCCTGACTTGCTTTATATTTACCTTTCAATCAGACTTGGACTGGGTGGAGAGTCCTTCAAACAGAGGTCTCTCCTTTTTAAAGTAGAACGTGTGGCCACCCTAGGACTTTGCTCTCCTTCTGTTACTTGACATCTGTCAGATTTGGTGTGCCCATAGTGGACTATACTAATAGAGTGGGTTACAGGATTTATGTCTGCTATGATCTTCAAGTAAAAAAAACAAAACATATCTAGCATACTTGGTTAACGTTTTCTGAGTTTTCTGAGAGATAGCATCTCTGAAGTCTAAGGCATGTGAGTTGCCCTCAGGGCCAGCTTCACCACATCTAGTGAGATAGCTGAGGCAAATGCCAGAGACAATGGAACATTGGAGGTGGTGAATCTATCGCAACCACTGTCCTCCTCCGGTTTGCAGTGCCAGGCTTCTTTAGGAAACCTGCTGTCTGTTTGAATAATACCTGGCTTTGATGGAGTTTGTGGAACCAAAGTACTGCGGGAAGGGGTAGCTGAAAACTTGCCCGTGGCACTTTTTTTTAGTGCCCCACCCAGCCACCCATATTGCCTTTGTGCCAAGGATTCCATTGAAGCCATATATTACCCACATAGTTGGTCATCTGTTTGAAGCAACCGTGCTGGCCATTTATTGCAGAGGAAGAGGTGAGAAGCCCCCATGTAAGGTGGGGGTGGCAATGTTTTGCTTGCTGCTTGCCTCAGGAAGTAGGAGAGCTTGCCCTTCCTCCTCATTTGTTCTCTTATGTTTCTGTTCTGTTTTCAAGTGTTGGTTGCACATTCTTTCCTTTTTAGAAATTTAGGGTTGAGGCCAGATGAGGCCCAAACATGATGGGATCAATTTGCTGGACACTCAGTGGCTTCAACACATATTTTTGTAGAACAGAATTATAAATAAATACAAGCACAGTCTTATGGTGCAGTTTTGTGAACCTCATTTGCTTGATGGGATGGAGCTTAAACTGGTATGTGGTTCCTACCTGCAACAGAAGGGCATGGTTAAGAAGGCGATTTAAGATTCCAGGAAAGGGACACATTGTTCCAGTTTCATTCTTTCTAAGAAAATTTAGCTTTTTATGTTTGTTTATTTTTAAACACTTCCCCATGCAGAAAACGCTTTGCATTTAGAACAGGAGTGGGGTTACCCCTTCAGGTAATTTGGGCTTCAGCTCCCTTACTGTTGAATGTGACATGTGGGATTTCTGGGCATTGAAATCCAAAAGTTAGGCCAAATTTCCTGTACCTTCTTTCTTGACCTAGAAACAAGCAGAGGAGGGAATAGGCTGGGCCAGAACTTGCCTGTTGTCATTTTTTTTAACCTAGCATGGAGTAGTTTTTGTTGCAGAGCATTCAAAATGTGACTTCTGCACATCTGCATTCAAAATAATATGAGCACCAATGAAATGACTGTGTCTTGCTTCTTTACTCCAGCTCTCTTAAGTATTATTTACTGCTCATATTTTCAATAATGTGATTTTGCAGGCTTTGCAAAGAAAACTTTCATCTCCTTTTCTGTGACCTTTAAAGACAGCTTCCGGCAGGGCAAAGTAGTTGGAATTGATTTGGAGAAACATCATGTCTTGTTGAATGATGGTGAAGTGAGTGCACCTATACCTAAAATTTAGTGGTATCTAGTGGGCACTAACTGCGTGAGAGGCTAAGCCACTGATCCTCTTATATTTCATTCCAGGAACTTTCTTTTTCTCATCTGATCCTTGCCACAGGAAGTGATGGACCTTTCCCTGGGAAATTTAACAGACTCATTGACATGGAGGCTGCTATTCAGACCTATGAGGACATGGTGAAGGAGGTGATATTAAATATTTCTTTCATTGGTGAAAGGTGGTTCATTTGTCATTAGCCCTTTCACACTGTATATGAGTGGTCCTAGACTGAATAAGCAAGGGGCCACCTATTTGAGGCACAATAGTTGTTCATTTTGATGTATTCTTGCAGTTCAATACAAGCTGTGAATTGTGATGTCTTGGGTTTTGATCATACTGCCTTGAACTAACTGGGTTTAGGTAAAGATGCTCTTCTCTTGGGCTTAACCCACCAACCATCTTATTTGCTCAAAAGTAAGTTCCATTGAACTAAAAAAATACTTTTTAAGACTATGGTTGCAAACTCCTGAAATGGAACTTTAAGTTGTGGAGGCTGCAAGACTGTACTTGCATGTACAGTAAACTGAGGGTGACCCCACTGAATTGGTAAGGCATAGTTTAAAATTGGAGGGAGAAATGTGAGTGTGCTAGTCTGATGTTGTGTTTTCAAAGACAGCCCCACTGAAGGCACTGTACGACTTATGAAGGAAGGAAATTGAAGTGGTTAAACAACAACATCTGACAGCTTCTTGTTTCTCCTTTTGGCACTGAAAGGTTCAAAAAGCTCCTCGCATAGTAATTGTGGGTGGTGGTTCTGCTGGTGTTGAAATGGCTGCAGAGGTGAAGACCAAGTTTCCCACCAAAGAGGTATGAGGTAAAACTTAACACTATAGTCATCCATCTCTAACTGCTTATTTCATTATGCGGGTGGTTTTCAATTCTTCATTGTTCACTGGAGTCAGAATGAGTGAAGAAAGAATAATTAAAAGTCACAAAAGCATGAAACTGATGGAGAAGAGGACTTGGAGTGCCTGTATTTTTGGAATATATTTAAACCATAAGCCCCTATTGCATCAATTCGTCTGTCCTTTTGGGGGGTCACTCAAAGAGTCCTGGACACCTGTATTTTGTTTGTTGGGGAAAGTGGTTTTGAGAATTCTTTTAAATACTTTGAATCTCCTACGCATAACTATAGTTAGATGCAGAAAAGCATGCTGAAATTAGCTTCATCTGTAGTGGGTATATGCCCTTTCATTCATTCTAATAGCTGCTTCTCTCTTGCTTCCAACTTACTTAGCCTTATGCATGCTCTCTGGAAGTAAGTGCTACTGAACATAGTAAAACCTCCTTTCAAACAAAGTGTTTATAGAACTGTATCTAAATTTGGGGTGTGTAGACCTGAGGTTTGTAGGATCTCCTTTTTTTACTCAAACCCTGACATCCAACAGCTGAACCCTACTCTAAAATAGGTATGCTTAAAATCGAAGAACCCAACATTCCGATACCAGAACTGAACAGAGCTGAGAGTTATTCCACACAAACCTCAATTCTTGGATACTCAAAGCTTTATTTATTTTAGCAGTATAATTTGATGTATTGTTGTTGGGTTTTTTTAGTAATGTGAAATAAGTAGAAGTCATAAATGAACAGGTAGCTTATCTGTAACTGTTTTTTCTAGTGGTCATCTGTGAATTCACACATGTGGGTTGTTTACGCCTTTGTGAAACTCCTTGGAACATTCCAGATCCTAAAGAAAACCATTAGACCAGCTCCTGTAGTACACATGCTCCCACACTTAACGGTCAGCCCTCTGTACCCCCAGTCTACTGCTGACAAGGAAAAATAGTTACACAACAGACTGAGGAGAGGATGGGTGTGTGTGTGAATTCACAGATGACTACTCAAAGAACAGATGTCGAGCTGGATAAACGCATTGGCAAAGCAGCTACCATGTTCTCTAGACTCACAAAGAGAGTATGGCTTAATAAGAAGCTGACGGCATATACCAAGATCCAGGTCTATAGAGCCTGTGTCCTGAGTACACTCCTGTACTGCAGTGAGTCCTGGACCCTTTGTGCACGGCAGGAGAGGAAGCTGAACACGTTCCATATGTGTTGTCTCCGATTTTGGTATCACTTGGCAGGACAAATTTCCAAATAGAGTAGTCCTGGAACGAGCTGGAATTGTTAACATGTATACATTACTAAAACAGTGATGTCTACGTTGGCTTGGGCAAGTTGTGAGAATGGCTGATGGTTGGATTCCAAAAGATCTCCTGTATGGAGAATTAGTGCAGGGAAAGCCCCCCCGAGGGAGACCACAGCTGCGATACAAGGATATCTGCAAGCTGGATGTGAAGGCCTTAGGAATGGACCTCAACAGATGGGAAACCTTGACATCTCAGCGTTCAGCCTGGAGGCAGGCAGTGCATCATGGCCTCTCCCATTTTGAAGAGACCCTTGTCCAGCAGGCCGAGGCAAAGAGGCAGTCCCGAAACCAGCAAAATCAGGGAGCTGGACAGGGGACAGATTGTATTTGTCTTCAGTGTGGGATTGTCACTCTCGAATTGGCCTTCTCAGCCACACTAGACGCTGTTCCAAGTCCTCTATTCAGAGCACGTTACCATAGTCTCTCAAGACTGAAGGATGCCTAATCTAACTCAAAGAACAACAGTTACAGGTAAGTAACCTGTTCTTTGCGGTCTCTGTGAATTACACATGCGGGTGACTGACAAGCTTGCTTACCGGCTGGTGGGATGTCACACCAACACAAGTGAAATTACTGCTCTGCCAAATGCAGCATTGAATTTCACCCTGACTTCCAACCTGTAATGTTTGATGAATGTTGAGGGTAGTGTTGCTGTTTCACAAATGTTTCTTAATTGAATTTCTTTGGGGTCAAAGGCCTATCCAGTGTCTTATGAGTAGAATCAGTCTCCAGTAGTACTTCATCATCTTGGTGTCTAGTGGTTGATGATTCTGTCTGGAGTTCCTCCATGAGCAACTGCCTATAAGTTGTTTTACAGACAGTTACTACCAGAACTGATGTCACTTGTGTGGATATAGAATCCACTGCCTATAATGACTTCTCCCACAATAGAATTTTAGGTGGAATTGTCGATTCTTTATGGCGACTTTAGTCAATTTGCAGGAAATTTGACAGGTTGGAGTCTGATGCCCCTCACGAAGGCAGCACAAGCACTTTGAATGTCTGTCATTGAGGGGGATCTTGTTAGCCCATGTGACACACTTCGGGGCCATTTTTTTAAAAAAAAGGAAGGCCTGGAATACAACTATTAATATGTATATATTTTAGGGAAGACTCTAGATCAGTGGTCCCCAACCGTGGACCGGTTGGGTGTGTGTGTGGCACGCTTGCAGGGGGGTGGTGGATTGCGCTTGCATGCATGCGCGTGGCGGTGCTTGTGGGCGGGCCGCTCATGCACATGCGCTCGCACGCTCACAAGGGGGCCTTGCGTGCTCTTGGGGGGCTCGTGCGCATGCGCGCCGGGGCGCTTGCGGGAGGGCAGAAGATCTGTGTCCTAGGCCGTGGACCGGGGGTTGGGGACCCCTGCTCTAGACCAGGGGTTGTCAACCCCCGGTCTGCAGCCTGGTGCTGATCCGTGGGCTTGCCAGAACTGGGCTGCGGATACGGATCTCCACCCCCCTGCACGCATGCGTGGGGGGTGTCGTGCTCGCACGGGGGGGCGTGTTGCATCTGCGGGGGGCGTGTCACGCTAGCGCAACACGCCCCCGGGTGCGACACGCCCACCACATGAGCGTGACATGCCCCCCGCGCTCGCGTGGGGGTGCCCCCTCCCTCCTGCACATGGAACTCACTCCCCCCATTCGGTCCACGGCCCCAAAAAAGTTGGGAACCGCTGCTCTAGACAACACTCTGAGATGTTTCCTCAGTGGAAGTTGAAAGGGAACTGAGAGCTGACCATTAAATGTGAGAGCATACATACTAACTACAGAGAGCTGGTCTTAGGGTTTCTTTACGATCCAGAATGTTCTGAGGAGCTTCACAGAAGCACAGAACTACTAACGTGTGATTCATAGACTACGAAGAACCATGCTAATCTACTTCATCTCTCCCACAGACCTACCAGTGGGTCTATATTTACCTGTCTACTGCTGAAGAAAGCTTTGAGTAACCATGAATGGGGCAGCTGTTGTGCCTTGCTTGTGAACTGTTGTCATTGGTGGTGTGATTGGCGAGAACGGCTAGTTTAGTGCCTCATTAAAACCTGGCTGCTCACTCACACCAGGTTTTCAGAGCTCTGTGATAATATCTTTCTTTTGGTCTGTGGTTTGTGGGTTTAGAATAAGTTACATGAATTGTATAATAAGACTAGAATTCTATTGGGGCAAAAACCCCACATATGGAAAGGTCATCTTACAGCCATTTGCACAGCTGCTGTCACCTCCAAGGGAAAAAACATCTGATTTATTTATTGTGTGATTACTGTTTCATGCACAAGTACCCCAACAGGATTCTGGTCCAAGTATTGCAATAAGCACATCACTAAACTGATATTGGCATGTGATGATGGGTCTTTGTGGCTAATGTTCACCAGTTAAGCATCTTGGTGTTTATATCCCCAGGTCACATTAATTCACTCAAAAATTGCATTGGCAGATGTAGAACTCCTCCCCAGAGTCCGACAGGAGGTGAAGGAGACTCTTATACAGGAAGGGGTACATCTTGTGTTGGGTAGGTATAAACTTGACTTCGTTGCAAGTCTCTAATATTTCAGGAAGAATTTTGGTTTTCTTCCGAATGAGAAAGGCTACAGATGGCCGTTGCAGGACACATTTCTGTAGATGCTTCAGGATTAAAGGCTGCTTTATTTGAGAATTATTTTACTCATGCATGATGACAGAGCCTAAAATACAATGTATTTCAAATGAATTTAACCATGTTTTCTGTAGCAGCTTATGTTTTAAAGTACAAGCAGCAAAATGGCAAAAGACTGAACAATTGTTAGTTCTATGGTATCTTACATAGTTTAGTAAAAAAAATCAAGAGATTGAGTTTTTTTTAAATATTCTCAACGGTCAGTTAAAGGTATCACCTGTTCTTGCATTTGTATTGTTTCAATGACCATACGGCCCTTTCCTGATTTTTACACAATTGTTAGCGTGTTCACATGGGACATGCAATTTAAGACAGGTCCACCTCAAACTGAGGCATGCAGTGTATGTATTGTGCATGTTCTACACTTGGGAATCTTGTATTTGGAGTAAAAAAAGAGACCCATTTAGAGGTTTAGAGGTTGTGCTAAACTTTGCTTATTCCTGTCTTTTATTACAGATTACTTAAATTGTAGTGAGAGCACAGGATAGGGCAAGTTTCTTTCTCGAATTGCAGAGTGGGTAGTTACTCTACAGGTAGAAGTCCTGACAAGCCTTCCTTTTTGCAGATGCAGAAACATTCGTTTCCCTTGCAGTTTGCTATTTTTAACAGCATAAGGGGGTCTGCCAGGGGTTCTATTTGGATCCACTGCGTCAAAAACCTATTTCCCCAATTTGCCAGACACAAGGGAGGAAAAGTGTTTTTATCCTCAGTTGTCCAATCTTCCTGCTCATATAAACCTGATAGGACTTAGGATTTAGTATCTCTTCTGTCTTGGGTTTTCCTGCTTGGATAGTATTGCCCTAGATGTAAGATTTCAGGATCCAGCTATTTGGCTGAAATCTTTTTGCAAGAGTGATGTAGAGCCATCCTCTTGACCGTATGAAACATACTGAATTCTAACTGGATTTGTAAGTTGTAACTAGGTATTATTTATTAACATTTTAAACTATTCTCTGTAATCAGAAGAGAGAGAGAGATGTATGCATCTTCTGACTATATAGAATTGGAGATGTGAAAATAGAAGTAATTCTAAATGATTAAATTTAAATGGTATCCTTTCAAGTGATATCTTGAAGCATAGCAGGATGGAGGTTCAGTGAGGTGAGGTGTTTTTTGTTTGTTCTTGCTGCTTGTAACAGGCGAGAGAGTTGCTAACCTGGATATGCTGACCTTAAACCAATTCAAGGAGAACATGGTTGTGAGGACTCACACAGGCACAGAGATCGCAACTGACATGGTGATTCTTTGCACTGGAATAAAAGTCAATTCAGCAGCATACAGCAGTACATTTAGTAAGTTATTTTTCACTTGTGAGGAAATGAACATAACGTCTTGCTAGTTCAGGTATTTCAAACCTTATCTAAAATTGGATATCAACTTTGCCAGAAGCTTAAGAGCACAATTTCTCAACTTGGGAGTCACCACAGTTATTTTTGCTTGCAATTATTTTTATATTTATTATATTAATATGGTATACACAATGCTATTTTATTTTTCTCCTCTTGACCCAGAGGCAACCTAGAGTTCTTAGCTATATCTGTACCCCTTTGGGTAGATTTTCCTTTTATGCATGTGCATCACCCCCTACCCTCTCTGAAAGAGCTGCTCTCGCTTGCTTCTCCATATTCATCTTTGGAAGACTGACGTCAGCCCTTCAGACTCAAGCATTAGCTCAGCCCAAAGAGGCCTGAATGAGGCGAGCACATGGTGCACACAGGGAACACCAATGCCCAAGATAGTGGCAGGATTGAAAAGTTGTTGTGGAGGCAGTGGTGGTGCCTTCTGCTCTGCTTGATTCTCCTGCTCTTCTGGGTGTGACAATGGTGGCACAGTAAAGGGGGGGGGGACCTGTATGGGGAGATGCCTCCGGGGCCCACCTGTCATGGAGGAGGAAGGCAGGAAGGGCAAAAAGGTGTTGGAGGAGAACCAGGAGAGGGTGGGGCCCACGGGGAAGGTGTTTATTTGGGCTCAAGCTAGAGGGACTCTTAACTGAGGGGGATTTTTTGGGGGGGGGAAAATTTATTTATTTATTGTATTTTTACCCCGCCTATCTGGTCAGACGACCACTCTAGGCGGCTAGAAGACATGAAGGGAGGATGTTTCTACCTCCAAAAAGGTAAATTAAACGTGTATTGACATTTTTTTCCTTCTCAAATTTTATCTAGTAGAGGTGAGTTTATAGCCCCCCCACAATTATGTATTGCTACATTAATATTAATACAGTATATTAGGTTAGAATTATATTCTGAAAAATCTATTTTTAATGTGTTTTTTTACCCTATTAAAATGCCTTTTTATGCAGATATGATGGTGGGGTCGCAAGTGACTTGGGTATTATAAATGGGGTCACAACTCAAAAAAGGTTGGGAAACACTGCTTTAGAGAGAGGCAGAGACAGTCTGACTATATCGATCCCTTTAAAAGCAAGCCTTTTAAATTAATTTGGAAACTTATCTTACCCCTGCCCATTTCAAAATGTGGAAAAAAGTGCAAAAAAGTGCAGTTACTTCACTCCTTCCTCTATTCCATTTTAGGTAACAAGCTGGCAAATAATGGTGCTTTGAAAGTGAACGAGCATCTTCAGGTAGAAGGATATAGTAACATCTATGCCATTGGTGACTGCGCTGATGTGAGGGAGCCAAAGATGGCATACCATGCTGCGCTCCATGCAGATGTTGCGGTGACCAACATTATCAACACCCTAACACACAAACCTTTGAAAATTTACCAACCAGGTCAGACCATTTGTTCAAGTCAGATCAAGCATCTTCTGTCAATGCACATTTGAATATTAAAGTTCTGCATGAGCCAGCATTTACAGAATCACATTTTACAGCCAGTTTTACATTTACATTGGCATTCTGAAGCTATTGCACTTGTAATCACAGTGTACTCCAACATCGCTGATTCATATTGTACTTTTGTGTCATTCATGTGAAGAAAGAATAGTAATTACTTAACATGTGAACTAGCTCTAGTTTGGGTGCATGTAGGAATCATGGGTAGATGGAGGCTTTTTGACAACTGTTATTATACAATTACTTCATTTGCTCATGGAATTTTGGGGAGATTCAGAAATGGCATGCATTTGCAACCCTTCTGTGTTCACACACAAATTCTTTTTGCTTCCTCTGAAAATCTGCTAAGGAAAAAAAGATGGAGGAATTATAGTGTCTTTTGGTACCACTAGAGTTGTCTGCCTGGAAGCATCCTATGCAAACATTTGTTTTGGCTAATATTCCAGACAGTTAAAAAATGTGTACCCAAGTCAAGTAATGTGTCTAGATGATTTTAAAAATAATCTTTGTGTCTCCATTTCAGGATCACTTACCTTTTTTATCTCAATGGGAACAAATGATGGAGTGGGTCAGATCAATGGATTCTATGTGGGACACTGCTTAGTGACTGCTGTCAAAAGCAAAAACCTTTTTGCCTCAAAAAGCTGGAAGAAGATGAATCAGTGTATGCCACCTTAGGCAGAAAAGAGGGGAGCTGGCGAGAAAAGATTCAGGTATGACATCACCAGTGCTAATTAAGAATATATCTCCAATGAATTAGTATAGTTCTCTGAGGGATCAAAGTTGATTATTATTTTTAATAAATATAAATTCTGTACAGTATGTTCAATAGATTTTTGTGGAAGATATATTTTCATATAGCACCTTCAGTCTTTCTACTGTCTAGTCCACAAGCTAATATAGATTTTGTAAAACTTGGTGTTGTTGAATTAAAAAAGACAGCAAGCTATGTAGCCTGTGGAAATGATATTCAGTCATCACCATGATGCACATGACATTGTGCTCCTTGCTATGGTCATGGTCATTCGTTTATTACTTTGCATTATATGGTGGCGTTATACTGTATAGCTTCCACGCCGATGATTGTTTTCATGTTATTTTCTCTACAGAAAAGACTGATGGAAATTGTACTTTCTTTTTGCCAGTTTTTAAATTACATCTATTATTCACTGATGCTGTAGTTCTGCCTCTCAAACCTGCCATCTTCTGAAAGTCTAAAGTTCCTTGTGCCTTTTACCAAAGTGGACAATGTCGCAATTACAGGGGGGAAACTGTGCCTCTCACAGCAGGAATAGTTGTTAGTCAAACACAATCTGAAGTATTTTTGGAGAAAAACTTCAAGTAATATGCAAATACTCTGGAGGCAGATCTATAAATAACATTTAGTAAATAGGAGTTGGATACCCACTGTGTAGTGGACAGAGTGAAGGACTAGGACCTGGGAGGCCGAGGTTTGAATCCCCACTCATCCATGGAAACTCACTTGGGGTGTGGAACTAGTAAAGCCACCCCTTAAATGTCTCACTTACCTTGAAAGCCCTGTTAGGGTTGCTATAAGAGGGCAACAGACTTAAATGGCAACATCCTTTCATTTGTGAATGAATGCAGTTTCTTTGGAGATCCAGCTAGAATTACTTGGGAGGAACTGATCAGCTTTATAGGACAGTTGAAAATATTATTTGTTGTAGACTGTTTGCTTTATTTATGTGGTAGCTTTTAATTTTTTGTTTACCTTAAGTTATTTAGTAATGCTGTCTCTTCTCAACAGATCAGTGTTTCAAAATGGAGGGACATTCCTTAAAATTGGTTTTAAAGCAAAAGGTTACAGCTGAAGCTATACCCTAAAAAGAAAGGAAATACAAATCACAGACTACTCCTATGATTCTTCCTTGACACATTCTTGTATCTTAATCCCCAATCCATCCTCAGACTGACATTGCAGCTTAATCTCACTAGCAACCTCATTCAATATAGAGTGTCTTGCTAATGGTGTGGGAGAGCTAAAACAATTACTGGCTTTGGAAGCATCAACATCTACAAACTATTAATTTGCTGTAGTCTTTAACATTTTGCTTTTAATGATTTTTCACTCTTCAGACCCTGCTTCTTCAAATGATTACCATAGAACATGGCACTAGGACATAGTGGGCAAAATGTGGCCTGTTGGCTGCATACAGTGCCCTGAGCTCCCATAGGCTCCAAGTCAAATTTTTAACAAAATTAATACAAAAATGAAATTTCTGGAAGTTGTTACTTTTGTGGAAAACAAACTGGGAGATTTTCCCAAATCCCTCCCAACAAAATATGGAAGTTCTCATTGAAGTACTTCTGGTTTTGACTTTAATTTTTAAAACATTTTTGATCTCTTTGGTTCTAGTGCAACTCACCATGAATACTAACCCTCGGTACTGAAAAACTGCCCACTTCCACTATAAAATATGTAATGGTACTACTAGTTTGTTTAATCCTAGGGCAAATGGAGACCATGCAGTTCCATAATCTGTAAGGTAGCGTAAGCCTTAGAATTCTCTCATTCTAGTGATCTGGCTCCTATAATAAAATCTCACACATAGATAGATGGTTAATACCTCCTTTTTAAAGGGTTGGTTTTTTTTACTGGAGACCTTTAAAAGGGGAGGCAAATTCTTGTCATTTCTTTTTAATGACTAAGTGTAAGCCAAGGGTACTCAAGTGAGTTTTCCTTGATAAAATCAAGATGGAACAGTAATTATGAGGTTCATTAGCTTAATAAAATAAGAAACAGGCTGGAGTTTACAAGAACTGAGCAGAGGTGTTAAGATATTGGATGGCACAAGACAGCAACAAATTTAAGATGGTATGAAGGTACAAATTGAGTGGTTCTTTTCTACTTCTGGGTCAATAAAGGAACACAAGAACCCCAGTGTATTGTTCTGGCAATAAAGTAGGACTTTGCAAAGGTGGTTGTATCTCATCTGTCATAAAACAACTGTTATGATATTCCAAGAATAAAACTTAAAATTCTCTGTTCAGTTATAATCATATAAACTCTCTTTTCATGTATGAGAGCAGTACTGAAACAATTTCTGGACAACAGATACATTTATGAATCTACCAAAACGGCTATCCCCTCCCCTTGCAAACTACTCTTTGTTGGGATTCTTGCACTGAATGCTAGATTAGGAACACTTTACTTTCAGCAAGGCTTTTCTTGTATTGAGCAAAAATGCATACTTAAGGTCAGTCATAGCATATATGTGAAGCAGTGCTATCTCTTTGTAAATTAAATGTGTCCATAGGCCATACGTATTTTAGTTTAAAAAATAAGTAAGGAAAAGAAGACCATCTGTGGCTTTTCCAAAAAAGTTGACTCAGAAGCTACAGGACTGAAAAAGGTTGAATAAAAATGTACATGTAGACTCTGTGTAGGGAACTGAATTTTACTTTAAAACAAACTGCAGAATATGCTAGAACTATCCAAAGTATGTGCTTAAAGCTCTCCACTTGAAACCAACCTTTAAAAACCAAAAACAAATCCTGGGTTATATATACTGTGTAAAAAAACAATAAAAGCTACCATGCATGGGGTTTTCAGTGCATGTTACTCCCTCTGTTGCCGCTTTTTCAACTTAATGACCAGAATAGCTAGTGTCTTGCATCAGTGGTTTTAGTGTTGCTAAACTGCAGTAAAGATAGTTCTGCAAATCCATATGTGTCCCAGTAACAAGCAACAGTAGCTTGACAAAACTTGAGCAAAAGCATATTGTTGTTCCAAGTGACTTATCTCTACCTTTAAATTTGAACCTGAGATGTCTTTCCTGATTTAGGAAAAAAAGCATGACTAGAAAAGCTCAAGTTTAAAGTTTTAAAAAAGCATGACGCCATTTTTTATAAAAACAAATAAGATGAAATATTCTCAGCAATTACAGACCATTCTGGGATAAAACAGTAAAGCACCAAGTGAGTTTTCTTTGAAATTACTTCCTCCAACATGGAACAAAGACACAACATAAGGTTTCCTAACCACTAGTGGGAAAATAAAGGGAAGCAAACAATTCATTTTCCCCCCAGTCATTCCTTGTGTTGAATTGTTTGCTACTCTAAAATGAGATTAATATTAAGAAGGTCTAAACTAAAATAACTCGAGACATATTAAAATGTAGAGAGGTGGCAACATAACTTCTTAGGGGTGATACAAAATGGTAGAGGGTATCTAAAGCATGGTATAATTGCAGATCAAACTCTCCCAAACGATTTCCCTCCCCTTTTCCAATAACAAAAGCCCTCCACCCGTGACAAAACTTCAAATCTACTCACATACTCCGTTCTCACAATATTTTAAAAATAAAACCCAATTCTAATTCTCATTCCTACTCATATTCATGTTGAAAAATAAAATTTCATTTTGGCTTCTGTTGCTACTTTGCGTCTAGCTTTGCCATCTCTTGCACATAAATGCCAATGCTCTCACTGTCAAAAAGCAGGAAGTATATGTTCTTCAAAGAGGAGGGGCTGGAGTCATCAAAATGGGAAGAAATAGCTTTAAGAGTCACCTGGGCTGCAGTCTGTTTTGGAAAGCAATTTCTAGACAGAATGGAGAGAGATCAGGGTTAAAGTACAAATATTAGCCTTAAAAACTCATGAGCTCAATAATATATTCTATACCCATGTATTTTGTAATTGAAGTCACTATGCTGTGTTACCACTAGGCAGACTTGTTATGAAAGTACTTTATTGTGACCCAGTGTGTTAGTTGAAGGAGAGATGAAAGAAATCCCTTCTTCCATATAACATTTTTAACCTTAAGAACAGCAGTATATAAAGGAGAAAACCCTACACACACTGGGACGTGACTGGTAAGAGGCAAGGTTTCATAAGCAGGCAAATAATCTAGTGGCTCAAACAAAGTCTGATGTATGGGATTATCAGAAATACTAGTCTTAAAATGAGAAAATATTAGCTTATTAAAAAGCACAGAAAGAAGGTTACAAGTCAAGTCAAGAGGAGTGGCAGCTTGCTGATACTGTTTGGAAATGTAAGGTAAAGGTAAAGGTTCCCCATGACAATTGTCCAGTCGTGTCAGACTCTAGGGCGCGGTACTCATCCCCGTTTCCAAGCTGTAGAGCCAGCGTTTGTCCATAGACAGTTTCCGTGGTCACGTGGCCAGCGCGATTAGACACGGAACACTGTTACCTTCCCACTGTGGTGGTACCTATTTATCTACTTGCATTTACATGCTTTCGAACTGCTAGGTTGGCAGGAGCTGGGACAAGCGACGGGAGCTCGCTCAGTCGCGTGGATTCGATCTTACGACTGCTGGTCTTCCAACCTTGCAGCACAGAGGCTTCTGCGGTTTAACCCGCAGCGAAGTTTAAGAAAGTGGGTCATACAGTATAAAGCTGAATAACTACAGTTTGGTTGGGAGAAGTATCTTAACATTTTACCCATTATACCTAAATCCCCAGACAGTCCTGAAAATTTCATAGCCAAAGTTAGCTAGTTCTCAGTAGAGCAACTAATTTTTTTCTTTTCCTTAAGCTCTTATTAATTATTTGGCAGTTGCACAAAACATAGGAGTGAAATAATGGAATGACTGGAAGAGTTTCCCCTGCTAAATTTTTATATACCGTTTCTCCGAAAATCTAATCTGAAAATAAGCCCTAGTATGATTTTCAGGATGCTCGTAATACAAGCCCTACCCCAAAAATAAGCCCCAGTTAAGTGAAACCCCGCCCTCCACCATTGTGCAGCAACTAGAAGATGACATGACTGTATTTGAATAAATGTAGATTGTTGTGCATGAAAAAAATAAAGCATCCCCTGAAAATAAGCCCTAATGCTTTTTTGGAGCAAAAATTAATATAAGACCCTGTCTTATTTTCGGGGAAACACGGTATCATGCAGCTATAAGAGGCACTGAAACTCTGAAGGAATAAATACATGTTGGTAATCCTCCAAGTGACTTGTTAGGTGTATCACAGAACAAATGCAAATACTAGCTTTTTATGTACAAGATGCTGATATATTCATAGTTGAAGTGTGAAACTTGTCATGGATGACTTGAATGGTAAGATTTAATCGGAAAAAAACACATATACCTGCCACTGGGGAAAGGTGGGAAAGCCACAGACTTCAGCTTCTTGTCTTCAGCAGCTGTTAAACAATTCTTTATGGTCTCTTCCAGTTGTTCTTCACACTTGTCTGAACCCCACTGTGGGATGTGACAGTGAATGACAAACTTTGCTGCTAAGCCAGCGGACTGGCTGAGAGCAGCTGAAAGAAAAAGAGGTGAGGGGTAGGAAGGGCAAGAAAAAGAATGTGAAAGCATGGTTCCCAAGCAAGCACCTCACCCACTGCTGACCTTTTCAGTTTTAAAATAGAAAAGCCACTGAAGATAGGGTTGCTAGTTTGACGCAGTACCTAACCCCCAACTTTGGAGGATGAGGTAGGGACTACCATACAAATGCCAGGATGATCCTTTTCTGCCTGTGAAGTGTTAAAAGTTATAATCAAAGTTGCTTGTTTGTCACACTTAACTGGAGGAGAGCTTCACATTTACCAATGCAAGCATGGGGGAAGGGGCTATTTAAAGTTTCTCTACATTTTCCAAAGCAAAAGACTTTCACTTATAATCCTTATAGTTTTCTGTCATACCATAGTCAGCTATAAGACAGAATATCACAGGCATTCAAATATTATGCTTTTTTTAAAAAAAAGACAACCTACAGTGCAGTCTTTTACATGTCTTCTCTGAAGTAAGTCAGTGGAGGTCAATAAAACATTTCCCAGGTAAATGAATATAGGATTACAATCTTAATGTCTTATGTTTACATGAAATAGTAACACAATCATTTAGATTGATTGTTTTTAGGCATTTATTTTACCTACATATTTCTATGTCATTTGTATAGAAACTGCACACTATCTACCTTTTCCCATGGATGATGGAGGATAATACAGTTTCTAACAGTCTGATCTTGAACAGAGTTTGTTAAAAGCTGTAAGAACCAAGATTTTCTATTTCTATATATCTGATCATGTTTATTATCCCCAAAATAGGATAGTTTGGGCCATTTCTAGGTAATTGCTTCCTTTCAGGTGTGAAAAATAAAATAATTTAAAAACTGAATTCTGTATCATCAGGGAATTTGAGGAATAGATACGTTCCCACTAGTAGTGCAGCTAAGCTGTAATCCTTTACACAAATAACTGGACGCAAGTCCCACAGAATTCAGTAGGGTTTCTAAGTAAACAGGTATAAGATTGCACTTTTAATTTCCCTCTATAACTGTGAGCAAGCAATTTAGTATCTCTTATTTCTGAGGCTACTTTTCTTAGGAAAATAAAAGTGCAATCCTATACCTGTTTACTTAGAAATAAACCCTACTGAACACAGGGGGACTGGCTTCTATGGAGATCTATGTGTGGTTGCGGAGTTATTTCATGGGAAAAGCAAGATCTGGTGTGTAGCAAAAACCTACATTGCTTCACCATCTACACAGTCTTGTTATCACTTATTTTTAATCTTTAAAATATCTAAATAAATCATCAACTGAACAGCAAAGAATGCCAGGAGAAAGGGCTGAACATTTCAGAGGGGGCAAGTACTATGGGATTAATTTAAAAATATTGTGAAAAAAAGAAGATAGTACCTTCTGTGACTTCCAGAGGTCCTTGTGATTTTCGGAGTTCCTTTACTGTTTCTAAGAATTCTTTACCTCCAGCCTTTTCCAGTGCTTTGCCTAAAATATATATATATATGTGTGTGTGTGTGTATATATATATATATAAGCAAAATACATCTCTTGTAATGCTGGATGGAGCTTTCACACAACAAAGAAGATTTCAAAGGCAAAGTCATGCAGCTATGGTTATGAATGTAGTGCCCTCAGGTGAGGGGTTCCTTTATAGCAGACAAAATGGAAGTACTTCCTTCACAGTGCCTCAGGTTGCCATTTAAATGAATACTGGTACTACTGTGCCTTAATAGAAAATGGAGAATGCTGTACATGCTTACTAAAAACTAAGACCATTAATGGTTGTTAT
This sequence comes from Intellagama lesueurii, assembly GCA_037013535.1. Taxonomy (NCBI): domain Eukaryota; kingdom Metazoa; phylum Chordata; class Lepidosauria; order Squamata; family Agamidae; genus Intellagama; species Intellagama lesueurii. Next base: position 175,727,393 of record JBAJHW010000003.1, on the reverse strand, counting down.
AGTTTTTCAGGCTGTTTGGCCGTGTTCTGGAGGTTTTTTTTCCTAATGTTTCGCCAGTCTCTGTGGCTGGCATCTTCAGAGGACAAGAGTTAGAACTCTGTCTGTGTTCTGGTGTAGTGTGTGGGACTCAACAAAGCCTGGCTCCCAGCACTGAAAAATACAGCCTGCTAAAAGGTCAACGAACCTTACCCAGCCACAAGGACCGGTGATCACTGCACACAATAGACTAGCTAATGACATCCATCAATCACAGTGACAGATCATCTCCCCCTTATTACAACAATACACCCATAACAAAAAACACCCTGATCACCATCATCACCCAATCTCCTGAAATGGACAAAAAGCTGATCCCACACACTACAAATACCCAACTATCCCACACACTACAGCAGACCACAGAGTTCTAACTCCTGTCCTCTGAAGATGCCAGCCACAGAGACTGGCGAAACGTTAGGAAGAAAAACCTCCAGAACACGGCCAAACAGCCCAAAAAAAACAACCTACAACCACCATCGGATCCCGGCCATGAAAGCCTTTGAGAATACATTAAGACCATTAACTTTAGTGGATTTACTCCCTAGTAAGTATGCATAGAGATTCTAGCTTTCATTTGAATAGAGAGCATTAATCAAATCTATACGATTCTTGCTAAGTTGTAATCCTGCTTGGCTGACATTAGTAAAGTATTGATTATCTGTAAGATGTACAATTTTCCAGAGCAATTCAAATCTAGTTTTGATTTCTTGTGAAAACCTTGAAGATGACTGGCTTTCAGTAGTCCTTCTCGGAAGCTTACTATTTAGATGTGCTATTCAGATGTTCAAGTATCACTGCCTTCAGAAGCAACAAAAAGCAAAACAAACAAGCAAATAAAAACAAGTATTAGACCTACCTACTTCTTCCTTGAGGTCTATTTCACCAGTAGTTGGGTGCACAATGCCTTCGACTTTCATAGAACCAATATGGCTGATGTCACTCTGTGTCAGAGACAGCTGGAAGATGCCAATACATCAGAAACTTTAAAAAGTCATAAGAGTTTAAGAAGAGCTTGGCTGAATCAAACTAAGGCACTATATCATCCTGAATAAAACAGCCTGATGTCTTCAGGAATGAATTCTATAACTACAGCATGAAGAAGCTAAGAACCTTCTATGGCTGTTTGTCCCCTGAATCAATGACCCAGAGACAAATGCATCTGAAAATTGAGATTCTGTTTATGACCATGACTAATGCATTTGATAAACCCCCATGAATTTGTCTAACCTTTCGATAAAATTCATACTTTTCATGGTTAACATCATTTAAAGTTACCTAGTTTGGTCTCTTAACATATGTTGTTTCAGAGAATCCCCTATGTTAATTATGCATTGTGTGAAATAATGACTCTCCTTTTCCATTCTGAAGCTACTACTATTAAGTTTCATTGTGTAGTTTCTAGACTTGTTCAGTGCCCTGTGCAGTTACAACATGAAGAACCAGATAAAATAAGGGGACTAAGAGAAAGGAAAGAAAAATCCTCTCTATACACCATCTATAACTTCATAAATATCCCACATCATCCTAACCATTCTGAGTTGTCTTCCCCTGCAAAACTAAAAACTCCTTTGAGAAATAAGCCACGTTAATTTTATCTCCATTTTCCACCTTACAATGTACACTGAGATGGGTCAGCCATATGTACATTATACAAATAGTACTGTATAAACTAAAGGTGAACCATGATTACACCAGAGAGTTACACTAGGAGTAATGAGTTACATTATGATACTGACAGCTTTATTTTCAGTCTGTTTTCAGACAATTCCCAAAACGGAGTTTGCCCTTTTAGCGTCTAGGCGCATACTGTTGATACATTTAGTGAGGTGGCAACAGCACTTGCAACTAATGTGTTAAGAAATAACAAGATTTACTTTTTGGGGTTACCAATGGCGCAACCATCCTTTTGGGAAACAACAGGCAATGTCTTTGTTATGTTTACTCACTAATGTATTTTCTTTATTATTTTCAGGGTAAAAATGTTTTGGGGTTTTTTCAGACTTCAGATTTTTTTTCTTAATTCCTTTAAGGAACTAAAAGTAATGGGGAAGTAATTGTTACCATAGCTAATTAATAATAGCATGTGTAGGAGATCTGGGCTTTGTAATGATGTACACAACAAACGTTTTAAAAATAACTTTCCAATAACTTTCCAAACTCTGGCTGTCAATCATGAAACTTAAAATTTCTTTCTAACCGAAACACATACAAAGTTAAAACTTTTTGCTTCAATGCACTTTCTTGCTTACTACGAATGCAAAATCATCTTCATATCAAACTGCCAAAGCAGGAAGTGGACAAATCTTACTTCCTTTTTTAAGCTGCCGAGTTGCTATCAGGTTGCTATGAGCTTACTTTCAAACTAGGAGTACTAGGAGCTCACTTTCCAAACAGAGCCTTTAAACATATGATGACCACATGCTCTCTCTTCCCCTCAGGAACCCTGTCTGATTCATTCTACAAAGTGATTAAGATGATAGGAGAATTAACTCTTTGTAGTATATCAGCCAACATAAAGTGCTTTCAAAAGTTACCAATGTTGCATGTAAAAGCTGATACCCGTGCCAAATTGTTTTGATGGCCAAGAAAATGGAAGTGGATGTCTATCAGGAAATCAGTTTTAAGGTTATATGGGGATGGTTACTTTCAGGCAAAATGCTGCACTCTAAAAATAATAATTTGGATATAAGGTAAAGGTTCTCCTTGACATTTAGTCCAGTCGTGTCCGACTCTAGGGTGCGGTGCTCATCCCCGTCTCCAAGCCATAGAGCCAGCGTTTGTCCGTAGACAGTTTCCGTGGTCACGTGGCCAGCGCGACTAGACACAGAACGCCGTTACCTTCCCACCGAGGTGGTACCTATTTATCTACTCGCATTTACATGCTTTCGAACTGCTAGGTTGGCAGGAGCTGGGACAAGCGACGGGAGCTCACTCTGTCGCGTGGATTCAATCTTACGACTGCTGGTCTTCTGACCTTGCAGCACACAGGCTTCTGCGGTTTAATCCGCAGCGTCACCACGTCCCCAATTTGGATATACTGCACACAAAAATAAAGGTAAGAAACTGTACCACCAAATGATTAATATATACTCCTGTTTTAACAGGTGATGTGATATCGGGGAACAAACAAAACAAGAAAAAAGAAACCAGAACGTTTTATTAAAATGTAGCAATGTAGCTTCTGACTCCAATCTTCACAAGGGACAGTGCCACAGGGGAGAAAATTCTTCATTTTAAGCCAATCAGAAATTTGCAGGACATAACAGGTGGTTCCAGAGTAAAGATATGTAGAGAGACAACTCTCAAAAGAAATAACTGCTATGTAACATAAAACTATTTCCTATTCTGACTAAAACGCTCTCTCTCTCTCTCTCTCTCTCTCTGTCTGTGTATGGAGCATCTTCTCCTTGACAACAGTATACAGTATTTTTCAGAAGAACACCTTTCTGATCTTTGACTTTCATACCTTCTGTCCTGGAACAAGGCTCTTGGAAGAAAGTATGGTAAACCCATCTCCTGGTCCATCATCAGTTGCTGAATTTGATGCTCCTTCTTTTTCATTCTCCTTCTGTTTGTTCTATTTGAATATAAAAATGTTCAGGAAAGAAAGATTAATAGTAATTTCCTAGATTATAAAATGTGTATTTTGTAAGTTCTGTAAAAGATTAACACAAATGGTGCTTTACGATAGCATAGCCACAGGTGACCACATTTTCCAGGGAGGTTATATTCACAGTTTGTTTGTTTTTTTTTTTTTAAAGGTGACAGATCATCAGGTAGTAAGTTGACATCTCATTTTCACATCAGGAAGCTGTTTTATGTTAAAGAGTCCTCTGGGAAACCCAGCAAAGATCCATCTCGTCTCCCACCCTATTCAGTTATCTCTATGGGGTTATCAGGTGCTATTAGTAAACAGTTCTCCTCATTCCATCTAAATCTGGCAAGGCTGTGCAGGTGTTGGACCAGTGTCTGAAGGCACTGGTGAACTGAATAGAGATGCATCCTGCAACCAGTGTTTCACCTTCTCTGACATAAGCAGCTTTCTTTGGAGGAGAGGAATGGATGCAACCCAACAAAGCTAAATAAAAGTGCGATTTTTTCCCCAAACGGAATCTTTTAAACTGATTTTAACTGAATTATAGGATGTACTTTGTATTATTAAATGCCTCGGTATGTATGGCAGCAGAGCTGGGTGTGGCTTGGGGTCTAAGCGGATGGTGCCTCACTCCAAAATTCAACGGTGAGCTCCTCCCACTATTCAGACTACAAGCAGCCTGGATCTGGAATGGCCTACGTGTAGTTTCTTGCCCAATTTTATGTGGAGCAACACACAGGGAAAAAGAAAAGGTGGTTGGGGGAAACAACTGCACATTTCTGCATATCTTGTCCAATTTCAGCTTTAATTATCTTTCTTGTGGGCTATGGTTCATAGGACACATTCTTGTTCCCCTATTATATGTACATTTCTCCCTCCCTTCATAATTTCAACATATCTTTTAAATTAACTCTTGGAGGATTGATTCTTTCACTGAATTTAACTTGCAAAGGAAGATATCTCCCTTCCACTAAGTTCTTGTGCTATTAATAAACATACTATAGAAAGCCACAGCAAAGAAATGAATAATAATATCCCCGATGAACCTAATCAAAAGAAAACAGTCAGGACAGAATGACATCAGACTCAGCAGAGAGAGCTTTTTTTCATAGGTAGAGTTGTGTGGTCTGAGTTCTTACCTTTTTGGGTGCTCGGGCCTTGGCAGCTTTTGCTTTCTTTCCTGTTTTCTTGGTCCCCAAAGATTTCCTCCCTCTCTTCTCTGGAGAAGGTGAAAGGATAGTATCAGATTTGCTTTTGGTGCCTCGTTTTTTGGCAAGAAGCTCTGGGTGAATTCTGGGCAGGACACCTCCACTTGCAATGGTCACTCCTTTTAGCAACTGCAGAAAGAGTGTACAGATGTTTACTCATTTATTTTGATTAGATATGTTATCTTCATGAACTATTCACTGTACAAAGTGAGGTAACCTTTATGTATACTGTCCTAAACTTTTTGGAGGCGAGAGGAATAGGAATGGGATTAAATAACTAAAATACAATATAAAGTTGTGTTCTTATTCATACATTGTGCATTTATTCTTACACGATGTATGGATTTGTATTTAGAGAAATAATTTTAATGTTCTTTAAGGTGAAGTCAAAAAACAAGTTGTGAATTAAGCTCCCCCCCCCCCCCCCAAAGAGAAGCCTGGATACACTGACAAAAGAGCAATCACCAAAAAAAATGCTTACCTGATTCAGCTCCTCGTCATTAGCAACTGCCAGAAGGATGTGTCTTGGGGCAATTCTTCCCTTTTTGTTATCCCTTGCAGCATTGCCAGCTAATTCCAATATTTCTGCTACAAGTACATTGAGACACAACTCAATTAGAAGAAATGCAATATATGCAATTTTAGTGCAAGAGCTTCATTATTTTCTTGGCCTGCTTCCAAATTTGATTGGCAAAGTTACTTATGTCACTAACAAAGGTAGTCTTGCAACACAGGGTGAGTGTCTGAGGCTACAGTTCTTTACACATATACCTAGGAGCAAGGTTCCAGCTAAGCTGGGCACGTATGTGCACGGTTCCGCTTCCCTCCGCACAGCTCTCTTCACGACAGAACCCAGCATGGGGGTGTTGGGGTTGGAGTCGTGCGTGCATGCAGGGGCAAAGCAGTGAGAAAGAGAGAGGTGGAGCCCGCCCAGCGGGGCTGAAAATTAGAGGGTATGTCGCCTAGGAGTACATTCTACTGAACTTAATGAGATTCACTTTTGACCAAGCATCTACAATTAATTTGAAGGAATTGTGTCAAACTGTTGCTCTTTTCTTTTCTGAGTTATTTAAGAATAGGTATATACTTCGTTTCACAAGCAGCTTGCAACCAGCGCAGGGGTGGTGGTGCCTTCCCCATTTGGTTCATGTGCCAACTCTACCCTGTTGGCACTATATATACTTATTTCATTTTTCACACTTACTATCTTTCCCCTCTATTTCTCAATTCAGCTTACACTAAATCCATTAAAAACAAAGTTAACATACAACCTCCAACTTAAAATAGAGTAATAGTAAACAGTAAAATGCTACAGAAGCACACATTAGTCGAAATCTTTTTGCTTAGCATAGTAAGTTGCATTAGACTAGGCTCACTGAATCAATGTGCATTTAATGACTCAGCTCCACCACAAGTTCCATGGATTCAAATGGACCTAACTGTGGCTTATTATGCTAAAGTAAGTTGCAGTTAGAGTAGGCCCATTTGAATCAATGGTACATACAGTTAACTAAATAAATCCCCACTGATTCAGTTGGCCTCCTTGGGTGCAATTTAGTACACTCAGCAACAATATTTTGGCCACTATAAGGTTTTTTTTTTTTAAGGCAGACCAAAAAATTATCCTGAACATCTTCTGAACAAGTTTTAGCAACCATTCTTAAAAGGTATGGACAAATAGGTCTGGCACGCTTTTTAATAAAAAGTTTCCTAAGCCCCCTCCCCAAGGTTCTCAGGCTCCCTTAGGTCCTGGGGAAATCTTTGGGGATAGTGGTATTGGGAGTCTTAAATGTCTGAAAATTGCCACTGCTGGCCACAGCAGCAAAAACAGTAAAACAGTAAGACTACTCCTCCTTCCACTATCCACAAAAGCTTCCCCAGAACCAAAGGAGCCTAAGGGAGCCTAAGAACCTAGCAGGGAAGGGGGTAGATAGGAATTTTTTTATTAATAAAATACAGCCATGGCTGATGAAATCATCAAGCATATGTAGCATAGCTTTATATTACTGGATTTCAACCAATATGTAGAAAGAGGGCAATAAAGTGGTTTAACTGAAAATTAATATTAAATCTACATAATTCAAAAGCTTACATTGATGCAGAAGCCTGTTGCCCTTCAAATTATGACAGATCATTTTTCTTAATGTATCAGTTACAATGAAATTGGACAACGTGCCCAGGAATACTACCAGCATCTTATTAAATAGCAGTAATTTGCTGCTACAACTTATTTGATTTCATCTAACATGCATAAGTTGCCAATTGGATTCTAGCCAATGTTGTTTTAGTTAAATAAAATAATTTCAATGTCCATCTGGTGATGATTGTTTTACTTGATTAAGGTATTCAACAAGTTAATTCTCCATGATTAACTTGTTGAATAGGGGAGTGTTCACGTTCCAATGTCGACACAAGCATGTATTTTAAAGAATGTTGGTAACTAAAACAAGGCAAAGCCAATCTGAATGTTTTTAAAATAAATGACTGTTTTTAAAAGTGTATAGTATGGTGTGAAGGAAAGCAGGAGGAAAGTGAGCCGTCCTCACTGATAGAAGCGTCTAAAGAAGAAAAGGGAAGCAGTGAGAGTGGAATAGCAGAGGTGAAAGACATCTTAAAGGATGAAATGAAGGGAAAGATAGAAGTGTGCCTGGTGGAAGAGGGGGAGAAAGGAAAGGGAGAGGAGCTAAAGATGTCGGTATGGGAGGAGAGTATAAAAGGTCAAGGAGAGAGGAGATTTGTTAGCCGGTTCAAGGAGGGTACGAGGAGGGAGGAGATAGAAAGATTAGATGCAGACGTGAATTACGAAAGAATGCGCGGACTCTTGAGAGACTTCCCAAACCTAAAGATTGGGGGACTGCTCCCAGATCCAGAGCCAAAGAAAGAGGGGGAGACTGTATATGAGACCCAAGAATGGACGGTGATCATTTACCCTCGGGGACAAGGTCGAGGCAAGAAGGTGATCAGGCCAGACCAGTCCTACAACAAGCCACCGAAGGAAGGGGACTGGGCACGACACCCGTTGCGGCACTATTTGCACGGTGAGGAGTGCCCCTTTGCGGAGTCCAACGGATTGCGAGCGTTTTGGCCCAGCACCCCAGTGAGCTACCCCGATTTCCAGAGGGAGTTAACCTCATCAAGTTATGGACCTTTACCTGATCTATCATTTGATCCTGTTGAAATAGTTGTGGAAAAGGTGAAAGTTAATAAAACCCAATTTATGAACATTACAGACAAGTCTCCGTCATTACTTCCCGCCAAAATTGAGGAACTGCCAACACATTTAAATGAACCCGATCACATGTGGTCTTCTAATATAAAATATCTCTGAGTTTTGAAAATTATGTATTAAGATTAAATCAAGCAATAGGGCACTTTGCGGGAGAAAATCTCAGTAGTAATTTAAATTGTGATTTAATTCAAATTCATCCTGCTCAAAATGTGCATAATTTACACATCTGACCTTATGTGTGAACACTTTTTTCTTCATTTTTGGGGTGTAAGATATAACCTCTATAAAACCTATCAGAATTCATTTATATTTATTTATTTATTTGATTATTTATATCCTGCCTTCCAAAGGGTCACATTGATGACTGCCGCAGCTCCAAAATACAACTGCATCTTGGGCTTGACTTCCAGGTCTTGCACTTGACAGTGGTGCTGGTGACTGAGTTTGGGGTCCAAACGGTCATTTGGTGAATGGAATAACAAATTTAGAGTGATCCCTGCATTCCATTATGCAGCATCCAAAGCAGCTTATCCTGCCTCAAAACAAAACAAACAAAATTCCTATAGCAAAGCATACTAGTATGATCACCACTATTTCCACTGCTCTGTTGAGAAGATGAATTCAACAACATCCAACAAGCAAACGATTTAAATTTGTTATCACTGCAGAGCCTTGTTTCCAGAGGTGCCGTACAAGCACTTGGCCTCACCATTTCAATTAAAAGACATTCTTACCTGCTAGGTATTCTATGACAGCTGCCATGTAGACAGGAGCTCCCACTCCTATCCGGTATTTGTATGTTCCCTTCTTCAAGTACCGCATCATTCTCCCCACTGGAAAAATAACACCTGCTCTGCTTGAGCGTGACATTTTGGACATTTTTTTCTTTCCACCCCTGGCCGACATCTTGTTGCTCTGTGTTCTTCAGTCTGCTGGTAGATTATCCTTATTTGCTTGCCCTGATACAAAAACTACAAAGGGTGAAGACAGAGATTGTTGTAACAGGAACTTTGGTTTCAATATAAGTTAAGGATTAAGTGGTGTCATTACAAAACACAAATGATCTAATTTACACTGGTAATGGTGCCTGGGCTGTGCCTTTCTTGATTGAAAGTGAGGGTTCAAATCATTATACCTTCCCTCCTACAAAACTCCCAAATCTCTCCACACAGATCAATATTCTAGCCTAGTTTTCTCTTTGACTAGCAAACTAGTTCTCTACATGCAGGAAATTGTTCCCCTTGTAGTCATGATCTCCCGTCCTCACCCACTAATAGCACTGCTCAAATTTAAGTGCAAATTAGGTCTAACAATTAAATATGCAGAGAACGAAACCTGATGGTCCAGATTATGTGGTCACTCTGATTCCTCCCCTGGCACTTGATATGTAAAATAAATTCTTTTTTAAAAGAACTTAAAATACTTATATCTGCCTTTCTGCTTGACAATAGGCAAGCTTCCCAAGTGTGGTTAGTATATTTAGGAGAAAAATGACATGAGATATTTGATGGCACTCAATGAGAAGATGGATTTTTTTAAAGTGTATGGCAATTTAATTGAGTCAATGTAATAACTCAAGATACAGTATCCAACACCAGGACTTGGAGGGAAGCGACTCTACTCGCCTCCAGCCACGCACAACCGGGTATTTAACTGCATCGCTGGTACTGCGCATGTTTTGTAAGCCACCCTCCTCCTCCTCACATGATTCTGGCTTGGAAGAAGGAGTTGGTCTTTCTAACCTTCACATAAAACCTATCCTTGAGTTTTTGTTTCAAGCAGGAATTCTTCATATGTGCGTGCGTGCGTGCGTGCTTTGGCGGCTGAATTTAAATAAATAAATAAAATATTTATAGTTTATTTAAATTCAACCGCCAAAGCATTAAAGTGATCTGCTTGCGCGCCAGCGCACGAGACAGGAAGGACGGCCACCATACATAAAGCAAAAGGGAGTAAATCCGCCTCTTCTCCCCTTTTCTCGAGGGGGTGGGGTGGGGGCAGAGGGGGGGGGCGGCTCGCGCCCACAGGTCGGACCGTTGAAAAGCGCGCGCCAGTGCCTTTAAAAAAGGGGGAGGCATTCGAGCCCCAGGGGCGTGCCCGGTTCGGTATGAAGGGAAAGCAGCCGCTGGTCCGCGAGCCAGTGACGCGCGCAGCGAACTGTGGGAAATGAGTATCGCCTCTTTTCCCGCGCAATTCCCATTCTTCTCCTTCACGTTTTTTTTTTTTAAACCTGTGGGTGGGTGGGGGAGGGGGTCGCCCTTCCGAGAGCTCCTCTGGCACGTCCTCCCTCTTCACACTCCCACTCGTCGCACAGAAGATGATGAAGGGAGTGCGGTGGCGACTGTCAGCCGTTAACCGGCGCTCCCTGAAAGAGCGCCCCGGAAAGGGAAGCGCTAGGGAAGTGACCTTTGTTCACCTCACCCCCTTGGGAGAGGAGCTCGGTGGGGAGGGCTCACACCCCCGAGAGAGAGAGAGAGAGAGAGAGAGAGAAAAGGCGCGGCGAGCGGCGGCAGCAGCAGCAGCCCGTTTTTAGCAGCATCTCTTTCGGCCTCGCGAGGTCCTACGACGAAGGACGCGCACGTAAACACACACACACACAAAAGCTCTTCACCTAGGCGGGCTGAGGCGCCCCTCGCATCCCCCTCCCGCCTTAAACGGCCGCCTCTTTCCCGCCGTGCCGCCCTTTCTCTGTCTGCTTTCGCACCCCCACCCCCGTCAGCGCCCAACTCCACTTTCTGCTGAAGGATGGCGGTCGTCCTCCCCCAAACCACGGCCCGCGGGGAAAACGGGGGTAGCGGCCGAGGCTGGTTTAGGGGGCCGCTCCCCTTTCTCGCGGTCCGCCTCCGCCACTTTGGGGGGGGGGAGGGGGTGGTGGCGAAAGGCCGTCTCCTCCTCCTCCTTCGCGGAAGGCGTACCAGCCGGTTGTCTGCTTGGGGGGGCTTTAACCGAGCTGCCTCCCACCCCCACCCCGCTCCCGGTCACCTGCCCGGGTGCCGCCGCCGTCTCCACCTCCGCTGGAGTGCCGCAGTGGCTGTGTCGCGCTCCCTCCTTCCTTTTCGTCGCTTGAATTGTATGGTTTCAATGGCGGCAGCTCTGGAGGCCGGTGGTAGGGAGCGGGGGGGGGGGGTTTTCTTCTCCACATACCACCTCTAGGAGGAGTCACGGCAGCACGGTCCTCCGAGCGCCCCCGCCGCCAGCCCTGGCAGAGATAGGCTCTCCTTGCGCCTCTCTGGGAAGGAGAGGCCAGGTTGCAGAGAAAGAAGCCAAAGATGCTAGCAGCGGGCTTTGTCTTGCCTACGCGCCTGAAGCGGCTGTTGGGACAGTTTGCATTGCAACCATCGCCCACAAGAGATCTCCCCTACCTCCTTGTTTTAGGTTGCTAGTACGGGCTACTCCTGAATAGTTGGAGCATTCGTTTGTTGAGCAGCGATGCAACAACCTTTTTAAAGAGCTGTGTTTTATTTTATAATCAAAAGATCTCAGCCACCGAGAGCGTCTCTCAATAAAAAAAAGGGGTGGGGTAGGACGTTTGTGGAATATTAGGGGTGAAGGAGTTGGATCTATCGCCAGCATGCTGTACACTTCACAGGCCGCTTGATGTTTCTGTGTGATACATTAAAGATATGATACATTAAATTCAAGGAGGCATCATTTAGTCACTTAACATATTGTCAAAAGTCCTTTCCACTTTTTTATGTCACACAAAATAGCCTAGTTTATGTGCTAATACAGATTAAGTACTACTTGGCCTATATATCACTGCTCCAAATAGTGCTAATAGCTGCTTAATCCACAATTATATATCATCACTCTCCTATCCCAGGGCAATTGTGTGTTGGGCTAAGTGGTTCTGGGTGGCATGTTTGTGTTCTGTTTCTGATTGTATGTTGTGGTGGCATTATCTTTTCTGAAAATTTTCAGATTAGTTGCTGTAGTAATTGAACATACATTTTTTGTGTGCCAAGATAGTGTTACTTTGGTGAAATATGCAATTTGATGTCATGAATAGCCAGACAAAACTAAAAAAAAACCTAACAAAAGAATGTGACAGCACCTTAAATACTAACTTTTATGTGCCAATGTAGGCTGTCATGGAACAAATGGTTATAATAGTTCCATCATTCCAATACAGAACTTATTTGAAAGACAGCTACTAAATGCATAACTTTCTTTATTGCACAATTTTAAATTATGGATGTATATGAAATACAGGTAAAATTAAAAACAAATTAAAATGTTAAGATAATTAGACTGTTTTTGACTAGAAACAGGCAACGTCAATAGTGTTATCTCAACTATTTGCTAGATCTTTTGTACACATGATGGGTCATAAATTACTGCATTGATTAATTTCTCCACCGTCACAGAAAATTTGTCAACAATTGGGGGCTATGAACATGATGAAGAAAGTAGTGAAGCTGTTACAAAAGGGGCAGAATCCCATTCAAAGTACCTTATGTACATGGTCATAAACTATGCAGTTCATTTAACAGTGGCAGGTGGCAGAGAGGCTATAACCCAGATCTAACTTTTGTTAGTGAGCCTATACTCAACAGTGTATTAAGAGCATAAGTGCTCCAATCCCAACACTCAGCACAGACCCATTCTGTGTCAGATCTACTCATCCATCCATCCTCAATCTATACCATTCCATAAGATGTATAATTTCAAAGAAGCGAACTGGGAAAAGTTTATAACAATGCTAGATGCAGCTGTGCTTTAGATTGTCCCCCAACCAGAGAACTGTGATCAGTTTGTAACTTCCACTTTGGAATGTTCTTGTACCTCCATTCCAAGAGGATGCCAGACTAACTACCTCTCAAGTCTCACTCCGGAAACATGCCCAATACTTTGTATTTCACATTTTGAAGAAAATCCCTTTAATAAACATAAAGTAAAAACTGGGAGAAATTTGATCTTGATTCTTTCAGAACGTAAAAGAACTCTCTTGGTAGTGAGTTGGTATGGTATGCTATGCTGTGCCAGAGCTTGACATGTCAAGAAGCAGCCAGAAAGCTTGGAGACTACTGAAAAGACTGAACAATGATCCAAAGAAAAGGACATTGTATGCACACCAACTGCTTTTGGCAAACCAATGCATAATAAAAATAAAACATCAAATAGATATTCAGAGTGAATTCAAGGAACTTTCTGTTGCCCAGAGGAAGCCATAAGATGTAGGAATGGTAAAGCAACAGGACTTGGTGATATCCAAGCTGAGAAGTTAAACATTTTGGGCAACACACAAAGAAATGTCTTCTTCAGGTCTTTAGTAACTGGATGAGCAAACAAATCTCAAAATTATGGCAGAAGACAAAAGTAATCGCTATACTGAAACCAGGCAAAGAACCATTAGACCCCCAAAAGCTACAGACCAATCTCCCTACTATGTCACTTATACAAAGTGTTTGAATGGATGATATTAAACTGTCTAGCCCCCCAAATTGAATCTCTTCTAATTCTAAAACAGGTAGGCTTTAGAACTGGCAAGAGCTCTACAGCTCAAATCTTAACTCCAACCCAACATATAATAGATGGTTTTGAAACACATAAAATAATTGGAGCAGCATTTGTTGGACCTTACAGTTGCATATAATATTGTCCATCACTCATTGGTATGCAAAAAGCTCTATCCTTACTAAAGATCATGGACTAACAGAAATGGTTGCTGTCTTCAGAACTGAAGATTCTTTAATGAATTTCAAGGGAGTCACAGTTGCTGGAGTAATCAAAGAAATGGTCTTCCACAGGGTAGCATCCTGGCATCATTACTTTTTAACATATATACATATTACAGAACGAAGAACCAGAGAGAAAATTCTGAGTTAGCTGGGAAGGCAAGATTTTGGAACAGTGCCATACCTAAAGTATCTGGGCTTCACTTTAGATTGAACCCTGAACTACAAAAAAACATTGTCTAAACACCAAAGTTGCCACCAGAAATAACTTACTTAGGAAACTGGCTGGGTCAGACTGGGGTGCATGCCTACAAACAGTAAGAACAGCAGCGTTGTGCCTTTGCTACTCCACAGTGGCCGAGCCTAGTAATAAGGCAGCAGGGAGCTTCAAGTGTGGAGAGCAGGGACACGTGAAGGCGAGCTGTCACAAAAATGTTTCCAGCGTCCAATTTGTCAGCCAACCTTTGGCCAAGATACCTACAGTCCCAAATGCAACATCATACTCCCAAGCTGCAGGGAGACTGTACTTGTGGGAGTAATGAAGGTTATAATACGGCAAGAAAATTGGGGACACTGAGAGATATATCGGTCTCATAGATCTTGAGCTCACAGATTCATGGTCCAAAGAGACCGCCAAGCCTTTCTATTCCCCACCTATTGATCTACCTGCAGTCCTATCCAATTCAAAGGTGCAATCTATTTGGATAAGCCCAATCCCATGTTGGTAAGGGAGGGATTTAGGTAATCATGGGAAGGACACTAAGGGTGCAAGCAGTTAGCAGCAGCAGGTTACAAAGAGAGGTCAACCTGAGCCCAGCACTCAAAAAGCTGTTCAATATCTATAGACAACATCAACCTAAAGATGCCAAAGGAGGCGAAAAAGTTGGCAGCAGGAACCAGAGGGGTACAGAAGCCTAGGGCCAAAACCATTGCACGTAGGGAAGGGAATTCTAGAGAGATCCCAGTGACAACAGGGGTAGGGCAGAAGTCCCAGGTGGCAACAGTTCAAGAGGCATACCAGGTAGAGCAGCCAGAGGACCCACATCAGCACCAGCTCCAGAGGTTACACTTGCAGCAGCAGCAGCAGCAGCATCACCTCCTTAGCTGACCCCAGAGGCTCAAACACTTATGTTGTAAGCTTGTACTATATACATTATGACTCGTTACATATGTTGCTACTTAATGACATTGATGTATCTGCTATTATAACAGCACCCTTCAGGGAAAAATGTGGTTTTCAGGAGGAATGCTTTTCTTTAACCCTATTGCCAGAAGCTGCAAGTTTCAACTATCCTGTGGTTTGGAAGCAATTCCTGCTGCCAGTAGTGGTTCCCAGTGTAGTGTGGCATCATATTCTAATAATTTCTGATTTCACATACGATTGAGGTATGTCGGGGAGGGTGGCTTTGCAAGTAGAGTCATACCTGCAAAGGCTTCTTCACAAGGTGGCATAAGAGCAAGACTAGGTTTTGTTGGAATCCTCTGCATGGACAACTCTATATCTGAAGTTCCCTTCAACAGATGTTCATACTCTTAATTATGGATGGTAGCAGGAGGTTAGGAGTAAGGGAATTTGATGTAGCCTGATCTTTGCTTGCTTGTTGAAGGAAGTTACAGAATGTCTCTACAATAGATTGCAAAAATGTGTTAAGCTCTGCTGCTGTTATCTAAGATCAAAGAACTGTTTAAACAAATTTAATTGTGAATGACCACGCTAATAGAAACGGGTGACATAGGTAGAAAGAACTTTGCTATGGTTAGATAGGATATTTGAGTGGAGTATTTGTGTAAGGACCTAGAGGCATGGATTGTCATGTGTGAGTTTAAAAAACTTTAATGAAACTACATGTATTATGTCTAAAATTCAAGTATTTACTTAAAACGCATTGTTTATAAATTGTTTTATAAGAAAAGGTTTTCAGTGAAAACTGAGAAAAAGGAAAACATTTTTAAAAGAATCTTGAAAAAGAAACAGGATCTGTAAGAGAATCCACACTTTATTTTTAAAACAACAGTGTTAAAATGGCAGGTAAAATAAAAAGTAAACACTTCTAAACAGTGAAATATTTACATAATATACAATAAATGCAAATAGCACAGAAATGTATGTGACATAGTCCAGATGATAATCACACTACAGAAATAAGAATGAATAAATGTTCAGCACAGTGGAAGTTAGTTGGAATGGAGCCAAACTGTGGCCCCACAGTCAGATATAGAGTGGAAAGCATGTCAATTATTTATGACTATACATTTCCAATCTCCTTTGCCAAAGAAAACAATTCTTACCCTTAAATTAGGATATTTCCATATTAAAAAACTAGACAATACTTTTTACTTCTGTTTTAAATAGATGGGCATTGTTTCTTCTTTACGTTTTTCTATACTGTAACAGAGGGATGCATGCTCGATCTCGCCACCACCATTTTAAAGAGATTTTTGGAATTTAAAATGTAGTTTCACTTGAAAAGTTCAAACTTGTATTCAGGACAAGTATGGAATATCCCCTTTTAAAGGAGGGTGGTAAACTTTGGTTACAAGTCATATTAAAATAACATGTGTATACAATACTATTGAAATTGTACAGTCAGAATTTAGGTTCTTGCTACATATGATATAATAAGGACAGCCTTGCCTATAGAAGGAGGAAACAACAGCAACAATAATAGGTTGCCACTATGTTGCCATGAAGAATCTGCCTGAAATTGATAAATAATTCTAACTAGCTGTCTAAACAAAAAGATTAGAAAATATTTGCCAAAAAAACCTTTCTAAAATAATTGTTGCATTTCAGCACATCAAGAAATCATTTAACATATCAAAAACTTCAGCACATTATATATACAGATACATAGATTTAAATCTCAAATCAGTTGATGTCTACATAAGAATGTAGAAACAATGCCCCATCAATGCTCATCTATAAATCATTTTGATAAAATTGTTTTAAAATGTGTACATCAAATACCATGAGATATAGAAGCAAACAGTTAACAAAATCAGAAATACTACAACAAATTGCTTCTGTGAATCGTTCTCTTGAAGAAATTGATGCCTAACAAAATAGTTTTTAAAAAACAGGATGACTAATATTTCCAATAATTAGTAATGGATATATAAATATAAGATTAGAGCCAGCCTATATTGCCTTGGGCATGCTGCACAGTCCCAGGGCAGCCCCAGAAAAAGGGAATGGTAAACACTTCTGAGTACTTTACACCTAGAAAATCCAGGAAGGGTTCACTGTAAGTCAGAACTGACCTGATGGCACGTTATTATTATATAAATATAAGTATGATCAGTCAAATACTTTGAATTAAATACTGAGCCTTATTGCAAGACCCTATTGATTTCTGTGAACGGATCTTAAACAGCAAGACTCTGTATTCTCCAGTTTTAAGAACCAGTACATACTACTTATGGGGTCACGAAGAGTTGGACATGGCTTAATGACTAAACAACAACAACATACTACTTACAATGTTTTGTAGAATTTTGTCATTGATCTACCTCACTAGAACTTGATAATACTTTCTGTAGAAAGTACTTTTTCTATGGACTTCTAGACTTTTTTTTTTGGTGGGCAAAGGCACATGAAAAGGGGGAAATTGGCCAGTTTAAGTAACCTTCCGTAAGCTTGCTTTAGATAATTCCATGAGGCACTATTTATGAGTCTGGCCTCTGCTGTTGATATGTAACAGAGATCTTTAAAATATTTTAATGTGTCTTCATCCATAGGAATTATGCCAGATAGCCTCCTTTGCATGCAGAATGTTCTTTGAGGATATATCTTTATGAGGTTGGATCCAAATGGTGGCAAGGGTAAGGAAAATTAATGGCTAGTACTGTTCTGAGCATGTGCTTGTCCAGGAGTTCACGGTACTAAAATATGTAGCTTTTACATCAGTTCTTGCAGAACTACAAGGACATCTTTAGATTTGGTTTTATTGTTTTTGCAGTGTTCTAGTGGGAGGTGTAAAACAGTCTTTCTCTGAGTAGAAGGCTGTTTGAGGATGATGGATTTTCGTCCAGACCTATAATTTTTTATAGTCCACCACTTTCAGGTTCTATTTATAGTTTTGGAAAATAAACACTGAATGAAGATTTGAAGATATGTTTGAGAAGATATGTTTGTTACGTGAAATAGCTAGCAGCTCAGCTGCAATAGTCAGCTAGAAATAATGGCATTTTCATTACGAAGATAGCAAAGATGTTGAAACAAAGTATTGAGGTGTATCTCTGCAAAAATGGAATTATTTCTACAATGGAATTTCACATTTCCCAGCATGCCCTGTACTAGGAACACAGTATTCATAGGCAGAGCTGGGAATGCTAGGTTTGAAAATCAGTGTTAAACATTAAAAATTCAAAAATTAATTTTGTTGCTGTTAACATTTAAAAATGAATGAAAGTGTTAATTCATTCAATTAGTGTTGTTAGATCATTGCTTACAATTGTTAGTAAACAGTGGGATGATCTTCCCTGTACTAATGCTTTCTTTTAAACAGACCAAAAACTAAAGTTAAGGTTGTCTGCCCTAAAACATGAGATTTCAGCTCAAAGACAGACCTGTGCAAAAACGATTACACTGGCCTTACATACGTACATCTAGTAAGTTGTTGGCCACTTTTACATAGATATATTCAGTACAGTGATAGAGAAGCTACTGCTGAAAGTACAGTAAGCGTTGAGAGAAATCTCAACTCTCTCCTGCACAGTCACAGTGACCACTTTCCTATTGGAGAGGCAGCTACAGATTCTCTCAACATTTACTATTTGCAACAATGTGTTGTGCTGTGTAAAACTGGTCAAAAAGTTATTTACCCCGTATAAAATAGTGGTTTCCAAAGTTATTAGTCCAGGATCCTTTTAGATTTTGCCATGTGTGTAAGAACAATTTTGCAAGCAATTTTCACTTATTGCAGGCTGTGCAATAAGTGAAGGTCAGCTGTGTAGCCAAGGCACATGAGTGCACAATGGAGACCTCGCATGATAGAGCACAATACTTGTACAATTACCCTTACACATTTGGTGACTCCACAATGATAATGGTCCTGGGGACCAGAGGTAGGAGCTACAGCTGACAGAACCAATCTTTCATTAGAAGTGTGTGTTGCGGGGGGGGGGGGGGTGCTTCACCCTTCAGAGGGAGAGGAGTGCAAACATACATGCCTTGCTGAGGACACAGCAGTTGTCAATGTCAGCATTACTTTTACAGCAGTATTTCAAAAGCATTGTATCTATTGGTGCCAATTTGGATTGTTTGACTAAAAAAGTAACGAATTCAACATTAAAGCATTAAAATTAGCAGAGGAGTGCCACACTTTGCTCTGGTGAAGGGAGACGATTACAATCCCTTTACTTTCAATTACTTTCTGAGATCTAAATATCTAATTCAGTAACTGTGCATAAAAATAACAGAACTGGAAAAGATAGATTAACCCATGTAGGAGCTATAATCTTGTCCAATTCAAAGTCGTAAGTCAGAAAACCAAGCTCGTCTTTACTTATTTAATTCAAAACATTCAAAGTCAACTTAAATATGCAAGCAATTATAATGCCCCAAGGATTATACAGAAGTCCTGGAGTTATATTTTTTGTGAAAATAGTTTCAAGATTACAAGATGAATGTAGCATGTGATTGGCTCTACTAGTGCATAAGATTGCCTTGGGGGAACATGCCAAGATCCAGTTCATCCAGCATTGTGTTTCTAATAGAAATTCAGACAAATGCCCCAGGAACATGATAAGCAGAGTTGGAAGGTGATGACAATCTCCCTGCCCCCTAGTCCTCCTCCAGTGTTGTGATAGTCAAAAGTATAATGACTCTGAGACTTCTGGCTTGACGCAGTGTTGAGACAGCAGCAGGAGGACAGAGCTCCGTCCCCTGGGCTGAATTCCAACCTGTTTGGGACCCCCCCAGGGGGTTAAAACCACCCCAAATAGGTGGTGAAATGGGGGAGAAGCCTGTTGATCACGGGGGGGAACGGCGGTTACCCATGTTTGATCTGGGAAACTCCCCAATCAACCAGTGGGCAGAAACAAGCAGCTGAACGAGCTTGCTTGCAAGTCGTCGGCAGCTGGCAATGGAGAAGCGATAAATCAGCCTAATTAACATCGTGTTATCATTGGGTGAGAAACATTTTTTTAACTGTATTGCTTTACTATCCCTGGACGAGACAATCTCTACGGCAGAAATAGCGTCTTCTATCCCCCACCACTGATTGAGCAGCGGTGAATCTGGAGAGAGGAGGAGACGCAGGGAGACACAAGGAAAATACATTGGACATTAATTAGACATTTAATTATACTTCAAGGAAGGAAGTTTGGTGATACTTTGTTGTTATAAACTTAAGAATCTTTCTCTTGAAAACATCATTGACAACAACTCTGGGAAACTAAACTTATTTATGTTACTTGAAACAGCTATCTAAAGTGCTGGCAAAAAGCCTAGAATCAATGACATTGAACACTTTATGGCTGTTTGAAATTCCATTTCTTTTTGAGGACGGAACTGAACTACAGAAAATTAACCCTAGAAAACCCAATCCAGCCAAAGTGGAACTTCTAAACTGTATCCTGGGTTCTGAACATGACTGGACCTTGAGCCTTTAGGTGGGGAAGACTCTGTACATCTGAGACTGGATTCAGGCTTAACCCTAAAGATGATCAATCCATTAAAGTGGACCTATGGAAGCAAGTATTGATGGAACTGGACTGATTACTTTAAGCATCTGGACAACTTTCACTTGGAATATAATTATTTGATATCTGGGACATAATGCCACAACAAGGACAATTTTGGGATGAAACAAAATCTACCATTCAAGCAATTTTAGAAATAGTGAGATCCCACAACGAAGAGGCGAAATTATTCACGAAGCAGTTGAAGAACTATAGTCAAGAGGAGACAGGGAATAATGAACAAGGAAATGAGAGGGGGTGGATGATGTATGCCAATCAAAAGAGGGGCTGGAGGAAATTAGAGGAGAAAATCTAGGAGATTTAATTCTAACCCTGGAGCCGAGGAGAGTTTTAGGTGTGCTAAGGGAAGATAAGGGGAGAGAATCAGCAGATCTAATTAAAAAGAGCCTGGAAGATCTATTGGAGATAGGTCAAATGTATAAAATGTTCTCTGGTGGCACAAGGCACGGCAGAATCTTTAGAGAAATAGAAACAAGAATTGGGAAAAGACAAATAAGAGAAGGAGTTACTTAGAAAGATGAAAAAGGAAAAAAATATTAAGGTGGCCTTCAACGTTGAAAGCATGTATATACTTAACTTCTGGAATTGTAAGGGGGCATATCCTATATATTAGAAAAGGGAATTAAACTGAAATAAGGGATCACTAATCAGGGTAAAGGCATAACACGGTGGTTCTTAAGGTAAATTGAAGCTAGATATAAGGATGAGGTAAAACAAAAAGTACCTAATGAATATACATTAGATATGATATTGATATAGACATGATAGAAAACGTGAAGATAGAAATGGCTAAACAATTATATAAAGAAAATCTATAAAATGCTTTAGATAACATCTATTATGTGTTAGGAACCTATTCAGTTATTATTGGTATAAAATACAAAGTTCATCGGTTAAATCACCTCAAAATTATATAAATTTGGAACCGGAATTACTTTTATTAGGTATGTTATTAGAGGATTTTGAGAATATTGTATACTATGAGAGCAATATTATGATAGTAGCCAATATTGTATACTAAAATACTCACATGAATAGTTTAAGCGTTTTAAAAATGTATAGATTTTGAAGGGACAACAAAGAAGACACCAAGATGCAAAAAACAATTATAAGCAACCCATGTAACACGATGTTTAACAAGCACGAATTGAATGTAGATAGATTGAAAAACTAATAAAATGTTTTTTTTTAAAGTATAATGACTCTGAACAAGGAATTGTTTACTCTGGCCAAAATTACACATTCTAAGTCAAAACACGAAGACCTAACTCCAATTGTTACTCCTAATTAGAGTAGACCCATTGCATTACTGGAACTTACATAAAGCTTGACCAATTTAGTTCTCGTTGATTCAATAAATCTAGATTAGCTGGAGTTTAGAACTGGGCTTAAACCAAAGGCAGCAATCCTATATACACTTAAACGTGAGTAAAGTCCTATTGAATGTAGTGGGATTTCTGAGTAGGCATGCCCAGGACTGTGCTATAAAGTATTTAGTCTGATCAAGAAAAGATGGCACTGTGCAAGTGCTTCGTTTGAACAACCACTTCAGAAGTTTCAGTTAGCATTTTTTCAACCGGAATACAACTAGGCCCAGTTTCTTGTAGAGAGACTACCTATCATCAAGGAGCACCATTTGTTTTCCTTCTCTGGTCCCTAATATTTTTTTAAATTGTGTTAATTGCTATCATTACTTAGAGAAACCCTTTTGATCCCCCAATCCAGCTCTAGTTGAGCATAATTATCTATGACTGGCAGTATCATAGTGAAGATGAATTGGATGTACATCCGGTTGAAAGCGATGTAGTGCAGAGAGATGATACGAACATTTGGGTACCCATCTGCACATCTGTAAAGTCTAGCCCAGTTTCAATGGTGAACTTCTTTATTTTACACCACTAGAACCAACCAGACCTTTCTCCCCCTCCTGCTGCAGCCATCTAGGTAAAGGTAAAGGTTCCCCTTGACAATTTGTCCAGTCGTGTCCGACTCTAGGGGGCGGTGCTCATCTCCGTTTCCAACCCATAGAGCTAGCGTTTGTCCAAAGACAGTCTTCCGTGGTCATGTGGCCAGCGCGACTAGACACGGAACGCCGTTACCTTCCCACCGTGGTGGTACCTATTTATCTACTTGCATTTGCATGCTTTTGAACTGCTAGGTTGGCGGGAGCTGGGACTAGCGATGGGAGCTCACTCCGTCGCGTGGATTCGATCTTACGACTGCAGGTCTTCTGACCTTGCAGCACAGAGGCTTCTGCGGTTTAACCCGCAGCGCCACCACGTCATCTAAATAACATTAAATAATGTGCCACAGCCTTCCATGAAACTGAATAACCTGCTCCAGAGAGTTTCTCAGTCCTCCAAAGCTGTTTTTTAGGTTGCATGGGGAGCAGTAGGAGGAAAAGGATTTAGTGGAATCCAGTGGGAAGACACCATGGGATGATAGCTTCTGTTCATATTGCATTATTTTTTAACATTCATCTTTATTTAGCCCTGTGATACTGTCCAGACATAGTAATACAGAGCTTAACTGAGGCTTTCTATTTAGGGAATTGTTTGGTCCACAGAGTAGTCTGTGAAAAAAAAAAGTGAACTGAACATCAATTCATTAGATAAAAGAAAGAAAGAAAAAGCACCTGATAGGCATTGCATTTGAAAGGCAAGAAAACTATATTGCTAAGAACACAGGGGACAGGAGGAATTACAATTTTCTTGCTTTCCAAAAACCATATTAAAATACAGCTACAGAAAACATTTTTTTTAAAAAAATGTGATATTAAAATATTAATAATCAGTCAGATTGCAGTTGAAGTAATATTAGTGAGCTAAGAGAAAGATAAAGATAATATAGCCTTTAAATAATAATATATTTTAAAAAAAGGCACGCTGTGTCACAGTTCTGGTCACATTCTTCTGCAAAAGAAAAAAAAAAAAGGAAAAAAGGACCTTTGCCACAAACCCAATACAGAAAAATACCATTCCATTTTAATACTTATATTGAATGATGTAATTCTTGTATCAAATATATATTTGTTAACTAAAATGTCCCTTCTTGCTCTTCCTTTGTGAAAACACACATCTCTCTTATCCTAAAAGTCCTGAGTCCAATACACAAAAATGCTGGACGCATGATTGGTAAGCGGAGGACCAGGCAACAGAGCACCACTTGTAAGGGAAAAGGTTTCCCCTTCATTGCAGTGTCAGCAGCAGTTTGGTGTCCATTGTCCATGCAGAACTACCAAAGGCATTGCAATTAGGCCCCTTTTCACTGGGCATACAATGTATGTATTGGAATCCTGTGCAGTCTGAGATCAGCTTTCTTAAGTTAAAATGCCTTGAAGCCAAGTAGATCTCTCAATTATGGCCAAAGTGCAGCACCATGATCCACAATTGATTAAACAAATTGTTTATAAGGGTGCACTGAATCATAGCCAGTTTCTTTTGGAATGAGATGTAATTTTATTATAAAGGGTGCTGCATAAGGATATAAAGCTAGATAGGTGTCAGAAACATGAACCATGTAACTATTTTCTGGTTTTGCCACAGATATGGGTTAGCTCCTAAGTTGCCCTTCATTTAAGTCAGAGTAAGTTCCAGATTTTGGCCCCCTACACCTCACTTTGCACCATCGAAAGCTCCCCCAATCTGCAGAAACAATTTGGGGGGGGGGTTTGCAGGGGCTGTTGAGGAAAGCAAGAGAAGGAAAAGCCTTGTTCCATGAACTGCTCAAAGTTAGAATCCAAAGAGTGAGTAAACATTATTTGTCTTCTATTAAAGTCATTTAAATGAGTATAATGATTCTTTATTTAATAATTTTAAAATTGTGATTTATATGTTGTTTTTAATTCTTGTTTTTTTAAGGATTTGTGAGCCACCTTGAATCCCGCTGTTGGGAGAAAGGTGATATATAAATGCAATAAATAAATTTGGCAATTCATACCCAAAGCTTTGTGATTGCTCCAGGTTGCACGTGTGGAGACACCATGTGAATCAGTTTCCAGCAACAAACAGCAGCAGCTACTAATGGACAGGCACAGGGCTTGGTAAAGTAACTTTTTTTTTTTAGGACTAATGCTGCTTTAGGTATTCTGGGAGTTGTAGTCAACAACAACTTTCCCAAGCTCTGTGGAACTACTGTGTGTTCACTGAAATGTCTTGCAAAGAACTACTGGAGTTCAGCTCAATTCTGAATCTGATCTTTGATCCAATTAAGTCTTGAGTCCTGGATCTAATTAAGAAGAAGAAAGGAATATTTCAGAGTCAACAGGGAAATTGCAGGTACTAAATTAATTCTTGGCACATTCCAGGGATACACCTGGACTAATTTTTAAAGAAAATATATATGCAGTAAAAGAATCAGTAAATGTTTTAGACCTCGGTGACTGAAGCAGTATGTTACTATGATTATATTGACTCAGGTTACTTTATAAAAAATTGAATGATACTGCAGAGCTCGTAACAACAAAGAATAAAGAATTTTCCGATCAAAATATTCAGTAAGAGTTATGCATTTTGCTCTTCTTCTTTTCCTTTGCCTGTAGAAACTATTAAAAACAACACTCTGTAAGTTTTAAGCATGTGGTAATTCTGTTGGAAAGGTCCTCCTACACACTTATTGTGACAGCAAAACTCTTTTGGACAAACAAACCTATAGTAAAGTATTCCTGTTACGGAAAACAACAGTCTGAAAACGAGTAGGACAAAAATTATGCTAAAAAGTCTATCATTTAACATAAAATATTTATCAAGTTCAAAATTATTTTCTATTAAACAAAAAATAGTAACTTTCTCGCAGAAAATAGATGTTATACTTTTGAAGATAAGCTGCGAAGGGTTTAAGATGGAATCATCAAATGTGAATAAATGAATGTTCCTCATCTGACAACCAAGAAAGATGGTACTTCTAGCTATATCTTCATTGAGCTGCTTTTGAAAATCAAGGCTGAAGTTTATATAGCTCCTTTTTGTGCAAACAACAACTACCATAGCACTGTTGTCTACACCCTAATGCTCTTCAAACCAGCTGCTGAACAAAGTGCCAAGATCGTCACATGAAGGCTTCCGTGATTACAACAGATTGAATGAGAAAGAAAACGAATGAAAAAGAAGCCAACTTCTTTCATGACTGGCACTGGTGCTGACTCTTGGAGAAGAGAACAAAACCCACTGGTGTGTCCATCTTCTGTAGCTCCACCAGGCTCGCTATTCAGGAACAAAACTCTGGCGTGCATGGCTCAAGAATACTTCCGTGCTCCTTGGAGGTAAGTCGTTGAATATCTTCTGCAAACCTTCAGGCAGGATGTTCTTCTGTCACCATTGTAGACCTTCCACAAGTATCTCCTCCCTCTTACTTGTGCCATTATTTGGCTATCAGCCAAGGAGTTTGACCCTTTAAGTGACAGATAAATTATTTCACACAGAAATGTCCTTTCAGATACTAGTAGAAGTGTTGCTCTTGACATCCAAAGTTATGCAAAATCTCAACTTGAACCATCTCTATTGCAGTGGTATAGATTAAGTGTACATCCACATTAGGTGAGGTTATAATCTTTGGATTACATCAGCAGCAAATACTTCTGACGTACCTATTTCTGGTTATGCACTTGGCCATCCCTATCACATCTCATTGTGTTAATCTGAATGGACTGCAGTGAGTACATTTATAGCTATCCCACAAGCAGTCAGAAAGGTGGCACTACAAAAGTACAGTTCAGCTGCATCCTAAGCCCGGGTAGTAAATTAAATCTAATGTGCACTTGGTAACTAGCTCACTGGTTCCCAAACTGTGGCCATGGTGCCCTCGGGTGCGACCAAACCCAGCCAGGGGTGCCATGAAATCCGCAGAAGTACTACTTAGGCCAGGCTTCCCCTCTCTCTTCTCCCCTTTCACTGAAAGTATCGTATTGGAGGAGACACAGCCAACAGCCAGTAAGTCAAGGGAACCTAAAAAGTTTGGGAATCACTGAACTAGCAATTTGGGAGGCATCCGAAGAGATGCAGAGCGCATATTGACTTCTTTAAACTGTCAGATACAGACATACTATATATGTTGATGGCAGTTGTAGGAGGGAATAGAATTAGTGCATGACTTGAGTTAATTTTTTTCACTCAATACTTGTAACTGTGTTAATAGCACATCAGTAGTACATACAAATTTAGCTTTGTTTCCTGGATTAGATAAATGTATGCCACTGATCTACATGTCACTGTTAAATTCCATCTGAACTAATATGTTGAATTCTATGTTCTAGAAGATGCTAATAAAATGGGACAGGTTTAGAGGGAGATTTGAATAACTATAATCCTATGAGGAAATGTGAATACATCTGGAGATGTTTGACCTGGGCGTGCAGTGCTTGCTAAAGCAAATCCTGCAGTGCCTTTTTGCTGTAACTGTGAACTGACCGAGTAGAATTTCCTTTTATGCTACTTGAAGAGATCAGCAGCATATTTTAGTAATCTGCTTTTTCCTCAAGTCAAGATCTAGCACATGCAAACCACTGCAAGTGCAAGGAAGTGAAAGCAATTAACTCTTCACTTCGACCATTGATGGCACTGCTAAATAGGAGATAAACAGTTCAGCTTTTCAGGACCAGCACTCTCGAGGAGTGGCTTAATTCTCTTCCCTGTGCCCATCTTTGCAGTTAGTTCCTCCCCAGACCCTGCAGTCTGGGTGGGGAAAGCATAGGTGCTTCTATGATACCTCTAAATTTTCTCTTGTGCACAGAGAAGCTTTAAATGCAGGGCTTATCAGGGGAGAGTACACAGGAAAAGGAATCCTCTTTTTCCTGCATTGTGGTGTTTTGTGTGTGTGTGTGTGTGTGTGTGTGTGTGTGCATGTGTATGTGTATGTTGGATTAAAGTATATTTAAGTTAAATATTCCTCTAAATCTAAGAATAAGGGGAGTTCAGTTCTTGAGCGAATTGTTTTGAGTTGTGAGGTTTTATTACAGGAGAATAGGGAAATGTTGAACGAATGCTACGGGAAATCCATTTAATGGTCCTCAGAATGATTTTTTTTAAAAAAATCAGCAATGCATAGGGAAGAGAAGAGATAAATCCAAACAGAAACACTTTCTAGGTGTTTGATAACTATGTAAAACTAACTTGTGGAAATGAGGCGGGGGGGGGGGGGAACCAGGATAAGGCCTCCTGCTCCTGTCCTTGATGCTCCCTGTATAAAGTTTTCTAAACAACTGAAAAGGGCTTTTGTTTTTGTAGCTTCTATTCTTTTCTATTTAAGCAGGATTCCTATTTAGATCTGTTCAGTTATGTATCCAAAGCTTGCTGTTTTCAGTAGGGGAGGATGTTAAATTTTTGTGTTAGCCAATTTTAGGAGAAAGATGAAGGTCTTGTCACGAGCATGTTTCCTACACGCAGAATCTTTCTAATAGATACTGTTAGTGAAATTGAAGAGAGGTAATCTCAGTTGTCTCACACACACCGTTGATTCAAGTCTGCCCATTAAAAGTACCATTACATGATTTATTTACAAATGTTAAATTTCATTTAATTTCATTTTAATAATGGAAATCCACAATATTTTAAGTTGTTTCTGCATTCACTGTTAAACGGATCTGATTTTTGTATGTACATACGATTCGTTTTTTTCTGGTGCCTGAATGCAATAATTTAACTAAGCTGTAAGACTTAATATGGGAGCACAAATATCATGCAAATATTGCAGCTGTATTCCACAATGCAAGAAGCATAGTATCAATGCATATAATTACACAAATGATTGGCAAACAGATAAAAAAGGGAGAAATCTAGCATTTTCTGTACAAAAATATGCAGCTTTTTATAATTTGCTAGACATGTA
Source organism: Intellagama lesueurii (assembly GCA_037013535.1). NCBI lineage: Eukaryota > Metazoa > Chordata > Lepidosauria > Squamata > Agamidae > Intellagama > Intellagama lesueurii. The sequence continues at coordinate 175,699,118 of JBAJHW010000003.1, read as the reverse complement.
TCTTTTGACATTTTCAAAAAGTAACATTGTATAAAAATAAATATTCTATGCACAAACACACATACACACACACAGGCCAGTCCATGGTTAGAATCTTCACTGCAAAAGAAAAATACGAAACTGTGTTAGTTTCACACAAATGTCGGAAGGGGATTTTCTGATGGGAAGTGCTACAAAAATTGTCATGTGAGCATGCACAGAACTGAATGGGATTTACTAAGATTCAGGAAAATTCACCCAAAATGAAGTACTTTTGAGCCCTGTTGATTTGACAAAGAGAGTTGTGGATGCATGATAACTCTTACTGGGGGCAAATGCAATTTAAATGTGCCTAGCTCTGTTTATTTGCAGTAGACATTTTTCTTAGGCCCCGGTCACACAAGGGAAATGTTTTCTAGTTCTTCCAATACAGTCAACCCTCGACTTACGAATGGCTCTAGTTACGAACATTTCGACTTACGAACCGCTCTGATAGAAAAATATAGCCTCGACTTGCGAACTTTGCTTCGAATTACAAACCGAAAAAAAAACGCACAGGAGGCGGGGAAAGCGCGAAATTTGAACTTTCAAGGTGTTCTGTTGAAAAGGTGTCTGTTCCCTCCTTCCCTCCCTCTTTTCTTTCCTTTTTTTTAACCTAAGTCATCTTAGGTTAAAAGGAAAAAAAATAAAAAAAATTCTGCCCCTAGTGGTAGGAACGGATTAACCGGCTTTGCATTAGTTCCTATGGGAACTAATGCTTCGACTTACAAACCGCCCCTCAACCTAAGAACCAAAAACATCCGGAACAGATTAATTGGTTTTCAATGGATTCCTATGGGAAATGCTGACTCGACTTACGAACGTTTCGACTTAAGAACGTCCTTCCGGAATGGATTAAGTTCGTAAGTCAAGGGTTGACTGTACCTCTGTTGTACTGAATTGTGGTCACGTGGTTCATATCCCAGGATAAACGTCCCAAGAACTTTTAGCAGTACCAATTTATTTCCTCCTATTTGAATCATTATGGCCAGCTACACTATGGTACCCGTTTATTTTCTCTCTTGCTTTAAGGGGCAATAAATATATATAAAAATCAATACATCAATATATCAGAAACAAGTCTCCTTGTAAGGTGTGTGACTGCGCGAGACTGCTTGACTCTGTCCCCCCTCTGCACAGCTTTCCTCCTCCCCCCCATGCACCCACAGCTATGGTTTCCAGCCCCTTTCGTTCCAGTTGCAACTGAACCCCACACGGGATTCAGACTTGTATATGAGGAGGGTGGAAATTGAAAGGGAACATAGATTGGGAAGGGGTTTCTGTTTAGGAGAGTGTCTCTCTGTTGCACTAGCTGCTCCTGCAGAGAAATGCATTGCACACAATGGACTTGGGATATCTGCACAACAGTACTGGCAATCACCGCCCCCCTGATGACATTGGCATACCAATGTTTCAATGTATCTTCCCAAAGGAAAGGAAAAAAAATATTACTTGCCAGTAATGTAATGGTGGCGGCCCCCCCCCCCCCCCGGTGACATACTTTTACCAATGTATTGATGTATCAGGCATGAAAAAAAAAAATAATGTGTGTGCTGCTGTAACGGTGACCAGCTCTCTGGCTTTGATTCTGAAAAGAAGTGGGGCAGGTCATGCACACAGGCAATCCCAGTAAGGAATGCACCAGTACAACAAAGGTACAAAATAACACAGCCCTCCTGGCAATGGGGAAATGTTCCGCAGTTCACCACTAGCCGGGAAAATGTCTTCGTCTTGACTCTGCATCGTGTGACCAGGGGAAAAAATACTGACATAACTGTGGATAACTACATAACATTTCCCTCGTGTGACCTGGGCTTTCGGTAGAATATACAAATGCTGACGAGTCTTGTTTTTTTTTCACCTACTGACACCTTTTGAAATTGCATTCTCTGACCTTTCCCTTCATGAAGGCTTTTACTAAATGACTGGCCAATGAGGAAAGGGCTTTTAATGTGAGAGTCCATACTTTTTACTTCTTATGTGATTTTAGATTGTTTTAATTCAGTGGCTGTTCTAATATAATAATATAATTACTCCACTTAATTGCTTTTTATATTATAAAAAGTAATTATATAAATTACTATTATAATTTACTGGGCAAAATCTTGTTGCATAAAGTTATGCTGGTGTAAACCAGATCCCGCACCAGAAAATATATAATTTAAGTTAATTGAAAGTTTCATATTCTCCCCTTTTAGGCTCCCGGGCTCCCCAGGGAGGAAACCATTGGGAGCTTTAGGATAAGGGGTTAATGTCAAAAAATTGCTGTTGGATTGCTAGCTTCAGCTCCTCCTACCCACAGCAACAGTGGATGAGAGGTGGAGGGTTGTGATCATGTAGCCATACAGCATATGTTTGGAATGATCACTACTTTGAGGAAAGTGGTCAAGGTTGCAACCGCTCTTGTAGAGTGGCTTTCTACAAACTTAGCTAGAGAGTTCTTAGCCATCTGACAAGTAAGTATGAAAGGACTAACAATTTAATACTTATTAGGCTAGTAAGAACCTAGTAAGTATTAAAGCATTATCAGTTCCCTTTGTCAACTACTGGGATGAACCAGCTGGTATCAGCTGGTCCAGAATAACACATGAAATACACTCTGTTTTCCAGAATGAGGACATTCACATGGTATTGAAAGAGAACACACCTTAAACATCTAGGGAGTGTCGTATATGTTTGAGCAATGTAGACAGGTTTTATAAGAAAATCAGGAGAATGATATCCTGGGATATGTCCCAAGAGGAAATGATATTTGGTTCCAAAACCTATGTCCAGTCTTAGTGTTCCCTTATCATTTTTGAAATATTAGAATAAGAGAATCCACCAGCAGAGCCCCAAGTTCTTAGATGATAGCCACAAGGTATCCCAGTTTCATTTGACAGAAGGTGGGGTTCTGCCACCATGGAGGGCTCAAATGGCAAAGAGTTTCTCCCCTTCCTACCATCCTGATGCTTCCCAAGAACAAGGAAGAAGAGGTGCTAGAAGAAACTGCCACTGTACTCCCTTTCTTTAAAAGGCAACTTCTCCTGAACCCAGTTTCCATCACAAATACCAATTTGGCATGTTGCTCACGAGTTCAGTTTGTCTGTGTTTATCAAAAATGTTTATCCATATAAAAATCTCCCTTTGCTGTATATCGCATAACTGCAATGTTCCAATCATATGCACATTTCGTAAGTGGGGATGAATGTTTGCCACTGCAAATACTTCATGCTTTGTCCACCTTTTTGTTATTCAAAACATGCAGAAATGCATTTAACACAACTTTCTTAGATTGTTTTACCTTATTCCAACATCCTTGAATTGGCAAGCCATCTTCCCCCTATGACAGAGAAAGATATCAGGTGTTTGCATGTCAAGGGAGAAGTGGGCAGGGGTGGGGCTAAAATTAGAAAAAATGGGGGGTCAATATTACTGCTACAGAAAATGTTGAAAACCTGAAATCAACTGATGGACTATACTAATGGAATATACTTTGTCTACCCTTCCATAAATACGTTTGGTACTGGAGGGATGTAAACCTCTCATGCTCCTGATTGTACTCACCAGTATCTAATGACTGATTTCCCTTTATGGTTTTCCATTGGTTTATTGTGCAATTACGTGTTAATACTAGACCCTTTAAAGCCTATGGAATTTTCCCCAGAATTCCTTTGGTGTGTGGATTACACTTTAAATGTGCAAATGGTTGGTTTTGACCGGCTAAGAAAACTTTCCTCAAGGTAACTCTTCTTTTATGGGGATACTGCATGTTCCTGGTGCTGGAACTGAACTATTTTATGGCTAGAAATATATGATACTCTTCTGATTGCAGGAGTACACTGGACACCTTTTGGGTATTGCATATATTGGTACTAGTCAGGAGCAGCACAGTCCCACCGTGTTGTTTTGTGAACAATTCAGTATTTTTAAAAATTATTCACAAGAGCATGATTTTGCTGTCTCAGCCTGGGTGCTCTTTGAGAACACCAACAAATCTAACTCTTCTGCATGCAAAAATTTCCTGCCATTTTGTAACTATTTCAGATTTAAGGGTTTTTAAAAATATATTCAGTCTTTCACAAGCTCTCTGTGTACACTTGTCTCCCAAGTGCTGCAGTATGCACCTATCATTTAATACATCTGTGAACACATGTAGGACTCTGTCCCACATCAAGGCCATATTTGTTTGAGCTTAACACCTAAAAAAAGCACTTCGTGTCTGTCAGAAACCATACAATCTGTATAAACTGTATTATTGTTTGTCTGAATATGTAATCTGATTACCTCTGAGCCATTCAAATAACTGAATGCACATATATATATGCACTATAAGCATGACAAATATTTTTCGTTGTCTAAAATATGTGTAAGCTGATCAGATACGGCCAAGCCTGTGAATTAATATAATTTCAGGCGAGTTATGTATGGCTTGTGTAGGCAATCTAATGTATTTTTTCCTCTCTAAATAAGAGCAATCTCAAGACATCTCATGAGAGAAAGAACATATTTCAACAATACCTGTCTTGAAGTACAGTGCTACAGAATATAGTAAATTAGCAATTATTTGGCACTGAAGTAACCATACACTTTCTACATTCATTTTCTTTAATGTTGACTCTTTCCTGAAATTACATCTTCCCACTGGTATATACAGCTGCAGCGTTCAATAACCAAATCCAGTAATTAACAGGAAATGAAAAAGTTCCCATTGGTACAATGATCCCATTGGTAGGAATGAACTGTATAATGCCTAGCATGTAAAATCCAAAGTTAGGGAATAGGGACACTGTGATAGGAGCAAATGTTACATCTGAGGGATCAACAGAGGTTTGCACAGTTGCACCAATGTGTGTATTTGCAAAGGATGGGAGGTGGAAGCATACTCATTAATGAGGAGGAAAAATAAGGCACGGTACACTTGAAAGGCATGCATGCATTGCTTAGAATATAGAGCAGTGAGATTATAGCAGTAGAAAAATAAGCAAAATGAAAGCTTTTTGCCTACTTGAGCCAGAATACATATGCACAAATATGCTTTGAAAAGTGCTTTTCACAAGGTGAGTACAATTTTATATTTCTACAGTGTTTCTATAGATGTGGTGAACACTACTTTTTACAAAAATTATATCAATGAATGTGCAGTATTTTGTGCAAGATTTGTCAGAAAGCCACAGAAACTAAATCGTAAATATCTTGATCTAACTCTTTTAATTTGTGGTCATCTGTAATTCATACAAATTAGTGTCTAGCAAGCTCACTTACTGGATGCATGGGTGCCACACCATTATAGATGACAACTTTGCTTGACCAAACAAGATATGTTGGGCATGAAGGTCCAACCTTTAATGCTTTATGCAAATCAATGGCTGAGCCCAGGTAGCAGCTTTGCAAATGTCTTGGAGCACAACGCTCATTAGGAATAGTGCTTAAACTGATGTTGCTACAATTGAATGCACCGGTATCAGTAGCCTTGCAATCATATAAGTTAACAAGGGCTTGTTCACATAGGTACCATTGGAGTGATCTGGATCAGGCTTAAATAGGGTTGCTTAAGGCAGGATAGAGGCCTGGTATGCCATTTGGTGTGATAATTGCATATAAATGGCATTTGCATCTCAAGTGACCCTATTTGGTTTGCCTCCCTGTTAAAACAACAAAATCAAAACAGTCCCCTTCCTTGTCCCTTCCTCTCTCCTCCTACTGCCAGAAGGAAGTTTTCATTAAAAAGAAATGGTATAGTACATCAGTGCTGTCAAAATAGACTGGGTTTTTTTAAAAAATTGCATCCTTCCTCTGCCCCTCCAGGAAGGAGCAGTTGAAGTGTTAATTTCCCAGTATTGTGTAGCGGTTAAGCTATCTTCTTTAGCCATTTAACAATATTGGGAAACTGAAAGTGGAAGGCACATTTAAAACCTGGTCCATTTCCAGCGATCACACATGCTGGAAATAAACCAAAACAAAGGAATCATAGAATCATAGAAAAGTGAAGTTGGAAGGCGCCTACAAGGCCATCAAGTCCAACCCCCTGCTTGATGAAGGAATACAGATCAAAGGATATCTGCCAGGTGATTATCTAAATTTTTCTCGAATGCCTCCAGTGTTGGAGCACTCACCAACTCTCGAGATAACTGGTTCCACTGTCATACTGCTCTAACAGTTAGGAAGTTTTTCCTGATATTCAAGCGAAATCTGGCTTCCTTTAACTTGAGCCCATTGTTATGTGTCTTGCACTCTGGGATGATCGAGAACAGATCTTCCCCTCCTCTGTATGACAGCCTTTCAAATACAGTGGTGCCTCGACTTACGAACGTCCTGACTTACGACCATTTCGAGTTACGACCAGCTCCAGCCGCAAAATTTTGCTTCGACTTGTGGCCGGAGCTTCCAGTTACGAACAGAAAAAGGCAGGGGAAAAAGGCGGGGAATTCAAATTGCTAACCGTTGGTAGACGAAGAGGCTGCTTCTTTGTAGCTCTTTCGCCCCAACGGTTAGAGTGAGTGTGATCGGAGGAGGCTTCGGACTGCCTGGTAAGGTAAGGTGCTGCATTCTGCTTTTTAAAAACTGTTCTGGGTGGGTTTTGCAGCATGGTTTTGGGCTGGGGGGGTTATGTTTCTATGCTGTGATGGGTCTTGCGGGATTTGTTTGTTTTTTGGTATTTTTTTCCCCATTTCCGATGGGTCTTGGGGGGTTTGTTTGCTTTTTGGGTTTTTTCCCCCCATTTCCAATGGGTCTTGCGGGGTTTAGTTGCTTTCTGCTTTGCTTTTTTTGCATTTCCGATGGGTTTTGCACGCTTCGCTTGCTTTCTGTTTTGCTTTTTTTGCAATTCCGATGGGTCTTGCAGTGATTTTTTTTTGTGTGATTTTTTTCCCCGGATGGAATGGATTAATTGCATTTCAATGCATTCCTATGGGAAATGGTGCTTCGGCTTATGACCATTTCAAGTTACGACCAGAGTTCCGGAACCAATTAAGTTCGTAAGTCGAGGCACCACTGTATTTGAAAAGTGCTATCATATCACCCGTCAGTCTTCTTTTCTCAAGGCTAAACATGCCCAATTCTTTCAGCCTTTCCTCATAAGGCTTGGTTTCCAGCCCCCTGATCATCCTTGTCGCCCTCCTCTGAACTTGTTCCAATTTGTTAGCATCCTTCTTGAAGTGTGGTGTCCGGAACTGGATGCAATACTCAAGGTGAGGCCTAACCAGTGCTGAATAGAGGGGGACTAGCACCCTGCGGGATTTGGAAATCCAATCTTCTATTAATGCAGTCTAAAATAGTATTTGCCTTTTTTGTAGTGACATCACACTGTTGGCTCATATTTAGCTTGTGATCTAAGACAATTCCAAGATCCTTCTTGCTCGTAGTTTTGCTGAGCCAGGTATCCCCCATCTTGTAACTGTGCAATTGGTTTCTTTTTCTGAGGTGCAGTACTTTGCACTTATCCCTGTTGAATTTCATTCTGTTGCTTTCGTGAATCTCCCCCCCCCCCCCCCGACACACATAAGTGGCCCTTGACAGGGAACAAGAAAGCTGTTGGTAGGAACTTTCTGGCCTGGGCTAAGTCACTGTAGCAATTACATTGTCTGATCACCAGAAAAAGAAGTGAACTAGCCAGTCTCCACATTTGAAAAAACAGCAGGACAAACCCATCTGATTGCACCCTGAATTAGGGGGAAAACCCACTTTGTCAGTCTTTGAGATGACACTAAGAGACCCTTACGAGGTTCTTGATAGCAAATAAAGAGTCTATGAGATCTTCTAAATTTTTTTGTTCTGAAGATACAGAAGGCCAAATCTTCTCATATGTACATTGTGCAATGAACTTTCTAACGGTGTTTGAGGGGGTTGGTAGAAGGCTTGCAAGGCTATGAACTGTGATGTATGAAAGGATGTGAAACTTTAGGTAAAAAGGAAATGTCAGGGTATAGTGTAACCTGGTCTCTACTGAGAACTGAAGATAGATTATGTCACTTCTGAGAGTGCATCTCGCTAGCTCTCCCTTGGTTGAGGTTGTTGATGTTCTGTTGGAGGAAGAGTACGTTTAAGAACCGATTTAGGAGGGATCAGTGTGTGACGAGTCGATGTCGGGTAGAAAGAAGAAGAGCGGTGTCGGTGTCGTGGCGGTGAAGGTGACACGGAGGGTGAATATCGAGATGGATAAGCATATCTCACTCACTTGGGCTCGTCGTAGTAAATATGCTCAGATAGGTCTTCAGGATAATAAGGATCATATTGATGGTATGGATCCCTATGTTCCTCCCTGGTTTGGTATCGGGATGGCTCAGGATAATAATAGAATTCCCCGTGCGGAGGGTCATATTGGATCGGCGACAGGTGTCATCTCTTCGCTCAGTGTTTCCGAGGGGAGTGATGAGATGATTCTGAGCCAGAGACCTGAATAGGTATTGCCTGCCCTAATAAAGAAGGGCTTGAATGGGCCGAGGCCGGGCTGGAATGAACTTCAGCCGGAGATAGGCCTATGCTCGGCAAAAGGCTAGCAATGGAAGCTGGAGCCCAAGCCGGAGGTAAAGTTGGGTCATTTCTGTCTGAGACCAAGCCTCTAGACGACTCTTCCAATATCGGTGATGGAAGCACCGATTGGGGTGGGTCTATTTGTGCCGGTTTTGTAGGCTTCTTGATCTTCTTTGGTTTCGTTTTATCTTTCTTCTTTTTAGAGGAGTCATCACAACGGGCTGGAGCCTTCGACGTCGATGTCGAGCTCGATTTCGAAGCTGATTTCAGCTGGTCCTTCGGACGAGGTGAAGGAGTCGTCGGGCTGGAAATTGGTTGAGGTGTTTCCTGACGCTCTGGGCAAGGATTAGGAGACACCGCAGAGTCCATGGGGGCCGGATTAAGTGATTTCTCCCAAAGGTAAGAACAGAATCTCTGGAGTAGCAGTTTAATAGCAGGTTTAGTGAACTTTTTACACTCAGTGCAAGAGTGTGTTTGGTGTTGCTCTCCTAGACAGAAGAGGCAATGGTTGTGACCATCAGTGAGTGGAATCTTATTTGTGCAGTGCACACACCTCTTGAAAGGCCTGGAGGGGCCCATAAAAGACTGGGGGAAAAAGGGGGGAAAGGGTGGTAGCGGGGGAGGGGGGAATAGAAAACCGCGGAAAGAAGAAAAATGGGTGGAATCGATTCAAAAAGGAAACGAATAAACTCACAGGGGAAACGTCCAAAGAAAGGCGATGATCGAAAGAGAAAATAAAGTAATGATCTCAAGAATTGTTCAATCGCTCTAGCTCTCCGAAATAGGTCAAAACTAAGCAGCGGCTAAAAGGAACTGAGAGGACTTCTGGCGGGTGGAGCATGCGCTCCACAGGGGAACGTCCCACTAATCACGTCTTTAAGCTCTAGAAACTTCCAAGAGGTCCTGTGCAGATGCAGAACAACCCAACTGTGTGCATTCACAGAGGCCACGAAGAAGAAATGAAGGGCACTGTGGTTTTTGATGGCTCAACATCAGATCCCTTTGACATCTGAAGCGGAGTGAAACAGGGCTGTGTCCTTGCGCCGACCCTGTTTGGGATCTTTTTTGCTGTCATGCTGAATCATGCCTTTGGAGCTGCAACAGAAGGTGTCTATCTCCAGACTAGATCAGATGGAAAGCTCTTTAATCTCTCTAGATTGAGAGCGAAGACCAAAGTCCATCTGAAATGCATGCGGTACTTCCTCTTCGCCAATGATGCAGCTGTTGTTGCCCATTCTGCTGAAGACCTCCAACAACTCATGAATCGTTTTAGCAAGGCCTGCAAAGACTTTGGATTAACAATCAACCTGAAGAAAACACAAGTCATGGGCCAGGGCGTGGACTCACCTCCCTCTATTACCATCTCCACACAAGAACTGGAGGTTGTTCATGACTTTGTGTACCTTGGCTCAATGATCTCTGACACTCTCTCCCTAGATGTCGAGCTGGACAAACGCATTGGCAAAGCAGCTACCATGTTCTCTAGACTCACAAAGAGAGTATGGTTTAATAAGAAGCTGATGGCATATACCAAGATCCAGGTCTATAGAGCCTGTGTCCTGAATACACTCCTGTACTGCAGTGAGTCCTGGACCCTTTGTGTACAGCAGGAGAGGAAGCTGAACACGTTCCATATGCGTTGTCTCCGACACAGTTTTGGTATCACCTGGCAGGACAAAGTTCCAAATAGAGTAGTCTTAGAACGAGCTGGGATTTTTAGCATGTATACATTACTGAAGCAGTGACGTCTACGTTGGCTTGGGCATGTCGTGAGAATGGCTGATGGTCGGATTCCAAAAGATCTCCTGTATGGAGAATTAGTGCAGGGAAAGTGCCCCAGAGGGAGACCACAGCTGCGATACAAGGATATCTGCAAGCGGGATCTGAAGGCCTTGGGAATGGACCTCAACAGATGGGAAACCCTTACATCTGAGCGTTCAGCCTGGAGGCAGGCGGTGCATCACGGCCTCTCCCAATTTGAGCTGGATGGGGTACAGATTGTATTTGTCTTCAGTGTGGAAGGGATTGTCCCTCTCGAATTGGCCTTCTCAGCCACACTAGATGCTGCTCCAATCCTCCATACAGAGCACGTTACCATAGTCTCTCGAGACTGAAGGATGCCTACACAGTCATGGAGAGAGTCTGAAAGTTTCAACCAGTCCAGAATGTAATCTAGAATTCTGATCAGTTTGAGTAGATAAAACCACATCACACAAATTCTGAAAGAACTATGCTGGCTACCTGTTGTCTTCCAAGTCCAATTTAAGGTGCTCATGCTTACCTTTAAAGCCTGGTATCTTCTAGGCTTGTAACTTTAAGGAGTGGCTTCTTTCTTACTAACCTGCCCTTATATAATGGTGTTTTGATGAGGCCCTTCTGTGAGTGTACTTAGTAAGAGAAATGTGCTGTGAAGGTACAGTTAGGAGGGGCTTTCTTTGTTATCATCTTCCAGGGTGTGCTCTTGAAGGACATTTTATAATTATTTTTAAATATGTTTGATTATTTTGGTTGTTATTCTGCTTATCTTTGTACACCAACATAGAAATCTCAATTTTAAATAAGGGGCAAAAAGAACCAGAACTACACAGTTCTGAGAAGTGTTGATGGATTCACATGGCTACCTTACATGTGTGGCTCAGGCCTTCATTGTGTGCGAGTTTTACAAGAGGTAAAGAAAGAAAAGCACAAGAGGAAAAGCAGCTATGAGCAAGCACCTAATCATGCATGTTTAGAATCAGACTCCTATATTGCAAGAAAAATGGCAGTAGCAATCAGTTTCATTCTAGGAGGTATTCTGGGTAATGCTATACATAGAACACTAGAAAGGAGGAGGAGATCTGAAAAAGATTTTGCACGAACAAGGGACAGAAAGCAATCTGAAGCATGCAGGAAAAGGAAGGTAACACCATACCAATGGGCAAGGGGCATCCAGCCCATCCAGCCCTGGTAACCCCGGCTCACCCTTCTCGCCTTTAAAACCTCGGAGTCCCTGTTCATGAAATCAACTGCTGGAATTACTTTAGTCAGTGGAGATCATCTCCATTTCATCAGTGAAGAAACTCAGTACAACAATGATGTACCTAAGGGTGCTCAGGCTATATACCCAGTGTATTTCTATAGAATGGCAAACAATCATAGCCTTCTCTTTTTGTTTTCTGAAATAATCATAAGGCATACTGCTTAATTGGAAAACATGAGATGATTCTGTAGAGACTGATGAGTTGGAAGAAGATCCAAACTTTTGGAAAAGATATGTCAGGTGGTTTAATATTTAAAGCAAAAGTAAGCTGGCTGCAGGTATGCATCAACTGGATGGATGGCTTTGTTACAGAACACAAGGGAGTTAAGGAGCCAGATAAAATAGCTAATCATACTTTGGATTCTTAGAACTTTTTTATTAACTTGAGCAAGACTGAGTGTTTTAAAAATGTTATTATTCTACATATATACTGTATGTAGGCAATGATTTGATACGATTTCTTTTTAAAAAATCCCTTTAAACCATGCCGTTTTCTCTGGGAAGATGTAGACACATGAATTAACATCACAAAGGTATTGTATACCAGGTTAACAAAGCCAATTTAAAAAGAGAGGACTAGTTCCTAATTCATATGTTCTTTCTGGATATTGATATTAAGGAATTTTAAAGCTTTCTCACAGTCACAGAGTTGCACATAATTCAATCAGCCTTTTACAGTTCTTCAAAAAGTGCTTTAGGGGACTTTGTGAAAAAGGTGACAGAAAGAATTCCAGGTTGTCGGTGTAAACCAGCACCACGTCAAGAACCTATTTTTCTTTGTTCAAATTGTTTTCCACTGGGTATTATAGACTAGGTACCCTGTAGTACGGTCAGCTCTAATGGTATTTTTGAACACATCATTTGGTCAGCACTGAAGGGGAGAACAAGGAAGGCACCTTCATTTTCTCTGTTCTGTAGATACTGCTTAATGCATGCATGTTCACTTGAGGACTGCACCATCAGGTGATGACTTATATACTTAAATAAGTCAGCACAGATCGTATCCTACAGACAGAGCTTTCATATTACTTCAAAAAGATTCAGACAAATACATTTCCCTCAAGATAGTGAGTACTTTCAGCAGACAGCCATCAAGTGAGCAAAGTACAATATATGCCTCTGAGGAGCTGGTCTCCACTCTAGGAGAATGCTCTAATGGTGAGTCTAGAAGCATCAAGGCATTGCTTTTTCCATCAGAGGAAATGTGTTATTAGCCCTCTATTTTTTCGTAGTTCAATTGCATCCAGGACTTAATTTGGTTTTGTTTTCTGTCTCAACCCTCAAACGAAGACGGTTTAAAAAAATTTAAAACAATAGCTATTCAATCAGTTACTATAATGCGATCTTTTGTCCTTCCTTCTTCCCCAGTAATTTAACTGAAACCAGTATAAAAACACAACATACCAATGGACAGGGTGCATCTAATCCAGGTGCTCCTTGGTCTCCCTTATCCCCTTTAGGCCCCCTAGAGCCTTTCTTGCCCCTTTCCCCCTGTGAATAATAGTTCATTAAAATACATAAAAAGTTTTAGGAGAATCTATTTCAAGTCTGTTATCATCAACAAAAATAAAATATAACAATGTAAAAAACAATAATTTCAAAGTTGTGACTCAAGGTAACTTTAAAGGCCTGATTCGAGATTTTTCTTGATGAAATATTGGGGCGGGCTTTTCTTCCCCACATTTAAATATATGTGTATTTTAGCCGTTATAAAACGATCACAACAGAAGAACAAAAAGAAATGACCAAAGTGATGCCAATAGGTTTTAAAATGGAAACAAGAGATCTTCCTCACTTGTTCTGAAGTAAGGCCCATGGAGCTCAATGGAGAATTCTGATCTTGTACAATATGAAGAGAACAAAAACTGAGTTCACTGCATAACATGACTGGTGGGAGTCATCACTCTTCTTTTCCAATGACTAATTTTCCTGATCTGTAGTGATGGGTGAATCTAAGGATATATTCATAGCACGTTTTACAAAAAGCTAGAATAGTTTGCACCACATACTTCCAAGTGACTATTATTAAATAGGACATAGTGTTTTGCCCAATGACTGCAATCATTGCAAAGAACACTGTATCTTCTTGTATTAGTAGGAACATTGTATCTCCTTAACGATTAAGTATCAAGTGCCTGTTTGGGCCTTTGTTTATAAGGCGGTGTACTGTTGGCAGCATCCAGACTCCAGAGTCCTAGTCCTGTCACTCTGCCCACTACACCACATTAGGAAGCTGCTAAATATCTCCTAATTCATGTTTGCATAATTCAGTTCAAAGGAACCTAATGTTTCAGTCCTGAAGACCAATCAGAAAAAGAAAGAAAGCTAATTTGTGAAGTCTGGGAGGTAAAAAAAAAAAAGGTCTTCCTGTGACACAGACAATCAGGGTTTAAAGATTTTCCATTTCTAATGATGGGCTATCTACAACACTTGTTCCTGCCTATTGTCTGATTTTGGATGCTACTCAGTGGCATGGATAGCGTATAGTTTAAAATGAAGCAGACAAACCTTTCCATTTACAGCTTTAGTTTTTGTAATATATTCATTCTAAGAAGGAATGTGAAATTCTTTTCCCAATTATTCTTACATAGCCCCTTGCATTCCATAATAATAATATAAAAATGTTCTGTATCAGAATCACTGATTTTTAACTGATCATCAGCTATACCCACCATTATTTTAATTTAACAGGAGAGATGAAACTAGCAAGGCCAGGTTTAAGGCTGCTCTGTTCTACTTAGGTTCTTAAAATAGAGTCTGCAAGTGATAAAAATGGAGACAGTGAGCCTGGTGATACTTCTGTATACAGACTTGGAAAGTCACCTTCAATGCTTCACTGAGGTCACTTCGTTTTGAACAAAGCCAATATCAAGCCCAGGACCAATATTCAGTAAGAGAGTGAAATGACCAAATCTTTCTAAATTAATTTTGAAAAGCCAGTGACATACATAAAGGAAAATATTTGAGAAGAAATATTTGTGGGTAGGAAACATAAATGAAGTTGCTGAAGGATGAATGTCATTTAGTAATTGGTGTAAGGATTAGATTAAAAAATTCAAGCAGAGGAGTTGTTGTTTTTTAAAAAAAGGGAAATAAATGGGTTTGGGTTTTTATTTTTTATTTTTTTTTAATCATTTTCAAAACAACAACATTAAGCTGGCAGGAAAAATGGATGGGAAAGGAGAGGTCACCCAGGATCAAAGGCTGTCATAGAGGAAGGATAATCCAGGAGAAAATGCAGTGTGGGTTGCAGCAGGAAGAGGAGGAAGGATCCAGGAGAAAAGGCAGAAGAGCAGGAAGGGATAAGGGGGACAAAGGTAGACCTGCGGAGGCAAGGAACACACGCGCAAACACACACACATAGACAGGAGAAGAGAAAACAGCACTTGAAATAATGAGTTCCACTTGAATGCACACATTAAGCACTGACACTTTTTCAGTTGGATTGTTCAAAGGAGCTCTGTGCTCCCATACGTATAGTAGGCACCACATTTTGTCAGACAAGAGCTGCCTTTCAAGAGCTGTATTGTATCTGTGAAGTGACACAAGAACCAGCAAATGAACTAGCTGGATGGAGCAGTGGCAGTTCCCTGTTTTAATATTAGGTCTGCTTGAATGACTTTAAAGTAAGGCTAGAACAAAATTTAGGGTGCCTTCAGACAGGAGGTTTCTAGGGTCATCAATCAAAAGACATATATAACGATAATTATCTTAGAACTGCAGAGCTGGAAGGGACCCTATAGGTCAATGAGTCCAGCCCCTGTTAAGGAGGCACAATGTGGGAATCAAACTCCCAACCTCTGACTGCACAGCCAGATACCTAAACCACTGAGCTATCCAGCTCTTCATTGTGCAATTCTTCCATATTTTTCTTCTTAATTTTTTTTCTGATAAGAAAATGGGAGAAGAAGAAATAGGGAAACCACAGGCAGGACAGAGGAATGGGGAAACATGCCTGGTTCGGAGTTCTTGCTAACCACTGAGCTTGCTTGTTTTGCATTTCCTTCTGCCAGGAAGGAGCAGCTGGAGGCAGCGCACTCTGCTTGAAATGGGCAGTTTTGCACTCTTCCAGCAGCAAACATTTCTGCTCCCTACATTTTGGCACTTTGGGACAAAGCCGTAATTGTTCTATTGTAGTTATGATTCTGATTCTTGTATTATGAGCACAGCTGAAACAGGTGTGATTCCTTCCAGTGCTTTACTGCAACTAGCTCACAAACAAAGCAATCCTTTCCTGATGATATCATCCAACTGGACACAATGCTAGCCAAGTTGGATTCTGGGTGTTTTTTTTTTAAACCCTTCTTTTGTGCAAATTTAAACCAACTGAAAAAGTCTCAGAATCCTGTTAAGTTACTCATTATAGACTAATCTGAACAGTACCATTTTTTAATCAAAAAGAAATTATACAGCAAAACCAGAAGTAGAATGATTAACTATGAGACATCAATGTGGAGCAGTCATAAACTCACCACGTCTCATTGCTTGATAACTATTACATCACACCTTTTTTTCAGGTTGTTATCAATCTATTGGATGAAAATTATCCTGAATTCTGGATTCACGATTGCAACCAGCCAGCACTGCTGTCAGCAAATGTGAAGCAGCTCATGCAGGCTTTTTTGTTCTTGTATAAATATTGCTCCTACATCTTTATATTATACAATTTGTTAGGCAGTAAGGTTTTATCTTATCCTTTTCTATGCTATCAAAAAGAATTAATCATTCCACCATTTCTTAAAGACATCAGTAGCTAAACAGATTTAATTCAAGACTTACCCGGTTTCCTTTTTCACCTGGTGAACCTTGTAAACCCTATAATATATTTATGCAAGTATTAAAAGTTTATCTATCATTTCCAGCGAGCTAGAGCCTCTTCTTTTTCTGCCCTTAAAATCCCATCAAAAACTACACAGAATCTTATGGCACCTTAAATATCAACATTTTATTGTGCCACAAGAGATAGTAACTTTCCCGAACAGAAACTAGACTTGGAGAGAATAAAATATGAAGTACTATTCCTTGCCTTCTGTGTAGAACTCAAAGTAGGATTTATTCTGCACAGTATCTCTGTGTGAAAGGTTAGGCAGGCAGTGATTTACCGCTCAAGTAAACTGGTTTTCCTCATGGGTGAGTAGGCCTGGGCCATTGCACTCGAGCTTTTCACAGTCACACCAAACACTTCAGCAACCCTACCAGAGTGATAACAAACAAAGAATAGTTCTAACTTCCCTATGTTGGGATTAGATCTGTAAGAGCACTTGCCCCATCCCCAGATTCAACAGGAACAGATTTTCATGTTCAGGCTTCCACAAGAAGCCTTATAATTTCCCTAGCAACCGGCTAGTAATAGGGGAAGCCTAATACTGGGTTGGAGTAAATTGCCAACCTCTAATACTGGGTTAGAGTACCCTGACAGTTCCTAAGAATGGCTAGGGTCCTTCTAATATGAGTAGGACTGACTTAGAAAAGGAAACCACAGCTTTTAGTTTTTAAGACCTGGGCTGGCCCGTTTATAATAGGACCTTTCGGAAATCATTAATTCATACGACTGCCATAAGTTAAGGGTTGGAAGCAACTTGACAGTGTACAACCATACCCCTTGATCAGGTCAGCTGATCTGACTCCTTCCCTGCACTGGGGACAGGCTGTGGGTACTATACATCCAGAGCTTCATCTCATTTGCCTACTCCACACCCTTTAATCTGCTCATTCAATATCAGAAAATATCCGAGGATGCAGAGAAGACAACATTGGAGCTTCCCTTCTGAGGCTGGAGCACTGTCTCCAACCTTGGAGAGTCACTTCCAGGCTGTCCCTAGGACACCATCATAGAGATGGCAAAATTACTGCCTAAATGTATAATCCTTTTCACCTTGGTAGAGAATCTTTTTTTAAAAGCCCTTTTGTTATAGTCATCACAACAGAAGGGTCTTCATCTTGTCACAGGATGAAAAATGGAGGCTTGGATCAGGAGGGAGAAGATAAAAATTTATTTGAACTTACAGGAAGTCCTGCTGGCCCAATTGGTCCTGCAGTTCCAGAGTCTCCTTTATTGCCCTGAAACGGAATTAGGAAGAGATAAATTTTGTAGGAGGTGCCTGGATATGCTGGATACATCTTAGATTTATAACGAATCTTTGATAATAATTAACTACTATACATAAACCAACAAAATCACATTTTCAACTTGTTTCTTCATTTAAGGTTTTTATATTTATACACCTGTCTTTTATTATAGTTCAAGGCAACCTACAAAAATAGAAAACTACAATATAATAAAAGCAATAATATATATAAAAGAAACAAACTACAATACGAGAAAAACCAGAAATGAAACAGTGGCCAGTTTTCTGTTGTGTGGCTCCACACGTGCAATAGAATTGACATGACTGACAGTGGCAGATCGCCACTAATTAAAGAGTTCCTTTTTTTCAGCTCACAAAAGCATACATACTACAATTGGAAAAGGAACTCTTTTAACTAGCAGCAATCTGCTTCTGCTGGTGACCTCACTCTTGCTGGCAGGCAGAGATACACAACAGGATATTGACCATTGTTAAAAGCAGTTGTGTCAAAAACATAGTAAACACAGTAAAAATCGGAGTGGAACAATAGAACAAATACAGAAATATTACACAAGCTGCAGTTAAATACCTATGCTGGAATGTCTGAACACTGGACTGGTAGACTAACAAGAAGGAAGGCAAGCTGAAATGTCATAAGTAGCGAGTTTTAAGACTGGGTACTAAAACAGAGAAGGCCCTGTACTTTCTTCTATTCAAATATAGGTCTGGAACTGAAAACAGGGTTTCCCTAGGTTATTTTAGAGTCAAACTATACATTATGCCATCAAAACAGGAAAACCCTTATATGCTAAAGGGCATATGATTGTCACAGCAGGAGGCTGCAAATTGGCTTGCTTTGTTTTTTCATGGCCAAGCAATCATACTTGCATTGTTCACAAGTATGATTGCTTGGACATGACAATCTTATGGAATCACTGTTCTGGAACACTAAAAGAACTTCAGCTTCTAAGGCTATGGTATTGAAGGCTGAAACCCAGCAGCAAGTCATACTTAGGGTAGGCCCACAGAATTAGTGCAGATTTGGTGAGTGAATTCCTCAGTAAGTTCCACTGATTCAACGGGCTTATTCTAGTTGGGGCTTACTACTGGATTTCAGACAATCTTACTCTTAATCAAGCAAGCAGGCTCATAAGGAGACATGGACTATTCGTATTTGTATCCCTGGGGATAGGAATACGAGAGGCCCATTCCCTACCCCCAGAAATGGCCAATCCACTCACCAGTCACTGTGCAGTGCTGGGATTCGTTGTTGTCGCATCAATCTGGGAAGGAGCCCAGCCGGTGCTTCCTCGCACAGCTGACCACTCCAGTGAGGAGGCAGGATGGGGAGTCTCCTCACTCAGCTGATGAGCGGTCGGCTGTGTGGGGAGGCGGGGAAGCACTGGCCAGGTTCCTTCCAGGACTGGTGTGACGACAATGACGAAGGACCTGAGTGCTGTGTGGTGACCGGTGAGTGGACTGGCTGGTTCTTGGGGGAGAGAATGGCCAACTATGTTGCCGTGATTTGTATTTGTATCCCGAAGGATAAGAATACGAATACCCCATGTCTACTCATAAGTAAGCAAATGATATGTCAGATGCCATGGTTCTAAACCATCTAAGGCTTTAAAGGTTGCAACTACTATTGTGAATCAAAATGGCTATTTGTCAGTCATCATAGACAGAACTTTGAACAGAAATTAGATTATACACCAAAAGAGAAAATGCTGCATTGGAGCGGGAGTGCTTATGGCTTACAGATTGATGTATGTTACTTGTTTTTCAAAGTTCACTCACCCTTTCTCCTTTTGGTCCCGCTGGTCCTGGAACTCCAATTGGTCCTGGCGTACCCTGCAATTTCAGAAGGAAAAGAAGTCCATGAAGCCACTTAATGAGATATATTTCAAACTGAAAAAGAATATAGTTCCTCAAGAGAGACAGAGAAGACTTTGGTTATTCAGAGCATTGACTCTTATGTTTCAGCTTTCATAACTTATGAAGATAATGATTACATGTAGAAGTGGGGCCCCGTCCAAGCAAATGAGTTTGGAAGGAAAATAAAAAAGACTACGGTGCATCAGGCAGAATAAGACTGTTCACTTTCAGTCACCATCAAAGCTAAAAGCTGTAACAAAAGGATGATGGTGCCCAGTCACTTTTAAAAGTCTTTAAAAAAGGGTGAAGTTGGATAGGGGTAGGTAAACTTTGCATAGCTTTTTATGTAGGCAAACTTATCATGTAAGCTGACAGATAACCAAGCCATAAGCAAAAATGCAAATGTATAGTATTATTGTAGAAAACACAAAGACTGATGCATTTTCAAATCTTCTGTTCATACATCTGCTATTTATATACCACTTCACTGGCACAAGTATGTAAACAGGAACATCTAATAGGGTGCTTGGTTCTTTGCTTGAAGTGCTTCCCCTTTCATATTCAACTCCTAACAAAATTAATCTAAACCTTGCTGTGTAAACTAATTGAACAAATCAAGGCACAATCCAGCTTCTTGCCAGTATCAGAGTAAATCAAACTTTATCCAGACTAAATTATGTTTGGTTGCAGCTCCAGATGTGGATTATCTGAATGCTCCTTCCTCGAGCCAAACCTTCCCTGCCCAGAAGAAAACACAGTACTGCGGAGAGAATGGCTCTCAAATATGGGTTCCACCTCCACTCCAAGGAACTCTGGTCAGCATGGCTAATGGTCAGAGATTCTGGGAGCTATACTCCCAGTTTGGTGACCCAAGTCTAAAAGCCACTGGTCTAGACTTCTTCCTGAAATGCTACTTTGAACAAAAATAAGCAAACATGTAGAGTCTTGACAAAATTAAAAGGGAAAAAGAAAAAAAAAAGAGAAAGGCAAATTATTGTGGCAGTTCTAAAGACCAAATTTATTTCAGCTTTCAAGGATCAAAATCCACTTCTTTAGACAAGGTGTCTCAAGCCCCACACTAAAATAAATCTGTTAGTCTTCAAACTGCCGGCCTTTCTCTCTTTCTCTTTTTTTCTATTCCTTTTGTCTTTTAATTTTACCAACATGCTGAGACAGACTAACATAGCTACTTCTTTGGAAAATGCAAACTGTTTTTAGTTTTCAGAAACATTGAAAAATGCAACTTGTCAAATTAAGTTTTGACAAGATTCTGCTGTTTATAAAGCATATTTTTGTTAAAACAATGTTTGGAGTCATAGATTTCACTGGGAATGTTGAGTGTGCATAAACTTCTCCCACTGAAATAAATGGCACTTAACTTTGTCCGGTTCATTTGTTTTGGTCTGAAAATATTCTGAAAAGGAAAGCAATTTATTGTTGAAATCCTGTTGCTTTCTTAGACATGTGGAAGGCAAACAATGCTAACATTCAGTCACTTCTAGCTGACAATTAAGAGCCACACACACTCAGGAACTCTGGGGGGACTGGTTAATTGCTAGCTAGAAGGAACTGAATGTCATGCCATTTGCCTTCTGAATCCATATCAATGCAACAATTTCGGCTATTGAAAGCAAATTAATTATGAACTTCAGTACAGTGTGTACTTATTCTACATCTGGAACCAGATTCTCATATATTCTGTATCATAGTATGTGCTTCTTCCACATTTGGCAGTCCAGATGCCTCTGAATCAGCAAGAGTGGGAAGATTTCAACATAGTCACTGAAAATATACCCATCCAGTCACATTTATAACTTTCAGTCAGAGATGATCATTATCTTTAGGGACATGGAACATTTATTCATTTTAACAGTGCTTCAAAAAGCAAAACCAAGACTCATTTCTACTTAGAGTCAATAGATACTTTTTGGTCTGTATTTGACATAAAACATTGGGAGCCATAAGCATGAGTCTTTGCACCCCATTTCTCATGACTAGAACCTCAGAGATCACTGTGATCCTAATAAAATGTTCTTGAATTCCTTGTTTCCCAGGCCTACCTACTTGTAAATCCAAGAGAGGACATGATCACCATCTGAGTCTCAGGTGGAACCTGAACTCCTTCAACATACAACTTCCATAAAGCTCCTGGTTCTTCTTTTTGTTGTTGTTATGTGAAGTCGGGTTTTTTCCCTACATTACCCTGACAGGGTTTTTGAGGTATGCAAGATGTTCAAAGATTGCATTATTGTTGCTAACCCACAGTCAGCATCCTTGGTCAAGTGAGGATTTGAACCCAAGTCTCCTGAGTCCAAATTCAATACTATCCACTACACCAACTGGCTGTCTGCAAGCTCCACCCAAATTTGCAAACCCCATCTGAGATGGCAGGTTACTTCCCTAACATATATTTAGATCAGAACTTAGAAGTATTAACATTTCTTTTTGGCCTACAGATTCCAGAATTCCCCCAGTCAACATGGGTGGCTATAGGATTCTGAGATTTGTACCCCATGAAAGTAATGTTTTAAACCTCTGCTTCATATGCAGTAGAGTGTAATGCTTTTAACACTGAATGTGTCATTTTCATATTCTTTCAGCTCAGAGGTGACAGGCAGAGCACAGATCATTTTAGTCTTTCTCTAGCACTTAAGGTCTTATGTCTCTTGTTGGAACAATATATTTCTTCTAAGTCTGTAATTTTGGCTCTCTGCCAACAGCTACTTTCAGCTATTTCCACCCTGGTCATGGTTAAGTGCTCCAAGTTGTCACAAAGACACACTGTAGGGTTCTGCCTGACCTGGGGTTCAGGGTGCTATCATCTCTAACTGGAGCTAGAATCAGTGGTCCTGGACCAAAACGGATAATAGGAAAACCCTTAATTAACAAAAGTCTGTAAGTGTCTCAGCAAGAGCTTCTTCCCCCCCAAGGAGAATGAAAGTGAACTTCCTCTGTTGGGTGATTGGTGGGATTCCTTTGAAGAAACTGCCTCAGTCCTCTCTCTCCAACATTCATGGAGCTTTCAGCTCTAATTACAGGCAATCCATAACATCTGCTTCAGCTTAATGGGCTAAATAAGCAGTTCATTGAGAAGCCCTTTAATCTATCCAGGAACACAAGGAAGAAAGTTCACTTTCTTAACCATTCAAGACTGCACTGTGACAAGCTTAACATCCTACACAGACACAAGCACAGGTTAAGCCTCCCCAATTCAAATGTAAATGAACAAATCTCTGTTTTAAAAGAAGAAGGGGGGGGGGGGGGAGAACCTTAACACAATAGAAATTCCACCATGATTTCACAGGTATGTAAGTTATGAGGGCTGTGTGACATAATATGAAGACCTAAGGAAAATAATTGTTCATTTTTCATTCAATTCTTTTGAAATGATTTACAAACTGGCCTTATGCTGTATTTTAATGGAGAACCTGGTGAACAAAATGCAGAGATTAATTCCCAGCCATTGTTCTGAGGGAGAAAAAAATTCTGTCAACATTAAGCCGTGGAATTCTACCACATTCCAACAATACATTGTTCACAATTCCCCAGGAACAATCTGTATTTGGCAAGCACTGCATAACCAAGCTGGCAACCTCTGATGCTGCTTTCATTTTCACTTATTCCCCAGCTGCGAAAGAAGAAAGGGTGGTTGGGCCAGGTGACCCACATTTTTGCCAAGTGGTGCTCACTGTCATTCAATTTGCATCATTCTCATATTTATTACATGCATGTGAGCAAATAAATGAAACATCCAGGATAACTGGTACTTGACAATGAGTGTTTGTTTGAATAGGATAGGATAGCTTGTCTGTGTAAACATGCCAAATAACTTAGGAATAGAACTTTGACTTGGAGCTATTAGTTTCCCAGAAGCAATGATGTGAAAATCTTCCAGCTTTATTTGCACTGAGCTTCTCAGAATTCCATTCTTGTTCTGGCCTAGTTCTGTATTGAACTTTCTCTTTTTCCTCCTGCCTAGAAATCTGTGCATATATTGGTCTGCATTTTTAATGCATATCCCTACTGACTAAAGCGAGTTTATGCACATTTTCCAAATATCTGCATTTTTAGGCATGCACAAATTTCAAACACATACATTGTTTAGACCAGATTTGTTCCTCGCCAAAATGCATCCTCAGAAATGAATGGATTTCGAAGGGCAGATGCTTTTCATGCCATCGACACTCTCGGAGATGTAGAATGACTATTTTTGTAGGTAAATGTGAACCCAATGATTTTCATCCCATCCCTGTCCATGGGATTAGCAGACTGAACATGACAAATCACTACACACTTTAGAAGGGGAAGGAGGTGAGAAGACTCTTGCAGAGACATGAAAATCAACTCAGACATTGTGCTGCAAAACAATATTCATAAAAGGACAGCAGGTTTATTATCTCCAGATCTCCTGTGTGTGAAGAATATCTCAGGCTATAGTGAGATTAGGTCAATGAATTTGCTACAATGGCTGAAATCAAATAGTAAATCACAATTAAAGAAGGCCCACTGAATCAGTGGAGATTTGGTGAGTCAGCTCCTCTGTACGTCCTGTTGAGTCAGTGGGCCTACTCTAGTTGTGACTTGCTACTGGATTTCAGGCAGCTAGGCTTGGAAAAAATTGTGATTCAGTCATTTTGCTCATATAATGCACATACTAAGCCTTACAATGACTAAGGCAAGTTGGAGGAGATGTTTTACACATTTTTTTCATGGAGAATGAAAATAAGACAGTAGACAGTTGACAATGTGAGAACAGAGATTCATAACATTAAAGTGACTACATTCAGAAGTCCCATTTATCATAGTTTACAAAATATTACAGATAAACAAAGAGACAAATTACTTTTAGGGCTAAATCTCTGGATTCATGTAAATGTGTTAAGGATGTGAATCAGAATTTTATAGTTGTTCAGCACCAAAACATAGTAGCTTCACTTGTCCTATCCTCACTTTTTGAATAGACAATGATACAGATACAGTTGTGGCAGGACAAAGAAGACAAATCACAGCATTAGGGGATGGGAATGAAGGGTAACAGAGAACTGGAACTCACCGGTGGGCCAGGCCTGCCGTCTAAACCTGAAGCACCCTGGACAGACAGGGAAGGGTTAACAAAACAAAAGGCAAGGAGGAAGGGGAGGTGAGGAAGGGAAAGGATTGGTAAGTGAAGCAGTGACTCCAGACAATAAAACAATGAAACTCAGATCTCAAGGACAGGTGATGCCACTTACAAAGAAGCCAACAAAAAACAAACACAGAATGTAACATGGACCGGCTGCTTTAGGATGCCTGTCACCATGAAGCACTCACTCCAACATATTCTGTCCAAATATAGAACAGCACCCGCTAAATGTTGGAAAGCGTTGTACCTTTCTCATCTTATGTGGATGAGCTTGGGATTGCAACAATAGAGTAAAACAAAACAAAATAAAAAACATTATTGTGATGCCTGAGGTGAGCAGCAATGGGAAGGAGGTCTCAAGGACAGTACAACTATACATGAATTTTTCTTTTGGATGTGTTAAAAGCCATGTCAAATTCCAGTCAGTTTAGCATACCCTCTGAGCAACATGTCCACTCCAGAATTTTCTCACACATAAGGGGAACCAATTGGACGAGTACTGTTGATTTCTTTTTCAAATGTTAGGCCCATACTAATTCTAATACTCTTCTAGGGGTTAATTGTTAATTAAAGTGACAAAAGATTGTTAAAACTGA
Source organism: Intellagama lesueurii (assembly GCA_037013535.1). Classification (NCBI taxonomy): domain Eukaryota; kingdom Metazoa; phylum Chordata; class Lepidosauria; order Squamata; family Agamidae; genus Intellagama; species Intellagama lesueurii. The sequence continues at coordinate 175,673,969 of JBAJHW010000003.1, read as the reverse complement.
CAATGCCTAACTTTGGAAACCCTTTGGTATTATCAGGCAAACATGGTGCAATCCTATGCATACTATTCAGATGGAATCCCTACTGAGTTCTGTGGAGCTTATGCCTACGTAACTGAGTACAAGATTTGATATGAAAACATGGAATGAGACTTAGGTAGGGTACATTCAGCTTGGGGCCTTATGACCCACAGGATCATGCTTACTATTAGACCAGAACTACATGGAACCTCCCATTCAAGAAACAAGCCTTCTGTTTGCCTTGTAAGAAGGGGATGGCTGATGCCGCTTGCATGATTGATCCCTTCTGATCAACAGCTGCAGCACCCACAGCCCTCATGTGTTTAGGTCCCACGTAGCTCCCATTTAGTAAATAGGTTACTGTAGTTTATTACGGTCAAAGACCAACACTAAATAAATAATGCAATACAGAACAGAAATATATATTATGCTGAACACGACATCTATATAGTGTATAAAGTTTATATAACCAGTGTAAAAAAAAATCACTGTGCCAGCAGAGAACTGTAGCAAACTATGGCAGCTGCACAAAATCTGGCCACTTTGTTGGTAATATTGGGGTCCTGATCAGAAAGAAAAAATGGAATATAAAATTCTGCTGATCTCCCTGGGAGTTTTTGAAGAACAGATAAAAGGAATTCTCAACAAAGGTTATGGTCGGAGCAGTATAATAAAACATGCCCAACTGTTTCCATTTCCCCACTATCACAGGGATGTAAAAGTTCCTGACAGGGTACTCTATGGTATCTCCCCTGGTTTAATGAATGCAAATAAAAGCACAATACCAACTAGCCAAAATGGCTGAGGACTGTCTGAGATCACATTAACGGGAGAACCCTGTGCTGAATCCAAATCCATTCCAGCCTAAGGATGTTGGCAATTACTTCAGACTACTTGGACCTCAGCCTAATTGAGTACCAGCACAACAGTTGTGAATCCAGGCTGAGAGGAGTCTGGATCTAGTGTAACTCAGCTCCTCCCTTGCTTCTCCCCTTCTCTGCATACTTTCTGATTCTTTTGCCAGTTGATTTTGGCCAACACAAGAGTTGTTTCGGCACAGCTAATGGTGCTAGCAGTTAGCCTATCTTTTAAGTCTGGATTGCACTTATTAATTATCTCATCATTTCAGCCCATATATATATAAACTTATCCTAAAGTTCTGCACAGGGGAAATCTCTACAGAAATTAATGGATCTTGAAATAGAAAAAGTATTTTGGACTATGGCTGTAGGTTTTCACAATCTGAATAATTTGTTGCTACAGAAGTGTAGTATCCTAACAAAGCATAAGATAAATCTGGCCTTTGTTTAAAATAGCCAGAAAGACAGATCTGTTTTTTTTTTTAAATTTCATATACTGTACTCTGTTAGCAGTTCTGTATCACTGTGAAGCTCAATAATCTTACATTACATGGTTCATATGTGGCCTGGCATCAGCGGTTGCTAGGAGAAGTGGAGCAGAGTAATACAGGTCAGAAAACCACAAGAAAGGGAACGGCCACCTTTTATGTAAAGTGGTTTATGATATGTCAAATTGGAGTGTCAAAGTAAGCATTACCAAGTCTTGAAGAAACAAATTGTTAAGGAAGGGACTGCGTAGTAAAAGGCCACACCATGGGTTTTACAAATAATAGCAAGGTTGTCTGTATTAACAATGTAATGTGAGTTCATTTTAATGTGGATTCTATGGAAAGACATCTATATCCTTTGGTATAACTTTCTGCAGTCCCCATGGGTCCTCCTTGAGGAGGCTTTTGTTGTTCAGCTTTGCTGCCTCATTCGTGGAAGGCCCAGATAACATGATCTATTTCTAATCAGCCCATGTTTTTGCACTGCAACATGCATCCTTTTTATCACCAGAAAAATACTAAAAGGAGGGGAAAAGACACAGGAATGGCTGTGCAATTTTTTTCCCAGCACAGTCTGGTTATAAGGCTGCCATCATCTTACTGACAATTGTTCCAATGCCTTTATTGATTTATAAAGTCAACATTTTTTAAAACTGGGAGTTTCACTTTTACCTTACAGTGGCAATGTTAACAGACCTCTGTCTGTGAGTACTTCATGAACATAGAAATGTAGTGCCATGCTGCAATTGTGATCTCTTCTTCATATATGTAAGTATATGTTTCAAATGCAAACATGCTAATGGCATCTTTAATGTAGATCTTCTGAGCTATTGCACCCTGTGGTTGGTGAAACCGAAGGCACAGCATCCAATGGCGGGCAAAGCCAGCAACAAAAGCGGGTGTTTACTCTTTGCCTGACTCTCACACATACACAGAGACAGACAGGCAGGCAAGCATTCATCCATACAAACAAGCAGAGGCCTTCTATATTTGTCTCTGGTAAGGAAATAAGGCGGATTGGGATGGCGGATAGCTTGGGTGGGGCAACATCCCACATGCTTTAATAGGTAATGCACCACTGCTTCTAAGTTTATGTCTTGCCTCCTAAACATTAAACTTTGATCAACCTGTACTAATATATGCACCGACTATAAGCAGTATTCTGCAAGTAACTGTGTGTAGTGTAAATAGGGCACATCTCTATTTTGGGGTGCACTGGACTATTCCTCCCCCTAGTGTTCATACAGAGACCCTGGAACAGCTCAAGACTTGCAGGCAGGTTGTGAGGAATTTTGCCTACTTGCAACGTCTTTTTTGACTCCTTTATGGGCTTGTTTATGGGCTAAATAAATAAGCTGTCACATTCTATTCAGTGTTCTGAAAATTAATGTTTCTGTCATAAATACTGCTGGATAACAATTATAGTAATTAAAGTAGATCAGCTGAAACATATAAAGTGATAACTACAATCACAGTGAAAAAATAATAAATGAAATATTGCAAAATTGATAAAAGCATAAAAGCAATATATTAAGCAAAGAGAAAAACAAGCAAGTTGTCATTAAGTGAATTCAAAGATGGCTATAAAGTCTCCTAACACATCCTCCCCTCTGGCACAACTATAATCAGAGCAAAAGCTGTGGAACACAAGTAAGTGTGTTAGCCACAAATCCACAAGCTCACATTCCCCTACAAATGTATGTCTAAACTTTGTTTGCTTTGTGCTGTTTGGGCCACAAATATTACATGTGCAAAGATGCAGATTGGTTGTTGCAATGGGTCAAGTACAGGTGAGTACCAGTCATTTCTGGGATTCACCGAGACTCCTCCATCTCATTTGGTATGTCATTTTCATGCTTGGGATGGGAGACAACCACTAGTCGGTTGTGGTGCATAAGAGCATTTAACTGATATGAATCTCTGACATAGATTTATAGAAGAATTGACAATGTTAGGATTTTTGCTATGAACCCATGCCTTATGTTTTAGCACACTTACTGTGGCAGTTCAGAACCAGAGCTTGTGGCCCAACAAGCACTAAACCAGCACAACATTTTGACATAGGTTATGTAATGGGGTGGGGCGGGGTTCATAGTTAACACAGCAGTTACTATGAACAGCCTTACAAGCATAGTATCAACTTAGAAGTAAGTCCTCTCCCATTATGTTAAGTTGGCTTGCTTCCAAATAAGAATGCATAGGTTGAAATCCAGGAGTAAGTCACAGCTAGAGTAGGCTCATTGAATCATTGTGGATTTAGTGAATCAGCTCCTCCATAAGTACCAGTGATTCATTGGGCCTACTCTACTTGCAACTTACTATGCTAAGCAACAGGATTTCGGCCATTACCTCCCAAGATTATGGCACTTTTGAATACACAGTCATTCAACCTCCATGAATTTGTTCAATCTTTCTTAAAAAGTGACGTAAATGTCCTTCTTTCTCCCTTGAACTAAACATATATCAACTTTACTGGGGAATCCAAATGTGCAGTGACAGGATAAAATTGCTTAAATATACCCATCTACATTCCTACATTATTATTATTTTAATCCATCACATTTTTAGTGTGCATAATATAGGCATATCCTAAAAATATAAATTGAGGTAGCCTTGGAATAAAAATCCAGCAAAGGTGAAGAGCATCGTTTTAACCAGAAACTGAGATTAGTCTCTGTGTAACATATTAAGTTTTCTTCTTTTTGGAAGGCTACTGCACAAGGCATTTGCTATCCATTCTCTGCACCTGGCCTTCTTTGTTACAGCACTTGTTGAACTAGTGGTGCAAATCTTCATTCTTGTTCCCCAGATAGGGCTCCTTTAAGAGACTTTGGCACAAAGTCTGATGCATACATAATAACTCTGCCTGGATCACATACAAAAACCTCAGAAAGGCAGGTGATGAAAATCTCCTTGAAAATCTGATGATGACGCTACAAGATTAACACACGAATTCTCTATGAATCTAACAGGAGAGCTTATGTTTGTGAAGTGAGCTTCCATGAAACTAGGCGATAGAGATGGACATTTGATTTCCTATCCCTAACCACATGGATGCTACTGAATTGACTGGACAGATATTTTTACAGCTCAGGTTGCACTTGTAGGGCACTAGCTGGCCAGATTAGGTTCAGGATCATTATAAGGATCACTGTATAAAAGAAAGTAAGGCCACATCTACGCTGGCCCTTTTGGTGCAGTCTGGTGCATCTAAATAGGGTTGCTAGAGGATGTGGGAAGGAGCAATATGCCATTTAGTGCAATCTTCACTTCCAAATGGCATATCCACCTCAAGCAACCTTCCAGATCCTTCAGCTGTCAATTGAACAGTTCCCCTGCTCCTCTGAAAAGTGGCAGGGGAAGTGAAATTACTATTTTTGCCTGTGCTAGACCACCACTGATGCACTGAATCACTTAGATAAAATTTAAAAAAATGTTTTTCTTGTGTGTAGTGCTGATCGAGAGCTGTGGTTTTGATCAGCACTTCACTCAAAGGCAAAGATTAACTTAATCTGATTCAGCCTGTCTAGCAGATATACATACACAAAAATAACTTCCCCTGCCCCCTCTGTAGTGAAGCAGAGGAAGTGTTCAATTTGCTGATATCCTGCAGTGTCTTATTTATTAAGCCACTTCATGATATCAGAAATTCAAACTGGAAAAAGCCTTGGCAGCTTTGACAGCTGCAAGGCTTAATTTTAGTCTGTTCCCAGAGATCGCACACACTGAGAATGGACTAAACTAGGGCACACCACCCACACCAAAAAAGTAGAAGTTCCTGACAGGGGCTCAAAAAAGTGTGAACTGGAATGCCTGGGAGCAAATTGGTCCGCTCATTGTATGGTCGCTGGAAAAAAGAGCAAACCAATCCACCCCCCCCACACACACACACACCAAATAGCAGGACTAATGCCTATCTGAATGAGATCTTAATTACATAATAGCATACATTTGAACTGGCCCTTGGAGGATGTCATTTATTAGGAACAATGTTATGTATATTAGCAAATGTCATCTTAAATCAGATTTTGTTTCACCAAACATATCTGAGCTTTTCTTTCTTTGCTGAGCTTAAACATTTGGTAGATTTCTGTATTTTCATTTATAAATTGCTTTCAGTACTCACATTCTTAACTTTCCAAACAAATTTATTTCTTTTTTTGAAGTCATCTAATACTTCTATATGGACAGTGTCATCAAAGCTACCAACATGAATTTGACCCAACTCCGGGAGGCAGTGGAAGACAGGAGGGCCTGGCGTGCTCTGGTCCATAGGGTCATGAAGAGTCGGACACGACTTAACGACTAATCAACAACAATACTTCTATGCAACTTAAAAATGTGTTAAACTCATGCCTCTTAAAAAATATTAATCAAATGCTGATGTTTTGTAAAATGAAGGTGTCCAAAACTGTTTGATACTAGATGCAGACAGAAAAAACATTTGCCACCAACAATGGAAAAAACAGTCATATAGGAGCATAAAATAGGTTTTTTTTGAAATGACCATTTGCAAATTTCAGTCTAAATCCAACTATCAGTCCCAATCTGAAACCAACTGATGTTAAACTGTTAAACTGGATTTTCACAAGTGCGGATTTTACACATCCCACTCATTCCATGGATCTGGTGTAGCTGGGTCTACCAGCTGGATTTAGACTATCTAGAGATGGGGCAGGCCATATTTTTAAATAAAAATTATTCAGATCATATTTTTAAAATAGCCAGACATCTTTCTCTCCTTTCCATTTTCATGGCTGAAATCTACTTGCATAAAGATATGCCATGCAAAGCTGATTATGTCATCAGCTGTAACTGTTTTCGGGGAATTATTATTTTTTTATTCTCCCCCCACCATGTTTCAAGGCTCCTTTAGCATACCTTTCATTCTGTGGGACCTTTGGGGGGGGGGTGCAGGATGGAAGGAGGAAGTCTTTAGTTCCCAAAAATCATTGGTGGGACTAGCAGCACAACCCGTAGTGAAAATTTTCAGGAACAAAAGACTTCCCCACCTCTGTCATGCAGCCTCCAAAGACTTCCCCAGGATGATTAATGACACTTTTAGGAGAAGAAGCTTGTTGCTCTGGTGAAAAAACAGTCTTTTTCCAGAGGCTCACTTTTAGATGTGGCTCTCTGTTTCTTCCACCCTGGTGGTTGGGGTAAAGGACTGACAGATCTGCAAGCCTGAGTATTGTAGGTTTCCTCCCTAAACAAAAGAGATACTTCAAATGTCATTTTTGGGATTTTTGAACCAGAATCAGTGCACTTTTTGAACAAAGGCTGCTGTGCCATAAAGCAGAAGGAAAACTATTCCTAATCAGAAACAAGGAGAAAAACAAGATTGACTGGAACAATAACAACTCACTCTCTCCTTCTCTCTCTCTCCCTCCCTCTCTCTTTAACATAGAGGAGAGAACACTGCAGAGAATAACCAACTTGGATGGAGGATGGAGGAGAAGAATCTGAAGGAAAAAGGGCTCAGCTTTGTGATGTGGAGAGGAGAGATTCCTGAACATTGCTACCTCAGCAGCACAAAAAGGAACTTGAGGTAAAACAGAGAGAAACTGCCTGACTTGCGCAGTATAGTGGGCAGGACTACCAAAATGCTTGGGCTCAGCTTGGATAGATTCTGGAATGTTCTGTGCAGAAGAGATTCATAATGAAGAACGTTTAATTTCCCCAAAACAGCTGTGACTGATGATGTTATCAGTCTTATGTGGCATAAATTTACGTAATTGGTTTTCAGCCAATGTCTAACACTTGTCCATACCTCAGAAATCTATTACAATATGGGTTTTAACATACAGTCCTTTGTGTGAGTATGGATACTAGAATCCTCCTTCCAAATCTGCGGATTGTGCACTTCCTCAATCGTCTAGCCTGTGTTTCTCTTCCTGAGCTGCCAGCCCCCTTTCATTCCTCTTCTCTTACCAAATAATTGGCTATTAGCTCAAATGGCAGGGAACACAGAATTCTGAATATCACGGGGTTCCAATCCAGGAAGTAGGGCAGCATGACCAGGCTTCTTCTCTCCAGCAGGCACACATACCACACTGACTTGTAACATCTGCCAAGGCAGCTGGAAATTGCCAAACTTAGAATTCTGCAGCTTGCTTAGCAATTGCTGTGCAGCATCTTTTGTGGAGTCGGGCGCAATGCCAATTCCAATGGTATTATATAGTCACTACAGTGTATCATCTCGGCATGTAAGCTGTATATCCATGGGTCCTCTCCCCCCCCCCCCCATTCAAACCTCATCCCATGAGAAAAGCCACTGGATAAGCCATCCTGTTATGTAACTTATGCCCATGGAAGGATGATAGCATCACCAGCAGGGACAATTTTCAATAATTAAAATCTTCCTACTTCTGTCCCATGACTTTTCTGATTCTCATGTAATCCCTGGTAAGCCATGCGAGCTGAAGGACAGAAGGAAAAAGTCTTTAATTAATAAAAATCTCCTCTAGCCAATCATGTCATCTGGCAACAGTGATTTCAGTAATTAAAGGCTTTCTTCTTCCATCCCCTGGCTCCCATGCTTTCCACACAATGAAAAGGATTACACAGAAAAGCTCCTGAAGAGAAGTACAAAGCATTTAATTACCAAAAATCACAAATGGCTGGTAACTGTGTCATCCTTCCCTAGGCATGATCATACCAACAGGATTTCAGCCATTATTTCTCAAACTGCTTTCCATATGCAAAATGGCAATGACTTGACTAATCTTAACCTGATTTATGAGCTTGTTAGGATGACAGAGTAGGGTATCAAAATGTCAAGGATTACCATGATTACTGTTCATTGATCTACCATGTAGACCACAAATGGGAAGTGGCCCAATGGCAGCTTGTAGGAAGGCACAGGGAAGTAAGATGCCACTGTTCATTGCATGGCAAACAAGTGGGAAGATGTCCCATGTCCTTAGCATTGAGTGCCACTTGTGGGCAGCAGCAGCAGCAGAAGGTGGCTAGAAAAGGTGGCTAGTGATGCCACCATCCCTCTGCTACACCAGCTCTGCTTTGCAGCTGCTGCCATCAAACAACAGAAGGATGAATACCCCTTTCTTCTTGGTGGCTTCAACATTTAACTACTTAGCAACCAGTAATATGGCTTCTTGACTGTCCCCCAAACTGAAGAAAATGAGTGCACCTGCTTGACCAGTCTGTGATTGAGCACCACAATGGAACGTTCCACACAAATGTCCTGTGAATGGACTAAGCAGTAATACACTCAGCTGCAACCTGGGCTTTTTAATGCAAACCAGAAAAAAAAAAGGCCTTTGCCATTGCCATGAGCAAACTGTAACACAGGTATGCATACTTCAAGATTGATGGACCTGCTTGGGAAGAGAACAGTGCCAGACTGTCACTTCACACATTGCCCAGTTTCCTCTTCTGAGATTTTTTATAGAACACAGTTCCATTAGCTGTTTCTCTCTTTTTTTTCTTGCACATCTTGCCATTTGAACTAACATTGGAACATTATGTCACATGTATTAAAAGCCAAGGAAGGCATATCCAGTTGTCAGTATCCAGAAGAATTTATTTGGAAGGTACTGACCAGAATTTTTAAGTTCAAGACATCTTTCCGGCTTCATGTGTTTCTCTACTGTATTTTAAACTTTCCTATTTCATGTGAAATTGTGTTGACATTTTGTTTCTTATTTGGAGAGTTTGTTAAAACTTAAATTAAGGATGGTTCCTGAAAACCCCTTTGTTCTGTGTGTTCTGCACTGTCAAGTCAGAACTGATTTATAGAGACCCTAATGGGGTTTTCAAGGTAAGTGAGATATTTAAGGAGTGGTCTGACTAGTTCCACTCCCCCAGTGAGTTTTCATGGCCAGAGTCCTAGTCCATCACTCTATCCACTACACCACTCTGGGAATAGTTCTGTAGATACTTACGGGTAATCCCAGAGGACCTCGGTCTCCTTTCTCTCCCATGGCACCCTTTTCACCTTTCATTCCATCAATGCCTGCTTCTCCCTAAAAGAAAGATGCATCAGGAGAAAGCCCAATATTTCCTGGATAGGAACCCAAACAGATATTAATTACACAGCAAAGGTACCCGATAGCATTCAAGATAACTTATGGAAGCCAGACCACATGACCTTTTGCAACCAATTTCACTCTCAATTTCATTTTCAAGGCAGGCTCTCCACTGGTTTCACAGATCATGTTTATAATTTTACACAGTGTAATGTGAAGCTGCAGAAGTGGTAGAAAAAATCATGGCAGGGTGGAATGCTGATCGTGAAACACTTCTGCCTGCATGTTGTGAAACAGTTGCAATGCAAACCATGTAATTCATTGCATAATCAAATTGTGCTGTGTTGGCTCCCTGCATGTAATGCCCAGACCACTTCCACAGGCATTACGTAACTCTATATTATGCCTACTTGAGCAGGATTTTGACTATGAAGTTCTTGTTGTACATTGAGACAAACATATCTTAATTTCATATTTTTTTTTTCAAAGAAAAGAAGCTCCTGCCTTTCTCATCTATTTTGATCTGAGAAAGGGAGGAAACGGGGAGGACTGAACCCCTTTCTTGCATGTTGCTTCCTTATTGAAAACTGCTCAGCTAAATGGCCATCCTTAAAAAAAAAAAGTACCAGCAACACTGGGCTTCTACTCCATAAACTGACATGCAATGGATATAGAAAACATAATTTTTTAAATTTAGTCCCGGGCATATTCTTACACTAACCATTTGAATGTCAGGACATGGGGCATATGCTGCTGCCACATCTGGAGTTGCTGTTAAATCTACACTATCCATCACAAAAAAACTAACCTCCAAATCAGCCTCCTATGAATCTCCTGTAAAAATGACTCATGGGCTTCCATCTGTTGGCCTCTCATTCTTACCTTAGGTCCTGGAAGGCCTTGAAGACCCTGTATTTGGAACAAACAACAAGAAGAGAGAAAAAAAATCATAGATCATCCTTGTAGCTTAAATTTATGGATCCCAATACTATCCCGCTGCATACATTTCCCATATTTCTCTTTATCAGCTCAGATCTAAGTTAGAGTATTAACAAACTTATACCAAATATTACTACACCGTTAGCTATTATCTGCAACTTTTGTTGCCCTTAAGAAAGGTCTGTAGTCTGCCAATAATAATTAAATATCTTTTGTTGATTCATTCACCAAATCATGCAAAAATGTTTTTTAAAAACACCAATATACATAAGAATTATGAATTTTAATAGGCAAGCTTTAGAAAAATGCAAGTTTATCTGAAAAGGAACAGTAACTGAATAGTACATGCATAAAGAAATTAAGAAGGACAGCTATAATAAAATATAATTTAAAACACTACTCACATCAACAGTAGAAATGTCTATAATACTAGCAAATGTGTGCATGCATATAATTGCATGTGTGTGTGTGGAAGAGAGTGAAACCTAGACATCTGAAACTCATCAAGGATGCTAAGAGGACCCTATGGATGTACATCTCAGTTAGTTAGTTTGTTTCTAAAGTCTATTGATTAATTTTAGTTAATTAAAACTGGTCTGTCCTAAAGTACCATCTTAAGGTACTAAGTGCCATATCTTCCCTAACCAGGAGACATAGATGGAGGCAAGCCTGGGGGATTCATGTCTCCCAGGTTCTTTAGGTAGCTCTATATGGCATCCCCCCACCCAAAGCTCCCTCCCCCCAAAAAGAAAAAAATGTAGGCCAGTATCCTACTGGTAGTCCTAACTAGAGTAGACCCACTGGCTGAATGGAATTTACAGGTGTGTTGACTTACCATTCAACAATTGATTCACTGGGTGTACTCTCTAGCCGAGACTGGCAATAGGATACTGACCCTAGTGCTTGGTAAGGAGATGGTGAGGGAGAATTAGCAGAGGGAAAGGCTGAGTGGACACGAGGCTGAAGGGACAGAAAGAAAAAAGAATGAAGCAAGAGTGAAGAGAAAGAGCACTGAGGTGAAAGGGAGGCTATGGGGTTGTGCGTACTGCTCGTCTATTGACGGGCACAAGCAGGCAACTTAGTTTCCTCGGAAGGTTACTACAGATGATCTGTAAGATTGTTTTACAATACTGATGGCTTTTCTTTTTTCCCAGCAAAAGAAGACAAAATAAGGGAGATCCTCAAGGAGATAACTTTATCTTATCCATTATATTAAATAAAGGACTTACGGGTGATCCTGGTGGGCCTTGTGGCCCTGGTGGCCCAGTGACCTGAAACCCCAAAGAGAAAACCCAATGACACCACTATAATAAATAACTTTAACAAAAGCATAATATTTCAACTTCAGAGAAGTAGAACACTGTAAATGAATATTGCAGAAATAAAAGCAGTAGCCCAAGAAGGTCATTCAAGAGGAAGTCTCCTTGAGTTTAGTAAGTTGTGGAAGACAATCTTATAAACGTTTACTTGGAAAATAACCCCCATGGTGGGGGATTTCTGGGAAAAGCTTTTAGACTAGGACAGTGTTCAGGTGATCCCTCTGTGGTTTGTAGGGGGATAAATTCTGCATACTTTCTTAAGATGATACTTTTTGCTTCTTTAAAAAAGAGGACCGACTGTGAATTTTAGAAGATAAATAGTGACAACTTACAGAGTTTCCAATATCTCCTTTTTCTCCAGGGTCTCCCTTCTCTCCCTGTAAATAAAACAAACATTATAATATCATTCCCAGTGTTAGTACAAGATCTATTTCTTGATCATGATAGTGCAGTATTAACAAGTTTCAGTTGTGTGAAAGCTCGATGTAGATATGCATTACAGAACAGGAGTCATTATTTCCCATACAATACACCACCAGCTATCTATAGTAACAATGCCAGCTATTTTGTTTTAATGAAATAGTTGGCTGTCATCTTCACAAATTTTGGAAATGCCTTCAATTCACAGCCATTCTTCCTATCAGGCAGGGTGAAGCATATGTCTCAAGTGTCAGAACATGAAAGGCGGGAAATTGCTCCCGCCTACCTCAAATCCACTCTGGAAAACCTGTCTGCTCTTAGTCTGTAAATGTCACGCCTGGGAAGATACAGCCATGAAGGCTCTGGAGAGCAAAACAAACTGCTCCTGCCTTGACAAAATTACAGCACAGAAACCTCTCAAACATGGCTCTCTACAGAGTCAACCAGGCCTCAAATGCCTTTGTCTTAGTGGTCCTCAACCAAAGCAGCATAGATATGATGGCCATGGAGATTGTCTGTGACATAGACAGTCTCCATGGTCACCCTGCCCACAATGCCAAACCTGAAGAGGGATCTTTGAATGATGTATCTGAGATTAAGGAAATGTTGGGGAGTGTAGTTGAGTGATGGGGGGGGGGGTAGCTCAGTGATGGGAGGGTAGCCTGTGTCCTCCTGCATCGCATAGTGGGACACCTTCTCCAACTGCTACCTAAAATTGTAAAGTATGTTTTAAAAATGAAACACAACACATTGCCTCTTAACAGAGATACATATTTCTAAAAAATACGTGTCTGCCCTACTGTACATAACTGGTTGGAACTTACTTTTACCCCATCCTAAGCTTTTATAAACTTGCATAATAAACAGCTAATTTCCCTCTCACCACCCAAAAACATTTTAGCTCACAATACATCAAACAGCAACAAACCTGTTTTACTGCATAAGTGGCATTAAGCTGGAGAGGTTATAGGAGCCTCATGGCACAGTGGTTAGATTGCAGTACTGCAGTCATGATTCTGCTGATGACCTGAGTTCAATCCCGACAGACTCAGGTAGCTGGCTCAAGATTGAGTCAGCCTTCCATCCTCCTGAGGTCAGTAAAATGAGTACCCAGCTCACTGTGGTGGTGGTGGGGCAATATGTAGCTTGCATACGTAAATTGCCCATAAGCACTATGGGGCGGTATATAAGTAGCACACTTTTGCTTTATAGCAAGTGTAGCAGTGGGTCAAATTTCACCTCAATTACAAATGCACTAAATGGCCCTCATTTTCAGCTTCAATAGAAGTGGCCTTCTCCTTCAGTTTCAATAGAAAGAACTCCAAGACAAGATAATTTAAACAATATGCAAGGTTCTGCCATGCATATTGAACACATCTTTATCTATGGTGAGGTTTGGACAATGTATTCTTTGGATTGCTTACTGTAAAACCTGGAAGTCCAATTGGACCTGTTAGGCCTGGAGGTCCTGGCATCCCTCGATCACCTTTTTCTCCAGTTAGACCATCAAGACCCTATGGAGAATAAATATTTATTTTAACATACTAAACTATGTCATGGATAAAGATGTGTTCATTGTTTATTTTACTGTATTGGATTAGTTACAGCATCCCTGGTTAGTGGGGCCAGTGTTGGTTGACCTCAGTTTGGACAAGGGGTCAATGACAACTCCTCCTGCAGCCTTTCTCTGGTAGAATATTCTCTCTACCAGGTTCCTTGATATGCCTTTGTTAAAAGGCACCTTTGGTACAAGGCAAGGAAGTGTTTCTCCTTTCTTTCATTGGACACTGGACATTTACCACCGTGAACAACCCTTGGAGCGGCAACAGCAGCAGGAGATGCAAAGATAAAGTAATTCAAGAGTGCAGTAGAGCACTGGTGGAAGTTCTGAATGTAGGCATCTAGGTGGTAAAGGGATATTGTTCAAGATTCAAGCTCCTGCCTCAGACTAAAAGCAACCAGGTGGTAGCGGCCTATCGTATCAGGTGATCATTCTTTTCAGTAGGTTCTCCATTGATATTCACTGACCCTATTTTAAAATCTCCTTCACTTTAGCTACCACCTGGGACCCTAAAACAGCTTTCCCATACCTCATGGTGAAAATTGAAACCAGCGGGTTTTCTTTCAGACGCTGAACAGTATGGACATAGTCTAGAAATTTAGTTAATGTCCACAGCTCTTCTTCAGAACTGAATGCTAATTGTCATGGAGAACATTAGTACCTTGAAACTGCAATCTATGGATGGGCTAGGATTTTTAGGCTTGAGGGTGATACCTAAGATCATTTCCCTTAAAAATGCTGTTGTTAATTGCCATCTCTTTGTTGAGGAATAATAAGCCTCATCTGAGTAGTTACCCAGGATGTTGTTTGGACAATGACTGTCTGTGGGGCTGTTGTTCTTGTTCACACTGATTAAAAATTTGGCTTGTAGGTTTTTCTGCTGGGAATATCTGCAAACAAATAGTTCACAGTTACTGTGTATGCTGTGTTTTACTCACTGGTGAGCCAGTCTCCCCCTTTTCTCCTTTTGCTCCTGTAGTTCCCATGGAGCCAATTTCTCCCTTCATTCCCGGAGGTCCATCATTTCCAGGAGGTCCTTTAGGACCGGGAGGCCCCATCTCTCCTGGTTTGCCTCGTGGCCCCTACAAAAGTTATTTTGAACATAATATTTCTAGACCAGTTTAACTCATCTCCAAGAGCCAGCTTCCTTCATTATGAAAAAGGCTAAAGGCTCCACACCATCTACTCTTGAACAGTCTGATGCACATATTCTAAAACAATACAGAGGAAAGAGAGAGGTCTTTGAATCACCCTATAGTTAATTGCACCCAAATCCTAATCACATTTACTTGGAAGCTAGAGCCATTCATTTCCGTCTTCTGTGCTTTCCATGTAGTGGTTTAAGCTTAAGTGTGATTAAGGGTGTGATCTGATGAAGAAGTAGCTTGCATTCTGGACTACTTGTGGCACAGTTTGGTGTGAGCTACTGTTCAGTGATCACATGACATATGTGAAATGGAAAACCAGTCTGACCCCAATCTGTGTCCACACTGGACCTTTTTGGTCCAGCAGCAGGGCTTCTCTTTTGGGGGGCCAGATTGGAGTGATTCCTCTATGAGTGGAAGGGGTGTTTAAGGGAGATGGCTCCCGGCCAAGCTCCCCTTTCTGATGCAATCAGATGTGAATCTTTCTTGTCACTGATTGCACCCTAATTGTCTTTGCATTGTATCCAGTGTAACTGCTTTACCATTCACCTACAGTTTTCACATTCCCTCAGCAGTCAACTGAATAGTGATTTTTCTTCTGCCGAATATTCTGAAAAGAAATCCACATAAAGCACTAAAAACACACCCTATGTTCAAGCCATTTGTTTGAATTCTTAGAATGGCTGTCTACTTTGGAAGCTTTGGTCAGATTCATGGAGAACAAGGTGGCACTGTCATGAACAATGGCTGTAAATTTCCTCCAGTATCCAAGGCAATCAGTATGCCTCTCAATACTAGTTGCCAAGGAACATAAGCAGGAGCGTGTTGCTACACTCATGTCCTGCTTATGGAATTCCCATAGACACAATGGAGACAGCAAACTAATTCTAGGTAGCCCATTGAAGTCTGGACAAGACACCGATTTCATTTTATTCAGAATGGGTCTTCTCGTGTCTTATATGGAGTAGGCCATTTTTTGGATGAAGCTAGGAGTAGAGGTGAAAGATATGAATGCCAGACTGTTCAGGTGAGAAGAAAGTCAGAAAGATGGGCATAAGAAATAAAGGAAATTGTGTCTGTGCATGACATCTGTGCATAGTTTTTATCATTTTTTGTTTGTATTTTAAAATGTATAACCCACAATTTATTTTAAATGAATTCAGAGCAATAAAACAAACTATTAATAGGAATCAAATAGCAGCAAAGCCAAAAAAAGCGGTAATCCCATAAAAATAAGAAATATGGCACCAATACATAAAAAGGGGAAAATATAATGAGTGTGTGTGTTCCCCTGTATGCCATCCCTTCTGCATACAGTATGGCCATAAAACCCTTTGTATGTATGAATGAAAGAATGTCATGTATATAGTATATCATACGTCTGTGGTTGCAGAAGTATGATATATTATCTAGAGGACATACTCCAGCATATCTTCCCTCAGTTTATACATTTTGGATGACACAATGATCATTGGCAATTCTCCACTGGTGCCATACAGGGAAGAAGGGTAGGTTATGTGAATGGACCAAAGACCACTCAAACAACAAACATTACAAGGAGAAACCTGTTTTTCTTTGTAATGATCTCTGTGCATCCACACTGATGGGTAAAGACTAGCAAGCTTACCACTGACATGAAATTCACCAGGCAGGCAAGTAGGAACCTGCAATTATTACAGCATGGTGGACAGGGCAGCACTACCAAAATATGTGTACCTCCAGGCTCTAGTATCCAAACAGCACTGTTAGATAAAGGTGGATGGTTGTGACCACATGGCAGCTCTGCACAATTCTGGTTTTGATGGCTGAGAAAGTAAGGACGAGCCTCAAAGTAAGTTTTGGTCCATCAGCTTAGAGACATCAGGATCTCTGATGGTATGTAAGTTGCATTCATTTTGAATTGAAAGTCAAAGTTTAGGTTACAATGCTTCAGTAGTGAGGATTGTGGAAGTCTCATATGGAATCTAATAAAGCAAAACATCAATACTGAGCATGCCATGGGATCAGGTAATTTTAGAAAATGGAACACCTTGCCCCTAAAATGGTCTATAATGTCTACTATTTTATGAACTTGGTCAGACTGCATCTTTGTCTCTATGAAAGTAATGTCACTTTTCCTGATTGATGCTGAGGTCTAGATCGTTCAGATGTTTGACCATGTTACCAATGTGATGTCATAGGAAAGACTGGGTATGGGTCACAACCAGCCAAGATGAGTAATCCACTGTGCTTGTGGTGAAGACTCTCAGGGCTGCTGAGAGGCTGAATGGGAGCACCCAGTACTGAAAACAATCCTTTCCCAGAGCATGTCTGAGGTATTTCTGATTCAAGAGATCCTGGCAAATGTGAAAGTAGATATCTTTCAAGACTGTTGTTGCAAACCAATTGTACTCTCTCAAGGGGGGAAGATTAGTCACAGTCATCATCTGAAAATGTTTTGTAGTGGTACAGGCACTGGCACCTCGATGGTACAAAATGGGATAATTCCTCTATCCTTCTTTGGTACTGTGAATTATCAAGAATAGTACTGATGGAACTAGTAGGTCTTGGTACTGGTTCTGTAGCACCTTTACCCTTCCTGGATCAGGAACTCTGAGGGTGGACTCAAAGCACTTTTTAGTGGATGACAGTCCAATTCAGTACAATAGTGTGAGAAAGCAGACAGGGGAGAGGATCTCCCTGTCAGTGCGCCTTCTTCCCACTGGGCAAAAGAGGCAGCACCAGAATCACTTAAGTCTAAAGAAAGGGAAGTTTCTGCGACCGTTCTCACCACAGAACTGGAGAAGCTGGGAAAGGAAGAAAAGGCGGGGAAAGAGAACTGACAGGAGGGGAGAGCATGAAAGGAGGAGGACTCCACAGGGAGAAGGGAGGAAGGAGAGAAACAAGAAACAAGCAGTTATATGGTTAAGGGGGGGGGGGGGGAGGAAGATTATACTTGGATGGTGAAACACAATGCCTTTATCCGGGAATAGGTCAGGTTTTATATTCCCAGGAGAGAGGCAGAAATGGAATGGTTGCTACAACCTCCCCATAAGACATCGTATTGGGGGGAAAGAGAATGGAAAGAGCGCTTACACACAGAGAGAGAGAAGACTGAGAGGAAAGAGACACAGAGAGAAAAGGAACAAAGGATACAAGGGAAAAAAAGAGGGAGATCTGAGGCATTCCATCTTACAATGTGGAATGTGGACCCTGGGAAACCCTGGTTTCAACAAGTGTAAACCCTTTTGACATATTTGTCTCAGGGCAGGATGAACTGGGGAGTTGGGAACCAAAGGAGTCACCCACATTAAAAGTTGGGAAACACAGAGGATTTGACAAAGATACCCAGGCTCTGAAGAGTACAGCAGGAATATGAGATTTCTCATAGATGTCTGTTAATGGTTTGCCTGTTATACCCAGTTTAGAAGTTCAGCCAGAAATGGTGTTTGAAAGATTTGTGGACCCCGAAGAGGTGATTGTTGAAAGTCATGGAACTAAGAATAAAACAGTTGAGTTAAAAGAAGAAGAAAAAGAGGTTACCTACCTGTAACCATAGTTCTTCTAGTGGTCCTCTGTGAATTCACACAAATGGGTTGTTCTGCGCCTGCACTGAATGTCTCGGAAGATTTTAGAGCTTAAAAGTACAAAGTTAGTGGGGCGTTCCCCTGTGGAGCACATGCTCCGCCCACCTAAGATTCCCCTCAGTTCTTAGAATTTGTCCGCCGGGCAGAAGAATCATTTAATATAACCCGTGACGGACAGAGGGGAGGATGGGTGGGATGTGTGAATTCACAGAGGACCACTAGAAGAACTATGGTTACAGGTAGGTAACCTCTTTTTCTTCTTTGTGGCCTCTGTGAATGCACACAAATGGGTGACTGGCAAGCTTCACTTACCGGATGGTGGGACGTCACAGTAGGAAGGATGCCAATACAAATCTGCCAAATCCAGCATCATTGCGTGCTCTCACATCTAGGCAGTAATGCCTGACAAAGGTCAATGGGGTAGACCATGTTGCAGCATGACAGATGTTAGGAATCTCGATTCCACGCTGGAAGGCAGTAGATGTTGACAGCGCTCTAGTGGAATGTGCATTCAAATGATCAGGAGGTGGTTTGCCTGATAGTTCATATGCCAGAGAAATAGTTTGGACTATCCATCTGGAAATGGATTGTGATGAGGCTAGGCCTTCCTTGTGAGGTCCATGGAAACATATGAAAAGTCTGTTAGTTTTCCTGAAAGCCTTAGTTCTGTCAATATAAAATGCAAGAGAGCGTCTTACGTCTAGCATGTGGAGCATGCGCTCTAGAGAGATTGATGGTGATGGGAAAAACGATGGTAATATAATTGGTTGATTTAGATGAAATTCTGATACAATCTTGGGCAGAAAAGAGACATCAAAATACAAAGTCACCTTGTCTGGATGAAATTGGATAAAGGGTGGATCAGAACGAAGAGCAGCAAGCTCACTGGCTCTTTTAGCAGATGTTATAGCCACCAGAAAAGATGTCTTTAGAGAAAGCAACCTAAGATTTTAAGAGGCCATTCGTTCGAATGGTGGGCACATGAGAGCATTAAGGACAATTTGTAGTGACCATTGGGGAATAATACGTTGACATGGTGGACGGATGTCATTGAGTCCTTTGAGGAATTTTTTAACTGTAGAGTGAGATAAAACTTTTGCTGACGTGGAGTTATCTGGTTGATGGGCAACGATGGCTGATATATGGACTTTTAAAGTGGAATGAGAGAGTCCAAATTCGAAGAGATGGAGTAAGAAGGTAAGTAGTGTCTTCAAGTAAACAGGTATTGCAGGTAAGTTATTTATTTCCGTATAGAAGCTGAGTTGATGGTATTCGCGCTTGATCCAAGATGCTCTTCAAGGCGGGAGTATCCTCCAAGCTGTCAAGTTCAATGATGGAAGGTCTGGATGGTAGACCATCCCGTCATTCTGAGTTAGGAGGTCGGGAACTGGAGAGAGTCTAAACGAGTCCGTCGACATCGACCTGAGGTGAGTGAACCACGGTTGCCTCAGCCACCAGGGAGTGAAGAGGATCGCATTCGATTGAAAGTGTCGGAGGCGGATAATTGTCCATTGTATGAGTGGTATTGGTGGGAATAGATAATGTAATTCCCTGTTCGAATCCATCATGAACGCGTCCCCGATGGAGTTCTCGTCTGCTCCGGCTCGAGAGCAATAGACACCGCATTTGGCATTCGCACTCAAAGCGAAGACATTGATGGTAGGTACTCTCCAACGGCGACAGAGTTGATAGAAAATGGTATCCTTGAGGGACCACTCGTGAGTCCTCGATGTTATACGGCTCAGATGATCTGCTATGTAATCGTCATCCGTGGAAATATGTACTGCAATAGGGAAGATGTGATGTTGGTAACACCATTCCCACAGGTCGATGGCTAGGTACAGGAGGGATAAAGAATGTGTTCCTCCCTGTTTGTTTACATAATATAGGGTAGTTGTATTGTCCGTTGCCAGTTGCACCACTCGACCCTCGATGATTGGAAGAAAGGCATGGAAAACTCTGATGATCGCTAAGAGCTCGAGATGGTTGATGTGAAGTGATTGTTCTTGTCTCGTCCATAGGCCATGAATTTTGTGATGAAGACAATGTGCTCCCCAGCCAGATGGGCTGGAGTTGGTGGTGACCTGCACCGTCGGATGGAAGAGCAGGAATGGTCGTCCGACACGGAGGTTCGACATCGATGTCCACCAAGTGAGTTGATTGGCTAACTCTGGTGTCACAGTCAATTTCATGGATGGGTGATCTATCACTGGGTTGAATAGTGGCAGGTACCACGATTGGAGCGACCTCATTTTGAGTCGGGCATGCTGGATTACCGATGTTGTGGACGCCATGAGCCCGAGGAGGGCTGGAACGGAAGTTTGAGATCGAAAGGGGCAAATTTCCTTCTTTAACCATATAACTTGTTCCAGGGGGATGAAGGCCCTGGCTTGCATGGAGTCGAAGAGGGCTCCGATGTAGGTGACTGTCTGTGCTGGTTCGAGATGAGATTTTGTATAGTTTACTTTGAGTCCAAGGTTCTGAAGTGTGTCGAGCGTGATGGTTGTAGCTCTCATGGCGTTTTGGTACGACATCGCAACTATCAGCCAGTCGTCTATGTATGGGTAGATGTTCATACCCTGAAGGCGGAGATGCGCTGCGACTGGTGCCATGCACTTCGTGAAAGTCCTCGGCATCGTGGAAAGTCCGAATGGTAGGGATCAGAATTGCTACACGATGTTGTCGAATTGGAATCTGAGAAATTTTTGATGAGATGGATGGATCGAAATATAGAAGTAAGCGTCCTGTAGACCGATCACAACAAACCATTCTCCCCTTTATCTGGGGTTTTCGAAAAGGCTGGCGTCGATGGGACTGATTTCGATTCCGAAAGGATGATGTCGATGGTGGTGGACCTTGAAAGGACCTGTCAACTGGTTGTGATCTGAATTGTCGATATGGCTGGAATCTCTGATACGATTGTTGTTGAAATGATTGAGGATATCCTTGTTGGTAAGGTAATGCGTATCGCACACACTTCGGTTCTTGATAATATAAATGTCCTTGGTATGCTTCCATGTGATATGGATCGCAATATGGGACAACTTCCTCCACGTCAAAATGATGGTACCATGGGAAATTGGTATACTGGTAGTACTCTCCGTACGGAGGCATATATCGAGGAGGAGAAATATGCTTCTGTTTCTCCCGATGTTTTCGGGGAGAGTGTTGAGGAGAGTCCGATCCTGAAAGTTGGATTTCAATCGCCCGCCCTGATGCAGGGCTAGAATGGGCCAAGGCCTGGCTGGATGGTGTATCAGCCATTGAGAGGCCAGTATGCTTCCGTTTCTCCCAATGTTTTTTTGGGGAGTGTTGAAGAGAGTCCGATCCTGAAAGTTGGATTTCAATCGCCCGCCCTGATGCAGGGCTAGAATGGGCCGAGGCCTGGCTGGCTGGTGCATCAGCCATTGAGAGGCCAGTGTGCTTCCGTTTCTCCTGATGTTTTCGGGGAGAGTGTTGAGGAGAGTCTGATCCCGAAAGTTGGACCTCAATCGCCCGCCCTGATGCAGGGCCAGAATGGGCCGAGGCCTGGCTGGATGGCGCACCAGCCACCAAGAGGCCAATGTGCCTCTGTTCCTCCCAATGCCCTCGGGGAGAGTGCTGAGGAGAGCCCGATCCTGAAAGTTGGACCTCAATCGCCCGCCCTGATGCAGGCCTAAAATGGGTCGAGGCCTGGCTGGCTGGTGCATCAGCCACCGAGAGGCCAGTGTGCCCCTGCCTCTCCCGATGTTTTCGGAGAGAGTGTTGAGGAGAGTCCAATCCTGAAAGTTGGACCTCAATCGCCCGCCCTGATGTAGGGCCAGAATGGGCCGAGGCCTGGCTGGATGGCACACCAGCCACCGAGAGGCCTCCGTTCCTCCCGATGCCCTCGGGGAGAGTGCCAAGGGGAGCCCGATCCTGAAAGTTGGACCTCAATCGCCTGCCCTGATGCAGGGCTAGAATGGGCCAAGGCCTGGCTGGATGGTGCATCAGCCACCGAGAGGCCAGTGTGCCTCCGTTCCTCCCGATGTTTTCAGGGAGAGTGTTGAGGAGAGTCCGATCCCGAAAGTTGGACCTCAATCGCCTGCCCTGATGCAGGGCCAGAATGGGCCGAGGCCTGGCTGGATGGCACACCAGCCACCGAGAGGCCAGTATGCCTCCGTTCCTCCCGATGCCCTCGGGGAGAGTGCCGAGGGGAGCCCGATCCTGAAAGTTGGACCTCAATCGCCTGCCCTGATGCAGGGCCAGAATGGGCCGAGGCCTGGCTGGATGGCGCACCAGCCACCGAGAGGCCAGTGTGCCCTCGCCTCTCCTGATGTTTTCGGGGAGAGTGTTGAGGAGAGTCCGATCCCGAAAGTTGGACCTCAATCGCCTGCCCTGATGTAGGGCCAGAATGGGCCAAGGCCTGGCTGGATGGCGCACCAGCCACCGAGAGGCCAGTGTGCCTCTGTTCCTCCCGATGCCCTCGGGGAGAGTGCCGAGGGGAGCCCGATCCTGAAAGTTGGACCTCAATCGCCTGCCCTGATGCAGGGCTAGAATGGGCCGAGGCCTGGCTGGATGGTGCATCAGCCATTGAGAGGCCAGTGTGGGGAGATAGGCTACCAGTTGACACCAGAGTGTGAGCCTTTTTTGTTCATGGCCGTCTCCCAAAGGTGAGATCGGAGTCTTTTTTACATGCCGCACAAGAATGGGTTGGGTGTTGCTCGCCCAAGCAGAATAAACAGCATTCGTGGCCGTCAGATAATGGGATCTTATTTGAACAGCCGACACACTTTTTAAAAGGAGCTGTTGAGGCCATAAAGAGCGGGAAACCAGAGGGAGAGACGGTTGAAGAGATGGGGGAGGGGCGGGAAGCCAAAAGCGGGAAAGGCAAAGAAACGGAACTAACTGACAGGGGAACGTCGATTAGTTGATTGGAAAATAGGGGGGTATCAATTTAGGTGTTGATTAGAAGAGGAAATACTAATATAGTCGCTAAAAATTGCTCAGAAACACGCTCTATTCTTCTGGAGATCCGATCAGCACGACGGAAAAAAGGAACTGAGGGGAATCTTAGGTGGGCGGAGCATTTGCTCCACAGGGGAATGTCCCACTAACTTTGTACTTTTAAGCTCTAAAATCTTCCGAGACATTCAGCGCAGGCGCAGAACAACCCATTTGTGTGCATTCACAGAGGCCACGAAGAAGAAGTGTCTCTGTTATTGGGGGTGTAGGTCATACTGGGGTGTTAGGGGAACCCCTCACAATTAGCCCTTCTAGACTAGAGTGAGGACCCATCAATTGAGTTATATTATTCTAGCCTTGAAGATGTTGAGGAAGCCTGGTACCAAAGATGACAGACAGGCTTGGCATGGGATGGAGTAACTCAATGTCATTTAGCTCCCTTAACACCAGTGGTGGTTTTCACGGTAAACTTCAGATGGCAATATGGGCAGTCCTGTCAAAATGGTCTCTTTTCCTTTCCAGAATGCCATTTGCAGGTGGTGGTGGACAAGGGTGTCAAAGCCTTCAAGAAGATTTCCATACTGGTGTGCGCCCAAGTATGCACTCAGAAGCCTATGGCTCAGTTGGCAGAGCTAAAAGTCCCTCTTCTTGAATCTCACCCTCCAATACTGAGACCAAGGAAGACCTAGTGAGAGAGGTCTCAAAGATGACCTGAGGAGATAATGTTGCTCCACCAAAATTTCCTTTGGTGGTATGGAGGGAGATTTTACACCTAGTCTGATCAAATTGCTCTGGCAGTTATCTTTGAATGCCTCTCTTTCATTTAATTTCATTTTATTATTTATACTCTATATTTCTCCTGAAGAGGACCTGAGGTAGCTTACAATATTAAAACAAACAATATTAAAAGCTAAAATTACTAAATACTAAACAAAAATACGACAAATAAACTCGGTACAAATCTTATAGGAGTTAATTCTGTATGCCTCCCTGAGGCAAAATAGGTATTTATTGTGGAGGTTGGAGCCGGGGATTTCCCTCCTATACTCAACACACAT
The DNA here is from genome assembly GCA_037013535.1 of Intellagama lesueurii. Classification (NCBI taxonomy): domain Eukaryota; kingdom Metazoa; phylum Chordata; class Lepidosauria; order Squamata; family Agamidae; genus Intellagama; species Intellagama lesueurii. Next base: position 175,649,684 of record JBAJHW010000003.1, on the reverse strand, counting down.
CTTAAAGAAAATAGCCAGAGCCAAGTGGCCTGAGTGAGAAACAAAGTTCTACTGTGTTTTTTTTTTAAAAAAGGAATAACAACAATAACAATTATATGAATAAACTATCACAAAAAATTAAAACAGTCTCTATTGATTTGAAGCAGTTGCTCTCAAGAAGGATAACTAAGGGTGTTGTTGCTGTGGCAGACAAAACGAAACTGAAGGAAGAGGCGCTGGAGCATGCGTTGTAGAGTGTGGGGCAGGAGCAACGGTCAAAAACACTCCATCTCGAGGATCCAAAAGGGACACTCTGTGCAGGCACAGACCCGTCCATGTGGGATGCACAGAGACCATGATAAAGAATCTGTCCTTCTGTTTATCCATCTGTCTGAATATTTGCTTCAGTACATTATGTGAATGTGCATGCGTGTGTGCATGCATCCATGTGTATGATACAGGGTGTGCAACTCTTCCCTGCACCTTCACTACCGATGGAAACTGCCGAGACTACCTTAATCTGAAGGAAGTCATCTTAAACAGAGGTTTTCCAGCATAAATAAATGTACGTAGAATTTGTGCATGTAAAAAGTACCTTGCATGCAGGACAATATTTGGGTGAGTCAACTTTTAAAGGTAGGGCCATGAAAAGCTGATATAAGGCAGGGTTTAGACAGGTGTTTTGCTCTCCAGGCCCAGCTTGGCAAAACACTCTGCTGAAAGTTCTGATAATCATATGGTTAATGATAGGCATGCCATTAACAGCTGTCAGGAATCAGACAAAGAGCGTTAAGCACTTGGCAAAATGGAGCCACTGAAAGCACTCTTGTTTCATGGTAACCTTTTAAGTCAAGTCAGGACCTTTGTACAGTAACTCCAGTTCAGAGAGCAGAGAAGCACATCTTTCGAAAATTGAAAACTGTGATTCTTTGTGTCCTTGAGGACCACCTAAATTGATACATTGTGTCTATCTCACATTCCCTACCCTTACCTTTTCTCCATCATGTCCGGGAGGACCAGGCAGGCCAATTTCACCCTAGAATTCAAAAACCAAAAAAGAAGGTGGGAAAATATGAAGAGCTATTTCACCAGTTTGTCTATATATCAAGCTTTGGAGTTGGCATATACTCTAGAAACAGAAGGAATGTTCTGTTGATAGTGGTTCGATTGGCCAAGGATGGCACTTGAAGCTTGGTGGGATAAACGAGGGAACAGAAATGCTTAAGAGATTGGGGTTCTATAGCAAGCAAGCATTTGAATGGTTGCAGATAACTGTAACCAACTCCAATGCTAAGGTAAGGGGACAATTGAATTGCACTCCTCTCCTTAGAGTGTGCCACACAGTAGTTTTCATGATTATACCTGTAACAGCATAATGTTCCTGTTAAATAATTTCTATGGAGCTCATAGGTTGCAACATGGAAATATAGTACGACTGAGATATCCATGGGGATCAGTTCCAAGCCCCGCCCCTGTGGATGTTGGAAACAGTGGATAAACAAAGTGCATACTTCTAGTTTCTTTGGTGTCCCTGCATGGTTGAGAGAGGGTGCCTTTCTCCAGTCTTGCCAAAGGACTGAGTTTCCTACCCTCCTGTTCGCAAGGGAGGCTTCCCTGAAACCAGCAACTGTCCCCCTCTCTTGCAAATGTGGCTTCTCCATTTCACCAGAAGCTGCTTCCCTCCAAGACATCAGGCCATGAGTGCATTTCCAGTAAGCCACTGGTATAAAGCATAGTCTCTGGTTCAATCTAATGGCAAGTCCTGGTAATATACCTTGGGCATGTATATTTCTAGGTTTTATTTATTTTATTACAGTATTTTACATTTTTTCAGGCATTATTTTACATTTTTTCAGGCAGTGGATAAGTGAAACTATGGGTACTGATCCAGTGGAAACAGTAGTTCTATTGGACATGATGTTTACATTCCTAAATGCAGCAAGAGAGAAGGCAGCCATGCCTGTTCCTGTTCATTCTGCCCTCTTCCTCCACCTGTTTTGTGGTATACCTGGAGTCTGCTTGTTACAGCAAGTAGAAGAGAGCATGGATGACAGAATCAGGTAGGATCATGTGGCTAAAATGTCTCTTGCTGCATCAGGGAATCACAAAACAAAAACCTGGAAAACATATTTGCACCACAATGGTGATGTTGTAAAGCTACCATTTCATGGTACATTTGAAAAAGGAAATTCAAAACCTTTCCCAGGATAAGAATAAGAGTGAGCAAAAGCATCCTCTTTCCTCCAGCTGAGTTTTAGTGTCTACCACATCCATCCAAATGTGAATGGCATGTAACTAAAAGAGTTAATTAAACACATCCTTTAGTGTTGTGCTTCCTTCATGACCCCTGGGGATGAAGTAATTGCTTATCTCTGTTGGCTATAGTATAGACCATGATTTTAAAAAACATTATTTAAAATGAATGTTAGAGATGGGTTCATGCAAATGTTATGGGGTTCTTTTGGTTATTTTCCTGAGCTGAATTAATTTGATAACCAAGTGGTGCTGTGTATCCACTGAGCATTGGGGATAAACAAATTATAATTTTCACAAAAGCCTTTAGAATGAAGCCAATTGAAAAAAGTCACTTATTTTAGCTACTACTTAAGGACATTTTTCAGTCTGTTGTTCATGGATCATTTTCACCACTGATAGATTGGCAAAGGAAGCTTGAAGCTTGGTGGGATAAATGAGGGAAATGTCTAATCTAGGAAAGGGCTAGAAACGGGAAAATGGTATTCCCTCCCAGACAAATGGGGCTGGGAGGGAGCAGATGGGAAGCTAATATATTTCCAAAAGGTTGGCCTCTGGGGCTGAGAAAAAGCATTTCTGGAAAGACAGTGGAATAGGAATGAAGGGAAGGAAGAGATAATCATTTAAGACAACCAGAGTTTTTTATTTATTTTAGTCTGAAATAATACAATGTGAGCGATAAGAAGTAGGAAGAACAACTTACAGCATTATATTTATCTGGAATATGTATAGTGTACTAGGAGTAGTGGAGTGAGTACTAGGAGTAGTGGAGTGAGGAAACAATATACAGAACACCAAAGGTTCACAGTACTCTCAGGTCCTAACTATTAGTAAGCCTGTACACAAATCATTATTAACAATTTTTTTGCATTTTATTTATCTGAATAGAACAGAAGTGCATGCCTAGAAACTGGAAGTGCTTTATTCTTCCTTGATGATGCCCGATTTTTATGACGCATGATGGCTGATAGTTACCTTTTGTCCTGGTACTCCAGGTCGTCCGGGAGGTCCCTCATGAAAGAAAAACATAAAAATATGAATGTAAAGCAACCTGCTTTCCTTTCAAAAGCAATTATCTTTATTTTGAATAGCTAATAAATATGTCCAGTTATCAGCTACTTTGAAGTTTCCTTAAAACCTGAAAAGATGTGGGGGGAAAATAGCAGCCAGTATCCTGTTCAATATCTATGTGTGTGGAACCCCAATGGAAGCTGCCCAGATGATTGACTGGAGATGTCAGTAGTGTGCTGGGTTGTGCACAACTGGAGTCTTGTCAGATTGCCACGACAGCCTCTGCCACTGGAGCTCTTCACACATAAGTATTGAACAGGATACTGGCCAATGTTTATGCGGGAGAAGAAAAGTGTCATATAACAAGAGGTAGACATGTAATGATGTGGCTGTCTTTTAAAATCTTTCTAGCATTTTTTCAGAACAGTGCCAAATCCATTAGTTTATAATCCCATAATTTATATGGTGGCCAAGGTTAAATCACAGACTACGGCAATAATGTTCTGTCAAGATAATTTCAATTTATGGTGATTCTGGCCTACGTTTCCTAAGTACTCAGACATGTGGCTATGGCCATTTTGGCCGGGTACTCTGGGGCTGTGCAGTTTGCCCAAGGTGATGCAAACGCTGGCTTTTCTCCTGGGAGGCACTAGGAAAGCTAGGTGACTGAAAGAGGAGGGGGGAAGTGAGGAAGCCGCATAGAGACAGGAGAAAGTTTTCATTTTACAGTGAGCCTTGTTTCCAGCTTGTTAATGTAGCTCTGCTATGGCTGTCCATTGCAGGAGGCATAGTTAGAGCACAGCTACCTTAAAACCTCCCCCTCCTCTCTCAGCCAAATTTTCACTTTTTCCCCCCTTTAATCCCGTAGCTGTCCTAGAGCTCGATGAATATGCCATTAAAAGAGGAAAGACACACACAGAGAGAGAATGGGAAGGGAAGATGAAAGCAGATCCGGCTACAAGTGCGGAGAGGAGAGGACTCTTTCACTGCTGTTGTAGTCACCTGGAATGCCTTCAAATACAATGGCTAGAAAACCCTCCACATTGGCTCATGTGCTCACACCATCTGAACCGATGTGAATGCATTTGATTAGTAGAAGCCCCAGTAGTGGAAGAAAAAATGTAGATTTAATATTTATTTGATGTTATTTTTTTTAATCCTCATAATACTTCCAAGGGTAATATATGAGATTCTTTTAAAAAATGAAACAGCATCAGATATACATTCACCAAATTAGATTAACTATTTCTTAGGTCTGATGCTTCAATTAAAACATTTTTGTAACAATATTTGTTTACGCAGCACATGACATTTGGTTCAGAAAACAGCGTTGGGGGGTAACTCAAGCATGAGGTTGCTAGTAGATTTTCTGTGCCAAGTATGTTGGTGTTGCCCATTGAAGAGTAGTATGTTTAGTGATTTTAATGCTATAGCCAAGATCTTTCACACAGCTTGACCAACTGCACTTCTTTTTAAAAAAACTTTGATTGATATTTATTTACAATGCAAGACCAGGGATCCAGCAAGGATTTCCCCAAGTTGTTTTGTTTTGTTTTGTAAAGGAGACCCATAACATGTGTAGGCATGGTCTTTCCCTTCCCAGGTTGTTCCTGGATTTGCCAAAACAAGTGATTAGTCTAAAACTGAATTAAATTTCACACATCTGTGTCTAGCCCACCATAATGCAAAAAGGCAACTTTCTCTATGGACATTTTTCATCTTTTTTAGCTCAGTGTGACGTGCCTTCTATAGTACTTTTGTCAGCCTTGCTGTTTCTGCTCCCTTTTTATAACTAATATTTGATTATAAGTCACAATACACACAGGGGGAAAAGTGACTCACCATAAGGGCCAAGGTTCGTATTTCCTGGAAAAGATGTCCATGTTTAGGTACATGAATGTATATACATATATTAATAAGCACCTCTTGAAGCAGTATAACTCTTTTCCTTTCAAAATAAACTGATGGTCATGAACTTAATCAAAATCAGCATGAAATATTTGGTTTGACTTCCCTGACAGAAAATAAAAAAAACCTTTACAACATACATTTTCCTTGGAGAGGACAGCCTTGGAGTCTTGCAATGTCTTCATAATAATTGATGCATTTGCAAATGTATAGGCTGAACAGCTGTTACAGGTTCACAAAGTAAATTTTCAGGCAGGCAGAGCTAACCTGAAAGCAGCATCACTTCATCATTTTGAAATCTGGACCTTTCTTCCTAGCTAAATGAAGAAGCCACTTCCATATAACTTTTCTTACAGATCATAGACTCACATTATATGAGATGTGAGTCAGTGAAGTATTCTTCTGCGTAGTTATGACTAAAGACAGCCGAAATGCAATGAATGTGTATGTCCCAATCAATCATTAATCATCAGTTTACACCAGACTCATCTGCTCATTTCCACAACAAGACAGGTGGCTCACAGAAATAGCTTGCTTAAAAAGTAATGGTCAGAAGAAGAAAAATCAATGTTAGGTACAAAATTGAATTTATTAAGCAGACAGGAAAACCACTGTGATTGGTCTCTTTTGAGTTAAGGTAGCATTTTTATGAGGGAGGACAAAATTAATTAAAAGAGTGAAGTTCTGCATTTTAATGATGGAAACTTCCTCTAAATCACAGAGCATTCTGTCAGTAGAGATTTGATTATAAGTCACAATTCACAATACACTGTCTTCGTTCTCATCTACAACCTTTTAGTACAGGCCATAAATGTGAACATGTGATAAAAGCGTTATTACATTGAGATACATTTTGGAAGTAGAGAGAATTCAGTTTTTTCTCTTAGTTACAGCTGAGCAATGCTCACATGGCCTAAGATATCTTTTGCGTAGCTAGAACTGGTAAAGCCAGTGTGGTGAACTGGACAGAGTGATGGACTAGGACTCTGGATTCAACTCCTTGCTCAGCCATGGAAACTCATTGGGGGATGGTGGCCCTTTTAAAATCACTCATTGGGAACAGGGACCACTCCTTAAATATCTCACATAATGTTGAAAATTCTATTAGGGTCACTATAAATATATGAATATATCTATGGATGTATGAATGTGTTTTTGGAGCTGTTTTTGTTTACCATGTTGTAGTGTGGTATTTGACCCTTCTAGTATTTGTATACTTACTACTTTTAGCTTTAGATATAATCTTTTAATGATGCAGGCTACCTTGGGTCTCTTTCAAGGAGAGAGGCAGGGTAAAAATATTTTAAATGAATAAATAATAAATAAATAAATTGGATGCAACTTAATAGCACAACTGATTTTCATCAGGAAAAAACAAACAAACTCTTCACACGTGCCATGGCCCTGACCTTGACCAGATCTCCCAAAGCCTCCTATTTAGATTTTTAAAATGATTTATTTATTTATTTATTTATTTATTTATTTATTTAACTTATATGCCGCCCACTCTACCCAAAGGTCTCTGGGCGGCTTACAACAATTAAAATACAATAAAAATACAATAAAAAGATAAAACAATTAAAATACAATTAAAAAGATACTCTAAAAATTGCCATCAGGACCCACAGTTGATATTATTTCAATTAAAAGCCTTCTGGAACAGGAAGGTTTTGACCTGGCACCGAAATGTCATCAGCGTCGGCGCCAGACGAATCTCAGTCAGGAGGGCATTCCATAGTCTGGGGGCAGCTGCCGAAAAGGCCCTTTGTCTACAAGCCATCCCTCTTACCTCCTTGAGGGGCGGCTCTTTCAAAAGGGCCCCCTGGCTAGGTCTTAAGTGCCGGGTAGGCTCATATGGAAGTCACAATCATGTGACATGATGTCACAATCATGTGTTTAGCATCATGTGTAGTTTGATCTTAAGGTTGCTATTAGAGATGGGAGCTTTGTACAGTGGTGCCTTGACTTACGAACTTAATCCGTCCCAGAAGATGTTCGTAAGTCAAAACGTTCGTAAGTCAGATCAGCATTTCCCATAGGAATGCATTGAAAACCGATTAATCCGTTCCGGCTGTTTTTTGTTCTTATGTCGAGGCGCCGTTTGTAAGTCAAAGCATTAGTTCCCATAGGAACTAATGCAAAACCGGTTAATCCGTCCTCTACCATTAGGGGGATGACTTAGGTTTAAAAAAGGGGCAGGAAAGGAGGGAGGGGAGGGAACGAACACCTTTTAAACAGAACACCTTTAAAACCAAGCAGCTTTAAACCAAACCAAGCACCTTTTAAAGGGGAGACAAATACGAAACTGTCATCTCTACTTGCTGTGGCTCAAGAAAAATTAACGAAGCTGTGGAAGACTGAATAAAATCCAAGCCTCATCTCAAAGTAGGTGAAACCTACCACTCAGTAATGGCTGCTACCTTTTGTCGTGGTGGCCGTGGGCAAAAACAACAGTTTAGCCAAAGTTGGTGAAGCTAGGGGTGAGAAGCAGAGCCAGGAACAAAACTGTCTATTTCTACACACACAGACATGCAGGCAGACAATCAAGCATTCATACATGTAGATTGCAGGAGGGGGATAAAGGCTGGGCCCTCTGATAAGGAGCCAGGCAGCAGTGGGCTGGCTTTGGCAGGGGCAGCCTGAGGCTGAGGTATTGTAGTGTTGTGTTTACCCTGATGAATGAGCCTTCAACGACAATGTTTAGTGTCACACACAGTCCGGCCTTTAGTAGATGCATCAGAGGTTCTGTGCTTCAGTGGCCTTGTAGATGAAGCCTAACTCACAGTAAGCCCTCACTAAAGCTGCCTCACTTGGCTAGTTTTTTCAATCCAGGGTCCAGGTTCATGGTAGCGGCATCATCTGTCGACACTGTAATGTATTTGAGTGCTAAAGCAAAGGCCTTCGTCTTTATCTAGCAAGCTGGAATATGTGAACATTCTTCACATTTTTTTTCTGTAGAGCCCAGATCCTTTTGCTCCTCTCCTTCAAGGAAAGAGGCTCCATCATGTGTTTTTCTGCAGTGAAACAGGACAATGTTTCTGCCAGTCACTATCAGTTGTGTTACCACCACCACCGTCTTCCGCTCAGCTGAAAATGTGAGCAGCCCTGAACAGGACAAATCTTCAGTTCAGTCTAGGGCTGCTCAATGGTGGCTGTGATTATAATGTGAACACATAGAGATAACTACTAATTCTTCACATAATGTGCTTATCATGATAAATGTTAGCTGTGCTCGATCATGTGATACAGTCCAAGGAGCACAAAACAGCCAGTAATCCTTTTTCATATGGAAATAACAAAACAAAAAAAGTCGCCATAGTGTTATTATTACCCAATTTCTTACCTGCAAAGCGTCATTGATATTGCCATTGTAATCTATCATTTCATTCTTTCCTGGTTCACCCTTTGGACCCTGAAAAAAAATAAAAATCCAACCACGTATATTATTAAGATTAGTATATTAAGATGTATTATCAAGTTTCCTTCTTGATTAGGGAGGTTTGGAGCATTGTTGATTTGTAACAAAACCCTGCTAAATTATGCAGGCTTTTAAAAATCATAAATTGTTGGGATAACATTTAAATTATTTGAGGATGACCATTTGCAAATCAGGGATTGCACATACAGGACCCACAGCTATCAATGTCGCTAGGAGAAATATTCAAAGCATCTATATTTGGAGAGAGGCATCTTAACCCGATTACAAGGGCCAATTTAATCTGTGTGCTTTGAGCTGTTGTTTTCAGTCCAGGCTAGAAGTAGATGTGTTATCATTAAGGAAGTAAAGGCATAGCAAGTCAAAATAGCACAGTCCAAGGGTTGCTGAAAATAACACTACTTTCTAATCAAATGACTTCTCATTAATATAGACCTTGTGAGTGTGCCGGCACTGCACAGTTGCAGCAATTTGATGCCATTTCCATGGTCATGATTCTCTCCTTTGGAGCCCTCGCATGTATAATTTGGTGAATTGCTTCTCTGCTGGAGTGTTTCAATGCTTCCCCTTGAGCAATGGAAGGAATTTTAAGACCCTCCCAAAATCAAAACCTCCCAGAGTCTGTTGGATAGAGCCATGGCGTTTAAAGTGGAATCAAGTTGGTATAACTGTGTAATGTGGATACATGCCTTTACTGAAGAGTAAAACAATACTAACCCTTGGGCCAAATGGTCCCTGTTCCCCAGGTTCTCCCTGTAAAACAAAGGCCAATGAATTAATGATTCTATATTCTTATTTATCCAAATCTTTATAAAGTTATGTTGCTTGAGGGTCCATGAGGCACACACAGTGAATTTTGATCACTTTATATGATTCACGGTTTTTACACTGAGTTTATAATTTTCATTCAGTTACTTGTTCATTTTAAATTTCTGCCACAGGTAGGAAGGGTTTCCTGGAATAGGCTTTTCAATACATACAATACAAGTAATGCATCAATATTCTTGTTCCTGTCCATCCCAGTTCCATATCAAGTTATGATGAGACTCTTTTTCCTGTGCATTTTACTAGTTTACACATTTCTCCCGTGCCCTTTTACTCATATACATTTTCCTAACACACGTATGGTTTTCAGCAAATCTAGAACATACTGCGAGCCTAGGAAATGTTTGGATGTCAGAGGTAAGTTGGTACTTTATCTTGTTGGCAGTTAACAAGAGATACAGGAATACTTGTGTAAAGAATGCACATGCAACCAATTTCTTTTGAATCCATAATGAAAACAACACAGTGTAAATATAAGAGGACAGAAAACCAGGTCCTTAACCCATTGTGCAATATTAGTCATTAGGCCTGTACATATTCGAAAAGGGAGAAGCAGTTCCTCACCTTTGGTCCTGGGGGCCCAGGTAATCCTGGCGGTCCAGGTTCTCCTTTGCCTCCTCCAAGAGCATTGCCAGAATCTCCCTTTTCTCCCTAGATGTATAAAAGCATAAAGAATGATTATCTGATGGTTATACTTTAGTTTTCCATAATAGAGCTTTTCGGGGGGGGGGGGGAGTGAGGTGAGCAAGACAGAATGAGTCCTTCAGAAACCCCTTAGTCCAGGGGTTCCAAACTATGCACTGCAGGAAAGGGATGGAATATAGAGCTATGAAGGCTATAGAGCAGTGATGGCAAACCTTTTTGAGCCCGAGTGCCCAAACGGCAACACAAAACCAAATTATTTATTTCAAAGTGCCAACTGCAATTAAACCTGAATACTGAGGTTTTAGTTTAGAAAAAACAACTCATGTCATTTACACATTTTGTCTGTCTGGTTCTTTATTGATTCCTCCAACTGACAGCTCTTTTAGAAAAAAGTCAAGTGCAAAATGCTACACTGAATTAAATGCACCCTATTTATAAAGCTTATTAAGTACATTGAAATCCTGAACTTGTTTCCTCCAAAGTAAGCTACCCTCAGAAAAGCAGCTATATATAGGAGTGCAAATTTTTAAAGTGTATACCTACATTTTTATACACTACATCACTTATTTGAAATGTAGTGTTGGAAAAGAGATTTGCAGATATCATGACTTGTCAGAAAGATAAGTAAAGCAAATTAAGTGTGGACTCTCACTAGAAGCTAAAATAAACAAGCAAAGGGTATTGTACTACAGTGGCATCATGAGAAGACAAGCTCACCGGAAAAGGCAGCAATGCAGGAAAAAGTGCAATGCAGTAGGAAAAGAGGAAGACTGCACATGAGATGGACTGACCCAATAAAGAAAGCCACAGTCTTTTGTTTGTAAGACCTTTTGTTTGGTGTTGCAGTCAAAGCAGGACCAGGAGCAGAGAGACTGGGATTCAGATTTGGGGAATAAACTATGATACTTTTGCCCGCTTTGGGGATGAGAAACAGAGAAACGTGATTGCTACACACTTCAGAAATCTAGTCCCAGGTGTGTTGGTTGTCTTTTACTAGGTGTTTGCTGTTAGTGAGACTCTGCTAAATATTCCAGTTCTGCCCAGTTCAATTTAGAGTCTAAACAGAATCTTGAAATACTGTACTTGCTGTTCTCAGCAAAAATGCAGAGCTAAATGCAGTGGAGATGAACTTTGGAAGGTTCCTTTTTTCATGGTTTTATTTATATTTATTTATATTTAATTTATATACCACCCCATTAGTCCCAAGGCACTATTCTGGGCGGCTTACAGACAATTACAAACCAGGACAAACTATGGACACTAAAATGTAACAGAAATAACAATGACAAATCAAAACCATAAAAGCCAATGGCAACAACAAATTTTCACAATAAAGAGGACCAGATGGGAGACGCTCAGACAGGGTTGGATTGAAAAGCCTCCCTGAAGAGTAGTGTTTTTTAAAGCTCAACCCCCATCTCTATGCTTTTCTTAGAAAAGCTACTTTTGTTTTCACTTCACCAGTTTGTTTTGCAGAGTATCCCGTGACTGGTCACATCAATCATGGCAGCGTTTCTCAATGTTCCCAGTTTGGGGACCCTGGGAATCAAAAACAGAGTCTGGGGACTTTGCTGAAGCCTCAGATGATCGGGATCTAACCAGTATCTTAACGAAGATCACCTAAGGAACCTGATAAATGGCATAACTGAATTCAATTAAAGATAGATGGAGGCATTCTGAATGTTATACTTAACCAATGAATGGATTAAGTACTCATACTGTTACTTCGTCCTTTAAAAATCCAGAAAGATTAATGAATAATCATTTATCAAGGCTGTCTTCCTATAAATACCCTGGGAATAAGCACCATTGACTGACTCGTACAAGGGACTTACACTTGTATAAACATGGATAGCATTGCATTTTAGAAGTGTTACATCACAGGATTGCAGAGCTCCATCCCATAACATATGGTGAAGCTCTAATGATATATTTCTGATATATTTCTATACTACTATAATTTTTCAAACCTTGACCTATTGCTGCCAAGTTAAAAGTTTCTTTCTTTCTTTCTTTCTTTCTTTCTTTCTTTCTTTCTTTCTTTCTTTCTTTCTTTCTTTCTTTCTTTCTTTCTTTCTTTCTTTCTTTCGTATGCTACCCATCTAGCCAGGCTATTTTGGGTGGTTCACAACACAATCAAACAAAAAACATAATTACAAGTATAAAATAAATTCAACATATAAAACATCATAAAATATAACGACAATTAAATAATCACATAATAAAATATTAGATAATTAAATATTTCAAATGGTGCAGAGGGCAGAAAAATCTTTTCATCAAAGGCTGTTTTAAGACAAACATGTTTAGGCTTCTTTTGTTAATTTCCCTGCTTACCAGAAAAAGACATTGCAGGGCCATATTTTGGATTAAAAATAGAACTATGTGGAAAATGCCTTAAAATTACTTCCACCTCCCACTCTGTCAAACAGAAAACAATTTGTAAGGCTGGCCAGAAAAAAATCAAGTGTGTACCATAATGCAATCTTACCGAAATCCTTTACTGGGTACTTTTGAATGCAATGCAATCCACCAATTGTGATTAGCTTTTGATGCCTTTTAAATTCTGGTTTTATGAGTCAAGTCTCTCTGTGTCTCTCTTTCTCTCTCACACACAAACACTTTGGAAGGTTCCTTTTTTCATGGTTTTATGAAAGAGTCAGTTTCTCACACACACAACCTCCCTCCCTCCCTAAATTTTCAGCAATCATTTGCATCAGTTCAGTATGTCCCTGTTTCCTCTCATTACATTTAAACAAGCTGATGAATCCACCCGTCCCTCTCTCGCACCTTCCTTCCCGCCTTAATTGGAGTTTTCCCTCCTGCTTGCAGTCACCTCCGGCGGAAGTAGTAATTCACAAGCCGGATTGACTGCCCCGGGCTGTTCTACAGCAGTAAACAATAAAGCAGCCTTATCTCCGATCTCTAAAAGAACTGATTTACAAGTGCCGCAACCAAGGAAGGTAGCAGGGATAGGTGGCTTCCAATCGTGCAGTTTGAGGTTCGGCTGCGGGGGGTGGGGGGTAGCACTCCGCTCGCGTGCCCAGGGAGAGGTCTCCGTGTGCCAGCTGTAGCACGCGTGCCGTAGGTTCGCCATCACTGCTATAGAGGATAGCGAACAGCTCCTCTATCGCCTTCACAGCTTTATGTCAAATAGGAACTGGAAGTGGAAGCTGTGTGCCTGCCTCTCCTTTCCCCATCTCGATGGTCCCTGGTAGAAATGCTTGTCCAGTGGACCCGTGAGTTTTCCTGTGTCAGGACCTTGAAGGAGGTGGGTCCTCGGGGATATTAGGGGGTAAGAGATGGGATGGCTGGGGGTGTCAAGATCCTGCCCCTGTTGGCAGTGAGACCCCTGATGGCTACTCTGAGCAAGGGGAACCGTGGCCAGTGGTCAGTAAATCAAGGGAGCCACGGGGGCCAAATGTTTGAGAGCCACTGCCTTAGTCAGTTGCATGATAACATCATAGCTACCACCAGTAGACAGTCTTTACAGAGCCTAAAGAGGATCTGGACATGAGAGAAATATAATCAAACCTGGAGAAATCCCAAGGAGAACAGAAGTGCAACATATTTTGGGGGATAAGGAATATGAGGGAAGGAATCCCTAAAAGAGTTCTATGACAACTAAGTACACTCAGTCAACCCAAATGAAATGCTGACTGACTATTGGATAACAATGAACCAAAGAACTGATATGGGCAAGGAGGAATGGAATGGAGTAGAATGTAGAAATTCATCCCTGGCCAGAATCCTAAAAATGAACACTTCATACTGCAATACCATACTGCATACCATAAAGCTTTCAGTAATCGTGCTTTTTCAGGTCCTGTCTCTTTCCTCATAATTCAGGTGTACTAGTTTGCTAATAGCAAAACCAAAAATGATTTGCCGTGACATAAACTTTCATTCATGGGGCTCCGATAAATGAAAGCTTGTGTTAAATTAAACGTGGTAGTTCCCTCATCCTCAACCCAGACCGTGGGCCACCAGTATCTAAAATGCTGTTTCAGCCTGATTCCTACCCATTTTTATGAAATTATCAAGATGCATTGCTTTAGGAAAGGGGCAGGGGAAGTTCTTGCCTGTAGCTGCTTCAGACTTTGACTCCCTATACTTCCACCCAGCATGGCCAGTGGTAAGGGATCATGATGAGATTTGAAGCCCAAAGCATCAGAAGAGGGGAAAGGCCATGCTTCAGGAGAAGCCCATGTTGATTCCCAATGTGAAAGGAAGACAACATACACATTTTACCAGCTGCCAACATTCCCTCTTCCCTGGCCTAAGTAACAAAACGAACCTTTTGTCCTACAGGTCCAGGAGACGCTGGATCACCAGGTTTTCCTTTCTCACCCTGTTGATGAAACACAGACATAATGAGATATTCGCTGTGGTTCTTTACTTACCTTGCAGTAGGTCTGCTGAATGGCAGTGAACCTTCCTATAAGTACAGTATAAAAAGCTTGTCTTCAGCTGACTCCTGTTTCTTCTCTAGCTTTCTTTCTAAAGCGGGTGAAAACTTTCAAAAGAGGATCAACCTGCATTTCCCAGTAAAACTATCAGTTTTGGCCTTTGGGTTACCATTTTTGTAACAAATTCACACTAGAAGAACAGTCTGTGCAAGGATGGATGAAAAGCAATGACATTCTTGATACAGATTTTTAAAAACCTCCTTTTAAAAGTTCCAATTAAAGTGTATTTCTGTTCTTAAAATAATCCATTTTAAGATAAAATCAGAGCAACACAAACATACACTGGGCTAAAATGTAAATTTATCACCCCTTTTCAAATTTGGAAGTCGTGAAAATCCACCTTTCTTTCTTTCTTTTTTTAAAAATGGGAGAATATCTTCCCTATACAATAATTTATGTAATTATATTATGGATCAATACTGGGGGCCAAGGACTAGGAAGTAAACGTAGCCATTGGAATGGAGCCAATGCCACACTACATATAATTGGGACCATTCTGAGAAGCCAGATGGATGACTTGTTCTCCTATTTTATTCCCAAGTAACTGAACTTGCATTGTCATACAGTTTTGAAAAATCAAGGCTAGTACTACTGTTAGAAAGAGCAAGACAAGGCAAAATATCTTGGACTAACTCTATGTTATTGGTATTAATTGCTCTATTAAATCAAACCACATAGACATTATTTTGCTAATAATAATTCTGATATTATTTTACCCATCATTTGGTTAGGAAAAATGCTGGATACTTGTCACAACCCAGTAAATAATTTTGCTGAGTATGCCTGCATGTGTGCGCATGCCTTGTGTACAAGAACATTCTATATCTTTAGAAAGTGTATACACTAAAGTCTGCATGGCCAAAAGTTTTGAATCATGCCTCTAGGTTAGCCAAATGCTTTATTTTAGTTGCAAATGAGTATTCACTATTTGCATTTGGTTTAGTAAATGTTACAAGCCACCTTCAGCAGAGGCCCGCAGTTTAAAGAAGACATTCTTCAAAAAAGAAATCAGCAACGAAACAATATAAAACACAAGAACAGCAGCCTCCAGCCAGCAAACCATGCTGAATCATAAAAACGGCAATTTAAATCAAATCTACTGAAATGCTTGAGAAAATATTTTTTAAAAACTTACTTGCCTCGAATTTAAAAAGTCATAAGCGTGTCTAGCAGGCACTAGGGGTGACATTCTAAAGATGTGGCATCAAACCAATAAGGTCTTCTGTCCATCCTAATAGGGGAAAGTCTTAGACATTCCTGGGAAAGGTGCAGGAACAGCTATGCCATATTGTGTTGGAGAGGTTGTCAGAAAGTAGGTATTTATTTTTATAGGTAGTGGGAATGTGAGAATATAATGAAATTTTGGCAATTAGTTGGGGAAAGACATAGGAAGCTCTGTTGTGATTCTGGAGTCTCTAAGTGCTTTTATCAATACTGGATAGGGTGCAATGTAATTGGACAAGTAAAGAATTTCTAGTTTTTTAACAGCAGCAAGACTAATTGTAGCTAGGAATTGGGAAAAATGTGAACTGCTGCATAGCTCGGTGGTTTAGGCATCTGGCTGCAGAGCCAGAGGTTGGGAGTTTGTGCCTCCTTGACAGGGGCTCGACTCAATGGTCCATAGGGTTCTTTCAAACTCTACAGTTCTAAGATGATGATAATGGTATTTTCAACGAATGGTATAGAAAGGTTTAGGATATAGCTTTAATGATAAGTTAACATGTAACATTAAAGTAAAGAAGGGCTTGACAAGTAAGAATATATTTATAGATATATGGGGAGAATTTGTTGATTTTGTGTTAATATAGGGGAAGGAACACACACCTTCGCAATAATAAATGTGATTTTGGAAGGGAAATGGGGATCTATAGAAAGGGGGGGGGGGGAGAAATGGCCGTAATTCCCAAATGGTTCCAGGGGTGTGGGAAACATGATTTGTATTTGTTTTTTATGTGTTGTTAGATGTTTTTTGTTTGTATGTTTTGTTTAAAAGATATTTAAAGGAACAGCCATGGAAACCAGATACACTTAGATAATATACAAAGCGGACCTGGGGGAAGTTTCTCTCTATGGGAAATAGGCAGCCATGCACTGAGCAGAACATGACAATGGGGACATGAAAAGGAGGGGCAAATACAAAGGAGGATGTAGAAAAGGCCAAGAACGAGAGCAAAGTGGTTTAGCAGAGGAGTTATGGATGAGGAATACTGAAATGTTTGGAGCATTCAGTCTCCTATTATCTTATCATTGAAATATCTCTTCACCCACCTATTTTAGAACTTTTCTCCAACCAAGATAGCTTATAAACTTAAACTAACAAAACGAAGATTCCTCAAGAACCAGCCTCTATTCCACATAATTGTATTCTATGTTTGCCTGATACCCACATGATTCTAAGAAGGAATAGGAGTCCAAATAGCCAAAACGCCCTGAATAATCAAAATAAGCAATAATCTAAGCATTGTGATCCACGATATAGGACGGTGCTTGAGAGATCATGTATGAGAAAAATCTCTCTTTGCCCATGTATCATGGATAGCAATGCTCAGAGATTATTGCACACATGGATTCTGTCATCCTCTAGGCTAGGGAACCAATGATGATATCCTCTAAAAAAATTTCCAGCATCTTTCTGTTCCTCCAATCTTCCCATCATGCATATCCTGTTTGGAATTTGGAATGTAAAGACAAATGTAACATAAAATTATCCCTTTAAGAAAACGGCTGATGTTTTGTATATTATGAATAGTGATTTTTGGAAAAACATTAATCTGGCCCAGTCTTCCTCTTAAATTCTAGCTACACGCAGCACACATGTTAGGTAATGGAATGCAAACACTCTTTCCCAAGCATTGGAATGCAGCTCAAAGCAATCTAGTTAGAGCTGGGATTGCTGGAAAGGGCAGTGCCGATTAGCAAACCAAGCCCAAGCATATTTTCAATGTCCTACCCGCTGCCCCCTTTTCCCTGGCAAACCTGGGGCCCCCATCTTTCCTGCAACGCCACGGTCTCCCTTTTTTGAATAAGAAAAGACAAACATAGGATAATGTCTGTTATACATAACTCGTATTTTCTAGGCACTGCTGCAATAAATCATGAAACATGAGGGGGGAAACCCACTCCTTCAAAGGAAGACTCCTAAAACTCATTCAGCAACATGCAAAAGGAGGGAACATGTAGCAAAATGGAAGCAAGGTGGCGGCAGCAGGAGAAGCTCTGTTTGGTCTGGAAACAATACTGGTGTGAGTTTGTTGTCTGATTCCTGTGAAAGAGTCTTACACTGCTCTTTCTTGCCTTAACATGATGCCTGATTAGACACCTAGATTTGATGAAAGGATATTATTGTTCTTAATTGGTGTTGATGGTTCTCTGAGTGGTGGATAATTGACCAGCATAGGATGGTGCTTCAGAGATTATGCATGAGAAAAAGCAGCTTGGCTGACAAAGAGCACAGGAGAGCAGAAAAAGGTGAGGAAGGGGGTGGGAAGAGGAGTGCATTTCATCAAAAGGGAGCAATTGAAAGGCTTGTCTGGACCCTTCTCACAAGAGAAGAAACATCGATCAGTGTGAACAGAAGGATAGCTCAAATGTGAGATAAAACAGATCACACAAAAGATAAGACCCATTTAAATGTGAACCAGACTGCTTCAGCTTCCCGGGACTGGATGTGCTCTGGCTTTAAAGTAGGTACCTGTAGCTTGTTAATGTTCATAGTGAGCAATGTAACAAGTGGTTACCAAGTTACAGCAAAAGTAATGAAACCAGTAATTACTTTTAGGTACAAATGCTTTCTAATTACTTTCAGATGTTACTTGTAAAGAACATTTTAAAGCATTTTGACAGGAATCTTCCAGATTTCATGCCACTGTCAACTACACATGGAAGGGGAAGTTTTGTTTTGTTTTGTCTATTCTAGTTTAATAAATATTTGCAAGGTGCAATATCAGAATTAACCACTTGAGAACACAAAGAATATTTCCCCACATTTTTCTGACTTGCAGGTGATAACAACTCAACACTTCAGTAACTCATAATGCAATGACTTGTGTGAAGAGAACAACAATAGCAACCTGGCTGCCCAGAAGTTCAGAAACCCTGGCCCCATTGAATGTTTGGGCCAAATGATCCTTTCTGGCAAGCTGTGACTAGTTAACTAGCGGCAATTTGTCACTGCAATTTAAGCATTTCACTTACATCAATATAACTAACCAATAGGATTGTCATCAACACATCAGTTATAATTAATTCCTGTTTCCTAATAATGATGGTATAACTACATTATATTGTGAATAGTAACTTAACAAAAGATAACTTCACTGCTTTCCCAGTGCAATTTTTAAAATTGCCTTTATTGCTTCACTAAATGGCGGAAGAGGACTATCACATTAAAAGAGTGTTTTGTACTACAGACCCGTGGATTTGTAGCACTCAGATTTTTAAAAAGTGAGTACTTCAGTTACTTTTGAGAAATGGGAAAATGGAATAATTTATTTTAAAGCTTGACTATAATGGCAATAACTTCTCTTTTTTTGGCTTTGGACCTCTAAGAAGACGGCTTTGACAATTTCCGTTCATATGCTTTTTACAGAAAAGTAACTGGAATAAGGACTGTATTACCAGGGGAACACTCTGTTAAGGAAGCTCCTGTGCCAGTTCCTAGTTGCGGCACAATCTGAGTTGGGAACATCTGGTTTCAAAGACCAGTCCCTTCACCACCATCATCATAGGATAGTGGCTTACAATAACACAAGAGACTTCAGTGCCACTATACAATAGTTTATAACTCCTGCATGATGCAAGCCTTGGACCAGTATTCTATCCAGCTTCTGCTGAGTGGATGGTTTATGCCAGCATGTTAACGCAAGACTGTGCCATTTGTACCAGCACTGCTACTGCAAAAAGAGAGGGCAGGGTTTTGTTTTGTTTTTCATTGAGATCACTGCTTGCCCAACAGCAGTACTTCTGCAAGTAGCACAATCCCACATTACAAGGCTGGCAGGACTTTTTATTCATCAGGAACTCAGCAAGACACTGGCTTTGGCCAATAATTTTAGCACCAGCAAAGTAGCCACCTGATTTCCCTCAGCCTGCTTTCTGCCCTGCCCCAATGAGTTCTGCAGCTTAGCCTCTCTCTGATGTGATTAGTTTTGCTGGGCTCAAATTGTAATCCATGGAACAAGATGCTGAAAGATCTTCTATCTTTTTAAGGTCTAGTAATACTTCAAATACTTTGCTTACATACTAATTCATTTCTCTGGAATTAATGTATTTTGTTCACTTGGTTTTCACACAAAATCCAGATTATGTCCTCATCATTTCTTCGCATTCTAGTATAAATTATCTTGATTACCTTTCCATCTTTGTTAAGGCATGTCCCATTTTTTTTCTTTCAAATATTTGATTTCTTTTCTTCCTAAAATGTAGTTCAGCAGAATTTGAGGGCTTCTATCTCTTCATTTAATGACTTCCTTCTTATCTTTTTTTTAAAAAAGTAGTTTCTGTAATCATCTACTTCATTTTACAGCATAGACCTAATTCCTGAATTAGAACTTCATTTGTCCTTTCTATTTCCACACATTTGAGACAGAAGAAATACTACTTTCTTCTCTGTACCCACAGCATTTACTCAGTAATATTTTTTGTTTAATCATGTTTTATGATGGTTCTTGCAGAACTTAACTAAATATCCAGCAGGCTCTTGTTCACGGAGTAAGGCATTATCAGGGAAATGCAGCACTGCATTGTAATGTGGAACCACCATTTTAATTCTGCTTCCAACTGGGGGTGGCAGAGAGGAAGCAGTGCCTCAGCAATGCTAAAGGATGCTAATATGGAAACAACCAAAATCTAAACTGGGAGCAAGAGCATAATAAGAAATTTATTATTTTTATTACATTTCTACAGAATAGTATTTCCATCTCCATCTCTGCTTTGTGGCGCAGTGGTTAAAACTGCTGTACTGCAGCCAAAACTGTGCTCACGATCCAGGGTTCAAGGTTGACTCAGCCTTCTATCCTTCTGAGGTTGGTAAAATGAGTACCCAGCTCGCTGGGGGGGGGGGGGGGCAATGTGTAGCCTGCATAATTAACTTGTAAACCACGCAGGGAGTGCTTTAAGCACTATGGGGTGGTATAAAAGTAGCACACTTTGCTTTTTTGCTTTTTATTTTGCTTCCCTCCTCTCTCTATATATATGGCACAAGGGATGACACAGAGAGAAAATATGGAAAGGAAAATAAAATGTATGCTGCTAATATTCAACATGTTTACTGACAAGTCATTTACATGCTGTTCATAGCACTAAATCTCCTCAAGAGACTACAAGGAAAACAGATAGAGCAGAATTTGGACAGACATTTCCTTAAGTGCAATACCTTTGCTCCTGGAATCCCTGGCTCACCCTGCATTAGGAAAAGATGGAAAAAACAAATTGAGAAAAGGAAAGAGGAATCCTTTCTTCTAGTGTTGACAGGCAAAGTGGCTGACCACTCTTTGCTGAAGATTTGACATCAAGGCACTACTTCCAATTTTGTTTGGATTTGTATTTATATCTTTCAAAGGAGCAATGGGCAATGTACGTTTCTCCAGATGTACTTGGATTGCAACTCCTATTACTCACTGTCTATGCTGGTTAGGTCCAACTGCATTACCCAGTCTTGGTTTAAAGACTAACCTCTAGGTTGCACACAACTCTGTGCTGATGTATAATACAGTAACACAAAGCTCTAGCCAGCTGTAATTGGACCAACAGCCTCTCATCTGGGATAATAACATGAGACCCTGTGAACCGGAGGATAAAAGACAAGAAGAGAGAGAGAGTGAGCCGTCCCCTCATATGTCTATAGAGGAGGAAAAAGATAGAGAGGAGAGAGATAGAGAGGTAGTGAAAGTTATGGAACGGGTGAAAGAGCTGGAGGCGGGGAAAAAAGGGGAAGGAGTTAGGAAAGACAGGCAGAAAGGGGGTAGATG
Organism: Intellagama lesueurii; assembly: GCA_037013535.1. Lineage (NCBI taxonomy): Eukaryota > Metazoa > Chordata > Lepidosauria > Squamata > Agamidae > Intellagama > Intellagama lesueurii. The sequence goes on along the minus strand of JBAJHW010000003.1, from coordinate 175,628,190 downwards.
TTTTCTTGACAACGGAGGAGGGGGAGAAATCAGGGGAAACAAGAAAGGTGGTAGTTTTAGAAGATGAATGGCAGGAGGAAGAAGGAGCACCAAAAGTGTTTAAGATACCTCAGAAGGGAGCAATAAGAGATGGAAGTCGCGAGAACAAAGAATCAGATATAAAAGGGAGTGAAGTGAAATTGCCAATAGAAGGATTAGGACCCGAAGAATGGATGGTACTGGTATACCCTCGAGGACGGGGTCCCTGGAGAAAGGTAACCCGGCCAGGACCTCTCCAACCGAACGAGAAGCCACCCGAGGGAGACTGGTCTCGTCATCCCTGTTGGGGGACGATATGTGCTGTGAGGAGTGGCTGTTTGAGAAAGCCAACAGACCAAGAACAATTCGGACATGCTCCCCACTGAAGAAAGAAAGTTATGAAGAGACTTTACTGTTGTTATGGACAGATTTTCCTGTTGGTGTTGGACATGTTGATCCCATAGAGGTTGTTGTTGAGAGACCTAAGAGTTCTATCAATAAAGAGTTTATTGTTAAAGAACCCTCTCTCTTGTCGTTTCCCGCCAAAACTAAGGAATTGTCAGACTCTGACAAGGAACCTGATCACAGACCCTCAAATAAAGAAATGCAGACAGACAAGATTAGTCGATACTCAGGTAGGAGGATAGAACTAAGGACGAAAATGTGGGGTGCCCAAACTTATTTGGAAGCATCAATAGAAGGAAAGAGGTTCAGATACTACCTCCACCAGCAAATTTTACTTTACGAATGTCATTCAAAATCACAGTTAATGGAAGAGAACCGGGGCAAAGCATATGAGAGCATTGTTGGTTCTTATTAGTTGGAGTGGCCCAAAGCAGTGGCATTCTACTATACTTTTTTCCCCATATAAGGAGACTTTTAAAAAACAACAACTGCATTTTGAGACACTGGCAATGACACTGGATGGCCCAGCCCTCTCCAAAGGAAATCTTATGGGGCAGCCAGGCAAATGGATCCAAGCAGCCTCTGTGCACACGCATAACATATATTATTATCTCAAATGTACCCCTATCTATCATATGGACAGTAATTCTGCTTATTCTGAAAAAGCAGTTACTTAGGGGCAAGCTATATGTTACAGAGACGTGGTGGCGCTGCGGGTTAAACTGCAGAAGCCTCTGTGCTGCAAGGTCAGAAGACCAGCAGTCGTAAGATCAAATCCACGAGACGGAGTGAGCTCCTGTCGCTTGTCCCAGCTCCTGCCAACCTAGCAGTTCGAAAGCATGCAAATGCAAGTAGATAAATAGGTACCACCACGATGGGAATGAGTGTTCCGTGTCTAGTCGCACTGGCCACGGAAACTGTCTTCGGACAAACGCTGGCTCTACGGCTTGGAAACAGGGATGAGCACTGCGCCCTAGAGTTGGACACGACTGGACTAAATGTCAAGGGGAACCTTTACCTTTACCTATATGTTACAGATGGCATGCTACTACCCTGTTTCCCCGAAAATAAGACCTAACCTGAAAATAAGCCCTAGTATGATTTTTCAGGATGCTCGTAATATAAGCCCTACTCCGAAAATAAGCCCCAGTTAAGTTAAACCCCACTCTCCATCATTGTGCAGCAACCAGAAGAAGATGACATGACTGTAAAATAAAACATCCCCTGAAAATAAGCCCTAATGCGTTTTTTGGAGCAAAAATTAATATAAGACCCTGTCTTATTTTTGGGGAAACACGGTAGAAACTGAATGCACATTCATGTTTCAGAGATGCTATTCTGGCAAACTTATCTGAGCAGCCATACCTGCAAATGAAGCTCAAATTTGTTGGAATGAATAATCACAAAACAAAATTTGAAAAATTACAAGAAATGTGAAAACCACACAGCTCTTAGTATCTAAGAAATTCCCTCTTTTAATGACATGCTACTTTGGCCATCTCATGAGAAGAGAAGACTCCCTGGAAAAGACCCTGATGTTGGGAAAGTGTGAAGGCAAGAGGAGAAGGGGACGACAGAGGACGAGATGGTTGGACAGTGTCATCGAAGCTACCAACATAAATTTGACCAAATTCTGGGAGGCAGTGGTAGACAGGAGGGCCTGGCGTGCTCTGGTCCACGGGGTCACGAAGAGTCGGACACGACTAAACGACTAAACAACAACAACAATCAGTGACTATAAAGTATAATTTGATTTTAAATACATAAAGGAACATTTATGTACAACAGTGCTGGAAGCAGACTCTGTGCTTACAACACTTAAAATACATTTGTAATACTACTATATCATCTGTATTCTGCTACTCTGGCACTGTGCCCCATTCTGAGCACATGTTTGCTATCTCATGAAGGCTGCTCTGGGTTGTAATTTTTTTTTAAAAAAATCCTATGTACAATGTGCAATATGAGAATTAGCTAAATTGTAGCTGTTTCATTGATCTGATGGATATACATTATATTCTTTCAGGGCAGACACAGGCTTCACATTTGCTTTATTGGCTGTTTATCATAACTTTAACTCTGAAGGAACTAGCATCCAAGCTCTCTTCAGGGGATTATAACCTCTCTTATTAGCTTTCTGGATGCGGGTACTTTTAAGTCTGGAAAATTTTAGTGTTTGAAGTTGCATAACAATATGTCATTGGCCATGCTGGCTGGGGAATATGGGAGTTGTAATTCATCACATTAAGAGGGCGCTAGATGGGGAAAGTGCAGTCTAAATTGCAGGACTCTCCTGTGGAAATCTTTATTGAGCTATAACAGAACCAAACATGCCTTGTTAAAATATTATTTCTCTAGGACTTCCTCATTGACACTAAAGATTCTCCTACACCGACATCCACCAAGGAACAGGATCTGTCTACGATTCCTCTTGGAGTCTCACTCTGCAGAATATGTGAAATGGCCTTAAGGGCCCTATTTGGCATGAGGACGACAACTCTGTAGGGTGCCACAGAGGGAGAGGAGGGAAGCTATCTTATTCCTGTTGAAAGCTTAACTGCCTTTGGCTTTTTGCCAGCTGTTTTCAACCCCTCTGTTTGATACAAAGACTCAGTAACTTTAAGAATCGGTGCCTGGGTTTGTTGTGTTCCTCCTCCCTCCCCACCTTGTTTTCCTTGTGTGTCTTATCTTTCAGATTACAGATAGGAGGGCAGGGACTGCCATTTTAAAAAATATATCTGCAAACCTCTCTGGGATTTTTTGTTATTTACTGAAGAGAGATGTGGAAATGCTTTTAATAAATAATAGAGGCATGCCAGTTTCTAGTTTCTATCTCCCCTCATGGTTGTAGCCATAGCCCTTGAACAGACAATTCAACTTTCCTCCCCACCACTGTAATTCCAGGAACCCCCAGAAGAGAGAAAGGAAAGAAGAAACACCTTGAAGTGAAAACCAATATTCATTGGGGTGGGGAGATTTTCAGGGGGGAAAAAGGAGTTTAACATATCTTCTTCCTTCTCCGTGCTAAAACACACACAGAACAGTGAAAAGTGGAAGTCAGCAGCCCTGCAAACCTATTGGGATAACAGAATTTGGTGGTGGTATATTCTGTCTCAACCATATACAGTACTGAGAAAGGTGGTCCAATTTTTAGAGCAAAGCAAGTGGAGTGAATTCTTTCCAGGGCTGCTGTTCACCTCTCTTAGTTTCTTGGATCAACTGCTCCCCCCCCCCAGCTAAACTCATTTCAGACATTAGATTCCCCTCTTTTGATCAAAAAGTAAGATTTCCACCCCTATTTGGCAGATCCAGGTTTAGAAGACAGGTTTGCAGCTGTCACGGCTTGTTTGGCTTTTCAGGGTTCCCCAAAGGGAGAAAATCAGTGGTCGTGCATAAGCTTCCTTGAAAAGCAGCTTGCCTTCCATTAATCTTGCTTGCTGTGCAGTACAGGATGCACGGTGGTGCTCATTCTCAGCTAAACCGTGGCTGGGACACTTTGTGGACTGAGAAAATTTCTAGAAAGCATTTTGGTTTCCTTTGTGCCACACAGAGATTCTTTCCCAGACAAATCGGCATTGAAAGAAATCTCTGAGAGTGGGAAATTTCTTGGGTCTCAGATTATTTTACTCCCCTTTTCTCTGGCAATGCCCTGTATCTTTTTCTTTCTATTATTTTTTAAAAGGAATTCAAGAGAATTATACTTGAACATATATATATTTCCGTGCTAACTTTATCACTAGTCTCTTTTTTAGCAGAAGCCAAAACCTGGCTGCTTGTCCACTTCATAATCTTAGGGTGGTTTGCACCATCACTTTTACTGAAGGAGTGCTCGTCTCATGGTCACATAGGGACTGTAACTGTGCAAATGCGACACAATTTTATGTCTGCAGAAGTGTGTAGATCAGCAATGGGGAAAAATAATGGAAATGAAATGAAAAGAAATGAAATGAAATGTAGCAAGAGTGCTGGACAGTCATTGGCTCTGTTATGAAACTGCGGTCTTTTTCACTGCAAGAAAAATATATAAACTCTCAAACATAGGTATGTTCTTTGGCATATCTGCAGACTATAATAAAATTTGACAAATTATGAACATTTATACTTATGGAGAATAAGTCTTTATTCATCATTTTCATGATACGTCCCCCTGACTAATTTTTTCTTTATTATCATCATCATCCTTCCTACCACCACCTCCCCCGGTTCAGTCTATATCCACCAACATGAGAGAGCACTGCTGATAGTGACTCTAATGTGGATGTTTTTGACTATTATATCTGTTTCAAAGACCAGTCCCTTCACCACCATCGTCATAGGATAGTGGCTTACAATAACACAAGACACTTCAGTGCCATCATACAATAGTATGTGTTTTTTTTTTTGCCCTTCTATTTCTACCAATTACTTATCACTTAATATTGAGAATTTAAATTATAGTAAAGTACAGTTGGGAATTTAAAATATATTTAAGCAAACTGCTGAGGTAATGAAGATGTTACATGCAGAGTGGTTTTGGTGAGTCCCTACCCTTTTTGGGGGGGGGGGGAGAAGGGGGACATAAACATTTCTAGGAGTTACCAAGCTACAATATCTATAACCCGCCAGTGCATTCAAAACAATTGCCCACACATGAAAAATATTGTCTCTGGTGGCTTCACCACTCCAGCCGTCCCCCTAAACACACCTTTAGTCATTCTTTGTGTAGGTAGAAGACCATTATACAGTTGCCATAGAGATGCTAAAGAAAATGGCCTTTCAGTCATAAGTGATCCCTGCTCCGTATATAATGCTTGAGTCGACACATGATACTGAACCATATTCTACTGTTACAAGTATCAGCCACAGCAAACCTCCACTCTCTGTCCTCAGTGCAGCCACAAGGAGATGGGAACCTTCTCCCTCTCTTTTTAATTAACCACAATTTAGCTTTTATCAGTAGTGTAAACTGTGGTTACAGTTTCTTAAAAGGAGCCAGCTTTATACTGTGTTGTTTGAAGTTTTGTAAACAATAGTTAACTGGAGTTTGTCTGAGTCTGGATGTGGTGAAAAGCTACAATTAAATTAACTACAGTCCTATGTGCCAGAAATATGGACAGCATGTGCCTGATACTCCTCACTGTGGGTCATCTTCATAAAGCTAGATCCATAGACTAGTATCCTGCTGCTCAAATGTGGACTGGAAATCACATTAGTGTCTTTCCCTCTCCTATTGTATGACCAGTTGTGTAACTAATCTCATAACTAGTGCAAAAACCAGCACATGACAGGTGCATTTACATGATTTCCCTTCTGCTCCACATTTAGGTAAGAGGATATTACCTCAACTGCTGGATAGCTCAGTGGTTTAGGTATCTGGCTGCGGAGACAGAGGTTAGGAGTTCGATTCCACACTGTGCCTTCCAGAAAGGGACTGGACTCAATGATCCATAGGGTTCCTTCCAGCTCTGCAGTTCTAAGATGATTAGCCATGATGTGTAAATAAAGCTGATGTTTGCAAGCAGGCATTATATGTATCAGAGCCACAGTACATGTTACATGTGCACCTCCTAACTGGCAATGGAGAATCACAATATTCTAGTACTTACTGAAAAGTACCTATAAAGACTGGTCATCGTGAATAGGCCATTTTCAACATCTCCAGGACAAATATCATGTCCACTTTGATGAGTCATAGTTGGCTGCCCCCTACTGGTGACTGTCAGCAATGCTGGTGAGGAACAAGCTCAATGCAAAAACATCTGCCTAGTGAAAGAAAGGTATAGAAATCCTCTGGAGCAGATACTTAGTAGTAAGCTTTCCCTAGATTTTTTTAAAAAGTAATGTCCAAAGGATTATTGAGAAGAATGCTTATGGGCTGTATAAGTGAAGTAGCTTTGTGGCTAAATAGTTTAAGGTGCTACAAAGTCTATGTATTAGTAACTAATTAGACTCTTCTGTGAGACAATCTGATTATGAGAGCAAATGCTACTGGGGAGGGAAGCATGGGAGGACAGAAAGATGAATTGTTAGAACTGGAAGGATGTGTTTGGAGAATTTAGCATGATAGGTGAGCAAAAAAAAGGGAGTGAAAAGCTGCTTTGAGGAACAAACCAGATTATAAGCGAGAAAGCCACACAAACAAATTCAAACAAGGAGAGGTGTGAAGTAGATCAGGATGAAAGAAGAGGGAGAAGGATCATACCTCTCAACTTTCTGAAACAGAAATCGGGGACAAAGCTAAAAAAACACAAGGACAGAAGATGGAAATCAGGGATCCCATGTAATAACAGGCGAAAGAAACATTCAGAAATGTGTCAGATGTAAGTACTGTTTAGTAACTATGGGCTAGAGACATGATGCAGATAAATATATATTGAAGGGCAGATTTCATTGAAAAGATGGCATGTCAGTCCTTTGTTGTGGAAACCAAATTCATTATTGAGTGGTTTAAGAAGGTTTATTCTGTCCTGAAATATCTGTATGTGACAGGTGTGCATGAGTTTAAAGCTAATTACAAGTCTAAGCGCACACTCCAGTGTCATTTCTCTCTATCCATGAGAAAGTAATACATGTTTGAATTGTGATCTAATGACTATCAGCCAAATTTATTCTGTTTTCCTACTAAATGAGTACTCATGGCTCTAGTATGCACAGGTCAGTTTTACTGAGCACCTTCATGTGCATTTCCCCCCTTCTTCCCATAATGAGAACAAAATTCAGGAACCGGCATGCCATTTGTTCAGTAAAAACAGTTCTTCCTGGTTCTTCTCCTCTTGCTAATTTGGACCTTGTGGTGTTATGTTTTGGAAGCAGAGTCTACATGTAAGAATGTGAAAGGAAATATTAAGAAACACCAAAGTGATGCTGTCTCTGAAACTCGGAGAGGGATAGTTGAGAGGTATGGGTAAGGGTGGATGGGTGTGTCAGACTCCATTCCTTGCAGAATACCTGAACTCCATGTTTTCCTGGTAGCCCTGGCATGCCCCTCTCCCCCTGGAAGAGGAAAATAAAATAAAGATGATGAAGAAGAAAGAGGGCAAAGATAAAGGCCCATTTCGACCTTGGTTGGTATTAAAACAAGTGTCTTAAACTTATGAGTAGGTAAACTATGCCCCATAAGCTCTCAAGAAGCATTGATGCTCACTGATTTTTAAGGGAAGCAAATTCCTTAAAACTTAATTGGTGAAATCAAATTGTAGTATCAAATATTTGACATTATAAAGCCACCATGATGACAGTTCAGCTTTCCCCATGTTTTGAATTGGGCACCTTTCTACCAAATGTCAAAAATTAATGTTGAATTGCATTACAGAGGAGCTCTGCCAGCAACTAAGCACTCAGTACAGTGGTAAAAAAATCTGATGTTACCAAAATATTTTGCTAATACTCCATGGGAGAGTGGAATGAATGGATGTCCTTCAAGTTCTCACTAAACTGCCTGATGTTAGGCCATGGTCACACCAGCCAAATGACCCCCTGTGGTTACGTGACTTTTCATCACATTCTTGTGCTTTGCAGTCACATGGTATTTATTCCAGAATATGTGTCCCAATGTGGTTTTGAGTTACCAAGTCATTTCCTTCCAGTTCAACAAGCACCTAGGCCTTCTTATTGACACTGTTTGACAAAGGGTAATGAACGCATCGACACAAGTGCCGTGGGGGGGGGGGGGGACAGTTTAAAAGGACATGCATGGTGGCAGTAGTTCAAAAAAGTTGCAATAAGACCATTCACATACAGCAACACAACATTTTTTTGAGAAGATCCACAACAAAAAAAGTAGAAGCTTCTGGCCAAGTGAGAAATGATCCGCAATTAGCACGCTCGCCTAGTAAACAATTCGCTAATGGCTGTGCGTCATGTGACCACAAATTTATGATATGAACTCAGTGGGGGATAGGAAGGCAACATTTGGCTCCTGTGACTGTGACCTTAATCACCTCTTCAGTAAACCCAGAGTTGCATTGGATTAATTTATTACATCTGAAAACATCTACAGTGTATGGCAGAGCAAACAGAGATTGGCTATTTTGTCATAGATTAGTAGAAGATGATGGGGGTATTCGTATATGAATATGAATATCCCCCCCCTCAGCTGGACTTAATGAGGGCCAGACCCTTGTTAAGTCCAGCTGTGCGGGGATATTCGTATTCATATACGAATACCCCCATCTCTAATTAGTAGTGTTCTAGCACTTACTGGGATAGTTTTGCAGGAACAAATCCCTCCCTCAAATTATCAATGAATACCTCTGGTTAGTTTTGTGACATTTGAAGGAGCCTTTTCCCTAAGAGGCAAGATGTAGTCCTGTAGGACCCTTAGTACTATCAATCAAAATACATGGTGTAGCCAATAATTCTCCTTAGATGTCCCTCACCCACCCCCTTAAGAAGAAAAGACAGAAGAAGCAATGGAAAACTCAGAAGGTTTACAATGCTGGTTCGAGCCCGATAAAATTTTATGAATGAAGCAGGGCAACTGCAGAGTAAAAACAGCATCTGGAAGTACTATGGATACCTAAGGGAATGATCACACTGTGTCTCAGATAAAAAGATATTACTGAGATACGACTCTCCAAGGGCAATATATGCAATCTGTCTTTGTAAGAACTGAACATAAAGCAGAACTTTGTAATTCTTTAACCATGAAGTTTGCTGGGCCACCAAAACATCATTTTAATGTTGCTAACATTTACTGCACTGCAGCATGCCTATGTCAAATTCTCCCCATAAATACCAGGCTGATTTTATATCATATCATATCATGATTTTATAGCATCATGTATTTTCTGACTCCACACTGCTGGCTATAGCTTATTTTATTTATTTATTTTACAAGATTTGTTTAGCCGCACCATTACCAATGGTCTCTGAGTGGCGTAGAGCAATATTAAAACTTTAGAACCACAGTAAAAACCATTAAAATAATACCCAATATTATAATAATACCCAATATTTAAACAGTCAATTTATCATTAATAAATCCTGCTGCTCTTATGGCCAGCTAAAGGATACTATTTAATTAAAATGCTGGCTAAACAGAAAGGTCTTTGCCTGGTGCAAAAAAGCCAAAAGTGTCGGAGCCAGGCGGATCTCTATAGGGAGGGCGTTCCAAAGTTGGGGGGCAACAGCCGAGAAGGCCCTATTTTGGCATGCCATCCCCCTCACCTCTTTCAGGGATGGCACCTTCAGAAGGGCCTCCTGGCCTGATCTTAGTGTACAGGCAGGCTCATATGGAAGACGGCGGTCCTTTAGGTCAGTGGTTCTTAACCTTTGTTACTCAGGTGTTTTTGAACTGCAACTCCCAGAAACCCCAGCCAGCACAGCTGGTGGTGAAGGCTTCTGGGAGTTGCAGTCCAAAAACACCTGAGTAACCCAAGGTTAAGAACCAGTGCTTTAGGTAACCAGGTCCTAAGCCATTTAGGGCTTTATATGTCAGAGTAAGTACTTTGAATTCGGCCCGAGCAGCAACCGGCAGCCAGTGTAAATTTTTCAGAACCGGCGTGATATGAGTCCGTGCGGCAGCACCACTTACCAGCCGCGCAGCCCAGTTCTGTGCCAGTTTCAGTTGCTGGACCATCTTCAAAGGCTGCCCCACATATAGCGCATTGCAATAGTCCAGTCTGGTTGTTACCAATGCATGTGTGACTGTTGCCAGGCTCCGCTCATCCAGGTAAGGGTGAAGTTGATATATTCTCTGCTGCTGTAAGAAGGCACCCCTGGACACCGAGTCCACCTGGGCTTCCAAGGTCAGACCTGGGTCAAGGAGCACCCCCAGGCTGTGGACGCTGTCCTTTAGGGGGAGTGCAACCCCGTCTAGGGCAGGGAAATGGCCCTTTAACCTATCTGGCGGAGCACCTACCAGCAAGACTTCCGACTTGTCTGGATTGAGCCTCAGTTTATTGACCCTCATCCAGTCCATTATCAAGTCCAGGCACAAGTTTAGAATGGTGACTGCCACACCTGGATTGGTAGAGAATGAGAGGTTAACTATCGCCACTGGTCGATAGTTAATCACTAGATCTGGGTCCAGATTAGGCTTGTTTAGGAGTGGGCGAATCACTGCCTCCTTTAATGGGGTGGGGACCACTCCCGCTCTTAACGAGGAGTTGATGGCCTCCAGGATCCAGGTGCAAATCCCCCTGGCAGATTCATTTATTAGCCATGATGGGCAAGGGCCGAGTTGCGTAGTGGTGGTACGAACCAATCCAAGCACCCTGTCCACATCCTCGGGTCGTAACAACTGAAACTTATCCAATGAATTATGACATAAGTTTGGAGCACTGGACACAACCATAGGCTCTGCATCAACGGTGGAGTCCAACTCTTTGTGAATCTCAGCAATTTTTCCCTCAAAGTGTGTAACAAATTTGTTACGGCGAGCCACTGAGCAGTCCGGGACCTCCACCGAACCATTAGGCTGAAGAAGGTCCCGGACCACTTGAAATAGCTCTGCTGGACAACACTCCGAGGAAGCAATATAACTGGAGAAATGCTGACGTTTCGCCAGCCGTATCGCCACAGAGTAGGCCCGATAATGGGCTCTAAGCTGTGTTTGGTCATAGTTGCAGCAATATTTCCTCCATCTGCGCTCAAGCCGTCTCCCCAACCGCTTCATAGCCAGAAGCTCCTCTGTGTACCATGGAGCCATATAGGCTCTGCAGGCAGGGAGAGGGCGCCTAGGTGCAATCGTGTCAACCGCCCGGGCCATCTCCTTGTACCACAAAGCGACCTGGGCTTTGACAGGAGCACTGACCATATCAGCTGGAAACTCCCCTAGAGCATTCAGGAATCCTTCAGGATCCATAAGTCTCTGAGGGTGGATCATTTTAATTGATCCCCCTTCCCTGCAGAGGGTAGCAGCGGCAGAGAGTCTAAACTTTACCAGGAAATGGTCTGATCATGACAGCGGGGCCAAAGATAAACCCACCACATCTGGACCACCACCCTTCTGTCCCGTTGAGAATACTAGGTCAAGTGTATGGCCTTTCTCATGAGTTGGGCCGATGACATGTTGAGACAGCCCCATGGTTGTCATGGCAGCCATGAAGTCCTGAGCCGCCTCTGTTAAGGTGGCCTCAGCATGGAGGTTGAGGTCCCCCAGTACCAAAAGACTGGGGGTCCTCACCACCAGGTCCGAGATCACCTCCGTCAGCTCAGGTAGGGAGACTGTTGGTAAGCAGCAGGGTGGGCAGTATACCAACAGAATCCCTAGTCTGTCTCTTGAGCCCAACACAGGGGACAGGAAGTCTGGAAAAGTGGAAGGAATCCTTGTAGACTATCGCCACGCCTCCTCCCCGACCCTCCGGGTGACCTTGGTGTTGGACCAAGTACCCAGGGGGACAAAACAGAGATAGAGGAACTCCTCCTTCTTCTCCTACCCAGGTCTCAGTAATGCATGCCAGGTCGGCCCCCTCATCCAAAATTATATAATGGATGAGGGCGGTCTTATTTTTTGCCAACCTGGCGTTTACTAACAGTACCAGGTGGCCCAGGGGGTGGCTGATACGGTCACCTAGTACCACTTGGCTGGAAGTAGAGCTAGAAAGGGGGATAGGTGTAAGGTATCTAACCTCCTTTCTCCTACGCGGGCATGCTCTACTCCCACCGCCATATCTTCCCCTGCCATATATAGTCTCTATTGGTTGCCCCAGAGACCCCACAAGCCCTCCTGTTCCCCAACCTATTCCCCAGCCAGTTCCCTCAGGGAAGCTGGCAGCCTGCAGCAGCCCAGCCACAGCCACACTATAGCAAGGGCCCAGTCCTGCAAGGCGGAGGGAGACTGTGCCAGGCTCCCTCGGAAAAGCTGGCAGCCGGCTGCAGCCCAGCCACAGCCACACTGTCTCTCACCCAGTGCCTGTGGATGGCAGATGTTACCCGACTCCCTCGAACGCAGGAATGCTGGGCCGGCAGGGCTTAGTGAAGGTGTGGACATGATCCCTTGATTTAGGGATGTGGCTTTTGATGACACCCTCAGGTTGTGCGTAACATATAATCCTCTTCTCAGAATAGAATAGATAAAGCAATTTATCAGGACATTACTGTATGTCCATATAATTAAATTGACTAAAATATTGTGTGGTCCTCTTAAATTAGATGCATTTCTGTGAATTTGCTCTTGTGGACAACTTCTTAAAAAATATTTAGACAGAAGTATCTCTGTCTAGGTACTAAATATGTTGCAAGAGGGAGCCTTTGGAGGTTAATACTAATACTACTGTTATTATGTGTGTAAAGTGCTGTCAAGTTGGAAGGGACTCATAGCAACCCTAAGCTGGTTTAGTAGGTCAGTGAGTTAGGTTTCTGGCTGTGGAGCTAGAGGTTGGGAGTTCGATTCCCCACTGTGCTTCACATGAGAAGAATCTGCTGTGTGGCCTTGGGCAAGCTGCACAGTCCTAGAGCATCACCAGAGGAAGGAAATGGTAAACCACTTCTGAGAACTATATATCTAGAAAAACCTGAAAAAGGTTGCCATAAGTCAGAATTGACCTGCTAGCATATTAAAAATGACCAGGGCTTTTTTTAAAGGACCAGTTTTATCAGCTCCACCCTACACACCAGTGAATTTCAAAGGCTGAGTGGAGATTGAAATCCAGGTCTCTTGAGTCCTAGTCCATCACTTTACCCACTATATCAACAATGGGTAGCAATACTACTGTCAGTCACTATCTATTTGGAGTAACTAGTAATGTAAATAGTAGTTACAAAATCACTTCTAGATGTGCTAAGCAATACTGAATAGGCACTTTCAGGCATTTTACAGGCATCCTGACAGCATAGTTTCAGGTTTTATGTCATTCTTTAAAAGTGCTACATGTTAAGGCAAGTATTACTGGTTTTTGTCTTTTGTTTTTTTATAAATATTTTCGAGTTACAATATCTGAATTAACCACTGGAAGGTGACTAGAAAGCATTGCTTTGAATTTTCCTGTCCTGTGAAATGGTGATGCAACACACTGATGACAGGCAATGCAACACATTGCTTGCAAGATCAGAACATCAACAATAATACTGATTATTATTCATTCATTGCTTGTCTGCAACCTGGTTGCAAAGAAACAATGAATGAAACAAGGAGGTCCTTTTAAAATAATGTAATATAATGCATTAAAGCTAAATCTCTTTTGCGTTAAATAGGAGGGGAAGGCAACTAGAGTAACATTTTGAAAGTAATAATTTTAATGCTAATGCATTACTTTTAAAACAAATTCGGGATTAGTTGCATTCCTCTAATTTAACACAGATGTAGCAATTTTAATGTTGGTGTGTTAAAGTGTTACTTACAAGCCATGATTTTGAGTTCTGGGCCAACTTTGCCCCTCACATTACTTTAGGTAACAAGTAATCTAAAATGGGCAGGTGAAATTCTGTTCTGTCTTCTGATTTAGTTTCAATTTATTCAGGAAACCCATAGCTCTGTTAGATTCTTATAAGGATCCAACAACTTCCAAGAGGTCCAAATGGGTAGTCCAATAATAGGTATTTCACCAATTCCATGAGTCTTTCTAGATGGATGATTTCTTGTGAGTAATCCCTCAACTAAATAAAAAAGAACCAGCATATCTGATACCAAGTGACAAAATTAGGAGGTTGCCAACATGTTGATTGTCTAAATCAGTGTTCCTAACCTTGGGTAAGTCAGATGTTCTTGGGCTGCAATTCCCAGGAACACTGGGCAGCATTGCTGGTGGTGAAGAATTTTGGGAACTATAGTCCAAGAACACCTGGGTTACTCAAGGTTTGGAACCACTGGTCTAAATGGAGACCATAGACTAGCTAGATCAGAAGGAGGAAGACCAACTATAGTGCCATGCTTCTCACTATATTTTCCATGAGAAACAACCTGTCACTTGCATATTGTGGGGCCCAAGCATTTATACTTTGGTTATTATTTTTATACTCATTTAAAAAGTACATGTTTCTCATTACAAGAACTCGTAAGGCAACACTGTGTGTGCACAGTTAGGAAAAAGCTGCTTTCACTTTGATGTAAATTAATAAAGTTAATGAATTTGAAACTAGACCATGAGAAATATTTTTGACTTCTGATATGTGTTGTGATAATTTGTGTTGCGGGACAGGCAAATTATCTACCACACAACTAACAAATGCCCACTCTTTACCAAATATTCATTTGTTTCAATGCTGCACAACAGCCTTTCTCTCCACCTCACCATTTTCATCATCTTTTCCCTCCACCAGCCTCAGTTTCACTTGCACTCAGTGATGTTTAATTTGATTGGTTGTGCTTAGCCATTTTCTTCACACATAATATGTGGGTCATCATTTCATTAGTGGCATTATCACTAAAATAAGAGGGATCCAATGATAATAAGAATAAAATAATAATTATGCACTGCCAAGTTGTTTCTGACTCATGGCTAACTTCTCAGGGTTTTCCAGGTATAAAGTACGTGGAAATGATTTACCACACAGATCGCCCAGAACCATAGGGCATTCAAACCCATTAACCATTGTTGGGACAAGAGCAAATAGCAACAAGGGTTGTGATAACAATAAGACAGGATAAGAAGAAATTGTTACCAATTAGGAACATCAGCGTTTCCCAGCTTGGGGTGGTGGTGGCGGGGGGGGGGGGGCTGTGACTCCCAAAGGGGGGTTGCAATTTTTTTTCTGGGAGGTGGTTGTCGCAAGTCGCCTTATATGTGTTGTAGCCCTTGTTAAATAATTTCTTCCTTGACCTTTCAGAATGGGATATTAAAGTTAGTGTCTATGTATATGGATGAGAAACAGACCCTTTGGGGGACAAAGAAACCTCTCCTTTCTGAGAAAGGATGACTTTATCCAAAAAAAATGGCTCTTTATGAAAACATAGCCAGGGGTGTCTCAGGTTACTTGGCTATTATAAAAGGGGTTGCAACTTGAAAAAGATTGGGAACCATTGAGTTAGCTAAAGAAAGTGGCTCTGAGCACAGAAACCAAGCAAAGGCATTAGCAACTAGAGTAAACATCAAATCACGCTACCTCAAATGCACATGAAACTAGGAAAGTGGTTCCCGCATTTTGAAATATAAGAATAATATATCTTCTAACATACCACCAGAGGGCAATCTAGGATCTCTGTTCAGCGCTCAGGAAAGAAAAACAAACTGCTCAGCATCTCCATCTCCAGCTAGCATCCTCTTTGGTCTACAAGTTTTAAAGAGCTTTGATATGTGACACTTCCTTCTGATCACTAGCCAGTTTGACACCCTGAATGAAGAAGATTGTTAAAGCTTAAGAGCTGGCTGCTTACAGACAGGGGGTGAAACTCTGGATGATTTTTTTTTTTTTAACCTTTGCTGGCTAACTTACATGTAATGTCTTTTGTTCTGGTAGACAAAACATAGACTGAAAATAGTAGGCAATGCCTGAGTGGGTGTTGAGAAGAAGATTAATATACATTGCTTAATGCTGACATTACTTGCAATAATCACCCAATCTCACCTTAAAAGCCACTGTCTTTGGGTGAAAACAGATGTGACATATTCACAGCCTTGCAATCTTTAGCATTATTAGGCCATACAACAGCTGTACTGCACTGCTCCAGTCATCCCTTGCCTTTTAAAAGCTAGCAAGAGATGCTTATAGTAAGAGTGTGGGGTTTTGTACTTTTCAGTCACCAGTCCAGATAAGCTCTAAGGACTGGTGTTTAATCTTCCTGCTTAGTTCTGCTTATTCTCTGCTACCTCTATTTACCCCTTAGACCTCTGTCACTTTTCACTATAAGACAGAAAACACATTTAAAATTCCAGGGGTGGCGTGGGGAAAGAGTCAAGGAAAGAAGTTGCAAGGGGCAGGCCTTGGATATTACATACTAATTAACTTTAGAAAAAATAATAAGGGATGATGTCACTTCTTTTAAGCATTTTAACAAGAATGTAGTAAAAGTTAGGGAAATTTTTGCATAATGAGTAAAATTTACTCAATACAACATCACTTTTGGGGAATCATTCAGTGGTATTTCTGGGGACTTTCAATAGTTAAAAATCAATTAAAATTATAATTAAAATCAATTAAAATTGTAATTGAAATCAATTTAAAATCAATCAGTAGTAGCATATTAAAATAAAACAAAAATATTCAAAAGGCATGTTTGGTTTTCCAATAACATTTGTATGCTCAAGAGGGAGAGGGCAGGAAAAATGGAGGGCCAGGAAACAATTAAACGCCCTCCTCTCGATTACCACTTTTCCGCAGCAAATCACACCTCCTCCCACCTCCTTGGCTGCAACTCATGACCTGCTGCTGATTAAGCACTTAAAAATTAACTAAGATTAGAATCTGGCATGAGTTAGTGTGTATGACTGTGATTCTGGCCTATAAAAGGTGTGAATTGAGGAAACCTCTACAATTCAAGGAAACAAGCAGTCCCTAAAGACAGTGGAATAATTTTCTTGCCATCCACAATGTATTTCCTCACCACTGATCTGCAATGTTGATTTCCACTTCATTTAATTAAACCAAGAAAGCATGTGTGTAAATCACTCTGAGTAATGTAAAATCGGTAACACACTCCACACACACCAATTTGGTAAAAGAACGTTAAACAAAATGGAAGCGATTTGTACTAAAAAATCAGCAAATAAGACATTTCTCAACAATTAAAGGAAAAGCTTCTGAAGGCCTCCCACGGTATATAAAGAAACAATTGTGATGGCTGGGAGGGCTTCAGAAGATTTTTCTTTTAATTGTCAGCAAAGTCTTATATGCTATCACTGAGATGTGAGATGAAGTGGGAGGAACAACTATTTTATGGAGACCTTGTAAAGCAATTTATCTCACACTATTACAAAGTCAACATGTGAGGTAATTCCTTGGCCTTTAATATGCTGTGGCTGAGATGGGAGATGAGATACTATAACAAAGACCTCTGAAGACACAGCACAGTCATGCGGTATGAGGACTGGTCCCCTATTTTGTCAGCACTGATGAGACAGTGGGAGCATGTAGCTCTTTCCTCAAGAAGCTGTGGCCTGAGCAACCGGCTGCCTGTGCCACTCTAATACCATGTAGATATTAGCAGAGCAATTGTATCAAGAACTGTTCTCTAATCACCGTCAGATAGTGCACACTTGAGGTACAGCAGATCCGTGGCACTGTGCAGGTTTCACTGTTCACCTTAGTATTAACATACACTTAATGGTAAAACAAGTCTAAAATTTGTTAATTGGTATAAAAATTTGAACGGACCTTTCTGAAATCTAACTGAAATTTCTACGCAGTCTTATCTCTAAGCCACACTGGGCAGATGCCTAGAGCAGCAGTTTTAAGGAGCTGCATTTTGGTTTTTTTGCATAGCAAATGGTGGCAATATTTTTCATTCCTACCAATATCTTAATAGATATATTTCTGTTGTGCATGGATACCAAGGAACAAAGGTCTGCAGGGGTGGGGATGCCTTGAATAGCTTAGATGTAAAAGACTAAAATTGAGGAAATGGCAAGTCAGATTTTCATCCCACTACACAAGCTGGAAAACTAATATTGGTCTAAGTAAATCCAGATAGGAACACTGAAAAGAAAACCTATTCGCATAGCCATTTTTACATCACAAACATTTTCACTAAGTAATACGAGAAATAACCCCTAAGACATTTAAATTGTATGGCTCTACATAGCTTGCTTTGTCTTTGTGGATCCTGGCCAAGGTTGTAATACTTTTTTTGTGGGGGGGAAATGCATAGTAATATACCTAAAATTTATAGGTTCAATATATATTTTAATCGAACAAATAACATATGGGCATGAAATCATCTTAGCCTCTCTAAAGAGCCCTAAGCAGAAGAAGAAGAAGAAGAGGAAGAGAAGGGAGTATGCAAAACCTCAGCAATCAGGGTCTGTTGACTTTGGAAGGGATTTGATGTGTCAGTTAACCAGACATTATGAAGAAACCTCAGCCCATCTTGCAAGATACAGGATGGCAAGAAATCATCCACCAGTTTGAATAGTAAAAAAATAAAAATAAAAATGCTAAGAGTCAGATTCCAACGAGCTCATAAAGATAGATTTCACTGCGTATATCTCTGTGTGCACATAATAGAACTGGTACCTGGAGTGTCTGCTTGTGGTTAATTGCATCCCAACCCAGATGTATATGCCATTAAATAGGCCACAGGTCTGTCTTTGGCCAAAGTTTTTACAACAATACATTCTTCAGCGTAACAATATCTCCTACCATACCAAATGGACACAGAAGTATTTCCATTCCTACCGTCATGCTAGGTTCCCCCTTTTCACCCTGAGTAAGCAAAAGATATGCAGAGATAATAATGGAGGAACAAGACAGGAAACAGGTAGAAACAAGAACAATGGAAACATCAAGTGATGGATTATTAATGGCAAAGAGATAGAAAGTAAAAGAGGTTGATTTTTGATAAATATGCAAGGATAGGACTGTAGTTTTCTTTTTTAATCAACTTGCAGTCAATTTCCTTCGTTCCTTGGACTGTGCTTTAATTTGTCTGGGTGCTACAAAATATGTTTGACCAGAGTCAAAAGTACAGAGTATAACTTGTACCAAACCCAGCCAACTGTTTTTAGGGCTAAGATTCAGTGCTAGAATATATGAGATTAGAAGAATAGAAGTACCCCTTAAAGATCGTGAAGGGCATTTCTCTCACCATTAGGTGATGACAGAAAACCTCTGTTCAGCCAGAATAGTATTTCTACCTACATACTTCGACAAGCTAAGCACAGTGATAGTGAGACAGGGGGAAAAATGTACCTATAGTTTATGACAAAGATGGCTGGTACCTTACCATCTTCAAATGATCTTTGAGGAGGAGAGGAACATTTGTCTTGAGCCTTACATGGGGAGATGCTTACTTTCCAGTAACAGACTTGCGTAATTGAGAAGGTGTAAAATTATACCATGTACGAACTGAAAAGTACGTGAGCAGGCAAGAGGGAGGTCTTATCCCATCTCCTTGAAAAACAAAATGAAGGGAGTGGTTTGGGTAGAGACAGCTTTCTTCAAGTTTTGTGAGGACTGTGAACATCTGTTTCAAAAAAAGATGACATTGATACTAGGAGAGAAACTGAAGAGAAAAGAAAGATTAGCTTTTATTTGACAATGCCCAAGAAGTGGAGGGCAAACTTCAACAAAGAGAAGGTTAACTATTAAAGGGGGAATGTTTAATACTTAAAAAGGAAGAAGGTATATCCTCACAGCAGATTTATCTTGGTTTGATGCTACTTAAAGATTCTTGAGGATTGTAATTAAGTCAAGGTACAAAATATTTTTCTTTGAACCTTACTTTTGCTTTAACTTTTCTTTCTCTCTTTCATGGCTGACTTTCGTGGGTGAGAAATCAGACTTACACAGGGAGAGTAGTGAACACATGGCACAATGAACAATCACAAAACACAGGAAGCAAATCTGTGAATTACAGGTGGTGAGACAAGCTCCTGTTGTAAAAAACCCACACTGGCAGCCTTTAAACAGCTCTGTCTTCTAGTGACATGTTATCTGTAACATAAAGTTGGACCCAGAGTCTCCAGTTGCCCACTTGATTCTCACAGTATTAAAGAAAGTTGTGTACTTTCCCACCACTGCCAGCTAATAAGTCATAAAGGAGCTTGGGAAATGCACAATTTTATGACATCACAACACAAAAAAGAGTGTTCTGTGCCTCAAAAATTATGAGGAGGGTGAGCAGAACTCTACATGGACTATCATTTTTGTGGGCACTCCAAAGTTCTGCATGGCATTTTGTTCTATTCTCAGAGTGGCTCACTGGAATAAGTGAAGGCAAGATTTGTGGCCTTGCTATTTGCCGTGCAAACAAAGCCTGTTTCTCCACAGAAACATTTGAGATGAACCTCAGATGACTCTTCAAATAATGTTTTTTTCCCTCTGTTCTATCCAGAAGAAAAATCAGTGCTTTAATTAAAAATGCTCCAACCTGCACCTAGCATATTGAAGCATGTTGAAACACAGCAACTTTGCCAACTCCTACCACTGCACACCAAAGAAGGGATGCCTTTTTTATCTACAACAGATACGTATAAAAGATAACTTTAGCTGCTAAATCTTTCCTCACAGATCTTCCCCATACACAAGTTATTTCTTGTCTGTTTCAAGATACAGGAGCCCAGTCTTCTTTGTTACTAGGTTTATCATGAAAATGCACCTTCACTTAGCATCTACCTCCCATGTCCTGGAGATCTGTGCAGAAACAAGGGTATTCAAAGGGGCATTTATATGAATGCTGCTCAAATGTCAATAGGGAGGAGGGTTGTACCCCACAAACAGTGCCCCCGCTATGACGTGCACACCAGCCATACACTCTGCCAGCTGTATACCTTTGGTCAGCAAGAGGAACCGTCTTACACATGCATTTGCCTATGAGTATAGAGAATTGCTATGCAAGGTCATGACTCAGGATCTCTCTCTCCTTGTGCAAAGGACTCTCTTTGTGTAGGGCCACTCCTGATGTTGGCTGAATACATGGTCAATCCAGTGCTCAGTCCAGGCTTGTCCAATGTGTGCATCAGCAGTGGCTGCTGATATGACCCCATCTATCTTATCCGGGAGGGGTTGTATAAACATCTCGATTCTAATAGGCTGAAATAGTAATCGGAGGGATTTAGAATATGAAAAGTTATTACTGCCTTTAAAAATTACCTTTGTGCCAGGAGGACCAGGAAGGCCAGGGGCACCTGGTAAGCCAGCCTCACCCGCCTCACCCTAAAGAAAAGATGCAAGAAAATGGAAGAAGACTCAGATACCGATAGATGCTTTGGGTATAAGAGACCTACAAATACCCCTTTTTCTACAGCTCCAAAGTGATATGAACGTTAATTCCTATCACTCCATTACTTACAGATTCTTCCTTTGTACAACTAAATATTATCTTGTGGCACACACATATGTATACACCCTCCCACACACACACCAGTCTTGGCCCAATCTTTTAGAAATTGCCAGAGGCTTTAAATCTCTTTTGAAACTATGTCTCCCACACTGCGTGGACATTGTTACTGCATTGTTGTCCTTTGTCATTTTAAATGTGTTTTAGTATCGATTTGACTTCTTTTTTAATATAATACTCATTTAATTCTTTTTAAATATTTGTACATTTACCGTTATTAGCGTTTAAATATTGTCTTATTAATTATGTAAGCTGCCTTTGGTAAACAAACAAACAAACAAACAAATATTACAAAGACGAGAAATAACGCCTTCCATTTAAATGTAAACTTCTGGTCAAGACAGGTTTTATGGGCTCATGCGAGGGGGAATGCTTTATGGGAAAATACATTTTAAGCCTCATGTGTGAAAACACCTTCTGGATGACAGTAACAGAATGCTAGAACAAGATTTCAGTCATCTACCCATTAGCTATTAAAGGCATGGATATTTATCCACTCCCATGGTGTCTTAGTCTGCTTAGCAAGAACCTCTGTCTTAGCATAGCTGTTACCCTAACTTTCTGGTCCAGTCTCCCCTTCGGTGACTCTCCATCATAAGCCTCCTCCCTTTAAGGAGAAAAATAAATAATTTTCTTCTCTTTGAATAAAAAAAAAATCAGCCAGATGAATCACCACCTGTAAGAATGCATAGCCCCTTCCCTGGCAAACACCCACACAGCCCTGTATCACTGACTTTCTCTGTCCTTTGGGGAGCTGTGGAACAAGTAAATATTGCATGGTCAGGGCAACTAATGAAGAAACCATAATTTTCACTGGAAAAAGAAGACATAAATTGTTCACATACTGTAGGTGAACAAGAGATCAGGCCTGGGTCCAAAGGGACTATGATTTTCACTGCCTCACGGAAGATGAACTTGTTAGTTAATGAAGATCTAACGAGAACAGGAACTAT
This sequence comes from Intellagama lesueurii, assembly GCA_037013535.1. NCBI lineage: Eukaryota > Metazoa > Chordata > Lepidosauria > Squamata > Agamidae > Intellagama > Intellagama lesueurii. Next base: position 175,605,960 of record JBAJHW010000003.1, on the reverse strand, counting down.
GATTTTCACAGAACATGTTGCTGGAGAAAATAATCTTGCATGCAACCTAACACTGGGTTGCAGTGGGCTGGGGGCTTCACCCCATAAACAGGGCAGAGTGGGTCACTAGGTAGGCCTGTGTTTCACACATGAAAGTAAATGCAAAACAATTTCTTTTGCCAGGAAGCTCTAAAATCTTCCAGGATTTCCAACTTTGTTCCACCCAGAATCTCCTGGCAGAAGGTGTCCCAAGCAACAAAGAAAATTTAAAATACTTGAGAAATGGAAACCATCTTCAGTCCCACCCTTTTATAACAAATGCTACCCATCAGGAATGAGAGAGGTTGAGAGAGCCCAAGGGAAGTCACACTTACTTCAGTCCCAGTTACTCCTAGCCTAAACTACTCAAGCAGGAAATGACAGAAGTGCTATGCCCAGGATACACTTGTGAATACATCCATAAGTAAGGCAAGGAGGGTGTATCTTTGCCAACACATTTCCAGGTGGCTCAGGCCCACTTGAATGCACTTAAAATACTGTTATGCTTCTTTTATTTTCAAGTTCTGTGCTTCTCAAATATGCTGTTCCTACCTTCCTTCCATGGTATCCTTGAACTCCAGGCTCTCCCTAAAAAGGGAAAGTGGAAGGGGGAAAAAAAGAGCTGAATTAGGTTGTGTCAAAGACTAAATCTTTTCTTTTGGAACACAAATACAAACAATCTTAATCAACATTCTGAAAGAATGCACAGAGAATTCCATGAGGTCACTTTTATCCACTTTAAGGTGTTTAACTCTATCAGACCTTCGAAGCTTCTCAGGTCTCCTTGTAGCCATTTATTGAGTATAGTTGCCTGCCTTTGGAGGAATGGAAAGAGCAATTCTATGTAAAGAAACAAATATAGCCATGTTCTAATCTACATTCCTTTCCATTCTAGTAGAAGAGAAAGTAGTATACTGTTCTCTTGCAAGCACCTGGCATACCTGCCAATCACCTCTGATTGGATCTTTGTTGACATGATCAAGGTTTCACCTTGATCTTCACAACTGGCCTTATGTAGAGGAAAGGATATGAGTAAGCCCAATGTCATCTCTTGTTACATAAAAAACATCACACAAATGAGCACATTAATACAATGGCTGAAATCCTGTTGTGTAGCTCTATGTGTGCAATGGGAATGATGTCCTCAGCAGTGGCAAATCACCCCTGATTAAAGGCTTCCTTTGGCAATTTCAAGCTGCACACAACTTTGTTACATTGTGTATGAGTCACGTGCATCCCAAAACCATCAAAGAAAGCCTTTTGTTGTTATTTGTCGTTGTTACCTGCTACCAAGTTGCCTCTGATTTATGACAACCCTATGCGTGAGTGGCCTCCAAAATGTCCTGTCCTCAACAGACCTGGTCAGCTCTTGTAAACTCAAGCCTGTTCGTTTCATTAAGGAGTTGATCCATCTCATATTTGGTCTTCCTCTTTTTCTGCTGCCTTCAGCTTTTTCTTGCATTGTCTTTTCCAGTGAGTCCTGCCTTTTCATAATGTGTGCAAAGTATGGCAGTCTCAGTTTCATCATTTTTGCTTCCAAAGAAAGCTCAAGCTTGATTTGATATAGGACCCACTTGTTTATCTTTCTAGTGGTCTTTTTTTTCCCTGTCGGCTTTCTTCACTGTCCAGTTCACACCTGTACATAGCAATCAGGAATACAATTGTGTGGGTAATCTTGGCCTTGGTTTTAGTGACACATCTTTAAAGTTAATTCTGTTTTCTAATTCCTTCATTACCCTTCTGAGTCTCATTCTTCTGATTTCTTGGCTGCAATCTCCATTTGGATTGTTGACTGAAAGAAAGTTTTTAATCAGCTGCAATTTGTCACTGCTGATGATGTCATTACAGGATTTCAGCCAATGAAATGAGCATGGATATAGTACACACCTCCCCAGTTTCTTTACCTTAAAAATATATATCTAGGCATATCCTGAATCTGTACTCTTGTCATTGGCTTATCTTGTGGTTTTGACATAAATTACTTTTTAAAGTCACCACCACTTTGTTTTGAGACCCATTTTTTGATTACAAGCAGTGTAGTTATGCAATATACAACTATTTTTTTTTTTTGGTGTGTGGGAAGAACACAACAAAGTTACATTTTAAAAGTGATATAATTTATGGGAACACTGCTTTAATAGGGAGGAAAGGATAATATTATTAATTACTTGTAAAAGTTATTTTAAAAGGTCTGTGTTATGGCACTCATCTCTAATTTTAAGGCATTCTCATCAATCAATTCCCACCCACCCCCAAAAAAGAAAGGCATGGTAACATAACAAGCAATTGCTATGAGCTATTTTTCAAACACTGTTGGCAAAAGAAAAGGGGAAAAAGAAAAGAAATCTTGTGGCACTTTAAGAATGCCAAATTTATTTCAATGTGATGTTTCATGGATCAACATCCACTTCTTCAGTGTCTGAAGAAATGGATTTTGATCCACAAAAGATCACATTGAAATAAATCTGCTAATCTGAAACAGACTAACAGGGCCATATCTCTGATTTTTCCCCAAAACCATTTTAATGGGTAATAGCACCACATTATGTCTAAAAGAACTTAATTTTTTTTAATAAAATGGGGATTTTTTTTTTTATGTGTGTGCATGTGGGTCTGGTCTCTGGGTGTCTGTGTGAATTTCGTTGTATGTGTATACTGTGTATAGACTTACAATGACAATAAATTTATTTATTTTATTATAAATCAGCTACTTTTAAAAGTAGTTTTCCAAACTCAGCTTATACTTACGTCTCACCTCAAGATCCCAGCTCTTTGTGTATTGCAAATGTTCACTGAAAAAAGGAATTGAAATGGGGGAAGGGCAGTTACAGTATTTAGCATTTGTTTTGGGTTGCTTTACTCACCTTGGGTCCAGGAGATCCTGGCAAGCCCTGTAGGTAAAAGTGTATAACTTCATAAAAGTCAGACTGTACAACTTATTCTCAATAGCAAGTAAATGCATACAAGACCCATGTTCAATATGCACTCACATCTACTGGGGTGAGCACACTTCCTTTATTTTAACGATACTTTGTTCCTCCAAACAATGTGTATTATGACAAACGTATTGTGGACCCAGAATCGCTGTTGAATAAGGAAGAATCAACTTCTTCCTGAACCATTGTGAGGATCTTCATGTAATCAACACTTTGGCAGCTCATTTCTTTTGCTGTTGTCACTTTAAAAGTTCATTCCCTGTGTCTGTATCCTTCACACAATCATGGTGACGATCTGACGATCTACATAAACCAGTGGCCTAAATTACCGTTCTCCTTTGTGTATGGTCGGGTGCATTATAATCCATGAAAGCTCACAATGAAATATATCCATTAGTCTTCAAGATGAAAAAATGCCTATTGTTTTATTTCCATTATGGATGCTGAAACACACTAGCATGGCTATCTCTTGCTACCTACCAACCTGTGCCTTCTAAATTCTGGTCTTTTGCTCAATTTCAAATTAATTTAAAAAATATATTTTAGCTCTAGTTGAGAACTAAGCAAAAAGAATTTTAAAAAATGACAAATTTTATCCAGTACATCGTTGGATGTATCCTGAAATAACAGCTCCTTTGAGCCATTCGCAGGAAACACTGTAATCTTGTACAATCCCGCTATTGAGTCAGTGGTCACTTATAACAAAATTAAAACAAGATGACTTATGAACACCTGGATTGGATCCAGCCTCAGCCATGTTTAGAGGAAATCCACTGAAATCAATGGGAGCTAAGTTAGTGTACTCAAAGCATAGTTAACTCTGGATCTCTTTCAACTTGCAGGTAGATATTGATTTTCTTTGCACTCACTTCAATCACACAAACAAATCAAAGGTTTGGAATGAGTTCAGAGGTACTTATCCTAGGGATACTTGGCTGACTAACCTGGTGTCAAGAAAGCAGGCTGAAACCTGCTTCTTCAATGTAAAGATTCTCCAGTTAGGATCCCATTCTTAGCCACCTCGCCACATTGCCCTTGCTTACCCTGGGGTGAGAGAACTGAAGCAGAGTCCAATGTTGGGGACACTATGGGAATTGACAGGAACTATGGTTTTAACACAAAAAGGAACCCCCAAGGTAGACCTCACAGGCAAAGTGTCTTCCTTGAGAAAGTAGCACTGCCACAAGTCCCACATTTATAAATTATGAAAACCCAGTAGTTTGGTCATGGTAAGGACTGGGTTTAGGACCACAAACCCAATCAGCTCAACATCTAGACAATTTACTGAAAGGAGGTTTATATTTTATTAAAGAGAGAAAAAAAATCAGTTTATAAAAAGAAAAAAGTGGGAAAGTTCCAAACAGTTACAAAGACAGGATTGTTCAGGATTACAGGAGAAAATGTAATTCATTCAGGCAAGAACATACTAGAAAAGAACGCCAAACTATTCTATCTAATACCCAAGTCTTAATGGAGAGATAGCATAGTTCTGAGGCATTCACAGACTGCATTTCCTTGGCACAGCATCTTACAATGATAAAAAGACTCTTAGTCTACTCAAGAGTCAGACTGAATCCCCTCCAGCAGCAGGGGAGGGAAGCATGGTCTCCTAAAATGATGCCAGCAGCCTTACTACTTTCCCTAATCCTTTTTATACAGGTCACCCCACCTGCTGCTGGCAATCACTCAATCCCTTTCAAGTCCCCTCAGGACAAAAGGTAGTTTTCCTTTTCACAGCCAAATTCACATAGGTTTTTGGCAAAGAAGTGCCAAAAACTTTCTGTCAAACCAAGAATCACACTTAAGGTGTGAGAGTTCCTGGCTTTAAGGTGTATTCTGATAAAATAGAAGTATGGAAGATACCCTTCCTTTGATGTAGGGATAGGAATCTATTCTTTGAAGTTTCCAATCAAGCAGAGAGCAGTTTGGAGGTGTGAAAAAACTTTACATGCTGACCTCTTCCTGGTTGGGTCCGTTTCTCACAAACTCACAGAAATGAAAACGTGTTCAATAACTTAATTTCATATTTCCCAAGTCCATAATTCCATCACACCTGGCTACTAGGTAGACCACACTCAAATTATGCTGGAAGAAATATGGTCAGTGAATGATCAATACACTTTAGAGGTGAGCAAATTTCTGCTTTTGGATTGCAACTCAGAGAACTCCTCAAACGTCGGGGGAATTCTGGGAATGTTAACCCAAAAAAACCCAAAACAAATCTGCATACCTCTCTCTCATTAATCCATACAGCTATGCATCACAGTTGAACAAGCATGCATTAGGCAATGGTTTTTTTTTCAGATACTGAGAGATGAATTATTTTTGTGCAGCATGTATAAAATCAAAGAGGTACCTTTCCATCCTTGCCTGGCTTCCCTGGTTCTCCTGCTTTCCCCTAGGACAAGAAAGAAATATGCCTTTCTGAAATACTAGCTTGGTACTTGGATTTTAATGGGATGATATTTTCCACCATTAAAAAAAGGCTTGCTGTCTCCTAGAAATGGCACTGTGAGCTGACCATCAAAGAGATTTTAGGGGCTTTAAAAACTTGGGCTTCCGGATCAGATAATTAAAGCCAGGGTGTGACTTCCTTACCATGGCCCTTTGCACAGACTGGGGTAGAGAAAATAGCATGTCTCTGTAACTCTATCACAGACATATGAGAGAAGATAGCAAAGGCTTTGATACACCATCATGACTAAATAGTCATGAATGCAGAAGGGAAATAATGTATTATTCAGAGAGTAGAGGGAAAGTAGAGGAGACACAAGCAAATAAAAAGAGACTTACAGCTGGTCCAGTTGGGCCAAGTTGCCCTGGAGTTCCTGGGAGGCCTGGTGGTCCAGGTGGCCCTGGAGGCCCTTGGATTCCTGCCTGTCCTTGTTCACCCTGAGGTTTTATTGAGAACAACATTATCACCAGTGTAACACAATGACACTGGAGTGTGATCTGTAGCAAGCGGAGCCTGAGCAAAGGAAGAAGCCAAGCCAAGCAAATTGCTATTAGTAAGTACCTGAAGGGGGTTTCCAAAACTCAGATAAAGGCAAGTGTGGATGGACTTTTCATGTGGATTTCTTAATGGCTTCCCATCAAAAGGTCATTGCGTTTTAAGATGGGAAAGTAAGTATTCAACCCTGCCCATTGAAATCCAACCAATGAACCCAATGAATCTGATTAATCAAGCTAAATGTTACACCCCTGTGTCTGTGTCACAGCAGGCTAATTTGTGAAGAGAAGGGGGAACTTCTGAAGTAAGCAGGAACAGAGGAAAATAGGCAGGGACACATCTATTGTGCAAAAATCCATTTGAAATTTTGTTGCTTGGTAAAAACTGTTTGGGTGACCTGGGTTGCGAAAAGAGCAGGCAGGGAATGGAGAAGCACCCTCTCTCTGACAACTAGTTCTCCGCTCTGAATTGTCCAAATGGAAATGTTTCTTCCCTGTTCAAAATGGCTTATCAGTAGAGATGGGGCTATTTGTATACGAATACAAATATCCGCCCCCACAGGGGCAGACAATGAGGGTCCGGCCGCCTGGGGCCAGACCGACCACTCACGATTTCGCCGCTGCCGCGAGCTCCGCAGTGCCTTCCCATCGCTCCGTTGCTCACGACGGATAGCCGCTCTGTGACCTGGCAGAGAGGCTTGTCATCCCGCCTTCTGCCAGGACTGGCTAATCTATCATGAGCAATGGAGCGATAGGAAGGGAGCGTGGAGCTCGCGGCAGTGGCGAAATCATGAGTGGCTGGTCTGGCCCCAGGGGGCCGGACCCTCATTATCTGGACCTGTGAGGGGGATATTCGTATTCGTATGCGAATACTCCCATCTCTACCTATCAGGGTAGCATGGGTGTGCCATTCATCAACTGGCTCTTACTAATTCTAATTCAGAAAGTTTCAGAGGTGCTTCTAATGAATAAAACCCAAAAGAGGTGTGATAAACTTCTTTTCCATCTCATACACAATCCTTCACTGTTACTTGTCTTTCTTTTGTCTTTGGAATTGTAATATCCCTGTTATTTATTCTTTTGCTCCTGTTTCTATCTTTGAAACACTTCAATTTTTTAATTTTCTGTCAAATCTATCTTATTTCACTGTTGACCTTGTATCCAAAAGGATACAGCAGAAGTACAGAAAGATTAGCTACGATCAGTGTTCTTTCTTCTTCTTCTCTGTATCCTGGTAGGTAGCAACAACATTCATTGGATAACAATTAGCATCCCATATCAAGAGAGATTTGGTCATGCTTGAAATCAATGCACTAAGGTAATTGTGTTGACTGATTGATCTAATTTATTTCAGTGGGATTCAACCACAGCTAACTTGCTCTGATTACTTTTGTTGACATGCACACAGTTTTTTATATACTACCAAAGCTGTTGTATGAGATAATTTTTGTGATCCTAAGAAGAATATTCATTCCATACACAATGAAGCTACTTAATCCTTAGCAAAATTTTAAGAAAGCATGTAGCTCTAATTAATGATTAAAAATAGCATGTGACATCTGATAAAGCACAGTGTTTGATCTCTGCCTTACATCCAGTCACATTCCAGATGAATCCTAGAGGACCATTCCAAGCTAAGCTGATGATACTGCTTCTGAAACAAAAGGCTTTGTGTGGGTTGGCACTTCACTATAAGAGTACTCTTGCAGAGATGAACCATCTGCACTCATCCACTGAAACACACAAAATACTGTCCCCAAACAAAACAAGTGCACAGAATGGAACGCTGTGTGCAAGATGCCATAGACAGCTGAGCTGGTATTTGCCAAGGACACACCTATACATCTCTGCAAATACACAAACTAATTCATTTCACTGCTTTAATCCAAAGTGCCATAGTTACTGCTAAAGAACAGCAGAGGCTGTCAATAGATATCTTTTTTGATATAATCTCTCTGGTGTGTCAGTCAGTATTTCAGTGAATGGGGTCAATATATGGCAGTTGTGTTTATCAAGACTATGCCATCTTAGTACAATCAACACTTACTTCAATACATATGTTAGGCAAACTTCTATTGCATAGTGACTCTTGCAACAGCTTCCCACTGCTAATTAACTAATGACCCCATTGAGGTTTTTTGGGTGTATGCCACTATGAGTGATGCTGTTTGCCCTCTGCAGGCACCACTATACCATAGGATTTTGGCCTTTAAGGCTACAACCCTATACCTACTGAGCTAGAGTAAGCTCCAACAATCACATGCAACTTCTCTCCCAGCAAACACCTCTAGGGTTGCATTGTTTTGTGATGAATACATGCGCATCTCTAAACTCAGAGTGGATCCTCTCAGGCAAGGCATAGCCAATCTGGTCTCTGGGTGATATGTACACAAGGGTTTAGAGATGGGTGACTGTTCTTCAAGGTTTGACTGAATTGCAAACTTGTTACCCAAGAAGATGAAAACAACCACCTGGTTAAACAACTTCCTTGTTTATTAAGTTTCAGCCAGTTTGTTGAGCCTCTAGTGGGCCACCAAAAAGGGCTAATAAGCTGTACTCTTTTTGATGTAAATGTGTATTACATTCTGCAAATGTGCATCACATATTTAATTTATCGCAGGAATGGCTGTACTATGATAATGTATAAGTTCATGGCAAATGTTATTGCAGTAAAAAGCACTGATTCTGTTCTCCCACAGGTATTCAACAATGCTGCAAACATGTCAGATGCTCACTCTCTCCTGAGAAGGAAAAAGTAAACCATTCCTTAAATACGTTCTGTGCAAATCTTGTTGTTACTTCCATAACTTTCTTTCTTCTAGTATTTTGTGGACATCTATAGTAAGATCAGGATGTTAAGCCACAGTATTTCTATTCATTCTTAGCTGTTAAACTGAGAGAGAAAGCATGTATGAGAACTGAAACCAGCTTGTAGTGGCATTTGTCATAAACAGGAATGTGAGCAAATCTCCAGAGATGGTTTTGCTTTTTCTAGTTTTGATGAAACCCTCTTTAAGAAAGAAAAGAACTGATTAGTCACCAGTTTGAAAAAATGAAAAAGGCTTAAACCAGGAAAAGAAGGATACCTGGAAGGTGCGTCTCTTTATGACTGGAGGTGGAGCCAGCCGCACTGAATTGAGAAGAGGCAACAGCTGGAGAAGATGGAACCAGGAGGTCACAGGACAAGGGCCAAAGGTCACAAGGCAAAGAAGGTCAGTAGGGCATCAAAAGTCATACAGATCAGCCAATGAAGAAGATGGAAAGAATGGAAAAAGGAAAACCATGAAAAGATGTCGTGGAAGTGAATCATAGTTCAGAGGCAAGAATGTAGAGCATCAGAAAAAGCATCTGTCATCGGATACCTCTTGGCAAACCTCTGAGCTGTTTTTATATCCCATTTGAATAATAGGAAATGCACTATGGTGGGGATCTCTGGAGCACCTATGATTTGCTCCGGTTCTGTTCTTCAGAATGTGGATTTTTAAAATATTTCCTGATTAAATAATCCATAATACTTAGAAGTAAAAATGGCTACCTGATTCTACTCAGTCTTAATGAAAAATAAAAAGGATACATGCTTTGGTTGTTATGGGTTTTTCGGGCTGTTTAGCCATGTTCCAGAACATGGCCAAACAGCCTGAAAAACCCAGAACAACCATCAGATCCCGGCCGTGAAAGCCTTTGAGAACACATTGATACATGCTTTATCCCTTATATAGGTTCTGCTTTGTATCACTGGAGCTATTACCCTCCTTATTGGGTAAGGCTATTCAGTCACTATAGTAGTGTATCCCTGCTTTTTTAAACTTGAAGAGTGAATAAAATGATATTGTTTTAATGGTTGAAAGGGGTTTAAATGGCTAATGTAAAGAACTCCTGTGAGCAATGGATTCAGTTCCTGTCATATTACACTATAGGGGATTATCTCAAAATTCACCCCTCTTGTGTAGCATATATTTTACATGCTTGCTTGTTTACCTAACTACTTATGTAAGGCTACTGGTGTTGCTTCATGATATGCATTTTTTCTCAACATCATTCTAAGATACTATCTATGGTAATGGTTCCCAACCTCGGGTAACCCAGGTGTTCTTGGATTGCAATTCCCAGAAGCCTCTGCCACCAGATGTGCTGGCTGGGCTTTCTGGGAGTTGTGGCCCAAGAACACCAGGATCATCCAGGGTTGGGAATTATTGGTCTATGGCATTCTACCTTGTGTGCATGTCAGCTTGTTTCCCCATAGCTGTCTCTATGCTTGTCTATTTTAAATGAAAAGTCCTAAAGGATTCCACACCCGCTTACAAAAATGGCTCATAAACCATATGTATTTGTGCTCTATTACCAGCACAATGTTCACTGCCCTGTTCCAGCTGCTGCATATGCTCATTCTTATTTTTTATTTTCACTGGAATAAACACAGGAACAACCAAGTGTTGGTCATGCTCAGAAATGTGCCTGTAATATCTCACTAGTGGCAGAGAGGTGTGCTTACAGGTCTCCCATGACAGTGGCTGTGTACGCTCCAGAAAGTTTCTTTCCCTTCTGTTTGCTTGCTCCTTACTGCAAAGCTGTGGTCCAGTCCTGTTGCAAACTGAAATGCCATCACAATATTGCAGCATTGCCACCCAGCCATTCTGGGCTGTTGGCTAAAAATAGAGACTTAGGCAGTGGTTGTAAATTGGAAGAGCAAAGCTAGGATTAGGAAGCCCACAATTAGCAGCAGACCCAAAGACTGCAAAGGGGTGATATCAGTACATCACAGAAAAGTCACTGTGATCCTTGCAGTCCTTAAGAGGAACTGATGAAGCCAAATAAATGTTTAAAATAGTGTGTCTTACACGAGTTCTGGTTAAACTACAGAGCAATAGGGCAATGGCAAGACTTTGAAATGCTCTTCAGTCTCGCAAAGGCAGACTGGACTCTTATGTCCATGGACTCTTTGTCTATGTCTGTTTCTCTATGTATGACCAAGCCTGGATCCAACTCACAAACAACAAAGCATCATTTATAACATTTAAATTCTATTCATAAACAAATGTTGAAAAGCTAAAAAATATGAGGAACAATTTGATAGTACTGCAATTTATTTCTCTCTCTGTCTCCCACTCTTTTCATGGGGTTGGTAAAAGATGCTCATTTCCTTGATAAAACATCACCATTGCAGCTACAATTAACAGAGAACTATTTACCATTTATTTTGAACTCAGTAGACATCCATGTGAAGTATGTGAGTGGGTTGTTTATATGTATTGAGTATATTTGTATCTGGGTATCACACTGTTTATTTTTTTCGACATGACATCTGAAAATTACTGATTTGAATGTAACTCTCAGACAGGTTCTCCCTCTGCAACTGACTCAAATTTTCAAGCTTCTCAACCTGTGAAGGGAGTGATCATGAAAGATCCTTTAAAGAGACCAAGTGCCAGGAATTTTAAAGGGACATGTACTATAATTTTACACATGTGCTTCTATCTCCCTTTACGAAAGGCTCATAGATTTTGTACAGAATACTTGTGTTTACAATGTAAAAAGAGATCAGTGTCAGATAAGGGACCTTTACAAGGCCTGCCATTTACTAGTATCAGAAAGAGAACCGTTTAGCTGCCATCATTATGATACAGAAAACACTACAATTGTTTTTTTCCTTTAGAAAATCTGAAGTGCGTTAGTCACTTATCAGATGTGTATTATAAATACACTTCCCCTTTCATCAGTATTGTCCTCCAACATGTTACTGGGATTTTCTTGCTACAAGTGTGCAATATTGGATCCACCTCCTTGTTCTTTTGCAACAGGACTGGCAGCAATTAGACAATCTCCCCACAAACCTTCAGTGTAAGGATCTGATTAGAACGCAGAGCTGCAAGTGTGGTACTTAGGTACTCCTAGAGGGGCAATGACACAAAGTGGGTTCAGTTCAGTGCACTGTACCGTCAACCACGAAATGAACACTGCTGCCCTAAGTCTAGTCAGAAATTCAACTTGCAGTCTCAGCCCAGCCCTATACTTGCAACTGTTGCCTTTTTTTTACCTGTTTTGCTTACCTCATCTGTCCTTGAGGCTTGTATTGTATAACACAGGAATAATCTCTTGATGTGTTCATTTCCTCCACTGAAAGAACAGTATCAGCTTTCCTAATTTGTTGCCCAACAGAGGGACTATGGGTACTATAGAACAGCAGAGTTGGATTTTCAGCTCTGGCTTTGCTGGCAACAGACAGGAAGGGTAACCCAGGCCGTATTTCAAAAATACAGAACAATAACACTATCTCTATATTATTTCTTTTGCTTTTAAAAAGAAGGACTTTGGTTGTTCTGAAGGAAAGAAATGAAATGTATTCACCTCTAGTACCCATTAAGAAAGTTTATCAGGTAGGCCATTGGTAATTTAAAAATGACTATAACAGTTAAGAGAATGGAAATTGTGACTGTCCCACCAAAAAATCTAATTAGAATGAAAGCCCAAGATGCCTTGTTCTGCAAATTTCAAATTTCAAATATCATAAATCCTTCAATATTACATTTTTTTTAAAAAAATAAAAATTATTTTAATGTCTAAATTCAACATTGGGCCTGGAAACATTTTTGAGCACTACTTTGAAATCTAGCACTGTCCTAAAAGCTGAAAACATTTAAGATTCCTACGGTCATAAGCTAAAACCTCCACCTGTGCTGGCTGAAGTTCACAAGCCGCAGATTCTTCACCCCAAGAAATGAGGAGGAGGTGTGAATTAGCACAGTGAAGGAAGGTTCAACAGATATTACCATGGCAAAGCTTTGTCACAACGTCTCCATCTTAGTCTGTTTGTGTATCCCCTAGATCTGAGAGCAGCCTGTGAGAAAATAATGCCAGTGATGATACTAAAAGTCATCCATTACTACAGCCTGAGATTTTCACACTGCTTCTTCTTTGTGGTCAGCGGCTAACCCTACCTTTAGAAAGAGCAAGGCAACTATTTCAGGCAACGCAAGCTGGGAGTGGACAGCAGCTGCAGTTCACCCATCATCCTACCTGATCCTCTTGAACTCTGCTCTCGCTTGGACAAGCTGTATCACACACTTCAAGCTAGCCTGCTGCCCACAGGTACAGTGAAGGCCATTATCCTTAGTGAATTTATTTACAAAATGCCCTCCATTTGAAATTCTGGCAGCCAAGAAGTACAAAAGAACTGACTGAAATCCATGAAACAAGAAAATGTGAACTGCAATTGTACCGGAAAGGGGCTTCTAATGCTAGTCAGTCTTTCTTTCCTTTATGGAAGAATAGTCTCCCCCTTTTCTCACACATGCATGGAGCTGATGTGTTCTAGCTTTATTCACCTAAAGGGATTTTTCCTACCTACCGGTCTCAAGCCCTTTTGTCTCTTCCATGGCACACTGTCAGTTGTGGGCTGGCAAAATCCCAGTCTTTATTTTAAAACTCCCAAAACATAGGATGGTTAAATCAGCATGTGATTTTCCTCCTGGAAAACTATGTATTTTCTTTGCCAGCACATTAAGGCAGGTAATACAATATCTCTAGAATGGGGTGGAGAGAGGACTGCAGGAACTTATGAACTGGTATGTTCTGTAGTTCCATAAAAGCCATTCCAATAAACAGGGACGGATAGACAGAGGTCACTTTAAAATAACAGAAGAATCTGCTCACCCTGTGTGGATAATCTCCGCATTGACCCTGCAAAAAAGGAAGGATTAAAAAGAAAATGGTTTAAATCATGAATGCCATAAACCAAAATAGACTCCAGGAGACAGGTTCATAGCAGGTGCATGGCTGGCACAACTGCATCCACTTCAGCTGGGCTAAAGCTGGTTTGCCTGCTCTCTCTACAGGAATATCCCAAGCATTTTTATTACACATTTTAAACAACTGCGCTCTGTTTCCTTTCAAAAATATTATCTCGATTCCTGATTACTGGTTAGTGTAATTGATCATATATTTGGAGTAACGCAGACTCAAATAACACCCGATCTGTCCATTTAACTTGTACTCCTTCACTTTTCCACAATCAGCATTTTCCTGATTTGCAGAGCGGAATGGGAATAAAAATGTGTAAGGCTTTGCTTATGGATTCAAGTTAGTGAAGAGAATGTTATTCTGAAAAGCAGCTATGCAACCTGAAACAATCCGGGAGCTCCAGATCGTTTCAGTTTCCACTTTCTGGACCAAGGTGAATCAAAATGTGCTCATAGAGTCTGTTGTTAATCTTACCTTTTCTCCTTTTTGTCCTGGAGATCCCTACAGAAAATAAGACAAATAAGCAGCAATGTTGTATATACAATGAAGATGATGAAAAATGCCAAAGCTAACTTTGAAAAAATATGTGTTAGGAGAATTACTTACTGCGTGCCCTTTGGGACCAACTGGGCCCTTTTATGGGGGAAAAAGGTGAATATTGAGTGAACATCAATATGAGCATTGTGACAAATATGGCAGCACAAGGTGTATTATCTTGGGAAAACTGTTAGGCAATAGGGACCAGCTCCTTTGTGATTAATTATTTAAATATTTAAAAACTGAGTTCAATAGTCATAAAATATACAATACATAAAGTCAATATGCAAAATATCTGGATTATCCATAATCTATAATAGCCTGAACTCTACCAACATGGCTTGCAAAAATAGGTGTGGTTTCAACATGACCTCAAAATAAGAATTGTCAGTCCATCTTTCCTATTGAGAGGTAAGATGAAGTTTTTCCACACATTGGGTGTCCCCATGTGATGACCTAAGCCTAACTGCTAGTCCCAACTATAGTAGATCCACTGAATTGACACTTAGGTAAATTTCAGGGAGTTAATGGGATAGCTTTAGAACTTACACTTGTGTAAATTCCAGTGACTCAGTAGGATGAACCACTCACTGGTTTTAGGCCTAAAAGCCCTGCTTCAATTATCCCCATCCACTGCAGCTATTCACTTTTCAGGTATACATTGGATCTTCCCAACAGCAAGTGATAATTCAGTCATTACAGATGTATACATATTATATACAAAGTCTATGGCAAAGGTCTTTCTTGCAGTGATACTACACAAGGGGAAGGTTAACAATTAAAAGGTACTTACAACATGTGCAGACCCTATTATGAGAGGCTGCTCCCTACTGACACCACTGCCATGGACTGACAAACATGATACTACAATATTTTTAAAACAACAATACTCTCTTCTCAGTTGTTGCATTAACATGAGTAATAACTTTCCCCTATGCAAAATAAATAAGACTAACGTAGCCCATAAATTTTGCAGGGGAGAGGGGGGAATTCAAATATTAAGATGCTGATGGCAGAAGCTGTGAATGAAAAGTGTGAAATCTGCTCTGCTCTCACTAAAAAAAAAAAAACAACAACCCCACACACTTAACAGTTTCTTAAAAGAGAAAATCTAGATAATCTCTGGGAAGAGATATTCACAAAGATTCTGTATGGATGACATGGCACGTTGTATCTCTAACACACACTAAGAAAATAATTCTCCAAAAGTTGAGATAGAAACATAAATGGAATGGAATAGACTTAAGCCTATTTTACATCTCCCTAGCATGATTTTATCTTCTCTAATATTTGGAATACATCGGAAATATGCCCTATGCAGACATATCCTGCTAGTGACCCACCAAACTGAACACAGACCACCAACAGCACCATCAGTCTTTCCATGGCACCTGCCAGGGGCTGCAAAAATGTTTTAGTTCGCCAGACGTCTGGGAGGTACATGTCACACGGTTGAATGGCTTTGCTTGTTTTAGAGGATCACACATTTTACATGCTTGGTCCCAGGTTCAGATGAAAAGAAAAACTCATGTTCAGTTAGAAAACACATCTCTTTAAAGATTCCAGTTTCTGCCTGGAACAAGTAACACGGAAGTGAAAAGGTACTACATTAACAGAATAAGGGGAAGCAGACTGACAATTAATTTGAACAGTTGAGTTAAATTAGAATTCTACAGGCTTTGTGCCAAGTCAAGCAGAGGTTTGCCAGGCCACAGGCCATTGTATTTGATAGATTGTAGGGTGGGATTATTTCATTAATTCAGAGAGGAAGAGAAATACACATTATATCCTGTGGTTCACTCTGTTTTAGACACAGGGTAATATTCTGGCTTCACTGAAACCGAAGGCATAGCTGTAACTGCACCGATAATTCAACCATACACTGAAATGAGATACTTAGCTGGAACAGGCCAAGACACACAGGGTGGCAGCAGAATTAACAAGGTGGAGAGAATTTATGGACTAGGAATCAAGCATGGGAAAGTGTGTCCAGTTACAAGCAAGATAGGCTAAATGGCCTTCAGTTGGCTATTACTAAGTATGCTTTCCAAGTTACTGACTTGAATCATTTTGTAAATAGTCAATTTTCAAAACCTCATGGGTCCCCTGACAAATATTTAAGGTTAAGAAAGAAAGTTAATCTGGAAAACACAACTTTTCATGCCTCCATTCTGTTTGTCTAAACCAACTATATATTTTCCCTCACCCTGTTTTTCTGGAGATATGGGCTGAAATGACATGCTCATGGTTTCCTATTAAGTATATGTTCATGTTATAAGAGCATTTTCATGTTACGGACAAAAACCTGCCTCAATTAACAGGATACGCAAAATATTCTTAGATTCTGATGACTCAAAATTTCCCCAATATACAGAATTATTTTTCATTAACATTTGCTTCCAAGCCCAGCCAGAAAATGAATTGGCTGCTGTTTAAACAAATTTACTGGGATGTTCATGGAACATTCCCACAGGATAAGCGTTAAGTGGGGAATCCAAAGCAAAGCTGCCATTGTTTCACCATATGTCTGCACTGTTTCCTGTGTCACAGCAAACCTTTTCAAGAGTGAGGAGTGAAGAGGTTTGAGCCTCCTAACTATTATCTAGGATGGAGTCATTCCCTCTGAATTCAAGAGATCGCTACAACTCTATATTGAAGTCATTAGCAAAACTCTCATTGTTGTTACTAGAGCTAAATTGTTCAAGTGTAACTCAATCCCAAAACAAGCTTAAGAAAATAGTCACAACAAGAACAGACACCTCAAAGTGCAAAAAACAAAAACAAAACCTACCAGCCCAATGTTAAGTCAAAGCTTTGTAAAGCTTCATGTTTATCTAGCTTCATAAAACTAATGAAAGCCAGCATGACTACTATCAGTGGGACTATAGGAAAGTTCAAGATTGAGCCCAACAATCATGAGCTGATTCACACCTTCATTTCTACCACTTGGTGACTACAGCATGAACTGGCCATATGGATGCCTGAATAAGTCATCCAAAATTAAACACGCTGGGAATTAAAAAAAAAAATATCCCAGCATAAAGCACTTTATCAAAGAGGAGGAGATCTATTCCAGAAGTATGCTCACATAGTTGGAAAAAGGAACACACACTTCCTCTCTGCAGTTCCCACCTTTTCATGAGCTCAAAAGCTTATAAACTCAACCTAGCACATGATAAAGATATGAAGGTAATTACCATCTCCCCTTTCTGTCCTGGTTGACCCTGAAACAGAAAGGAAGAAAGCTTCAGATGTAGCCATTTCCACTACCAAATATTTGAACTCCCACAATTTTGAAAGCAGTGTTCATCATATATTTATCTGTTGGTTTCCGATAGCATCACAACTGAGTCACAGGTGAATAAATGACAACATTCAGAACAGAGGCTAGGTAAGATATTTCTTGCCAGTCCCATTTCTAATTTTTTTTAAAAAAAATAGATTAGTGGTAGTGGTACAGACCAGTGCCACTCCAGACCACTGCCACTTTAAATGTGAGGCCACTAAAACTCATTCAACTAAACATTTAGAAATACACACTTAAAATGTGTTATGCGCAGAAATAGGCTGGATCAAAAGGCTAGCAATAAGAACAAAAATAAGAAGGAAACAAACGTTTCACTCACTGGTTTGCCATCCAAGCCAATTGGGCCCTGAAAAGAAGCAGGGAGAACAAGTGAGTAATTGACTTAAACAGGCAAGTAATTTAAAGTGTGTTTGTGCCCCTTACTATACAGCCCCAGACCTTGAATACCTAAGAGGTGTTAGGAAGAATGTACCAGATGCAAAAAGGAGAGAGAAAGAAGAATATTTTAATCCTTATTTGTGATTATATTAGCTACTGTAGCTTTTAGAAAAAGAACATTACAGTGAATTACTACTCCTACACATGTTTAACTTGAAATTCTCACTGTGTTTAATCAATCGAACTGTGAAAGTGATTGCAATCTTTGGGAGCTTATGGTACTTAATACTTATGCTTTAACTTTTGAGTAATAATCCGTGATAGTTTAACAATAAATTTATCATTTTTATGCAGCAATACATTAATAGCAAACAGCAGTGACTTGTTATTTAGGTACTAGGACAGAACTGCTACAAACTGTAACTTGAGCAGATAAATAGTAGACAATGTATTCTCGAAGGCTTTCATGGCCGGAATCCTTTTATCACAACAATACACCCACAACAAAAACACGCTGATCACCATAATCACCCAATTTCCTGAAAAGGACAAAAGCTGATCCCACAGCTATAAATACTCAACTATCCAACAAACTGCAACAGAGCACAGACAGAGTTCTGACTCCTGTCCTCTGAAGATGCTGGCCACAGAGACTGGCGAAACGTTAGGAAGAAAAACCTTAAGAACACGGCCAAACAGCCTGGAAAACCCACAACAACCAAATGGTAGACACTTATCCATTATGGAATATATAAAAGTTCCTCATATTCTCATATTCATCTTCTTCAGAAAATTCTAAGGAGTACTGGAAAACAGGAAATTTAGCCTTTTTTTGTTAGCCAGACAATGTCAGACAAGAAGAAAGCAACAATCTTGATGAATTGCTGGTGTTCCTTTGCATTTTCTTTTTAGAAGAGAGACAGCATTGATGCCATTATAGGCATCATTTGAAAAGTACTGTCAGTCAAAAAGCCTTCAAAAAAAATGAACTCATGCTATTTATATAATGTTCAATATGATTACTAATTATTCTAGGAAGCTCCTGAAATGGGAACAATCAACAAAAGGATAGGGCAGGTTCCAGTGGTCTTAAACTTGGAAAGCCATCCACCCCAATTTCCCTTCCCCACCCCCAAGAGCACCCTACAGTGGCGTAGGGCAATGCCACTACATTTGCTAGCCAAATTGTTTGAGGCTTTGGGGGCAGGGTTTCAAGGTCAGAAAAAAAACTGACCTAGAGGATATGACAATCCTTTGTGATAGTGTAGGGGTGGAAGAAGGAACTAGTAAACCACTTTTCCGTATTCTCTACTTAGAAAACCATGGAAAAGGTCACCATAAGTCAGAATTGACTTGATGGCATATGATTATGATTAGGTGTGCTGGAGATCATACCAGGGGTTCTGGGGACCATCTGCAACCTACTGGTTGTATTTTGCCCATCCCGATTTATAGTAATTATGAATGGGTGGCAACACATCTTTCTCTGGTGGTGGTTTGACCTGGCTGTTGACAGCACTGGACTTGTATGTTTTTACCATCTGATTTTACAGCATTTTTTTGGTTTAATTATCAGTGAAAGGAAATTTTAAGAACACAATTGCCTTACTTAGGGTTTTTTAAAAGTCAGATTTTTGCAAGGAAAAAAACAAAACAAAGGACTGAATGTTTTCTCTGACATAACCCCCAAATTGCCCTTTTTAGAACAAATGTACTGAGAGGCATTTAACTTCAGTGATCCTGTAGTTAGAAATATATCATTCACGTATAATAGCATGTATTAAGAGTGCTACTTACTGGAAACCCAGGAAAACCTCTCGTTCCAGGCTGTCCCTGAATAGAATGAAGTGGAAAAAGAGATGAAAAGAACAGATGAGGGAGCAACATGTGTGACTAAATCACTCCATAGGGCCCTGTGGTGCCTACTGTCTTGTATATGCCAAACGAATATAGGCGCACTTGTTTTACATGGCCAGAGGGATTTTCTTCTGGCTATAGACAATTACTTCACAATAAAGGTACTTTGATGGTGTTTGGAAGCTAGCACAGTTCACTAAAAATACTGTTATCTCTAATTTCAAAGCCCACATTTTTCCATCAATCCCCTCCCCAAATGTTTTAGCAACAGAAATTTGTATTGAGTTTAGTAGTCATTACAGTTCAGCCCTCAAAGACTGTTATTTTTCAATAGCATGAAAAGGGTTTCAATATGTCAATATTATAAACAATCCCTCCAGTTACACATACTGTTCCCTGTGTGGTTGCATCTCCCTCCCAATTGTTACCACGCTGTTCTGATTACATAGAAAGACTTCCCCCCATGTGTTTCTGCTTTAGGATGTATTTACAAGAAATACAAATGATAGGCTTCCTTGGGGTTGAGCATTACTTATGTAGCTTGTGATCACATCTTGAAACCAACCCATGTGGGCAGGAGTCTTCCTTGGTCTGTGTGGAAGCAACTATATTTGAAATACCAATCCCACAAAGAACACGTCTTAGAGGGTGGATAGAGAGATCCTTTGACTTTCTAGGTGTTCCACTGTGGCTCTAGAGCAATGATTCACAACCTCTTAGACTCCAGATGTTTGAGATTTCAGCTCCCATCAACCCCAGCCAGCATGGCCAATAATAAAGAATTATAGGAGGTGTCCAAAACATGTAAAGATTTGCTATCCCTGGCACACAACAAAATACTCATGTTAAATTCCTCATGATATGAATTTCCAGGTTCAAGCATGATTACACATGATTGTAAACCAAATATTTCCAGGTTACTATAACTGGTATATGGCAACCCCAATCTCCACACAGCATAGATTTTAAAAATATATGATTGCTTAGCTTTGTGAATAGGCTTTAGTACTATTATGTGGACAGGGAGAGATCGATTCAAGCACAAACAAATTGATACAAGGAAGGAATGGTCTAAGAAGACTATTAGGCTCAGTAGGTTCTGAGGCATATGAGATCTTGAAGGCAGTTGAATGAGGGAAGGGGAAGTAAAATGCAGTAGAGATTGAGACTTAAACTACTTAAATTGCTGACAATTTGTAATATTCTGAAGTCAGGATGCTGCGTATATTAGTTTATAAAATACTTTCTCCATGCTGTTGAGGAGACTTTCATGCAATTGATAAAAAGGGAAAAGAAAAAGATCGCTTTCCTTTCTTAAATTTCCTTCCTCACATTAGAGCAATAAAGCACTCAGGTTTGGGAGTAGAAGCCAATTAACGCTGAGCCCTTCAGTACTATATGAAACAGGAGGGGAAAGTTTCAACAGTGGAAGTGATGATTGTGGTGAAGGGGGCACCTCTTTTCCTTCTATTCCTGAGAAGCCTCACCAACTATGACTGCTACAAGGTTCTTGTTACAGGATGGATGAAGCGTGGAATTGGGGCATTGTATTACTTTATTCAAGAATATCTCTGCTGTTGAGTCCATTCCCTCTAAAATACCTTCATTACCATTTTCAGCTGTCCATGTCGTTGACAGCAACGACAGTTCCATGTCGATGACAGCAAGACAGCTGTCATTGACATGGAACTGAGTAGACTGCAGATGGACATTGTTGCCCTGCAAGAGACGAGATTGCCAGACTCTGGATCTGTCAAAGAAAAAAACTTCTCATTCTTCTGGCAGGGAAAACCATTGAATGAGACCAGGGAATATGGTGTTGGCTTTGCAGTCAGAAATACTCTTCTGAGATCCATTGTTCCACCTACTGTGGGGAGTGAAAGAATCCTGTCTCTGCAGCTCCACTCATCAGCGGGACCGGTCTCCCTCATTAGTGCATATGTACCAACACTGTTGTCCACAACAGAAGTGAAAGACAAATTCTACGACGATCTGGCAGCTACTATCAAAAAAGTCCCTGAGAGAGAGCCACTGTTCATACTCGGAGACTTTAACGCTAGAATTGGTGCTGATCACAGTTCTTGGCCCACTTGTCTAGGCTGTTTTGGCATTGGGAAGATGAACAAAAATGGCCAACGCTTGCTGGAGTTTTGCTGTTATTATGGTCTTTGTGTCAGCAACACGTTCTTCAATACGAAGCTTCAACACAGAGTTTCCTGGAGACATCCAAGATCCAAGCATTGGCATCAGCTTGATTTGATCCTCACTAGACGTTCTAGCCTTCCTAGTATTACGATCACACGCAGTTACCAGAGTGCTGATTGTGATACTAATCACTCCCTGGTGTATAGTAGAGTAAAACTGCGAACAAAGAGACTGTATCACACGAAAAAGGAAGGAAGACCACGTATTGACATCAGCAAGACTCGCGATCAAAGAAAAGTGGAGGAATTTGCCCAAGAGCTTGAGGAAACCCTTCCAGGCCCGGCTGATGCAAATGCATCTGAACGATGGGAACATTTCAAGAATGCTGTGTATAACACCGCCTTGTCCACATTTGGCAAGAAGACCAAAAAGACGGCCGACTGGTTCGAAGCCCATTCGGAGGAGCTGATGCCAGCCATCGAGGATAAGAGGAGAGCTCTAGCAGCATACAAAGCCTGTCCTAGTGAGTACAACTTGCAGGCTCTTCGAGCTGCTTGTAGCCAAGTCCAACAGGCTGCCAGGAGATGTTCCAATGATTATTGGCTTCAGCTCTGCTCTCAGATACAGATAGCAGTGGACACAGGTAACATCAAGGGAATGTATGATGGTATCAAGCAGGATTTAGGTCCAATACAGAAGAAATCTGCTCCCTTGAAGTCTGCTACAGGAGTGATCATCCAGGACCGAGCACAGCAGATGGACCTCTGGGTGCAGCACTACTCTGAGCTATATTCCAGAGAGAATGTAGTAACCGAAGAAGCATTAAATAACATTGAGTGCCTGCCTGTCTTGGAAGAGTTGGACAGCGAACCAACTTTAGCAGAAATAAAAGCGGCCTTGGATTCCCTCACCTCCTGCAAGGCACCTGGGAAGGATAACATCCCTGTTGAAGTGCTGAAGTGCTGTAAAGAGATCATCACCACCAAACTGTATGAAGTCTTTCGTCTTTGCTGGAGGGAAGGTGGAGTACCACAGGACATGAAGGATGCAAACATCGTCACATTGTATAAGAACAAAGGAGACAGGGGCGACTGCAATAACTACCGTTGCATCTCTCTTCTCAGTGTTGTAGGGAAGCTGCTTGCCCGTGTTGTACTGAAGAGACTCCAGGTGCTTGCAGACAGAGTCTATCCAGAATCACAGTGTGGATTTCGAGCTAATAGATCCACCACTGACATGGTATTCTCCCTCAGACAGTTGCAGGAGAAATGTAGAGAACAACAACAGCCACTCTTTGTGGCCTTCATAGATCTCACAAAGGCCTTTGATTTGGTTAGCAGGGATGGCCTTTTTAAAATCCTTCCCGAGATTGGATGTCCACCTCGACTCCTTAACATCATCAGGTCCTTTCATGAGGGAATGAAGGACACTGTAGTTTTTGATGGCTCAACATCAGATCCCTTTGACATCCAAAGCGGAGTGAAACAGGGCTGTGTCCTTGCACCGACCCTGTTTGGGATCTTTTTTGCTGTCATGCTGAAGCACGCCTTTGGAACTGCAACAGAAGGTGTCTATCTCCGGACTAGATCAGATGGAAAGCTCTTTAATCTCTCTAGATTGAGAGCAAAGACCAAAGTCCAACTGAAATGCATGCGGGACTTCCTCTCCGCCGATGATGCAGCCATTGTTGCCCACTCTGCTGAAGACCTCCAACAACACATGAATCGTTTTAGCAAGGCCTGCCAAGACTTTGGACTAACAATCAGCCTGAAGAAAACACAAGTCATGGGCCAGGGTGTGGACTCACCTCCTTCTATTACCATCTCCACACAAGAATTGGAGGTTGTTCGTGACTTTGTGTACCTTGGCTCAACGATCTCTGACACTCTCTCCCTAGATGTCGAGCTGGATAAACACATTGGCAAAGCAGCTACCATGTTCTCTAGACTCACAAAGAGAGTATGGCTCAATAAGAAGCTGACGGCATACACCAAGATCCAGGTATATAGAGCCTGTGTCCTGAGCACACTCCTGTACTGCAGTGAGTCCTGGACCCTTTGTGCATGGCAGGAGAAGAAGCTGAACACGTTCCATATGCATTGTCTCCGACGCATTTTTGGTATCACCTGGCAGGACAAAGTTCCAAATAGAGTAGTCCTAGATCGAGCTGGAATTTTTAGCATGTATACATTACTGAAACAGCGACGTCTACATTGGCTTGGGCATGTCATGAGAATGGCTAATGGTTGGATTCCAAAAGATCTCCTGTATGGAGAATTAGTGCAGGGAAATCACCCCAGAGGGAGACCACAGCTGCGATACAAGGATATCTGCAAGTGGGATCTGAAGGCCTTGGGAATGGACCTCAACAGATGGGAAACCCTGACATCTGAGCGTTCAGCCTGGAGGCAGGCGGTGCATCACGGCCTCTCCCAATTCGAAGAGACCCTTGTCCAGCAGGCCGAGGCAAAGAGGCAGTCACGAAAGCAGCAAAATCAGGGAGCTGGACAGGGGACAGATTGTATTTGTCTTCAGTGCGGAAGGGATTGTCACTCTCGAATTGGCCTTCTCAGCCACACTAGACGCTGTTCCAAGTCCTCCATACAGAGCACGTTACCATAGTCTCTCGAGACTGAAGGATGCCTAAATCATCTTCAGCTGATGAACACCAGGCTTTATGTGAATGTGGACAATTAAACTAGCAATCAGGATAAACCAGGCCTACAATGTTTCAAGGGCTGGGTAACAAGTGAGACAAAACAAAAAACCTTTGCAAGCATTTCCTTGCACAGACATAGGATTAAAGGGGGCGGGGGAGAGATGGAAGCACTCCTAACCCTTGCCCACTATGTGCCTTGTTGCCTTTTACATCTTCATATCATGTCTTTCAACATAAAGGTTTGAAAAGGACTCTGCAAAGATGTTTGAACAGCCCCACATGCCTACCTGTTTTATAGATGTCTGCCTGATCAGCATGATGAGCTTTGTAAGCACATTAGGTTGAATGTACTTACGAAGTTCCATGATTAGTAATCCTGGGAAGGCAGGGTATTTCTGATCATGAGACCTTTGT
Organism: Intellagama lesueurii; assembly: GCA_037013535.1. Lineage (NCBI taxonomy): Eukaryota > Metazoa > Chordata > Lepidosauria > Squamata > Agamidae > Intellagama > Intellagama lesueurii. Next base: position 175,581,023 of record JBAJHW010000003.1, on the reverse strand, counting down.
AAGGGCATTCAGTCAGACGTTTGTCTCACTTGTTACCCAGCCCTTGAAACATTGTAGGCCAGGTCTATCCTGTTCAGAGGCATCTTCACCTTTTAAAGTGAAGATAACTTCTGCTCAGAGTCCTTTCCAGCCAGCTGTGGTGCTGAATTCCACCACCCCATCCAGTCTCCATTTTTCCAACAGTTGATATTCTGTGGATAGTGGCACGCGCAGTCCTGACTGAGCTGTTATTAGGGTTTCTTGTTCATCTTATTTATTTTTTAAAAATTCTTTTTGTAGGTCAGAAAACGTCCAGGTTTTCCCCAAGCACAGAGATACCTTTTCCTTGGTTCACAGCAGTCTTGTTTTGGCTCTACTCCCATCAGCACTCACTTTTAGAAGGACCTATATTGTGAAACCTGGTACAAGACTGTAGGAAGGAAACTGGTATTTTACCTCTAATAAGATACAATTAAATGACGAAGGACCATAAGAAGAAGGAACAGGAGCACCTGGATAACAGGCTGGGCGGCAACCATGTGGAGCATCAGTATCTATGCAGATGCATTAGTATATGCACATTTTGTACGGATCTGTGCTTTTTTGCTTTTTTCTTTCTTTTTTCTTTTTTCTCTTTTTTTGTGCTGATGCATTTCCTCTTTTTTGGTCCAGCCTGTGGCCACATTAAATCATCACCCTAATACATCTGATACACACTAGAAGAAACTTTTTAAAAAAGCCATGTCTCTGTGGTGGAGTACATGTAATTTCCAATTTCCCTTCAACTGTTTCTCAACTATAGCCACTAAGTCTTGATTTGCATGAAAGATGGGAAATAGAGAGGCCTAAGCAGCATTGCAGAAGGGTTCACTTTGAATCCCAGACAGTCTGAAGTTTCTGAATCAATTACATATGTGTGTTACAACTTCACAGGCTTGCTCACTAGTCCATTCAGTGCAGTTTCTAGTGCCTGGGAACACTTGATCAGAATTCTTTACATAACCGCATCACAGTGCCATAAAACAAGGCATTTAATGGTGGTCAATCCGCTATGTGGTCTATACAGAGCTTCAAAAATAATGGTGGTCTTGATCACTCAAACCCAATTGTCTGGACTTCACATCTCCTCATTTGCTTTATCCATGAGGGAAATGGTGAAGCAGAGATGTTTGCCAAAAAAATAAAAGGAAAGGAAAGGAAAAAAGAGATCAGGAAAGAAATAAAAAAGAATGGTATAGAATGCCGAGAACAGTAAATCTGTAGATGGCTGACACAAGACACTTTATCCCTACATGAAGTAAAGGACAAAATGGTGCAGAGAGACATGCACACATGAACACACCCCACTTTGGAAAACAGAAGCCAAATGCAGGGGCAGCTGATCTTTTAATAAACTGATGGTGGAACAGCATCCTCGTACCTGCAGATTAGCTTAAGAATTGCAGGACAGGACACAAAACATGTATCTTCTAATCCCTCTCCACTGCCCACCATCTATCCACTATCCACTATTTATGGTAATCCATCTTCCTCTGTGCAGCAGTAACTAACAGCCTCAGGGAAAAAGTGATCTGCATGAAATTTATGTGAAATCAGCATGGGTGAGGGTTTGTTGAAGGAGAAGCCAAGGCACCCATGAAAAGGAGCACTGGAAGATTAGGTAGACATATAACCTCATGTTGTGCACCCGGATCCATATAATATTATTCTCAAATATAATTCAGTGTCACCATTGTTAAATGTTTGGAAATGGAAAAGTTTCTTCACAAACACTGAGCAAGAAGCTTCTGCATTATTGTTATTCAAATGGCATAAGAAGTTCCAAAGTCTTCCGTTACTCTTAAGAAAGTATCTTCTCTCTTTCCCCACTAACCCCTGAACATTAGTTGAGAATTCTGATGCCTTTGCCATTCTTTTCATATGTTACACTCAACTCACTTATTTGGCCTCTCTGGGCTCATCTAAACTGAGCATTTGCTCTCCATTTTTTGCACTGATGATGCCGGTATTTTCCCCACCATCCAGACAATGCAAAGCAGTTATCAACTGTGATGTGTGACCCACCCCCACCCCTGCGTTTCAAAATGCCACCTTCTGTAGGTGTTTGTTTCACTTTGAATTTGTGATAGGGTTCAGGTGACAAGCACTTCTTTATTCAGAAGCTGTCAGTTTAACACTATTTCGCTGTTAAAAAGGGGAAAAAACCTTCAGCAGAGAAGATAATCTCCAAGATTTTTAAGGAGTTGTTTGTAATGAGATATTATTGCCAAAGTAAATTACCAATAGATGTCCATGGTGTCAAATGTTTGCAGTTTAGCACTATTCCATCTAAGCAAACTGAAAAACCACAGAAATGCGGAAAAGAAAATAATTTCTAGGATTTCCTCCAGGTTTTCTAATACCTATTTTTGAAGGCAGCTAATTTCCAAGGTGGTTGAGCAGTGGACGTCCACTGCCACCAGATGCTTTCAATTTAGCACTAATTTAGTAAAGCAAAAAAGCACAAAAATGACCCAGCACTATAGTTTACAATGACTTCCTCAAAGTTTTTGAAAGAATTTTGATGCAACTCCCAAAGAAATGCTGTTTTATTAAAAGAGAAGAGAAATGAGGTTTTTAAAAATAAGTGTGGGCAGAAACCCTCCTAAGATTTGAGTTTATGTTCTCTAAATGGCACCAACCAGGACAGAGTAGGAAGGAATACTGTAAATGCTCCATCTGAGTCAGCCTTCTGTTGAAAACTATTTTAGGAGAAGGGAGCATAGAATTGATTGATTGATTGATTGATTGATTGATTGATTGATTGATTGATTGATTGATTGATTTGATTTGATTTGATTTGATTTGATTTTTATACTGCCCATCTGGTAGGGAAAAATCATCTTCCATTCTCATTTGTTAGAGAGAACGGAAGGGTTTCTACCAAGGAACCGTAAGAAAGCTTTTTTTGGGATGCTTTATTAACCTTTTTGTTGAGGAACTTTTAGTAAGTGTCCACAAGATTATAGAACTACATTGTGCACACTTTGAAAATCATTGTTGTATTACAATGGCTCTCATCCACTCACATGTGTGCCACCAGATAGACACAGAAATCTAGGTGGGACACAGAATTTTCATATCATGGAAGTATGAAATTGTTACAGGTAGGCTTTGCGTTGGTTTTTTTTAGCAATACCAATAAAATGTATTCCTAATAATTTTATTTCATCCTTTAATTCATTATGTTTGCATTTACAGTTACTGTAGCAGTACAATTTATACTTGATACTTTTACAATTTTCAACTGTCAGTAGAATTATTATTTTTGCTATTATTTATTTGACAACATTTACTTCCAACAGTACTACTGCAAATTTTATATCATAAACCTTATCATAAATGATGAATACAAAAATAAAATGTTTGTAAACATACAAAGGCATGTCTCAGGAAAAGTGGGTTTTTTTGTTTCTATCATGCTTGATCTCAGATTCTTTGCTAGAGTGGGTGGGACTTAAGATATTAAAAGCTGAAGACCACTGCTCTAAAGAACATATTCTTCCCACTCCATATTACAAAAGGTTTTATTACAAGGAGCCATAAAGAAAAGGCAAAAGTTTCCTATGACGTACCTTGGAGAATGACAGTAGAGATAAAAAGTCTCAGATTGCCTCAAAGAGCACTTTTAAAACACTGAACATTGGCACACCTGGATTTGTCATGCTTTAAGAAAAAAAGGTCAGCTTTGCAATGTTGCATTTGGACGTGTTTGTTTTGGCAGAATATAGAATACATCACGGAGCTGTTGGCCAGGGCCCAAGGGGAGATGATACATTATAAATTCAAGGGCCTGTCCGCTCTGTAACTTTTCGAAAGGGCAAGAAATGAGACAGTCTCACTAATAAATCTGCAGTTGTTGATTCTTTGTTGACTATTCTTATGGACCAGCAAGAACCTGGGCAGATGGGTGGTGGAAAGAATACAAGAGGGAATCCAGAAAGGGTGCAACTTGGCCACCAATACCTTCCTTGTCAACCGCTAAGCTGCACATTTTTGGCTTTTTCGGCTTGAGATGATAAAAAGCCAGAGCAAAAGTTCAACAGCTAGAGATTCCAAGCAGGGCTGAGCTTTCCCTTCTTCAAATGTTGTTTGTATCAAGTTCTCAAGAATAAAACTCTCTTACAACGGCCAAGTGCTGCAGAATGTCTGTTTCTGCCATGCTCAGCACGATGTGTTGTTCAAGCCAGCAAACCCAAAGTAACGTCAAGCAGCTGAAAAACTCTGGATGCGCAAATGCTCACATCATCTCGCCTCCAAAAGACAGTCTGGAAACTATTTGTCATTGCACATCTGCCGAAAGCATGCTATTCTTTCAATGCTTCCAGGCCTTTCTTTGCTATCAGGGTGCTCCTTTACACTGATCACCAGGTCGCCATTAAACTAAATCAACGTTGCAATTGGTCTGGAGATGGAGAAAATGCATTTCCACCCAGTACTGATGATTATGGCAGGCAACCATTCATCTCAAGGAGGATACGTGCCTTATTAAAGCCACAGCCCTGAAATTATTTGTTCTCAAGTAGCTCCACTCCAATAAAGCCTAAGAAAATATTCACTTGTGAATAATCTTAAGGAAAGTAAAATCAATGCAACCTTTCATTTTCAAAGACTGGATTTCAAAGAACAGTCCAAAGAAGACAGGCGACAGGAGTTTTGTGGGAATATTGCCAGCAAGTGGTGTTGCAGACTTAAGGTTTCATTTTGCAGTCAGAAAGTGAACACACTAGACTCATCATACACAAAGACAAGGTTCTACTTGTTATACTTTATATTACATTTATGTTCTTACAACAATTAGCTTGCAATTCCTCTGGGCCTGCACTTTTTTCAGGATGACCGTGCACTGAGGCTGTTAGATATGTGGGTTCAAGTGCACAATCACTCATCCTCTGAAGTTCTGATCTGCCTACCCCGTTCCAAGCTGCAGCATGGGGATTGATTTGAAAAGGCTCTACATTAGTTCAAAACTGGAGAAACATGGCCATTCCTCTTCTGGACATAAGGTTTGTAACATTCTTATGTCAGGGATTTTCATTCCTGTATTTAGGATTAAACTATACAATATATTTATGATGTTCTTAAAAGAACTGCTCTCTGAAGTGGTGAACAACATCTGTTTTCCTCACCTATACATTTTGTATTTGAATGTTTTGTGAATGGTCACTGGAAGGTATTTGCCAGTCTGATTGCTGAGGCTCATATCTCTGAGGAAATCCTTTTCTGAGAGGAAAAACAAATTAATCATAGGGAATACACATTTTTCTTAATGTCTAATTTGACCCTACAGCATATAGCGTTACAGATCTCTGGGAGGAACTGACCCATGTTGCATCTTCCACTCCCTAATCTTTGTTTTTGTAATTCAGCCACATCCTTCAACATTTAAATGTTAGAGAGGAAAAGCAGAGAAAGTGGACACTTACCGGAGGGCCACGGGGACCAATGATGGACATACCAGCTTCTCCATGAGCTCCCTGCAGTGAGAAAGGAGCAAGTTAGGACAGGAGATGGGTTATAGTTTAAAAAAAGAAAGGAGAACAGAGAGAGAGAGAGAGAATTTTGAATGCAAGTGCAGAGCGAAAGTGAATACTTAAAAGATTTGAGTATACACCAATGGAGACTTGCAAGGAAAATGTGGACAAGAAAATAGTGAAGGAGAAAAGGAAAGTTTACAATATGGATTAAAATGAACTATACATATCTCTCTTCTGAGAGATAATGATTAAAAACATATTTCTTCTGGTTTAAACAGCAGCTCCTCTGGCCTTTTCCAACCAAGACAGGGGGCCATTTTGAATCTATCCTGAAATCAGATCAAAGCATCACACTAGGCTCCTTGAAAATGGCAAGTAATCTCAGGGAATAGCTACAAATATATTGTCTGATGCCAAATTTGTCTCATGTCCAGTTATCACTCTTCTCTGCAAGGAAACTTCCTCCAGAAATCTGGAAATTTTGGTATGACTAGGAATTAAGCTATTATGTTTTAAAAGAGGCAGTGGGACTGTACAACCAAGTGATGCATGTATGTGTATGTATGTGTGCGTGCATGTGTATGTGCAAGCACACATGCACACACAGAGACACACACACACACGTACAATCTTATACAGCCTCTCTGATTTTGACACCATAAATTCTCCTAGGTAAAAATCACTGTGGTTCATTCCATTTTGCCATAATAAATTTGTGAACAAACAATGGCTGACACATGGTTCCTAACTGCTAGTTGTCAAAAGCCTGGCTCTTGCTTACAATTTGCTGTTCCTGCGATCAGTAATTAAGCAAATACTGTTTCATGATACATATTAATCATAAGGTCAGAACTGCTTAACACCACTGGTGAGAGACACATGGCCTCCAGGGGTTCTTGGACTGCAGTCCACATCAGTTCTAGCCTGCACAGTCAATGGTGAAGGATGTTATTACAGCCCAACACATTTGGGGCTACACATTCCCCATGCTTGCATTAATACACACAGAACTGCTTTGAAACTGCCAGTTTGGTTTTCCCAAACATACCAGGATATGTCAATATCTGATGTTAGCTCACTGAGAATCCTTCTCAATATATCCTTAAACTTTCTCACGTCCACATATCCCCAACTTCACCCTTACCCACAGTCTTTTGTCTGTTCTAACAGTTCAACGCCTTTGAAAGGAATTTAGATTTGTAGAATAGATCATTGGCCCTGTCTACTACCCTTTCTAACATTATTATGGCTCTTCTTACATTATCCTTGCAACATGAGAGCTGCTATAACTCCCTCCTATAAGGACTGGCCATATTAGAAGTGTAGAGAGACAATGCTGCCCTGTTTCTATACAGGTTCCACCCACTTTTCTAGAAAGCAATTTCCTGTTGTTGTTGTTGTTGCTATGTGCCATCAAGTCGCCTCTGGCTTATGGCAACCCTATGAACAAGCAATCTCCAAAATGACCTGTCCTCAACAGCCCTGCTCAGCTCTTGTAAACTCAAGCCTGTGGCTTGCTCTTTTTCCTGCTGCCTTCAGTCTTTCCCAGCATTATTGTCTCATAATGTGTTCAAAGTATGACAGCCCCAGTTTTGTCATTTTTTACTCCAGAGATAGGTCAGGCTTCATTTGCTCACTTGTTTGTCATTCTTGCAGTTCAGGGTATCTGCAAAGCAAACAAATCAATTTGTTTTCCCCTCTCTGCTTTCTTTACTGTCCAGCTTTCACATCCATATATGCTGATCTTTTTTAATTCCTTCATTGTTGCCCTTCTGGGTCTTAGCCTTCTTCTGTTTTTTTGGCTGCAGTCTGAATTTGGCTTGATGGATGAACCAAAGTATATGAAATCTTTAACGATTTAAATTTCTTCATTGCCGACATTAAAACTGTGTAGTTTTTCTGTAGTCATGATTTTTGTCTTCTTAATATGCAATGCAATTTCTTTTTACACTACCTTTTTATGTTGTGGGGGCAAGGGACCAAGTGGTTTTCTAACTGCAGACAAACAATATCCTTTGTGGTGACTGACTATACTACCTGCTATATATGAGGCGTCAGCAGAAAATTCTATATAATTGCTCATGGGTTGCTTAGCCAGTTTATTAGATTTCTGGTCCAATTACTGACTCAGCTTCCTGTTTTGCAACTCACTTCCCACCCTGATATCTAGCAAAGAGCCTCTTGCTGGCTGTATTTCCTTGTACTACCTTCCTAAATTTCTTTCAGAATGTTCACTTTTACATCTGCTCTTCCACCTGGTGTCTACTTTGGCTGCATATGCTCTATAAGTATTTTTATTTTAGCAAGGATTATTAATCGTCACATATGTAAAAGTTGAAACAGTTGGTGATTGTTTATGATTGACAGGGGTAGCATACAGAAACAAGACACAAAAAAACAGATGGACTGCTTCTAGCACTAACAATCAAAGGACACTGTGTAACTTATTCAATTGCCAGAATCCTATTGGTGTTGACTTGTAAGGTTTGTGTAACTTGTTACAGCTAATTGAGACTAATTGACAAGGTGTCAGTCTGTCTTGGTTGTTTGCCTGGTCACACCCCTGCTCATGCAAATGAGATGTATCCCAGCACCCTGTCAATTAGCTACAATTAGCTGCAGCAGGTTATGCAAACCTTATGAAAACACTAACAGGATTCTGGCCAGTCTTTTCCTCCTTAATTAATGTTTATAATAAGAAAAGAGGTGGGAAAATACAGCATGGCCACACATGTGAGAAAGCCTGTGCCCCACCATTCATAATACAAATGAGGCAAGGCAACTGTACAATAACAGCGTTATATGATAGTACACAGAAGTGAACATGCAGAAATGGAAAAAAATAACATGGTGTTGCTTTGGGGGGAAGGTTTGGCAGATGTGAACTTTCCCATTTATACATCAAACTCGACAATATGCTTTCTTTCTTTCTTTCTTTCTTTCTTTCTTTCTTTCTTTCTTTCTTTCTTTCTTTCTTCAAAGTGGTGTGAAAGCTGTCTGCTGATCTTAGGATGTGATTTCTTTCACCTATGTATCTTGCAATAACATGCTTTGTTTTGTGATTGATCTTGGCAAGGTAAACACAAGCTTAATTTGCAAGTCTGGTTGCTGACGCATATGTGTCTGAAGAAGTTGGAGGGTAAATGTCTGGTTTGATTGTAAATGAAGAAATATAGAGTGTTTGTAATCTGTTTTGGATTATGGAAATGTCAGCTTCACTGATGAACACAGTAGAATCTGGTGGCCTCTGATACCTTCAGTAATCAGGAGCCTCACTGAGCTTTTATATTGGCCTTTTGCATCAACTAAGTATGATAACATGTACGCATACTGTTGGCAAAGGGAGCATCAGATAACATGTGATCATGTTTAATGCTCCTTCAAATTTTCTGGAAGCCTCAAGGAAGCATCTCTAGAACTACTTCAGGATATCTTTTCACCTGTTCTAAGTACAAGTCCTTCAGAAGCAGAATCTGTGTCCAGTTTTCCAGTTTTCACAAGACTGGCAGCAAACCTAATGGTATTTCTGGATTTTGACAATCCTGTACCATCAGGTACTTTTTCTGTTGATGCCACTGGCAAGATAATTGGCTCAACTGAGACTTACCTTACAAATCTTTAGATACAGCTTAGACGTTTAAGAAATAACCAGAGGGGAAAATATCAGGACAAGAACATCTCAGTAAGTTTCCAGAAAACATAGATATGTCTTCATTCAAGAGAGTAGGAGTAAAATAAGCTTGGTCACTCACAGCTCATATTTGCTTTTATTTTTATTCAAAAAAATCATTTTGAAGTAGTAAGGTGCTAACTTTTAAATGGATTGCCTGTAGCACAAGACCACCAAATACTTAAGGAAGCTTTATCATAGAAGATCAAATATGATAATGGCCACTGTTACAAAAAAAAAATTAATTACTGTGGTTTAGCCTTGAGAAAAGAAGATTGAGGGGAGATATGATAGCATTTTTCAAATACTTGAAAGATTGCCATACAGAGGAGGGACAGGATCTGTTCTCAGTCATCCTAGAGTACAGGACATGTAATAACGAACTCAAGTTACAGAAGATCAGATTTCAGTTGAATATCAGGGAAAACTTCCTAACTGTTAGAGTAGTATAACAATGGAACTAATAACCTCAGGAGGTGGTGAGTGCTCCAAAACTGGAAACATTCAAGATAAAATTGGACAACCATCTGTCACACTTTGATTTGGATTTCTGAATTAAGTGGGGGTAGGATTAAATGGCCTTATAGGCCCCTTCCAACTCAATTATTCTACAATTCTGTGATGAAACTAACATGTTTAGATGAATGATAAGGTATGCAGAAGAATAAAGCATCTTTTCCCAAAAGCCCAATAAAGAGCCAAAAAAACCCCCAAAACCTGCACAAAGAAAACCCAGCCGAAAGAGGTCTGAATAAATACAGGTAACCTTCAAAAGCCACATACGCTGAGTTGAACTGGATCCAGATTTAGTCATACTTACAGTAGATCGACTAAAACCAATTGTGCTTAAGTTAATCATGACCGGGGCTGTCCCTTCCATTAGTCAGAGTGAGGCAATCACCTCATGTAAACAAAGCACTGTGTACCATGTAACCTATCTTACATTCCTCAAACTAGCTTGCTGCCTCAAGATGTGAAGGAGGATGCAATTCTCTTGCCATTGCTAAAGTGAGAGTCAGCATCTGGGCCAGTTAGCTCATGTACCCACTAGGTGAGGAGGCACCCTCATGTTGATTAATGTAAGTCAGATTGATTTCAGAGTCTCTAGGCTATCACTAAGGGTGCAACTACATTGGCAAAAAATATAAAAAATGCTACAGGATTGGAATGGGCTGATTTGCATTTTTTTCCCACACGATGTAATGCAAACTTGCCTGAAGTCACCCCCACCATTCATAGTTTTTGTCACCACCACTGAGACTTTGATTTAAAAAAAAAAACCCATCAGTGCCATTCTCATTGGTTCAGGCAATGTGATCATTTGAACTGATGGAGAATAGTGTGGTGGCTGAGGGTGTGTGTGATCAGGCCGGATTATTTTCCATTAAAAAAGAAACACCTTGATGCCAGTGCTCTGACCTTTCCAGCATCCTGGTCACCCCATCCCCATTGATCTGCGCTGTCCCTGTGCAGCCACCACCACAGCTGATCCCTGGCCTTTTTTCTTTCCAGCATGGGGTTCTGAAGAAGAGGGAAGCCTGTGGTTGGTATGATGGCATGGTGGTTGGGGGAACAAAGATCAAGACTGGGAGAGCTGGATGTTTGCAAATAATATAATTTATTTCTTTAAAAAAAAAAAAAAAAACAGCTTGCAGCCAGTGCTGTTGTGCTAGGGCATCTAGACACTGAGAATGAGAGAGAGACAGAGAGAGAGAGGAGGAGGAGGAGGAAATTGCCATTTTTCTTGTTTACAGTTGATTAAGTAGTTATTTTGTAGCTGCACCTCCTGCAGGGCTACAGAAGAGCTATGTTAACAAGTTGCAAACAAGGCTTTTTAGCCCATTTCCCCTTCTCTCTGTGTGGCCAGTTAATCTGAACAGGCTAGGGAAACCCATATTCCCTAGTATGATTTCGCAGTGAGTGAATTCACATTTCTCCTGCTTTGTAGTTGCACCCAAAATCTCTATCAAACATGTTAAGTTCCAAGTAAACCATTTCTTTTCTAAACATATTACCTCAAACTTCCAAAATACTTAAGGCCCAATCTGGTAATACTTTAATGTTTACAGATTGTCTTGTATAACTTAAAAGCCCATGTTCGCAAGCTGTTTTGCTCTCCTGCTTGATCCACGCTGTAGCGTGTTATTCCACTGATCTTCCTCTCCACAGCAGATTGACAGGGTTTCTAAATGATCGATTGTTTTGTGAGACTTCCTTGGAGAGAAAAGAAACTTATAGCAAACATTCTTCTACTTTCCTCTACTGACAAGAAACAACATCCGAAACTATAGTATTGCTAAGTGAAACCATAGCAGTAAAGCATTTTTCTGTGGACAAAATGAAAAAAGAATTTGATCTGTCTGTTCTGGACTACTGCTGACCTCAGCCCAAATGAAGAAGGGACTAATGTAATGTTTATCTTAATAGCAGCAAAGAAAAACACCAGCATAGATTAAAGTAAACGTTTGAAGGGTCTCTCTCACCTGCTTTCCTCAATTATTTTTATGAGGTTTTCCCCTTAGATAATAGTGGGTTTGAACCATGGTTTGCAACCAGGAAACCTAAGAGCTAGTTCAGCAGGCTGCATCTGGAGGGAACTGCCTAGGACACAGCTGGTGCAGTTAACCACATTTCCACATGTATCTTTCCTCGACACAATAAACGCAGATGTTGGCAATGAAATAGGAAAAGGGTTCCAAAAAAATACCAAAACAGGCCAGCTGCAAATGTTGAGTTTCCCTGACCATTGCTATAAATAAGCTCTTGCAACGTTAATATAAATTATAGTAAACAAACCAAAATTTCTGCAGCAGCCTTAGAATATGTCTGTGCTTCTTTCATAGAGTGAAGAAGGGGCACACCACCTATCTATTCTTATCTGCATACATTGATTGCATTAATTTTTCTATGTAATGTATATATGTAAAATTAGCTTTTGACTCACATAGAAGATTTTCTTTCTTTTTCCCCAGAATTTGAGGGGGTTAAGGATGAATGAGTATGTGGGTGAAATAACCTGGGCTGATTTCAAACAAATCAAATAGCATCCTCATTCTTCAAGGCAAAGTTTCATGGTGAGTGGGATATGTCATTACATAGGAGCTTTATCAGCAGCTTGTAATGGATTAGAGGCAGCAGTTGCAGACAAACCCAGAATGAAGTGATGAGCTGGAAAGAGCTGACTCACCTTCTCTCCAGGTTGCCCCTTTTGTCCCTGGGCCACCATTTACATCAGTTGCAGCCACATGCAAAAGGATGAAAGGGGAGAGAAAGAGAAAGAGAAAGACACAAATACAGAAGTCAGTGTTAAGGTAGACTAAGCCCCCCAAACAACACAAATGCACATAACAGGTACACAAATTTAACATAATAAACACACCTGCTTCGTTTAATGCTCACACTCAAGCACAGTGAATGGTGTAGTTTGCTTCTTACTCTATCCTATTTAAATCATCTCTAATGATTATTTCAGGAGCATATTATTTCAGGAAAGCAGAATCCAGAAGCTCTCCAGATAAATTGCTCATCCTATAGGGAAAACTGTTCATCAGTGAAACTCTTCAGTTCAGACTGTGTGATTGTTTGCACATCCATGTCTCTCTGTCCGTCTATGCTTGCATACAGAAGATTAAGCATACCTTGGGGAAAGATTTCTAGTCTACGTTACCTCCCTGACATATTATATATATATATCTATGTGTAGGAACTTTCAGTGATGAATCTGGGATAGTTGGGTTCAGGGCTTCATTTCCCTTGTGGGGAGCTGTTTGTCCTGAGAACACCCTTGTGAAGCTGAGGGACATAGCAATTGAAATGAAGTGAAGCTAAGAACCCTCTTCAATTCATAAGTAGTAAAAACAAATGGCACAGTGTTAGCAGTCAGCTCACATAACTATATTAGCCTACTTTTGAGCTCACAAGACAGTAATGCAAAAGCAGCGAAAGACCGGACAAGCATCTTTTGACCCACTCAGTGCTCTCTTTGAGGAACAATTGCAAGATTAGGTCTGTTTGCAAGATCAGTTTTGGCAGCCATGTAGACATTGGTTCCAACCAATGCCATGATAAACAAAACAGAGAGATCTGTTTGGGTAACTGATAAGGGAAATAAATGAAAGTATTAGAATCTGTGGTTAACATGCAACAAAGCAGTTGATGGATTGTGTTATCTTAACATCAATATTTCAAATACGCTGTGTGAAAGCACTCAGTTTTGAGACACTTAGGGAAAACAGCATGCATAGTTCAAAACCATCTATGAAAAATTGTGACTTGACCCTCATCAGTGTCACTGGCAGGTTACCAATCTTTTAGGTTCTGATATCATTATACTACAAGGAGCTCAATCATGTTGACTTCAAAGTGAAGTTGGGAGACCTCATGCTAAGGAGAAGCCTCTGAAAAATTTCAAGGAAATTCAAAGTAGTGCTAAGACCTGCTGTATTCACAGAGGAGTCCTGCACATCCTCAGGTTGTTGCCAGATTCCACCTGACTTAAAAGCTGAAGTGAATCTGAAGATTAGAAGCTCCATGGAATTCTCATGGAAGCCAAGGAAAACTCAATGAATTACTAAGATTTCCTAGGACAGTTTTGTAGTTCCTCACTACCAACAGAATTGGGATTCGACGATGACAACATTTCACATTACCTGGACAAGTGTATGCCCTTATTGTCTTATTATGTTAGTTAGTTACCTCCAGTTTCATTTTTCCTATTCAGTGCAAATTTCAAATCCCCCAACCATTCCATCTTTATATGAAGCACAGGGGTTATCTCTGTCAAAAAAAAGTTGGTGGGAGAGGAGCTCTGAGCTTTCATTAACTTATAAGTTTTAAAAAATATAATGTATAGATTGATGAAACAGGAAGATGATACATAGAAGAATAGTGAGGCGATTACTTATTCTTACCTCGAACAATGTGGTGTATTACTTATTGTATTGATAGTAACACATGTCTACTACAAGAACTGTACTTAAAACAGGATGGTTGAATGTCTTTGGGCCTTAGAGGACAGGACAGGTAAAAGGAAGTAATTCACACTCCACATAATTAAATTACGGAAATCACTACTTTAGCTGTAGTGATGCTTGCCAAGTTGGACAGCTTTAGACAAGAATTCAAATATGTATAAAGGAAAAGGCTACCAATTGTTACTAGCCCTGATAGCTGTATTGAACTGCGTATCAAAGAAAGGACATCTCTATCAGAACATGAGCAGAAGGTTGCAATTGTACTCACACCCTGCTTCTGAACTTCCCAGAGACATCTGATTGGTCACTATGGGAATAAAATGCTGGAGTAACAGGAATCCAGCATGGCTGTTTTGTGAGATCTAATTTCAGAAGGTATGACAAAAATGAAGTGGGAAAAGGGCTTACAACACTGTTAGGGCTAACCAATTTATTTCAGTTTGAGCCACCATGGATTACAATCCATTTCTTCAAACACGTGGAGTTCAATATTGAGGTCACAGGTTATGATAAAAAAAACCTCTGGCTTAGGAATTAGAATCAGATGTTGATTCAAGAAGTATGAGCTATTTCTTGAAAGCGAAAGTATTTGCACTTCAAAACATTTAAAGAAAACCATTATGCACCAGCCTACAGGAAACATGTTAGAGATAAATACTCTATCCATTAACCAGGATGTTTATGTAATCAACACATTGAAAGCTCATTACCAGCACAGATGTACTCCTGTCTCATCATATGGATAGAAGTAGAGATGGGCATGAGCCAGCAGTTCAATGGTTTGTGCCGGCTCTTTTTTTTTTTTCTTTTTTTTTTGTCCAAACAGGTATTTGGCACTTCCCAGCCCTGCCTCCTCTGGTGGGCACCCAGTCAGAGGCAGCACCTGGTGGAGGTGGGGCAGGGAAGCCAGGGCGCTGCCTCTGAGTGGATGCCCACTGGAAGAGGGCTAGGAAGCACTGAAACCTGTTCGGAGGAAAAACACACTGGCATGAACTGCCAGATCACCAGTTTGTGCCCAGCTCTAGAATAGAGCACTTGCAACTGTATCTGAGATCTTGACTGCAGACAATAGATTCTGCAGTACATTCTAGGTGGAAGATGGAAGCACATAAATATGTTTAATGATCAGTGGGGGTTCAAGATAACATAGTATTTACATGTTCATTGTGTAATTGCACAACTGTGCTCAGAAAGTGTAGTGTATAGACTGGTCTAAGCTCGGGTTGATGGTAGGATAAAAGTTACCAAAGTCCAGTCAACAAAGACATCATCAGTGTATCTCAGGAAAAGAGGAGGCTTTTGTATATATAGGAACTCCAAATGCAGGTCAGCTCTCAAGGTTTCCATACGGTGTGCCATAAACCCACCCGCAGCTATGCCACTGATCTTAAATTTTTGTTTGCTTGTATTTGTCATACATTCTGAAACGGGCTGAAATAACAATTGAAAATCATTGAATTCAGGTGGGTAAGTAAAGGGAGTGATAACTAACAGAAAAAAGTTAAAAACTTATTTATTTTATGCTCGTTGGCATCAAGCGAGAAAAAGTGCAACGGCGCAGGAGCAGGTGCGCGCTGTGGAACATACAACAGCAGACAAAGGAGGACTGGAATATCCGAGGGTTTTCAAGCAAGTTCCTAATGCTACTCCCTTCATTTCTCACAGTCTGTACCAACATCCTTTTAATATTCTTGATCTTAGGTGAAAGTAGAAGCAAATAGGAGTGAAGAGTCCTGCAATATATTACTTCAGTCATCTTCCTTCAAAGCACTGTGAACGGAGAGTCCTGGTAAAAGGACCGCTGGGATTAGAAGCTACAAACTTCACCTTCTGCTCTCCTCCCTTGTCCACCCCACCTGGACGTCTCTCTTATACAAGGGATTGGGAAGAAATTGCCCGTTCTGGATAACAATTTTTAGAAACACACTACTTGTGTTTTTCTTTATCTCTGAATCCAAACTGCCAAAGAATCTTTAGCATTATATATAAATTTGGTCTATTCTGGGGGAGATTTGTTTGGATTTGGTTATCTCTGAAGATTATCCATAACATCTTTAAACTAGTACTTATCTGCTACTAGTTCAGGCTCTGGCCAGCTCTTATGCACATGTTTAGTTGAGAGAAAGCCATTATGTCAGGAGTTTAACCTGCGATCTCAGGTATGAGCTAATGAGATATTTTTTTCTCAGACATGTTACTGCCTACAGCGCATTGAAGGGCGTGCACAATAAATCAATTTCAAACAGCATGAATAGTGAAACTATACTGTTGAAAAGCAAGTATGTGCAACAGTTTTCTTTCTCCAGTATTTCAATATACATGCGCCATACCTATAATTATAGAGAATACCTGCATGCATTATGGGAGAAAACACACCATGAGATGGGATAGGTATATCACCAAGTAAGTGTGCAAAACTGTGCCTGTGGAGCACTTTCTAGCAACAGGAAGGCACCAGAACGTACCCCAAATCCTCCTTCCCCCCCTTTCCTTTTGACATGGAAAAGAAACCCTATGAGCCCTATTATGATCTTTGAGATAACCATGACTAATGAGCAGAGGAAAAAAATAAATAGCAGACTGTAGAGACTTCTTTGGGAGGTGATGTGACAATAGAATGAGATATGAACTATTATTTAAATAAATGTTTTACTTGTATGGTGTGTTGATACTGCTTTTTTGTCCCATTTAAATAGATACTTAAGTCTAAAATAACGATGCATTTCATAGGTAGCTTCTCTCAATTCTTGGGAAAGCCTAAAAATTTAGAAACAACTTTTCCTTGCCCCAAATACAGTTGCTCTAATTTAAAACCTTGGAATATAAACTGTCCTTCAACTAGACTCCAATTTACTGACTGTTCATCATCCATTTGTATTAACTAAGGCTATACATCAAGAGTTCTGTAATAGAACTTTATCTGGTGAATTAAACAATGATCCCTGCAATTTTGCTTCGGCTGCAGTCCTATATAAATTTATCTGGAAGTAGGCCCCATTGGGCTCACTTGGATTTATTTCTGAGTGGACATTTATTGGATTGCAGCCTCAATAAATGAGATCTCATCCACTCAAATTGCATGTTGGGAGAGTGAGAACAGACAAAAGAAAATATTTCTTTACCCAGTGTGTTGTTAGTCTGTGGAACTCCTTGCCACAGGATGTAGTGATGGCATCTGGCCTAGATGCCTTGAAAAGGGGGTTGGACAGATTCCTGGAGGAAAAGTCCATCGCAGGTTACAAGCCATGATGGGGATGTACAATCTCCAGGCTTAGAAGGAAGGTATCTCCAAATGCCAGATGCAGGGGAGTGGTATCAGGAGACAGGTATCTAGTTGCCCCGTGTGCTCCCAGAGGCATCTGGTGGGGCCACTGTGAGATACAGGAAGCTGGACTAAATGGGCCCTTGGCCTGATCCAGCAGGGCTCTTCTTATGTTCTTATGTCTCCTGTTAGTCAAATCTTAGCATTTAAATCAATATTTTATTTTAATTTTTACAAGAGCAACTTTTCCCTGTTCAAGATCCTATAAATGGGACCAAAGCATTCCCCCCCCCCCCCGAGATAGCAAAATTATCACTGTCCAAAGGGGCTCTAGATAGCCAAAGAATTTAAAAGCAAGTTTGTCAGGTAGTTATAAGAAGTTGATGACTCACCGGTAGTCCACGGATCCCCATGGCGCCTTTATCTCCCTAACAATTAATGCAAAATCAGATGGCAGTTGGAAACTGATTTACACGTAATACTATAATGTGATACAAATTAACTTTTACTTGAAGATTTATGTGGCTGTAATTATTAGTTTTGATTTTATACATGATTCTGTTTAATAGGAAGAGATTTATGCAGGTTATGGAACTGAAGCTGATGTGCTTGGAACTGTTTCTGTGTGGTTGCATATGTATAAAAGCTGCTTACCTGTTCCAGTGGTACTTTGAATGGTCAACTCATACAAATGGGGCTATCCCTGTGCAAAACCTCTCACAGCCTGTTCCACAGCTGAATAGCATTTCGGCCATAGCTCCACCCTACTCCACACCCCTCATATGAAAGTATGCCCTGCTAATCTTCTCAGTTTCCAGTCCATTGCATGTATACAAAAAGCTTGTGAGTCCCGAGGAGAGGAAGGTGTACTGTGTGAATGCAGAGGTGACCACTGCAGAGATGACCATTCAGAGCACCACCATTACAGATGAGTAGCCTGTTCTTCTTTACTGCCTTTGTGTCTCACACAAATGGGTGACTGGAAAGCTCATTTAGCTGGAAGCTAACGGAGGACTTAGCACAGCAGAAAAGGCAGCATGTCTAGATGCATCTTGCTGAGCTTAAACATCTGTTGGTAATGCTTGAAAAAAGTGGAAGGCTGAGACCATGTGGCTGCACAGCAGATGCCTGGCAGGGATAGGCTCTATGAGACACTGCTGAAGTTTCCATTGCTTTCATGGAGTAATTCTTTAAAATGTCTGGTATGTCCAACTTTGCTAACTAAGACAAGGCCATCAGTAGCCACTTGCAAAAGTCCTGGGTAGAGAGAGGACACCTTCCCCCGCACCACTCTGGAGCAGACAAAGAAGGGAGAAGTCCACTCAAAGGTGATAGTCCTGTTCCAGTAAAAGGCCAGTGTCTGAAGGATGTCTAGTAGGTGTAGCACCATCTCAAGAAGTGTAGTGGAATCTTGAAAAAAAAGGTGTATAATAGTGACTCTTTAGAAAGATGAAAAATGGATACTAGTTTAGGGTGACAGGAAATACCTGGGTAAACCAGGTTTGGAAAATCAGCATGAAGGACACACAATTCACTTACTTGTCTTGCTGATGCCATGAAGACCAAGAGAGCAATATCCACTGTACACAAACTCCAGTCACAGGTTACCACAGGCTGAAATGATTTTGCCATTAACTGAAGCAGCATTACTAAAAAGGACCAGGGAGCAGAGATGGTCAAGTAAGGCAGGCAAAGATTATTGACCCTTTAAAAAACTTCCAAACCGTGTAGTCACTTAAGAAAAATGGTGGACTGGAGATTGTGGTTATTGAGCACAATGGGCAGCAAGGCAGATTTTCAGGGATGACATAAAAAGCCTTCACTGATAAAGATAGGGGAGGGAATGAGACATGAGTGCTGCTGATGAATGAGGTATATTAAAACAGGGTGCAAAAGAAGACCAGAAAGCCTGCCGCTTGGAGCAATATCACTTTCTTGTGTAGGGATGAAAAAAAAACATGTCTAGTACTGTATCTCTGCTGGGAAGGATATTGTGGGTAAATGTGCCACGCTCATAACCTCAAAGTCAAAAGACAGGCATGGTTGACTTCTCCATCACACTGCTTGGGTAGACTGGGATGAGATGCTAAATTTGGTGACCACTGTTAATTGGGCCAGCATGGCACAAGGTGAATGTGGTTTGCATTGTTCTGTTGGACTTTTACCACTGCTTTTTTCTTATGCAGAAGGCTTTGACATCAAGGAAGTGGAACTTTGTATCAAGGGCTTCAGAGTCAGGCTTGATACCAAGGGCATTTGTATTGAAGAACAAGCTGAAGAAGACTCCATTAACGACAAAGACAAGAGAAGTCCTACTTGAGGGGGACAGATTATTTTCTTTGTGATAGAGACCGATGCTGTGTAGAGGAGGTTCTGAGCTGCCTGGTCAGCCATCTTGAGAGAATTTCCCAGGCAAAAAGTCTATACTCTCTTCTATACTCTCTTTTTTGAAGGTTTTTTTTTTTTTAAAGTGTGGACCCCCTACAGGTACAGTTTGTGTCAAGTATCCTCTCAGAAATGATAAACATAGCACTGGCCAATTTTACCCTCAAAAAGACAAACAGCGAATTATACACAAAAAGCAACAAAAGAAGTTTAACTAATAGTTAGCTGGGGGAAAAAAGCCTATATTGTTGACACTTATTTTTAGATAAATTCAAAATAAGAGAAGTGCTACTGAGCAAAGCAAAGAGGATAAGCATTCCAGAGATGCTCCTAACGGGGGGGGGGGGAGGAACTGACAGGGATCAGCAGGATGTACTGACACTTGTGGTGCAGGCTGCTGGTAGGTCTACTGCCAAAATTTAGAATATTCAGCTATAGAACTTTCCATAAGAGTCATTAAACCAATTTGTGTAAGGCACAAAGGCCACAGTAGAGAACCTCCTTGCATATAGCTCGTATTGAAATGGTTTCATATTGACCAGAATCCTGTTGCTTAGCATAGTAAATCAAACTGGACTAGGCCCACTGAATCAATGGGGATTTGTTGAGTCAACTCCTCCCTAAATTCTATTGATTCAAACAGGCCTTACTGTAACTATGACTGCTCAATTAAGTCACAGTTAGAGCAGGCCCAATTGAATCAAAGGAACTTAGGGAAGAGTTGGCTCACTAACCCCCCACTTGATTCAATGGGTTTACACCAATGTGACTTAGTATGCTAAGCAACAGGATTTGCTTTTTAATGGCAGCACATATGGCAATCAGTAAGCAATGGACAAAGACCAGTCCTCCAACACTGGAAGAGTGAGACATGAAACGTGAGGAATGGCTTATATGGCTATACTTATCAAATTAGCGAGGGTCAGGGAGAGGCAACAACCAATGGACTGGTTTATGGAAAGATGGAGCTTGTTAGTGATGTATTGCAGATGATAGGAAATATTTGTCCTCTATATTTTGATGAATGACTACTACCATCAGACTTTGCCAGTGGTCAAGCTGCTTAGGACTGATAGGAAATGAAGTCCAACAATAAAAAGAAGACCACAGCTTCCCAAGTCCTCATGCACAGGAACATATAGGATGTGATACAATGTCACTCACTACTAGGAACAATATGATTTGTTTATCCCTATTCTCTCTTTAGTAAACTTGCAGGATGACATATTATTTTTGTTATCAGTTTTGTAGTTTTGAACATAAAAAGCAAAAATGGTCTTTTGATTACCATGTGGGAAGCTGTTTGAATTACACACCATTTGCTGGACTTTTCCTCTCAAGTTATCACCCACAAAGCAGGATGTGTATGTAGTGAAGAATCCTGCACAGAGCAGGAAGTTTATTTGAAATGTGCATGTGGTGGAAATATCAGAGGAATCTATAACCTTACTGCACCTCCCACTCTTACTTTCATTATGGCATTAAAAGTTTCCATAAAATGCTCCAGGTGTTGCTAATGGGAATCACGTTTTAAGAGTTTTTCTACTACTTAATTTAAAAATCACTTCTGTCATTTTTAAAATATTTTTGTCCAAGGTATCACTAAGACACAGAAATCAGTTAATTTAAGAATATTTCATAAGCTAGAGACTAACAGTACAATGTTATTCATGTCCAGTCAAAATAAGTACCAATGAGTTCAGTGGAACTGATTCCCAGGGAAATAAGACGGTAGTTTAGTTTCTACTGTTCTCAATGTCCGCTGAATTGTGGAATCTTCTTTTAGAATATATATCATGTATTCTGCTGCTTGCTGTCTGAAAACAGCTGGAGAAATATTTTATGTTTTTGAATTGGTAGTGCCAAGAGTTGAGTCATGTTGATGGTTGACTACCCAGTGCCGCTTCTCAGAGTATTGACTGCCATGCAAGTAATGCTGTTAATAATGGAGTGATGGTAAGGAGCAATGGTAAATCAGTACACAAAACAAAACAAGCACCAACTAAGATACAAACAGTTCCTTATTTAATTCAGTATTAAACAATGTCAGGAAGTAAGAAGTTTAATAACATTGTAAGGTACGCATCAAAGACCTTGTCAGCCATCTCAGTGTTCTTACTTGCATTGATCATAACACTGGAAGAAGAGACTAGAGATATTTCTTACTAAGCAACTGTGCAGAATTCTACCTCCACGTTTGTCCCCAAGTGGTTGCAACCCAAAGGATAAGAGACCTACTTCTGTTCTTTTACTAAAAGTGAAAAGTTTATGAAGGGGATTTGAAATATTTCTCAGGGGACCAGAGTTCCCCAGGCCCACCCACAACCATGGATCTGAGAGCATGGTGTTGTATGATATGTTAGCTGGCACCTTTCCCTGCATTTAAAAAACACTAACTCTTTCTAGTAGAACAAATCAAGCATATCCTTTTCCTCTGCAAAACTCAACCATGTAGAAGAAGAAAAGTTTACCTTAATTATTGTCATCTTGTGAATCATGCTGAGAGAAGGATTCACGAAAACTGCTAAAGGATCGCCCCCCAACTACTTAAATAGCAATCCTCACAGTTTCGGTGATTTCAGGATGCATGACCCCCCCCCCCCCACACACACACACACTCAAGCATGTTTTTGCAACCATAAGGTTTAGTAACATGAAGTTTTCATATATTTTAAAAAAACTGAAAGCTAAGAGTGATCAAGAACTACATTCTGTATCTTATACTATATTCGGTGCTCTTGTGGAATCACATCCCAGAGTACACATAGCTGTGCTGATGACGTAGAGAATAAACGACTGGTATTTAGTGAGAGCAGGATGCCTATACAATGCCAAGAAATACACTCACTACTGGGTAATGCTTATGACCCTCACAGTGCACTGGTACAGTCTTTATAGATTAACAAATCAACATTGTTTGCCTGACTGGTGGTCTGCATGCTTCTTTAGTATTTGTTGGCAAAGCAGCATGGGCTTCACAGCAGGATAAAATAAGGAAGCTCTATATTTTCATTTCTTCCCTTAAGATTTCAGGGAATACCTTCAGGGCTGTAGGTTGGTTGGTTAATTGTGCTTGTAAATTACAAATGAGGACTATATTTCCAAAATTAACCAGCTTTGGATGCAAATTACCTTTAAACTTGGTCTGATCCTTCCCTAATCTTTTCAAGCAGGAGACATCTAAACTGGCTTCCTGAAGCTGAAAGCTCTTTATCCCTGGGTCTCAAAAGATGAATCCTAAATCTCTTTTGCTATCCTACATTCTCCACTAGCTAAAACTGATGTACCTTATATACTTTGAAGTAGATAGACAAGAGATTACATGGGTTAATGTAAATTGGAATCAAGAAATAAACAGTAGCAGAAATTCTTATTTCACAATGTGATACAGATGCCTGGGTATAAGATGCACACACAATATAATTTAAAGACATCTGGATAAATAGCCAGGTTTCTTCAGTCCTTTTTTCATTATCACTAGCAAATATTTTGCACTAATATATTGTTTTGTACATATATGTTTGCACTTTGCAATTGGTTGTTGTTTAGTCGTTAAGTCGTGTCCGACTCTTCGTGACCCCATGGACCAGAGCACGCCAGGCCCTCCTGTCTTCCACTGCAATTGGTAGTGGTACCTATATTGTCAGTTTTGGAGTTTACTGCTGAATACAGAACAAGTGACAAGAGCAGATCTAGAAGTACAGCTTTTATGCAAGGCTGACAAGAAAAAGTGGCAAGCCAATGTTTTCATTCCTCCCTACAATATCCAGGCATGTTTATCACTATTGTAACCTTGGTATGTGGTACATTCCCCCATCCATTCTCCACATCATTGTCTGTGGGTGGCAGGGCCACAGAAACTGCAAGGGTGCATTAAAACATCATGAAGAGAGGAGAAACAGGTCAATGCAACACTACAGTTTTTCATGCCAGCCTGCTGTTAAGCCTACACTGTAACACTGAGCAAAGAAGTGCATGGCTTTTTCAGATATTGATAACCATCATGCCCGTAATTCCTCACTAATGGCCAAAAGTGATGAGAATTGGAGTCAAACAACATCTGGAGAGCCACAGATGTCTAATGTCTATTTCTTCCCTAATGTCTATTTCTGCCCAAAGCCACAGGCTTGAGTCTACAAGAGCTGAGCAGGGCAGCTGAGGACAGGACATTTTGGAGATTGCTCATTCATAGGGTTGCCATGAGTCGAAGGCAACTTGGCAGGACATAACAACAATACTATCTTCCAATGTTATACTTCCTTACTTGCACTGAGAAACAGTGGTGCATTCTTTGCAGCAACATTTCATGTAGAAAGGCTCCTTAGCTTTCCTGTGGATCAAGTGTTAACTAGCTTGTGGTGTCAATCACGTCCTAATTCCTTTCATAAAAGCATCAATCCTAGAATACCCTTGGTATATTCTTCATGATCCATTGTGTCAACTGACTATCACTAATACCTAGTTTTTGTACAGATTAGCGTTCAGTATATCTTTACAAATCCTGTGAAAAGTGATAGGCACCATACTGGTTTACTTTCTAATCTATGCTGATTAACCTAAGATTATTAAAAATATACAGACTCAAAGGGGAAAGAAGAATGTCGAGATTAAAAAAGGGTTTACATCCTTTATTGCTGTTGTCGTGCATCAAGGGGAACTAAAAATAGGATGGGGAGTTACATCCATTAAGAAGAGATCTTATGAGCCTTCTTAGCAAATGCAGTTGGACCATGAAATTATGTTGATCACTAATTTTGTGTCACACGTTCACCAGGAGGGGAAGTAGGCAGTGCTGCAAAAGATCAATCTATTCCAGCAGTTGTTGTAAACAAAGTGTGGAGGAAGTCGTAAGTTACCACCAATGCTGAGCATTAGCTGAGAAAGGAGTTTGCTTGCAGCCAGTAATGTTGGAAGCAGCTGAACCAGCAGAGGCTCATATAACACAATGCAAGTAAGGCACACTGTGGGTGAAGTGCCCCTTGTGAGTATGACCAGATTACATAAGTGGTTCAAACACACAAGCAAACATCTGTAGGGATGGCATGAGCTGTCCTAGGCTACTTCCAACAGGTTATGGCTGATAATACTGGAGCTCTCCTCCTGTTTGACTGTTGCTCAATATTTTTCTCAGTGTTATTATTTTTTCTTGCCACCCACAACAGCTTCCTTCCTAGGAAGTAAAATGGATACTGGTAAGAAAATGTATTACCTTGGAAACAAGTGGTACTGAGGCCAGGAAAAACAGCATAACCTTTGCAGACATGGGGTTAGATCCAACCACAGGAAACCCATTGGATAACTTGGACTCAAATTGATTCAATTTGTGGGGACAAACAATTAGATTTCTCCCATGTTGTTTGGGAGAGTAAGTCTATGAAAATAATTGTGCCAAGCTACAGAATGCAGGCCTGCTGCCTCTTTATTTGTTGCACCAGAAATGTTGGCTCTTTGTTCCTATATGGACAGCCAAGAAATGGTAAAAGAAGGAACAAATGATTCTATGCCCTCTTCTTTTCTAAACCCACTTGAACATTATTTTGACTCCGGTTTGAGGCTGCTGTAACATTCATGCAGCCTTGTTCTGCAATGAGGGATCTGGATCTATGTAGAGATGTATTCGTGAAAGAGAGAAATAGGAAAAGATGGACATGCATTCAGTACTCTCTACCTCATATCCTTCCTGTGGATAATTTGAACAATTTCCATGGTCTCAATAAAATAAAATAAAATAAAATAAGAGCAAGGCTACCTGTTTCATCAGATACACCAAGGCAGCTTTTTCAGGTAACAGATTTCAGACATTACTGGCCAGCAAACAATCTATTATTTAATTTGTTGTCACCTTTGTTATGCCACAGTGTTCTGAAGGGCTCTCCGTATGGGTGCTGTGCCATGGATGCAAAATGTTTTGGACCATCCCTGAACAAGCAGGGCAAAAGGAGGCAGCCGTCCCATTATCACTGACCAGTAGTGTTACAGCAGCCAGGCCACGTTTGAGGCTCCAGGTACACCAAAGAGAGAAAGGGATCTAAGGTAATAAAATTTTGAGGACTTTTTGAAGGTATTAAAATTAGGGGCACAATTGACTTGCTCCCAGAGACAACATGAAACTGTATAGTCCAATTTATTGAGAACCTATGGCCCTCCAGATGTTGTTGGACTCCAACACCCACCAGCCTCGGCCAATATAGCCAGTGGTCTAGTATTTTGGCAGCTGCAATCCAACAAAGGCCCATAAATTCCCCATACCTGACATAGACCATGAGAATGACTAATACAATGCACCTTATTAAATTGCTACCTATTTTATAAATGTGAGCAAGAACTTCCTATAATGCCGGTGTCTGGATGTGGGCAGAAGGGTTCTCTCTTCTCTCCATTAGATGCTCCTTTTGCTTGGCTTGAGCTAATTCCAAGACACAAAGCTGGTACATTTTATTTAATGGATTTTGTGCTCAAATTCCTTGAGGAAATTAACCCAGACTACTGTAAAATCTAATTAACTCGACCTCCCATAACACTGGAACAAGACAGGTCAGCTGTAACCTTTGTGATATCTGATAGTGCTTAATCCATTAAAATCCGTGCCTTTTCTCTGACCCTGCAGACTTCATCGCTTCAGTGTCAGGTCAACCTTTCCCCACCTTCCATTTCTTCCCATAACTGCTTTTGTGCACATTTGGTTGCAATACCTGGGAAAGGTCCCTTTGAAAGAACTAATGTAATGTGAAGCCAATTATTATGGACCAGACATTAGATGGTGCTCTAAGACCCACTGCTAAGTTATGGGTGGCTTTATACTCATTCTTCTTCACATTCACTTTCCAAGCTCCCTGGATGACCCAAATAAAGTGTTAGCTAACCTCAGATTTTGGGATATAATTTAGCCATCTAGGAATACAATTCTGTGTTGAAGAGAACCCTGAGTAACAATTTTTTAAAATGTACTTAATGTAGGAAATATACTTTGTAGATTAAAGCTTCCCAAATACCTTACCCAGTATGGCCAGTAGCAATACTGACTGGGGTATTCTGGGAGCTGTAATAATAAAAAAATTAACTTTTCCCACCCACCCACCCCAACAGTCCTAGTGTCCTGACATCAGATCATATCAGTCATATGTACTGAGGGCCAGCTTGCACATTCACATCTTTTCACAACATGTTACTTTATGATAGGCGACGAAGTATTTCATTATCCAGCTATTCTTTCTTTTCTTTTTCGGTGTTTAAATGCTGGCAAAGTTGGAATGGGGCAGGGTGATCACACACAAAAAGGAGGTCTGGAAGCACCCCCTATATAGCAACTGGCATGAAGGAGAAAAGTGAAAAATACATTTAAAAAGTAGGGGATATTTACCGGAAGCCCAGGTCTTCCTGTAGGACCCTGAAAGGAAACACAGCAAAGGAGATGTTGGCACAAAGAACATGGGGGGATTGAACTGGTAGTGAGACATAATCCAAATATAACTGAATTTGTGAAGAGGCAATTCCATTCTTCAGTGTTAGCAAAGCATGTGTTCTGCATATATACAGACCTAGGCTCAGTCCCTGATATTTCCAGTTAAATTATTATACAACACATAGCCAGGAGTTGTTGGACCCTCTGGCAAAGCATCACCCATCAAAGAAGACAACAATGGACAATCTAGACTAGTGATCTGACTCGCCACAGTCTGCTTTGAGCTTCCTAGAGAAAGAAAGGATATGTAGCTCACTAAATTCCCACACCTCCAATAGATAACCTATGACCCAATTCTACTACCTACGTCCACTAGAGTGTTCTCAAAAAGTGCATTTCTATGCAGAGGTTATCCGGCATCAATAACCCACAATGATATCTAACCTAGGGTTCCCTAAAAGGGTCTGTGTCCCAAGTGACCATTGTTTGATTCACTCATCCTGTCTACTGGACTGTGACTATCCCAAACAATTGTCTGCCAGCATCTACTGCCTCAAACAGAGCTGTAAAACTCTCCCTTTTAAATGCTTAGATGTGTAATTCAAACGGAGTATGAGTATTCATGAAGTGAAATCTTAAATATAGCTATTAATGGAAAATAACAGCTAGAATACATACTCATTTGATACCGAATGATAAACAATACTTCTAATCCCCTAATTTAACCTGACTCCCCTCTTTCACAGCTATCCAGACATTACTTCAATCCTTACTTTCAAAGGTTCATCCCTATACTCCATTCTTCTACCTGCTAACGTTTCTTCAACACCTCTTATCAAGAAGGTTCTGCAGCATGGACAGGGAGCATTCCCTCCTGCTTTTGTTGTCTGAACCAGAACCATGCAAACAGGTGCAATGGTTGTAACCAAAAGGTGAGGAGGCCCAGCCCTATATTTGAGAGGTGGGGGGGGGGGGAAAACCTTACTCAAAAGACCTTCTGGCATCATTTTAAACATACTCAGGATGCAGGTGTAAGTCCCACTTTCCTGTGATTTTCTATGGATGACAAGCCAAGATCAGTGTCGTTGCTTGCAGGTTACCTGGTGGGTCACCATCTGCAATTTAGTCTGTGCCTTGTTTTTAATGTGAACTGGAAACTTGCCATCTGGTTGTAAGTCAGAAGTAGGCTTCCTCCATGATGATGTCCACCTTATGGAATGCACTTTCTTCTGGTGTTCAGGAATCATTAAATGTGACATGTATTATGCACCTGTAAAAAGACTTCTCTGACTGATGAACTCAGATTGTCAACTGCTCTGAGATTATTGCTTTAATATTTTAAGTCTCTCTCTCTTCTTCTTCTCCTTCTCTCTCTCCTTCTCTCTCTCTCTTTCTTTCTGTCCAACATTAGACTTGGACAAAGGAAACTAGGTTCAAAACACCCAATCATCCCAAGAACTTACAGGGTGTCTTTGGTAAAATGATATTGCTTCAGTGTGTTGCTTGTAAAGTTGCTGTCAGGTTTTAACGTAAGCTGACCTGATGTCCTGAGAGGATAGGCAGGATACACATGTGACAGATAGACAATATAAATATATGTACATGGTCCTACAATACAAAAGCATTCCTCTCGCAAGCCAGGCCAGATAGATTCTTTTTAGGGTGGGTCATATTTATAGCAATGGAGATATCCAAACACTGAACAAAAAAAGGTTGTTGGGTATGGTTTGAGGCAAAGCCCTGTGTGTGCGTGTGTGCGTACGCGCACACACATGGGTTGTACTAAATGATTAAGGACACCCATTCCAACTGTAATTCTCAAATGAGCAATGCTAAGAAACAATACAACCTTTCTGTTTTGGAATACTGTTGCCAAAATGTTCCTAATGATAAGAAGTAAACATGTCACAGTTGACAGCTATGTTATTTCCCCCCTCTTTGTCTGGCAATTAAAGTTATGAGGCTAAGAGGCCTTCAGTTTGCTTGGGATCCTGGAATAGTTCAGAAATGTAGATACTGCATACAGATCCACAGTCAAAAATTTTGTGTGGAAGTAAGGAGCGTTGCAATTAACATGAAATGGAGAAACACTTAATAAATGTACTAGATAGATTATTTTAAACCTTTGAATAGAGAGATATAGACACAGAACACTGTCTAGTCCTCTTGTTATGGATACTTTTCAGCTTGTGTAACCTGAGGATATGGACAAACCTCTAGGAAGACTGAGTCCTACCAGCTATAATCTAAACCCTTGTTCATTCTAGCTTTTAAAAATCTTCCAGGATAGGCTTGGGCATCTGGCTTTAGGTGTAACAAATACTTCTCTGTGAGAAGGAGTGTTCCTTGTTATCTTTAATGATGTGGCACTTATCACATCATTGCTAAAAGGCCAAACTGAGATGTTACTGTCTGTGATCACCACCATCCTGTGTCAAATGTTCCTTTGGTAAGCAAGTTTCAGGGGTGAGATTTCAAGTGGCCTTTCACATGCAGGTAGTCTTGAAAGATATCAGCTATTTAGATCCACTCCAACTTGGTGTAGGACTGGTTTGGGAAGAGAAACAACCTGGGTTCTGTAGCAAATGAGTTGTATCAGTGAGAGTACAGGAAGAGTGCAACCCTGTGAGTTCTTCTATACCTCAAAGGTATTCACTACCGTTAATTATGGTATTGTTTCCTGAAACACTAGGGGGCACAACATCTATTCTAGGCAGTGGGATGCTGCAAATGTCTATTTTCTCACTCAAGATGTAAGAACTACTGTCCATGACAAATCAGGAAAGCCATTAAGTGCCTGGACTGAATTGTCACCCATATGCACATTGCACTGGCTTCTGCTGCATTTATGTTACCCATTCAAAGCACTGTCTATCTATCTTTACATAGTTTGAGCTCAGGTTATAAGGACTATCTACACCTAAATGAACCTGTGCATAGTTCAAGATTTTCAGCAGTCAAGTTGGGAAGGGGAGAAGTATTCACTAGCTCATAACCAAGATCAGCAGGGTTAGCAGGCAATAGAGAAAGGGCCATATCAGTGGTGGGTCCTCCCCTACAGAATTCCTTCTGAACAGATATACATGATCCCTCTATGGCTATCATTAAATGCTTTTGAAAACATGCCTGTCTTCTTTTGGTTTTGAATGGAAAGGGGTTGTATTTGCTGTTGCTGCTACATATTTCAGCTGTGTTCTGTTTTACTGCATTGTGTTCTAATTGGCTTATTTACAGTATGTTTAATACATGTTTAAATTTTAGGGGATTTTCTAACTTGTTGACATTGAATTTTACTATTTTATATTGTAAACCACCTTGAAATGGATCAGATAAATTATTATAAATGGATTCAATAAATTATTATAAATAACCTTATATACGTAATACAACATAATATATTTAAAACAAATTAATTTATAAAATAAAATAAAATTCTGAACACACTAGAAGTTGTGCCATATGCTCATCAGTTAGAAGCGCTTCCAGACAAGGACCTCCCAATGCTAGCATTTAAAAGGCATTATGTAGCAATTCTATTTTAATAAGTTTTCGTAACACAGGTTAAAATGGTGGAAAGACACAGGATGGTTACAAATGGAAGACAACATTTTCTGGACCCTTATAAAATCCTGCACACGAGGCAAGGTGATTGTACAGTAAAATGGTCATTTCAAAGCACTCTTGGTTTCAGGAAAAGAAAAACAATGCCCAACCTAACATGTCAGCCAATAAATAAATAAATAAATAAATAAATAAATAAATAAATAAATAAATAATCAAGCAGCAAAGTAACTGCTTAAACTGCAGCAAAACAACTGTTATAACGCTTATGACATAAACATCAAAGTATTTAATTCAATCCAGTCAGTTTGTTTATGCTCATTGTTTTATGTCCCACATGCAATTGATAAGTATCACACAACAAGCTCTGCATTTCTTTCAACACCCTCCAGAAAAAAATAACACATATATTAATTTCCTCTTAATGTTTCACAAGAAACCATAGCACATGCAGAAGGTATGAGGTTCGACCTGTTAAAAAGTACTTCGGGTGACAAATCTATCTGCTACCTGGGGCTCTCTTAGAACACACAGCAATTTGTGTAGATGGATTAATGGTCTGACTTTTTAGGAGTGGGCAACAATTCCCTTTCCACGTGTTCACAGGCACACGAGAGTAGAGCAGGACTGCACTCACTAGCTTTGCCAGCTGTAAGTGAACATGTATGCCAACCACAGCTTCAACCAACTGCACACATGGTGTCAGTGTGAAGAAGTCATGCATTTGCACAGACGTTTGTGCATTGGGCTACTGAATTTTTCCAAAGTGGCTTATGGCATGACACCTTGTCCCCGTGCTCAGACTCTCCCCCCTCCCTGTAGGTAGGGTAAGGCACCTACTTCAGGCCTAAGAGCACAACCTATGGCAAATCACTGGAAGGTGAGCACTTCCATTCCAGAAAGCCTTCCTCTAGAGAAATGGGCAGCAGTAGCAATCCCCGTCATCATTGCTTGCCCTCTGTCTTACTTGGAGAGTGGAGGTCGGCACAGTGGACAGCAATGCCAACTACAGAAAGCAACTGGAGCTGTTCTTCACAGAGAAGGCCAAGAACTGTGGGAAGGGTAGCCTGAGATATCATCTAAGCCACCGGAGAATGGAAAAGGAGCAGCAGCATCAGTGCTTCTTCTCCTGCTAAGGTAGAGCAAGAGCTTGGGTTGTCTCTGGCCAGGCAGTTTTGTGGCATCTGGATTGAGTTAAAACTACTTAGGCAGTAGGAATTTGCTGCAAAACCTTCTCAGAGACACAAGAGTGTGGTAAGCCCAACAAGAAAAGCGGAGACAAGTGTTTTGTTGTTTTGATTCTATCAGTCTCCATCCAGATTTTCTAGGGCAAAGGGCTTTTTTTAAATTAATGAATAAACAAACAAATGAATAATGACTAGGTAAGCTCTGGAGAGCCTCAAACGGCTCCTTCTATTCCCATAACAAAACACACGGTCCCCCAGAAAATGTAGAATACAAAAAACAGGTACAAATGGCATACTTGATGCTTTTGTGAATCTCAGTGTCAGCAAGCCTCTTCCTTGTCAACTGAGAACTCTGCCCAGATTCCAGCATTTCAGAACAGTTCCCCACTCTCCGAGCACCCAGTACCTTTACTATGAGATGCATTCTTTATGGCTCACACAGACATGAGTTTTGATACTTACAGGAGGGCCTGAAAGAAAAGACAAAGAAAAAGTAGTTAATATAAAACAAAAACAAACAAATAAATAACATGTAAACCCATTATTTTGTAATACAGGGCGATAGACTTTTGATGTTTCTCCTCCCATCAGTGGAACAGGTTAGGGAGGCAATTTTCAGCAATCTCCTCTCATCCCCCACCCCAGTCTGCTCTAGGTTGTATGGCATGGAGGTCTGGAAGGGAGGCAAAACCTTGAAAACCAAGTCTTTAACAGCTGCCTTCCACAGCAGAGGGACACCAGCTGGATGTCACCCATAGCAATTTGCAATAGAACAGGCAAGTTGATGGAATGTCATGAAAATACTGGGAATTTGCAACATGAGAAAAGAATATCAGTGGTCGCTATTGTAAGGATGAATAATACAGTAGTGTGTGCAAACTCCTTTAAACACTGAAAAGTACCATACTGATTATAGTGGTGATAGTAATTATTGTTGTTGCATTGGTCTAGTACAGTGGCCTTTACCTTTATTGCTTGAAAAGAAAAATATACCAACACAAGACAGTGTAACTGAATCCTGACTGAGACCAATGGAGCTCAAGTTTCCATTCATCAAAGGACCTTCCACTAAGCCAACCCATCTCTCCTGTTGGCTACAGATTATTTTAGAATGTAGCATATCATGTTAAGCGATGAGGAACATTACTGCTTCTAGCCATCAATCAAAGTGAACTGAGTATTCAGCTTAGAATGCACCCACCACTGCTTGCAGTAAGGAGCAACTTCCCTACAATAAAAGCTTACAATATCTGGGACTGTTCAGCTGTTAAAGAAAGCAAGTAGGGAAGACATAATATGTGGGGGGGGGGGGCTCCCCAAGGTTGCTAAGCTGTTATCTATTGTAGTGAGAGCACACTCTCCTAGTGGACCAGCTGCTTCTGAGAGGAGGGACGGCTGCCCATTCTTCCTCTTTCTCATAGAGATAGAGAGCCTAACTTCAAAGCCTTTCTTTGGCCAATCCTAATTGGCATTACATAACCAGTACCCTATCTGTTACTATCAACAATCTGTAAGCTTGTTAAGGTTAATAAAAAGGAGCCCTCCTGGGGGCGTTGGGGCAGGAGGACTCCGCTGGCGGACATCTGTGTGTCGACTCTCTTCATTAACTTCTCTCTCTAAAGTTAATTGCCTTCTTAATTATCACCCACTTTCTGTTTCTGTGATCACCTAAACCATCAGCCTTCTTTTGATCCCGTGATCACTACAATAATAGAGGCATATGAAATTATGCATGGCATGAAATAAGAAGGTAAGGCAAAGATTTTCTCCCTCTGTCATAATTCTAGAACCAAGGGTCATCCACTGAAGCAGAATGGTGGAAGATGTAGTAGGATAAAGGGAATATATTAACACAGTACATAATTGAAACTGTGGAATTAACTGCCACAAGATGTCATGATGGATGCCAACCTGAACAGCTTTACAAAGGGGGTACATACACCCATCAATACTTAGGATGGTTATATTATCATCTCTAGTATGAGAGGCAACGTGCCTTTATATCATTTGTCAGAGAATGTGAGATACGATGCAGTTGTGGTCATCTCCCACTAGCAAGCTCCTGACAGGCAACTGGTTGGCTACTGTTGAATGTTGAACTGGACAGGTCTTTGGATTCATCCAATAGGTTCTTCTTATGTGCTATGCAGGGGAAAAGCCAGAGCAGATGCATACATTTGGGAGGTATGCAGTCATTTTCTTAACTTTTTTTGCCATTATGGACCTTCTCATCTTAGAACTCCAACCAACCAGCTTTTACAGAGCACCAGACTAGGATACCCAGTGTGGTATAGTGGCTAGAGTGACAAACTAGGAGCCAGGAGGTCTGGGTTCAAATCCCCACTCAACCATGAAAACTCACTGATGATACGGAACTGGTAAAGCCAATCAGAGAATCATAGAATCATTAAGTTGGAAGGAGACTATAAGGCCATCAAGTCCAACCCCCTGCTCTCTTACCTTGAAAGCTCTATTAGGGTTGCTGTAAGTTGGTTCTGACTTGACAAATTACAGGCTTCTTTGGCAAATAGTTTAAAAAACATGGGTTTAGGGGAACTTTGTGTTAAAGCACTATGGACCAATAATTGAGCAATGTTTAGTGTGATGATGTTAAGAGTAGGGATGTGTGAAGAAATACACACTGTAGCATTTTTTCCTCCCTAATTGTAAAAAATCTTCTAGAACTGAGCTTGGATACAGGTGCAATCTATGGTATGAAATTCGTAACTTTCTGGGCTCATGATGCATCTCATTGAAGAATAAAAAATATGCTCCTGAACATTTTGAAGATGCACAGAGAAAAACTGCATGCTTCCAAATGGGAACAAGTGTGCTTTAATCAATGGAAGCAAGCATCTAAGCCCCCCCCCCCCCCCCACAACTGGGAAAATGCACAAGGGAGTGGGAGGGAGCCCTGCGCAGAATGAAACAAACATTATTAAAATGCATCACCCTGCCCACTCCTAAGGAATTACAATTTTAGAATGGCCCATCCATCATCAGAACATGGTTGTAGCATGCATGACAAAGGGGGAAAGGAATGTGAACAGAGCAGTCACCTATATATGGTAGCTTCTAAGTCCAGTCTACTTACATGGCATATACTGGTTTTCCCTCACATGACCTAATTGCCATCATACATTCTTATTTCTGCTCTACTGAAAAAAAATGTACATACATTTTCTTAACTTGTTCCTTCTTGGCATCAAATTCAGGCATAATCCCATGTGTAGCTATTCTGAATTCAAACAAATGGTGGCTATTTTGCACACATTTTGTACCCGGGTGAAATTTTTTTTCCCTCTTGTTAAAACGAAACAATCCCATATATCTTTACATTATAATCCATTCTAGTACCTGCTAGATGACATCATATGGGAATTTTGGGTTGCCATTCAGACATTTCATCTACAATCCCCAATGGCTTCCAGTGCCTTGGAAATCAATGTGATCATGTTGCAGCAAAGCATGCCAAATCTCTGTCATCTCATCAGCTTAAGTAGCAACACAATCTATCTGTCAGTAAGCTGTGTTTTACCTAGAGCTTGCACAGTGCAACCAGCATTCCATTTATCTTGGATCATTGGCTGCATGTTACAGAGCGTCCCTCGAGATGGACCAGGGCATCTGTCTGTATCTGCACTCCAATCTCCCTGCTGTTTCTTCATCTACAAACTAGTATCTACTTCACTCTGTATTAGTACTGAACGTCCAAATAGAAGGCAATAGATGAGTAAAACATATAGCTCTTGCTTATTAAACCACCTTCCATGAACTGCCTAGCCTTCTGTAAGGCACTGAGGTCAATAGCAGGCAGCTGATCTTGCAAGGGAGACCCCTAAGGTGGAAGCACATTGTGCAGATGGAGACGGGCAACTCCATCTGGGGCTATTTGCATAATAAAAGTGTAGCAGTGTCAGTTGTTGTTGTCATAGTAGTATGTAGTAGCAAGTACAGATATCTTTAGAGTAATGGTTCCCAACCTTAGGTCCACATATGTTCTTGAATTGAAACTCCCAGAAGCCTTCACCACTAGCTATGCTGGCCAGGATTTCTAGGAGCTGTAGTCCAAGAACATCTAGGGACCCAAGGTTAAGAAGCACGCAGATAGCTGAGACCAGGAGAAAGGAGAGTATTTGAAAGCTCATATTGATGAAATTAGCTCTAAAACATGCTCCCTTCTCTGGTTCTCAGCTATCTAGGGCTAGCTCTACTTGCTACTGTGACAATGATGACAGCTGCCACTGCTCCACTTTTAATGTGCAAACATCCCCAGCTGATATTTATGATATTAGCTGGCTGGATAGCTCAGTGAGTTAGGCCGAGGAGCCAGAGGTTGGGAATTTGATTCCCCACTGTGTGTTTCAGGAGAAGAGGCTTATGTAGCCTCGGGCAAACTGTAGGATGCCCTCAGAGGAAGGGAATTGTAAACTACTGAGTATTCTACATCCAGAAAACCTTTGGAAGAGTTACTATAAGTCATGTAGTTATTAATGTTGATGATGATGTTGGTACTGAGTGATATTTAGAGTCTCTTTATGTCTGCAAAACACCTCAAAAGCAGGAGCTACAGTATGTGTCCAAGTGGGCAACTCTGGGGACTGAAAATGAGTCTTGCAGTATCTAATGAGGTGGATGGTCATGTGTACAGCACTTAACCTTTGTGTTACAAGGACACATTTAAACAAACAATCAAATAAACAAAAATTCTCATTGTTTTGTCTACAGACTCTGCAACCTTCTGGGCCCCCTGTCATTTCCTTTGCAATGGTCAAGCTGGCTCAACAAAAAGTCATTTTCAACTTGTTCTTTAACATGGTTTTTCAAAAAAAAAAAATTGGGGAAGGCTTCCATAGTGAGGTTTTTGGAGGAGGGAATATGGCAAAGAAAATTGTAGGTTCTAAAAACTGCTGCTGAAGAGCTATTTATGCCTGGGTTTCCAAATGACCCCTTTCTCTTGTGTGTGTCTCCTTGTGCCAAATCCTAAAAAGGAAACTGGCATTGGGGTTTTTGTGTTTGGGTGCTTCAGAAAGAGCTGGTCTAATACATTTTGCTGCATGAGGTAGGCCCATAAACTATGCTCCCCTCCACTCATTCAGGTCAAGATGCACAACACTCAAAGGCAGTCAAGTTACTTTGGCACTAAGGTGGAAAATCCTACCAGCACATTTCCTTGTTTCCAGCAGTAAAAACACAACAATAATAAATAGCTAACAAATCCCTCCTCTTTCCATGAGACCCCAAGTCTGCTGCTTCACTCTGTGCAACATTTCCGTTCCTTTATGTTTGACGTCACCATACTGTGTGTCATGTATTGTGAGTTACTCTGAAATAAACATGTATGAGTGGGATCTGTAACAAAGCAATGCAATTTAGCTTCATCTCCCCTCCCTCTTGGGAGTATTCTTCTTCATGGTATCAGCCAGGCATTCCATTCCAAAACCACCCTCAACCCAAGTTTTTCAACTCTGTCCCACACTGTATCACTACTGAGCACAATCAGACCTCATTGGTCTCTCCATGCTGGCAACCTATAAAGGGTCTGAATTTTGCCAACTCACAGTTATCTTGCTATAATGCCAGTGTTGAAAATGTCTATCCCTTACTTAAACTATAAAATAACCCAAGGCACTGCAATCAATACTCAGACTATGAGACGTGATTATTTCATATGTGTTTTACAACATAATTTTAGGAATTCCCAGAAAGGTGAAACATATTTTGTTTGGCCCGTGATATTAGCAGCAAAAAAGCAGGAACTATACTTTTTCTTGGTGGCTGTATGGAGTAGCTCTGATTATGTGATAGCTACAGAAACAGATTATTTTGTTCAAGCCAGGGGTCAACTGCTGAAAGTTAAATCTTCTTGGCTGTGGTGTGATGGAAATACATCCCGGATCTTGTATTATCAGATCTACAGGATAACATTTTATTGCACCACAATATGCTCTAGAGTAGTAGTTGTTAGTTTGCTGCAGAAAAAACAAAGCAAATCAGGAAGCAGACTGACCAGGGCTGCTTTGCTCAGTTTTATGTTAGACAGGCGGACCAAAGTGGAAACAATTGTTTTCCTGTCTGCCTGTCCCACAGTCCTAAATCCAAATTCCCCTGCTGGCCAATGCAAGGCCATCAGGGGAATTCCATTCTCCATTGACCAATCAGGAGCCACAGGGGTGAGGGGAATCCCCCACAGCTGCCTTCCCAGCAAGTCCCTGCAGGACTTTATGGGTCAGCATGAGTGGTTTTTCAAATTTCACAGCATCCACTGTTGCTTTCAGTTTACTAGCTGAAATCTTGCTGCACAACTTTGCACAGTGCAACAAGAACGTTATTATCAGCCATGGCCATGTTGTAGCCCTTTAGAGAGAGAGAGAGGAAAAAAAAAACACTTCCTAGAACCACCCTATTCCTAGGGATCCCCTTCATCCTGGGACAGTCTTCAGGAGCCATGGAATGGGAGGGGGAATAATTTAAAGTCAGAAAATCGCTGCCATCAATCCAGTATTGGTAGAAGGCATTTTATGGCTTTGAATTGTTCTCCCTTCCATTCCACAGCTCCTGAAGGCTAGACCAGGATGAAGGGGATCCCTGGGTGGGGCTCTGGAAACTTTTTGTTGCTCTGAAACAACCATGGGACCGCTGTAGCTGGTGACATCATCCTCGATGTGTAGTGCAGCAGCACCAACAGGATTTTAGACTCTGTCTGCTAATATTCATTTGTTTCTTCTGCCTCTGACCCCCAAAAAGAGTAATCAAGCCTCCCTGCGGCCACTTTCAACATACTGTCAGTGAGCTGTGCCTTTTGAAACACCTTTTGAAAATTGCCAGTTTATACAGCGTATATGTAGAGAAATACTTAATTAACTGCACAAAACAATTGAGTCTTAAGGTGACAGGCTTATTTCACCAGGATTCTGTGCTTTCCTCCAAATGTCCATGAATATTGCTTGCAGAAAGATGATTTGAATACTTTTCTGTGGCTTCCCTTCAAGAAGGGGAAATGAGATACTCAGCACAACTGTCAGAGTGGTTAGCGTGCTTCGTATATTATCACGTCTTCATTAAAGGCAAGAGGCCAGAAATTAGACTCACTAGTACAAGGCATGAGTTAACTGCAAACTTGCCTTTTAAATTACATGTGACACAAATATGGCAGAGATGAATCAAATAGTTGCAATTGTGTGAAATTTGTTGCCAGTTTTCCCACTTAGATGCAGCACTACTCTGTTTGCCACCAGATTAGAATTATAGACATGCAGGATTTGTTTAATCAAAGTTACAGTACTTCCAACCATGGAGACAAAAATAGCTCAGTATACATGGTTTGCGAGTTAGTTGCAAAACAAACATTTGGGAGGTAAAGATGGGAAATATAAAGCTTGTACAAACTTATAAAATCCCAGATTTTCAAACACAGGTTTAATATCATGACCTTTCCAAATGACCTTAGTGTTGAGGGGGAATCTGGTTACAGTGTCCTCAGCCGGCCATCTTGCCCAGGCCCAGGCCCTAAGGCGACTGTGGCAGACACCAAGTCTGAGAGCAAGAAGACCCAGGATAGTGAGACACAGACAAAGGAGTTGTCAACCACTGCAGTAGAGGGGAGCTCCCTAGAGGAACAGGAGGAGAAAGGGGGGTTATGGGGGACATAATGGAGGCTCTGGAGGAGGTAGAGGGGAAGTCAGGGGAGGTGAAACTGAGGTGGAGGAGGAGGAGCGAACCTGGGGTGATTCCCAGGAAGATACAGGCAAGGCTATAATGTAGAGGAGGAAGGAGAAGAGGATCCAGAACCAGAGGGTGAGTGGGACTATGTAGCAAAGACCATGCTGCAGAGTTTTTTATTTCTGGTTAAGTGTCTCCTTTTTGAAACACAACAGAACTACAGAAACTCACCGAGGAGAACAGATTCACGTTCTTCAGATAATCCACCCCTTTCTCATTAACTGGGCACTTAACAGTCTCAGTAATTCACTCTGAGACATTAGTAGCAGAATAAAAATATTTCATTACTTAAGTTGGGAACAGATAACAGCAGACACTAACAACCAACTGAGTGACAGAAATGATGTCATTGGCCACAGCAGGCTGCGGATTAAATAGTTGCTTTTTCATTTTCAGGGTGATACTACTTGATATCATTGCACACAAGTTGCACACACCTCAAAACCAAAAAACAGAACTCTTTAATTAGCAGCAATTTGCTATGATCAGTGACATCACCTGTCATGCAGGTGGAGCTGTGCAACAGAATACTAGCCATCATCTTCCTGCAATAACTATACTGTAATAATTACTTAATTATCTCTAACTGAAATATCTAAGGAAAGTACTTAGCCATTATTACATTCCGGGACATGAGCCCTTTTGTGCATACACGTAAGCATCCAACTGCATGTATGGGTGGAAATCCCCATAAGTCCCAACTGAGGTGTTTCACTTTCCTCCCAGTTTCCATTGCGTGCTGGCTATTACTTTCTCTTGGATCTCCATTTTGCATCAGCAGAATCAATTTCACGATGCTGCTTTTCAAACACTGCCCCACAAAGCACAGATTACAGGAATCCAATTCTGTTATTACCAGGTCTCACTAACCTAGATGCCAATTGCCATTTGGGCCCAATTCAAATTGCTGGTTTCACCATTTAAAGCCTTACATGGTTTGGGGTCTGGTGATCTAAGGAATGGCTATTCACATTATGAACCTTTCTAGGTGTTCTTAGATCTTCAAAAGAGGCCTTCTTAAAAATATCAACTACAGAGGGCAACTTGACAGGAACACGGAAGAGGACCTTCTTTCATGTTGCTCCCAAATTGGACAATCTCCTTCAGAGTCGGAGAACCATGCTGCTTTGGGTAAGGATTGAAGAGATATCTCTTTAAATTGGCCTTTCAAGCTTTTGGATGTTTCTAAGGGTAAAGCCATCCAAGAATAAAACAGGGAGAGAAGCATTCCTGGTCTTTTGAGAACAGAACAAAACTCCTGCTCTTAGTTAATCTGTCCTTGTGGAGGCTTGTGGCGCAGTGGTTAAACTGCTGTCCTGCAGCCAAAACTGTGCTCACAACCTGGGGTTCAATCCCAGGTAGCTGGCTCAAGATTGACTCAGCCTTCTCAGTAAAATGAGTACGCAGCTCGCTGGGGGGAGATAATGTGTAGCCTTTATAATTAATTTGTAAATTGCCCAGAAGAGAGTGCTTTAACCTACGAGGCAAGATATAAGCAACACTCTTTGCTTTTTTGTCTGGGTTAAGCCTCAGTTTAAAAGCCTTAATTCAGTCAATTACTGCACTTTGACAATTCAACACCCCCAACTTCTCCTTTGGCATCAAAGGACCATGTAACATGGAGCAGAATATCTTCTGCAAATGGATGACATCCCAGACCAAATCACCAGATAAAGCCTTCCAATTGTTTCATGTTAAAGAGCATGGGATACAGGGCTGTAATGACACATTCGGGAAAAGCCAAAGGGAATTCACAGCGACTGTTGTTACAGCATGCAACGTAAGCCCTACTGTGGTTTAAAAATGATGCCAATACACATTTTATAAAACCACACCAAGGCTTCTGTGGCCGGCCAGCCAGTGCTGGGAGGCTTCTCAGCTACTGACAGTGCCAGCGCGGGCCAGCAGAGTCCCTGCCTGCTCAACATGCAGTACAAATGGAGCCTCTAGAGCTGTCCCTCAGGCAAGAAAAGTGTTGCCACCTGGCCTGTGCTGGCCAGCGGGTGACATGGCTCTTGTTGGAGGGGGGTAGCTCCAGCACCTCTGCTTTGGCCACATGTCACGTGGATGAGCTGGTGCCCCAACCCCAGCACTGTCAATGGTGGTGGGAAGCTTCCCAGCAGTGGGCAGCCAGCAGCTGCTTCATGTCCTGCTTTAATGCAAGGAATCACATTGAAACAGGATAAAACAGTTTCATATCTCATGCCTGTTTGCAAATAACCCACAGTAAAATGCTTATTGCAGGTTATCTTAAACGTGTAGTTCTTCTCCAGGACCGAATGCTCAGGGACCACACAGGTCTATGGTCAAGAGAAGAAGCTTCTCAATACCACCTTCTTGGATCAACCAGTCAAACTGCTGTGATTTTGCCTCTTTTTCAAAAGGAAATAGAACAAAACCTTTTACAAGTGAGATATTAATGACTCCAGACAGCCAAACAGGCCTGATTCTGGAATGTTTCTCAGCCAGGAGAAAAAAGGCTGAGGAGGCACATGGTTCATCTCACACCTCTGAGAAACTTGTTCCTGTTCTCAGGCTTCATGAGTCAATCCATCAAAGTAGGATTAGCAGATGCCATGATCACAAGCATTGCCCTGCTCTACAAGAAAGTTTAAATTGAAGTAAATCTAAGCAACCTTATCAACAATGTATTCTGCGAAGAGTAGACCACCAAGGATTCCTCCTGCCCATTTGAGTGATTCAGATGTGCTAATGCTGAAGCCCTTGAAAAATTTCCACTGGCTGACACACTCTTAATGCCAACGTGAGATTTCCTTTCTTCCATCACTGTCATACAATTATCTCTAAAACAGGACCAGGGAACATTTGGTCATTCAGATGTTTTCACCTGTAACTTCTATTAGCCTCCATGGCCAATGACGAAGGAATATGTGAGTCAAAAAGTTTCCCATCTCTGTACTAAAATGTACTCAAGCCAATGCTGGAATTCATGTTTCCACCACCACTCTCACCAGTTAACAGATCCCTCAGCTTATGAAGAAACCAAGGAGCTTTTGCCTAAAGAATATGGCATTTGGGAGAATCTGGGTCAATAAACAAGATTATGTACCTATTCCAGAGATGGACCAGGAGTCTGACAGAATCAGCCATCATGGCAACAAGCAGCAATAAGAAAACCAACCAGATTCATCCATTTGCAAAGAAAAGCCAGTCTAATTGGACCCTCAGAAGTTGGGAATCTCAGTAAGACCTGAACTTACCATAGTGTGATCCAGCCATAACGAAGGACTTATTGCTAACTCTTCCATTCTGGATACTGTGGTTATGGGAGGCTGCATCCCACTCTGGATACTGTACCCAACAACTCAGGCCAGGATACAGTATGGCAATAGGGTTAATGGTGAACCAACAGAATCAACATTAGGAGATTGCCAGACAGAGTACCTGAGAAGTGGGAAAGAATCATGATAGCCTATTCTGATTCTGCCTCCTGGACTCCCACATCTTACCTGCTGCTGAACTTGGAAACATGGTGGAAGATATTAACATACACACCTTTACATCCAACCAGATTGGCATCACACATACTGAGACAATATGCTTGTACAGGATAAAACACTGAACTATAGATGTCTTCCATTCCAGTGATCTATCATTTAACAACAACATCTTGAGAACTTGTTCTGCTGCCAGAACGTTCACTAGAAGAGGAGCTGGAAAAGAGGGCAGCTTGTTTCATCTCCTTTCTCTTCACTTGACAGTGTTACCTCTACCAGCATTCCTTTTCCTACCAGCTCCAAACCTTTCCTCCTACCAAACCACAAAGGCACATCCACCCTCCACTAGAAAAAAAAAAAGTACTGTCCACAAAACAGATCAGGGTCCTAACAATCAGAGATTTTAGAATATATTTTAAAGGGAAGCTCACATATAGCACCCTACTCAGAATACAGGTAAAGAGACTGAAACCCACCCACCCCCCAATTTTCCCTGGTGGAACTTTAAGAACTGCCCCAAAGAAAGGAAGTGAGGTATGAATGGAAGAATTTGTCTGTTTCACTTTTTCATATTCCCCAAAGAACAATGATTTGAGGGGAAATAGTCTAATGTAACATGCCATGACTGGAGATGGGCATGAACCAAACTATAAGCTGAAATGCCCTACAAACTGGGCTGGTTCAAGGTTCCGTTTGTAATTAGGTTCGGGAATCCTGTTTTGCTGAAACAAAATGAAAAACCAAACATTTTTCCACTTGGCTCTTCATTTTCGGCAAAACGGATGCCCTGTCCCCTTCCCGCTACCCCCGTCATTTCCCCCTACCTGGTCCTGCTGTCTCCTCCTCTTTGTCCCCCACTGCCCCATCATTAGAGACATTGGCCCGGCTTCCCTTCTGGGAGCCAGACCAGCTCTCTCTGTACATGGGCACACCTATCCGCCATGCCTGCCACTGGCAGCGGTGGAGATCCAAGAGGAGGAGGTGGCAGGACCAGGTAGGGAGGCAATGGGTGCAGCGGGAACGGGGGTGGGTGGGGTAGAGGGGGTGCAGGTGTTAGGTTCCCCTCCCCCAGGCATGAACCAGGAAAAAATGAACCACATACCAGTTGGGTTTTCCAGGGTTTGGGGGCGGTTTGTGGTTTGTGAGTGGCTACGAACCATGAAACACTTTGATTTGTCGTTTTTTCCAGTTCATGCTCATCTCTACTCATGATTGAAGCGATCACCCGGAAAATAAGGAAATTCAGACCACTAAAATCATATTCATTAACTTCCACTCTAAGTAGATATAAGAGGTGAGCTCCAGCCTTTGCATTCACACACACACACACACACACACAAGCTGTGCTTAGTGTGGTACAGCATACCTCCTCTACCACCCCTACTCAGTATACAGCACATAAATGGTGGTGTGGA
This sequence comes from Intellagama lesueurii, assembly GCA_037013535.1. Classification (NCBI taxonomy): domain Eukaryota; kingdom Metazoa; phylum Chordata; class Lepidosauria; order Squamata; family Agamidae; genus Intellagama; species Intellagama lesueurii. The sequence continues at coordinate 175,536,493 of JBAJHW010000003.1, read as the reverse complement.
GGATAAAAAGGAACAGAGATGTTCACAGTGTCAGTACCTCCAAACACCAGATTTACAGCACAGTGCAATCCACAGTGGCATAATCTTTAGTGATACAGTCCAACTGATCTACATTTTGGGAAGGGGTCCTCTTGGGGCTCATAATGTACCTGCCCCAGTCTAAAATATTCTGTTGTGTCTGGCAGAGATACCTTCCCCATTCTATGCACAGAAATACTGGCAGTTGAATTTGACTTCAGCACTGGTGATGGAACAGTGTGTTCCATTAGACTGGAAGGCAATGCGCTAGTACACAGGTGCAGGAAAGGCCATTAGGCTTACTAATTTCTGTCACCCAACACAGGAATGGCTGGGGAGGGGAGGTGGCTCAGGAGGAATGGCCATGGCATGCCACTGCTCTCCTTCAGCATCCCCTGTCTGGCATGGTTGCCTCACAGGGCCAGCCTTGTATTCCATCTCAGTTTTTTTAATGCTCCATCAACAACAGCAAATACAAGGCCATCCATCTGATGACAAACAGAATTATTCTTCCAAAAAGTTTTGATTAAATTTGTGGCCTTTGGTTGACCTTAGTGGAAAAAGTCAATCTGACTTTTAAAAAATCCTCTTTAACCAGTAGACCATAACGAACCACTGCTCCAAAACTCATGAATGTAGTTCAGGGGACTGCCTAAGTATAACAGCCTGATTAGAAAGACTGATGAATTTACGATGGAAGGTCAAAGATCAAGTTACTTTTTTTCTCCTTTATTCAATGGACCATGGCAAATACATTCACCAGACTTCAATTTTCTATTTCAATGGAGAAATGGAAATTAATTGCATCCGTCAGTCAGTTATCCCCTAACAACATCTGTATTGCATTATAGTTTTTAGAACTGGAGGTGAACCACAATCAGAGAGCTTTAAATCAGAAACCTCTGGAACTAACAAAAAGACTAGGTCAGATTTATATTCATATGTTTAAGCTTAGCTGTGTGACTTTCTCAGCTCTCAACCACAATCAGAGACAGAGAGAGAGAGTTTGAGAGAGAGAGAATGCACCATTTTCTTATTGCTGGTTCAATGCAGCTCAGTTATGAGAACAACTATTCCTTTAACTAGCTGGCTTCCACTGATGGGGAAAAATGTAAACCATGAGTCATCCTGATGAAATGTCCAATATATTTGGCTAACACTGAAGCAGGACATGGTATATCATTTTGGTACTTCTCAATTTGAACTGAAACTTAAGCTAGAAGATGATTCTATTTCCAGCTTAATCAGCCATTGCTATAAAGGAGAACCTTAGCACGTAGGAAGAAATAAAGTTGCTAGATGAGACATCACATCCATTAAGTCATATCATGGAAAATAAAAGCAAATAAAAATAACTCACAATCAGGCTATGGGCCTCTACATTATGGGTGAGTTCACAGATACATCCTCATAGTTGGATGACTGCAACAGTCAGTGAAGGGCACGCATGGCTGAATGGTGCAATGTACTCCCTTTATAGCTGCTCCTACATTGCTTACAGTTCCCAGAAGTCTTTGTACGGGATACAGAAAGAAACAGGGGAGTCCGTAAGTAGAAAGTCAGAAAGGAGGCTAAGATAGAGCTTGTAGTTAAAATAACTGTTCCTGGAATAAAGACATTAATACGACACATTCTGTAAAAGGTGTCATGTTGAAAAAGTCATAATAAATGAAGACTTCCAGATTCTTCCTGATGTGACTGCCATAGGCTGATGGAAAAAATCTGGGTGAGAGGAGAGAGATTTATCCATCTTGTTCTCCCCTTCTTAGCATATGGAGGCAGGAGAGGGAGTGCATGTGTACAGGTGAATGTCTTTCACCAAATTCAGCCATTGTTAGCGACTACAATCAGAAGGAATAAATGCTGACCTGGTATGTGTGTGTGTCCAAAACTGTGCATCCCAGTGTGCCCCGTGTTGCCTGGTTCCCTCAGAAGAACTCCACTAACAAACCACAACTGCAGCTTCAAGGGAGGAGAGGTAGTGCTCATGCTTGCTCCCATTCTAATGCCCCAGTTGGGCTCAATCAACAAACTTCCCTGTTCCACTTCTTATCAGTCATCACAAACACGTAGCCAAAAAGACAAGGAGAAAAAAGATGGTGTGTTGGCAGTTACTACATTGCCAAGCCCTGGGTTAGGAGTGGAAGATGATGCCTGCATGAAGACAAACGGATTTGTGCAAGCGGTGAAAAAGTAGGCTCCCAAATGGGAGGAGGTAGGAGGTAGGGAAGGAAGGAATGTTCTTTTCTTGATAGAAAAAAGCCATATGTCATTGCCTCATTTCCTAGTCTGGACTGTTCAAAATCCAAGCCCCAGACAGGAGAGAAGTCCCACTGCAGGAGAGTCCTCCCTAACACCAGACTAATAGTCATCCTAGCCTGAGCTACAGACAAGACACATTACATGTTAGGAAGATATATTTATTTTGATGTAACATACGACACGCCAAAAAAGTGAATACAATACTGACCTCATGTTGTTATTCTTTTCATTCATCAATGCAAATGAAAATATGCTACATAAACATTTAATCTTATTAATGCTAGCAGTTGCTAGAATTGATATAGCAATAGACTAGAAACCATTGAAAAAGATTTCAATATGCACATGGACACAGAAACTATGTCTTAGTCTTAGAACTACAGATCTGGAAGGGACACTATGGATCACTGAATCCAGTCCCTGTCAAGAAGACACAGAGGAGAATTGAACTCCCAACCACTGGCTTCATAGCCCGATGCCTAAACCACTGAGTTAACCAACAGTTCTATAGAAAATAATCCAGAGAAGAAAAACAAGATTTTTACAAACAGATGACTTCTATAAGATATGGTACGCTTTTATACATTACATGACCTCCTCGGACCATACCAATTACAAACACAGTATCAATATCACTGACATTTTATGCAACCACTCTACAGAAGATTTATGGAGAACACAAAGAAAAGCCAAAACTGAACCCAGTTTAAGAATATTTGTTGATTATTGCTTTTATTTTTTAATAAACTCTAACTCACATTTTGGTTGTTGTTTTTTAAATTTAATATTATATCATACCATACAGTTTGATTTCTTTCCTTTTTAAAAACACATGTAACACATGTCATGAGGTACCACACTCAGAATCCTCCTTGCAATCTATTTTCTGCCATTTCCATGGGATGGAGAACCCTGGGTGTGGTATCATGTCTTTCTAACTAAGCATTAAAGGGGAGGTATAGGGAGATGATGTGGTCTGGGGATGAGAGAGGCAATCACCTCAGGCAGCAAATGTTAATGATACAGCAGCAATCATCCCCTGGTAGTTCTTCCTGGTTCCCTCAGAAGAACTCCACTAACAAACCACAACTGCAGCTTCAAGGGAGGAGAGGTAGTGCTCATGCTTGCTCCGATTCTAATGCCCCGGTTGGGTTCAGTCAACAAACTTCTCTGTTCCACTTCTTATTGGTGCAGTTGTTTTTCTCCCTTGGAGGACAATTTTGGGTGTGCCACACAGTTGGGGCTCATTCTCTAAGCTGCCCTGCTGCCCTCAGGAGTGGTATCCCATCATCAATACTGAACTTAAATTCCAAATGAACTATATAAATTTTAAAAACTAAATTTAAAAACAAAAACACCTTTAAATACACAAACTGCTCAAGAATGGGGAGAGGCAGTGGTGGCCAATACACAAAACGTACATACAAACATGTGAACAAAGGTCTTGTAGTGGTGAAAAAAATCCAGATTGGATCACTGACCACAATCCTACTTTTAAGTGCAGGACATTTCTGTGTAGCAGAAATGCAACCTAGAAGAAATGAATGTTGCATCTCTTCCAACAAAATAAAGCACAACGTCCTTAGTCTCTCTGGAAAATGTTATACGTTTTCATCATCTTCAGTAATTTCACTCAGTAATGCTGTTACATCCTGAGCAACACAGTAAATCTAGGGGAGTAGCTATGTAAACCTAGTAATGCCAGAGGCTTGGTACTCAATTAGGATGTTCAGATCAAAGGCATCCTTGACATTCGTCTATTTTATATCACCCTCTACAAAATTAAGGGTAATGTCGAAGGGACACAAAAGTGGTTGTCATGTAACATGAGGTAACTCAGATTGCCAGGCTCAGCAATGGAATATATTTCTTCCTGCAGTAACATTACCTATTATGACTACATTCTAGCATGCTGTCACCCCTGCCTATTTCAAGGAAAATTACCTGGCTGACAGTGGGGTGGGGCTGTCTGAGATTGTATTGTCCACCAGTTCAGTGACTCCCCAGAGTAATCCTTCAGCAGGTCCCCAAAGACTTCTCTCTTTTTTTTCTCACTGCAAAGAGTTTGATCAGAAGAAACTATAGAATAGCTGTATAATGCCTTTTGAATGATAGTTTAGGAACCATTGGTCTGGAAGCACCCTTAGTAAGCAGTTATATATCATTAAATCTGCATAAGCACACACATAGTTTTGTACACACTCAGTTTTCAAAATTATGTTCATGTACTATGTTATGCAAGACAAATATATGCAACACCCTTCATGTTGCATTGTACTAATGTGGGATGGAAAAGCAAACAATTTTACTGCCATTCCTTGTACTCACAAGCTAAGAATGCCAGCAGCATGTAAACAATGCCTCTGGAGAAATCCAGAGCCTTTTCAGACTGTTCAAAGCCATGACAGACTAAAGAGATACAATTACTTTCAGAATTTCAGGAACATGTTAATTGATAGCAAGACAAGATCTGAAATTTGTGGAATGTTCATTGAAATATCAATAACCCTAAAGCCAACCTTTTACCACTAAGAAGGATGTGGAGAATTCCCACATTTCTTTGGAAATACCTTCTTTTAGGCTCCATGCACTTTTCACCTGGTTTTCAAAGATTCCACTGCAGCAGAATATTGATAACTGGTATTATAGCTTCTATGGTTTATAAGAGTGGTCCCAACCTTGGGTCCCCAGATGTTCTTGGACTACAACTCCCAGAAATCCTGATCAGCAAAGCTAATAATGAAGGCTTCTGGGAGTTTTAGTCCAAGAACATCTGGAGACCCAAGGTTGGGAACCACTGGCTTATGAAATAATAATTATGTGCTACAAAGTCTAAAAACAGTTCACATAACATGATGAACTGGCTGTTCTCCTGGGAGACAGTGAGGAATTGAACTCCCAAACTCTAGCTCTGGAGTGAGATACCTAACTCACAGAGCTATCCCATCAACTTGGATAGCTTGCCTACATTTATAGGGAAAATGACATTCATTATTTGCATCTCACCCATCCCCTTTCAGCCTATCCATTTTATCCTTACAACACCCCTGTGAGGTTGGAAGGGTTATAAACGTTGACTGGCCAAATGTCACCCCAAAATTTTGCATACTATCATGGCAGTCTGAACCCTGTTTCCATCATCATTGGTTAATTGTAAAATGCATTGTTGTTGAGAATAGTGAAGGAAGGAAGGAAGGAAGGAAGGAAGGAAGGAAGGAAGGAAGGAAGGAAGGAAGGAAGGAAGGAAGGAAGGAAGGAAGGAAGGAAGGAAGGAAGGAGAGTGAAGGACAACAGCAACCATATTATATAAGATGGACCTCATGTTGCAGATTCGAGTTAAGTGAGATTTGTGTCACAGGAAGATGACAGGCTTTCCACTTCTACTTACTACAGGCACTCCTGCTATCAAATCCCAGTATTTCTAAAGGATTTGCAAGGGGAAGCTCTGCATGTAAGGCTAATGTAATAAAACAGACTGAACAGTTCTGAATTTCTAAAATCACCTTAAATGTGAAAGAAAATAGTTAAGAAGAATACTTGGCAAATCTAGATTTTGGATGTCATTATTCTCTCTCTGAAGACTAATTTATAATACTTTAGGCAACTGTGATGGTCTATTTCATTATACATCTGTAGAAATATGAACTAACAAATTATATCCCAATCATCAATTCAATCCAGTATGTACATCATCAATTCAGTTTACAGAAAGGGTTGGAAGATTCCTCAGTCATCAATCATACCGATCTCTTGCCTTCATTCAAGGACTTGTGCAGAACAGAGAGTGGCACCCCCATTTTATCCTTCCAACTACTCCTTGAGATAATTTAGATTTACATTGACACACCTGCGGCCACCTTCTGAGCTTTATGGACTATGCATTTGCATGTAGACTTGCCCTGGTGCAGGTGCAGTACTTCCTCCATTACACTGCACAGGTTCTTCCTGTACAATACGTGGATAATTAGCACAGCGTTAACGGGTAGGTGGGGCTCTACCATTGGTAGCAGAATACTGTCTCAACCATTTGTTAGCATTTACATGCAAGACAGAAGTCTATTCAGAGGTTTTCTGCCACCAGGTTTCTTCCATTTGTAACCTATCTGTTGGCCAGCTCTCCTTACCCTTCTGAAAATCTTGAACAAGATTAGGTTGGCAAATGATCACAGACCTTTAAGACTAGTAATAAAAGGGTGTTGCCAGAAACAACAGTGTGAATTAGCATTAGAATACCTTTGGCTCATAGTCCCTGAAGTTAACTTTATTTGACAGCTAATTTGTGCATCAGCAATAGCAAAATGTGTGGTGCTGAAGAAATAGTTAGCTCCACACAGGGTTAACACAACCACGATTACTTCTTGGTAACTTCAGATGAATCCACATTAATGAACAAGTTAGATGCAATGCATGGGGCATGTTATTGTCTGCTGTCCCGTGTATGGGTTGGCACAGAGTATCATATCTCATGCCTGACAACTGTGTAAATAAAATATCTCTTGAAAATACAACTCTCTAATGTTCTTTTGTTGACAAACTCTGCTTGCTCGTCTGGGATTCTTTTTCTATCTCTAAATATAAAAACATATTGTTCTCAGGAAGTGCCTCTGAACCTATAGGTTCCAGTTAGCTGACAACCATTAATGAGCACAACTTCCACAAACTTATCTAAGTCACTTTCAAAGCCACCAAAACCATTGGCCATCAATGTAACTTGTGATGATGAATTCCACAAGTTAATCTATGTATAGTGTGAAGATGCGCTTTTCTTGTCCTAAATGCTGAGTATTCTGATGTTTACATGCTGTTTCAACCACATGCTGCTTCATTCACAATCATTATGTTATTGGACTTTTCATATATTTAATTTATGTACCCTATATACATCACATATATGATGGTGGTCTTTATATCACAGGATATCTATAGGGGATTTTCATGGGGTCTAAGGGCTAATTTAATATCAGTGAAGGTGTGCATTTGACATCTTTTCAAAAATACTTGTCCCTTCATAGTAAAATTATTTGACACAGCATCTAAAATCCAAATTCATCTGGCATTTCAAAGAGAAACAACTATCTTTTTCTTACACTATATTTTGGTATTTCATTTTCCTTTTAACATTTATCATATAATCTTGGACAATTTAGACAATTCTTCCTATGCATTTTTAAAGGTCTTTTTTCTTCCATGTAATTTCATCTTTAAGGTCCTGTTTAATGTGTTCATGTTTAAATGTATGGGAGGGACTCTAACCAATGTCACTTCCTCTGTATCCAAAATTACTTATATCTCTCATAACTACTAATTAGCATTACTGATTTTAGTGCAGCCATAATTCTATCTCTCAAATAACCAGTGTACTGTCTCCTAGATCCTGTGATTCTTTATTCCCAAGCCAGATGGAATTGCTACCAATGTCTCCCAAACCTCCATAATTAGCAGAAGGATAAATCTGTTTCTTACATTTTTGTTTGTGCCAAAGAATTCCTATCTAAATACCAGGAACGGAGTACAAACATGTTATTATCTTATTAAGTCATCCACAAGCTTATCATCAGTTGATCACTCTCATCTTAAACTTGCTCATTGTGGATCACCACATTTTCTCACCACGAGACTAGATACTTGAGAAACTAACTTTGTTTTCTCTGGTCTCAGTCCAACAAAGCTATACAGTGGAGATTTATTTACAGCTCAGGGCTGGTTTTTGACATTTCAAATGCAGTGATGTATATTGCTGAAGAGACAAGTTACTTAAAACGTCAAATGGAAAAGTGGTTTGCTTCTTCAGCTCATAGTGAGAACATCAAAAAAGATCCAGCCCTCTAAACTTTTTCTAGGTTATTTTCACTGTGATTTTAGAGACCAAATGAAAATATACCAAGATTTGCTACTGATTCCTAGACCAAAACTGAAAAGTCACTGGTTCTAGCAATCTTTAGATAGTGGCTATACCCTGTGCATATTGCTTAAGCTAAAGCACTTAATGAAGGATATTTAAAATGAAATTAAGAGCATCCCTCAATTTGATGAGGCCTACCATATGGTTGTAATTCCCACAAGTCACTATTAAGAGCCCATGCCAAAACCCAACTCTCCTTCTCTCCCTTTTCTTCTCTACTTTCTCAGATGATGAAGAACACCAGGGGGTTCAACTTTGTCAATCAGTTTAACTGTATGAGAGGCCACATCACACAATCCATATGTCTTTTAACATCTTCCATACACCATCCTGGTCTCCCACTGCATCCCTATCTGGCCCTTCCTGACCCACACAGCTGTGGCCTTAGGAAAGAGAGATGAAGCTTGTGTTGCCTTAGAGGAAATTCTCTGGGTGGTCCCTTCTGTGCTACACATGTTGCCTGGAGCAATATCAAATCATAATAAACAAGTCCCACACACAACCCCTGTCAGTTCAGAAATCCACTTAAACCAATGCAATCTCCATTTTCACTTTGAAAAGCGCAAAGGGAAACAGAAAGAAGACAACAGACATCCTTTTAGCCAGGGAGGAAAGGAGGGAGAACAAGCCCATGATGTATGGGCAATGCAACAGTCCTGTTGGCAAAGTGATTTACAAACTGTGTATATAAAAATGTGCTATTCATCAGCCCAGTTTCCTTCCTATGCTGCACTTCCTTTTCCTCCCATCATGTTTCTTAGGGGGGGATACACTGATTTAATTATATTGTCCTGATTGAGTTCACAATCAGAGAAAGAAAGAAAGAAAGAAAGAAAGAAAGAAAGAAAGAAAGAAAGAAAGAAAGAAAGAAAGAACCTCAAAGCTTTTCAGCCTTTTAGAGGGGAAAATTAAACCCATTTACATGAGAATATTTGACTAATGCTTTCCTCCCTCCCTCAACCCCTATCTGGAGGAAGAAAGAAGAGCACATGTAGAAAAAACACATGGCACCACAGACATAACATGGGACATGAACTGGACAGCATATGTGTAAGAAAGATTTGTGGGTTGCACATTATGACAGAGCTTTCCTCCCCCCAACAAAAGACCCAGAAGTGTCACAGAGTGCGGTTCCAAGAGACAAGCCTTTGGTTAAGGAGAGCAGGCTCACTGGCAAGTGCATTCAGATGGATACAATTCTGCAAGCGCAGCACTGTATTCCTCTCTCAGCTTATGCCCATTGTTCAAGCAAGCCTCAAATATTTAAAGCACCCAAGGCAGCAAAAAAATACAGTAAACCTGGATGGAGATGCACCCTCTTCTGTTTTTGTGATGTGAAAACCAAATAGAATACATAGCCAGCAGTGAACAGAGCTCTAGTCAAACAATTTCCCAATGTTTTATTAATGAAACCCAGCTATGCTGTTTTGTTTATTTTCTTCTGGGAGCCTCCACTTGGTCCTGCTTCTCCATTGCAATGATCCATAGTGTTATGCATCTAAGCTTAGTGGGCATGGCCCACCAGCCCTACCAGATGCTTGACAACCGGGTAGTCTCAGGTAGGCAGCTACAAGAGTAAGATCATCTACAGGTGAGTGCCTAATAGGTTTGCAGGCCTCCAGCCATGATGGCTTATATTTTTTGCCTAAGAGCTTGTGATGCCCAGTGTGGTGGAGTGGATAGAGTGACAGACTAGGACTCAGGAGGCCTGGATTCAAATCCCTGCTCAGCCATAGAAACTCACTGAAGGTGTGGAACTAATTAAACTACTCCTTAAATTTCTCACTTAGTGAAATCCCCATTAGGGTCGCTGTAAGTCAGTCTGACTTGACAGCACATAAGGAGAAGAAGAAGAAGGGCTTGGTGGTTTGAAATATGTTTTCATGTGTTTTCAAAGAACAATTGCTTCAGAGGTCCACAAACAGCAAAGGAGGTTGCATCTGAGAATGGGTTTACATTTCTTTTTAGAAGATGGTATGATTTCATGAAGGATAAGGAAACTAGCAATTAAACTTCCAGACTTGTAAGCACTATATCTCTAAAACTAGAGAGTTGCTTGTTAAAAGTAAATTATTCTCATTACTCAGCATTAAGAATGCTATACTACTTGGTTTTCCAGGTGTTGCTTAGAGTGGTGTTGTCCTCACCACTCTTGTCCATGCGCTTGTAATCTCGAGATTAGATCACTGTAATGCGCTCTACGTGGGGCTACCTTTGAGATTGTTGCGGAAGCTTCAAATGGTGCAGAATGCGGCGGCCAGACTCCTTAGTGGGGTGAGAAAATACCAACATATCTCTCCCACTCTGGCTGCCTTGCATTGGCTGCCCATTCGCTTCCACATTGATTTCAAAGTGTTGATGATGACGTATAAAGCCCTAAACGGTTTAGGACCTCGATACCTGGCAGATCGCCTTCTCCCACCTAGATCTACCCGAATCACCCGTCATAGCCAGGAGGGACGGCTGAGGGGCCTAACGCCGAGAGAGGCCCGGAAAGAAAGAACAAGAAACCGGGCCTTCTCGGCAGTGGCCCTTCGGCTTTGGAATAACCTTCCATCAGAGATCCGCCTGGCTCCCTCGCTAGGTGTTTTTAAGAGCCAATTAAAAACTTGGCTCTTCAGGCAGGCCTTCCCTCCTGTCAATATTTGATTTTATTTTATTATAATTTCTGTTTTTTCTCCATCTTGAGTATTATTAATATTAATATTATTGTTTTGAATTGTTTTATTTTAATTTTAATTGTTCAAGTGTTTTATATTTAATGTTTTATGGAACCCGCCCTGAGTAGACTTTGTCTAAAAGGGCGGGATAAAAATCGAATAAATAAATAAATAAATAAATAAATAATAGCCATACTACCTGCTGCCCATTTAGACCATCCTCTGGTCTGGATTCCCAGCTTTCAGTTTTAAAAAAATGTGTCTGAGGTTAGTCTTTGTAGTGCCACAATATTTTGTCTTCTTTTTACTTTGACTTCTTTTCTTTCAATTTTGCCAACTTTTAAAAAAGTAACTCTCTAGCTCTTGTAGAACCAGAGGGAGAAGGTAAAATATCTTGTCACTGTTTTGACCAATTGTCCTCTATGAAAGGATCATTTTTGGGTTCACACCTACAGTACTGTTGTCTTTTGCTGTTTTGTGGTTGTTCTGGGCTATTCTGTAGTGTTTGTTGCACATTTGAATAGACCATCCTGGTATTTGTGTCTACTCATATGTTGTGTCTGGCTCATCTTGGTACCGCCTGCCCAGGCACATTAGAATTTATTCCTGAGGTCTCACTCCCAACATGCATTGCCCTCACCTTTTGCCTATCTTCTCCAGCCTGCTTTACTGTCTCCTCACTTCCCTAGAAAATCAAGCAACTAAAAGCAAAAAATACAATCAACGCCTCCTCCAATGCAAAGCAACTACAATATGGGGTGATGTCTCTCTCCCCACCCCCACCCCTGACATCTTCTCATCTTAGAATCCAGCAAGCAGCAGGAAGGAAGGCCAGGTGGACAGCAGCAAATATAAGCCAAAGGAATGGAGGAAGGGTATTCCCCCAAAAATCAAGGGGGAGGAAAAGGAAAGAATCTAAGATGGAGAGCACCAGGATCTCAGCATACTGTAATACCACCCATAAGGTAGAAGCAAAAAGAACATTCCTCACTGGCTTCCAAGACCATTTAAAGATTCAAAATTATTGTCCTGATGAGCTGCTGATAGCAGCCCTCCCAATGCCAATAGATGAAAAATATATCAGGCAATTTGACAAAGGGTGACAGAAAGATTACGCAAAAGAGGGAACACGAAACAGCATGAAAGAAATAATATTTTCACCTACCCTTCTTTCATAAACACAAATAATTCATGTTTAAGGCTCTCCTTCCGCATATGACAAAAGAACACAATTATATGAAGAGGAGTTTCCTTCATGTTTTGGGTCTTTTTTAAACATGAAAGGCCTGTCTCTACAAATGTCAATTCCACAAGAACTAATTACAGGTAACTGCGTTTACTTGTAACGCACTGCTTCAAAGGCCATCATATCTTTAAATGACAGATACAGGGGACCAATAATAGCAGAGGTCTGTTGGCTCTACACTTTAGATTTTTCGAGATATCTGGCTGGCCTCTGTCAGAAACAGTGCATCAGACTTGGTAGCCTTTGATGTGATTATGGATTGACAGATTAATCTATTTCAGATCATGTCCATTTTGCATGTGTTTAAAGTTGGTTCTATTGTGTTCCTTCAAAACTATGGTTCAGAAAAGTTCAACAAACTACTTTTATTGCTTTTGTGTGTGTGCCAAAGATACATATTTCTGTGCCCACTGTATCTTAAAGTGCACATTTTTGTAATGTAATGTGATAATGTGTATACATTTTAACTAAAATGCTTTTATATGAATCTGACTACATTTTTCTAAACAAAGCTAAGAACTGTATCATAAAATTCACACAAACACAAAAACCAATGAATTGTGTTCTGATTTTCACATGAGTCCAGTAAGTGTGAATCAGGTCAATTTGCCTGAAAATGCCAATGGAAAATCCTCAACATTTCTTCAAACAGACCACCTGGATCTTGTTACGCAAACTAGCCCCAGGCCTTCCTATTGCTGATCCTGAGTCTAATGGATCTGGTCAAACATTGACATCTAACTCTTCCTGTCTTTTCTGTATTGAGATGCTGCAAAGGTAATGGTTTTGTACACAGAGTTGATGTTTAACTGTAACAGACGCAGAGACAGCACAGAGGGTCAGGTCATCCCCTAGCAAACAGATGTGTGTAGTTTTGGTTCTCTTCATCTGTTTCCATGCATGACTAGACAGACTGAGAATGTCCACAGCCAGCCTTTTAATCCTCTAGCCTTCAAGCTTCTTTGCATTAGGCTTGTTCTTACAAATAAATTACAGCAACAAGGATGGTTACAGATGTTTTGTGATGCCTCTGTACTTGCTGGGTCACAACATTCTCCTTACTACTCAGCAGGATGCTACAAATGATCAAGCTAACTCTGGTCAAAAGGGAGCTTGTCTTAATGCTGTTGTCATTAATACAGACTCTGGGACTAACAGAAATGTTAACTGTTTCATGCTGCCTGTATCACCTTCTTGTGGCTCCTGACAGTAATGTTTATTCTGCATATCCACACAAATGTGGTCTTTCACTCTGGGTCTTTGTGGTTTCTCTGTCAACAACATTTTTTTCTGATATCAGGTGTCCCACTTCTCACATACCCCTCTTCTAGAAAATTCTCCACCCCTCTCAGTACCTCTCCCATCTTGCTCAGTGCCCCTGTGAATCTGTGCAACTCCTTGCTCTGGTGCAAAAGTGGATCCAAATTGCACTACAATAAAGAGTTTATTTTGGTGCTGATTTGGTGTATCTTTTGTCACTAAGACTCCCTTTAAAAAAATAATAAATCCATGATCAGTCCACCATTTCAGTGAAACAGCACTAAATTGATATACAGGGGAGGCTGAATGCTGCTGATTAAAGGGCAGTGATGCCATACCACAAAAAGCAGTGGAATCATGTGAACAGGAATGAAAAGGTGAAAATGAAAGTGGGATGCACTGCATCATGGTCCAAGCACACAAAAACAAAAAGTATATCAGATGACTGATTTTGGAACTAGGTTATTTTATTCTCTAACTGATGAGACACTAAGTTGGATGCAGAATATTAACAAATACATGCGCAGAGTAGGATCAAAACTGGTAGTATCTTGGTACACTTTAGTATTTAAGGTGCTATGACTTGTGACATCCGGATTGATTCCTTCAGAAGACATGCTCAGCAATAGTCAGGAAGGATCAATAGATTTGATCATTCTGAGGCAAAAAAAAAAAGGTGTAAGAGGAACTGTGACCAAGTAAAGCAAAACAAACAAACAAACAAAAAACAAGGATCTCAGGTTGAACAAAATGAAGTGGATATTGATGACAAAAGACTGGATCAATTCTCTACCAGAAAAAATATGGTCTTGTTCATGGAAAAACCTCTGAAAATATTAGTGAAGAGGAAGGGACAAACTACAGGACAAACATCCATTTGGTTGGCCCCCAGTATTATGTAATTCTGCAAGAGTTTTTCAAGAGGATCGCAGGTTTTTCTGTACTGGAATACATTCTCCACCCCACAAAAAGCAAGATAACTCAGATGGCTCCTTTGCACCTCTGTTTTTCCCTAATGAGGGAGTTTTTCTTTTTCCTGTCAACAGTGGAAACTTCAGAAGTACCGTGTTCTTTGGCTTTCTTCAGTTCCCTTTTCAGTGACCATCCCAGAAGGTGTTTCATCTCATGCTGTCCATATTTTAGCACAGACCTGCATCTGACTCATACATGCCTCATAAACAATTGGTAAGATAATACAGATGGCCAAGCTTCATGTTAGTTTAATCCTCTGTATGCAGAGCTTTGGTGACAAGAGAGCACATGAACAAATGGTGTGTTAAGAGAAGCATCTCCTTGTGTGAAAATAGAAATAATATGGCATTTGAATTTGACATAATTCTCAGAATGAGAGTCCACTTCCTTCTGAAATTTCTTTCTGAAAACAATACAACAGTATAGCCAAACTGGGACCTTGGACCACAGCTTTTGCAAATAGTGAAAATGAATGCTTTCTTCTTTCTGCTTACAGGGTGAAAGCAATAGCTTAATCATTAACTGCTGCTAGTTTTAGTCAAAACCCAACCCAACTCAACCTAAGAAGGATCGCCTGGTCTTCAGTGACTGCCAGTGATGGGAAACCTATTGGGGCATACACTTGGAGGGGAAGAAGGTTAAGATGATTAACTGGTGCTAACAAGTTTAGGATGTGGAAGAAGTATTTTCTTGGACATCCATCAAAGAAAGGATTGAATGTTCCTAAGCGCAGTGGTGGGGGGAAGAGGAATGGAGAAGGCTGGGGGCGTTATATGTTTACCAGATGATATTTCCCAACCATCTCTTCCTTCTTACCTGTCCTTCCCAGCAGGCACAGTAACATTTTCTCCTCTTCGCTCCCTTCACCCTCCCCATCCCAGAGCTAAAAACACAGAGAACTCCAGTTAAAGATGTGTCCTGGCAGCTGGGTAGAAAAATGATCCAGGAGGAAGAGGGCAACGTCACTCTCTTCCTGTTGATCAGTGCGTTAAGGACACCCTTTAGATACCAGTACCAGCAGATCCTTAGACCCTCCTGTCTGCAGACTCTGTGTTACAAAGCTGGCCAGAGAATGATCAGAGCAGCTGGCAGTAAATCCGTCTTAATCCAGCAACAAAATGCTTCCTAGTGAAATAGCTACCAGTCCTTGTCACAGACATGAGCTTTGCTGCATATCTTTTTTTGCTGTAGGTAGGAAGGACAAGAGGTAAATTTGGGTATGTAGGGGTGGGGACAGGGAACTGCATTTGGTCCATATGAAAATATCAGTGACAGTAGCAGTAGGGCAGTTTTAGGTATACCATGCAAGGTCAGTTTTGGGGCCTAAGCCTGGAGAATTTGAATAAGATTTCATTTTAACTGGATTTGCCAGACTATAAACATTGCAAAGAAACACAACCTTGGTGGTGGTTTGGATTTAGCCAGCCTGACTTTATGCAGAATGGAATGAAATGGATGCTCCAAGCGACAGAGTTTAGGAGTCATGACAGGAAGCAGTTTGTTGCTTATTTAATTGGTCTTTATTGCATTTTTACTGCTGGGGTTGGGAAGAGGTGTTGGTGAAATATTCTACCTGAAGTGTCAAAACAACATGTATGGCTTTAGTACTATGGACATGACTGGGGGATGCCTTTCTGAGGCATCAGAATGTCTTGGCACAGGTCATAGGTGTGTGGTGGGAAGTTCCACTGCAGCTTTGTAGAGTTAGCTTCTTTTGAAGGGTGGGGTGGAGTGGAGAGGGCACTCAAGAGGTGTTTCATGGAGCTGTGCCAAATATTCTCCAGTTATGAATTTTTTGGGGGTGAAAAGATTAATTTCTAAGGAAATTAGATGTTTCTAAGGAAAAGAATTATTTCTTAAAAGCATTGTGTGCACATATTCACATTTTTATAACAATAGTTACTCCTTTTCTTTTCCTTGGATTAATCAAAATGAAGCATTGCAACCAAGCAATAAATAGGATGAGATCACTATACTTTACAAATGATTTAATTGAGGACAAATGGAGTTAATAGGGAGCAGGGCAATGAAGATGAACATTTTGGCGAGTAGTACTGAAAAACTGTAGGGGAAGGGGAGGGGGTTTCATCAAAGTGGAGAACATTCCAAGAAAAAGGTTAAGTAGGTTTGTTCAGGACTTACTGCTTTTTTTTACCATTTATTTTCAGGTTGATCAGGTAGCTACCACACAGAAAGGCCAAGCTAACCTCAGAACAGCATGTTCAGCCGCCCTGCAGCTTAAAAAGTGACATATATCTGCCAGAAAATTCATTGCTAATCCAGGTCTCAAACTATTCTTTTTACTTTGTCAAATTCCAAACTATACAACTTTTAAGCCTTACCAGGCAAGTCATTGCAACACATTGCAGAAACTCAGGGTAACCACGACCATTAAAGCCTACTGCTTCAAATGCCCAGCTATAACTTTGATTTTTCTTCACCTGACTATGGTGTAGTCCATCACTGACTGTGTGAAGTCTCTGCTAGGAAGTACAGAACCCAAGATGAGATGTTACTCATGTTACCCATGATGTTAAATCTCGGTGTGGTGGGTCATTCATGTATGCAAGGTATTCCTTTGTATAACCGCTCTTCTGGAGACAAGTTTTATGTCTATCTTTCTCCCTGTGTCCAGAGATCTCTCACAGTTCTCAGCACACCAGAATATCTAGTTTTATATTGGCTGCACACAGGCATCTAATATCTACATTTTATCTTAGTTTGATTCCAAACTAAAAATCACATACAGCCCTATGTAACTGTAGCCAAGCATTTAAGTTAAGAAAAGGTGCTTCCTATAATTATGACTGGAGAAAGAGGTGGGGTATCCCTGCCTCCTTGTCTTCTTCTCTCCTGTAGCTTTTCCAAGTCATAAAATCTATTGCAGGGCTTTAAATGTGTTGAAATACTTCTAGGCATACTAAGCAAAAGGCAAACACCAACCTCATGTGAGAGTCAAAAAGCTCTGGGGTGTGTGCGTGCTATTTGAAGCAAGAAATAGGTGGGGAAAGGTTAAGCACCCCACCCGCCCAAAAAGATTTTTGAGATTTAAATTCAGATTACATTCACACACATAAGCATGCAATGTTAAGCTTCCACTGAGTAGGAAGTCTTGTCAGCCCAGTAATGCAGGATCATGACACTTTGCACAAGCATTGCAGATGTGCAAACATGTGCTGAATCACTCCTTGCATGACACCACTGGTTGCAAGCCATGTTACTATGCAGGCAGGGCTGTCTGTTCAGCAGAATTTCAATAGGATACAGGCCACAGTCTCTGTGTTGAAGTCTCAGATTTTCATGTATCTCAATAAATTAACATATACAAATTAGAACCTGCCATTTCCCCATCTCTCCAACCTTCAGTGAACAATGCAACCCTTTCTTAGAAAATGGTACTTGATTAGTTATCAATTAGAGGATCATGAAAGCCAAATTCTCAATGGGGTGGTGGTGGAATCTGTAATCCTATAACATGAACCTGTGAGTAATTCCACTGAACTCAGTGGGAGCTACATCTACGTGCCTGTGTATAGGTCTCCAATGTTAATGTTTTGATGGCTTCCTCTGCACAAGAATCAAGACCACCCTGAGAAATTCTTTCTCCTTGACTATCAATCAGTCAGAAACCTGTATTGGCATTAAAACCAGTAACCGTACAATCAAGATTATACTTTCTACTGCAATAAGATAAATATGGTCAAGTTACGTCAAGGCTCCTTGAAACAGTCAGCCTAATTTATTACAATAGCAAGATATTCAGCTACAGGCTCAGTCAAATCAGGTTGTTTAACTGGTCCTTGACTATTAAAAGGAAAGACGCATTATCTGTTGCTCAAAATAAATTCTGTCTTTGCTGACAAGTTTGGTACAGTCCCATTAAACCAGACATACTTTGGATGCAACTAATTCTGATCAACAGCCTTTCACATTCCCATGAATTTCTCCAACTCTGGCTACACAGCTGAGACGCTTGCTTTGACAGAACATTGATTTATGTACATGTTTGGGTTACGGGAGATTCTGCAAACCTTGAACAGCAATGTATTGACGTAAACACTTTTGCTAAATATCTGGAGAGAAATACATACATATAGAGAAACCTGTCTTGGAAGGAGGCTAATCAGTCACCAGCAATTGTCAGCATGAAGGTATATCTTGTCTGTCAGGGAACTAACTATTCTTTAGAGCATTCATCTGGGAAGGGGCTAGATTAGGATGTGATTTGAGTAAACTATATTTCTGATTTCATTCATTATGCTTGATGAAATCATAGACTAGGGCCAAAAAGGTTATCTGCTCCCCCCTCTGTTCAAAAGGTAACTTGTGCAACAAAGTGCTGAAGCAAACATAGTTGATAGTTTCAATGGATGTACTCCTGTTGAATTAGATTTATAAACTGTTTTGAATTAAGTGCAGATTCATTGTGTTTTTTGTTGGCATCAGACCATGATTTATTTTGCATTTTGGACCACTTAGGGCACAGACTTTTGAGCAATTACACAACGTAGAGATAAGTATGAACCAGTCCAACCCTTTTCCATAGCTATTCACACCTTTTCAGATCAGTGGCAGGGGCTACGTTTTCTTTTTTCCACACAGGTAGGATTGCTCCCTTCACTTTGGTTTTTGGCATGTCTGATTGCCGGCATTGAACCAAAGCAGCATTGGTGGGTGGTTCCAAGAGGTATTGGTGATGTGTTCCGTTGGCTGATGCACTGCAGTGTGCAGTGCAAACAACCTCCTCATCTTCCAATTTTTGTCCTTTCTTTTTGCTGTAGAATCTAGAGTTGAGTCACTTAGGCAAGCCAAAGATAAGTTGCCCAAACAATTTAGTGCTATACCACTTACCAAAGGAGTAGGAAGGCAGGGCAGGGTGGGGAAGTGGCCTCTTCTTTTAGCCAGCTGTGGGGTAGTGACGATCTTACCAGAGAAATCATCTGGCTGCAGGGCCCTCAGAAGGAGCTGACAGAGAAGGAGGGAGACTGAGGAATGGAGAGACTCAAGATGACAGGCAGTGTGGCAGGTCCTTAGCAAACTGTAGGAGGTTTGCTAGGAGAGGTGAGCTCTCCTGAAGGCAAAGAGGGAGGACAGCAGGGACTTGGGTTTTTTCCCCTAATTAAAAAAAGGAGGCTGAGCACACAGGGTGGGCGAGAGTTCTTGAAAGAAGCTGCAGCTGGATTCTCCTTGCAGAGGAATCGATGTTACAAGAAACTGGTTCACTCTGCAGTTCTGAGTAGCTCATTTTAACACCAAAATATACAAGGCTTCCCCTTCTAGCGGTCATGCTCCCTGACAGCTAAAAAAAACACATGTGAAAATGATCTGTTCATTTGTCTGCATCTGTGGGAGGGACTGATACAGGAGTCTCTCCTTGTTGCACCCTGACGTCCTTGTATTCACCAAAGCTTTGACAAGGATTCAGGATGCCATGGGGGGGGGGGGGAGTTTGTGCATACACCTCAGAACATATGTGCAGGTTGGATGAATATGTGAAGGAGATAGGTATGACCAGGAAGCACAATTCTGACACAAACTCTGCTGTATTTTTCCCCCCACCAATTAGCCGACTGACCTGGGTCCCAATAATGCAGCAAGGAGACAAAGAAAGAATCTGCATGATGCTCTTTATCCCACTGTAATCTATTCCAATTTCCTGATGTATTTTGCATTTTGTTTCCAAACTCATTGCTAGCCCTTTCTCACTACAAAAATGCTGAAGGGAAATCCAGTGGCAATAGAATTAAGGGACATGCCCATCGCTTTTTTGATGGATCACAAAATAAAATACATCCACTGCTACTCCTGCAACATTCTGTGAATGATATCTAAATATTTCAAGGCTGCAGAACAAACTATATTCCTTTCTAACTACAGATCTTGCTAGTTTTTTGTTTTGTTTTTTACAACATGTTTCACAGATGTTGTATCAGGGTGAGTTCTGTCATTAAGATGATGAAGCATCTAATTGTATGTCTCATCTCTATATATCATCAGATCTAGTTTTCCACAGTAGATAAAAATCACCAAACAATTTGTTCTTTAAAAAATCAGTCACTTGCCTTCCTACATTAAACAGTTCTTCTCTGAAGAGCCTGTGGAATTCTTTGCAATTGGTATATATGGTGAAAACAGATGACTCATTGGCACTTCTAGAACAAACAAGATCCGATTTTGAATACTGCCTGCTGGCAACCCAATGCATAGGAACAAACCCATGGATTCTTGTGTTTACATAAACAGTAGGGGAGTAAAGCTTTTGCAAAAGCAGCACTTCTCAGTTCCAAAGGATAATAATATTTTAAAAGCCCTCCAAGATTAGCTTAAGAAAAATACAGTGGAAAAATTATCTTGAGGCAATTACCAGATGTGCTACACTTGAATAGGTTCTTCTAGTCCATTTATTAATTAGTTTTTGTGCTATAAGGTTATTTTAAAAGTAGTGTATTTGGAAGGCATGAATTAAAAGGAGGCATTTGGGAGTCTGAATCAGTGGCTTCTTTACTCCAATTCTGTTTCTGGCACATATTCATGGCGTGGTTCTAATGGAGTTGGTAAACCTTTGTTTAGGTATTATTACTCCCCATTGCATATGAGAGTAAGGCCAGAAACAGATGTTAGACATAGCCTATACAGTAATTAGAGTTGAAAGTATCCTAATGTTGCAGGGAGCTGGTTGAAGCTGTCTTTTCCCTTTTAGTGAAATCAGGCTTCAAAGGAATCCCCTGCTTAAAACCTTAACATCAATCAGTGAAAAGCAAGCAAATTTGCATAATACCAGAGGTGAGAGAAGCTCCTGCTGTGTCACTCAGACCCTTCCATGAGTGAAGAATGTCCCTCTTCTAGACTCGGGCTATCTCTAACCTACAGTATGTTCCTGGCTCACCTCAACACAGAAACTGTTCAGCCCATCACAGACCATGTGTGTGTTAACATTCAGTGTTTAAACTAAGGCAATCCCAGGCTGAAAGAGTTTATGTTACTGCTGTCCAATTTCCTGAAAACCTTCTCTTCTGAAAAAAGCTCCTGCCTTTCTGCCTCATTTTCAAAGCACTTTCATGGTATTTTTTGAGCTTACCTTATCATTGGGAGTTGGCCAAAAGCACTGTATATACTATGTCTCTCTGTGTTTTCATTTTTTCTGTTACACATCTTTCCATCACTCTGCAACCCACCCAGCTGCCTGTGCTTCCTGATCTGAAAAACCCCATGAGAAGCGTTACCTCATGATATTGTCCCCTGGCTCTTAACTGAGGCATATATATCAGGGAAGGATGAAGACTGCCAAAAAGATGATGGAACAATAAAAGACAGGATGCTTTTACACACACACACACACACACACACACACACACACACACACACACACACACACACACACACACACACACACACAGTGACTGAGAATACTGCATTTCATCTCTGAGAAAATTTTCTTTAAACATTGAGAGAAACAAAGGAAAAAAATTCAAAAGTAAATTCTTTCCCTCAAAATGGAATGTGAATGATAAAAAAAAATAATGATTGAAAAGTTACTTTCAAGATATATGAATGTATTGCCATACTGATATCAAACATAACTGACCAGTGATAGGATTATGCTCTGGTTACATCCAGTTAAGATCATGATCCAGAGCATTTTTAATACTTTCTGTTATGCATACCTGTATTCATGAATCTATGAAAACAGCAATATTGAAGTATAAAGTTTTTCCAAATGTTTATATTAATCATAAAAGTCATCTTCAGTATTGTATAATATCCAAAGAAGAGAGCACCCCTCACTTCTATCAACAATTTTATTCACAAGTGAAATCTTGAAAAAGAAAAAAGATTTTTCCGTCACATGATTTAAAGATTATTATTTTTTTACTATTTGTTTTTTTATCCTTAGGGATACTTCCAAAGAAACATTTCAAACCATTATGGATCTTTTCCAGTCAGCATGGGCTGAACTCAGCAAAAACATCAAACATATGGCCTCAAATTATGGAATTTTAAAAATCCTATACATGATCAAGATTTATTTTTTCCTGCCCCTCTCTATGAAAGCTAGGCAGTGGCAACCACCATCATGGCTAATGATTTTACTAGGGACATTAAACAGGACTGCCTCATTTAGTCACTTGGGATTATAATGACAACCTATATAAAATACTAGAAACTGAGATAAAAATGTCCACCTCTGGATTTAGAAAGAGCTGGTGTAAAAGGTTGTACTCTCGCAAAAACATCCGGGACACTGATTGCTTGTCAATATATAGAATCCCCCTTCCTTTTCACCTGTATTTGCCCAGAGAGCTTTTATGTATGATAAGTAGTCACGGCTGTGGCAACTGCAGGGGACAGGGTGTCTCCTTACAAACCCAGCCTAGCTCTTTCGGTGGCCCGAAGCCAGACAAGCTGACAAATCATACTTCCTCTCAGCACAGTCTCTGCCCTGAAATAGTCAGGCTACACCAGTTTGGAGTCCCCCACCTCTAAGAATCCAAAGCATCTCCCTGCATCCCCATGGAACATAAGCCAAAGCCAAGAGCTATGCTGGTGTCCAGGCCTTTAATCTTCACAGGCAGGTTAGGAGCCCCAGTGTCTGTCATGTTGTATCTTATGTCAGAGCCAACTGAGGCCCACTTAAGAAGACAGGAAAGGCTCAAATCATAATATAAAAGAGAGGGAGGGAGGGGTAGACAAATACTGACAACTTTATCGCCTATGTCTCAAACATTAGCAATCTGTCTTACAGCAACGAGCGGTTATACTTATTTGACCAACAACTGAAAGATTGTCTACCAAAGAATTTCTACACAGGAATTGGACTGAGCAGCAGGATTAGGCTGCAGTGTTTATCGGAGTTCATCTTCACGAAGACTGTCTTCACTACTATTAGTGTGGTCTTGTTTAAGACATGCTTTTTATATTCGTGCGATATTTGCCATCCGATATGAATTTGATTTTACCATAGAAAGGTGAAGGATATGTGGCAAAATAAATAAGCAAACAACCAAAATACTTTACTCATTGCGCAGGGATAGTCAAAGTCATACTTCCTCTCTCTGAAAAGATTGTATGTAATCCTAATTTTGGATTTTTAGATGCTTTCAGACTACAACTCTCACTGTTGCTGTTGGCTAGAACTCTTGTCATCTAGTAAGCTAATGAAGAGCAGCTGGATCTTGTCCTAGAGGAACCTCTGGTAAGCTCCCATAGCACCCTGGTTGTTGGCTATCCGTATGCTAAGAGCTGCAATGGCATACATCCTACTTCCCAACATGTCTATTTTATGGCCACCCTTATTACTGGAAGTGGCATTATGGCATCATCTTGTTCTCATTTGGGACTCTTCCACAATTGTGGGATTGGGGGTCTTTAAGGAGGAAGGAGGTCTCTTGTCAATTTTGTACAATCTTCCACTTGCCGAGAAGCAGGTTGTGATGAGGATACTTTTTTCTAGGATTGTTTGACTAAGTCAAGCAAGGATGGCAGCATGGAAAAGTGGACTGGAGTAGCAACATCATTTTTGATGCCAGAGACTTGTCCTTTGATGGCTTGGGCTTCTGCTTCAATTTTGATTTTTGATTTTTTTTTAAAGTCAGGTTAGACTGGGATTCCATAGCCCTCCTGCACTTCTTTGAAATGGAAGTAGTGAGCTTTGGTATCAAAGAGGCTTTGGAAGGGATCGACTGAATGGATTGCACTCCCGAAGCTGATGGTACATCTTCAGTTTTGATCACTTACAATTTGGCTTCCTTCGCCTTCTGCTCACCCTGATTTTTATTCCTCGGTTCCACCTGGATTACTTCCATCATAGTTGTCTGGAGGGGGTCTTTCACACCAGTACTAGTGGGATGTAAGATATTTGCTGAGACAGAGACCCTACAGCCTGCAATGACTTCTCCAAAATCTGGAATTTAAGCCAGGATTGTTGCTTTTTAATAGCAACTTTCGTAAACTTATGATAGGGCTGGGAGGCTTGGGTTTGGTGACCCTCACTGAGGCAATATAAACACATCCAATACACTTCTTGGATTCATAAAATGGTGAGAAGGCCTCAAAGTATGAAGACAAATGACAAACCAATACTAACAATTTTTTAAAAAAGAACTCACAAGAAGGTTGAAAATAATGAAGGAAGGAGGAGGGCAATGGAAACAACCAAAAAGGCAAGTTTTGAGATATAAAACTAGTCTAGCAACACATTCCAAGAAGTGCTCTCAGCAGCAGATAAAAGGAATTGAGGAAGAACCACTAGGCACAGGTACATGTACAGTGGAGAAGGAGCTTCCCTAATGATCCCTTTTCTCTAGAACAGACCTGGGCAAAGTGCGGCCCGCAGGCCACATACGGCCCGCGAGCCACTCCTGTCCGGCCCGCCGCCAGTTGCTTATCTTTAACATACCACAAAAAACCTCTTTAGTATTTGTGAAGATTAACAAGTTTAAAATAAAAACAATCATAACATCACTGTTTCATTTTATTTTTAAGTAAAGTTGGTTCGGCCCCCGAACACAGTTCAGATTTTTCATGTGGCCCCCTATAGAAATTAATTGCCCACCCCTGCTCTAGAAGGTTCTGATGAGGTTTTGTGCTAGCACAGAAACACCCACATGTGTGAATCACAGAGACCATGGCAAGGAAGCATCTCTGTTGGTGTCACCAGCTTCATGTATTACAGAAAGACAACGAAAACGATTTACTCACTTTGTCCATCGTGTTCATAAACTCATAAACCTCTACCATGATTCTCCCAGTCATAGTTTTTGTCAAGTAAAAAGCCCAAAACTTGGTAGCATGTTTTTACACAGAAGAGCAACAATTAATGGCTTTGCCCCATTCCATCCTACTCAACAGTACAGCTCAGTCTGATATGGCTGCACAAGAGACATTGTTATTCCATGTTTTAGGTGATGAGAAGCAGCTTTTGTGAAGGTTATATTCATGTGCTCATTTCTTTGAAGTTAAAAATGGCATTTGTGGCTCTCCATGCAAACAAAAGCAACTGAAAGTTTGCATGCAAGGACTGTTTAACAAACAACTTCCTGGGGCACTATGGAGCTAAGGTGGAAGAAAATCTGCCATACTCTTTGTTACTATGTTCCTTCCTTGTATACACACAACATTAGAAAGGACCTTTTATCCCTTACTATCAAGGATCTTCATTTGTAAATTACACCTGCTATTGTGAGTGAAGTAGACAAAAGTCACTGACAAGGGTATTTTTACACATGAGATTTCAATGTAATTTTGATTTTAAAGCTTTGTAATGAGAATGCAGTACCTGATTTTATCAGGTTATTCATTTAATCACACCGTTTGCCCACACCCTCTTTCACATTAACAGTGAACACCCATTGAAATAAATAAAACAAGGATGAGACTCAAAAGAATTTTAAGACCCACATAGAAGAGCTTGTTCATGACTAATAGCACGCGCGGGGGGTGTCCATTGTGATTTTAGAGTGAGCATCTCATACACATACACCCAAACAGTCCTCAAGCTACCCATCCACATATGCCTATTGTGTAACTGGGCAGCTGCCGAAATAAATACATATGCACACAAGCCACGGATACAATTTTTGTTATATAGAATACTACATACTGTGACAATATCACTGTAAGATACATGGATTTTGACTTTCAAAATCGCTGCTAATAATACTTTTTTTAAAAAAATAATTATTTAATTTTAGATAATCCATCACATTACAAACAGATAATACAATTAACTATTCATCTTACTTACTAAATATTTTAATAGTCTAAACACCAGCTATTCACACCATTTAACAAAATTATGCTTCATCTCGAATCCCCATTCCATCCTAGAAAGTTACCAACCAACAATCTGAGCAATCTAGATTATTTCCTCAATCATGTGACATCTGAAGCCCCGAAATTGTACTCTAAGCATTTGAGGAAGCAGGCTATATGTCCACAAGAACTGACACCATAATAAATCTTTGGGTCTAAAGGTGCCACGTGACTCTTAGCTTTTTTTGCTGCAACAGATTAACATGTCTACTGCTGTGAAAATAGTCCAAAAAAGTAACTTTTCAAAGTTTTTAAAGTGGATGCTCAGTGCTGGTTCCTGGTCTCACAATTCACTCTTTTTTTTTTTTAGCAAGATGTGGAAAGGAAATGGAAATGCATCTGAGCAGGTCTGATGTGAAAACACCCATTCCACAGGAGGGCACATCTCCATGCAAGAAAGGAAGGGCCCACCTCATCATCACCACACAAGAAAGATTATTGTCAGCAGTCATGCAACAGTTGGGATTATGTCAGCTGGAGTTTCATTTTTAACTCTTTTTTCTAAGTCCTGTGGCAAGTTAAAGAAAAATGATAGATATATGGAATATCTTACAGACATATTTTGTTTTGTTTTGTGTTTTGCTCATTTATAATCTGCCTTTTAATCAAATGGTTCTCAAGGTGGCTTGTGTGTGTCAGGTTGTTGTAGCAATAGAATAGAAATAACCCACAAAATACTCATTCTTCCTCTCGTTTTTGATTTCTCTCACACACTCACACTCAGCACATATATGCAAGCAGACTTTTGGCTGACGGTTGGAGCCAGAAGATACTTCTCATCAGTACTACAGCCACAGGGCAATTTGGAGTCAGAGTGTTCTTTTGATCAGGAAGGAGGAAACTGAGCTCCCTGCAGGTGCTTTTTCTCTGGTTGATGGATGCACAAGACTGGTCCCCTTGCCTCCCACTGGCCCTGGGGTTCCTGGCCAAAGACAACAACAGCTGCTTGGAACTCTCCATCCAAAAGATTTCTGGAGGACTTACAAGCTTACATACTTCTGTGAGATTTTGGTTGGTCCTATCAAATGTACTGCCCAACCTTGGATTTTCCCTCTTCAAAAGCTAGCATGCTATCCTTTGTTTTTCCACTTTAGGCAATAATCCCAAGCCCTCCTCTGTTTTCCCATACCAACGTAATCTTAAAACATGCCCCGAAATTACCATTTTCTGACAAAAGGCTGATTTATGGCCTGAGAAAAAGAATAAAACTAGGAATCTTGTAGCACCTTAAGGACTAACATGCTCTATTTGATGTAAGCACTTGTGAACTTCAGTCTACTTTAGCCAATCCTTCATGGCCTACAGTCCATGAAAGGTACGCCAAATAAAACATGCAAGTCCTCAAGGCATCACAAGATTCTTGGTTGTTTTTGATGCAACAGACTAATAAATAAAACATGCTAATAAAACATGCTATTTACCCCCAGAAAATAGACAATATCTCTAAAAGTGATCTATCTTCTGATTTTGCCATTAGGGTAGATATTCGGGAGTGGAGTTAACAGTTCCTACAGTTGCTATTTTTAGACTGGGCTATAAGGCAAGCCAGAGACTCCTAATTTGCACAGTTAGCCATTATAATATGTCACCAGTTCCTATTTATGTTGAAGTACATTCCTCTTGGGAAGGGCGTTTAATTTTTATATGTGAGAAAGGAGCTAAACTCTACTTGTTTTGGCAAACCTGATGTGAAGAAGAAGAAAACAGTACTCCGGACTTTTGTGTGAGATTTCTGAATGTTTTAGCCCTTTCTGTTTCCCCAGCCATAGACAAATATTCTGGGAAATGTAAAGGGCAATACAAAGACAAGTGCTGACCTCTGAGGTTTTACTTCCACTCAGATCAATGTGTTATAAACATTAGCAAAGGCGAGGCCAAGAGACCTCTTTACTGGTTTGTTTTGTGGGCTTTCCCACTCATTCCCATATCCTCAGAACTTCATACCATGGACTAGACTATAAAAGTCACTCACATCCTGGCTTTCAGGATACTATGCAATAATACTGCCTAATAAGATGCATGAAGGACAGATCAACTTATGCAGAATTCAACAGAGTGCTATGGGAAAACTGTGATTTCTGTTTATGCAGCCAGGAGGAAAGAATATTCCTATATCCTTTGCCAAATGGGGCAAGTCTATTTCATGCACTTAAACTGGTTTTATAGTAAATCCTTCTCTCCAAGATACCCTGGGAATTGTACGTCTGTATCCCTACCAAAGCTCCTACCCAGAATACTTTGGAATAAGCTGTGAATGTGAAACTAATACAAAACCAATATTGTTCGTTTAGATATGTCCACAGGGAGCACACGTATCGCAGAATGAGAGGGTCTTGATGAGTGCTTTTAAAACCCATTTTTAAAAAAGATTTGTAATGGATTCCTCATCTCATCTTAACATAAATCTTTAGGCATTCCAGTGCTCCTTTAAAAAAACAAACCAGTGCAAAAAGTTGTTCCACAGAAATTAATTTCCCACTACACAGTGTATTTTTGGCAATCATCTTGTGACAGGAACTTGTGTGAAACCTAGTTTTGTAGTGATTTTCAAAGAGGCATTCATTTTAGCCTGTTTCAGCATGGATAAGAAAAACAAACAAGCAAAGAAAGAAAGAAACCCATTTGTGACACCTGTAAGACTAGCAGATATATGTTGGCATCAGTTTTTGTCCATGACAACTAGGGTTCCGTATTCCAGTCCTCCAAAATGCAGGCAATCTCATCTGCACATTAGGCAGTCCAGTTTTTGTTCTGTATATATATTTGCATAATGTGCAAATTACTGCTGATTTTTCACACTATGCCAATTAAGTAATTAATTGTTGCATTATTTTTCCACCAATCCGTTTTCCATTTAGAATCATTTATACAGTAGCCACTAATCTGAGACAGTCAGTATACTGTAATGGTAAGAGTGCTGGAATCAGAACAGAGAGATACAAGTTCAAATCCTTTACTTGGTATTTATGGGTCAGTTAGTACTTCTCAGCCAAACCTACCTTACAAGGTTATTTTCAGAATAAAATGGGGAGAGGGAAACCGTGTAAATGGGGCTTGCGCATTGCTGGTGCATATAAATATATTTAATTCTATATATAAAAAAACCCTCCAGTTTATGAACGTGGGATATTGTGCTTCTGTACCCATGATTCAAACAGCCAGAAAATGGCCTAATATTGCGGCACAAAGGGATGCCAGCAGGAAAAGGGATGCCAAGCTTTACGTGGCAAAGGGCAGCCTGAATGTTGACACCACCAATGGCAGCAGTCAAGATGGTCTATAGGATGGTCTGTCATACACATATAAGTTTGTGATTTCCATTCAACACAGATTCTCCAGTTAACCAAGCCTTGGTGGGTTATGTATCTTTTTCGCATCTTGGCCCCATTCAAAGATTGGATTTGATGTAGTTTTGTACCACAGAGTATTTTTTCAAAAAGAGAACATCTTTGTGTGGTTAAAAAAAACAACCTGTAATTGAAGGTGACTTCTAACATTACCTTTTGTAATCAGGTGCAGAAGCTCAGATTCAGAAATACTTCCACACAATGTCATTGTGAAGAGTATCACATGTGTTACAAATATCCCCATTTATTTCTAAAGTAGCCAGAATTTGAGGCGCAAGCCTCTTCATTTCAACTCCTTCATTCTTTTTAAGGGAAATCTGGGTTTTGAGTTGTAACTGTTATAGAATTATCTGAAAAATTTAGTTTTGTATGATGGGACCTTTTTCAATTATTACAATTCTGAGTATGGTTTACTATGGAAAATAATATTTAAATAAGCATTATGATAATAATAATGATGATATCATTGCCCTATATGTGTAACCTTCTCATGTAGTACATATTTTGCACCCCTTAAAGTAACCATATGAACAAAATCCAACAAAATCAAAGGGCAAGATTGGAAATGGGAAAGGAGCGGAAGGTAAGTATCATAACCACAAGCTTCTCCCACCCACCCTCAGTGACACATACAGAAAAAATAGAACAATATGTGAAAGATGATGCTGTACAGAGAAAGGCATACTATCCTTCCTAAGAAGTTGTATGATACTGAGTCAAACAATTAGTCAATGGCCCATCCAGCTCTGTCAGTAGATCGCCGCATTTTCAATCCTTCCCAGACCTATCCAAAGATATGAGTGATTAAGCTGGACTTTTCCCCCCATGTGGAATATGTGGTCTACCGCTGACCTATGGCCCTTCCTTTTCTCATAACTTACCCAGAGATGGACCTGTCAGAAGTGATTATTGCTCCTTTAGGTAAGAGTCTTACCAGATAATGTAAAAATATTTAGCATAGTGCTTGACTGGGCTTTCTACAATCTTGTCCATCCTGTATTAGTATCTCCATATTGCAGGAGATAGCGTTGGGAGAGAACGAACTGTCCTAGTGAGTTCATAGCCAAGGTGAGATTTAGATCAAGAATGCCAAGCATCACAGTTCATGAAGAATTCATTCCTACAGCAGTTCTATTGATTCCATGTCTACAATTTCTACAAGGTCATGGTAAGCCATGTGTGAAATAGGGAACACTCATCCTGCCCACTTTGAAGACAAGGGCTGGACTCTCCAGAATATGCCAGGTGTACAGGTTGCAATCCTATTTTTCAAACAGACACTGCCCTACCGCCAAATTTACCAGCTACAGATCTGATGGAACGTACCTGTTGTCATCTGTCAGTGGGTTGAACATACATGCTTCCTCACTAAGCAAGATCTGAACATTACAGACATGTTCCTTCCTTTCCATATATTCTGACGCAACGAAAAAACATTCAGAGGAAATAAGGAAATCATTAGAGGAAGAGATTTCCAAGAATGCCTCTGAAGTGGGCCTGAAGATGTTTCCCAGCCATACCTTTCCCCTTTTTCTTCTCGACAGATGGTAGAATCATTTCATCCGGCTGTGCCAACACCCAGCTCAAGTAACAGGGAGCAGCAGGGTGGGGTCAAGTTGCTGTATTTTGTGCTCTTGATTATGCAACTCTTCATATGCAACTCACAACTCTTGGTGTGAGAAGACTCGAAAGAGTCTCTTTTTTCAGTACCGACTCAGAGCATAGAAAAGTTATTTTTTATGATACAGCTCCCATGCTAGGTAGGGGATTATGGGACCTGCAGTCCAAAGAGTAACTCTTCTCTTACTCTTTGCTGTGTGCCTTACCACAGGTGGAGACTTTGCACAGCCATGAATAGAACTTCTCCTTCTACGTCTTCTCACACAGCCAACTACACTGCATCCCTGTTGTACTTGCTTACTACTGCTGATTGCATTCATAATCCATGGTCTCCATTCTATATTCATTCCTTTCCTTCCCTTATCTGTCTTAAAAACAGTCAGCCAATTGCTTCTCCTCCGTGGTTAAGATTACACGAGCATCAGGGCCATAGCTTTGCTTTTGTTGCACGTATATGCTGGGCTCAGCACCCAAAAGTCTTGAACTTGAAAGCCACAGAGTCTTGAGGTGCTACTGCAATTCACAGAAAATAATGTGCTACTTGGGAAGATGGAAAACTCATTTTGCTTTTTTCTTGAACCCATCTGGGGTTCAAAAGTTCGACTCAAGCTCAGTCAGAGACTCAAAGTATTGGTAAAGAGACAAAGGCAAAAAAATAGAAAAGAATGCTGTAAACTGAAACTGAGTGCTAGCAAAACGAAAAAAGGCAAAGTAATATTGAAAACTGGAGGTATTGTAAAACCGAAGTCTGATAGCAATGATTAACAGACTAGATACAGGCAAGGATATATTATTGCCTGCTTTCTTCTGGAAGCTTACTTTTTGATAGTTTTTCAACTTGTCCACACTGAGCAATTGTTCAACCTTCTTTGCAGCCACAAAACTGGTACTTTTGCCAGCATCCATATGATGCAAGCTTGTAAAGACTGTCAGCAATGTCAACGCAGGACAAACTGCCTTGCTGTTTTTTTAAAAAAAACATTACCACCAGTTGGTGGCCTATTTTTTTATTCCCCATTGCTCCGATTTGCACTGTTGCATTTGTTGTTCATGTGGACCCTAGTACCAGATGTGCTGTTCTATACTGCTTCTGTTTTGTCCCATGAGGTGATGTTTCTTTGTAGGTGTATTTCCACCAAGTGTGCCTCCACCCCACCTCAGCTCAATGCCACTCCCACCTGCTTTGTTTCCATATAGTCAACTTCCTCCTGTTTCCTTCTTCCCTCTTCCTTCTTCCAGTTCCCCACATGAACTGGGAATCAATCACAAGCAGCAATATTTCCCTGGTTCAGGTAAGATATTTTAGTAGCACAAAGATATAATCTGTTACTGCCCATTGACTTTTAAAAAAAGGTTAATTTTGTACTAAGGTGTGCATGCCTTATAACGAAACAGGAGGTAAGGTTCAAAATAACACAGTACTGTAGGTTCGTTTCTCCTTTTTGCAGGGGGAATAAATGCTTTCTGATTTCACTTTATACATTGCAGTAGGAACATGACGATTTCTCAAGAAATGTATTGTCCTCTTGTTAGACAGAGTGTCCTTCACATTGTTTTCAGAGACTTGTTGTCAAAAATAACTAATTTCCCAGCACTCATAGGAGAGCAGCGAGGCTCTCCTCTCAGTGGGAGAAAGGAAGTTTGATAGAAGTTGTGAGATTCCCACCCTTATGTGGTAGCAAAGGCAAAATGGACCAGCTCAAAGTATCATACCACCACCTGTCTAGAGTTAGCACCAAAATGTTATTTAGTAAAAGTGGGTTGCAATGATGATGATGTTGCTGGAAAGGAAAGTTATCCACCAATCAACCAGTATAGCATGAAAATGGGGAAATTAGTACAATACAATGGGGAATATTATGGCACAATGAAATAGGTAGATAGAAATTGGAAGGCTGGGAATGATGTGATAATGAAAATATGATAAGGACAGATAGTGGGTGGGTGAAACAAGGGGAGGAGAGTGAACTACATGGAATTAGAGTAGAGAGGTAGGCAAAGGGAGAAGGCAATAAGGGTTAGGAGAAAAATTGGTGGGGGGGGGGCACAATTCAAGATGTGTAGACAGGATATACTAGTATATCTCAGTATATCCAGCAACAATTGCCCTCATGCATCTGCACACAAATACTCGAATGGTAAATTCAAAACAGTTGAAATCAACAACTGAAAAACCAGGAACATCCTGAAATGACCAAGAACAACTGTGGAAGAGGGTTTTTTGGGAGGGAACTCCCAAGATATAATAGGCAGAATGCCACTATTCAAGCCCAACTTCTATCAACATAGAAATAGAATCCTTGATACAACCATACAATATATTTGAAGAGAAAGCAGTCATCTTTAGGCTGAGGTATTTTTGTCATTTTCCCTGGTATATATGACCTGGAATTCAGCAAACCTTTATTGCCAAGTGCCATTGTTAAATCAATGCAAGCACAGAAAACCAGTTGTCTATGGAAAGTTGAGTTTTTCCTTCTTCAGCATGAGATAGCTCCTATTATATATATATAAATGACTGGTAGGCCTATTGCCTGCTAGATATGCTCCCTTACACACACACACAAATCCCTGCTCTGTGCATAGCATAGCCATCATCTTCATCTGATTCACCAGTACTTACAGCTGGTAATTAACACAGAACTACCTATGATAGAATCAATGAGATTCTGGATGATATGTCTACTCTTCCACAAGTCTTAAAAGATATGTTGACCTACTCCACTTTCTTCCTGTTACACCCATCCAAATTCAGTATGAAACTTAACATCACTATCTCACTATTCCTGAATGACTCAAGCTAATTTACCCCTTGGATTTAGGAAAACTCTGTAAGAACATTTGAGAACATCTGATCACAGATTTCATCTAGCCCATGAGGGGGGGAAGCCCATGTTGTGTTAAGGATAATTACTGAAGTTGTGTGACTCTCTCTCTGTCTCTGCATGTGTGTATTTATATGAGAGAGACAGCGATTTTTTTTCTTTTTTTAAACTTTAAATAGCAACCACAAAGAGAAGTCATGGGCTGATTAGGATCAGGACTGCACCAGAGTATTTAATTATGGTTAAATAGCTGTAAAGTTGTTGCAGATTTGTTTTCATTCCTTCTTTTTTTTTAGTGTTTTTTTATAAGTGATACAGTATTTATGGACCTTAGGTACCAGTGTAAGCCCCAATAATTCTAAAAATAGTTCACCTCATCTTCGTCTGATAAAATCTAGTCCATGAGACCTTAACCCCATTAAATGTCCCATTCTTTAAGGAACCCTTGAGAGCTTCACACTAAAGAAGGCATTTAAGTTCATTCATCACTTAGCTACCATTTTTCTAAATCTAGGATGAAAAAAACACAGATCAGTATCATTTGGGTCATGAGGTTCGCATGTGACATAATATGCAGCAACCCTTGCTTTCAATAACTGAAACTACTAACAAAGTTTATGGTGATATTTATCAAATCCAAAGATGTTAGGTGGCAATGGCCAAAACCACTGCTCCTAATCTCTACAGTTGCAGCACAGATAGTTCTCTAGAATTTTATGGTCCCCTTTGAACATTCAATGACTTTACCATAAATTCTACTAATGGTGGGTAGCTGTCATATCACAGAGCATGACAGATTAGTAGTGTCAGCTTCCCTGGTCTAGGGAAACATAGATTTCCTTATCATGTCTATAAATAACACAAAAACATGATACTTTTCATTCTTCCTGGTAATGATCTTATTTCTTGCGCAATTGAAAAACACATATATTCATATATTTTGGCTGTTCTCTTCTTTCTTGCTCTGCTTTCCTCAGCCTTCTACGGCTCTAAAAATACAGACAACAATGGGTTGCAGTTTGGACCACATACAACTGCTAGGTAGAAGTGAACTTTTCCTGAGGCGTTTACATCCTGCTTTCAAAAACAACTACAGTTCTTTTTGCCCTTCTGTACTCCAGGCAAAGACTGAACCTAAGGAATTGGCGGGGGGCGTGTGTGGAATCTATGGGACATACGACGCAACATCACTTATGATAAACATTTATTTTCAGCAAGAAACACACAGACATCTTGTTTACAGTCACAATGGACAGCTGGCTGTAGAAAGAAGCCTCCGAAACAAAATGTTGCTTCACCTAACAGTTTGAGATAGCTTCAGGGCTCCCAGTCTTGACTCCTTTTTAGGCCATAAGTATAAGTATTTCTGTGACAGGGATAGACATCAGGGGTTAAATGACTTTTAAGTCATCCCCTAGTTTCATAGCTACACTGGCAAAACACATTTCCATTACTCAGAGTTAACAAAGACCCTACTTGTAGGGTTGTAAATCCTTACTTGTCTCATTTTTTTGTGAGCAAGAGTAAGAAACTGCAAAATTTGTCTTCTTCCTCTGAGAGGGCAACATATATTCTGTTGGTGTAGGGAAGAGTTTTCACCTTTGCAAGACACATTCTTGTACAAATAGCACAAATTGTTAAAAACTATGATAGCTGGTGCCTTCTTTTTTCATGCACTTTGGAGAATGAGAAATGTTTGGTGATGAACAATCGTCATTTTCAAGCTCACTGGTTTTGTGCAGGCATATGTAATGTGTGCAAAAAGCAGAGAGTCTGATGAGAGGGGAAGAGTTCCTTGTCTCAGTCTTGCCCGGGAAGTGAGAAATCTCATAAGGCTTGAACGTTCCTCAGTGGGATCTCTTCTTGTGCCAAGACAGCATAAATCAACATGAATTCTTCATACCATTATCCACCTGTCAGAATACCACTCAGATTCTGAAACATGGATACATTTTACTGATTCAGAAAAGTGACTGAAATAGGTGAGAATGGAGATTTTGCTGAATATTTGAAATATTCATCAGCTGGACCCGGCTCTTCTTTGGGAGTCCCAGATTGCAGCTGTGTCCAGATCAGTCTTTAACCAGCTTAAGCTAATTGCCCAACTTCACCTCTACCTAGATGAGGACTCCCTCAGGACTTTGGTGCAGGCCCTGGTCATCTTCCAGATCTACAACTGCAATGTCCTCTACGTGGAGCTCCCCTTGAACCTGATTTGGAGACTTCAGTGGGTCCAGAATGCGGCAGCCAAACTGGTGGTTGGTGCAAGTAAATTTGACCACATGACTCCAGTTCTGGCTCACCTCCACTGGTTGCCCATGGCATCCCAGATCAGGTTCAAGGTTTTGACACTCACATACAAAGCCCTCCACAGTTTGGGCCCATGTTATTTGTTGGAGCATCTTTCCTTAATGTCATCTGCCCAACCCACAAGATCATCCCAGTCGAGGCTCCTTCAGGTGGCCACCCCAAGAAAGTCCCATAAATCCTCTGCAAGAGATACGGCCTTCTTTGCAGTGGCTCCAACTTTATGGAACCAGCTTCTGGAGGATCTCTGCTTAGCCCCCTCCTTGTGGACTTTTAGGAAACAATTCAAGACATTGCTTTTCAGGGAGGCTTTCCACACTGACCCTAGCTGACCATCTTCCCCCCTTTTTTCTTTCCCTTCCTCTTCTTCCCTTCCCTCTTTTCCTCCATCCATTCTGGGATTAGTTGGTGTCATCTGGGGTTTTTTAGGGTTATTGTTGTTGGTTTTAATATCTCTATTTTTATTTTTGTTTTCTATTTTATGAGTTGTAACCCACCCAGGGTAGTGCTGTGACAATAATGGGAGTGGGATACAAATTTAATAAATAATAAATATTTGATAACAGTACAAGAGGTGATAGCCAAAAATGTATGTTATGCATTTATGTACTCCTGTCACTCATACAGCCAGCTGGATAGCTCAATAAGTTACGTATTTGGCAGTGGAGCCCAAGGTTGTGACTTTAATTCTCCATTGCACCTCCAGGGTGTGTGTCTCAGGAGAAGAGCCAACGTATGTAGCCTTGGACAACCTGCACAGTCCCAGGGCACGCCTAGAAGAAGGGAATGGGAAACCACTTCTGAGTACTCTCTACCTGGAAAGATCTTAAACATGTCACCATACATCAGAATCGAAGGCATATAAATATTAGTAGCGGTATAATTGCCCATGTAGTTTTTGGTCAACTACTGTTTCAGTGTGGGCAGCTAGGGAAGCAAACCAGTAACTAGTCACATTTGCAAGTTATGTTAGCACAAGAAGTCAAATTGAATTTGCATTCAGAGCACTAAGAACTCTTTCTGCACCAAACGAAGCATACTGGAAATCCACACACCACCCCAATTTCTTATCAAATAACTTGCAAAGAAAGAGGGAAATATGTCGATCCTGCTTTCTTTCTTTCTTTCTTTCTTTCTTTCTTTCTTTCTTTCTTTCTTTCTTTCTTTCTTTCTTTCTTTCTTTCTTTCTTACTTACTTATACCGCCCCATTAGTGCAATGCACTAATCTGGGCAGTTTACAGCATGATAGAA
The DNA here is from genome assembly GCA_037013535.1 of Intellagama lesueurii. NCBI lineage: Eukaryota > Metazoa > Chordata > Lepidosauria > Squamata > Agamidae > Intellagama > Intellagama lesueurii. The sequence continues at coordinate 175,499,011 of JBAJHW010000003.1, read as the reverse complement.
TAGAACACCACAAGGTCAATGAAATTATAAATAAAACAGTCAGAGAAATAAAACAAATCAGATCATCTTTAGATCATTTCCATTACAGGAACTTCCACTTTAAAGTACAGAAACATTTTTATCCCATTCAAGTGTGTTCTGCCCCAAATAATGGTTGAACTGTGAACACACTTTCACTCAGGGCCAAACAGATTACAGATGGCTCACTGTAGTGAGTGAATTCCTTAAATGCTGAAAGTAGGTGATTATTGCAGGAGAGGCTTTTCCCACCTCATGTAGTTTGTGAATTGGCTTGTTTTGTGATTTATCTTTGGGATCCAACAACGTGCTGTATTTGCTGGACAGTTTTCTCAGACACAGAAGTCTACCTAAACCTTGTTCCTATAACACTAAAAAAGATTTCAGCTCTCATGATGGCTTATGTATAGCATATCATTTGTCCCACAGAGTGTAGTTTTCTTGAAAGGCAAACACACGCACACACATACATACATTTTGGGCTCCATTGCTTGAAAGCATATGATTCAACAGTCCGGCAAAATATTGACGGATTGTTTCTTTGAGAAATGAAATCGTACTGCACAGATAAAATGTTTCCCAAGAGCATTTCAGCAGCCAGTAAGATCCTCTTTTTGACAATAGCCAGCCCAAAAGAAGACAACAGCAGACATCAGGGGATATAATTTTATGAGAAGCCTCAGTTTGCATTTAGAATGGGAGGCATTATAAACATCTTGTTTTCACTGATCCTGCAGTATAAAGACAGACAGCACCACGTCATTTCTGCTGTCTGTTCTTACTCATGCTGTTTATGTTCTACTCTAAAGAGTTTGTTTCATACACATCCTTGTGAGCAATTTTGCAAGCAAATGTCTCAACCTCCATGTGTGGTGTCTGCCATGCACCACATGTGTGCCCTCTCAGGTGTATCCAGTGTATTGATGAGATACTCATTGTTTTAAAGAAACTTGTCAAGAATGTATAATTGGATAAATAAACTCTCTTAGGGCGGGCAGATGTGCCAGTGCAGCTGTTACAAGGGTGCTGTCTGGTTGCTAAAAGGAAGGCTTACTAGTAGAATTCCTTCTCCAGATCTTCATCAGGGCTCATCTTTGTTTACTTTTGGACAGCATTTCAGGATAGGTTTCCTGACTTATTTCTTCTGTGCTGGTATTATGCTTGTCTTAGTTTTCAATTTATATTTTCTTTTTTATGGTATGTACTGTTGGAAGGTACTATGTGAGGACAATATTGTAAATGATTGGGAATGGGTTGGGTAGCAGTAACAGAAGACTCTTGAAGACCACATAAAACAAAAAGGCATATGCAGCCCATGGACTGTGTGCTGCTCATCCTATTTTAGTCAAATTTTGGCGAAGTCCATCATGCAACTGTACAAATTCCTTAGTATAAGTCTACAATTTTCCATATTTACCAGATGTATGAAGAACTGTCTCAGCCAACAGTTCTATCTTCATGATCCATCTGATCCACTGCAGGATTCCATGTTTGGGACATTCAGTGTAAATGCATGTTTTTAACTTCAAAATAAAATATTTAAATAGTGTTTCTATAGTTGTACCTGGAGTGGTGTACAAAAATATATTTACACTAAATTAGGTAACCACACCTTTCCTATTTTGAAGGAAATGATAGAAATAATGGCTGGAATCTGGTAGTAAGGTACAAATACAGTAGGCCCATTGAATGAGTAGGGATCTGACTCAGTGGGCCTACTGTAGTTGAGACTTACTACTGGATTTCAGCAACTATCTACAGGATATTATTGCCATTATTACCACTATCAAAAGCAGGAATGGTTAAATGATGAATGTTTTAATTATTGCCTTTAACACCTGGGACATTGTGTTTTTAAAGAAAGTTTACTTACAATATTTAAAAAATTATTAATCAGGTTTAAAGGAATATTTGGATGGAGGGGTCCTCATAGCAACAATAAATGCAGTAAATAAATAAATCACATGGGGTAACCTGCAGCTGCTAAGCTGCACATGAAATGCGGGTACCCAGATACTGTTGCCATCATAATCAAAAGAATCATGGCCTCATAGAAGTCTCATACACACCATTCACAGGCAAGAACGTTTCCTACCATGTGGTGAGATTTTCATGGGCATGGAGAGGGACTAGAGAGTGGAGAAAGAGAAGGAGAGGGAGTGTATGTGACAGAAAGGAAGGGAGACACAGTCTGTGTGTCTAGGTCTGTGGGGCAGGGAAGGATGTAGTTCATTATAAGGGGAAGAAAGATGTCCGTGTCCATGTGGGGTGGGAAATGTGTGTGGAGTGATGAACCCCTTCCGTCTAGGAATATGTGTGAGGGGAAAATATGTGTCTATTGCTGCTCCCTCCACAATCCCATCCACTATCAGCTCCACTCTCCAATGCAGCCCCAAAAAGGATTTCACAGCCCTTCAGTGTAGCCCTTCACTCTTAATTGCCCACCCCCTGTCAGATCAACAGCAGGATGAGAACTTAATATGAACATGCTGACAGGAGGTGGAGCTCCACTCGCTGCTCACCTCCTGCTCACGGCTCATCTGTCCCAGCGCCCAGTCCTTCCAAGGCCATGGCCCAGTACTGGTCCACCGCCTGGGGTTGGGGACCCCTGCCCTAGACAATTTCTATATAATGTTACTTTCATATTTTAAAATATGTTGTAAAATACAGTTTCATATGCTAGACTGGTCCGTGGCCCGGGGGTTAGGGAACCCCTGATCTAAAGGACTCCCTAGTCCTTGTGAGCACCTACCAGTCTGGTCCAAAGCTACCGGTTCTCTTTTTCATATTATAGTATGGTGTCAATATTTGTAAATAAGTATACAAATAATGCATTTAACAATACAAATAAAGAAATTAAAGGTGAAAAGAATTAAATGCATGATGCTTAGGAGAGGTTCAATCACACTCAAAGAAAATCAATTGACAGCAAATGTTCCCCAAAACAAGAAAGGAAGGTTGTTGCATAACCGTAAGTGAATCTAAATGCTTCAGTGAATCCAAGAGAATGTTGATAAAGGTTCCCCTCCACTTGCTAAGCCATCCTTCAAAGACTCAAATCATGCTGCTTATCTACGTAAACGTTAGTTATCCTAACTATCATCATTTTGTGAGCCTTACCTGCTGGGCAGTTGCATCGCTGATGGATATCTCTAGATTCCCGATGTCTTGGCAAGTTGAGGTGTAATCTCTAGAAAATGAATGAGAGGGAGGGGAAAATCTACATTAGTAATAGGGAAATCCAGAGATAGAAAGAAATTTGTTATTGTCTCCTTTACCCAATAAGGAAAGCCTTAATTGAGATAGTTTGCCTCCTGTTATTGTGGGAAAGTAACTTTTTAGTTATCTTGATAGTCATGGATGCAGTGTCCTCGTTATAAATGGGAACAGATGAATATGAGATGGTTCAAGTGCTGGCTTGTGCTTCTTACTTGTACTCTGTTGTGGGTTTTGAGGCAACACTAAGATAGACTGGAAAAGTGAGTGCTTTGTACAACAGACCAGTAGTTTGTAGCATTTGGAGGAAATAAAAATGTGACTAAAATGTAACTATTTAGGGTTTCTTTTAAAGAAGAAGTGAGTTATTAAAAATGTTCTATACCAGCAACTAATAATGGCTTTGGAACCATGACCATAACTAATTACTTTCCATAAGTTAACTTTCCATGTTCCAGTGAAGCCTATGACTAATGAATATTAGAAAGTGGCTTTTGAAAAGAATTCAGCCTGAAATACGTATTCTGAGACAAAGGAAAACAACTTGCTTTCAACATTAATCTCAACATTTGTTTGACTGAAAGGAAAGCAGAGCATATCTGACAGAATTTCTAAACATGACCTCTTATGCATCTGCTATACTGGATAAAAGGGGGATTTCCCATTAGGAGATCTAGAGCAGCAGATAAAATTATGGAGGCTTTGGAACAAATCCTACCCGTAAATATAGTAGCCCAGCTAGCATGGGGATACCCCCAAAGAAACTCCTTCCTGTCCAGACAGCACAATCCCAAGTAGCTTCTTATGTTGAGAGGTGCTCCCGCAATCACTCTCTTTCTTTGGATGCTATGGGATTTTAGATCTTTGACCTCATCCCACTACCCGGCTTGCTGCCTGGTCACCAGGCATGAAGAGTAGGAGTAAGAAAACTCAAAATATGATGGGAGGGCACCAAATCATGTGATGAATAGCAAAAAGATCCTATAAGCTCAATGGATAATACTGATTTCCAGAAGCACTGCTTCATACGTGTCATCCTAACATGGGGTGAGACTCTATAGCAAGCAGTTGACCTGTCTGCCTGTTCAATCTGTTATCCAGACTCTAACTGCTGACAAGGAACTTCAGAGCTCCTGAGTTCTTAATTATTCTGGACATGGACTGAAAATGTCCTTCAAATAAAGGATACCTTCAAATTTGGGACAGTCTTCTGAGAACCCTTCAACATCTCCTTGCTTAAATAGGATGCATGGTCACCCTACTCTTTTAGCAACCAATGTCTCCAACCCTCAATGATAAATCCGCGTACTTTTCTTCTGGAAATCCTGTTCTATGCTGCTTTTTAAGAACTCCACTCCAGTCCTATGGATTTCACATTCACCACTGTCAACAAAAAGTGACTTTAAAAACCAAACAAAAACCAATGAATTCACATGAATCCTCTCTCCAGTTCTCAAATTCCTAACAGTGATTTAGCACAACACTCATGTAATGGGTTTCCAAACTTAATTTCTATGGATATTTATATTTTTACCTTTGTTGTCATAATTTTCAGAGTTATAATATTCAAAATGCTCTATTATGTGTGCATTACCCATCCTTAAAACAAACTTGTGAGTTTAAGTTGTCTTTTACTCTACTTAACCAATTTAGCTTCCCAATGTCCTGTTTAACTCAGAAGTTTTCAGGACAAGGGGAGAGGTATTATTTTGCTACAGAAGACTTCAACTAAAGATTTCAATGCATTAAGATCATTTGTCATAAGCAATGGTATGTTTTGAGCACCCTTTTTTCACTTAGTATGGAGTCTAGCTTCAAATCCATCTGCCAAGAATCATAGTCACCTTGTCTTATCCACATACCTGATAAGACGAGCCAAGATGCTCAGAAATAGGAAACTATCTTTAGCCTTCCCAATCTATTTCTAAGACTCACCCAGTCTATGTGACCTTAATTTCTGAAGTATGAAGTCCAGCAACTTCCTTCCTCAACACACACACACACACACACACACACACACACACACACACACACACACACACACAACTTCAGATTCAAAGAGAACTCATAAAGCAGATCATTTATGAAAGATTCTGAAGTACAGTTGTATGTATAATTATTTGCACTCAGAAGTGACTTCTTTTCAATACACATGTCTAGGACTTGCAGTCTGAAGCACACTTACAGCAGCACTTCGATCTTTCTGAATTCAGTGGGATTTATGAGTGACAATCACATTGAATTAAAAGGATTGAAAGGTTTCATTTTTTGATTTAAAGACAATTCAAGATTTTATGCATATATAAAAAGTTTCACTTGGAATGTTAAATATATCTCTGGAGTCTTTTTCTGTTGTCCTTCACAATCCAAATGTACAATCTAGTAGGTTATCAGAGACTAGCCACAGTTGTGTGAGATGATGGCTGGTAACTGGAAATGGACTGAAGCCTAAACTTCAGGCTGGTACTGCTCAGCACATTAGGCAAGAGGACAGTTTGGCTTCTACCAGGGGAGTCGTACCTCCTGCCCATATTCCTGTTCCATTCTATGCCTTGAGGTTCTATTAAGTGAGCAAGCCCTTCAGTGTGAGTTTGCTAGGCCAGAAGAGCAGCACCTGGACACCTCACTCCCAAATTGGGGAGCTCTCCCTCTGAAGTCACAAGCTGTTCATGCTATTGTGGATCTCAGCCTCAATCCATAAAAAAATACCTGTTTGAAATCCTGGTGTTGCTTGTAAATACAATGTCATCACATGTGTATGTACTTTATTGTCAGATCCAAATACACCTCTCTTCTAGGAATGTTCCAGTCTCCATCCTTGACTGAATGTTTACCTCAAGACTATCAGCAATGACAGATTCTAATTCTGTCTTGGATCTTCTTGTCCTTGTGTATAACATTTCAGCCAGGGCCATAAATAGGATGTGTATCCTTCAGTTTGATATGTAACCTGGTCTTTAAAAACCTAATTGCCTCCTTTTATATTCCCAAGTCTTAATTTTAACATCTTACAGCAGGCGTTTGCCATCTCACGAAGACTGCTCCATTATGAACCAATTGGGTACTATATGTCACTCTTTCTGGAAAGTCCAGGGATGGGGCCATGTGAATGGTCTGAAGGTCTTTGTGCCAACTCATCGCTTAACAAATGACAGCCAATGCTCTAAGTTTTGTCTTTGGAGTATTGCTTGTAGTATTGGACTATGGCAAGTCAGTCAAAATGAAGGGAACACAAAACATATCAAAATGTGCCATTGTTTTCAGTTTATAGATCTGACCAATTAGTGCTGGTAATCTTCCATAAGGAATGCCAGAGCTCTCAGAAATACAACATATAATGGTTCTTATCAAAACAGTACATTTGTCCTTTTCCATTCTGTCCCAGTAAACAATAGAAATATACAGCTTCTGATCTAACCTGATCAGAAGACAATTGCAGAATAATTAATTGCTGCATAAGGACTCGTAAATGTCTCAAGATGGTTACAGTGTGATCATAAATCATGTCTATTCAGAACTATATTCCATTGAGTTACTACCATGCAAAGCATCAAAGTCAGATCTACACCAGACATTAATCTGCATGTGATTTTATCTATATTGGTTTTGTGGTAGCAATGCTGCACACACTGCAGACTAACTGTGCATTCTCCCAAGAAGACAGTGCCAATAACAAGTCGCTAGATCTACAATGAGGCTACATTGAATTCAGGTCATGATGGTGTTGCTTGCACAGCACTTAAAGAGTGACATGGCACCTTGATAATGTCCCCGTCCATTACAACTTATTGGCACCCATAGGAGGAATTTTGTTTTGTTTTAAAACTGCTCTGCATCTGTATATTTGCACATCAGTGGATAGGAAAGACAAAATACTCAACAAACTTGTGAATGGGATTAGTTTGGTTTTCTTTCACACTGCCTAACACATACACATTCTCAATGGCATGTCTAAGGCCAAAGCTTTCAGGGCAAAGAGAAGGGACTGTTTGGTTGCACAAGCACTGCCTGGGACCACAACTTAAAATTTCAGTGCATTAAGTTCATTTAACATGGACAACAGAATGTTTTGAGCACACTTTTTCTTAACTGAATAAGGAGTTTAATTTCAAATCCATCTGCCAAATATCATATGTGTGTGTTATGTGCTGTCAAGTCAGAACCTACTTATAGCGACCTTAATAGGGCTTTCAAGGTAAGTGATACATTTAAGGAGTGGTTCTATCTGTGCCAACCCCATATTCCGTAAATTCCCAAGGCTGAGCAGAGATTAAAACCCTGGTTTCCTGAACCCATGCCCATCATTCTGTCTACTACATCACACCATCATATTCACTTTCTCCTGTCCACATAATTGATATGTTCAGGCTCAATTCAAAACACTGGTTATGACTTATAAAACCCTACATGATTAACTGAAGGACTGTATATCCCCATATGAGCCTCCATGAGCTTTAAGATCTTCAGGGGAAGTCCTTCCCCCTTCCCCAGCACATCTGGTGAAGATGCAAGAGAAGGCCTTTTTGATGGTTGCTCCAAGGGTGTGGAACTTCATTCCACAGGAAGCTAGAATACAAGAACCCAAGTCTTCAACTAAGATGGCTATCTTTTCTAATTTGTATGACAATAAACTCATTCAAAACACATCTTAGTGATATGGAGCAGATCTCCCTTCAGGCCAGTGTTAGGCTTTTTTCCTGGCTCAGAACAATATTCTATAATCCCTCTGCTATGCTTTAAACTTGAACAACACTAGAAATAACAAATGGATTTTGGGATACCTGGTACACGCCCAAGTTGCCTTTATCCAAATATTGCACAGATGTTTTGTGACAACTGTTGACTTTCAGATATTTTCATCTTTCTCTCTCACCTTGTGATACAGTGGGAAGTTATAGGCAATTCTGATGTACTGTGAGAGAAAGTTGCCCTTTCTCTTTGAAAGCTTTCCCTAGTTCCTAAATACCAGAGACTTGGTTTATTTGTTTTTAAAACGCCCCCATAAATGCTGAAGAATTTTGCCTCGAAGCCAGAGTTGCCTCAGTACCTTCTACACATCATTCTTAGTCCGCAAACACATTTGTCAGGAATGTATTCTGCATGCATTCCTGATTGGCAGAAAGCGCCAAAGAACACCAACCCGTTGCTTCCCCCTCATTGTTATACTTAGGGAACAGACCCTTTGGGAGAGGACATTTGGACACAATGATTCCATTTGAAGTCCTCCATGGGAGGTGGTCAGTAATGACAAACCATGCACTGTAACTGAGAAGAGTGGACAGGATGCTGTTGGGGGAGAAGTCTCAAATTCAGCCCCTAAACACTTCAAACATTTCTTCTTAAAGAAGGTTTCACTAGTGAAGTCTCTCCCAAACTGCCCCCCCCCATATGTTGAACTATAACTCCTACCCCTTTAATCAGCACTGCTGTAGTGCTGATTGTAGTCCACTATCTGGGTGAACTAGGAGGTAATGCCTTGAGCAGGATTTGTTTGATGACCTGGATTGGCATCAATCTATGGATAGCTCTGGAAAATGTGAAGCTATTGTTGGCCTTTGCACTTATGAAACAAAACATAACACGTCTTTTTATCCGTGTGAATTTTTCCACATTCTGCTTGATGCACCTGACTGCCCCACAGGTCAAAATTACATATGCATTTTGAAGTGCATCAGTTTATCACTACAAAAGCATCTTCCAGTTCAGCTTCTCTTCAGGAGCTAGGAGTCCAAATCCATCATCAACAGATGGAAGCCGCATTCTGCTCAACATACACACAGAGCTTCATGCAAATAGCCTACCTGGAAGCATAGTAAGAGTGGCAGACCATTGCATTGTGATTGGATGCACTGGTGAATATGTCAACGGAGAAAAAGAGAGAATGCCAGCTTTATATATAGAAATCAAACTTTTGTAAGTTTTAATTGACTTCCCCCCCCCCCCGCCCCCCAATCACAGGTCCTTTAAGTTACAATTAGCTTGGTTTTGTTTGGCCATCGATCTTTAGGAGATAAGCGAAGGATTCATTTCCATGTTGATTGTGCACATATAGAAGCTTTTTCTTTTAAAGTGTCTTTCAAGAGATAATGTGTCATCACCTTCTAATCTTGCCTATTTCTGTATCTGAATCAATTGTAAGGAAGAATGGGATGGGGAGAATTAAGGCTCAAGTCCTTGAAATGGAAACTACTGGAACTCCCAATTCATATGTAAATTTGCATATAACCAAACTATGTTTCCCATTCAAAATTCCTCCTTCTTTCGGTAAAATCCTGTTGTATACCTTTGTGCCAGCGTAATCCAGATTGGGTGCCGGAAACATTTAATTTATAGCATTTAAAAGCTTCTTATCCCTTTTATTTTAGGTTCCAAGGCTACCTGGGGCTCCCTTTTGCACGGAGGAAGCTTTTCGGAGCCTTGAAATGGATTGGGGAAGCCCTTAACAGTAAGGGGGAAAAATGTTGATGACAGACCCAATCCTGGCAGCAGCAACCTGGGCTGGGCATTGCTTGCTGCTTTATTTTGCAAGCACGACCATCTTCTAAGCATTCCCATGACCGCATCCTCATGGGCATTATGACAGGTGTTGATGGCCTACCTGGAGATTCTGCCCTTCAGGCTCAGTGACCTAGGAAAAAGCTACCCTCTTCTTGGACACAAAAGAACAAGGGGAGAGAATTCAAAGCATCCATTTTTACTCTGTCTGCTGCAGCCCCACCAAAGAAGAAAGGTCTTCTACAACACTGTGTCCCAAAGTCAGCCTTGAGTGAGCAGCCTCCACAAAATGTTTTCCCTGCCCGCCAAATATTGTGTGTTTCTTCTCTGCACTTCAGGGGTTTTGGACAGGTAGCTTAATTGACCTTAGGCATGATGTGTAGTCAGAACAAGACTGGATTTGTATATTGAGATGTTATATATAACCCCTTAGTCTTTCTAAATAATACAAAAGTATTGTCAGGATGACAGCATTATCAATTAACACGGAAACAGTATTTCACTGGAGAAATTCCTAACAGGATCAGTTAGAGCAGGGAGTCTGTGGAGGGTAAGCAGGTCCATCAATGGGCTTCAGCAGGTTCATACACTGGGCACAGTTTTTGTGTGTGTGCATGTGTCTGTGTCTACCTGCATTTTCTACCTCCTTTCAGATACTAACAGGGGTGTGTGACTCAAAGCAAGTTAATATCTACTGAATTGGAGAGATATAACAGAAACGCAGGCTCTTCCAGATCACAGAAGGAGGTAGCCGGCCTTATCCTCAGGCTGAGAGACCTTTGAACACCTACTGTATATGCCCAAAAGGTAGGTTCAATGAGCCAAAGGCAGGCTAACTTTCTGGAGGCAAGAGAACAAGGGGAAGAAGCTTGCAATGACCACTTGTATCCTCTATGCTGGCGTCCCACTCTGTGCCTACACAACATTTTGTCTCCACTCAAAATATGTTCTTTTCCTGTAAACTTTGTTTACATGCGGCTTGTGCTGTGGAACTAGATTCTCTAAACACTATAGTGGTTTTGGACAATGATGATTCAAGCAGGCTTGCCTATGCTGTCTAGGCCAAAGACTACATATGTATATCAATAAATTATGCATAAGCCCTTAACTCTCTCCAAATTTCAAAATTAATGTTTGTTCCCTGTCATAGGAATACCATAATCAAATCAATATGGAAATAGAATTTAAGTGGGCTAATTCCTAACAATACTTGTAAGAAATATCCAAAGGGAACGCCAGAAAAGTATGGATGTTACAGGACTTTATATTTGGAAGGAACAGAAATTCTGGAATGCACTTGGTCTGCAGTCCTATACATATTACTTATGGGTGAATTAATTCAGGAGTGATATGAAAATAACTGAACATACTTAAACCATAAGATTTTTAAAATTATGTGAAGATGGACTGGTTCTTCTTGCTTCTGTAGCTGTGGATTCTAATTAGGAAAGAGGTTTAAAATACAAACTATTTCAGTTTCTGTTCCATGATGTATTGTGTAGATGAGTACATTTATCTATTTCCTGGCACTGTACTAACATATACTCCCCCCCCCTATGAAGTGTGCATAGGAGGGGACACCTTATAATCATCTTTGCATTCACTTAGTTGGTTGAGTGATAAGCAGATTTGCCAATCTGAAAGCAGAAAGGCAAATTTCATAATGATTTGGCAGTCATCAGACTTCCCAGAGTCTTAAAAAGACATTCAGAACATTAAGGAAAGTGGAAGAGGTATTTACAAAGCAAGCCTTGGACTGTTTACTTGTCAGTTAACCCCACTGCATTCAGCATCTCATATCCCCTGTATTCCATATTATAAAGGCAATGTATTGCAATAAAAATACTCATCTTCCCAAGCTTCATACTCTGGATCTTTAGACTGCTACTTTACAAAACATAGATATACAATACCCAGGAATCTGAGGCTGCTCTCATTTTCCTTACACTCTGAGAATTCTGTCGGCAATGGCTCAAAAGGGAACTGTTGTATGAAGAAAATGTTCTATCTATTTATACATTGTGGAAATTTGTGTAAATACTCTACTCTTACCTCAATTTGGTTAATACATGCTATATACAGTATATGGGGGGAAATGACCTGAATGAATCAATGTGACTTTATCCAGGTAAAATGTGTTTAATATGGCAGTTTTACCATGAAATGTACTGCTATTTTTCCTTCAGAGATCTTAACATTACTGTTCAGCTCACCCACCTAGAAATATACACTGCTCCTTCTGTTCCCCCCCTTTTTCCTTCTAGTATTGCCACCGGTTTGGACTGTGCCTAGAATATCTAAAAAGACCGACACTTCCAACATGAAGAGAGAAAGGTAAGACAGACAGAAAGGCAGAGAAAAAGCTGAATCTGAGCTGCTTCATTAATTTGATGCATTTACTTCTCTTCCTCCCCCTTAAAACCACACAGTGTTTTATCCTATGTTGTTGCTGAATGATGTGAACCTTGCAGCTGTAAAACTCATTATGGTTAGAGTATCAGGAGCCACTGTAGCATGTTCAGAAGAATGTGGTGGTAGAAGTACTGACAACCTGGAAGAGGGAAGGGACTTAATACCCTGCTTGGGATGTAAGCTATTCTTTTCGGTTCTTTCCCAGTTCCATTCTGCTGTCCATCTTTCCTGTCATTCTCGATTATTGTCTCCTATGCATGCCTTCTCCATTCCTCTCCTAGCCTCTTACCAGATTAATCTATGTTTATTTTCCTCTTTATCTTACCTCACTATTTCCTCCCTTGCTTCATACCTTTATATTGCCTGTCAACCTTTCCTTGGACACTCATGGAGAACAATGTAGAAAGGTTCCTTTATTGTGAATCATTCTGCTCTCACCTACTCTGGTAACTCCAGTGAACGAACTGCAACTGTGTCTGCATCAGACTAATAAAACAGACTGTTTCCATTAACCCGGGACACTGGTTTTCAAACCAAGGACCAAGGAACCCTGATGCTCCTTGAGAGTTTCTCGTCGGTCTCTCACTGAGAAGATCAATGATGGCATACAAAACAAGACTGCCTGCTGTTAGCTGTTTTTGTCTGCAATGCACAGAAGAAAGGAAATGAAGGGCATAGTTCAGAATGTGCTGCCAGTTGGCCTGAAAACAGCACCCCAAGTGTACTGAGGATGACCCTTAGAATACCACCCAGGATCCACTGAAACATACAGGTAACAAGTACATGACAGTTAATTGATGGAAATGACAACAAAATGTTTGAAATCCACTAATCTAAGGTATATACAGTTTCTCAGGGCTGACCCAAGACATTTTGCTGACTGAAGTGACAGAGAACATAGGCTCCATCTACCTCTACTTCGTATGCTGACCAAATTGGCAGCTGAATCTTGTTTTGGCACCGTTGATGGGACAGCATCCTTTATCTATACCCAAGGGCAGGAGACTTGCATAAGAGGTGCTGCTGGGCAGGCAGCATGTGTCCACTGGTAGGGGATATAAAATGGCTAGGAGAGAGTACCTTTTGCAAAAGAATGGGCAAACACAGAAGTCCCAAGAATTGCAGTACCACTACAAAGATACAGAGCCTATACATATACGTCAGTGATTCCCAAACTTGGGTAACCTAGGTGTTATTGGACTGTAATTCCCAGAAGCCTTCACCACCAGTATTACTGGCCAAGGTTTCTGGGAGTTGCAGTCCAAGAACGCCTGGGTTACCCAAGGCTGGGAACCATTTAATACTTTATGAATGACAAATATCATAACCTTTCAGCCAGCATTACCACATCCCTGATTTCTGCCCTTTAATCATCATCATCATCATCACCACTGTCTTCTTCTTAGAACTGCAAAGATGGAAGGGACCCTATGGATCATCAAGTCCAGCCCCTGTCAAGGAGGCTCAGTGGGGAATCGAACTCCCAACTTCTTGCTCCACAGCCAGATGCCTAAACCACTGAGCAATCTGGCAATTCTTACATCTTCCTTCCATCTGATCTAGTAGAGAAGCTAGCTTTGAGTTTCTGGAGACATGGGGATCTTTTTTTTTAAGGTGGATTTTTAAGGGATTAAAAAAGAAATGGAAAGACAACCAGTAATGCAACTGAATAACATAACAAGTGAAGTAAAAAATCTTTGTAATGTCAACAGTAACAACTTCCTTTGGGAGGGAGGGGCTTTACAGCGAGTTGTGCCATGTGTTGCCATTAAAAAATAACTTTCCTAGCTTTGTTCCTGCCCATTCATTTGATTAATCTGACACAGCAGTAGTATGTAACAAAATTCCTAAAATGAGTTGTGCTTATTTTTCTTTTTTAACTACAATGGAAATCTTGCCCTTGCCCGGGTATCGTGAATGCTTTAGTATGTTCACAATGTGGCCCCCAGACTCCTGGGCCGAAAGAGAGCTCTGATTTATAAAAACCAGACAACCCAAATCAAAACAGGGCCATCTGCAATGGCTCCACCATCTCAACAAGTGTCTCTGTATCTTGTGAGATTTTGACTGTCTTGTCAAGGAGGAATACCTGACCATTGTGAGATTCCTTCTCCGCAACATGAGGGATGCGTCCTGAGTACTGAGCAAGGAGGTCAGCAATGACTGAGGCCCGGAAGGTCTCAGGAAAGCACCATACCTCTCCATTATAAAAGCCACTCTCTCCCAGGAGGGTGCTTTGCACAAAGAAGAAAAGAAAAGAAAAGAAAAGCTATCTACTAGAACGGTTCTAGCCGAGCTCCCTCCTGCTGTGTTAACTCCCTACTTACACAGGAAGGGCTTTTTGACAGACAAGTTTGCATTCAAAATTAGCATTCCCCTGTGTGGTAAGTGGTGTAGTCCATTCTACCCTGACACCTCTATCCCCTCATTCCACTGTGCATTTAGACCAGGTTCGGACATCCCTTCCCAGTGAACTATAATGAACTATAATATCCACATATTGGAGCACTGTTAGTCGATCCATTCCAGGCTTCTGACTTTTCCCTGGGTCTTTTACCCCACTTCTCTCACTCTCGGTACTTAAAAAAAAACAACCTGGCATCTGTTTGTTCTTCTCAGAGACATGACATTCATTAAGGACGGACATAGCTGTTTTTAGAGCACAGGAAATAACAATTGCTAGTGGAGAGGCAACATTTCATTTCATTTATTGTTCTGTGGATGTTGAGATATGGCTATTAATGGCAGAACTATTACCGTATTTTTCCGTGTATACGACCCCCCCCCCCCAATGTATACGACGACCCCCTAATTTTGTCCCTTGCCGGAGGTGGAGGAGCAGTCAATGGGCAGCCAAGAGGGGCAGCTCGACCTCCGTCTCCTGCTGCCTGCACCGCCCGATCACGACGATGCCTTGTCCCCTGCCCGAAGGGAGCCCGCGAGTGGCGCTGGAGGAGGCGATCCGGTGGCAGAGGCAGCAGCAGCAGCAGGAGGAGGAGGAGGAGGAGACGGAGGCAAAGGAGCAGCCGCGCTCGGCCACCTCTCGCGGCTGCCCATTGACTGCTGCTGCCGCTGCCACATCGCCTCCTCCAGTGCCACTCGCAGGCTCCCTTCAGGCAGGGGACAAGGCAGCGACGTGAGCTGGAGGTGAGCCCTGGCAGGAGGAGGAGGTGATCGGACGGCGGCGGCAGCAGTCAATGGGCAGCTGCAAGGGGCAGCTGAGCGCGGCTGCTCCTTTGCCTCCGCCTCCACCTCCTTCCGTGTACAAAACGACCCTCAATTTTTCCTCTAATGATTTTAGGAAAAAGTGTCATTTTATACACGGAAAAATACAGTATTTCAATGTCTTAAGAAAGAATACGAAGGCAGAACTTCCAACAGTTACTATTTTAGATGACAACTCCCAGAATCCACCAGCCAGCATGATCAAAGGTTATCTTCTTCCATTTTAACCCAGATTTCATTCCCTTTTGTTCCTTCTTGCAGTCAAGCTGCCTGACTTTAAGAAACAGAAGTCTTGACAGAATGGCGAGTGAGTTATTCATTCTGCAACAGGTAGCTAATTTATGGAATTTATTAGTATAGAATGTGAGTTTTGCCAACTATTTTACATGGCTTTTTAAAAAGGATTAGAGTTAGACTTATCCATGGAGAACATTCAGTATTAAGCATGACAGATAAATGGAATCTCCATGTAAAGAGGCAACCATGAAACCATAAAATTGGAAGGGCCAACCCAAAGCTAGAGCTGCCTAGCCTTTGCTTAAGCCTACCTACCTCCTTAGGGAACAGATGCCATTATCAAACTGCTTTTATTATTAACAGCTCTCCTAATGTTCAGCCAAATTCTGCCCTCCTGCAGTTTGCTTGAGGTCATTAGATTCAGTTCTCTCCTCTGAGGCAGCAGAAACCAAGCCTTCTATGTATGACAGACATTCACATATTTGAAGAATGCTAACATGTCTCTCACATTCTTCACTTGTTGAGGCCCAATTAAAGGTTTTTTCACTCTTTCCATGCAAGACCTATTTTCTATAGTCCTGACCACCTTCATTACCTCTCCTCTGAACCTGGCCCAGTTTCTCTACATCCTTTATACAGCCTTCTGTCAGAAATGGATGCAGGACCCCAGATGAGGTAGTCTATTAAGACAGCATAATATCACATTTCTTCTTTTGGATACAAATATTAACATGGTGCAGAAGTTTGTGTGTATTAGAGAAGCTGAGAGCAATGACATCACGAAGCTAGACTCTTTTATTTATTTATTTATTTATTTGACTTCTACCCTGCCCATCTAGACCAAAGGTCTACTCTGGGCGGCAAGGTCTACTCTTACGAGTCTGGACTCCTAGCAGGGTCACCCAAGGCAAAATGGTCGAAGCTGAGAAACCAGACAAAAAGATGCATCTATACTTTTCAGGAATAATTGTTACATCAGCTGAAGAGAATGATAGTTCCAATGGGGCAGAGTAACTCCTGAAGGACAGCTACTGGGCAGTAACAACAGAGGACAGTGAAACTTATAGATCTTTCATGGACAATGGCAGTTGATACTAAACTTAGCTTTCATTAGTACTGCACAGAAGAAGGCAAGGGCAAACCACTACTGAATATTTCATATCTTTAAAACTCTATGATGAGACAATTCAAAATGAAAAAAGAGATTGTGCTGGAAGATAAAACTCCCAGGTCAGAAGGCATTCAGTGAGCAACTGGGGAACAGCAAAGGACAATTAGAAATAGCTCTGTCACTAATGAAACAATTAGATCAAAGCTGAAAGAATATCTAGTGTGTAAAGTACACAGAGGCAAAAGGAAAATCTGATGTTACACAACACAATTGAAACATACAACATGAGAAGTATAAATCAACGTGAACTGGAAACCATAAATAAATGGAATGCTTAAACATTGCAGTACTTGGTATAGGTGAACTAGAATGGACAGAGATAGGATGTTTACAGTCAGACAATTACATGGTTGCTACTCTGTATATGAAAACATCTGTAGAAACCGTGTAGCTGTAATCCTGAGGCAAGGTGTAGCATCAGCTGCTTGGTGCTACAGTGTAAGATCTGACTAAATAATATCAACCAAACATATTGGAAAACCTATCAACATATATTGTATTTTTCCATGTATACGACCTCCCAATGTATAAAACAACCCCCTAATTTTTACCCTTGCCGGAGGTGGAGGAGCAGTCAATGGGCAGCTGCGAGGGGCGGCCCAGCGTGGCTGCTCCTCCGTCTCCATCTCCTGCTGCTGCTGCCTCCGCCGCCCGATCGCCTCCTCCAGTGCGACTGCCGGGGCTTACCTCCAGCTCATGTCGCCGCCTTGTCCCCTGCCCGAAGGAGACGATCGCTGGAGGAGGCGATCCGGCGGTGGCGGCAGCAGTCAATGGGCAGCAGCAAGAGGCCGCCAAGCGCGACTGCTTCTTTGCCTCCGTCTCTGCCTTCTGCTGCTGCCTTCTGTGTATAAAACGACCCTCAATTTTTCCTCTAATTATTTTAGGAAAAAGTGTTGTTTTATACACAGAAAAATACAGTATATCATGCAGGTAGGCACTCCAAGAAATTGAAAGCTTTTATGCAAGTGTCCAGAAGGAAATTGACTACACACCGAAACAATATGTGCTGACAAACATAGATGACTGGAACACAACAGCAGGGAACAAGACTGAACCAAATGTTGTTGGAGTATTTGGCAGAGAAGTTATAAATGAAGCATAAAATTCTGTGAAGCCACCAATCTGTTTATTACAAATACATGCTTCAGACAATCAACCGAACGACTGTACACATGGATATCAGCAGATGTCCAACATGGAAACCAAATAGACTATATAACTGCAAGTAGTAGATGGAGAAGCTGTATTCTCTCTGCAAAAACATCAAGAGAGGATTGTGGTAATGATCACAAATTGTTAATATTAAAAAAATCACAGTTCAGTTGAAAAAGAATGCTAAAAGAATCATAGTGTACTAAAAGATTCATAGAAGCATTAAAGGCAAGAAAAGAGGAAGACCAAATAAACAGTGGTTTGACTCAGTAAAGGAAGCCATGGCCTTGAATTTGCAAGAGCTCAGTAGGGTTGTTTATGATAGGACATTCCTATAGTCACTTGTTGACAGAGTTGCCATAAGTCAGAGATGACTTGGTGGGACACAACAACAACAACAACATTTCTTTTTGAAGCTTGCTGACTCAATTTCAGCCTGTGATCAACTGCAATCCTGAATTTTTTTTTCAGATGTACTGCAACAAGGATAGGTATCCCCCACTATGCTTCCCTGTTATCAGTGAATGAGAACAAACAACAAGGGAAATCTATCAGCTTCACTTCCTCTTTGTGAGTACCAAAGGTTATCCAGCTGACACCTTTGGAACTGGTACACTGGTCAGAGTAGATGGACTTGGATCTGATCCTATTTACTTGCCCCCACCTCATATTGTTACAGGTTAATTCCTTCCAGGATCCAGTTTCAACATTTGTCTATGATCCACTATATGGTTCTGACCTAAAGTGCAAATACCTACATGGGCAAAGCTTATTTGATTTCAGCAATTGATGTAAAGAAAGTAGGCTCATCTAAAGTGTAGTGCTTGCACTAATGGGTGGTATATAGAATGAATGAATGAATGAATGAAGACATACGTAAAGACATAATGACATAAAGATAGAAAGTTTGGTGAAGAACAACAACTGACTAGAAGAGCTACAATCCTGGCATACAAGCCGGTCCAGATTTAACCTATGGGATCTCTAAATCAGGCTGTAAAAGATCATTCCTTGAAACCCTGGACAGGCATCACTGGACACTGTGTAAATAATATTCTGTTAGCCAGACTAGTCTGTGGTGGAAGGTTATTAACCTTTTTGTCTTGCACTGACCACCCTGTAGCAGTGCACTTTTTGGTACCAAGTATGGATTCTAAACAAGATGGTATATGATCTGCTCCATGGGCCTTTAG
Source organism: Intellagama lesueurii (assembly GCA_037013535.1). Classification (NCBI taxonomy): domain Eukaryota; kingdom Metazoa; phylum Chordata; class Lepidosauria; order Squamata; family Agamidae; genus Intellagama; species Intellagama lesueurii. The sequence goes on along the minus strand of JBAJHW010000003.1, from coordinate 175,479,892 downwards.
CCATGGGATTTATGCAATGCTGGATGAATTTCAGAAAGAGGTGTGGTAAGAATTCTTTTCCTAGAGGAAGTGCTTCCTAAATGCTAAGCCAGTGCTAAAGTCAAGGAGTGGGCTGAACAAGGCAATCAGCTTGCAAGTGTCACATGCCAGTGAGAGAATTCCTTGATGTATGGTGTAGCCATTACATTTTATCTAGTAACTCTTAATAGTTCAAAGGGTTGTCAGTGTCATTCCACAATGAAATTAGAAATTATGCAACTGGTTCTCCTGCTGGCATTCATAGATCCTAAAACATTTGCACCAGTATATCTACCTTGGATGCTGGTGTACCTCACATTTCCAGGGCTTACAGCAGCACTGCTGTTGGTACCCTACAAAACGATGTGCTGATGGTGTGTTCTTGTAATAAAAATATTTCCTATTCATTAAAATAGACATTTTCTTTTGTAAGAGAGAGAGAGAGAGAAAGAGAGAGAGAAAAAACACCACCCACTATATAAAGCAAAGCGTGCTGCTTATATACTGTCCCATAGTGCTTCAAGCACTCTCTGGGCAGTTTACAAGTTATTTTTGCAGGCTACACATTGCCGCGCCCCCCCCCCCCCCCCTGAGCTGGGTACTCATTTTACCGACCTCGGAAGGACAGGAGGCTGAGTCAACCTTGAGCTGGCTACCTAGGACTGAACCCCGGGTTGTGAGCACAGTTTTGGTTGCAGTACAGCAGTTTAACCACTGCGCCACAAGGTTTCTATTGGCACAGTCTATGATTTGATTAATGTGAACTGCAACAAATGCACCAGTTGCTTTAAAGCTATTCTCTAGACAGTACTGATCTTGCCAATTTTTTATTTTTCTGCAAGTCTAATGTCCAATTCTAGGAATCTTTTAGTTTCAGGAAACAAATACCAGAGGCTATAACATGGAGAACAGCAAGAGGATTTTTATCTAGGGCCAGATAATGATAGTTCTGAGCCTGGAATAGCAAATCTAATAACATCACGGCCTCTGGAACAACTTACCTGCAGAGATCCGCCTGGCCCTCTCGCTGAGGGCCTCTAAGACCAATCTGAAGACATGGCTATACAGGCAGGCCTTCCCTACAGCCATCACCTAGCCTATTTCTTTCCTTTTTTCGTCTCTTTCTTCTTCCATCTTGGACTCTGTGATTAATTCGGATTTTACGTTTAGTTTATTTTTATGCTTTATATAAACCACCCAGAGTAGACACATTCTAGATGGGCGGTATATAAATAAATAAATAAATAAATAAATAAATAAATAAATAAATAAATAAATTCTTTTACTTGAAAGCAAGCCCCACATGAACTCAGTGGAACTTACTGCCAAATATAAAAGTACAAAAATTGCACTGTAAAATATGATTAGTAAATAAATCATGAACTAGCTCTGCAATCCATAAGTAAAAATAAAATGCAGAGTTGAGCAGTATTTTTTACAAGGACCCCGAGAATGTTACAGGTCACTCTTAGCCTATAAGCAAAGGTCCATGAAAGTGGGTCCAAAATAAAACTTGTTACTCCTACCTGTTCCTCAGGTCTGTTTGTTGACAATAGTTAGGGTTTGCCTGAAATTTGTACAATACAGGGTTAAGACTCACAAGCTAGTTACTAGGAAAGTTGTTGTTGTTGTTGTTGTTTTTGTGTGCCATCAAGTCAAAACTGACTTATAGTAACCCTTATAGGGCTTTCAAGGTAACCGAGGTATTTAAGAAATGGTTTTGTCAGTTCTACAGCCCCAGTGAGCTTCCATGGTTCAGCAGGGATTCGAACCCAGGCCTCCCGAGTCCTAGTCCATCACTCTGTCCACGACACCACACTGGATATCTGCCACATCATTATATTGGGATTAAACAGTCTTCTATTTCTGGCTTCTGTAAAACTTTGAATATACCATGATCCTCAATGTAGGATTTGTGAGGTGGAAGAAAAGTTTACGGACTGATTATGAGGCTAAAATATATTTCTGTTACACTAATATTATTCATGGAAAGCATGGGGAGCAGCTACAGGTCAATGGCAAAGCCATGTATCCTAGATTCAAACTATGACATCTCCAGTTCAGTTATCTCAGGTAGCTGGGCTGTTACTTCCTAATACTCCAGTAAACCACTGAAAGTTGGAACAGGAAACGGTGGGATGGGCGAATCAGTGCTCTGGCTAGGCATGCTTGAAATGTTGCTATGCTTTACGAGGTTAAAATGATGCTATGTAACCATTAATGACACCTGACAGAAGAGTGAATGGTGATAAGAGGTGGGCATCATGAAATGGAGTAGCAGAGATTCTCATGTGACTGGACTGGTGTAGTCTGTCTCTGGGCTTTCAGATCTTATTTCTCTCTGTGTGTGGTCTTGCCAACTCCTAGTAACGGCACCTCTTTATGCAGCTCCCCCTTGCAAGAGTTGGTAAACAGATGCTCTCTAATGTCATTGTTATTCTCCCCACCCAGGACGAACTTTTATTCTTAGCAATGCACTGCCAGAACACTGGGTTTGGTTTGGGTTTTTTACGATTATATTTCTCTCCCCCCCCCCCCCCACCATTAACATCTATGAAAAAAGGGAATCCGGGTTGAAATTTTTGAAAAGACTTCCAGCAAACAAGGGGGAATCAAGCTGCTCCACAACCTCCGCTTACCCACCCCTTCCCATTTACCTGACACCTACTCCTGAGTCTGCATTTTGTTTCTGTGACCATAAGCAGTCCTCTTATACTAACTATTCAAGGGAGCTTCAGCCTCTTCGGATCATCCCTCCCCCACATGCTGCTGCTTCTAACTGTTTCCAACTTTGTCAGTCCACAAGCTTCAAGTTAGCAGAGATAAGGTTGCCATCTAACACATACTTATTTATAAGGAAGCAAGTTTGACTGAATCCAGTCGGAAATACTTTTAAGTACAGATGCATAAGACCTTGCTGTCATCCTATGTCATCTTTGCTACCTTCCTATGCACGCTCACTTGGGTAAAAATCCCACTGAACCCATAGCACAGGGTCAAGCTGCGTCTATAACAACAGATGAGGTTAGTTCTGTGTAACCTGTTTATTTAGTCTGCTTGTCAACCTTCCTGGCCCATCTGCTGCAAGAAAAGAAGGGCTGAGCTAATTTAAGGCTGCTAAGGAAAGCTCCTAGAACTCATAATAAACTGTCAAACAGAAGCGAAAGCCCTGGAGAGACTAAGGATCAGAGGACTTTCACAGCATTTGGCAACCCCACAGATGCTCAGCCTGGCAGCATATCACGTGCTCAAGAAATTCCCCAAGAAACGTCTCTTTTGTAAGGAGAAAAAAAGGAGATGGAGTTTATAACATGCGCATGTGGAAATGAAACAGCACCGACCTCAGCGAGCAGTTGGTCAACTCTTCCCAAAATAGCTGTCTCCATTTGGTCTGCAGAGAGGCAGGCAGGGAGCGGAGCGGATCGGTCTGCCTCCAAATGTGAAACCCTGGATTGCAGGTCCGATGTCCTGAAGTACAGCAAGAGGCTCAGCACCAAAGAAAGTAAAGACACTCCGGGCAGCCCAGAGCCCAGCAGAAGAGGGACTTTACAGCATCTTTCCCCATCTGCTATCCTGGGATGTGTGAGGCAGCCACTCTCCAGGGCACCATGACGAGCAGCCCCTTTCCAGCCTTTCGCCTCCTCCTCCTCCACCACCACCACCATTCCTTCCCCGGCCTCAGAGGCAATAAATAAATAAATAGAGAATAAATAAAGCTATGGTCGTCCTCCCAGAAGCACAATCCAAAATGCACTAGAAAAGCACCGCCGTCCAAGGGAATTCCAATGCACTGAAAAACTGGAAGGACAGGCAACAAAAACAAGCGGATCAAAAATGTATGTGGAACAAAATGTGGTGGAAGGAATGAACTTCCCCCGGCGGGGGGGGGGGGAGGAAAAAAAATCAAACTTCAGAAAAGTTTTTGGGCAACGCAGTCTGATGAGGATTATCTATATAATTTCTCTCTCTCTCTAAATGTCCAGTTTTGTTTGCAGTTGCTTTTCCTCCCTCTTTCCTTTGCCGGTCAGATGTTCAGTTCCTTAGCAAAGTAAGCAAAAGATGGCACATGAAGGTCCCCATTACAGAAGGAGGATTCGCCACTGACTGGGAGAGTGGTGCTTTAGCTGTTCCTGATTTCTCTGTAACACGACACACACACACACACAGAGACGGCCTCTCCTTCTGCCTCTGCCTCAGATGAGCGGGCTGCTCGGCTTCCCTAAGCAACCTCCGCGGCTCTCCCTCGCTCGGTGATGATTTATTTATTTATGCAAAACCGCTGGGTGGGATTGGATTCGAGGCGCCCGCCTCCTCCGAGGTCCCACAGGTCCCTAAAGTGCCTTTCATCAGCTCCCCTTTGAAGTGACACTCGCTGCAGACATTTATAGCTGCGGGAAAGTGACGGTAAAGCGAAGGGGCAGGACTCCCCCCTTACGCCCCCTCTCGCCTCAGGGTGGCGAGGGCTGTGGTTTTGTTTTGATTTGTCACTGCCTCCATGGAAGCCTTTATGAGACCTGCAGCATCCCGCTGGCCCTCTACTTCCAGACAGGTCTGTTGTTGTTGTTGTTGTTGTTGTTGTTTTCAGACCGACTTGCCTCTGCAGAACTTTGGATAGTTCACCCTCTTTTCAGCCAAGCGGTCCAGAATCTTTTTTCACAGCTCCTTTCATTGCGATCTAGACGAGTTCCTTGGACATCAGTGTTTCACATCCTGTCCTTTAAAACGGGAAAGACATCCAAAACTCTTCCCTTTGGAACAAGAGGCATTTTTAATGGGCTCTAATTTCGCACTTTTCAGAGGCAGAAAATCTCGCAAGTACATCATCCCGTCTCCAGCTAAGCATTTCATTCTCTCAGGCAATACAGAAAGTCTGCTTCCTCTAGTTGTTGCCTCACTCTGCCTGATGCTGTAAAAACTTACTAGGAGTTCTGTATTATTTACTTATTTTATTTTATTTTTATCTACTTGTTTAAACTTATACCTCGCCCATTTATTGGACAAGCCATTAGTCTGGGCGGCTTCCAGAAAATAAAAAGAGAATACACATTTTTAAAAAATGAACATATAAAAACAGAGATCTCTTTGATGAACCAGGGGCTGGCATAAACTTGCAACAGAATTTATATTACAAAGGGATGAGGTTTGTAAAGGCTGGGTAAAAAGCCAGGTTTTAACTTGCTATTGAAAGTTCAGGAGGGTGGAGGCCGGTTGCACCTCCAGAGGGTTACAGTGTGGGGTGGCCACTACTGAGAAGGCTTAGCTTCTGGTTGATGACTTCCGGGCCTCTCTCGAAGTGGCCACCTGCCACTCAAGGATTGGGTGGTGCAGGTGGGATGGGAGGATGATCTGAGGGAGAGGCACTCTGACAGGTAGCAAGGTCCTAAACCATAAAGGGCTTTATAAGTTAATATCATTACCTTGAATTTGGCCCAGAAGCACACTGGTGGCCGGTGCAAGCAGGCCAGGATGGGTGAAATATGGTCAGATTTAGATGCATCAGTGACCAACCTGGTTGTTGAATTTTGCATTTGCTGCAGCTTCCGAACTGCCTTCAAGGGCAGTCCCATGTACAGAGCATTGCAATAGTCAATCCTTGAGATTATCAACAAGTGAAGCAGGGAGCAGAGGACATATAATGTTGGCCCCTCCATTTCACAATCAGGGTTTATTTGGTACATGGACTGGTACAGTGCAGCATCCTAAGGCAAAGCTTTTGACTACTGATTAATAGCAACCATTCTGGAAATTGGCAATTAGGATAAAAATGTTTATTATTATTATTGTTATGCTCAAGGATCTATTTATGAGTAACAGCTAGTCTCTGTGTAGCTGCTGACAGAGAAGTATATATATCTCTGTCTCTGTCTCTCTCTCTCTGTGTGTGCGTGCGTGCGTGCACGCGCACACGCGCACGCACGCACACGCACATTCACACCAAATAGAGTAAATGTTTATACAAGTTTGGCACCAAAATTGCACAGAAAACAAGTCAATACTGAGGCATGTGCCACAGATTCCTTCCTCTGTTCCCAGTTAATTTTGCCTTACGTTCCTCTGCTTTAACCCATACTGTTTGGATGCCTGGCCTTTGTCTACCATTTTCTCTCTATTCTAGGCTCTTCAGGGGATGTTGGTTCAAATCCCATTTCCTCACCCTCGTCTCCTCACACCACAGAATGCTGCCTCTCCTTGCTCGACCCACCTTGCATCTGTTCCTTGTTGTCTCTGTATCCTTGGCTCACACCTGACTCCCTGTCCTTCCTTTCAGCTCTATTCAGATAGAGCCAGTTCCTATGGCCAGATTGTGAGCTAGAATATGAACAGAAACATGGTGTATGGGTAGATAAGCCCACTAGAGTTCAATTCACACACTGGCATGAATTATCATGCGAAGAGGCAGTGTCAAATCATGTTGCTTGAAGAGTTTATGTTCTACCTGTTTCCCTAAAAGGGAATTCAAGTCAGCAAACAAAATTGAGAATCTTTAAAACAGTATTTGTTCATATATAAATGAACAACAATAAGTTTATGTAACAGCAGTTATATAAGTTTGGGACATACTGCATTTGTATTACTTCTATCGCCTCTAGAAGCAAATGTGAATGGGAAATAGCACTAGACACAGAGCTCACACACACACACACACACACACACACACACACACACACACACACACACACACACACACCCGTTACAGCAGCTCAACTGATTGCCGATCCATTTCCGGGCACAATTCAAAGTGCTGGTTCTAACCTTTAAAGCTCTAAACAGCTTAAGCCCAAGCTGTCTCAAGGACTGCTTCTCCCTTTATGAGCCTCCTCAAGTGTTAAGACCATCAGGAGAGGCCTTCTTCTTGATCACAGGTGCATTCAGTAGGGACACAGGAGAGGGCCTTCTCTGTTGCTGCTCCAAGAACTCCTTCCCACAGGAGGCTAGACTGGCACCATCTTTATTGTCCTTCCACAAGCAGGCAAAGACCTTTCTCTTCAGGCAAGCTTTCCCTGAACGAATGGCTGCCAAGTGGGGTTTTTTAAATGGATTGTTGTGCCTTACGGCCTTAAATGTGCTTTGGTGATGCTTATGTTTTTTTGGTATTGTATTAATTGATCCCTTTAGTATTGTATACTCATTGTTACTAACTTAAAATACCGTAATTTAATTGTTGAAAGCTGCCTTGGGTCCTTTTAAAGGAGAAAGGTGAGTTTAACATATTTTAAACAAATAAACCAGCCATGCTCTGTAGCCATGACCCCCAGACAACAGCAGCCAGCAGTTTCATGTAGAAGTCGAATAGCATGAAGACAAGAGAGAACTCTATAGAGCTCCATGCGCATCCAGCTAAGGGGAGGAACAGTGGTACTCAGCACCACCTTCTGGATCCTACCTGACAAGAATGAGCAGAACTAGTTCAGTACAGTACCATCTATTGCTATCCCTTTGAGACAACCCAGAGAGACACCACTGTCGATGGTACTGAACACCACTGGGAGATCATGGTGGTTCACGATGGTAGCACTCCCTCTTTCTATTTCCTCACAGAAACAATCCACTAGGACAGAGGTGGGCAATTTCAATGGGTGTAGGGCAAACATGTGCCCCCTTCTGGGACTCATTGCAAATATAATCCCTGCTGCTTTGGTGCCAATTATTTTTACAGTTGAGAAATTTTCTTTGTTTGAAATCTGGAAAACCTTATTCTAATGTGTTTTTTTCTGTTTTGTCACCAAATGTTGGTACTGTGATTTGGCACCAAACCCAATGACAGGTTTTTCATGACTTTTTATGGTACAATTTCCAGGAGGTTGGTGAAATGGAAAAAAAACAGCCTTTGGCCACATGCAGCCCACAGGCAAAATCTTACCTATCCTTGAACCAAGGTGGTTTCTATCCTCAAACCAGACCAAACATTATATTGAAATGAATCTAAATAAACAGTGTCATCCCCAAATCTCTGAAGCTGAGATGCCACAACTCCTTCACCCAGTTTGCTCTGAAAAGTCATGTTTGAAACTGCATTATAGTATCAAAGTTCCCCACCACCACCATGTATGCCGTACTACTATGTCCTTCAATAACACAGTAGATATGTACCCTTCTTTGGTGGTTCACACTTCTACCAAGACTCTGTCCACAGAACAGAGGGGAAATGTGAAAAACAATATAAAACACATAAAAAAGAATTCTGCTCAAATGGAAATAAATCCTTGGAAGCAAAGACAAAAAAATAAAAATGAAGAGTTGGGATGGACACCGTTATCAGAGAAATCTCTGTATGCTTCTGGGAATGAACTACAACAATAGTTTAAATTAATTTAAGGATCTCTTTGGTGAAGCACAATTCTTGTAGACTCTACTTTGAAGGTTCTGTTAATGTACAATTTTTCCAACAAGACCTTTAGCGTTGAAGGAATTGATTCTGTAATTCATGCATATGTCTAGAAGCCAGCAACAGTTCCATCATAGAGTTCAAAATGTAGGAGAATGCACTGGGGTTATCCCTTTGAAAAACAGAAAGATGGTAAATTAGAATTAAAACCCCAGCTGGATTTTCTGAGGGTCTTGCCCGACAGGCAGAAGCCCAGCAAGCTCTCATCTACAGGCAAGTGGCTAAGGGCTCTATCCCACTGGCAATACAATCCATGTTCTGCTAAAAAACACACACAACACAAACTTAAGTGTACACATAAGGCATGTGCAAGGTAGTAACTTGAGGAATTCCCTCCTTTTAGCAGAGATGTCTTTTGCATGACTGATCACACAAAAGTCATAACTTCAGCCAGGTGATTAGTTGCATGGCATTAGTTACATGCAAGAGATACCCGTCCAGGAGTGAAGTACTTGTGTGATGAGCCCTCCCCATATGGTTTCTCTGAACAGGATTCTGGCCAAAGAGTCTTATGAGGCTAAGAGATTAAAAGAATATTGTGGCACACCTTTCCAAGTATTCCATGGCACTTGAAGATTCGGTGCTTGGGCCCCAAAGATGTAGATTCTAATGTCATGGGCATGGAAGCAGATTCATGCTTCCTTCTGACCCAGAATATGCTTCCACGTGTATTCTTATATGGCAGTAATTCAAAAACACTGATGAAGAGAAACATTACATAAAAGAAGCATCCCTAAATTGCATGTGCTCCCTATTCCAACAATATAAACTCATGTTTTCAAACAGGAGTTACCCCGTGCTTCTAAAATGAAACAGAAGACATCTCCAAGTAAATACTGTACAGAGAGACCAACCGGAGAGACCTAGGGAAACCAATATCCCCCAAATTGTTGGAAATATCTGCTCTGATGTCCAAACAAAGCAACATTGATGGTTCAGTAATATATGTCACTTTTTGCAAAGCAGAATACTGAGCCTGCCAATGGAAGGATGACATTAAATGTCAGACATTCTTCCTTTTAGTTAGAAACGACCCATTTCTTTGCCCAGTTGCCTGATACTACCAATGTTCTCTTGCAGCACTCAGCCACAGAGGAGTTTCGGATTTGTTCTAGATTGTACTCTTTAACATGGGATGATGGCTGAGATAATGTGTGAAGAGACCTTCACAGTTTCCTCTGATGGGCTCCTTCTAATCTCAGTGAGGTCACCCAGAGACTTCCTGAGACTTACATTTCAGTCAGCTGAGACTGGTTGCCAAATGCCATTTTAATTTCCAAAGTATGTCAGTTGTTGTGGGACATGACAATAAATTACAATAGTAGCTGGCTATTAAACCTTGGGCAGATGTCAACAGTAGCCCTTGTTGGGGTGCTGAGAACCTGGCTGCTGCCCAAGGGTTTCATGTTATGATGCTGGGTCCATGGCAATGCAACCAGGGAACAATCCTGCAGGAACAGAAAGGGCATTCTAGAGTATGTTCCAAGATGCTATGCCAATATCCAGTAAACTGATTGCAGATGATGTGGGAAAGGTTCTCTAAAGACAAAAGGTTTTAAATAACTATTTTAGGCTGATTCTGAAATGCAGCAACTCCACAAAACAGTAATGGATCCACATTCCTCCTAAACATCTTGGTAGACCTCACAGTCTTGGGTCAGCCTGCTTTATGTGGACTTTCTGGAATAAAGCAGCCTGAGGCTACTGTGGAGCGTGCTTACTAAAGCACGGGCTGAAAACTGGCCTCTCAAATGGAGCTCCCCTCTGACTCTTTGCCTGTCATTTACACAGTTTAAATGAACATTTTGCGTGCAGTCTATGCTGGAAAGTGCTGGCAAAGGAAACTCATATTTGTCTCCAGCCTGAGCTCACTTTCAAGAGTGTTTTGAAGAAATGGACCTTTGGGGACCCAGCTGAAGAGAAGGAAAGAGAGCGATCTGTTACCCTTCAGTCAAATAAACCTTTGAAGGACCCAAGAGCACACGGCGTTTATTCTTTGAACAGCCATATCCTTTTCGCAAGCCACTTGTTTTCTAAAATGAAATTTTAGCGTCTGCTTGACAGGAAATCCTTTCTTAATTTCTTCTAATGAGCTCCTTGTCATTTAACAGCTCAAATGAATGTTGTACATTTGGTATGCCTAGCAAACGTTCCTATTAACAGATATCTTCTTTCAACAGCTTTTCATATACATATATATGAGCCACCCTCATATATAATGAGATGCAAAGGAAATGTGTATTCATTTTAGAAAAATGTTCCATGGATTTTTATAAAACCTCTTGGTGTTTTCATTGATTAAACCTCTTTGGGACCTATCTGGGTTAACACAGTGCCATTGTTGTACAATACTATCACATTTCTTTATTACATGTACACTCTTTTTTTAAAAAGCCAACATAGCCTTAACTATTCCGCCCTGGGTGATCTTATTAGGAGCCTAGACTGGTAATCGAGTCTAGTCTCCTGATGGCATTGCTGTGAGCTTCCCTGACACACTCATACTGCCTTACCAAGTTAAGGTATGCATCCAAGAGACATTGTGTAAAATTGAATTTACTTACTTATTTACATTGCTTTAATTCTTTGATTCAGCATTTAATTATATGAAATATCATTTCCCATTTTGTTACCCATTCTTCCAGTTCGAAGAGGACTTTTAAAAAAAATTCAGCTTATCATCTGCTTGATTTTTCCCCATACAGAAAAAAATTGAGTCCGTTTGAGAATGCTCACTCTTACAAATTTGGTGAGCACATCTCACTATGCCAAGACTTCATCCTACATCAGCAAGTTCTTGTGGCTTCCCTCAAATACGAGACTAAGGTCTACCTCTGTCTCCCTGTTTTTCCTCTTGTTGCTCTCTGCCAAATTCTTAGTCGCCTTTCTGGGGTATCCTGCATAAGAAAGATGGTATTCTGCACAGGAAGTATACACTCGTGTGCAGCTTCGCACTTCTTTCAGAAAAAAGGACCATGAAACATCTGAGAAATCTGAGATTTCTCTGGGGGGGAAATCTTGCACAAAGAAATGTCACTGTGAGTTGAAAAGAGTTATCCCCACCCCCACCCCACCCCTGGTTCCCTTCCAAGAGTGAGAGGCTGCAAGATTCATACCCCTGAATGGAGATAATTTATAAATAAGACAAATATCATCATTCTCAGTATATATCCTTGAGGGACCCCAACACTTATTTCCCTCCATTGTGAAAAAAGCTTATTTATTCCCACTCTGCTTCCTGTTGTTTATCCAGCTACAAATCCATAAGAGGTCCTGTCCTCTCTGACAGCTAAATTTATTCAGGAACCTTGCTGAAGGACTGTGCCAAAGCCTTGTTGGAAATTAAAATAGTCATTGTCTACCAATGACTCTTACCTAAGTATTTTCAGACACTTGGAGAAAACTCGAAAGCACTTAACAAGGGAGGACTTCCCTTTCTACTAGACATTCAGAAGCCTCCTCAAGGCTTCCACGTCTCCTATAAATGTAATAATTTTAGCTACACTTAAGCTTCCCATCAATTTACCTGGCACACATACTAGGTCTTCCATGGATCCCCTTTATAAAATCTGTTTTATATGGACAATCTTTTGACCTTTTTCTCAAGTAACCAATTTTAGAGAGAGATTGGATCGACAATGTCACAACCTAAAGTTTTAAAAGAACTTTTGATAGTGTACTGTATGGAAAATCCATTGCTTCTTAATTTGATGATTAGTTTTAGACAGGATCTCTTGGTATCTCAGTTGCATTTAGTTTTTCAGGTTATCACCCATTAAAAAAGGTAATTCAGGCATACAGTCATGGCCAAAAATATTGGCACCCTTGCAATTCTGTCAGAAAATGCAACCCTTCTCTCAGAAAATTATTGCAGTTGCAAATGTTTTGGTACTCACATGTTCATTTCTTTGGTTTGCGTTGGAACAACACAAAAACACAGAGAAGAAAAGTCAAGTCTGATACAATCCCACACAGAAGCCCAAAAATGCACTGGCCAAAATTATTGGCACCCTTAACTTAATATTTGGTAGCACCCCCTTTGGAAAAAATAACTGAAATCAGTAGCTTCCTGTAACCATGAAGGAGTTTCTTACACCTCTCTACTGGAATTTTGGACCACTCTTCTTTTGCAAACTGCTCCAGGGCCTTCAGATTTGAAGGATGCCTTCTCCCAACTGCTGTTTGGAGATCTCTCCACAGGTGTTCTATGGGATTCAGATCTGGACTCATTGCTGGCCATTTCAGAACTCTCCAGCGCTTTGTTTGTAACCATTTCGGAGTGCTTTTTGAAGTGTGTTTCGGGTCATTGTCCTGCTGGAACACCCATGACCTCTGGTGGAGATGCAGCTTTCTGACACTGGCCACTACGTTGTGCCCCAACATTCTTTGGTAATCATCAGATTTCATGATACTGTTCACACAGTCAAGGCATCCAGTGCCAGAAGCAGCAAAGGAACCCCAAAACATCTTTGAACCTCCACCATGTTTGACTGTAGGGACTGTGTTCTTTTCTTTGAATGCCTCATTTTCTGTAAACAGTGCCATGATGTCCTTGACCAAAAAGCTCTACTTTGGTCTCATCTATCCACAGTACGTTCTCCCAGAAGGATTGTGGTTTTGTCACATAAGTTTGGGCATACTCCAGTCTTGCTTTTTTATGCCTTTGTGTCAGCAGTGGTGTCCTCCTGGGTCTCCTTCCATAGCGTCCCTTTTCATTCAGATGGCGACGGATAGTGCGAGCTGACACTGTTGTACCCTGTGTCTGCAGATCAGCTTGAAATTGTTTGGAAGTTAATTTGGGTTCTGTATCCACCATTAGAGCAACCCTTCGTTGTAATTTTTCAGTAATTTTGCTTTTCCGTCCATGTCCAGGGAGGTTAGCTACAGTGCCATGGGCTGTAAACCTCTTGATGATATTGTGCACAGTGGACACAGAAACATTAAGATCTCTGGAGATGGACTTGTAGCCTTGAGATTGTTGATGTTTTTCCACAATTTTTTCTCTCAAATCCACAGACAACTCTTTACACTTCATTCTTTTCTCCATGCTCAGTGTCACACACAACACAAAGGTTGAGTCAACTTTTCTCCATCTTAACTGGTTGCAAGTGTGATTACTATATTGCCCACACCTCTTACTTGCAACAGGTGTGTCTAAATACAAATTACAGGAGCATCACATGCTTGAAAAGCAATTATTTCTTACAATTTAGACAGGGTGCCAATAATTTTGGCCAGTGCATTTTTGGGTTTCTGTGTGGGATTGTATCAGACTTGACTTTTCTTCTATCTTTTTTTGTGTTGTTCCAACGCAAACCAAAGAAATGAACATGTGAGTACCAAAACATTTGCAACTGCAACAATTTTCTGAGAGAAGGGTTGCATTTTCTGATAGAATTGCAAGGGTGCCAATATTTTTGGCCATGTAAAGATTCAAATAATTCATTTAGATGTTTTGTACATTTCCCATCATTCAGTAAGCAGTACAAGAGAACCAGTGTGATATAGTGGTTAGAGTGATAGACTAAGGGAGGCCTTAACCCTCTGTCCCCTGAGTCATGATACTCACTGGGTCATTTTGAGCCTGTCATTCAGCTCAGCCTACCTCATAGGGCAGTTTTAATGATACAGTGATGAGGTGTACAGCCACGTATACTGCTTTGTACTCAGTGGAAGAGAGGTGGGATATAAACACATCCAACAGAGAGAACAAGATGGCTAGTTCTCTCAGAGAAGTTGTAACTGATCTGTACTGAGGGATATTAAATGTTGCCTAAAATATGGAACTGAGAATTAGAAAGTGAATTTCCAGACAACCAGTACTCACGATCAACTCTTGCTCTCTGTAATAATGTATTACAAATTCTTTCATTTCAGATTCAATTGATAGGTCCATATACTTAATCATTATTATATGTCAGCAGCACACTGACACCCAGCATCCGCTCTTTTCAGGATTAACAGTCACATCAGTTAATAATGGATAAACAGTCACACTATGTTATTCACTAGCCATGTGCTTGGTAAGGAAAAGTCAAGCCCTTTGCCTCCTGTCCCTGCATATTGTTAAATTCCCCTCTCCCAAAACCTCGAGATAACTAGGCAATTCACAAGCAGACCTTCCTTGGGTTCTAGGGCAACTGGCACAATGCTCCTCATGTCTCAATCTTCAGAAAAGAAAGTCACTGAGGGTCCCATTCATGTTTTGGTCAGAATCTGGATAGCTCGGTGGGGAGCCAGAGGCTAGGAGTTCAGTTCCCCACTGTGCCTCCTTGACAGGGGCTGGACTTGATGATCCATAGGGTCCCTTCCAGCTCTGCAGTTCTAAGATGATGGTGATGATGATCCAGATGCTAAAACACCCCAACCCCATGCTTCCACCCACATCTGAGAAGTTGGCCTGCCTAGGAAATTCAAGAAAGAGGCATTCTGTTTACCAGTCACTTCCTACTGCACTTAATTTCTCAGGAAGTCAAATCAGTGAAGGTTTCCCACTTCTCCACCCTCAAGGCTTTTATGACAAAGTTGACAATCCAATTCTCCCCAAAGTAACCATGGAATGAGTTTGTTCCTTTTACCCTTTGGGGGTAAAGAAAGCACAGATCCATTGTTAAACCTAATGGCCAAATTTTAGGCATCTATACATTCCACTTCAGTTGAAGGGACGAGGGTAGGCAACAGTGCACAACCTCTGCAGATACATCAGAGATCTGGGCCATCAGCAGATTTCCTTTCGGGAGATCAAAGGGGTCAGTGTTGGGTGAGCAACAGTGCCCACACAACACAGGCAAGGAGGAGAGGACACCTTGTCCATCTGCAGCTTTCTTTTCCATAGATCAAGCAGCAAATGGTGACTGAGCAATAGTGCCCATGAAACATGGGTGGCGAGGAGAGCTGGCCCATCATTGGGTTTCTTTTCAGTAGATCAAAGAGTGAGTGTTGGCTGGGCAACAGTGCCCAGCTAATGCATGCAGAGACAAGAGAAGACCTTGTCCTTCAGCATGTTTCTTTCCCATGGATCCAGAGTTGAATGTTGTGTAGGCAACAATGACCAGCTTATGTGACTGGATCCAAAACACTGGGATCAGAAGCAGCTTTTGTTTCAGAGGATCAAGGTGATGGGACAGCCAGGCAGGTAGTGCCTAGCTAATTCAGGATGAATTCCTGAAAGAGCGGGGGCTAGGCAAGGAGTATATTACAGGGATTTGGGGGCATGGGTGGGAGAGGAAGGAGGGAGGGAGGAAAGAAAGGAAACTGGTGAGCCCTCTCTCGGGCTGCTGAAGGTCAAGCGGTAATGACAGCAGCGAGTTTTGCCCCTACTCCCAAATCAGATCAAAGCCTTTATTTCCCAGTTTTCACATTTTTTTTCACTATTTGGACCAATGTTCCTTCTAATTTTCAGCCTCGCTGTGTGGGGCTCTGTCCCTCGAACATGCAACTTTGCCCACATGTGTGACTTCACCCCCCATGGGGTTCCATTGCAACTGGAACCAAAAGGGGGGTGAAAATGATTGCTGTGGGTGTGCAGAGGAGGAGGAATGCTGTGCGGAGGAGAGCAGAGTCACACACGTGCAGGCACGCTCCTTAGAGGGAACCTTGACTTAGACCCATACAAATACTTTCAAATATTAAGATCCGAATCAAAGCAGATCAGCTAGTGCTCAGCTGGTTTGCACTGCCATGGAAGAACACAGACACAGAGTCACAGAGACATGTATATTGTTGCAAGTGGCAGTTCAGTAAATACCTGTATAGTCCCATATTCCTCGCATCCATTCTTCTAGAACTAGTTGTTAGAAATTGGCATAAACCTCAGTTTGGAGCTTCATGCTGGTTCATTGGTGTGGCACCATAGTATGTTCCCTCCCCTCCCCCGGGCCAGGTCCCCCGATCACCAGCTGGCACAAACTGCTCTTCCCTCCTCTTCATGTGATCTTCCAGTAGCAGCAGGAGCATGGACTTCCCTTCTCTGCCTCCTCCAGCAGCTGCCCACTCAAAAGCAGTGCTGCAGGAATCCCTACCCAACCTTCTCATCTGAGTGGGCAGCTGCCGAAGGAGTTTGGAGAAGGGTTCCTGCTGCTACTGGAAGATCACATGAAGAGGAGGGAAAGAGCAATGCACACCAGCTGGTGAGTGGAGTAGCCAGCCAGGGTGGGGTGGGGGAAGGGAACGCATGGCACCTATGGTGCCGCGCTGACAAACCGGCATGAGGTTCATGCCCATCTCTACTAGTTGTCAGTCTATGTGTTCCTAGGTCAAATACAGTGAATGAAACAGAAGGCAGTGGAGCTGTGTCTTTCCAAAGGCAGGGCTATTTTCACCTTAATGCAAGATGAGCTGTATCTCTCAGTCAGCAGATTTTGGGATATCAATTATTTCATTTTTGTAAATTGCTAATGATTAGTTCTCCCCTGAGTTGTTTCTGTAGAGGTTTGATTTTCTGCCACATTAAAAACAAAGAACAAAACCATATTAAATGCACAAGACTTCAGTTGCACTCTAAACTGATACTTAGGTAGCTTTGTCATTGGCATGAGAAACTGAGAGCTGAAGCTGGAAGCAAAGAAATCAGCTACCATAAATATAGCCCACATACTTCAGAATTAACCAGAAAGCATTCTCCATAATTCCCTCTCGATTTGTGATACTAACATTGCAGCCAAGACTCCTGAACTGGGTGAGTGATTGTATAACTGCCTTTTCCTGCCTCTCAGTCACTTCCATCTTCTCCTCAAATCAGTCCACATTTGCTGGCTATGTCATGCCTTCCTTCTGGGCCTGGGGAACTGCATGTCAGTGTAGTTTAGGTCAGATGAGAAGGTTTGGCTGCAGATAAACTGGGAGGGTAATTTCTTTATCCGCGAGGCATTAAGGAGTCTTATAATCCTGTGCCAATATAAACAGACTAATTTAGGTTCAGAATGCATCCAACTGGTATACTTTGAATTAGTGATGCTACTTTTTCAAAAAATAAAGTGCCTCAAGAGACACACACACTCCCAACACTTGGAATCACCTCCCCCTCTTTGATACATGAACAGAACCATGTTATGATTCTTTGCAAAACTCTTTTTCAAAAGGCAGGCCTTTGTCCCTGATCCCAAATAGGCTTATGACCGGTTGTGTCTGAAGGCTAGGAAAATGTAAACAGATGGTTCAATGCTATCAAATAGTTCTGAGTAGCTAAAAACAGTAAAATTCCCCAATGTAGAGAACTCCAGTATGACAGTATGGATGGACTACTATTATAATCATGCTTATTTTAAATGAAACTTGCCTCTACATCAAATATTTGCTGTGTTCCTGCTTTGTCTGGTACCATAAAAACAAGAGAATACATCCTAGGAAAAAAAATCCTAATGATATGGCACATGGAGGCATGGTTACCAGCTGCTGACACAGTGCCCAAACTAGTTGGTAGGGTGGGCGAAAGTGGGTGAAGAGGAGTGTGACACTGGACTGCTTTTGCAAGTTAAAAGCACATTTAGAACTTCAGACAGCTTGTTTATTGTTCAAACTCAGGAAGCACATCTGCAAAGGTTGTATGCCAACAGTCTCTTAACAAGGGGAAAGAATGAAAGAAATAATCCACTGCCTCTTTATCATCTTGAAAATCCCTGGGGCACCCCATAATTTGCAGGCACATGTCAGCAAATAAAGGGAGGAGGTGAAGTACAGTGTGTACAAATAGCATGTTCTCAACCCTGCCATAAGAACATGATGTATGCAGTCGGAGATTAGAAGTTCTAATCCACACACTAGCAATAGGTCAGAATGGGTTCTTTTTGAGAGCTCTTATGTATAATTCGCAGTTTTCAGCTTCTCAGCTGAATTGCAGGTTTAACTCAACTGGTTCTACACTGTCAAAGATATTTATAAGCTCTTCAGAAAGAATGGCTCTGGACTGAAATAATGAATTCAGATCCCTGCTGAGAACAGAAGTTTATGCAGAGACATTAGGCTAGTCCTTGACTCTTTCGCTTAGCCCAGCCTACCTGATAAAGTTTTTGTATGACTAAAACAGTGTAATGTCATATTTACAACCCTATACTTCTTGGAGAAGCAGGATATACATGCATGATATCTTCAACCTGTTTCCTGAACTCCCTCCACCCCCAGCTTTCCATTTCCTGGTCTAGTCCATTTATATACAAAAACGTGATATTACATTTGTACACCAATAGAATGGATGACACCAGCATCACTCAGGGGTGGAGAGTTTGTGGCCCTCCAAATGTTGGGTTGCAACTGTCATCAGCCTTAACTGAGATAGCTAAAGGAAAGGTGATATTAGGGCTTTTCGTTAGTTAGCAGAGTATGAGGTAGAAAACAACAACAACAACAACAACAACAACACAGAAAAATGGAGAGATCAGCTCAGTCTCATCTCCCCCCTCCTTGGTTTCTTTTGCATATGGACTAGCACTTTGTATGATAAAATCACTAGAAACACTTAAGGTAGAAAAAGGCATCTTTACTTACAGTTACCATTTGTAGTTATAGTCGGAAGGAAATAAAAGGAAAAAACTGGAGTCTCCAGCACATGGAAGACCCTCCATGTTTATTGCTTGGAGAAAGATTGCTATTATGCTAACAGATAATGGGTTTTGCAGCCCAACAGCATCTACAGATATATTGTTCTCTATTCCTACTATCACTCTTTATCACCATATTTTCTTAAGGAGCAGCCTCATAGCAGCTATAGTGAAGAAGACCTTTAATTGAGGGGGCCTCATGGTGTAGTGGTTAAACTGCAGTACTGCAGCCCAAACACTGATCACAACCTGGGTACAATCCCAGGTAACCAGTTCAAGCTTCACCAGTCTTCCATCTTTCCGAGATCGGTAAACTGAGTACCCAATCTGCTTGGGGTGGTGGGAGGGGAGACAATGTGTAGCCTGCATAATAAAATTGTAAACCATCCAGAGAGTGCTTTAAGCACTATGGGGTGGTATATAAGCAATCTACTCTGCTTTTTTGCTTTATTGACCGGTCTCTATATTTTTTCTTAACAAACATCACTTTACTAGCAATAACAATGAGTCTAATGCAACTGTCTTAATAAGCACACATGGTCATGGTTTTGTCACAGAAGGCCATGCTTAAGCAGAGATAATACATTGTTTCCTGTAGCAGGGTAAGGAAATGAGAGATCTTGGCTCATTTGGGTGTTAGTTACTGTTAGTAACTAGCATGCCATCATGCTAAGTCATTGTTAATATAGTAACTCAAAAAATTATTTATGCTCATTAAACTCAAAGCCAGCATCTGGAAACAGATGTTCTGTGATGCAGGATAAAAAGTAGGAAGGAACAAATATGGCTCATCCTGTGAAAGAAACAGCAACAGTCTGCCAGTGACTAGCCACTGCTGACCACAAGGGCCAAACACAACTAGAATTACCCGTAAACTGCTATTTGCAAATTTACTATGCAGTAAAGGAAAGGCCTGAATTTGCTGATGTCTGAGTGGACTGTTCAACCTGAGCAAAAGTAAGACTCAAGAACAAAGGTCACAGTCAGCAATTGTACAAGGCCAAGCAGAATTCAGCTTAAATCTTCATCTCACATGATGGCTGATGGACACGTTAGGGCACCTAAGACAAAATGTCCATCTTTCTGCTACCCTATTCATGGCTGGTCAAATGGAAGCATTCTGCTGATATTTCAAGGGGTGGAACAATGTTGGGAAGGTAATCAGCTTAATTCCTTCTGGCCACAGTAGAACTCTCTTTGGCAGTTCACAGCTGAGATCCATCCCCCACCCCCAAATGACCTTTCAGAACATATGCATCATGATGTACCATTGCTCACAAGGCCATGGGAGGAAAAGGCCACCCCATTATGTACACTGGTGGCCACTTTTCTTCCAAGAAACTTCCTCCCTTCAATAAAAGTTTAAATCACAGTAGTACTGCAGTATCTGCAGGAGATCGGTTCCAAGCACCCCGTTGATGCTGAAAAAAGCAGATGTATCTAATGCTACACACTGCATGGTCTCTGGCTCTCTCTAGTGGCCAGTTCAGGTAAATATACCTTGGAAAAATTGATGGAAATCTGT
Organism: Intellagama lesueurii; assembly: GCA_037013535.1. NCBI lineage: Eukaryota > Metazoa > Chordata > Lepidosauria > Squamata > Agamidae > Intellagama > Intellagama lesueurii. The sequence goes on along the minus strand of JBAJHW010000003.1, from coordinate 175,459,428 downwards.
ATTTCTTACTATTACAACTTCCTTTATAATATGCAGTTTGTTCAAAACTCTGTGACTGAGCAATCCAACTTGCAAAAGAAACTTGTGGTTATCTCTTAATAATCTCCAGAGTCTCCTCGTTGGTTTTTAAAGTGGGTATGTGTTGGTGGATGAGTTATTATTTCTCTTTATTGCTGGTAGCTGCCTAGCTAACAGTGCTCTGTCACTAGATGGGTGGGATTTAAAAAGCAATTAATAAATACATTTTTGAAAAACAAGCAACCACAAAACAAAAGCAAGCTAAATCACAGCATGGGGAAGTGAGAAAAGTTTGTACTAAAATAAACAAACATCTTTTACCTCTTATAAGGGAACTCTGCTTCCAAAGATGTGCTAATGGTATTGTCTAGTTTGACCTACAGTTTTACTATATGGATTGGTTGAATAATGGGTGATTGATAGTGCTAATTGAATTATTGTCCCGAATGAACTCCACTTTCTGTTATCATTATAAAGAAGACAATCCAAACCCTAGTTGTTTTCACATCTAAATCAGAGGAAAATTTCAGTGTTTCACTGATTTCCATCTCCTTGCAGTATTATTTTTACTATTGGTGTTGTTGATATCTGTGGGTTTGATTTCATTTAGCATTTACTCATTCCCCTTAAGTTAGAAGTTACAGAGATATCCGTCTTCTGCAGCTGAAGCAGCACAATTATCTCATTTCCTGTCATCCTGGGTGGTTAGACTTTAAAAGGCAAAAATGCCAAAATGAATAAAATATTTCTTCAATGAGAAAATGCTGAAGAAGAACATCAAAGTAATGGACAATCTGTTCAGAAGTATCAAAGAATATGAATGTGGTATGAATAATGAATTAATAATGTATACGAATGTGTTTGTGTGTCTGTGCCCCCCTGCATGTCAATCCATTTTATCCTGTAGTGAAGAATCACCCCAGTGTCAAAGAAAATGGCACCATACTAAGCAATATTATTGTTGATACAAAAGTAATAATTTTAAACTAAAAATATCAAACATCCCGGCTCTTTCATATAAGTTACTATTACATTTGACAGGAATAATGTCCCAGCATTATGAACAAACACACGAAAGAACACAATGGAAGGATAAAGAAAATGAAAATAGTCCCGAGGGTGTGGGGTAGCACAGGGTTGAGAAGTGTGGTTTTGTTTATTTTTAAGTTGATTTATTGTAGTGTCTTGCAAACTTGTGGGGTTTGTATTTTTTTTCAAAAAATTTTTTTAGAAAAGAGGACTAAATGGAAGTTAGCGACAAAATCAATGAGGGTCAAATAGAACAAAAGAGAGGGAAGTACAGATAAAAGAGGAGGAAGTACAGATAAAGAAAAGATAGTGGAAAGGCAAGGAAAAGAAATTTTAAATGGACTGAAATGCATGTTTTGCGTAAAAAAGAGCTGTTGCCTTTCATACATAAACTGCAAGATATATCACCAGCTCCAAAATTCTCATCTCCATGAAGCCACCTGTTGCTTGCTACAGCATGATCTACTCCTGCACAAAGCTTGATAAAGTTTGTGCAGAAGACAAGAAGCCTTTCCCTGAAAAGCAGACTTCGCCAGAGCTCAAGAGTAAAGTGGAAATGAACAGCTAGGTCAGGAAATTGAGAACAACTTTTAGGAAAAACTTCCTGTACCTCAGACACTTAGTCTTTTATCAAGGCTCCTTCTCTTTCTGACAGCAAAATGCAGAGTTTGGCAATGCGCAGCTGTGCTGTGGGATAATGCAAAAGGCAGGCCTGGTGGCAGCAAGGTTCATAGCTAATGGACCAGAGTCATTTTCAATTACTCTCGGCATTGTTTGCAAAGAAAAGGTGGGGACAATGAGCGCTGCTAATGTCATCTGGGAGGTGCATCATTTCCAACATTCCCGGACACAGTCTTAAAAATCCGTTCACTCTGTTTTCAAAGATCATCCTGGGTGTTATAAGCCAAGGGGGAGCACTTGCTCCTTTCTGTCTTCGGTTCTGATTCTTAGCTTGCTTCTGTGCACAATAACACCTGGGCCCTCCCTGCAGTGCTAAAGTAAGAGATGCCTAAACGTTTTAACATTGAGCACTTTATTTACATTATCAGTGGTGACATTATTTTTCTGATTGCAAAACCAGGGAGGTTATAGCCGGATGGAAATTGGTTTACAATGCTGAGGCTCCATCCTCCCACACTGTCGCAATCACACATGACAGCTCTGGATTTTCAGAAACAGAGAAGCTAGAAAGGTGAAGATACACAATGTGTGCAGTGTGAGGAAGGGAAACCATATAATAAATCAGGAATGTGTTACAGATGGGCAAAGTATTAGCGTAAGAAATTAGATCATGGCAAGTGACAGGCTGAAAAGCAGATGAACCATCAGCAAATTAGGTATCAACAATACCTACTCAATCACTTTTGGCAGCCAACTTGAGACTGGCATGAGATCAGACTCAAGAGATTTAAGGACATCACAAACAAAGCAAAAGGGCTTTTGAAGAATAATATATTCATAGCATAGCTTATACATTTTCGCAAAGAATTAACATGAGTTGGTCTACCCCAAGCTTTTTCTTCCCAATGCAATTAGCACGAATTGGAGCTAGGCCAGATGGGAAGAAGCTGTAGTTCGGTGATAGCAGCCTTACATGCAGTACAAATCCCTAACATCTCTAGACGGGGGTAATAAAAAATTAAAAAAATTAAAAATTCTGCATGAAACTCCAGAGATTAGCACTACACAATACAGGGCTAGCAAGATTAATTGTCTGACATAGTATAAAGCAGCTGCCTATGACTTCAGGGGACAGAGCAAAGCTAAAATTTCTCCATCCCGTTGACATCCTCCTCTAGATTGGTCACCCTGTGCCTATTATTTGCTCTTGTAAAAAAACACAATCCAGTAATGTGATTTTTAATTATGTAAGTAGCATCCCTGTAGTTTGGCCCACTAAATTCATCATGGAACTCTCCTAAAAGTGAGCTGAAACTTTCAGGAGCAATGTGAACTGCCGTGGCCTTTCTTCCCATTAAGAACCTAACTGGTTACCACATAGTACACAGTTGATGATGATAACAAGATACAGCTATTATGCATTTTCTTTATACAGTTGGAGAAATACATTATAAAATATGCAGAAGTGCAAAAACTGAAAGATAATTGTATGCTTTGCTCATATATTAATTTGGAAAATATGAATTAGGTTTGTTTGAATTAAAATACAAAATTAATTAATTAATCTGTTTCATTTAAAACATTTCAAAGACTAAAGTTTTTTAATGCTTTTAAACTATTGTTTTAATTACTATTGTGTAATTAACTAATTGCTTTTCATTATTACTGTATGCTTAGTTGTATTTTATCCTTGTAATTTGTTTTGTTTGGAGTGTGACTTGCTTTAATCATTGTGAGCCTTTGGTCCCCTCACTGGGAGAAAGCTGGCTAGGAAGGAAGGAAGGAAGGAAGGAAGGAAGGAAGGAAGGAAGGAAGGAAGGAAGGAAGGAAGGAAGGAAGGAAGGAAGGAAGGAAGGAAGGAAGGAAATTCTTATCAATTCCTGCTTGATAGATCCTATCACGTTCCCGCCTGTCCCTTGGTTGTTTCACCAATCACCGGGCACAAGCTACGTGTCGTGTCGCTGCCACCAGTTGATTACATCAACATTGTTTATCATTAATCACAGAGGTCCAGGCAATGTGTCATTTTCAAAGGAACCAAATAGAAATTGTTTATTGTTACAAGAAATGAAAGTTCAGTCAGTGTTGTTAACTCTCAACAAAACAACCTTCTTTTCTATTCTCTACCGCCTTCCCAAACTCTCTCAACTCCAAACTTCCAAAATCCAACTCTAAAACTCTCAAACTCCAATCTAAACTCCTCCTCCTGCAGAGACTCTTATATCTCGTGACTCCGCCTCTCCAGCACTCTCATTGGTCCATGCAGATAGCACATCAATATTCATTGGACGCCACAGATGCTTTAGCAATTCAAGTCAAAGTGTGAGTTATCCACATCTGATAGTCAATATTTGATTCCTATTTATGGTATCTGAGAGTGGGTGAGGTGGGGTGCTCATGAGGGGTCTACTTCTGCATCCCACTGGCCCTCTATGAGTCTCTGCCAAAGCTAGACCACAGTCAGAGGGTGGATTCGTCCTCCTGGATACTACCCGAAGTTGAATACACCCATGGATTCAAAAGATGGAGAAATCCAGAAGGCTGGGAGGAGAAAAAAGGCAGAAGAGAGCCCACCAAGGAAGGTTTCAGCCAGGAAGGAAATATAAGGGATGCAGAGGAGGAATTAGGTTGGTTGGAAGGGGAAGGGGAGTGAGACTGAAGAATGGGCAGATGTCTCTGCATAGATTCAAGAAGAGCCAGACCCTATAATCCATATTGGCTTCGTAGAAGCTAAATGTAAACCTCCTCTGGTGGATTACATCCCTGACTACTTAAAGAATCTCAGTTGGGAGGAGCGGAAGAAACCGCAGGACACAAGTGCTAAGCTATAAGCAGCACAGAAAGCATGGAAGAAAGGGAGTCAGATAAAGTGGGAGGAGTTGACCCTGACCCAACAACGGTGGTTGCACTAAGAGTCACAGTTCCAAAAGCTACGTAAGGTAGCAAAGGACGTTGCAGAAGGAAGACTGAAGGTATGTGAGCTGAAGCAGCCTCTCTGAACCTCCTAGGGACTTTGTGGGTAAAGAGCAGTAGAGAGACTGGATGTTGTAAACTGTTCATAATAAAGATTATGTCAATTATTTGAACTTTGATTCTGAGCCTTACATGATAAGCTGGAAGATATCAGGGTACCCTATGTTATTCCCCGCCCCTTGTAGGAGAGGCATAACCTCTCACAGTATCTTATAGTTGATTTCTGACAGTTACATGATAATAGCTATGCAGTACTAGTTAGTAAGTGACATGTTGGGAGTAACTGGTCAAAACAACTACATAGTTACTTGTAATTTATTTATTCTAACAACAAAAATATTATTGTCGCACACAATTGTAACTTGATGACAGATACTTTAACTTTTCTGGTGTTACTGTAACTTTTTGGGTTTTTTTAAAGTAAAGGGACATGGCCTCAAATGCTTGAGTAGTAGTATCATAGGATTCGATGCTGCCTCATGGTGCTGCCTCATGCTGCACTGGAATGAAGGTAATAATGGAGTACACAGAGAGAAACTGTGTTTTATACTACAGGCTAACATCTTGTATTATTCAGATGTTTTTCAAGCTACTGAGAAGTAACTGTGTCTACAAAGGCCAATAAAAAGTTGCTTTTTACAACGGTTAAGTATGGTGATAGGGAATTGCTTGGAGGACTTGGAATTATAATGGTAATTTAGTACTTTTGGAAAAACTTCCTAAACTCTGAAGACAGTATTCTGATAGCTAACAGGCAATATTACTTCACATTGATATCAAAGTTGTGGTCTTTACGGAAATTTCTGCACTGCGGTCTGCCCAAAGAAACATATGGAGAAGCACTGGTAATGTATAGTGTACCTCAGCACTATACATTACTGACTGTATAGGCATGTGTCCTCAAATTCAGCAACATTCCCCTTCTGCAGAGGGAGATAAGCAGTACTGTATGAGACAGGCTGTCACTCAGCTGTTCTCTTTGAGAAGAGCCAGATTAATTTCCTGGGTACTTGCAAAGAATTTCTTTGAAAACAGTTTGAAAACCTATTGATATGGCCTATCTGACAGTATATAATGGTTGGCTGGCATGCCCCAAGATTTAGTATTAGATAGTATTCAATCATTGGCACATAGAAAGTTTCTTAACACTTTTTTTTTTTAAAGATAATGTGCAATGCCATTGGGAACATGGGAGCCAAAAGTTGTGAGATTTCATCTTTGAAGCCTGATAAAATAAAAATAGAGAGGTGCCAAAAAGTACAAAGCATTAAAATTTAAATGCATCTAATTTTTTTTTAGTTGAAAGATTCACAGGTAAAATACAAATTCAAGTGTTTCCCTGATATATCCCATCCAAGTAATTCTGGCAAGCCTGATAATTCAGTGAGTTTCAAATAGACTCCTTCCAGTTTCAGTTTCTGCCAAATGATGGAACTCTAGGCCTTCACTGCCTCCCTAAACTCTGACCACATATCTTCTTGTTTAGTGGTTGGATCAGCTGCAGCTGAAAATGCATGTAAGTGATGGGCAGCAGGGCCTTCCAGCCAAAATTTCTTGCTGCCTTCATGAATAGACATCCACTAAATTTCTTCCAACTTACAGCTGCTAGTTGTGGATCAGGCAGTAGCAGCTGCCACTTAGATGGCTCATGGTAAGCACAGAGGTCTTATTGTGCTGGGCTCCTCTGCATCACTGTGGCGGCTGGGTGATGTAAATCTTTCAGTGGCAGGGGCTAACCAAGCCTTCTAGAGTCAATTAAAACAGGAAGGGGAAAACAACCATCTGTGAGGCATCTTCCCACATACTGTTCCTTACAGTTTCTGCAATTAATTGGCAATTCAGGAAAAAAGATAAAAGTAGTACATAGATATATATGGTAGTTTGGTCATCTTTCAAAGTTTCCGAAGACCTACTACAATTTGCTACATCTGCTACTGCTGCTGCTGCTGCTATTTATTTATTTATTTATTTATTTATTTTATTGAATTTATACCCCGCCCATTTAGTCAACTGACTACTCTGGGCGGCTAACAACATATAATATAAACAATTTAAAATATAAGATCAAAATAACACATCAGACAATACTCAAGATGGGAGAAAAAGTAATTCAAGTAGTGGCTGGAGGGAAGGCTTGCCTAAACAGCCAGGTTTTCAGTTGGCCTTTGAAAATGCCCAGTGAAGGGGCCAAATGGATCTCAGAAGGGAGGTTATTCCAAAGGCGAGGAGCCACCGCCGAGAAGGCCCGGTTTCTTGTTTTTTCCTTCCAGGCCTCCCTCTGCGTTAGGCTCCTCAACCTCACCTCCTGGCTAGATCGAGTGATATGAGTAGATTTAGGTGGGAGAAGGCGTTCCGCCAGATATCGAGGCCCTAAACCCTTTAGGGCTACATTCATGCACCTTCAGATTCTTTCTTTATTCATATCAGAAGCACCACAATACAGATTAGTAGAATGCAATATAAAATTAGGCAACAGCCAGTATATATAAATACAGCAGACATAAAATACAAACTGCCTCGTGACACACTGGTTAAACTGCAGTACTGCAGCCAACTCTGCTTACAACCTGGGTTCAATCCCAGGTAGCTAGCTTGAGGTTCACTCAGCCTTCCATCCTTCCATAAATTGAGTATCCAGCTTGGTGGGGTGAGGTTGGCAATGTGTTGCCTGCATAATTAAATTGTAAACAGCCCAGAGAGTGCTTTAAATGCTATGGGATGGTATATATATAATCAGCAGCTTTGCTTTGCTTTACAAAAAGAACATTATTTATAATCTTAGATAAATATGTTTGATAACCTCCATCCAACAATGTGCAACAGTAAGGGCATTTGGGGCAGCTAACATCAAATCTTTCATACTAAACATTGAGGGGCACAGAATACACCAACATAGGTGTGAGGTTGCCTGTTGTTCTTTGCAGTCAGAGAAAATTGTGTCAGTGCAAAAATCCTATGTTCTCAGGTTCACTTTGGTTTTGTGAACTCTACTCTAGTAGCCTATAATGTGAATTCCAAGTAACCCAGTTCTCTGTGTGACCAGGGTTTAAACTTTGCTGGGGTTCCATCCATTTAAAAAAGTGACTAGTTCTTTCTTTCCATATTATAGTCATGGTGCTCTTTGTTGTTCCTTTTAAATTCACGGATGTTCTAAGTTTTTTTCCCTTGACTTTAATCCGGGAATTGCATGATGCTAGTCAAAGAGTGGATGTACATTTGATATACATGCTTTGAGTCTTTCACTATTAGCTGCTACCTTGATTTCTATGTCACTAGGTGCAATGCCTCCTACACAATTAATTTTATCAATAGGGACCGGCTTCAGGCATCCAGTAATGATTCCATATATTTCGCTGAGAGCTGTGTCTATCTGTTTTCCATGAGCTGAATATAGCATATTCAGATAAAGCATATTCACACCCCATTGATTTTAGTGGGGTGGATAATTAGAGGTAGATCATCTGCACTGTGCCCCAATCAGTGACATACAGCTATATATGACTAAATCTGTATCAGGGTGAAAGATCAAAGCTGTACATAGATATGTAGGGTGGTTTGCACAAGCAAGGCAGCAAGAGAGGAAGTGGCAGCCTTATTGTCAGGACAATGTGGAAGTAGCATTTAAAAAATGTTGTTATCATTTCAAGTACTGGCTGAGGTCCAAAAGCAGAACAAAAACACAGCAATCTCTTTCTGCAAAATGGCCTAATGGGAATGGCATCATGTAACGCTGATGGTACCTATGAAAGAATACCATCTCTTCTGTGGCATTGCAGAACAATTACTTAATGGCAGAGTGCAGCTCATTCTTTGCCATACTGCCGCTTGGCCCATTGTAACCCTGTGCTTTTAAACATGCCAGAGGACCAGGAGCCTTCCTACCTTCCGAAAGAATGCCTGTAGAAAGATCAGTTTCATCCTTTCTTTCTCAACTAAACATAGTTGACAATTGTGAGTCTGTAGGGTAACCACAAGTGTGTTGAAATATTTGGAGTGCATCGGTTTGAAGGGAATGAAATATCATGCCTTTCAGCAGGGCCATATGGAGAGAAAATAGCAAAGGATCTGGTAGCAGGCTCCTTTCAAGATGTACAGGAATAGCAGCACACATCTCCATGGGATCATATGGATGAAATTCCTTGAGCCTTGAAACCTGTTGAGAGTCTTCAAATTCTTCTGCTTACAGGAAGGGCTTGTTTATCCATTTATTGGGCCTCTACATGTTGGGAACTTTGGCGAAAATGTATTTTTTTTAAAACAAATGTTCTGAAAAACTGTCACAAACAAACCACACACCTTTAGCTACAGAACATTTTCTGTCTCCAATTGGGTTGGTAATGGGAGAAGATGTGGGAAAGCCAGTCAACATGAACGGACAGGCACTGAGGCACATTTGGCTAATTTCCCAGGAGCCTCTTCTCCATCCTGTGTTCCTACAGTTGTGTTTAGGATTAATTCTTCCCAGACAGTTTGCAAATGCCCCTGATGAATGCCAAAAAATTCCCTCAGTTACTACAACCATAAGACCCTTGGTGCCACTCAGAATAGAGATTTATGGTTAAATAAATAAATAACTTAAGATCACATAAATATTAAATGGTACCAGGACTTTGGAGAAATATTGGAGCCAGACAGGGAAACCCATGTATTCTACTCCTAATTCTTTCTTTTCTTTAATGTCTGGACTTGCAGGAAGCATAACTGTTACAGCAACAGTATTTGATACTATTCAAATTTTAGCTGTATATTTGCTAAAAACATTGACAAGAAGTACTTAATCTATTTTTTATTATTAATGAAATATCGAATATCTGTGAATCTCAAAAGAGAGCTGCTGCACAGGATATCAATTGAAGTTTAATTAAGATTAAGAATAGAGGCATCTGCATGACCTAGCTAACCTTAAGCACTCTTGTGCCCCACTAATTCCAGATCCAACCTTTAAAACATGCACTGTGACCTCACTAAAATTACCTTTTCTCCTTATTATCTTCCGCTTCCAAGACACTGGCTGAAATCCTGTTGCACAGCTCCACATGTGCAATGGTGATGATGTCACCAACAGTGGCAAACTGCCACTGATTAAAGGATTACTTTGGCAAATTCAGAGTGCCTGCAACTTTGTTGCATTGCATATGAGTCATCTACACCCCAATAGTGTCTTTAATCAGCATGATTTGTGCATTTAATCAGCAGCGATTTGTCACCTCATCCCCATTGCACATGTGGAATTTTGCAACAGGATTTCAGACACTAACCCTAGAAAATCTAGCCTAAGCTACCCACATTCACAGTGTTTACTAAAATTTGAAATGTGGGAGAATGTAATTTCAATCTGGTTTTTACAGGAATTGTCCAACTTTCACAAACTTGTTCTGGGTGTTTTTTGCAGCGTGGTTTTGGGCTGGGGGGTTTTAACTTTCTGTGCTGTGATGGGTCTTGGGGGGTTTGTTTGTTTTTTGGGTTTTTTTGGGTTTTTTTTCCCATTTCCGATGGGTCTTGGGGTTTTTTCTTGCTTTTTGTTTTTTCCCATTTCCGATGGGTCTTGGGGGGTTTGTTTGTTTGTTGGCTTTTTTCTCCCCATTTCTGATGGGTCTTGAGGGGGTTGGTTGCTTTCTGGGTTTTTTTTTCCCCATTTCCGATGGGTCTTGGGGGGTTTGTTTTTTGGCTTTTTTTCCATTTCCGATGGGTCTTGGGGGGTTTGGTTGCTTTTGGGGGGGTGTTTCCCATTCCCGATGGGTCGTGGGGGGTTTGTTTGTTTTTTGGCTTTTTCCCCCCATTTCCGATGGGTCTTGGGGGGTTTGGTTGCTTTTGGGGGGGTTCCCCATTTCCGATGGGTCTTGGGGGGTTTGGTTGCTTTTGGGGGGGTTTTCCCCCATTTCCGATGGGTCCTGCATGCTTCCCTTGCTTTTTCCTTTGTTTTCTTTGCATTTCCGACCTGCCCCCTTTGTTCTCTGTGCATTTCCGATCTGCTCTGTTTGTTTTCTGTGCATTTCCAATGGGTCTTGCACGCTTGATTGCTTTTCTTTCCCCCCCCCCCCTTCGACCGGAAGGGATTAATCGCGTTTCCAATGAGTCTTGTAGTGATTTTTTTGTGTGTGATTTTTTTTCTTCGGCCGGAACAGATTAATTGCATTTCAATGCATTCCTATGGCAAATGGTGCTTCGACTTACGACCATTTTGAGTTATGTCCATCTTCTGGAACGGATTATGGTCGTAAGTTGAGGCACCACTATACTCAGTTTACCAGCCTCAGAAGGTTGGAAGGCAGAGTGAATCTCAAGCCAGCTACCTGGGATTGAACTCAGATTGTGAGCTGAGTTTTGGTGGCAGTACTGCAGTTTAACCACTGAAACCACGAGGTTAAACCCAGCAGTCAGATCTTTGCTGAAGCAAACTACCCCACCCCACTGAGTGCCCTACTTCACTCATTTTAAAGCTTCTAAATATGTTTTACTTTAGGAACTTGACACTAAGTGCAGCGCATGAAGAGAAGTCAGATAACTATCCATGCAGTTCCTGGAGAAACAACAAATATATTATTGTGGCCTCTTAAAGACAAACACATGTATTATTGCACAATATTTTACAAAAGCTTATGCCATAATGTATCTGTTTTTCTTTAAGGGGCTGCAAGACTCTTTTGTTTTATTTCTGTACATTTGACATTTGTAATTTCAATCTGGTTTTTACAGGAATTGTCCAACTTTCACAAACTTCTTCATATTCAGAATAAAAGAACTGGGAGTGGAGGAGAAACAGAAAATTGACAGATTCATTCATCCAGACTTGGGGCTTTGAATGATTAACTCTGTGTGTGAATCCAGCCAGGTTACAGTATGCTACCATGTTACTGCTGAATAATCGGGGGTGCCACGTCTTTTTTCCTGAAGGGTTCTGCATTTTTGACAGTTAAACATCAGGGAGGCACATATTAAATCTGGCCAATGCCAAACAATGAAATTTCATTTCACTTCATTTTTGAACAATTTATTGTATTCAGACTTCAAAGAATCTAAAGTTTAAAAAAGTTTAAGTTCAAAAGCAGGACTAGTGAAATACATTAATTTTCCCACCTCTGTTGGATCATAGGGATGGACAAATCTGTCAAGGGAGATTTCTCTCAATTTCTCATTTTGCAGTCCCAGCTGTAAACCGAACAGAACTCTCCTCCGCCACTACCTATGGAAAACCTATTTGGGGAGTGTTAAGGGTATCATGGCCTCCAGCTCTAAAGCCCCCCCCCTTCTTACTTTAGCTACATGTCCCACAGGGAATATGTACAGGAATAAAAATGGTAATCAGAGCCTCTTGAGCTGTTGTGGGGCCAATTTTCTGCGAACACCTTCTGTACAGCTGGGCTAAAAACATGATTCTGATATTGTCAAAGAATTAGAACTCCACTGAGATAAGCAGTCCCAGTTTTGTGGGGAAATAGATGCAGTCTGCCTCTGCTATTACAGTCGGGTAATTTGAAATTTTTATATTTCAGCCATGTTGGAGATACTAATGAAAGACCTGCTGTTGCCTAACTTAACTTCAAAGGGTCTTTGAGGGGCATAGAACGGAGTACTGTACCTTACACTGCAAGTGAGATCTTCCTTCCTTCCTTCCTTTATTATATTTTTATATTGCCCCCTAGTGAGCAGGCACGCTCTGGGTGATGTACAAAAAGCCAGAATATCATATTTGAAATAGCAACAACAAAACAATTGTTTAACATATTAATAATCAACAAGTAACAAAACATAATAAATACATAAAAACAAGTAGCATAATATCCCTTATTGAAAAAAAAACCACTTAAAATAAAATTGACCCCACTCTAATATCCTAACCACTTAAACCAACGTGGTTTAATGGTGAACACTATGACAAATGCTGACACGTTTTAAGGTGTAAGACCATTAAAAACTGTCCTAAAGAGTTCAGTTTTCAGCACCTTTCTAAAGGTTAAAAGGGAGAGTCCTTGGCGAATCACCAACAGTGGCTTGTTCCACAATAAGGCGGCCAGGGTAGAAAATGCTCAATTTCTAGTTTTGGATTTTTTGGCCTCTCTTTGCATTGGCATTTTCAATGACATATATTGTGAGGAACGAAGGGGGATAAGTATATTGCTTCAGGGAGAGAGGCTCCATTAGATTTTGAGGTCCCAAGCTGTTTATAACATTTTTATATAACATCTCCTGACAAATTTTAACAAACCAGTAGTGAATACATTATTGTTTTATTCCATGTGTAAACCAGGTGAATGTTTCCATCAACAGCAACATATAGGACATTTCTTAAAAGTGATTGTGTGAATACATGTGTTGGAGATCGGGTTCGTTTGAATTTTGTGGCAGTTCCTTACTTTTGGCGGGAAATAACGGCGGAGGCTTGTCAGTCATGTTCAAAACTTCACTTTTATTAATCTCTGGCTTTTCAACAATTATCTCAACCAGGTCAAAACATGATAAGTCAGGTAAAGGGCCGTAACTGGAAGAGGCCAACTCTTGCTGGAAGTCCAGATAACTCATTGGGGTGCTGGGCCAAAGCGTTCGCGGTCGGTGGGGCTCCGTAGAGGAGCGCTCCTCACTGCACAGATTGTGCCGCAGCATGGGTGCCTTGCCCAGTCTCCCTCCTTCAGTGCTTTCCAGTCTTATTACCTTTCTGCCTCGCCCTTGCCCCCGTGGGAAGACAATGACCGTCCACTCCTGTGTCTCATATACTGTCTCTCCTTCTCTCTTTGGCTCCGGATCGGGTAATAATCCTCCGACTTTCAGGTTCGGGAAATCTCTCAGGAGCCGCACGTCTTTTTGTACTCAGCCTCCTGCTTGTCACGTTCCTCCTTCTCCAATCTGCCTCCAAACCTCTTCTCTCCCTGGACATTTATACCTTCCTCCCAAACTGACATCCTTAGCTCCTCCCCCTTTCCTTTCTCCCCTTCTTCCACTAAGCAAACTTCTACCTTCCTTTTCATCTCTTCTACCCCTCCCATCTCTTCTATTAAGATCTCTTTCTCCTTTGACGCCTCCGCTCTACAACACTCTCTTTCCTCTTTAGCCGCTGTTACTGTTGAGGACGGCTCACTTTCTTTCAGCTCTCCTTCACAGAGATCAGTCAGAATATTTTTAAAAATTATAGAAAATGTTGACCTTTCACAATTTCTGTTGTCGTTATGGGCTGTCAAGTCTGAATCAACTTAGAGTGTCCTTAAATCAGCTTTCAAGGTGAGATATTTACGGAGTGGTTATATCAGTTCCACACCCCTATTGTTCTTCTGTGGCTGAGCGAGGATTCAGACCCAAGCCTCCTGAGTCCTAGTCTGTCACTCTATCTAATACATCACACTGGATATCTCACAAGCTCTAGCAATTCATTAAAACTTTCTAAAAACTTATCCCACCCTGTAACCCTCTATGGTGGTAGAGCTGAATCATTGTACTAGAGATGTAAATCCTTGTCTGTCCATTTCTTGTACAGTACACAAGAACAAAGCACTGAACCTATTTTCTTCTCACTTGCAGGAAACAGAGAGCTGTCACACTTGTAAGAATGACCTTTTTTTGCACAAAAGGTATAAAATTACAATAGCTGCTGCCTTGTTGCAAAAATTGGAATCATCAGATCAATATTGTTTGTTTCTTTTTGATCAATCAGCCAGTCTTTCTGTGCTTACCGTGTGTCTGTACTTTGCTTCAAAAAGAGAAAAGGCACTAATTTTAAACAGAGACAATTTGCACAAATCGTAAAAACCTCCAACCACTGTCCCTTTTCTTGCTCCTTATCATGCACTGGAGATGAAAAATCTTGCAGGAATCAACTGTTTCTCAACAAGCCGTCTGAACATATCAAGAGTTTGCAAAAACAAAACAAAACAAAAAAACCACATCTCTATTTCTAACCCTGCTGTGATGTGAGCAATTTCAGTAAAAAAAAAACCACACTGACTTTACAAGGGCTCGTTGAAACTCGGGGGTTGCTATATGAGCATTTAACCTGCTGGTTGGTCCACAGCAGGGATAGGCTGGTTCGCTCCTAAAAAGTGTGCTGCTTATATACTGCCCTATAGCACATAAAACACGCTGTGGGCAATTTACAATGTTATTATGGAGGCTACACATTGCTCCCCCAGCAAACTGAGTACTCAGTTTACCAGCCTCAGAAGATTGGAAGGCAGAGTGAATCTCAAGCCAGCTACCTGGGATTGAACTCAGATTGTGAGCTGAGTTTTGGTGGCAGTACTGCAGTTTAACCACTGAAATCACGAGGTTAAACCCAGCAGTCAGATCTTTGCTGAAGCAAACTACCCCACCCCACTGAGTGCCCTACTTCACTCATTTTAAAGCTTCTAAATATGTTTTACTTTAGGAACTTGACACTAAGTGCAGCACATGAAGAGAAGTCAGATAACTATGCATGCAGTTACTGGAGAAACAACAAATATATTATTGTGGCCTCTTAAAGACAAACACATGTATTATTGCACAATATTTTACAAAAGCTTATGCCATAATGTATCTGTTTTTCTTTAAGGGGCTACAAGACTCTTTTGTTTTATTTCTGTACATTTGACAACTAGAATCATCAAAGACAAACATATTTGAACTGTCCAGATGAATCACTGCCAACATTTGTAAATTGGGAAGAGGGGAGGAATATTGCCGAGAGGATTGTTATGAAAATTAAGTGATTGCTTGAGTGACTGAGTGAGGTGATACAATCACGTGAGTGGCAGCTATCTCATTTTCACCTGACGACCCTGCAAGCATAGAGCATGTAAGAGCAAAAACCTAAACCTGCTGGAGTAAGGATCCAAAGCAACCATCAAAAGTAAATTTTTACCAGACTCTGCAAACAGATTTATGCTCTTTGATATATTTACAGCCATCCATCAGTGAACAAAGGCGGCCCTTTTTAAGTAGCCCCAGAGTTTGCAAAACTGATTTTAGGATAGCTTGGAAACCAAACCTTTGTCTGAGTTACAGAATCCATTTTGTGCAGGCAGATGGAATGCCTACAGCTTGTTCTTTACTGTTATTGATGTTCAAGGAAATGCGACTGGAAGAATTCCATTATCTGAACCAAGGGAAGGGGGAGGAAACACTCACAAGAAGCAGCAGACAAACCTTGGGTCTGTGGCTTCCTCATCGCAGCTGTGGTTCAGAACAAGTTTGCGAGTCTCAGACTTTTTAGCCATCGTCTGCCAAACATAAAGACCTCAAATCATTCCCAGTTGCATGCATAAAAATAATACTGTTTTTCATTCAGGCAGTGCCAATGCAATAAGAGTGACTCAACAAGCTCCATTGTACACAAACATTGTATTCAACCTGGTGATTGGCTATTGTTCATGTTATGCTGTCTCTGAAATTCAGACTGTGACAATCACAGTTAGATGGCCTAATAGCTATTTGTTTTGTTAGAATTTTATCCAACTAATGTCATATTTTCCAGAATTACAATTAACTGCAGATGGCTACAGCTAGTACTGTTTAGGAAACTCTTTTCACGGAAATGTTAAGAAACACAATCCTAACCATTTCTATTTCTTCACCTGTAATTTTGAGCAAATTGAGTTTGTAGGCCTGTGAGGCTGAGGTTCCCTTGGGAGTGGCATTCCAGCCATTGATGCGAACTGTTCCCTTATGGTTAACATTACAGTCCAACATCTTATATCAAACACTCTGAATGTCATTTTACATGTGTTTCCATATATTTCAGGGTAAGTGAGCTCTCTGGTTGTTTTTTTTATATAATGACATGCTGCAGTGTAATTAGCTGTGGGAAGAAATGTTTAGTAAAAGCTCAACTTGGATCCGTGCCACTGGTGTGTGCTGCTAAAGCAAGCCCTCAAGTAATACAGTAGGAAATCTCAGTATGTTTTGGAGTGCATTGTCAAACAAGACTTCCTCTATGTTATTAGTGTGTTGGAAAGAAACTTTCTAGCTGACATTGCTATCTTTATCCATTTAGGAGACACATGATTCCTCTCTGATTCAGTATGCAGTAGATGATAATTTCATATACCGCCTTTGGTTTAAGAAGGTATTTTTTGTAACCTAGCAAGGTAAGAATTTATAGCCCCAGTTCAGGAAGACAACGCTTGTTATACCTTCTTCAAAGGTAAACTAAAAAGAAAGATCACCTGAATTACTGCAACTAAAAAAATAAATAAATCACTGTATGTGTTTTGCAGTCATGGTCAGTTTTGATGTTCACTTGTTTGTTTAACTTTTGTCATTTTTTACTGTATTCACATGGGTTCCTCAGGGCAGCTAATAAGTAGGGGCATTCTCAGCCCATGAAAAGACAGTCATCCAGTGCAAGCAATAGAAATTATACCAAATATACAGTATATACATATACAGTTTTCTTGCTTGCAACTTGATTTTGAGGTTTGACAAACTGCAGCTTAGATTTTTTAAAAAATTGGAAGTTTAGAAGACAAGCCATGGTTTGCTTTAAAGTTAAACAATCGTTTCCCCTGCCTGCTCAATTTTTCCAGGCTGTTTCAAAACCAAAACTTTGTGCTATACCAAGAAGACTACATGGTAGCTGTCTTCTGTACCAGACATCTGCACAGACAGTGAAAATAGTGTCTAAAAGTGTGTGGGCTGACAGGATACAAAGACCAGTAATAGTTTTGTTAAACTAATGCAAATTGAAGAAGACACTTTAAGGGGAAAGTTACAAAATTTTGAAATCATTATCTGATTAATAATTTTAACTTCTTTAGATGAAGAGATGTCCTCTGTATTATAGAAATTATTGTCATTTGAGATCCTAAAATGGACCGTTGGGTCATTTTGCTCATCAGCAAATTTACAGTGTAACACTTCTGCCTGGCATGGGCCCTTCAGAAGTACATTGAGAGTTGCTAGCAAATAATATATGAAACAAGGTAATACAGCACCAAAACCATCCACTTCATGGACACAAACCCCCTAGACAACAGCTAAAATTGAGGAGATGTTTTCTGCACACATCTCAAGCTCTAAATATTAAACCAGAAGAGGCTAGGCTAAACCTATAAAGAACAAAAACAATGTTGGTTGGTTGGTTGGTTGGTTGGTTGGTTGGTTGGTTGGTTGGTTGGTTGGTTGGCTGGCTGGCTGGCTGGCTGGCTGGCTGGCTGGCTGGCTGGCTGGCTGGCTGGTTGGTTGGTACCCCATTTTTCTCCTTAAGAAGGACCCAAGGTGGCTTAAAAAGTCAAAAGACAATATTTAAAGTGAAAAACAGTAAGTATACAAATACTAAAAAGGATTAAACAAAAGACAGTAAAGAAAAGCAACACAAAAAACACATTCAAAACAGTAAGGCAAAACCATCCATTAAAAACTCCACTCCGGCAACCAGTTATTAAGGGAAAGCTTGCCTGAAGAGAAAGGCCTGCTTGCAGAAAGACAGTAAAGATGAGGCCAGTCTGGTCTCCCAATGGGAGGGAGTTCTAAAGTCTGGGAGCAGCAACAGAGAAGGCCCTCTCCCATGTTCCATCAAATGCACCTGTGAGGGTGGTGGGACTGAGAGGAAGGACTCTCCTGATGGGGAGAGTCCTATCACCGGGCAGGCTCATAAAAGGAAAGATGGTCCTTGAGATAGCTTGGACCCAAACTGTTTAGGACATTGTAGGTTAGAACCAGAATTTTGAATTGTGCTGAGAAATGGATTTGCAGCAAGTGGAGCTGCTGAAACAGGGAGGTTATGTGATCCCTGTTACCAGTCCTAGTTGGCAATCCGGCAGCCACATTTTGGACTCACTGAAGTTTCCAAACACCTTCCAGAAGCAGCCCCACATAGAGCATGTTATAGTCGTCCAGGAGGGATATGACTAAGGCATGTGTTACTATGGCCAGATCAGACTTCTCCAGGAATGGGTACAGCTGGCGCACTAGTTTTAATTGTGAAAAGGCACTCCAGACCACTGCTGAAACCTGGGCATCTAGGATCAGAGATGAATCCAGGAGCACCCACAAGTGCAACCCCATCCAGCATAGACTAAATCCCTATTCCTTTATCTGCCTTTTGACTGACCAGGAGCACATTTGTCTTGTCTGGACGAAGTTTCAGTTTATTCATCCTCATCCAGCTCATTACCGACCTCAGACACTGATCTAGAGGTAAAACAGTTCCTTGGAGTGAGATGGCAAGGAGAGATAGAATTGGGTTTCATCTGCATACTGGTGACATCGAACCCCAAAACTCTAGACCAGTGGTTCTTAACCTTTTCGAAAGAATCGCCCCCTTGAGCCATTGAGGAAGTTATCATCGCCCCCCTCCCCCCAACATAACCTCTCAATCACAAGACAGGGAAATAATTCTTCAATTTATGCAAACACGTTTTTTGTTTTCTTTAAAATTGTCATCAGGACATATCGATGTAAATAATTTATTTCCAGTCTTTTCCCCATATCTCAACTGTGTGAAAAATTCTGATGCCACCCATCACTTTACTCCCAAACTTCGTGATACATGTATTTCATTATTATCTTATTTATTCAAGACACTTAAATCCAATGACCACTGAAAACAAAATTCAATGGAACGTGAAATCCAATGCAAGCAAATACAATAAGAGCTGAGACAATTATTAACGAAGAAAATGTATGTACACAAAAAGCAAAAAAAATCAATGGCTGCCTTGTGCTTGGTGAGCTGATGCCAATTTCTTGATGTCTGGAACCATTTTTGTTAATCTCATTCTTAAATCGCCGCGCTCAATGATCTTCAACATGTTCCTTGACTTAGAAAGGATCTGTTGGACGGTGCTGAAGCCCCTCTCCACTAAGTAAGTGGAAGGAAAGGCTAAAATAAGCAACTTAACTTCCTCCCACAATATTGGGTAAGTGTTCCTCATTTTCACCCAAAAAGCTTCGTAGCCTTACGAAAATGTGAATTGAAAATTGAAATTGAAAATTGAATCTGAAAATGTGATTGGGCTTCACAGTCATATTTCAGATCTGTCAGTGGCTCTTGCAGTTTGGGATGAAGTTGTGCAAAGTCTGTTGTGAAAGGATTTAGCACCCAAGTGGGCACTTTCAGATTTATCAGATCATAGAATCTGGTTTCCATATCTTCTTTTAGTTGCTTCAAGTGGCAGCAAAAAACGTCCAAATCTTCTGCTTGGAGTTGATGTTCATTACCAAGGCTTGGGAACTGATACAGCTCCTGGCGACTCATATTGCTTGCAAGGAGGTCCAATTTGGAAATAAATGAGCAGATTACTCCTTTGGCCTTAAGAAAATTGATTTTATCTCCTTGCAGCTTTACGTTCACTTCATTCAGCTTGTCAAAAACATCAGCGAGATAAGCTACATCCAGACGTCGAAGTTTAAGAGAACTGCTTAGACTTGGATCAATGGATTCAAGAAATTCAACAACTGTGTCAAAAAGTTCGTGGAATCGCCGCAGGCACTTTCCTTTTGAAAGCCACCTTACTTCGGTGTGCAAAAGGAGACGTTCAAACTCCTCGTCATTTTCTTCACAAAGCTTGTGAAAAAGTCGGTTGTTCAAGGCTTTCGACTTAATTTTATTCACAACATTAATGACGTAACGTAAAGACTCGTGCAAACGGCCACTCAAATTTTTTGAGACAAGGTGCTGTCTATGAACGACACAATGGACAGTCATAACTCCAGGAACAACCGATTTTAGATGAGCTTGAAATCCGCGATATCGTCCAACCATGGATGCAGCTCCATCGGTTGCACATGCCACGACATTTGTCAAAGGGATGTTTTTCTCATTAAAAACTCTTCAGCCTTTTTAAATATTGAAGAATCTTTTGTGTCGGTGGCTAAATTTCGAACAAATAACAGTTCTTCCACAATCTCTTCATTTCCGTTGATGAAATGGACATAAGCCAATAACAAGGCTTCATTTTCACAAATTGTTGACTCATCAAACTGCATCACAAATTCTGTACTTTTCAAGGTGTCAATAAGCCTTTCTTCCACATCAGCAGCCATTTCATCAATTCTTTTTGATACGGTGTCATTGCTCAAAGGAATAGATTGCATGACAGTGCTTGCGCTGGGCCCCAACATGGTGGCAAAAATCTTTTTCACTGCTGGTAAAATCAGCGTTTCTCCGATAGTGTGAGGTTTGCAACATTTTGCTATCAACAAAGATACTTCATAGGAACAAATGAGCCCCTTGTCGGCGTTGAGTGACGATTTTCCAAATAACTTCTCAAGTGCTGCGACCCTCAAACTTGGCCTTTAAGGATTGGAAAAACAATACCGGTTTGTCAGCTTTATCCGAATGAATTTTTACCAAATGGTCTTTCAGTCAGGAAGGCTTCATCGCTTCATTTGAAAATGTTTTCTCACAAAGAAGACAAAACGGAAGCTGTACGTTGGAAGGAGATGGAATGAATCCCAGTTTTAGGTATTCCGTCGAATATTGGCGACACCTCCTCTTCTCGGCCATGTTGAGAGGTCTTCGAAATGAAAGAGGCGGATGCTGCTGCTGCTCTGGATCTGCCTGCCTAAGTCACTTTTTGCAACATGAAGTCAGACAAAATAACTGCAATGTAATGAAAAAAATAAGAGTAAATTTTGGAGTGTCAGGAGATGCCTTGAACTGTCCACAGCCTAGAATTGACATATCACAGCCCACTACTTTCTGGAAAGAAAAATAAGTTTCTCTGCTTTGGACCCACTTCTTGGAAAAACTACTTCTCTAAACTGCAATTCCCAACTCCCTCTCGCACATTTAGCATAGTCAGTAGCCACACTGGCTGGGAGACAGTGGGAGCTGTACGCCTGAAAATGGCTCTTCCAAGCTCTAATTTATCCAACAAGCCATCTTCATGCTAAAGCAAATCAACCCTTGATAATAACATTGTTTCTGCCCACAATCAACTTAACAATCCTTATTTGATGCCACAGACAGGTTTACACGTTGTACACAAGGTAGATCTTGGCCTGCTACACCACAATGGCCCTGTGTACATAACCGACTGCCCATGTGGAGGGCATTCAAAACATTTGCTGGGCTTGATTCAACTCTGCATAAGAGAGTCAAGAGAGATGTTTTATCCCTTGAACAGCTGGACAGCAGGCAGAATTTCAGCAGGTGCAGCTTGTTACAGCACTATACTACCTGAGTTTCTGAAAATACACCTGGGAGGATTTTGCTATTTTCCCCATCTACCACTTGGGAATGAGCCTTTTGGGACCAAACTTCCAGAATTCCTCAAGCAGACAACCCTATGCGATCTGCCAGATGCTGGGGATGGGAGCCCAAAAAAAGTACCTTTTCTGATTAGACTCTACACAACCAGGTCCAAGATAGAAATTGTCAATGGCCCACTGCATGTCTGAGTACTTCTGATAGAATCTAAACCTTACTGGGCTGAATTAATACATAAAGAGAAGAGGAGAGCAGAACATGTTAAGACAAATAAGAGGTACACATAACATTATCACTATATGCCTCTCAAAAGAAAAAAGAATAATTTAAACCTGTACTGTACTTTAGAAATAAAACAACAGAGATATTACAAAGTGTTCCTACTGCTAAAGAAAAGAAGCCTTTCTCTAGTGCTGTGAGAGGAACCCCTGCTTGTAGGTTTGATAACTGCTCAGCAATAAGAATGAGGATTTTCTCTCTCCCAGACCTAAAGAAAGGCTGTCTTTCTCCAGCACTATGAGGGATTCTCCCTGTTTCCATGCTGCGAGGCAGGAGTTATTGCTCCACGACTCTGTTTACATGGGTGCTGTTTTTCTTTTTACCGAATAGGCAGAAGCCGGACCCTCTGACACTGGGCAGGGAAGTGCATAGATCAAGCATGGGGCTGCTCTCTCAAATTTCAGGAGGGAGGGTCATCAGTTGTCTGGGTGTTGAGGGAGCCGCCTTCGTCGGTGTCTGAGGCTGAGCACGACGGTTCCGAGCGAGGCCGCCTCGGAAATGGCGGCTCAGTAGTGAGGCTGCGTTCAGGTCGGCCATGCGGAGGACCAGAGCGCGCTGCGAGGAAAGGGGCGGGTCACCCAAGTCGACGGCCACCAATCGGAGCTCGTAGGCTGCGCGGCGCTCCCAGTCCAGCAGCCCCTCGACGCACAGGAAAGAGACGCCGCCGTCGCTGCCCGAGGGTCGCAGCGAGAAGGCGCCCTCGCCGCCCTGGAAGCTCAGTGCCACACCGCCGGCCTTTCCCTCCGTCCCCTCCTCATCCGGGTCCAAGACAGACACGCGGGCCACGTAGTCCCCCAGCGGCGCGGTGGCGGCGGCGCTCCACCGCCCCCCCTACAGCCCCCTTCTCTTCCTTTGCCCCCACGTCGCCCCTTTTGGTTCCAGCGCCCCCCTGAAAAATGAAATCACCCCCTGGGGGGCGTTATCGCCCAGGTTAAGAACCACTGCTCTAGACAACCTCTCCCAACAGTTTCATGTAGATGTTAAATAACCTAGGAGACAAAACAGAACCGTGAGGGACCCCTCTGGCCAGCAGCCATGGTGTTGAACAGGAGTCTCCCAGCACCACCTTCTGAGTTCTCCTTTCCAGGAAGGAACGAACACACCAAAGAACAGTGTCTCCAAGTCCCATCCCAGAGAGATGAACCAGAAGGATACAATGGCTGATGGTATTGAAAGCTGCTGAGAGGTCCTGCAGAACCAACAGAGACATACTCCCACTGTCCAGTTCCCAGCATAGGTCATCCACCAAAGCAACCAAAGCAGTCTCCATCCCATAACCAGGCCTGAAGTCAGATTGAAATGGATCTAGTTACTCTGTCTCATCCAGGAACCCCTGAAGCTGAGAACCCACAGCCAGCTCCAGTACCTTGCCCAAGAATGGAATATTAGAGACTGGTCAGTAATTATTGACTACTGCGAGATCCAAGGAGGGCTTTTTCAACAATGTTCTTACTACTGCCTCCTTTAAGCATGCTAGGAATTCTACCCTGTTGCAAGGAGGGATTCACCACTCCTCTTACTCTACTCAACCAGTCCCTTTTCTGGCAGCTTTTATAAGCCAGGAAGGGCAAGGGTCCAGAAGACATGTGGTAGCATTCACCTCCCCAAGGGTCCTGTCTACATCATCAGCCAACAGAAACTGAAACGCATTCATTAATACAGGGCAAACAGGGGCCATGGTTACATTCACAAGACCTGTATCAACTACAGCATCCAAGTCAAAGTGGATCTGAGATTTCTTTCTTCCTGCAAAGTGTCGTGAAAATTCTTCGAAGTATGGTCTGCATTCTCTTCCTTCAGGCCATGATGTTATAGGCCCTTGACCACTTGAAAAAAACTCTGCTGGGTGACTCTGTGCAGACACAGCGGTGGCAGAGAAGAATGACTTCTTCGCCACTACCACTGTCACAGAATAGGCCTTCCAAAGGACACTTGCTCATGTTTGGTCAGATTCACTTTGAGTTTTCCACCATCATTGCTCCAGTCTACATCCCACTCATTTCATCAGCAGCAGCTCCATAGTAAACCAGGTGGCCAGTCTGTCTCTACTTTGTGGGCAGAGATATTTAGAAGCAACTCTATAAATGACTTCTGTAATTTCCCCATTCCAGAGATTAGCCAGGGCTTCAACAGAATCACCTACCATGGTCATAGGAAACTCTGTGAGAACCTTCAGGAAACCATTTGGATCCATCAGCCTTTTGGGGAAGATCATCTTAGAATGTGGTCCCACTGGCAATAAGAACTACAGTTATAGCAATGTGTTTTTTAAATTGATTTATAAATTCCGAGGCACACGACACACAAGTGGAAGCTATTTCATTGCAAAGTGAGTTTTTTTTTTAACTGGCCAGCAGGAGCTTTTTAAAATACCTCACTTGTAAACCAATTTATTTCATTTTGGGTTAGTGGTTGTGAATGCTACTGTTGTTTTACTTTGTGCCTTTGTTGATTTTGAGCCATTGGCACTGCAGTTTTTACCACTTCATTTTTAAAATTCCTTTTAAAAAATGGAATCATGATCACCCACTGAAATTTCACCTCCCTGCCCCCCACGTCTTGCCTGTTGCTGCACAGAAAACCCTGGTGGGCAAAGCTGAGTGAGATTAGTACCTCATAGAATCATAGAAAAGTGAAGTTGGAAGGGGCCTACAAGGCCGTCAAGTCCAACCCCCTGCTCAATGCAAGAATACAATCCAAGCATATCTGCCAGGTGATTATCTAAGTTTTTCTCGAATGCTTCCAGTGTTGGAGCACTCACCAACGAGGTAACTGGTTCCACTGTCATACTGCTCTAACAGTTAGGAGGTTTTTCCTGATATTCAACCAAAATATGGCTTCCTTTAACTTGAACCCATTGTTGCGTGTCCTGCACTCTGGGATGATCGAGAACAGATCTTGCCCCTCCTCTGTAGACAGCCTTTCAAATATTTGAAAAGTGCTATCATATCACCCCTCAGCCTTCTTTTCTCAAGGCTAAACATGCCCAATTCTTTCAGCCTTTCCTCATAAGGCTTTCCAGCCCCCTGATCATCCTTGTCGCCCTCCTCTGAACTTGTTCCAATTTGTTAGCATCCTTCTTGAAGAGTGTTGTCCAGAACTGGACACAATACTCAAGGTGAGGCCTAACCAGTGCTGAATAGAGGGGAACTAGCACCTTGCGCGGTTTGGAAACTATACTTCTATTCATGCAGCCTAAAATAGCATTTGCCTTTTTTGTAGCCACATCACACTGTTGGCTCATATTTAGCTTGTGATCTATGAGAATTCCAAGATCCTTCTCGCTTGTAGTTTTGCTGAGCCAGGTATCCCCCATCTTGTAACTGTACAATTGTTTTCTTTTTCTGAGGTGCAGTACTTTGCACTTATCCCTGTTGAATTTAATTCTGTTGCTTTCGGCCCAGTGCTCCATCCTATCAAGGTCATTTTGAATTTTGTTTATGTCTTCTAGGGTATTAGCTATTCTGCCCAATTTTGTATCATCTGCAGATTTGACAAGCATTCCCTGCACTTCCTCATCCAAGTCATTAATAAAGATATTGAAGAGCACTGGGCCCAGGACTGAGCCTTGGGGTACCCTGCTTGTTACCTCCTCCCAGTTAGAGAAGGACCCATTAATCATCACCCTCTGAGTACGATTCTGTAGCCAATTGTGTATCCACCTGACACTTGATCTATCCAGCCCACACCTAGTTAGCTTGCTAATCAGGATATCATGGGGCACTTTGTCAGAAGCTTTGCTGAAGTCAAGATATACTACGTTTACAGCATGCCCTCTGTCTATCAGGGAGGTTACCTGATCAAAAAACGAGATCAAATTAATTCGGCAGGATTTGTTCTTCGCGTTGGCTTCTAGTTATTACTGCATTGTTTTCTAGGTGCTTGCACAATGACCACTTTACGATCTGTTCCAGAATTTTGCCTGGGATTGATGTCAGGCTGACTGGCCTGTAGTTCCCAGGTTCCTCTTTTTTGCCCTTTTTGAAGACAGGGACAACATTGGCCCTCCTCCAATCCTCTGGCACCTCACCCGTTTCCCATAATTTCAAGAAAATAATGGATAGCGGTTCTGAAAGGTCTTCAGCCAGTTCCTTCAGTACTCTCGGATGCAGTTCATCTAGCCCTAGAGCTTTGAACTCGTTCAAGGTGGTAAGGTATTCATTTACTATTTGTTTATCTATCTCCAGCTGCAATCCTGCCCCCCCCCCCTTACACTTCCAATTTGTTTGGAAGTTCATAGTCTGTCTTATGGGAAAAGACTGAACTAAAATAGGAATTGAGCACCTCTGCCTTTTCTTTGTCCTCTGTTATCATTTTTCCATCTCCATTGCAAAGTTGTGCCACTATGTCTTTTGTCTTTTGCTACTCACATACCTGAAGAATGCTTTTTTATTGCTTTTACTGTCTCTAGCTAACCTCAGCTCATTCTCAGCTTTTGCCCTCCTAATGCCACCCCTGCATTTCCTTGCTACTTGTCTGTACTCTTCCTTGGTGGCCTGCCCTTCTTTCCATTTCCTTTACATGTCTTTTTTTGTTTTTAGGTCCTCCCTGAGCTTTTTGTGAAGCCACACTGGCCTTTTTTGCCGCCTCCCACCTTTTTTTCTTGTTGGAATTGTTTGTAGTTGTGCCTTTAGAATTTCTTTTTTTAGAAGCTCCCACCCTTCTTGGATTCCTTTTCTTGTTAGGATCTCCTGCCATGGGACCTTACTTATCCTTGTTCTGAGATTATTAAAATTGGCTTTTTTTAAATCCAGCAGACCTGTGTGGCTACACTCTGCTTTCGTTCCCTTTGAAATCAAGAATTCTAGAAGGACATGGTCACTCTCACCTAGAGTTCCCCTTACTGACACCTCCCCCACCAAGTCATCTTTGTTGGTCAGAATCAAGTCAAGGATAGCAAATCCTCTAGTTTCTTTCTCCACTTTTTGTAGGAGAAAATTATCAGCCACACAAGCCAGGAATTTCCTGGAAGAGCCATACTTGGCAGAATTTGCCTCCCAACATATATCTGGATAATTGAAATCTCCCATCACTACTACGTCGTGTCTCTTTGAAAACCCTGCAAGTTGTTTTTCAAAAGTTTCGTCCGCTTCCTCTCTTTGATTGGGTGGTAGTAGACTCCAACTACCAAGTTCCTTTTGTTTTTTGTCCCAACTAGATTGATCCAGATGCTCTTGATGGGACAGCCACTCTCCTCCTCCTGTATTTCTGTGCAGGAATGTGTATTTTTGACATATACTGCAACTCCACCTCCCTTTTTATTCTGTCTGTTCTTTTTGATCAGTTTATCAGTTTTGATCAATTGCTGTATTCCAGTCATGAGAGTCATCCCACCAAGTTTCAGTTATTCTTATCAAGTCATAGTTACCCTCCTGAATTAAAATTTCCAGTTCTTCTTGTTTGTTTCCCAGCCTCATTTAACCAAGTCTCTGTAATGCAAACCAGATTGGCATGTTCATGCAGGATCAAGCCTTGGATGGCTGTTGTTTTCCCACTTACTGACCTGGCATTTAGCAGCAGGACTTTCAGTATCAAGGGTATCCAAACTATTTAAACTTGAGGTCAGTTTACCAAATAGATGAATGCCAAAGAATGTCTCCCAACAGGACAAGACCATATGGAAATTACTTAATAGATTTTGAAGCGAAGTAGGAGGATCAAAGACTAATCAAGTACAATGAGTCTACTTAGATACAGGACAAATTTTCTGTGACTGGAGAAATTCAATCAATGCAACACGTATGTGCATGCAATTTATGCCCCACCATGTGTACAAAAGAATATCTAAGAAATGGCTGAGATAACGCTATTGAAGTATTTCGCTTTTGGTGCAAAATAGTCTAATTATCAAGAAAGAAAGAATAATTTTAACTAGCAAAAAAAGTCTAGGAAATGTCATGGATGAGACAGAAAAAGTTGCAGAGAATATCTCCATGATCTGATGCTCATACACCTCTATTTAGAAGGAAAACTAAATGAATTCCAGTGGGTATAGTGACTACAGCATAAACCAGGATTTCAGTAAGTGGTAGAGGCAACACCCCTGCTGTTGGAACTTTTTCAGACAGGACCCACAGCCCACCTTGCTTTCTGGTGCACGAATTTCTGTTATTTGGCCAAACCATATATTGCTTTAATTGCATGGTTAGCAAAAGATTGGCGGTTTTCAGAAAAGAAATATTAGATGCAGGGATTTTCATCAAAACAGCAAAATGTGGGCAGACAGGCTTAATCCCTTCTTCCCCAATCACAATCATGATGAAAATAACACACACAAACACACACACATGCACACACCTAGGTGCGGCAATTAGCATTAAGAAAATAGCCACCAATTGGTCCACCAGGAGTATTTTTACTACTGCAAACTCCTGCATAGAGGAGGGGAAAACTGCTAGTATTTCAGCTGTAAAGTGGAAGGGCTGTATCTCTCTTTCCTATATGTTTCCAGTGAAAACCCAAGCTCTGTGCCCAACATAATTTTTTAAAACATCGACCACTCAAAATTCTTAATTTGAACATCAGATTGGATCGGAGTAATTTCACTTTTTGACTTAATAAAGGAAGCCACAATCATGGTTTGCAGGAGCTGAATGGAGCTGTTAATGATAGGACATTTTGGAGGTCACACATTCAGAGGGTTGCCATGAATGGGATGCAACTTGATGGCATATAATGACAATAAATTTCACTTTGACCCCAGTCACCACTTTTGTGATTGTC
The DNA here is from genome assembly GCA_037013535.1 of Intellagama lesueurii. NCBI lineage: Eukaryota > Metazoa > Chordata > Lepidosauria > Squamata > Agamidae > Intellagama > Intellagama lesueurii. Next base: position 175,430,666 of record JBAJHW010000003.1, on the reverse strand, counting down.
TTTTTATTTTTCTAGGGGGTCCTTACATCTTTGCGAGGGCATGCTGAAATGAATTACAAACCTACAATTAGTGATTTGATTTCCATTTGAGGCAGGTACTCAAATCTCTCATACCACTTTTCACAACTGGCACTGGAACAATTTTTAAATGGTTGTGATTCAGAGGATTAAATACTAATACAAGAGTAGGCAATACCATTATAGACCAGTTAAAAAATCATCATACAATCTGAGAGCTTTCCTGGATCAGGACCACTTCATCAGGCATGTACCAGTGTGAAAAACTGGTACATGTCTGATAAAGTGGTCCGGATTTTTAAAGGTATTGCCTACTCTTGAATTTGTATTTTGTATTGATCGCACTGCTCCCTTTTGTTTCATTCAGAGATCTGTTACTATCATTCAAAACTCTCATTGCTCAACTCAGCTCAGAAATTATTCACAACTCACTTCTGAAAGCATTGTGTTAAAAAGCTGTTGCTTACAACTGTCCACTGTCAGATAATTGACAGCAGTTCTTTGTGGCTTGCTAGATGTGGTTAGCTGTGCTAAAAGCACAGAGTCAGTGAGCAGTTCCCTGGTCCCACTCTACTTGGGCTGCTGCATTCACAAACAAGCTCATAATGTGAGTTTTCATTAGAGATGGGGGTATTCGTATACGAATATGAATGTGCCCGCACATTATTTCCACTCACGATTTTGCCGCTGACGCGAGCTTGTCAGACCTTCCTATCATGCCATTGTCCGCAATCGATTACCCAGTCCTGGCAGGAGGCAGGATGACAAGCCTCTCTGCTAGGTTGGAGAGTGGCTAATCCATTGCGGAGAACAGCGCAATAGGAAGCCTCCACGGAGCCAGCGGCAGCAGCGAAATCGTGAGTGGACAGTCCAGCCCCATGGGGCCAGACCCTCGTTATTTCCGCCTGTGTGGGGATATTCGTATATGAATACCCCCATCTCTACTTTTCATCCATAACAACCATGTTGAAATATTCCAAATGGAAAAATACCACATAGACATACATGCATACTTTATTCACCCATGGACCCACCCTGAGAAAATACTGCTTTAGGGCCATAATGTGTTAGATCAAATTCATTATTAAAAGAAGGAATTTGTTGATTGTGTGAGACTGTGGCATCAGCAACTCTTCTCAATTACCATAGTCTGTAAATTTCCTTTGTTTCGTGATTGGTCTTCAGGACATAAGTATGCTTTTCAATTGCAAGTCTGATTTCTCAAACATAAAAATCTTCTTGAATCTTGTGTGTCATTTGTTCCATCATATCGCTTCTAACTCTGAACTGTGTATCTGGAACACTAACATGGTTTCGATTCTAACAGCAGATTATTTGCCATGCACAATTTTGTCCTTAGGAGCCATCAATAGATTAGATAGTGGATGAAATCCTATTGAACAGTTGCACAAATGGTGTAACTTTTAGAGGCAAATTGGCAGAAGTTAAGAAATCTCTGTGGTCCTTAATTGTTGCACACCAAGTCGCACGATTCACTATGCAGCAGATAAGATCTACAAAGATTTCTTGACTTATTCACTTCCATAAATTAAACCATCTGTGTAACTGTGCAGCTGGATTTTAGCCGGCGTTATGTTTTCATTTTTCACTCATCTACCAGAGCGGTTCTCAAACGTTGACCCCCCCCAAAAAAAACATTTTAGCGTTCAGCTTCTATACTCCCTGCAACTTGCCATACTGGCTGAGGCTTCTGGAAGTTGAAAGGAAAACCTCCTGGAAGGGCAAAGTTTGAAAACAAAGTAGTGGTTCATTTATTCCTGGGGCAGATGCCCCATTGCCCAGCTCCAGATATTATTATGCCAGAGTTCTTCAACTTATGCAACTTGTGCAATTTCTGTGCACTCTATACTGGGACTACAGAACAGTTACAGAAAATAATGATAAGCTACACAGTGTGCTGAAACGAATATTTATAGTCCTATTGTATGTATATTATGTCATATGAATGATTGGGAGAATTCTTTTTGGTATGGCTCTCGCATGGAGCAGTGTGCTTCTCAATTGTTTCAGGGCTGGGGTGGGAGCAATTGGCGTTACTCTAAGGGTAGCATCTCTTTGCCTATCCTGCAGTAGTGAAACACCGGCTCCACTGGCCCAACACTTTAAATTAGGGGTCTATGTTTTACGTTATGCCTCTCTTCAGAGCACTCCCCTGCCTTGTCATGGATGCTACTCCTGTTTTTGCCATCCTTTCCCTTAAAAGCAGATATATTTACTTCCCTATGCAAAGGCAGCCTAAGAGAATCCCAGTGATGAGTCTGGTAGATGAATACATATTTTCAGTGTTCCCTTATTCTTTGTATTAAGCTCCTAATCCAAGATTGCATTACTATTAAATACATCCTGAACTGTTCACTTACAGCTTCATATTAAAACAGGAGTGGAGGAACAGGGACTTCCCTACTGTTGTTAGACTACAATTCTTATTAGCGCTGGCCAGCAGGATCCAATGATCTGGAAGCCCTGAAGATGAAATTAATTCAAAAATCAAACATTTCTGCAAGTACAGTAAGGCCACAAACAAAGAATCTGTCCGCTGCATCTCTGTAAGAGTTACTGCTCTAGTCTTGCCTCGATTGAGCTCTTATTGGAATAGGTTTGGATTGTTCAGTCATTTTTGTTGTGGCAGAATTGCGTGCCTTGAGAGTAAACATACCCGGTATAATGACATTGGGACAGACTACACAATACTGTACACTTAATATGTATTTTGAAGCACTGCTCATTTAAGTAATACAATATGTCTGTTTCTCCTAAAACCCCTCATTGTTTTGCAATCCAAGATAGTTTGTTTTGTGATTAGCCATCAGAAGGTAAACATGGGCTTAATTATACAGACTGATTTCACAAGAACAAATATGCTAATAGCAAGGAACATGTTATACTCTTAATGTTTATTTAATCCTTACAGAGAAACACTGGTAGGCAGATTCCTCTGAAGGCAAGTATTATTATTACAACAATTAAATGAATTCTTTTTGATGTAAGAATGATGTGCCATGTTCTGCTACCAGAGTTTGGAAAAAATAACACTGTCAAGCTCTGGATGCTTCTGCACCACCCAGTAATGCCAGACAACCTCCCAGTGAATTTTGGAAATTTGCACACAGAACGTAAATCTATCGATTTCATTTAAGGATATTGTGTCATTCTGGGTACTGTTCAAATAATCACTTTATTAAAACAATGATTGTTCAAAAGTACTTGAAAGAGCATAATATAGTTATGTTACAAGCAGCAGCATTGATTGGGGATTAGTAAACCTAAAACGTTAGCTTTAGCTAAGTTCACATGTTCATGTTTATCACTCAAGGAGTGCAACATGAGATGATGGCTTTCTTGAGGCAGATTTGCAAAGTAAACATGTTCCTTTATAACATATACAGTTTTCAGATTCAGCCACTGCAAGGCATCAAAAGCTAAATAAGTCACTAGATAGTTTGAAAACATAGGTTGCATGCAAATATGTGAATCCAAAAATTGAGTAATTGCTGCTGAGGAGAAGATGACTGTTGATGGGAATATCATCATCCCTTCTTAGAGAATTAAGTCATCCAACTGAAACTACATCTTTTATTAAATCATTTTCCCCAATCTAATGTTTTCAGTTCAACTACAATAGGCTATAGCTAAAAGGTATCTATGCAGCATGTAAAATTAACATGATGTACATTAACAAAACATGTCTGTTCAGACATGCATTTTCTTGTTTCAATTTGAGCTTATTCCTAAGCAGGTAGAGGGCTGTAACTTTAGAAAACAAAAACAATGGTCAAATAAACATGCTATATCAAACCTTGATTAATTTGAAGCAGCAGGAAACTTACTCAGAAATGGTTGTTCTTGTTAATATGAAAATCCTGATCATAGTGCACAATGCCTAGTTCCTCTTGCTGAGACTGAAGAATGGTACATTCATTCATTTGCTGTTTGGGCCATTAGAAAATTAGGAATAATCCCAGTAGAAACATCGCAAGCCAAACAGGCTTTTCTTCTATTGAGTTCTTTTTTTCTGCAGCTGGCTGGGCTGCATAAAGAATTTGCCCTCTGTAAGCAGCAATATGGAGGGAATTTAACCACTGACATGCCTAGCAGCCTCTCTTGTGCAGGCTAACTAGAGATAATTGTGGCATGCTAGGGTCCTTCATTTTGCCACAGTCTTCTACTGAGTTTTCAGTTTTGTCTAACTTCAGTTACTGGTGGTTTAACACATTACATTTTTAATTGAATTGAATAACCGTTTAGAGGGAGAACAGGACAGAGAGTAGAAGTTCAGTAAGGGAGGAACTATCTCTGGGCAACACTTCTGTTTCTACTTCAACACAGCTGCTGCTTTTTCTTTCTTAGTTATTCCTACATGGCATAAGAGGGGAGTAACTCCTCCAGTCAGCAGAGGAGAGCAGAGAACTGCATTGCTTCCCCATCCTCAATATGTGGTTACACAAGTGCTCACTAGAATATAAAATGAAGGAAATATACCCCATCTTTTGCACACAACAGCAAGGCCTAAGCAGGCTTTATCTGGTTAGAGGGAGTGATTTATGACAAGTCAGTCTGGGCCATGTTGAAGTCAGAATGGGGCTCTTTCTTCTCTGGAGCTATGATGTTAAACCCAAATATCAGGATAAGGAATGTCAAGTACCGTTTTTAATGTGAAATTTCCCACAGTTCTACTATTTATAAACTCCAGCTCCCTGTCATACGCTTCCTCACTACAAGGTCTTTGATGTTTCAAAATGAAGTGTGAGCCTTCATTGTTTCATTACAGTTTCCTGCCTCTGTCTGCTTGTATATTTGGATTTTGTTGACCTGCAACTTTGGTTTATTTCACATTTTTCTGGTGGGGCGGGAAAAATGTACCTTGACTTTCTTCACCTCCAGATGCCTTAAACTGAGACCCCATAAATGAAACCATCCTGGAATTAACAGACAAAACATCAACAAAATACCAAACAAATAGCCAAACTGGGAGCAATTTCCATGTTAATTGGCTCCATAAGTGACCTTGGCAAAATATCTTAACTCAAACCCTGCTGTTCGGGACAGACATACACAAAGAGACATACTAAAAACAAAACAAACAAACCTCAACCCCAACATCTGTCATGGAAAATAAGATTGGAAAACTCTCATATTGCATTTGGACTTCTCTTGAGAGTCTGAATGGATGAGGATAAAGAGGTTTGTGTAATAAGCATCTTTAGGTTGGTAATTGTTTCCTTGTAGAAATAATGCGGATTTCTTGTAGGTTTGTTGTAAATGGGAAGAACGAAAGCTATCTACAAAATACCACTGAAACTGTAGGGATTATGGGACCCATGTTATAAACTGTGATCAATGCCTGGCATAGAGATTTACTTAGAACCTTTCTTGTTACAATATACTGTATGTTAGATATTTGTCTAAAATGGAAAGTGTGAATATGACAAGCATGCTTGCAAATGTGTGTCATCATGAGCTATAATTGCCTCCACTTTCCTGTTTATATAGTTACTGACCCATTAACACTGTTCAAACATTGTTTCCCCAGCAATTTGTTGTTGTTGTTGTGTGTTGATCTCAAGAGATGGGAAGGCAATCATCTTTACATTAATTAGCTAGAACTGGGATTCTTATATTTCCTATCTCACTATATTTCTCTAAAAAATTCAAACTTTCTTTCTCAGAATAATAAGTATAGATGGGGTTTCTTGCAAAAGTGGGGAGTGTGAACTGCTAAGCTTCCTAATTTTCAGGGCTGAATCCAAAGGTTAACTTGGTTCCTGCTTTCCTAACAAAATGGCCAAAACTTCTCTCTTTCAATTGACCTCACCTGTCCTCAGAGACAAAATCGCATAGCTGGATATGATTGGCTGCCTAGTACTTTGATGTTATCCTCCAATGCTTGATTGAAGTTCTTCATGTGACCATTTTGGAAAGTAGGAAGAAAATGGCATCAAAGAGGTATTTCCTGGAGAGGACAATTGCTCTGAGCAGAATGAAAATAAAGTGATTATTCAGAGATCCCAGAGATTAGAGCTTCATAAAGCTGTTCAAAGAATTCTGAATAAGGAATGTGCATTGCAAGTCAGGAAAGCAAGTGTCACATGATCCTTTGCCATTTACTTTCCTGAGAAATAATATTTTAAAAAATCAAGGTTAGGATGACTCCAGATCAGTTCACCGGTGAACGTGGTCTTGTGTATGCCAGTCATGGCCACTACGGCTGCCATTTATTACAATTATATTGGCTACAGTGATATCCCAACTTCCTTTTAGTGAGCTCAACACAGTACACATGGCTCCCCTGTACTCCAACTTACACTCCCAACAAGCCTAGGTTGGACTAAGATACAGTCATTGCCTAAGATCGCTCCATATATTTCTCAGTCAGTGGGGATTTGACCTGGGATCTTCTAAATCCCAGTCCAGTACTCTAATTGCTACACTATGCTACCTCTACTGCTCCTCCTCCTTCTCACATCTGGTCACAAACCTATCATGCACCTTTCCTCTTTTCAGACAAAAGAAAGCCAGGAACAAGTGAGAGAGCACTGAGAAGATTCGTGAAACCGGTGAAAAGTTCAGCAGTCCACATCCCTTTTAAAAAAAAAAAAGAAAAAGACAGTAACATGGAAGAAGAAGGTGTTCACAGGATGGTGTTATGGATATACTGTATGCAAGAAGGGGAGTGGGAGCAATAAAGAACAACAGTTCTTTATCAGTCAGTCCTGAGCCTGTGCTGTCTTGCTCTTATCTCCTCTTGTTCTATCATACTCGTTTTTCTTTTCTTCCATCCATTTTACTCATTTAGTCTCTGGCAACTTCAGATGAGTTAGAAATGCATGAGTCCTCACCCTCAAGACTTTACTTTTTCCCCTCCTCTGTGTGTTTCTTCCTCTGTTTCTGCATTGGGTTGGCCTTTTTTTACTTCCTGAAAACCAGGTAGCTACATGTGCATATTATACAAATAATTTGCTTATTATGCAGATTGTCATGGGTAATGAGAGTGATGACCAGCACGCCCACATGTGCACACACACAGAGATACCTATTTTTTTTCTTTTCAAAGTTGCTTCAAACATTATTTATAAATAGGAAACAGAAGGTTGACTTTTAAGCCGAAAATGTGACTTCACTCCTTACTACTGTAATTTCATTTCTTGGGTCAGACACACTAAGTTCATTTTTTGCAAAGCAGTTGGGCAGAAAAGAGACTGCAGGTTTGATTTCTATCTCAGTCGTCACAAAGACCAGAGATACTGTACATGTTTATTTTAATGAAAGACATGAATTTCGATCAGCTAATGTTGTGAACAGAAACAAAGTGGCATGATGATTATAATATTTAAGAAAAAGCCAGTTGACTTTGTGGATTCAATATACATACATACATACATACATACATACATACATACATACATACATACATACATACATACATACATACATACATACATACATAACATTTACCCCTACCTTTCTCCTTAAAAGGTGGCTTACACATCATAAAAACTACCAACAGTGAGCATACAAATATTTAAAAAAAGTCAATAGCACAAAAAAAAAAAAAAATAAGCAGCACCAAAATACATTCAAAGCATTAAGGACAGAACAATTCATTAAAAAAAAAAAAACCACTCAGGCAGTCAGTCATTTAGGGAAAGCTTGCCTGAAGATAAAGATCTTTGCCTGCTTGTGGAAGGACTCAAAGATGGGGCCAGCCTGGCCTCTTGTCGGAGGGAGTTCCAAGGTACAGTACACTCCTATTTCCTATAAGAACTGATGCTGTTGATGAGGGTGCATCCTGTTAAAAGCAAAATAAAGCTTCTTCCAGTCATCTTAAAAAGTGTTGCCATCATAGCAAGAAATATCTGTCAATGAGACCCTTCATGAGAAACTTTAAATCAATATTTGATGCACTTTAGGGTTTTATATCTTAAGTTAAGTCCTGGTGGTCCATGGCAACAAAAGATATTTAAAGGGAGCCCTCGGTAAAGAAAAGGTTATGAAACACTGACCTAGGAGATAAAACAGAACCTTGAGGGACCCTGCAGGCCAGTGGCCAGGGTGTTTAACAGGATTCTCCCAGCACCACCTTCTGGGTTCTCTGCTCCAGGAAGGACCAGAGCCACTGTAAAACAGTGCCTCCAAGTCCCATCCCAGAGCGACAGACCAGAAGGATACCATGGTCAATAGGATCAAAAACAGCTGAGAGGTCCAGCAGAACCAGCAGGGACATACTCCCCCTGTGCAGTTCCCTTCATCTCTCATCATCTCCCCCTTCAGTTCCTCCTCCCTAACTTCTATACCTTCATTCCCGTACTCCCTTCTAGACTCTGCTGAACATTCCATCCCATCTTGTGCTTCCCCGACTGTAGCTCCTGGAGTGTCACTGTTTCTGGAAGGTTCCTTGCCCTTTGGACACTCAGGGTAAACCATTCCTAAGCTGTCTTGTCTTGACACTGGCAGAGTCACTGGCTTCATTGTCTGCAGAGTGGCCCCAGGGAGACCTTCCTGGAGTTAACAGGTGTGGAAGGTACAGGGGTCAGCCCAATACTAGACCCTTCTGGGACCCCTTCAAAGGAACAACAGGGTTTACCAGATAGCTGGGTTACACAGACAGGGGATTTTTGTTTTTCCAGCAGTAAGAAGGGCCAGAATTGAGTTAAAGGATTAGATTGCCTTACAACTTGACATCCCATTTACACCACACTTTCCACACTTGAAGAAACCCTTGAGAAACCCTGCTGTTTCCCAGGAGTCCTCTTACTCTTTAAAAGACTGATGTCTGTCATCAGTGACTCAACTGGGCTATAGACATATTTTAATTTATTAAAATTAATTAATCAGTTTTTGAAATAAAATAATCCCAGGATGCATACCCTCCCATTAATATCCACAGGAATGTCAAGGGCAAGTATAAGATACATTTCTTACTTTTCAACATCTGAAAAAGTCTCAGCATCTGCCTGCCCATAAATTTTAAGTAGCCCACCAAGCTAGTGCCTAACTTCAGTTCCTAAAGCTCCTTTTTCAGGTGCTAGAATCCATAATAGTTTCCTCCATCTAAATGAGGGACGAGTAGCAAGTTGTTTATGGACTACAATCTGCATGATCCAGAAGCCCCCACTGTGGTGGATAGGGCTGGCTTATTATAGGCACAGTAATAATAATTGTCTAGGGGATGAAGGCATCCACCCTGATTTAAGTGAAAAAAAGCTCATGTGGAAGCTCATGTAGAGGAGCACAATGAGAATTGGAATTAAGAGTTTTATTTTTCTTATGTGGGTATAACCATATATAAACACATATTCAGATAATGCAAAAATATATATACATGACACTTTTAATCAAAGGAGACAGCGGAAAAGCAGTGTGATAGTATGACTTGTAACCAGAAGCCATAGAATGATTCTAGGAGATTTTCAATAGTATTTTTCTGAATAAGACATTGTATAAAGGGTAGCTAGTTTCTTCAAATCCATGAAATCTTTCCATGACAAAGACTCCATCTACTCAATAAGTACCTGCTGGGGGGAAAAACCCTGGTCGATCTGTTTAAGTAATACAGATCTATATTTTGATATATGCCTATGAATGTATATATGATCCCTAAGTAAAAGAATACATTCACTAAGAATTGAAATGATTGAGAACACAAAAGACATATTTTACAACCAAGTAAATGCTACATGGGTCTTTGCTTACTCAGGAGAATTAAATACCTGTGATTATAGAATTCTAAAAGAGGAAAACATAAAACATTCAAATGTATCTCTCATACATCCAATAAAAGTTAGGAAATTCATAGTTCCTGTACTACCAAACCATGTTGACCATCAATCTGAACCTAAACTGGTTTTGTTTTGTTATTCAAACAAAAAAAGTGGCTCTTGATTACAAATGTGGCACTTTGGGCTAAACATAACTGGACGTTCATTCATGCAAGATTTGTATAATAATTTTTATGCTGTGTAAGTAGCCCGAAGCTGGTTGGATAGCTCAGTGGTTTAAGTATCTGGCTGCAGAGCCAGAGGTTGGGTGGTCAATTCCCCATTGTGCCTCCTGGGAGAAGAGCCGGCCTTGAGCAAGCTGCACAGTCCCAGGGCACCCCCAGAAGAAGGGAATGGGACACCACTTCTGAGTATTCTCTACTTTAAAATCCCTGGAAAGTATCATCATATGTCAGAATGGAATTGACAGCACACAATAATATTAAGTAGCCCAAAGAACTTGTGGACAAATTGGATATCAGTCCCTAAAAAAGAGGTTTTCATGCTTGCTATAAACATTATGAATAGGAACATGAATTTGTTGTATTTTTCTCTCCAGCAGCCATCTGTCACTTCTCTAACACAGTTTATTTCATAAATACAAGGTTATATTATATAGGAGATGACTTAAATGATGGTTCTGACAACTCTAGTCCCGTCCCAGAATAGAAATGCCATTGCTGCTTCTAGCCGCTTGGTTTTGCCCGCCTGCCGCAGGGGCAGACGCACTCAGGAGACCACCGAGGGCACTTTGTCCAAGGCCCCCTTCAAACCCAGAGATGACTCTATTTCTGCACTATAAAAATGTCTCCACTCAAGTTTTGAATGAAGTGATATTTGGAATCCATTGCAACTAAGATTTAATCTCAACCTCTGGCAACAAGCCATTTGTTATCCAAATACAGTGGAACCTCTACTTACGAACTTAATCCGTCCCAGAAGATGTTCTTAAGTTGAAACGTTCGTAAGTTGAAGCAAAATTTCCCATAGGAATGCATTGAAAACCGATTATTCCGTTCCGGCTGTTTTTTGTTCTTATGTAGAGGCGCCGTTCGTACGTCAAAGCATTTGTTCCCATAGGAACTAATGCAAAGCCGGTTAATCCGTCCTCTACCACTAGGGGGAGAATTTTTATTTATTTATTTTTCTTTTAACCTAAGATGACTTAGGTTTAAAAAAAAGGCAGGAAAGGAGGGAGGGAACACCTTTTAAACAGAACACCTTTTTTTCGGTTCGTAAGTTGAAGCTCCGTTCGCAAGTAGAAGCAAAATTTTGCGGACGGAGCTGTTCGTAAGTTGAAATGTTCGTAGGTAGGGACGTTCGTAAGTAGAGGTTCCACGGTAAAGAGAACTTGGAAGCAACTACAGTAGTTATAGGTTACATGGTTACCTACAAGTTAATTTAGCCATTCATAATTTAACTAGCAGTGATAAAGTTTCTTCCCTGTGTAATGGGTAAAATGTACATTACTCCAAGGTGCAGTATCGAAATTGGCCAGTATAAGGAGCCAAAAAGTAATTTTTCTATGTTTTCCTGACCTGCCAATAATGACAAAGCAATTGATTAATTACAAGCACTGCAACATATTCCTTTTCAGTTTGGAGCAGCAGTGGAACGTCTTGTGGAACTTCTTTACAACTTGACCAAGTACAGCAAAAAAGGATGTTTACAGCACAAATCTATATATGTTGCCTCTGAAGCAAATGCTCTTGAATTCAGTGGGCCTTGAATGCATATAGTTATCCAGTCATAGGACAAGTGGTGAATGCTAAAGAAATGATAATAGGGATCTCTTAGTTCTGCCTGACTAAGGCTGCAGTCACACTGGCAATAAGAAGCCCTTTTAAGCATCATTTAAATCAATTTAGATTTTAGCGTTCACACAACACAAGGGTGAAATTGATTTATATGGACTACAAAGAGAAGTGTTGTTGTTTTTTCAAATGGCCGGCAGGGGCTTCTTAAAATATCTCACTTCTAAAATCAATTCAATTCAATGCAATTTCATGGATGTGAATGTTGCTGTCATTTTAATTTGTACCTAGGTGGATTTTGGGTGGCACGGACACTGCCGGTTTTCCTTTTATTTTATTTTTTAATTCTTTCCTAAAACGTTTATTGCTGCATCACTTCATCAATACGTTCGGCATTGCTCACCCAGCCCGGAAATAAAGAGACGACACAGGTTGTTGGGTTAAACTTGGGCCACAACTTTATTAACTATTTAAACTGAAACCCCGATCAACAAGGGGGCCTACCATAGTGCGATCTATCTGGAAATCCGGTGTAGTCTTTACCTCCGGATTCAAAAGCAGGGCGAGTTCCTATTTCTGAATCGTGCTGTGTTCTAACGAGCACGTGTTCAGGTGCCCCTTGATAGGGGTATCCCCAGTGCCACAGCCCACCGAGCCTCGTGACCCTAGGTGAACTGCAGCCTGTGAGATCCCCTTAATAAAAGTCCAGCTCCCGTCGGAGCCCTGTTGTCTACCAAAAAAGGGGGATATGATGTTTTGCACCATGTGACCTACCAGGAACTCCCCAAAAGTTCATCCCCTCGTACTACCTGCCACTGTGACCAATTGACTTTAACTAACCATTAAACTTTTATTTAAATATATTAAAGACCACACCCAGCAGTAAGAATGGGATGGGCGAAAATGCGCTCGCATCCCACTGTCCAATCAGGGATGCAGGCCAAAAATTCCCATCCGGCTCCTTGGCAACCAGCTAATCTCATTCTTACTTTAGGGTGGGTGGGAGGGCTGCTCGGCCGATCAAAGAAAGAGGCCGGGCAGGAGAGACGCTGAGCCTTAAAGGCTCCGTCCCTCCTCCCCTCAGAGAAAGCAGCGTCATCACCTGCGACGCCGATCTCTGAGCGGGTAAGCAAAGTGTCCCCGCCGTGGCAGCCATGCACCCGGCAGAGCGATCATTATAACCACCTACCCTGTTCTCTCCATTCAGTTGATGAAGGAGCTTGAGGAGCAGCAAAAGACCAGTGGGTGCAGAGTGGGCCCAGAGTGGGCACGCCTGGACATGGAGGACAATCCATGCGCCAGGAGCATCACCCCACCAAAGGAGCTGGAAGCCTCCCCCACTTTTCATTTTTTTTCATCATTAAGTAGCTGGCGTCACCTCTCTAGTGTTTCCTTCATGGTTTCTAGTGATTATTATGACATCAGTGAGTACTTCCTAGACACTCAATGTATCGCTGTGTCACTCACTAAATAAATAAATAAAATCAAAACCTTTAAAAACAACGTGCTCCTAAAACAGAAAGGCAATGAGTCAGTTTCAGCAGCATAGATGCCAAAAACAATTTAAAGCACCAGAAATGAATCGATTTCCATTCAGTGCATGTGAACACAGCCACCAGTTTAAATACCACGTGACTTGAACTTGATTTTTTTTTTAAAAGTCTGAACAGAAATTTATTCAAATTGCCTTAAGATGAAGATGCAGGGAACCATGACAGCTCCTTATGCCTCTTGAAAAGAAATGTAGGATGTTTTCCTTTATTCTCTCTCAGAGAAGGTCAAGAAAGAAATGTGAAAAAGAAGGAAGTGACATGAGCAGCCCTAAGAATATCAGTCCAGGTTGAAGGAAGTCGGAATAGGTAAAAGACAATTAAAAAAAAACACACAAGAGGTATTTCTCTATCTATCTACTTGCCCCTCAGAAAGACATGCATCTTCTTCAGTGTAACGTGAGTTGGAACCATTAATTTTCAATACCATCCACAGTCATTTCCGAAGGAAACGGCAGTCTCCTTGCCTTTGAGTGGAGTCCTATCCAGTTTTTGGGAGACAAACAAGTGTAGGTGGAAGTACATGAGTGCAGAAGAAAATGAGTTTAAGTGGAAGTTTAAAACAAAAAATTGAAATGTTTGTAGCAATTGAAGTAAAATAAAATGAGAACATGGAAAGGACAAAGCCATCAGGAGACCAAATCTAAGTAAAGTGAGGGATGTAATAAACAGAAAACATCAGTTCCACACGGTACACTATGCAGGCAGTTTCAAGCATAAAAGATGCAACTTTCATAAAATGTTGTTTTTCTTAGCCTAACACCTCAAGCCCACCCCCTTTACTCTGTTTCAGAGCATCTGGTGGAAGGAAGAAAAACTCCCTCGTCCACTGCTGTTCTTGGGGACTTCATGAAGTTAGCTCAATTTACACCTTTTACCGCGGCAGTGAGCATTTCCTCGACTTGCAGAAGTTCTGTCCCTAAGGCAATAAAAGTTAAATTACTGGAGAAACTGGGCCGTGAAATAGGCCGTTTGGAACTCCAAGGCCCTTCGCTGGTGTGGTGGCTGCTCTGCAAAGTCCTGCTCTGCATGCCGACAAGCTCGGCATCTTAGAGACCTGATACTTAGCTGTTATTCAGGATGGTGGTCTGTGATTTACTCAGGATAAGTTGTCATGCCCTGTAGAATCTTCCTAGTTAGGTGGGTCAGCCAAATTTCTTGGGGGGGGGGGACGTACATGGTGCCAGCCAGTGTCCCCAACACCACACACTGTTGGAGAGAAAGCATGGGCCATGCCAGGAGAAGGGAAATGCAGCGACTTAACCTTCTCTTCACTCCACCCCCATGGAGAGCATACTTTCTTATGTAACAGGGTATGTAAATATCAAGTTAGCATAAGATATAGTATGAACAAGAGGAATGGAATACTTTGGATTTTTTGTTGTTGTTCATTAAAAAAGGATATTAAGAATACAGTGAAGAGGGAAATATCAAATAGTGTAAAACTAGTGTGGTGCGTGTTTTCTTTAAAACTAAATATTAACATATTATGACACTTCTGTTTTTCAAATAATTTTTGGCTGGAAAATTCTTATTTTGTTGGGACAGGGATTCCTAGGGAACTATGTGATTCCTAAGGAACTATGTGGATTTACTTCTCCAAAGTTCAAGTTATCAGAGACCCACCTGCAGTGATCATTTCCTCATTTTAAGCTTAGAATGTTCATGTCAATAAGAACAGTAACATTGCCTGCAAAATATATTCTGTCTTACTTTTTCACCACCGTTTTCTGTTAGAACATACAGTACTCTTTCAAGGTTACATTTGTCTTCTTTAGGGAAGGGATTTTCAGATTCCCTGGATTACTAATTCCACAATTCTCCATTCTGGGACTTTTATCTACCTCATAAACAATTTATGAACATCTAAATGTGATGCCTGTGGGAGAAGGGCCTGGAAAGTTTTGAATTTAACTAGTCCTACCTCCAGCCAAGTTTCCGATTCTTGCCCCAATGCTAGCTGGGAGTTTTCTTTCTTAGCAGGAAGCTTGAGAATAGCTAAGCCTAGCTAAGCCCCCAAACCTCTCTAACTGTGGATTGTTTGTGAGGGCCACCTGGAAGTCTCAATGATACACTCAAGCTTGGGGATAAGAACTTGAAAGCAGTGTGGCGGCGGAGGCAGTGTGACAGGAGCAACTAACCCTACCACCACCAAGCACAAACCGCAAACCAAACCACAAACCAGTTTGGTTTTCTAGGTGGTTCGTGGTTCGTGGCTATCCATGAACCATCATGAACCACCATTTTTCAGGTTCGTGCCCATCTCTATCTAGAAAACTACTTCCCTAATGTGTAGCTTTAAGGATGCTTAAAAGTAAATAGGTGTCCACGAACCGGAAAAGGTTGGAAAGGAGAAGTAGATTTTGTTGTCTAAGAAGCAGGGAAAGTAATACATGTGGGAAGAAATAATGTGAACTTATTTTGCTGAATCCCAAAACTGAGTGTTTTTTTTCCTTTTTCAAATGATAAGGTGCTAATGTGAAGGTGGCCAAAAATTAGAAACTAAGGTTGTAAAATAGTTCTACAGAAAGAGATATGAGGGGCATTTTATTTCTTGACTAAATTTATCTGGTTTGTTTTACTGAAGTGTCTTTCGTAGCTGTTTATAAGAATGTGTTAAGAATAAATTTGGAGCTGGTGAGATTTTTTTCCAGCTTTCCCAAAAGTGTTGATCTTATGTATATTCAAAAACTTGGCTTCCTGCAGGCAAAACAATACTCTGTATCCAGGCATTCAGACCTCCTTCCCCAGAGGAATTCAGTCTCATTCCCAAAAATATATTTCTGGAAGTTTGTCTATGTGGCTTTTGCTTACTTTATATGTTCAAATAATACTCCTGAAATTATGAAGTTAGACGTCAGCTGTTCATGATGTGTGTGTGTGTGTGTGTGATATGAAAATTATTTTACAATTGGGGGGGTTGCTTTCCTACACAAAAATGAATTGCAGTTTGCTGCGGCTTGTGTATTAATGTTGATACTTTTCAGTGCAGTAATAGGTGCAGTTTTATATCTCTTAAATGCTGATATGAGAAGTAGCAATAAAGTTGCCCCAGTCACATGATTACTACCTATGTTACTGGCGATGGCAGAGGAGCAGCCGTACTGCATTTACTCCTACACCATCGAAGGTAATAAACACAAAGTCTGAACCAGAACTCAATTATCAGGTCTGCAGGTATCCTTACATATTTGTGTAAATGTAAGGAGCTAGTACGTCAGAAAGAGAGGTTCTAGACTTCTAAGATTTTTACAATCAGGTTGGTAAGGCAGGCCTCCGAAAAGCTAGCATTAGATGGAATACGTATATGTTATTTGCTCAATCACAAACTAATAATAATATCTGGGACATAATAATCCTGTCTTACATAGGAAAGACGCAAAATCTAAATGTAGATAATCTATATTCTGAGAGAACTGGGGAAAGGAAGCGAAGCAGATTGCTTTTCAACCAAGTAATCCCAGAACTCGGCATTAAATACACACAAATATCTCCCATGAGTTCATCTCAAATTGTGTACCTCCTTTGATGATTGAACCTGAAGCCCAGAATAGTTTACTTGGTTGGTTCATGTATTATAGAAAGGGTAAAAGGCAAAAACTCTTGTTGGCAGCTTTCTGGTTTACTTGGCACAAGAGGATTCCTTTGGCTTCATACTGCTGCCCAGGTTAGCTAATTTTCTGACATCTTGAAACTGTCAGTCAGTTGCCTTCAGTTTATAACCTATTTCAGTACCTAGTTACCAAACTGTGCCATGGACAGAGAAGCTTAGCTTAGAAAACTTAAGACAGGGATTTGTATGTGTGTTGAATGGTCTTTGTTTCCTACAGGCATCTGGGCTTTCTCTTGCCTCAGACTTTCTTTTTGTTTAAACCTCCATTACTCTGCCTTTCTTTGCCTGCCAAAGAGAACTTTCTCTGAGTAATTCCTAGGAAAGTGTGCCAAGCAGGCGAGCAGATAACCCCAACCCTGTGGTCAGATCCCAAATAAGTCTTCACCCCATATGTGTAAGAGATGGTTCTTGCTCCGTCCAAAAGATACTTGGCAAGTAAGTATTTTTAAGAGTACCTCCATATTTAAAAGCTATTCCTGATATTGCACTGTGCTCTGAGATGGGCAAACCTCTCCCTAGTCCCTTCATCTGAGCCTTCAGGATGTCACCAGAGTTTGCAATTACTTTGTTCAGAATATAAATTTATGGAGCTTGTTAACACAGAGCAGAGAAGCATTTAATCCCAAGCTTGACCTCCAGCATAGAACATAAAGCAGCTCTGAGTTCAGCTAACTCAATGTCCAAAATGGCTGCTTTGAAAAATATATATCTAGAGGTTCTTTAATGTTAAACCATTACCTTCAATGAAATTTTTACAGGTTTATGTGTATCCAAGTACCATGCTCAAATGTTCAGGAGCAAAACTGATGCATCCTGGGCCCACTGTCCACCAGCTGCTATTGCCATCTTCGTGGGATAGAGGAGACAGCTGTTGGTACTCCTCATGTCCCAATGTATGTTTTCAACAGGGACATGACTGGGACTGCCAGTTCTGGAATCCAAACAGGAAGAAAGTTCATTTTCACCAAGAAGGTCCTTTGCCAAGCTGCCTCTCCTAGTTTTTCATTTTTCTCCCACTTTTCTCCTGCCACAGCCATACATCAGAAAAATTCCTCAACTTTCTAGTGATGCTTTTTAAGGGACTGGTACATGATAGAAAAGTTTCACTGTATGAACAGCCTTCTCACACAACTTTGGGTCCATAGTCTGCTGTTTGTGAAGCTGGAAAGCATCCAGTGTAATTATATCATCATATGTATGGAAGAACCACTGCTTAGTAAATATAACATTTTGCTATTTCAACTGATGGTATCTTTCTTAACATAATTCTGGATAGCAGAGCTTGAAAAGTCTTCTCTTTGAGACATGCTTCAAGAATGCCTACTGGTTTAAAGTAGGAAAAAACTAATGGGCTTGATCAGGAACTAAGGAATGTGTGGCTTACCAGATGTTGTGGGTTTGCACATCCCATCACTGCCAATGGCAAAAATTATGGAAATTGCAGTCCAAAAACATCTGGGGGGGGCATAAATTCCCAGCTTCTTGACTAGATGGAGCACTGGCCTGACAGATTAGTCTCTTGGTGGCCAAAATCCTGCTACGCAGCTCCACCTGCACAATGGGAATTACCTCATTGTCGTCGGCTGAATAGAGACTTTCATTTTCAATTCAACATCCACATGGCTTGCATACAATGAGACAGAATCGTGTGCACCCAAAAACTGAAAAAGGAAGTCTGATTCTGATTCTGAAATCTTTATTGGCATTCACAAACTACAACAGCACAAGCAAAATGGGAGAAGTAGAATTACACAAATTGGGAGCGAGAAGCAGGGGACAATTTCAAAATTGCAAATAAGAAACTTAAAGGAAGTCTTTAAACATTGGCAGTCTGCCACTGACAATAATGCAATTCTTACTGGGCAGGCAAGACCCACCCACCAGGACTTCAGCCGGTATGTTTTGCCTTAGTAATCGCTGATAGATAATTAAGGAGGTGCATGTTTTTGGAGCTTCCAATGATGTGTAGTTCTGGCTTATATGTGTGAATGGGAATCTGTCTATTTGCACTTCTAAAATGTTTTTTTTTTAAACTCTGCAACAACATTGAAGACAGGCAGGAATGTGTGCCAACTACTCAGTGACAATTATGTATTTATTGTACTCAGTATGGATTATTGGGAATGTTATAGAACTAGAAACCCAAAAGATCTGTTTGTAGGATAGCCTGCTATGAAGAATGACACCGGACTTTTGGCACAGGTGAAACAGGTGAAAGGTGGCTGTTTTATCACTGTTGAGTCTCTGATGTGTACAAAACCATTCTACTGCCTGCTGATTTTCAATCTTGAAGATGTGTCTACCCAGACTGATTATAGATTAGCATTGGTCATTTAAATAAGAGAGCTGGAAAATTTAGAATATTTGATTTATTCTTCTGTTCCTGTAGCTGTTTTGTAAGGGTCTTTTAAAGGAAGCCCATAGGGCCCAGCTAAAAATAAGGCAGTTCTTGTGGAACTGTTCTTAAAGCCAGGCTTTTCTTGTATTCTTTCTAAATACCCCAGCCTCTCCTCACTCCTCCCTGGATTTCAAAGCACATGTTACACATCTTAATGTTTCAGCTTATGATGCTTAACTTCCAAGAGGCGTCCACCCCAACTCTGACAACCAGACCAGCTTGCTTTCAGCTTCTGCCTTCTGGCAAAGGCAGGCTGGGTCTCAAGGAAAACTGGGCTGAGTTTCAAATAAAGCTGAGCCAATTTATAATTTATATTACAGTTTATTGTTTGAACGGCTGAAATCATGACCAGCTTCAAGACTTCCCTCACTGCATCTTCAATCTGAAACCAGGCAAAAAGACCCCAGACATTTTGGCTTAGTTTCTTGATCAAGATTTGTTTGAAATTCAGAAAGTAAAGAAACATTGGTGGAAAGGGAGAGACCTTCAGAATGCAGCCTATAATTTATTTATTTTTTGCAAGGCTTCTTCTGTTAATCCAGCCCTCTATGCTTCATGCAGGGAGTTAAATTTTATATTACACATCCCATATGAGTTTGTATTTTAGAGTTAATGCCAGACATTTATTTTTATACTTTTGCCTAGGGATTTTTTTTCATCCTTTTCCCCCCCCCAGTAGTGCAGTTGCTAACTTTGCATCCTGGACATAGTAATTTAATAGGTGCCCTATATTATATTAGTTCACTTGTGAAACACACAACCTATAGATAACACTCTGAGCCCATTGCATTTTAAGCTCACATTAATAGTAACAAAATCATCACCAGTGATATTGGCAGCGGTGTGACTAGAGCAAGTAAGGCACCCCACTCCAGGATTTTAGGAGATCTTGACATCCTATTTTGTGATACTGTATCTATAGGAATAGAGTGGATTTTTTTATACTGCCCTAATACTAGGCAGTATAAAACTATACAAACCTATCCATTCTAAAGGAAATCAACCGTGAGTGCTCACTGGAAGGACAGATCCTGAAGCTGAGGCTCCAATATTTTGGCCATCTCATGAGAAGAGAAGACTCCCTGGAAAAGACCCTGATGTTAGGAAAGTGTGAAGGAAAGAGGAGAAGGGGACGACAGAGGATGAGATGGTTGGACAGTGTCATCGAAGCTACCAACATGAATTTGACCCAACTCCGGGAGGCAGTGGAAGACAGGAGGGCCTGGCGTGCTCTGGTCCATGGGGTCACGAAGAGTCGGACACGACTAAACGACTAAACAACAACAACAAATACTAGGCACCTTTGCATAGAAATAAGCACAATTTTTGTAGAACAAGATAATACTGTATTTTTAAAAGGAAAAATAATAGAATAAGCATTTATGCACATGATGAAGTACTGTAGCTGCTTCTAAATTACATTTAAACAAATTAAAAGTAGGAAGGAAAAGAATTCTGTGGTGAGGTTGTTAACTTTTGTGAGCTCAAGACAGCTCTATTGGCGATGTCTGTCTTCATCTGCATTATTCTGGATGGCCGTTCAAGAGGAAAGCTGATCTGTGCATCTCTGGACTCTGCCACCAATATCTCATTTTGGCTGCCTTTCGTACATGTATAATGGCCATGAGTGGGAAGGATTCATGTAAGCTGAATGCATCCTGCTGACTTTCAAATTCATAATCATATTAGTTGAGTAGATAACATTGTTTTCCTACAGGTATTAAATGGTTGGAACTCAAGTGGCCCTTTTTGTTCTCCTGCATGACAGAAAAATTAATTGTGCGAGTGCACACGCACGCAGGCGCACACACACACTTTCTCTATATATTTCAGGTACCTCTAGCACATAGGCACAGACATTCTCTCATGTCGTAAACAAGCACGTGTGTCTGAGGATGTAGAATCCTTTAGTGCAGAGAACTGAGCAGGAGATGGGACAGTCGGATTGGATAGGACCCCCCAAGATCTGGGGAAAGCAAAAGTGACTCCCTTAGACTCTGTGGAGTTGTCCACCACTGCTTTTATCTATCAGCATATTACACGTCTGCTTTATATAAAGAACAGTAATTAGTTAAAGGGACAGGTCTTGTGAAGGAGTTATGTAAAAAAAATCAGGAAGCAGAGCAGAGTGATCCTTCATAACTGGACAGTTTCCAAAATGGAGAGAAATAAGGGTCTTCTAAGAACCAAAGATTGCGGTTATTTCTCCCATATTAAATATTGGAGTCTGGGCTGAGATAGCCATATTTCTGAATGACACCAACAACTTTGATTGGAAACTCTCCAGCACACTCTGGAGACCTTCAAAAACAACCATAAATAGATGAATGGCAGATTGAAATCCAGTGTCAATGGAGGATTATAAATTTGATGTTTCTTTTAAAAAAATAATTTCATGCTCTAATGTAGATAAACATGTGCTTGACTAAAGATAAATTTAGTCATTGTACATAATTGACATCATCTCAGGCCCAAACTAGATGGTATAGCTAGAAGCAGAGTTCCCTGCAGTGAGAAAAAAAAAATCTGTTTGTCTCTGGGTGACCTTGTCTCACTTTGTGAATATACTAATTTTGCAGAGTAGCTTGCTTTTTAAAAAAAAAGTCACTGGGAGGTAAACATGGATTTCATTTGCAAGTCTGATTCTACTTTGAAAGAATTGCAAACTAGGAGGGAAACAGTGTGATAGTAAGGAATAGTTATTTCTCTTAACACATGACTTGATCCTCAATAGCCACCCACATGCCTTTATTTTGAAGACATCGTGATGGCCTATTTGAGATAAATGAATACACTCAGATCTAGTAAGGCAATTTCTATGTTTTATGTATAGTTGCCTAGAGCCAGTTAATATACATATATTTTCAGTATAATGCTAACTCTAAGACTATCTGGCTTTCAATGGCTGAGATCAGATGCATGCTTTTTATGTAGAAATGCCCTTCAATCTGTTGGCCAAACTGCTCCGTGACTGTGAGTTGCTGACAGAAGAACTAAAAAGGGGCAGAGTAGCAGTGATGTGAGGGTAGAGCCTCATTATGCCAAATCCACACTCTTCCAGCCCAGAGGCACAGCTGCAGTGGTGGCAGAAGGGTAGACTATGACAAGGGTGGTCCTAAGTCATTTCCTACATTCCAAAATTGGAACAGCTTGGTCTTATCACAGTTTCAGTTGGCTTAACGTTAGTTAATCTGGTTCTTGGCTATCTTGGCCAATTAGGATTGCAATCTTCAATTATGAACAAGGCATAGTTATAGTTGATAAACAAGTGGTAATGGATAGATTTTGAGAGCAGCAACATGGATAAAATATTATTTATTCAAAATATTTTTACCCCACCTTTCTCCTTGAAAAGGACTCAAGGTGGCTTGCAACAATGAAAGACAATATTTAAAGGAAAACAATGAGTATATAACGGTGGTTAACATCATTAAAAGCTGATATTTAAAAATTATGAGCAATGAATAAGGAGGCATCTTACATCAATCAACAGGCAATATTATTTTGTTTCAATATTGTATAAAAAAATTAAAATTTTACTTGAAGAGGAAGACACTAGTACTAACAATCCAATCAAAGCAGTAATGCATAACAATCTATCTAAAAATCACACTCAGGTAGATGGTTACTGAGGGAAGGCTTGCCTGAAGAGAAACGGTCTTTGAGATAGCTTCGACCCAGGCCATTTAGGTTTTTATAAGTTAAAACCAGCACTTTAAAATGTGCCCGGTAACTGATCGGCAGCCAGTGGAGCTGCTGTAACAGGGGGGTTATGTGATTCCTGTAACCAGCCCCAGTAGAGTAAATATTTATAAATATTGTAAATACAATCTATAAATTATTAGATATCCAAGTAAGAGACATGGACCCTAAGATGAAGTGGGGCTGGTCATCGTTTTTTTAGACTCTCCTCTCCAGTTTCCTTCCCTCTATTCACTTATCTTCCCCAGATTTCAAGATCCTTTTATAAAGCATGGCTCTGACCTCGGTTTAGCCCTGTATTGTCCATGTTTATGTTAATGGTCAGGAGAACTCGTAATATTAAAAGGTAGAGATGGTGGAGCCATTTTACAGCTCCTTGTGGGCTTATATAACAGGAGAATGCTTTAGCTCTGGTTCTCAGGTAGTTACCCTGCATTTATCATAAACATGGTTTGCTCGAAGATTTTCCATTCTCTTGGAAGAACAGTTATCCACCTTCCTCCTCACAGGCTTGTTGATGACTTTGTCCTTTTCCTACAATCAGGCTGGAATTCACAAGTTCACACCTTGTAGTTATTTAGTTCTGGGAATTTAATAATGGTCAGGTGTTGCCAGATTTTGGGCCCATTTGGAAGCAGTATTAATTTGAACAATCACGGTGTCAGCACAGAGTGCTCAAGGACTTTACAATGAGTTGGGTCTGCTACCCCAGAGGTGAATGGCCAAAAAGTTTTATGCTCTTAGATCTTCTAATATAAGCTGAGCTCACTCACACCTTTTCGGCCCTTGCCTGAAATGCTGTTAAAACAGACAGCATCACAGGAGGGATTCAGGTGGAATAACTCTGCTTTATATAAAACATTTGCCATTCTTGTCAGCCCTAAGCAGCCTGGAAACAATATGAAATGAGTAGAAGCCATTTCTTTCTGGATTTGGCTGTCCCAGAGGTCAGTGCAACAGCTCGTCTCCTCTAGAGGGCTATATAAAAATCCTGTTTAATTTATAAATAAAGAGTTTTGGCACTCTTTCAACACTTAGGGCTAGGGGCTCCCTCAACTCTACTATCATTGTATCGAACCACAGAGTTGGGAGGTATATAACTGTTCTTTGGAAGTTTTTCCAATATAATCCAACTCTCTTTTTGCTTCACTCTACTCTCCCCCCCACCCATTAATGGATGTCAACGGGAGCAGAAACTGTGTCAAAAATTACCCCTTTAGGTGAAACTTGGCAAATGTTGAGATGTATAGCACCCTCTGGATCCAGGCAAAAAAAGATCTGCTTGTTGAATCAAGAGTGGAGTAGGGGAAGTAGGACTCCACCTTCAAAATCAGGGCTATAATTGGGGGTTGCTTCTAGATCCAGCTCCCTAGGTTCTTGTAGAATGTTCTGGTTCCAGCCCTACTCCTTCCGGGAGAGGCCATTTTTGCCACTGCCATACATGTCCTGATAGCATCCAAATTAGATTACAACAATGTATTCTACATGTGGTTGCCTTTGAAGAATGCATGGAAAATTCAAATGGTCTAAAGTGCAAATGCTCTGAAAATTTATATCCAATACGTTACCATCTTCCCTGGCTTTTGGATTATTTCTGCAACTTTTTTGATTCAGAATTATTATTTTTCTTTAAAACCTGCCCACGTACTTTGCACAACTGATGATTTGGTCACTGCTCTTGTTAATGGGAAATCTTGCCAATCTGCTGCAAATTCCCCAGAAAGCTACCAGTAGATCAAGATTCCTCTGTTGATTCCAGATTTGACAGTCATTCCAATTATTAACACAAAGATGTGTCCCTTTGTATCAACCACTGATTGACAACAGCCAGTGTTCTGTTTTGTACTTCTGCTGGCATAGTGGGTGTGCTATCACTAGCAGCAGCAGATTGTCACTAATGGAAGAGTTCTTGCTTTGATTTCAGGTTGAATGTGCCTTGTGTGCAAAAAGGTAAAGTCGCTCGCAACCTGAAATCAAAGCAGGAAGCTCTTTAATTGGCAGCAATCTGCTGTTGCCGATGATGATGTCACTCACATTATGCTGTTGAAGTTACCGAACAGGATACTGGTCAGTGTATTCTCTGAAAGGCGGCACATTTGCCTGTTTCAACATGCACAACGATAACTGCTAGGAGGAGGAGGAGGAGGAGGAGGAGAGTCTTGAGACAGCTTTAAGGCTGAACCATGTTTCTATGTGATCTTTCATAGATTGCCATCAATTTCTTCAGACATAGAGAGTACAACTTTTATGCCACAGTTTGAAACACACAGTATACTGTATGTGGTTATGGGGAGAAGGGGATGGTTGCATTATTAACCACTGTAATGAACTTTCAACGTGCTGCGTACATAAACATCTTGCCAATAGATAGAATAATTGGATAAAGGACAACATCTGGTAGTTAAGCCATAATGGTAAGGCTTTAGTGTTTGAAGTGCCAAATCAGTAAGTACTGATCTATGAAAACTGTGGTTGTGCTGAGATCAGATTGTTGCCAAACCCATCCACCTCCAGCCTTCTGTCTGTATACAACACTACAGCATAGGTGTAGATTTTTCTCCTCATTTTTGCTACCCACAATATATTTTGTGTAACATTGGTTAAAAAAACAACAGCTGTCTTGCTTTGAAAGGAACCGTGACACCATTTGATTATTTCTGCTTTGGGGGCTTAGTCATTTTTCTTCCGTTGTCAACTGCAATGAACATTATCTTCTAAATGCTGTAAATAAATAAAAAAGAAAATGTGATGGTTGTCAAAATGAAACCCAGCTCTGTTAATGTACATCCAGCAGCCCAGGCACATCAGACATGTTTGCAATTCTCCACAAAGCCTGTAAGGGAAAGTAAACTACTATTATGAATACAACCAAATGCAGACTATCATTTGAGTGCTAGAAGGATGAAAGTTTGAAATAGGAACATCCTATATGCCAGAGAAAAGATGTTTCAATCTTTTTTTCTTTTAAATGCAGGGCATTGAGTATGCAGCAGCAAAAGGTGCGAGACCTTATCTGTAGATTTTTCCCATTTCCTTTTCTTGGCTTAAATCCTCATTCTTTCCTTCACCTCCTTCCAGGTTGCTGTGATTTTTGGAGGTTGCTTTACAGTTCTGGTGCACATTGCACCGTAAGGGACATGGGAATTCAAATCTGCTGTTTCTCCATCACTGACTCCAGAGGTAAGCCCTGTGAAATGAACCCCCAGACATTATTTCTCAATAAGGTAATATATTCCTCTGAGAGGCTCAGACAAAGAGCTCAATTTATGAACACTCTGGAATTCCTTAAAATAAATATCCTGGAACCTTTGAAGGGAGTCTGGCTTCTTATTTAGATTATATATGTTCATAAAAGTCTAAAACGGGGATTTTTCCTGCTATATATCCTCACTTTTAACACTTTAATGGGCACAGCAGCTTGCTAGAGATGTTTTGCTCTGCCTTTCCCAGTGGTGTGCTTGAGCTGTGATGTCATAGATGGTGGACTGTTGTAGATTACTTTGACTGATGAAAGGGAGAGTGTACATACAGCCTGAGGGCAAACCAGTTGATACATTTAGCATATATTTAGAAGTGGTGCTCCCTCAAATGGTGAAAGACATCTGTTTGTCACAGCACATGCATTTTCGCTCTTTCATATAAAGATCAGTTTTCAGTATTCTGTCATGCTTTACTATCCAGCACCAGATGCAGCTATGTAGACACAAGGGGTCTTGATTCTCAGTGGGTGGGATTGCTGGACCGGAATCATAGGAGGAGGAAATACTACTGCTACCCCAGAAGTGTTCTCAAGGACTCTTCCCACCCACCCCCCGCCGTATGTGTGAATGGTTGCCTGCCCTTCACATATGCTTGGCTAGTCATAACAATGAGCATTTTGTTAGTGATTATGTTCATCTGTGGTGATTGCCGAAGTGCCCCAGACTTATTATTTCAGTAACATCTTCCTTTTAGAATTGGATAAAGATGCCAACCTGAACTCTTCTTTGTTCTCCCAAGTTAACTCATGAAGTTACAGTCTCTGCATACTCGAACTGCACAATCTGCTGGTGTTTTCTTTATAGGCAACTGTAGGCAAATTGGATCACAGCACTGGCATTCCAGGAGAAAATGTTTAACCCTTTCTCCAAGGACTTTCCACTTGTGAAATTTGCACCTCAGATGAAGAAACCCGTAAGAGTCTGCCAAATATATCTCTTGAAAACATAGAAATGCTGACCTTCTGAAATTGAAAGGTATGGCTGTAACTAAAACAACCAAAACAACAATAGGGAGCAGTAAGGAAGTGTGAAATGTGAAAACTTTGAGTCTGCTAAATTGTAGAGTGGTTTATAATTTAAATATAGTATAAAGAACTTGCCTTCTCCAGCATTAAAAGAAAACTAAAATAGAAGACCAGGTATTATTTAGCCTTATTTACATACTTACTGTGCCAGCCTCTCATTAAACAAATTTATTTTATTTTTCAAATACAATAGTTCACTCTTCGGCTGAACAAGTCCCAGAACAGCCATGACATATAATCAAACAAAATAATTTGTTAAAATGTTCTTTGTCCTACTTCAGAATCACATTTAATAATAATAATAATAATGATGATGATGATGGTGGTGGTGGTGGTGGTGGTGGTGATGATGATGATGATGCAAAAAATATAACTTCAAAAACCTGTGGGAACATCAGGTAGAGAAGATGTAAGAAAATGAGGAAGTCAAGATCTTGTGGGATTTCCGGATCCAAACGGGTATACACCTTGGACATAACACACCAGACATAGTAATAATAGAACAAATCTAAATCTGGATCGTTGACATTGCAATTCCAGGGGACGCCAGAGTTGAAAATAAAGAACTGGAAAAATGAACAAAGTCCAGAGACCTGGCAATTGAAAAATCTTGCTTGTAGATGAAACACACTTCAGTGGTCCCCGTAGTCATTGGGACTTTGGGAACAATATCAAGAAATTTCGCACAGTACTATAAACAGTGGCAGATCTCAGAAATCACACCATCAGAGATACAAAAAACAGCAATATTAGGAACAGCATACATCCTGTGCCGATATTTAACAGATACTTAGGTATTTGGTTAAAACTTGTATCTGTTATATAACACTAGTCAATGTTTTTATAATTTTGACTGAGTCTAGTGTTTAATAATAATAATAATAATAATAATAATAATAATAATAATAATAATAATAATAATAATAATAATAATAATAATATAGACAGATGGTGTCTGGTATTTTTTAATAATAAATCACTGTGAAATTACCACTGCCAGGATTGGGATACCGGTGGTGGTTTTTGGCTATTAAGGGCTTCCCTCCCCACTACCTGAAGCTCCCAAAGGATTCACCAGGGCAAAAGGAAGCCCTAGGGAGCCTTGGAACTTGAAACAGAGGGACAGGAGGCTTTCAATTATTTTAAATGACATTTTACCAACACCAGCTAATGATGCCATTGACTTCAGCAAGTGTAAATTTATGCCAATAGGTTTTTGGCCACTGTGTTTCTCATAATCCCACCGGCATTTTCTTCCTATCCTTGTTTTGTATCAGGTTCATGCAGGTTTTCTCACACTGTCATTGTTGCATACTGTTTATCTGCACATTTAAAATGAGTTAACACAGCTTTTCCTATTGACAAAAGTGTTCTTGTTCTTACTCTTTTGAATTATGCATGTTTTAAATTGGCGCCTAATTTGCCTTGCAATTATGTGGATTCTTGAGACAAGGTGCATGTCTTCCTACAATGAGTCTCCAGGTGGGAAAATACTACTTTTGTCAGAACGGTTGAATCTAAGGTGGGTATTTATATGGTGACATGTTCAAAAGCATGCCCAGTGCTGGGAGAAGGGCCAGGATTTCAGCCCCATTTACTATTCAGTGCCATGCAATGCCCCTTTTCCATGAATAATTTGTGGAGTAGAAACTCTGAGAGATTGATGCCACAATCATGAATATTCTGCATCTCTAGAGGGACTGAATCTTTTAAGAACATTGATTCTGAATAGTTTTTTCCTACAAGATATACATTCAATGCCTATTTTCCCCTCTGAGAAAATGATTATATTGATGCAGAGTGTGGAGAGGAAGAAAGGAGGCTTTAGACAAGAATTGGATCCTCATGTCTTTCAGCATCTCAGAACACCCCTGGATCTATAATTAATCATTAGGCTAATGTGTTTTTTTCCCCTCTGGATGGTTGGCACCTCTAGGTGCTTGAAGAGACTGTGAGCCCTTCTCAATGAGCATGGGTACAAGGGAACAGCAGCAGCAAAGCTTGACTTTTTTGCTTGTCCAAATGTCAGCCTTCATCTTCCACTTACTCTCCCCCTGCAAAAAAAGAGATCAGCCTAGCAACTGCTTTGAAGCCCCCAAAATCAAGACTTCAACAATCAAGTCTTTTATACGTTTATCTGTCTCCTACACAAATTCGGGTCTGACCTGTATTACTTAATCCAGCAAAATATTCCACAGTCCCCTGCTTTCCTGTTCGCAACTGTACAGTAATGTAAAACATCTGTGGAAAAAGGAAGAAAAGCCGAGATGCCTACAAGGCATTGAGCAAGGAGGGGCTGGGGTTTGGAGAAAAGAAGAGAAAAGAAAAAGAAGTAGCTTTTTGCTACTTGGAGCAATTTGGCAGGAAGTCCAGTTGGGATTTGGGTAACTGATTCTTCAGGAGTGCAGGAAGGACACAGCCAGAGAAATCTTTTCAGGGACCTGCTTGTAAAATAAGAGAAATGAATAAAAACAGAGCAGAAGTAATAAAGCAGAAGTGACAAGACGGAAATCGGTCAAAGCAAAGCTCGGGATCATAAATTTCAGCTTGGGATTGAGAAGCGTATACCTGCTGCTAAGATCATCCCTCCAGGCAGGAGAGGTAGAGAAGCCGCCTATTGAAAGGAAACACTCTGTAGCCACCACAGTATGGTAGTCACACTTCTCATCAGCTATTACTTTCTTATAAGAGTAGTCGTATTGCAAACAGGCAAATAGCATGGGCAACCTTGAATGGAACTTTTTTCCTATGCTTGGAAAACAATCATGTAGACCCTGATTTTTTAAAAAAAAAAATCAGAATAAAACAGAAGGCTTCCCAATGCTTTTGTGAAGTTGTGACAACAGCCAATTTACACATTGCATTTGACTGTTTTTGCCCCTTTTCTTCCACTTGCGTTAAATGGTGTAATCATGTGAGAAATATAATATGTGAACCACAATTATCCAGCCATCAGTTATTATGAAAAGAGCACAGATGTTGTCAGTGAGGCTTGTTTATTAAAGTCTTCTGGGATCCAGAGCAACATTTGATTTCAAAGAAACAAAAAGCTTAATTTACTCTGTCCAGTATTGTCCCAGCCTCTGAGGAGGTGATGCAACACATACACCCCGCTCAGCTTCTAGTTTCTGTCAAAACCTCGAAAAAGATCCATTTTGTTTCTCCCAAGGAAGTTCTAGCTCTGAGGATACTGGGGCCTGCCTCTTGAAGAGGCAGTACATAATACTATTAGGAAAACAAAGGTACTTATCTCTGGGCTCTGTAGCAGAGGTTATCAAACAGTGGTCTATTTTTCCACTGTGATCCATGACCTCCATTTGGCTGGTCTGCAGAGTTGTGGAACAGTTGATTTTGACTCAACAGAAGGCATGGTTATATTATTGGAAAAACTGGATAATGGATTGAGATTTTTGAATTCAGTTTAAATTTAGTCACATGGTAGTCACATGGTTTTTGGGTTGGTGTGTGAGTCCTCTTGGGAAAACTTTTTAAACTGTGTTGCATATTTGTTGAGGGGGTTACATGGACTTTTAGAATCATTGCATTTGAGATTTTGTCCTGCACCCTCCTGCCCTTGCACTGGCTGCCTTTCACAGCCACTAACTGCTGTGGTGTTATTTTTACTTTTAAAAATATATTTCTTGTAATCTGGCATAGCGCTAAAACAGAATGACAGGGGGGGAAGGAGATAGGAAGCTGGGGCTGAAATTGACCAGAGACATTTTGACTAAATTGGCACTTCTAAGCTTGCAAAGGAGGGAGACACACATGCACACACAGGGGGTGGAGAAGGAGTGGGAGCATGGAAGGCACACCAGAGAGTGGCAAACCACACAGATACAATTTATACTGACAGAAGCATTCACATATGCCAAAATTATTGAAAATAAATCAATTCCCCACCAGTTTAAAATAAACAACCTTCTCACAGCCAAGTAAAATATCTCTCTTTTCAACCCAAAAATACATTTTCCAGGGGGGAAAAATCTGCACTTCCATGTGCATCATGTAGTCACCTTTTTACAAGCAACTTCATTCTAAACCCAATTTAAATAGTTTTTTCACCAGCCTATGCAGAACTTTAATCACAAGAACAGGGCATCCATCACATTAGAAAGGCAAGACTCATATTAAAATGTGAGTTATTTATGTCTTTTGATTTATAGGACAAAAGAAGATGAAATTATTGATGAAGATTTGTAGGTGATGTGACAGGATGAAAAGAAACATCTTGAATGGGTTGTGCTTGCTGGGAGGAAACAGGAACTATAGCCCACTGCGTCAGACCTAGGAGATGGCAACCACAGCAGTATAGCGCCAGGGAAACAATATATTTAACTTTATTTAAAGTACAGTGGTGCAAATACTACAAGAGAGTCATCCAGAACAAAGGGAGAACTACTCAGCATATAAGAAGTGCAACTAATTTAGCTACTTTGCATACAAGTGTCCATAAGAACAGAAAAAGCCTAAAACTACAATGCACACTATAAATATGGAGAGCAACTGTGAATGTGAAGACATTGGCTGACATCCTTTGGCATAATTACACGTGTGGAAGGCTGATGAGACCTTATAAAGAGGAATGATTTTCATAAAATAAACGTTCTCTACTTCCGTCTTGCAGTTTCCTCAGCTCCTGTGTAATTCCTTTCATCATTTGGAAGCCGTGGGAGCTGCAAGACAGGAGGAGGATGTCTTTAATTGCAAAAATCAGTACAGCTGTTAATGTCACCCATGTACATATTGGGCCCAAACTGGCTGGTATTCTCCTATGACTTATTCTGTTGAGGGAAATCAAAACCAGATCATCAGGATAAAATAAAGCTGTGATCTAATGATCCCCCACAGAGGGTATCATCTCTACGTTGTCAAACATGGATCCTGGCAAGTTGAGTTGGACAAAAAAAATCTAGTTATATGATATTTTATGGAAAATATCATTGGCTAAGAATGCCAATGGGTATCACTTCTGCCACTAAAGTTTTTCAAAACAGACTGATGAGAGCCTTGGAGGGTTATCAGAAATGCAGACAATAGTTGATGATGTAGTGATAATGGGAGATGGTGATGACCTACAGCAGGCAATGTGGACCATGACTATAAATCAGTGGTATTTTTGAAAAGGTTCATACAAAAGAATATCATACAGAATAAGAATAAACTCAGGCTAAGAGCCAATGAAGTTCCATCTGTTGGTGGTTTACTGACTTCGGAGGATCTGCAAGAAGATTCAGAAAAAACTGAGAGCTGTTCAAGACTCCAACATATCAAGACTCTCCAGACATTTCTGGGAATGGTCAACTACCTAACTAAGGCTGCAACTACACCAACAAATGCTTTGCTCCATTTATACAAGTGAAATCAAAGTAATATTTCCTGCTCTTATGATGCAAAGACTAAATTCAATCAATCCAGCCCTTTTGACTTGCAAATTGGCTTTTGTCACTCCTGGAAAGAGGCTACTACTTTTTCTTGCTGGAAAGATTTGAAAGGGCTTTTTCCATTTGAGCAAGAGGGAGGAAAGAGCAGAAAGAGAAGCACTCTGACACACCTATTAGAACCTGCCAGGGAAGGATCAGCAGAAGCTGAAACCATCACTATCGTACAGTACTTACCTAGTGAGAGAAGACTGTGAAAGATATTCAGCAACTAACAAAGGAAGACAATATCCTCCAAGGACTGAAACTAATGATATTACAGGTGAGGAAATTTTTAAATAACCACTGTGGTACAGGAGAGAGTAAATGAGCTACATTAGGTGGTAGTTTTCTGAAGTACACAAACCAACCCTATTCCAAACACTGACTCCAGTTTATGATACCATGAGTCCAGTTATATTTAGTTAGTATTCTACCAACATCACTTTCTTCCATGAGGAATTAGGGCAATGGCCTAATTACTGCACTCCTTGGCATCTCTTTTCTTGGGGAATGTATATTGAATGTTTCCAGTCCATGGGGCATTCTTTTGTTTTCCATATGTGCTGGCATATGTTCTTGTTAGGATTTTGACAGATTCAATATCTGTGAGTTGAAATAATACTATCAGCATTCTGTCTACCCCTGATGATTTATTTCTTCCAACTGCTTTCAGAGCAGCTTCCACTTCACTTCCTAGAATCACATATTCTTCATCAAAGGATTCTTCTTCAAAGGAATTTGTTATCCTTTTATCTCTTCTCTATAGGTATTCTCAGAATACCATTTCTACCATCTGTTATTTTTTTTCTGTTCACATATACTAGCATGCTACTTCTTTACAATTTCCCCTTAAGAGCTGCCTTTTTTCATTCACAAAAAGCTTTAATCTATGTGCCATTTTGAATTCAGAATCATCTCTATTAGGTACAAGAACTCATTTTAAATAGAACTTTCTACCTAGAGATCAAATACATGGGGTGGGAAAGAATCGAAACACCAAAGAAAACCTGATGACAGGAATTCAAAGACCCGGTAATACTTACTAAAATGCCTGGAAATGGAAGCAAACATCATGTGCTGACATTCTGCATCTCCTGGGAGTTTTGGGAAACTGCGTCCCATGTCTTGCTGGCGCCTAATCGTCTTAGTGATGCATTACTGTTAACTGATGGAGAAGAATTGTTACTTTTATTTATACCTGTGAGTAAATTTAGTGTTGCTGGTGAAAGATTGAATGATTAAAAGTTAACCTGGAGGGACAGAATACTTCTGTTCTCACTGTTTTCCAGAGCTAGCGTTTAACTCCTTGCAGATTCCCTGCCAAAGTGCCACCAACATAACGGACTGTTGGGTTTGTCTGTATGGATTATGCCATGCAGCATCACCTGTGAGTCAGTTTCATGACTCCTTTCTTTGTTATTGCCAACCAGTGTGGTTTTGGAGAAGTACGAGGCCTCTGTTTGCTCTCAGGATGTGGGTTAATATGACCTGTGAATTTGGCATTAGATCATCGAAACAACTGTTAGTTGGTAACTCCTTCTACTTGCTGGGCCTTGAATTAGTTTGCCATGTTGCTATGTGTCTCTGTTTCCAGACAGACAGAAGGTATATGCTTCAGCATAAGGCAACAGGAAATACGTTGAGTAACTCGGAACGCTTTGCCTATGGAAATTCAGAAAGACAATGCCATCTGCCTCCCCTGAAGTAAAACCTTCTGCCTCAAACTGATTCTAAAATGCCGAGGACTTCATTGTGAAACTAACTTTAAACATGAGAGACTGGCCTCAACATTTGACCAGGAGGTTTTGGCCCTATTATGCCCATCCTGGTGAACAGTGGAAAGCTAAATCTCACCCTTTTGTGAAATTTCAGTAGTATAATAAAGGTACCACCTTTTCTGTATTTTGCATGAGAACCACGGCCCTTTTTCTATTGGGCCTTGTGTCACATGGAGTACTTCATGTTTTCTAGGCCATCCTAGCCAATTCTGAATCTGCAAGAATAAAGCTACTGCTGTATATTTTCTGACACTAAGCAGGAAACGGCACCATTGCGTCACGTGCAGTTCCCACAAGATAATGCAGTTACCTGAAGCTGAATCCTGTTGCCACCATGTTCCTGTAGAGTCAGGGGTGAGAAAATGAGGCAGTCCCTTGGCATGCTTCGCTGAGGTAAGGTCAAGCTGAGCAAAAAGGGAGGTCAGCCTGAACTCGGTGATCCCCAGCAGCAGGTCTGGACAGATGGGTCTTTGCAAGGGGCATCAGCAAGGCCTCCAATGTCACATCAGTCCCCTGCCCCACAATTTATTTATTTATTTATTTATTTATTTATTGAACTTGTATGCCGCCCATCTAGACATAGTCTACTCTGGGTGGCTCACAGAACACAAAGTAAAACAATAGAAATAAAATAGCAAGCCCTCTGGATGACCCTGCTGGTTCAGCCATAGGAGGGAAGTGCCAAAGGTACTCCTTGCCCAGGACACAATTTGTCCTGCCTGTTATATGCAGCTTCCCTACCACATGTGGCTCATGTACCAGTCTGCTCCCAAGGGGCCTATGTACGTATATGAGGAAAATGCCTATGAAATGGTGCTGTATGCATTCATGTGCAATTCATAAAAAGAGCCATTCTGTTATCAGCCATTATCCATTATTGGTTTTGGAGGATTTGTTCACTAGGGATGGCACCTCATTGGGCACTTTAAGAGATCACAGCTCCCCTCCCCCCAAAATAACGTTCCCATACATGCCTGCCAACTCTGTGCCATCACTGCAGGCTGCAAGATTGACTGTTTGCTTGTATACTGTAATCATTAACAGTCCTTTTGCTGCCCTACGGTAATGTAAGAACTCAGAATATTTTGACATGGTTGTGTGAGTGCCCGAGGAGTTGGGATTCTGCCATATGTTGATATAACAACTGTGATGCTCAGTTACCTTTAAATGTGTCATTTATATGGATTGATAAGTATGTGATAGGAGGGGGTGAGTAAGGAGCAAGGAATGTTGGTCAGAATGGTTTTGATTGGCTGCTCCTCCATGGGGAGTTGAGGGAAGCAGGATGTTTAAAAATATATATTGACAAGTGTCATATCATTTGGTTGCTAGCGAAGTGACACAGTGCTGGATTGCTGGGCAAAAGGGAAAGCTAAAAAAAAAAAAAGACACAATCCCTCTCTTCTGTCTTCACTCCTCATGGGGAGCAAGGGAAAGCAGGAATTATTATTTTTGTCATTAATTGGCATAGCACTTCATTACCTTGCCACCCAAGTGACAGCAGTGGATTATAAAGAAAAAGAAGAGAAAGAGAAAAAGAAAAAGAAAAAAAGAGACAGACACACCCCAGTCCAGGAAAGCTGGATGTTTTTTTCAATTATTGTTAAGTGCTATTTGCTTGCCAACCCAAGTGACATAGCACTGAACCATAAAGAAAAAATATATTGCTCCTCTCATCCACTCTGCAAGGGAGAGTTAGATCCCCCCTCCCATTTATTGGCAAGTGACATATCACTTCATTTGCTTGCAACCCAAGGGTGGCACTGGGTTTTTAGAAGAGACGACTGCCAGTGCTGCTTTGGTTCACACATACGAGAAACCAAACTTGGAAAAGAGTTGAGCTGGCTTGCAATTAACAGTGCAGAACAATTAACAGTTGCCAGAACATTGGTCCAAAACACCAGATAAAGCATGGTCTGATTGCACCCTGAATTTATATACTGAGGAAAGGTGCACTGGAGCATGCACTATGGACAAAGGAGGTGGGGCTACAGTCAAAGCTCTTAAGTCTAAGGTTCTGAAGAGAGAGTGGCTCTGTGCAGGCCCATCAATGTAAGTACTCAGATGACCACTCAAAGAACAAACATTACAGGAAGCAACCTGTTTTTCTAAAACATTAGCTTACATCCTGGCTGAAGCTAGGCCAAAATTCTGTTCCTTAGCATAGTTCCTTGCACTACAGTACTCCCATTGAATCAATGGGAATTTGGTGAGTCAGCTCCTTTGTAAGTTCCATTGATTCAGCTTGGCCTACTCTAACGACAACTTAATATAGTAAGTCACAACTAGATTAGGCACATATGAATAAGTGAAACTCATAGAAGAGCTGACTCACCAAATCGCCACAGATTCAATGGGCTGACACTGGTGTGATTTACTACAGTAGCAACAGGATTTTGGCCACTGATTCCATTTGTGTTGATTTCAACAGCAACCAAGTTCAGTTACTCTGAATCCAACACAATATTTGTTAGCTGGGTAGACAGATTGAATAATGTGTATGTGTGTATACACACACATACACACACATATACACACACACACACACATTATAAATGTTCTGTTCATTACATAGTGAAGCAAAGTGTCTTGGAAGGGAAACAATCAACATCTCCACGTAATAATCTTTTCTCTTCCTTGTAATCTGAGGGCATACTACGTAGTACCTGCTAAGTGTTTCATTCTAAACAAATCAGCTACAACACCCATAGAGAACAGGAACCATAATGATCTTAGAGTTCTTTTCCAGACTCACTATTCCCTATTTCTTGAGTTTCACCCAAGGACATGCTGTGAACAATTACAGCTGTAACAAAGAGTGTTGTTGTTCCCTGTAATAAGAAACCATCCTAAAAAAATACTGTTTGGGGTGGCTGGAAAATTACTCTTAATAGTGATAGATTATGACTTCAGGTCATGTTGCAAGATATTGCAATTTGTGATTGCAGGAGACCTCTGTGCAAGACCTCCTCGTCTACTGTTTCACCCAGTACTTATGTCCAGAATCCTTTTGTCAGATTGTGGTGACTTCCAACAGTATATTGCATAAAACATATATGCAAATATTCTTGGAAGGGCTTTTGAGAGGTCTGGTTTTAGAAATATTTTTATGTGCTCTAAAGTGTGCATTGTAGGCTGCTAAATCAGTGTGAAAAAGTCTCAATAAAAACGTAATTTATGGCTGAAATCCAGTAGTTAGTCACAACTGAATCAATGGAATTTACAGAAGAGCTGACTCACCAAATCCCCACTGTTCCAATGGGTCTACTCTAGTTGCAACTCACTACTGGATTCTAGCCATTGTATATAAAGATTTGACAGAGTGTGCATTAATATATGTTGAGCACACAGAACTAGGTATATTTCAGGTAATTCAATTGTTTCCATTAACAATAAATAGTAATAATATATTAGAGAATGTATATGGACGAATGACATGTCACTGTACATATAGGTTTACTGATAGTCTCCCTGTACCTAACTAAGATGTGGGTCCATGTATCTATAGTGATATATCTCTATATGTTCCCAGTGTTATATTCCCAGTGTAGTGTAGTGGACAGAATGAAGGACTAGGACTCTGGAGAGGAGGCTTCAAATCCCCACTCGGCCATGGAAACTCACTGGGGAAGTGGAACTGGTAAAACCAGTGCTTAAATATTTCACTTACCTTGAAAGCCCAGTTAGGGTCCAATTTGATGGCACAGAACACAAGTATATCAAGTTAATCTCCAGGTATTACTGAACTACCTCTCCCACCATCTCACCATCAGTTGTGCTGGATAGGACTGATGTGAGATGAACTCCAGCAACATCTGGAGAGAGACAGATGTGTATTGTGCAGCTTATGTCGTATCTATCCATAAGGTGAGTACATGGGATCAAACTATACAGTATGTTAAATGCATTTTCTCATTTAACAGGCATACATTAATTTTCCTGCTTTCCTTCTGGAATTCCCATGGCATTTGCTGGTTGAAATTCAGTGGGGGTTTGAAGTTTTGTTTTGTTTTTCCATGTGATTGTGGCACATATTTTTGTTTTTCACAGAGGCTTCTTGCGCTATTATGCTCATTTGCTAGTCTCATTTTTTTTGTTATCAGTCCATCACATTGTTACAGATTTATTATGGCTAGCAGCTAGCATCTTCAGGATCACTTTGACGATCTTCTCTTGTCACAGCTAATGGGATGGACTAAAGAGGAGAGAGGGCAAAGCCCAAGATTGGTAGTGGGAATCAGATTCTGATGCTGGGAAGTAGGTTAGGGGGACTACTGTGCAGTCTAGGGCACTTCTAGCAAAAGTATACACATTGTTGTTATGTGCCATCAAGGTACTTCCAATTTATGATGACCTTATGAGTGAGTGACCTCCAAAATGTCCTGTCATTAACAGCCCTACTCATATCTTGAAAACTCAAGGCAGTGGCTTCCTTTATGGAGTCAATCTATATTTTATTTTGTCTTTTTCTTTTCCCATTGCCTTCAACTTTATCTAACATTATTATCTTTTCCTCCAAGGCATATGCTACCTCACCTGATAAGCCCTTAAGATTGACAGCAGTAGGGGCTTAAGCGTTAACCCCAAGCACATGGGGCTACAGGCTTTAGATGGTTCAGGGCATACTGGTTCTCTCAATTTTTCCTTCTGGGTTTATGAGTATTATGACTGCTAAAGTATCCTTTATACAGCAAACTGTGACGATCCCTCATTCATACCTTGTGTCCAGTTCATCTTTCTCAATGCAATTGCCACTGCAGGGGCTCACAATCCAGACTGAAATCATGTCTTTTTAAGTAAGCAGGTTTAACCTTTCTCTTCCTTGCTGCAGTTCCAGCAAAAATGTTCCCACAACTCAGTGGAATCTGACTTTGGAAGATAGGACCCAGTAACACCAACAGGACCTTTTTTCCTCAGGTAAATGCTAGCCACGGTGAATCTATAAATGAGCATCACATTTTGTAAAACTGTTCACCACTTCCCTGTAGAACCCAAATTTGAGCAATGAGAATTTCCTTAAGTCTTACTTACTAGATTTTGACACATCAATGAGAAATGATAACATCTCTCGTGCTCCTTCAATAGGTTGCAAGAACCAGCCTGGCAGTGAAGCAGAAAATTGAGATCTGCTGTTTATGTAACAAATTTGCCTTTTCTCCTTGAAACTGTGGCCAAAATCCAGTTAAGTGGCAACTAAAATAAGCTCATTGAAACAACAGAACTTATTGAGGAGTTGCTTCACCAGATCCTCACTGACTCAAAAAACCTACTCTAGTTGCGGCTTACTACTAGATTTCTGCCAATATCAGCAAACTGAGGAAGGTGGCTAATTGGATTTCCCAATCATCTGAACCTTGGGACATAACCACCATATGTGATAATATGACCCACTACCTTGACAACCTCTCCAACCCTTAGGACTAATTGTGCTTTTTTTTTTAAATGCGAAGCTGGAGTGTCCTCTCTAGAACACGAGGCCTGGGTAAAATAATATGAAGGACAGACTGTTACCCAAGCAGCAAATCCCCCCTCTCCACGTCACTGATTAATTTAAGTTTTAGGTGATAGATATGACCTGTGTATTAATTTGAAACTGTGTTCCTTTAGTTTGGTTGATGGCTTCCGAACTATTGATTTCTTCTACACTGACTCCCAGATATCATTATTAAGTATGGTTTCCAGATCACTTCCCCAAGTCATTTTTAACCCCTCCTTGATGTCATTCAGTACCAAAAGAAGAATATTATATAATTGGAATGCTAGACCTACTTTCTGCTAGTGCTAGAGGAGGATAGATCACTTTCCCACTTATCTTGGTCACACTCTGGACGGAGGGGCCTCGCTGTAGTAATTTTTGGTTAAAACTATACACATGCTATGACATTCGTGACTTTGAGTTTGAGTGCACTGAGAATTAATGGCAGGTTAGTTTTATTAACTTCCTAAACAATCCAAACCCTTATTTTCTGGGTCTTCTGAAAGGACTGGGTGACTGTACGACAAAGCATTTGCCAGAGAACAGCTGATGGATCTCATTGCAGGCTGCACACACTACCATAATGGATTGTGTAAGCAATGTTACTGTATTATTTATATCCCTTTATTATGCCTTAAACTCCCATGGTGCCATTGGAGAGAAACAGGTGCAAAGTCAACTGTGATGCGGTGGCCAAGAATGCTCTCTGCTCTGGGAGCCAAAGCAAGAGGTGACCAGAGAAATACATATCCAGCTATCTGAAATTACAGTATAACACCAATGAGCTAGAACAACAAAGGGAAAAGCTTCGCAGACCTGGAGGGGCCAAATAACTGCACTGTAGTTCAGAACAATATATGTGGCTGTGGGAGCAGAATCAAGAGGAATTCTACATCATGTCTATAATCTGAGTTCATTTATCCAAGGGTCAACTCGTTATAGCACTGAAAGGCAACAACTGGAGCTGAACTCTTTAAATCAACAATGAACATTTAATTCCTAGCTCAAAAGGCAGGACAAGATGAGAGAAGGTATTCCCCTGGGGTTTTGATGCATACAGGCACCTGCGTAGAACAAGCAGCAACACACAGTGGAAACAATCCACCTTACACAGCTGCCTTACCAGTTTTGCTAAGGAACTGATATTATATTGTTATGCTTAAAAAAAAAAAGACTACCTAGTCCAGTTTTAAATTTATTGCATTATAGATTGATTTTTTTTTTAGCTTAACTGTCTTGTAGAATAACAAGAAAAGGGAGTGGGGAAGAAAAGCACAAAACTCTCTTTGTGCACAGCAGATTGAACTAAACAACTCTTGTGACTGAAACAAAGGTAAAGGATGGCTTGGCACATAAAGGAGCCTTTGAATAAAAGAGTTTGAGAGGACAAACTTAAGTCTTCCTGGTGGCCTGTAATGATTCTCAAAATTTGGAACACATGCCTCAGAATTTGCATTTGGTCTGACTAGTTGCAGCTACTGGGAAATCTTGGAAAGCACCCCAAGGAGAGAGGCCTAGAATGGCCTTCCCTGACATGGTGCTCTCCAGATGTCTTGGTTACATTTCCCCTCATCCCAAGCCAACAGAACCATTAGTACAATGGTTGGTGAGTTGTGGACAAACAACATCTGGAGGGCACTGTGCTGTGGAAGGCTAGTCTATAACTTCTTTAAGCAGCTTGTTGCAATGTGGAATTGCTCTTTTGATACCTCACAATGCAGCTGGTAGGTTTTGTGAAATCAGGGAGGTGTGTGTTAAGGATAGAACCCTGCAGGCAGAAGGCCCCAGGTTCATGAAGCGGTGTGCATTAAGAGTGCCATCAGTATGCTTGGCATCATGCTAACAATTTTCCATATGTTGGTATACACAAGGAAAGACTAGGCATGTGGAAAAATCTTGCTACATGTTGTGTTTTAAAGGTGGTCAAGAAGTCACTAACCACTACAAAAACTCTTATCTCCAGTGTGAGAATGAGACAAACGTCCCCCCCCCCCCCCGGGTCACATTTCATTATTTTGGGCACAATGTCCCTGCACAAAACTAGTGCTTTTTTTTCTTTGTGAAACTGGGCACACAGCACAGTACATGCAGAAGGACTGGCTGGTTGATTCAAAAACATACAAATGGCCTACCCAATGCTCCTGCTTTGTAAAATCATCAAATAAGGCAGGAGTTATCATGGTTTTGTGCAGTTGTACAGTTTGCCCCAAAATTATTTTCACAAATGTAGATATTCTCCTTGAGACCAACACAGAAAATCTCACCATTTTGCAGGCAGGGAAGGGGGGGGGGGGGAGATATTTCTTCTTCTTGCATGTGAGAATGGAACAAGCAAAGACTGCCATCTCTAGAAGGTTTTCTAGTGTCTGAGATTGCATCAACAGCAGATGTATGGCTGTGTATGTATATATAATGTGGCCCGTTTACTAGATAGCTCAGTGGTTTAGCTATCTGGCTGTGGAACCAGAACAGTTCCTCACTGTGCCTCCTTGACAGGGGCTGGACTTGATGATCCATAGGGTACATTTTAGCCCTAGAGTTCGAAGATTCATTCTCAGATCAAGCTGCCTTTTGTGTCTTGTCTTTTCCTTAGGTTCTTTCAGAGGAAGTTTCCGATTTTTCCCATCCAGCTTCAGTAAGAGAAATGTGTACCTTTTCTTTGTTTCTTGATTATTAATTTATATATGATAATCTTCTTCCCCTGTCCCTGTACATGATATATGAACCATGGAAACAACTGACAAAA
The DNA here is from genome assembly GCA_037013535.1 of Intellagama lesueurii. Lineage (NCBI taxonomy): Eukaryota > Metazoa > Chordata > Lepidosauria > Squamata > Agamidae > Intellagama > Intellagama lesueurii. Next base: position 175,388,147 of record JBAJHW010000003.1, on the reverse strand, counting down.
TGCCATAGTATCAGTGCATTTGCTCATTCAGTATTGGCCAGTGTATCCTCAAGAGCACCTCTAGTTATCGTAAAGTATTAAAAGGTAAAGGGTGCTTAAATATTACAAAATCTTGTGTCTCTTGAACAGGAGAAAAAATGTTAACTGTGCTGTGCATATTGTTCTGTGAAACCAAAATCTGAAGTGAGGTTTACTAGTTTACCTCACTCCTGTCAAATAGTGATTTTGCCTTTTTTCCCCCCCTCTAGTTGCTAGATGCCACCCTGGTTTCTGCAATGACAGATTAGATATCTTCTAGTCTCACCTTGTTATTTTCTTCCTCTTTGTCTGTTCTTCTTTTTTTGTTCCTTTGTTTCCTTGAAAAATGAACAACAATATACACTGTAGCTAGACAGCATATGTTGCTGTTTATACCAGGTCAAGCTATTGCAATTTGCCTGTTAGCTGCCTCAATTATGTATTTCTACCTGCTTAAATTTAAGTAGAAATTGCAGTGGTTTGGTACTGAAAAAAGCACAAGTGCACGTCCAGCGGGAATTTAAAATATGACTTCATTTACAAGCAGAAGCGGAACAGAACAGAAGCAATTAACATTTTGCTACATCCCCTCGAGTGGAACACCTTGTAAATCTTCCTTTCCCAAAGCCAAAACAATGCACCTCTACTATCGAACTTCCCTGGAAATGAAAATGGACATTGTTCAATGTCCAGGCTCAGGTGTGACTGTAAGCATCCCATCTGGAACATCTGCTTTTGAATATGAGTATAGGTGTTTTTGGAGATGGGGGATGGGGGAGGGAAAGTTTCCTCCACCTGCTACTAAGGACAGAGTGATAAAAAGAAAAAGGGAACATTTTCCTCCTCACTTGGCACTAGAGACAAGTACTTCCTGTTCTTTTGTTCCCCAAAATCAAAATAGTCTGGTTTCACACTGGGAAACTCTTTATCCGCCCCCTCCACCTGAGTTGGATTCCTGTTACTTTAATCATCTCTACAGGTATTTAACAGAACAGCCCTTTGCTAGAAATCTGTTTAAACATCACTGGAACTGTAATCTTCTTAAGTGCTAAATTAGACATGATGTGGGAGACAGCTGATCAGTTCTTCACAGTCTTGAATTTGCTCTGTTTCATTTCTATTTTAATCTGCAATTTTTTAAATCTACATAAAATTGCATTTATGTATGTGTTTTTGCTCAAAATATATACATCAATGCATTTTGGTACTTCTTTTGGAGCATGAAAAAAGTACAAAATGCAACAGATGGGCTCATTCTGATACATTAGTACAGGAGGCATGGTATGGATCAGGTTTGGAGAAGACTAGTGACTTAGTTTTGTGGGGGTAGTGACTCTGCTCCCAGTTTAAAACTGAACTTTACAGGAACTCTCAAAGGTTCTGAACACTGTCCTACAAAATTTGTTCCACACTTTGGAGAGCTCCTTTAACATTTGAACTAAAACATGGAGCAGATTTGCTACCTTCACAGAATCAGAGCCAGCAGTCTTCACCAGCCTGTCCATATCACAATTAGGGGGGGGGGGTTTTAAGTTCCCTTATCCTCAACACCTTATTTCATAGAAAAATGCATTTCTTAATATCATTAAACATCTGAAGATCATAAGAACAAAAATAAACACCATACTGCTTATCTCAGAAAAGCATTAACATACAGACGCTCATGTCTACCCTTGTGGGGTAGCTGAAGGTAACTGGTGATGCCTTGTGTCTTTGCATCTAACCTACAACTTTTCAAAATGCATATTTCATTAGGAAGGTACTAATAATGAATGGAATCAAACTGGATATACAGGGCTTTAATCTTTTTCTGCCATGCTACAGTTCTAAGAAAATCCCTCTTCCATTCTACGGCACTGATAAAATTCCACTTCAAGGTGTGGCCTGAAATTGCAAAAAATGGAAGACCTTAAGTGGGACCACTTCATTAACAGCAGCAGCATCACATGACATCAAGTAGATTCTGACTTATGGTGACCCTTTCCAGGGTTTTCTAAGTAGAGAATACACAGAAATGATTTACCATTCCCTTCTTCTGGGGGTGCCCTGGGACTGTGCAGCTTGCCCAAGAACACACAGACTGGCTCTTCTCTTTTGGAGGCACGGTAGGGAATCAAACTCCCAACTTCTGGTTCCACAGCCAGAAGTAAATCACTGCGCTATCCAGAGTCCTCATATTATGAGATGTTCTCTTCCCAAATCAGACAGTCCTTCACTTAGTTTGTGGTACATACAGGTGTTAAGTTTGTTTATTGCTTTTAGCCTTAGATTATCATAAATACATCAGAGTGCAGTAGAAATCAGTAAACATAAGCATGTAATTTACACATTATTAGACACTTCATATAAAATAGGGTAACTTATATCTGAGGGGTTGAGGGCTAAATTTCAGATGGGCCAGCAGCTCAAAGGCTGCACTCCAGAAGTGTTGGAACTTCAGGGGAAGAGGTATGGCCAAAGAATATTTTGCATTTTGGGGCAAATTTACTATGTTTTTATATTTAATATTGTCCCTTATTATTAATCTCCTTCTATAACACTTTTTCGTAAGCTATAACATCAAATAAGAAGAATAAAAATGACAATCAAGGTTTTTAAACTCACACATCAAGACAGAAAACAGAAGTAAGTCTGACTGTTGACATAGTATCAGACCTTGGCATCTTTAGCTCTTTTCCTCAGGTAGATAAAATTGCAGAGCTAGTGAGCTGAAATGAAATAACCCAGCACTTTTTATGTATCATTGCAAATATAAGATGTGGAATGCTTCCAAAGACTCACAGAGCTCAAGACTAATGTGATGGTAAATATAATTATATAAATGTATAACTGAAATAAACCTTTTTATGACAGTGGCATTGAAAGGAACGTCATTTTAAGTCAAAGATAAAAGGGGAAATCAGTTGGTATTTTTATTAGGAACTATTTTAATTATAGTAAATCAATGACAAATCCTAATTAAATTAGACGTATGATGACAATGGATATATCTATAAATGAAACACTTGGAACCAGTTTGACAAGATGATAATAGGAAGATGCTTTGTACTCTTTTAAGCTACTAGTATATCAATCAGCGGATATTTTAAAAAGCACATTTATAATACTTAATTGCTAAATGCAGTTAGATAATAGCCTAACTGCTTATAATAATAAACTTCACCAGCTATAACTTCTCCAATGGATTGAAACCAGTTGAAGAAATGTATAAATATCAGAAATTTCAGTAGAGATTTAGAAAAAGAAAGAGGAGATGAATACTGGCAATCAGTAGAGCTTCTCATGCTGGCAAGGCTTTTTAACATCTGTATATGATCAGAGAAAGATATTATATATATATAACTAAGTTTATGGCTCCTGAAGGACAAATAGGCTCTAATTATGAAATGTGGTTCAAATATTTACTCTTTGCTATCATTGCAATTATATTAATTTTTTAGATTCTTGGAATTATTTTTCTAGAAAAAACAAAAAAAGCTTGCTCAGTAATGAAAATGAACATAGAGCTTGTCTGCTACTCAATTTGTACTCTACCCAGAAGAGTGTGTGTGTGAGAGAAATTATGACAATATATAGAAGATGATTTCTTAAGGTGCAAATGAATTTATCTGGATTCTGCAACAAATTAAAAACTGTGTTCTCTGTGGCTGGCATCTTCAGAGGACAAGAGTTAGAATTGTTGACAGATCACTTCCCCCCCCCCACATCACAACAAAACACCCATAACAAAAAACACCTATAACAAAAAACACTCTGATCACAGGAAATACCCAATCTCCTGAAAAGAACAAAAACCCTGATCCCACAGCTACAAATACCCAACAGTCCCACACACTACACTAGAACACAGACAGAATTCTAGCTCCTGTCCTCTGAAGATGCCGGCCACAGAGACTGGTGAAACGTTAGGAAGAAAAACCTCCAGAACACAGCCAAACAGCCTGAAAAACCCACAACAACCAAATTAAAAACTCTTCATCTGAAGGGAAATGTTTGCTTTGAGTTGATCCACAGATATTCCTTATTCCTTGGAGTCTATTTAAGTGAAGAGGCAATAAGTTCAAGATATTAACATGACATTAAGATCAATCATTTATACACCTGCTTCTTTATCTACCACGCTCATAATTAAATTCAGTAATCATTCTGAAAGATCACTCCACTATTTTTTCCTCACTCTGGTAAACCACAAATATAAAATATATTCCCTGAATAAATTCACAATAAAACCTATAATTAGTTTTTAAAATTAATTGATTTTGAAGAGTTTGCTCAGTTCCTACCATTTTTCATAACATATTTTAAAAGACCTTAGGCTTACTATGGAAAGCCCCAGAGCTGAAGCAGAGTAGCAGCAACAGGGAATCTGAATTCTGTGACTGCTTGTTGCAAAAATAACTCTCCTAGAAATAAGACTAGGAAGGAGGAACGGATCAAAGTATCAGCAGTTCAAAGTGGAAGTAAGTTAACAAAACAAAGGATTACTGGGAAATTAAATATAAGCCTTGTAACAGCAATTAGAGCACAACTGAAAAGTCAAGGACTGATACACCACTCCCAGTTATTGCAATTGTGATGAACATGATCAATGAAGGTTATTGCAGCACCACAGAAAGGAGGATGAAGTCACGTCTTCTATGTTGATGGCAAATCCCATTGACTGAAATCCAGCAGTACGTTGCAACTAGAGTAGGGCCATTGAATCAGTGGGGACTTGGTGAGTCAGCTCCTCCATAAGTTCTATTAATTCAATTGGGCCTACTCTAGTTGCAATTTATTACTGGGTTTCAGCCGTTACGTTTCTTTCCAAACCTTTTCTATTAAACGTTGTGTATACGGTGTGTTGGGACAGTGCAAAAAAAAAAAAAAGCCTTGGAGGCCCAGGGGGGTCACATGTTGCCCACACCAGCTTTTCAATCTGCCAGTTTAAAAATATTAGCAGATTTAATAACATCCTAAAAGACTACTCACAGATTCAACCTTTTTCAAATCAATGAGCCTCCCTTAGTGTGTTCTGATTCAAGGTACTTGCTCTAATTTTCTTAGATGCAGTCATGAACAAGGCAAGTTGACAAGACATATCTATCTGCCTGACAGATAGCAGGTAAGTTACAATTACATTATGGCATGAAAAGGGATAACAGATGTTGTCTGGGGCAGGCATATAGTAGATAATACAATGAATACACTAAATCTTCTCCACAGTCATTTTCACAGATACACCGTCTGTTGCTTATGGGTATAAGCGTGGGTCTAGGGAATGTTGTATTTATGAATTTCAGATGTTTGAAATTGTTTTTAATCTTGTTTTTAATCTTGATTAAGGTTTAATTATTTTTTAATATAGTTTTAGTATAGTATTTTAAACCTGTTATCATTTTACAATTTTAATTGTTGTGAGGTATCTTGAGTCCCCAATGGGGAGAAAGGTAGGATATTCTATTCTATTCTATCCTATCCTATCCTATTCTAGTCTATTCTACCTAATATGCAAATAACCAGTTCGTATCTGGTGGAATTTTTTCTGTAAAGGCCCTCCTCAAATAATTGGTATACAATGGTTCATAAAGATCTTAGTATCTGGTGATCTTTTTAAAATAGCAGTGAACTATCAGGAAGAGCCGTAATTATTTTTGGCATCCCTACCCATGGCTAAATGATACTGTATGCCTTGATTAGTTGGTTAAAACTAGGTTGGCAGCCAAACATGACTACTTGTTCTGTAGAAACGTAAAAGAAAATTTCAGTTTCTACAGTTCTGACAAATTTCTAGTGCTTCTTCTGCGCTGACAAATTTCTAGTGCTTCTTCAGTGCTGACAAATTTCTAGTCAATGTCCCGTTGCTTCAGTTTTTTATCCCAGCTCTTCTGGAGGAATCTTGAGTTAGCCATTTCATTCAGTCTGCACCAGCACTGAAGTGTGTTTTTATTGACTCTAGATATGAAGGGTGGAGCGGTCTCTGTGCTTGCCAAAGCAGCGGGTGGACCATGGGCTAGAGGAAGAACTTTCCTTATAAGCCCATTCTGGAGCATTTCCAAAGGCTCCCAGGTTGACCATCCTTGGGAGAAAGGAAAGTCTTGAAATCTCTTGAATCGTCCTAGGAACAATCACCCTGACTTCATCATAATGTATTTCCCAATTGTTATTATTAAAATAAACACATTAAATGATCTACATTACTTAGCAGGAGGGCTATTTGTTGTCCACTTGTCTTTCCTGTGTGCTTTATGATGTGTTTCTTTGTTGCTGTCCATCTGCCAACAGCTGCCCTTGTTGTGGAGAGGGAAACACATAGTGTGATAATATCACATCACAAGTTACATAAAATTACATTTTACCAGTAAAGAGGAGAAAATGTGATACACTGATGCTGTTTTATGCACCAGCCTATGTCTGCTGCAATGTGTAATTTCATCCTTTGTTACGCATATGAAACAGGACAAAATACCAAGGTACTTTATAGAAATCCTGGCAACCTTTCTATGGTCCTCGGCTGACCTGTTATATTTTGAAACAAGAGGCCATCCACCGTATCTCAAGAGGCCTTTATTTTAAAGGACAACCATTCCTGTTGAATATCCAATGCCTTTATGTTGTTACCATCTGCTATGTCTGGTTCAGTCATTTTTGTAGTGGTACAACGGCAGATTTTGAACTGTACATTCATCAAATCTGCCCTTTACAACTAAGTACAGATGCTTCGTTTTGTATTATTTCCTTGCAAGCTGTTTCTTTGCTGTGTTGGGTTCATCTTATGTTATCCAATGTAGAAACTGTATTTACTATCTGTATAATCACACATCGGTCAAACCAACTCCTAACAACAGTCATTGAAGTGTCCTAGCGCTTCTCAGATGCATGGCAAAAAGCTTAAGAAAAAAAATGGCAGTATGCAAATATATGGACATAGGAATGACATATGGGAATGGCTGGTTGACCAGAAAGATACAGACAACCCACCTAGTACTTCTGATCTTTTAAAAGCCATGCAACAAAACACAACTTGCATGAAAATAACTCTTACAGATACGCACAACTCAAGAACATGCACTGTCTCAGAGGCAAGAAGAAATATTTGGATGTTTTCCCTCTCACATGGGAGAATGAGACAAGTGGAGACTCACATCCCTAGCACACACATAGGCACACTACCTTTGATCTCTGCAAGAGACCTACCCTCTCTCTTTGCCCCACTGCCCAGAGCTATTTCCCTGGCTCTGATAGATGGAGGTTGCCATATACCTTACTGTCCTTTAAATGTTAAATAGGCACAGTGCTTTGTAACCCCTACCTTACCATAGTGTCACAGACATATATAGAAGATATGTTGCAGAAGGAAAACAGGATGCACAGATGAATGTAGCATTGATGTTGAAGCCTCTGCTACATCTCCAGTTCATTTGCCTCTGGTTTTACATGGGAAAGAAAGTACAACTTGTCATATTGACAAGCACTGGTACTAATTAATAATCCATATTAAGTCACCATTAAAGGAAGCCTATATCCACTGGAAAAGAAGGCCATTCCTTTAGGGGAATTAGGTTTTTTTCTGGCAAGACAGAGTTACACTCCCAACAGAATGATGTAAGCTTTGGCTTTAAAAGGCAGGAACCTAATTCTGTCCTTTCCATGTTCAACCCTGATTTGATAAAGTGAGACACTGTAGCAATTAAACAGGGAAGAGCATAAAGAGTTATTCCCACTTCCCAGCACACTGAACTTACATCTTTGAGAGGTTCTACAGGCTAATCGTAATTTTCCACTTGGTATTATATACTTACATAGGGAAATATGTATTTGCATCCCAGAAATGTCCAAAGACTGCTTTTTCTGAAAATCTGGAAAGAGGTTAAAGCTATAATCCCAAACAGTCTTGCTAGAGAGTAAATTGCATTGAACATAGTAGGTTTTACATCTGAGTAAGTAAGTGTAGGATTGCTCTGTTCTTCCGAAGAGATACCTGCAACTGGTGCTACTGGGATATTCCTTCGTGGGAGAGTTGGACTCGGTGACAGATTTGCTTGGCAGTGTGTGACAGTGACACCTACAGGAAATACGTCCTCATGAGACAATGAAAGCATCTTCCTAGCTTCTTTTCAGGCCAGGTTTAAGTCTTAATGTTAAATGGATCCATGATCCACAATCTCTCAATGTCTCCAAACTTTAGCGCCAAGGGGAAATTATTATTGGATTTTCCTTCATGTATTCATTTATGTCTGAGAGCCCCTAAGCAATTCTATCCATACTGCAGAGGTAATGAGAATGAAAGGATCTGGAAAATCAACATCAGGAGCAGATAGAGAAGAATTGTAGGTGACTTCACATGTGCTACTCTCTGTAGTGTCCTTGAATGACTTCTCAAGGGCAGAGGCTGAGCATCTTCTTGGAACACTACAAGTTCACCTGGTGGAGGGTACTTTCAGTGTGCCATATTTATTAAGAAGCCTACTCTGGTATAGGATTTTATTTAGAATTGTGACCCTGTCCTTGATGTGCAAAGATCATGCAATTTAATGGCTAGCAGCCATATGAGCTGGGAAAGTCCCCCTTTCCTTTCCTGCTGTCTTTAATATGAGGTAGAGAAGACTATAGGTCATGCAATACAGTGTTTAAAGAGAGTGGACAGGTAAATAAAAAGCATTATCAAAAAGATAATTTTAATATGTCTTGGATCAATAAAGTGCTAGATTGGATGCAAACTTATGAATGTGATGTGATGCCTTTATGGCATACCTTATTTGATTTAATTCTACAATAATTTTAAATAATAGAGAAAATAATAAAGTGCAATAGTTTGGTTGTTAGTTTAATGTTGGATATATTAATAGGTCTTTGGATTTTGCTGTGATTGTTGCTCCCTTCCCCACCCACCCCGATCCTGGCTGAAGTGTCCGTATGGACAGGACCCCTTAAGTCATCTTAAGCAAGCTGCTAACCTCTCATCTTCTCCCCCAGACCCACCCCAGGGCTAGTTCTAGACTTGAGTTCGACTGAGTGAAGTGCTTGCTGGTAGGCTTTGTCCACTGGCAGATTCACTTGACTTTGGTGGAGGGCTGCAAACAATTCTTTAATGATGTTAACCCTGAGGAAATGATGAGACATTAGTGGGCATGGGGCCATTGGAAATGGCAGTTAGATTCAGTTTCCAGGTGCTGCTTAAAACACCAGGCAGGGTTTTCTGCACAGGGCAGACGTCATCTACAACCCATGCTAGGATGCTGTACCTCCGCTCTGTTATAAGGATAACCATGATAGGACGAAAATTACCAATAACACTGTTAAAATTTATTATAAATGTTGCCAATAGGTGGTAGACATGGAGTACTTCATATACATGGAGTACTTCCGGAGCAATCCTACTGGCTGGAGTGAGTTATTTTATTATGGGTGCTGGCAAGACATAATGAAGGATAGCAGGGGATTTCCTTTTAATTTCCTTTTCCTGGTGTATGTTCTCTGTCTTTAATTTCCCTCCTCCCTCTAACATTATTGAAAGGGAAATGAACTATGCCAGCTTCAAGGGTGGTGTGAGTTTCCCCCCCCCCCCCCCCAATTCCATTCTTTTCTCAGTATGCCGATGAACCAACACTCATTCTACCCCTATTTCGCTTTACCCAATATTGGAGCTCAGATGTTGGACAGCCAGGACCTGCAGAGGTTTCTGTGTGGACTGGGAATGGGGCACCAAAGACCAGACCTATCCCTTTAAAAGTGGAGCCCCACCCTCACCCTCAGAGAAGGAGCTCCAAAAAACCTGATGGTCCCTCAGGCACTTTCCTAGAGATCATAGGATTGAGCATGGTTGGTCTGTTGATGGGTCTGCAAACCTTGTCATTTTCCCAATTGTAACCATGAAGATTCTTAAGGACACCTTTTTTAAAAAAAAAAACACCCTATTTTTATTTTGACAAGCTTTCAAGGGCTGTAGCTCACTTCTCCAGCTGTCAGAATTTGGCAGGAAATTTCCTGGTTCTGGGTCTGAAGGACAAAACTCATTAATTGTATTTTTCCCAGTTGCTGGGTTTCTTTTCATGTTTCAGTTCTGTGATAAATGATTCTGATGTTTGTCCTTTTATCAACTCATTCACTGAAGCCAGACCATAACCTGTCTTTAATCTGCTACATCCACGAAGGGGGTGGACTACTGATTTGGATGCCCCAAAGGCCTCCACCGCGTGAATAGTCTTCTCACGCCCTGACCTAGAGGTCTTCTTTCATTCTAACATATAAATCCGAAGTACCTGTGAAACATTAAACTCTTGAACTTAACATGCAAGATTATTGTCCAGGGCTTTTCTTTCTGGGCCTTGAAATTGTAGGCAGTCCCTTTCTCATTATCCAAGCTCCAACTGAAATAGCTCCTTTTCCAGTGGAAGAATTTGGGCAACTTTCGCAGCCGACAGCAGCCTGGCCCTGCACTATCTATATAACATCTGCTTTGACAAGGAGAGTCCTACGTCCTGTGTGTCGCCACAGCAGGAAAAATGCTTCTTTCCTCTCTTTAGGGCTCTCTGGGGGCCCAAAGGTCAGAAGGTTGAAAAGAGATTTATGATCTTCCCCTGCTAAAAGACTTCCCCAGATGAACTTTTCACGCTCTTCTCTCTGCCTGGCTCAGGTGAACAGAAAATTTTGCAAGGAGGGGAGACGGGTGGAGCTGATTTTGAAGGGCCTGTTAGTCTTCCTTCTGTGAATATGTTCAGCTGAAGCACTGGCAACTGGTTCTATTCTCCTTGCCAAGTGATTGATTCCTTACATAGCCTTGGCTAACGGTGCAACAAGACTTTTTGTGTCGCTGTTAGCAAATTTCTGATGATCCAGAGGAAATGCTTCTACATAAGAAGCCTGTCCAGTAGTCACATTGATTTAAACGTAGCTCAGATCTTGCAGGAGTTCTCCACGCCGTTTTCCCTTAACAATGTGATGGGTAGCTATCTATATACAGTATTTAGAAATGTGCACCAAAGTAATCGTGATTCTGTGCCGAGAAAATATCCACCGTATTCCTGATATGAAGATTATTTCTTTTGCATTCACATACTGTTTTGTACCATTTTACTCAACCTCTGCTGATCGAGGAAAAGCACAAGGCTTTCTGCAGTTACTGAAGCCACAGACTGACTACTGGATTACATTCAGTAGCATAATATGTAGCCTTAATTCTTGGAAATTCAGTTTTCATCAGCCAGTGGAAGAAAAGTGGCCCAAACAGAAGCTTAGTCCTTGTAAGGCAGTTAACCTGTAGGCTATACCATTTCTCTTGTGGAGAGAGGGAGGAAATTGAGCTGCCTGAATGTTCCACTTCAAAAACACTATATGTAAGCCAGAGAAGTTCTGTTTTTCACCGATGTACTAGTTTTCTATATATTTTATTTTGATTTCTCTGAAATTACACAGTCTAGGAAATAGGTATTGTCCAACAATTGAGTGTGAGAACAATTATATACCTATACCTGCAGCATGTGCTATCTGCACCCAAAGGTTGAGTACAACTCCTGTCATTCCTTCCTGTTTGGCTAGGGCTAATGGGAATTGTAGTCCAGCAACATCTGGAAGGTCACACTTTTCCCATCCCCGTGCTACCTCATTGGAGCAAACAGAGTCCTCTAAGTTAGGAGGTCATAGACACGCACACAGTGTATCATCTGGCAGGAAGTGGAAATGCCATACATTTCTTGGCCATTTGTACTCAAGCCAAGTCTAAATGCCAGCCCTAAAAATACAGCCTGGAAGCTGCCACAGGCTAACTGCCTTCCCTGCCTTGCATGCACACACTCTGCCAGAGCCCTGAGATTATTTTTGAATGAGGAGGATACTTCTTGAGTGTAACCTGAGGCTACAGAAGTCATTCTCCTCTCTTTCATGAATGCCTGCCCCCACCTTCTTCATTCAAGCTGCCCAACATTAAAAAAATGCAGATATAAAAGAAGGGAGAAAAAGTCTCTGCCTCAGCTTGACCTGTTGTTGTTTTTAATTTAACATTAAGGGTCGGATAGCACTTTAAAGCTAATGTGTCAAATGTTAGATGATAGCTTTCCTCACAACATTATCCTGCCAGGCATGCACATTTTTTAGATCTAGGTGCCTAAGAAATCAGACATGGAAACAAAGGCTTACTTAGCTTGCAATGATTAATTGCAAAACAAATGCGGGGTAATTTGCCAAACATGGATTGAGGCAAGCTGGTGCTAGAGTAAACAGTCTTCTCCTCTGAAGAGAGCCCTGCTTCGAATGCGTTGTCTCACTCAGCCCAAACAACAAGGAAGCACAGCCATGTGGTCCTCATGCAAAATTCAGGATCAGGTGTCAGATGGTAGCTTGATGGTACACTAAAATATCTTTAAAAGATGAGTTTTTGAGTCCTGTAGGGCAGTGGTCCCCAACCTTTTCCAAACCACGGACTGGTTGGGGTGGGGGTCAGCATCCGTGCATGGGGGCGGGGAACCCTTATGCAGGGGGTGGGGCACCTATACACGCACATGCGGGTGGGTGGGGCACCCGTGCATGCGTGGGAGTGGAGCGTTCGTGCTTGTGTGCGTGCGTGGGAGGCGTACATGGGGGGGCAGGAGATCTGTCTCTACGGCCCGGTCCTGCCAAGACTGGGCCGTGGACTGGGAGTTAGGGACCCCAGCTGTAGGCCATGTGATCAGGCTGGGCTTTTCACAGCTTGGTTGCTTTTAAATGTGTTTTTAGTATTGATATGTATATATACAAAGCAGCACACTTTGTATATATTTCTAATATAATATTTGTTTAATTATTTATATATATATTTGTATACTGACTGCTTTTAACTTTTTAATATTGCCTTTTTAATGATGTGAGCTGCCTTGTGTCCTTTTAAGGAGAAAGGTGGAGTAAAAATATTTTAAATGGCTAATAAACAGACAGAGACAAATAAATAAAAATTTTAAAAGGGAGAATCAGAAAAGTCCAGAAATCATCCTGGCTAAATGTCAAAGCAGCAGAATCTGTATTTAAAGTACGGTTCCAAGATGGAGACTGCAGTCTTGGCAAATCACCTCCAGCTATGGTGGTATCAGGTCTATTTTTTAATGCCTTGGGAGCAAGCGTGACATCACTTCATCTTAAAACGATTCTTAAAATTTGCAGTTTCCATCTTAGAACTACAGACCCTGCAGTCTCATCATCTAGACAGGATGATTTCTGGACTTCTCTTTCTCTACCATGTTAAGCTCTGCGATGCCTAGCCTGATGAGGAGACCTGCAGGACTCAGGAGCCTGCCTTTTAATGTTATTTTGGTCTGAGAAAGTTATTGTCTAATCCTGATTTTATATTTGAAATTTCAGTTTTGGTTTGTTCACATTTGCCTTTTGTTGATTTCTGCTCCCTATGTAAATGTGAGTCATTTTCTGTCAGAGTATCTATCATGTTAGAATAACTCAATCATTGTCTTTTGGATTAATGTCCTAATTTTCTCTTATATCTCATTTTTCTTGTTGAATTTCTTTGTTAAAGTTACAGTCAGACTGGATTGATACCTCATCTATTTAAGAATTAAAACAATTACAGGGGGTATAGAAATAGCCCTAAAACTGCCTAAATACTGTATCTTTAACCTTGTGGCATGAAAACAATCCAATCTGGCAAGCCATCCTTTGACAATCTCCTATTCTGTTTTGCTTCCTAATACATACGCAAAAGATATGAGAATAGTAAATACTGACTTCTGAGGCATAATTTGTGTAAATACATTTTGTTTTGCTTAGAAACAACTTGATGACATATGGATTGTTCATTACCTTTGCTCATTGGCAGTCATGGATGCTATCAGGCAGTTAAGGTAAACAAAAGTCTGCCTAATGGCAACAACCGCTGCTTAGAAGCAAGGGTAGCCATTGATTCCCAGAAACTTGGGTAAACAAAGATTAGAATATATAAATAGCTGATGATTTCTCACATTCACATGAGAGGAACCAGAAGACAAAGCAGCTGCAAGAGCCATGTTATTGACCGCGAGCGATAAGGATGGATTTTTCATAGACCTTTATCTATAACCTGGTTAAATGGGTGAGCTGTTTTTAAAAATATTTTTCTGTGTGTCTTAATATGCTTAGAGCTAAATAATGCTTTTTTATTTTATATGCTCTTCTTTTAAGAACTTCGATATTTTTCTATGCCTTTACAAGAGGGTTTTTAAGGCTTCTAAAGGCTAGTAAAAATCATGATGCTTTTAAAATTTAAATGATGTACTCTAGAGATGTATAACCCTTTTGGGTTATGTGCTCCTGTATTTTACAATGTAACTTAAAACATTTTTATGCTTTTGACCCTGTATTTTTCACTTAAGCATATATTTACACCTTAAGTTCTGTTTTCAAATATTTAAGCAATTGTACCTATAGCTTTGTTCATAGTTGTAAGAATTAATTTAAAGCGACATACCTGTGACTTCTGAAAAAGTTACGTTTTCAGTAACTCTTGATTTTATGAAACATAGAAGCAATGTAGATAAATGTAGGAATTATTGCAAGAAAGAAAATACTTGCACTTAAGAAGATACCTGGATGGATTTAGAACTGCTTTTAAATGATTGTCTGGTTTTATTCTGGTATTAACCCTTTACTCTAAAAAGTCAGCTATGATTAATCTAGAAAACTTTTGTTGGCTATTAATGTACAGGCTTCTGTGATTTGCCCCGCAGGTCTGCTTTTAAGTTGACCTGTAGGGGAGATCATATAGAGTGCCTCAAGCTGGGTCTGAGAAATTAACAATTTGGTTTATAGTACTGCTTTTTGGAATGCAGGGAACTACTGCCGTGAAATACATGTGATGAAACAGCCTTGGTTGTCTTAATTATTAAGTTCACAAAACAGTATAAAGAAACTTATGGGAAGATATAGAGACCTGAGATCTAAGATTAGAATCTCTCAAGCTGATTTGAGCAATAATGTTTATTTGAGTTAGAGCCATGGGGATGCCTGAAGACAGATGTGACAGTTTGTAAGGAGCAAAGTACTCATCTAAAAGTGTTGCCACATTGTTCAATCCACATGGACTTCATCTCATCCAAGATCCCCCCTGGAAAAGTCTGTTGACGCTAGACTTTCCCAACCCAGTATATTCAAGATATGTTTAACTACAGCTTCCACCATCCCTAACAATTATAGTTGACAGCTTGGTTGCCTGAGGATGGTGGCAGTATTCATCAAGCAATATGGAGGGCACTGGGTTAAGAAAGGTTGCCTTATGTCTTCCATCTTCTTATGTCAGAAGAGCACTGGTCCATCTAGCCCAGGAATGTTCAACAGTAAAGTTACTTTTTTTCCTCCCTGTAACTCCCACAATCCTACATTCACAGTCTCAAGTCGGAAATGTCTCTTCTAATTAGTGAGCTTTGTATAGAGCTCTTTCCTGGCACTCCTATCTGAGATTCTTCAACTTGACATACCAAGGACTGAACCTAGTATTCGATCTATGCAAAGCATGTGTTCTATCAAAGGCATGCCTCCTCTCGAGTTTGCAGTGGCAGCCAGCTGCATGTAGTGCTGACTGACTGGTTCCCTGTGAAGTCACTAAGCAATCTTCCCATCCCCTCCAACACACACACATACAGCCATCATCCCTAATAACTGGAACAGTTTTGCATTTTTTAAACTGTCTTTTTATTGCAGCAAACACCTTTTTATTTTTAGTAAGATGTTATAAAAGTTAAAAAGAATAAAATAAAAGCCAGCCATTTAATTATTATATTCAAGAAGTCAAGCCTTGAAAAGTTACTTTTTTGGCCATATTAAATTCTGGAAGTTGTATTTCCCCCCCCCAAAAAAAGTAACTTTCTTAAGCTGTGTAGTAACTGCCGCATAATTGGATTGTTTTGTTACCTTTATAACAATCTTAACTCACATTCCTTGAGAATGTAAGAAGAACTCTGTTGGATCATCTAATCCAGCATTCCCTTTTCCACACTGGCCAACCAGATGCCTCCAGGAAATCCACCAGAAGGCACAAAGGCCATTGTTGTTTCTGCTCTTATTGTTGTTCTCCAGTAACCAAACAGGTTCCATACAGCTAGCCAACATGACTCATATAGACCTGCCCAACACCAGGAATTGCTGGTGTTGGCCTATTTATAAAGTCTCCTTTATAAAGCAGTTGTAAGCTAGTAGCCATTACCACATCTTGTGGCAATAGGACATTTAATAATGTTAATTATGGTTGTTGTAGGTTTTTCAGGCTGTTTGGCCGTGTTCTGGAGGTTTTTCTTACTAACGTTTTGCCAGTCTCTGGCCAGCATCTTCAGAGGACAGGAGTAGAACTCTGTCTGTGTTCTGGTGTAGTGTGTGGGATAGTTGAGTATTTGTAGCTGTGGGATCAGCTTTTGTCCTTTTCAGGAGATTGGGTGATTATGATGATCAGGGTGTTTTTTGTTATGGGTGTATTGTTGTGATAAGGGGGGAGATGATCTGTCACTGTGATTGATGGGTGTCGTTAGCTAGTCTTTTGTGTGCAATGATCACCGGTCCTTGTGGCTGGGTAGAGTTCATTGACCTTTTTGCAGGCTGTGCTGGGAGCCAGGCTTTGTTGACAGCAGTGCTGCAGTTTAACCACTGCACTATGGTAAGGAACAAGATATCAGCTGTTGCATGAAAGAACGAAGTTCAGTTCTGGTTCTCTAAACAGATTCTCAGGTTGAGTATGTACAGCACAATCAACTTGCTCCCTGATCTTGAAATTGATAGGTAGACAAACACCTACGCCCACCCACTATTTTTTTCCCTTGGCTTTTGTTCTTGGATCTCTGGGCTAGTAAAAGACAAATTTGTTTGTTTGTTTGTTGCCTTGTGACAACTAAACAATAACAATAACATAATCACCAAAAAACTCAACAACATCCATAAAATGTGAAGGTGGAAAACAAAAATACCATAAAATAAATGAAAAATAAAATAGAATAGAAAATAAAATAAAATAAAGTAACATGAAAAGCATGGTGGTAGATTAGATGTTACGTTATCAAAAGCACTGTTGCATCAGGATGTTTTTTGATCTGGAAGGCCTGTCTAAATAACCAGGCTTTTAGTAGTTTTTTAAAGTTGCCCAGTGAAGGGGCGAGGCGGGTGGGAGGCTGTTCCACAATTGAGGAGCTACTGCTGAGAAGGCCTGATTTCTGGTGGTTGTTTTCCAGGCCTCTCTCGGGGTTGGAACTCTCAGCCACCCTGCCTGAGACAATCTTACTGGATGGGCAGACCTGACAGGAAGGAGGTGCTCGGCTAAATATTGAGGTCATAAACCGTTTAGGGCCTTATAGGTTAATACCATCACCTTGAAGCTGGAACAGAAGCGAACAAGTAACTAGTGCAAGGTAGTCAAGGTGGGGAATATATGTTGGTATTTTCTAACCCCACTCAATAGTCTGGCTGCCACGTTCTGGACCCGTGGAAGTCTCCCAAGGGCAGACCCACATAGAGGGCATTGCAGTAGTCTAATCTTGAGACTACCAACACATGTACCAGCGTGGTGAGGGACCCAGTGTCAAGGTAGGGATGCAATTGGGCAATGTACTTTAGGTGGAAGTAGGTGGATCAGACCACAGATGCTACCTGGGACTCCATTGATTCCGCTGGGTCCAACAGTATGCCCAAGCTGCGCACTTCATCCTTCATGGGAAGAGTGGTTCCCCTGAAAGAAAGGGAGGCACCCAAACCACAAACACTAGGGGCCCCCACCTGCAGGATTTCCGTCTTGTCCGGGTTCAGCCTCCGTCTGTTCTCCCTCATCCATACCAGCACCGCATCCAGGCAGCACTCAAAGGACAGGACAGCATCCTCTGCAAGGAGAGATAGAGCTGGGTGTCATCTGCATATTGGTGACACGAAGCTCCAAAACTCCTGATGACCTCCCCCAGTGGCCTCATATAAATGTTAAATAGCGTTATGCAAGATTGAAAGTTGTTTGCCGCTGTTGCAGGTAACGGAGCATTAAGAAAGCAAGTTGGTTGGTTGGTTGGTTGGTTGGTTGGTTGGTTGGTTGGTTGGTTGGTTGGTTGGTTGGTTGGTTGGTTGGTTGGTTTTAATTGCATTGAGAGGGCACTCTAGACTGTTGTTGTTTAGTCATTAAGTCGTGTCTGACTCTTCGTGACCCCATGGACCAGAGCACGCCAGGCCCTCCTGTCTTCCACTGCCTCCTGGAGTTGGGTCAAATTCATGTTGGTAGCTTCAGTGACACTGTCCAACCATCTAGTCTTCTGTCATCCCCTTCTCCTCTTGCCTTCACATTTCCCCAACATCAGGGTCTTTTCCAGGGAGTCTTCTCTTCTCATGAGATGGCCAAAGTATTGGAGCCTCAGCTTCAGGATCTGTCCCTCCAGTGAGCACTCAGGGTTGATTTCTTTCAAAATGGATAGGTTTGTTCTCTTTGCAGTCCAGGGGACTCTCAAGAGTCTCCTCCAGAACCACAATTCATAAGCATCAATTCTTCAGCGGTCAGCCTTCTTTATGGTCCAGCTCTCACTTCCATACATCGCTACTGGAAAAACCATAGCTTTGACTATGCGGACCTTTGTTGGCAAGGTGATGTCTCTGCTTTTTAAGATGCTGTCTAGGTTTGTCATCGCTTTCATCCCAAGAAGCAGGCGTCTTTTAATTTCGTGGCTGCTGTCACCATCTGCAGTGATCATGGAGCCCAAGAAAGTAAAATCTGTCACTGCCTCCATATCTTCCCCTTCTATTTGTCAGGAGGTGATGGGACCAGTGGCCATGATCTTCGTTTTTTTGATGTTGAGCTTCAGACCATTTTTTGCGCTCTCCTCTTTCACCCTCATTAAGAGGTTCTTTAATTCCTCCTCACTTTCTGCCATCAGAGTGGTATCATCTGCATATCTGAGGTTGTTGATATTGGGAGGTATCAGTTACTCTGACAGTTACTCTGCATCAATTTAATTCTCTTTTTTTGAAATATGAAAACATAAGCATTACAATGCAAAAACTGGTTGTATTTTTAAACATCAACTGTTTGAAGTCCCCTAATGCACTGTGTCAAGTTTTGTCTTAACTTTCCTTTTAAAATAAAAAGAGGGCATAACCAGATAACACCACCAGAGGGCACCATATATCTCCAAACATAGGCTCAGGTATGAAGATTTCTGGTTATTGTACGCCTGAGAAATATTGCAAGCAAGGGTGCGAAAATTAGACCATTTGTGTAATCCTCTGAATGCAAAGCCCATTAGCCAGAGTCACTAATGACAGATTTTTAGCTGTCATGATAGGGCCAGTGGCTGTGCTAACCGGGAGGATTCTGGGAGCTGTGTCCAAAAAAAGTAACTTCTGCAAAAACAGATTATTATTTTTTCTCTGCCAGGGACAAGGAGAAGTATTTGTGTGATTTTTCTGGCTTGTGTGCCAGTATAAATTGGCCAGGTTTGAAAGGTATGCACTCTGATTTGGGGGAGTGGAAAGTGGATTTGCTGGTCTCCCTCGAGCAGCTAAATGTCCTGGAAAATCTCTGTCCAAGTATCCCCACCTACTAAAAGGCATGTGGGAAGCTTCCTTTAATCTGGCCATAGCTAGGCATTAAGGTGCAGCAGCTTGTGAAGGTTCCTGCTTCAAAGCTCCCCTACCTGGATGGCCTTTGGCATGTCATAGAATCACAGAATGATTGAGTTGGAAGGGGCCTATAAGGCCATCAAGTCCAACCCCCTGCTCAAGGCAGGAATCCAAATCAAAGCAGGTCTGACAAATGGTTGTCCAATTTTCTCTTGAATACCTCCAGCATTAGAGCACTCACCACCGCCCAAGGTTCCACTGTCATAGTGCTCTAAAAATTAATAAGTTTCTTCAGCCTAAATCTGACTTAAGCCCATGGCAGGAGATCCTAACAAGAAATGGAGTCCAAGAAGGGTGGGAGCTTCTAAAAAAAGAAATTCTAAAGGCACAACTACAAACAATTCCAACAAGAAAAAAAGGTGGTAGGCGGTAAAAAAAGGCCAGTGTGGCTTCACAAAAAGCCCAGTGAGGACCTAAAAACCAAAAAAAAAGACATGTACAAGAAGTGAAAAGAAGGCCAGGCCACCAAGGATGAGTACAGACAAGTAACAAGGAAATGCAGGGATGGCATTAGGAGGGCAAAAGCTGAGAATGAGCTGAGGTTAGCTAGAGACACTAAAAGCAATAAAAAAGCATTCTTCAGGTATGTGAGTAGCAAAAGACAAACAAAAGACATAGTGGCATGGCTCCGCAATGGAGACGGGAAAATAATAACAGAGGACAAAGAAAAGGCAGAGGTGCTCAATTCCTATTTTAGTTCAGTCTTTTCCCATAAGGCAGACTATGCACTTCTAAACAAATTGGAAGTGTAGGGGGGGGGGGGGAGATTGCAGGTGGAGATTGATAAACAAATAGTAAAGGAATACCTTACCACCTTGAACGTGTTCAAATCTCCAGGGCCGGATGAACTGCATCCGAGAGTACTGAAGGAACTGGCTGAAGAACTCTCAGAACCACTATCCATTATTTTCTTGAAATCATGGGAAATGGTTGAGGTGCCAGAGGATTGGAGGAGGGCCAATGTTGTCCCTATCTTCAAAAAGGGCAAAAAAGAGGAACCTGGGAACTACAGGCCAGTCAGCCTGACATCAATCCCAGACAAAATTCTGGAAGAGATCATAAAGTTGTCATTGTGCAAGCATCTAGAAAACAATTCAGTAATAACTAGAAGCCAACGCAAAGAACAAATCCTGCCGAATTAATTTGATCTCGTTTTTTGATCAGGTAACCTCCCTGATAGACAGAGGGCATGCTGTAGACGTAGTATATCTTGACTTCAGCAAAGCTTCTGACAAAGTGCCCCATGATATCCTGATTAGCAAGCTAACTAGGTGTGGGCTGGATAGATCAAGTGTCAGGTGGATACACAATTGGCTACAGAATCGTACTCAGAGGGTGATGATATTCCTTCCTGAGCAAAGTGGTAGAGAGGGTGGTGGCTGACCAGCTCCAGGTCCTTTTGGATGAAACCAATGCCCTGGATCCATTCCAGTCGGGCTTCAGGCCGTGCCATGGCATGGAAATGGCATTCGTCACACTTTTTGATGACCTGTTGAGGGAGGCCGATGGGCAAAACATCTCTGTTGGTCCTCCTCGATATCTCAGCCATCTTCGATACTGTCGACCACGGTATCCTCCTGGGGAGGCTCTCCAAGTTGGGAATCGTTGGTCTGGCGCTTGCCTGGCTCTGATCCTTCTTGGAGGATGGTCCTCATAGAGTACAGCTTGGGGAGAGTGTTTCGGCCCCGTGGAGTCTCAATTGTGGGGTTCCGAGGGCTCGATTATCTCCCCAATGCTGTTTAATATCTATATGAGGTCATCAGGCGGTGTGGAGCTTCGTGTCATCAGTATGCTGGTGACACTCAGCTCTGCATCTCCTTTTCTCCAACAACAGTGGATGCCGTTCCGTCCCTCCAGCGCTGCCTGGAGGCTGTATTGCAATGGATGCAGGAGAATGGACTGAGGCTGAATCTGGACAAGAAGGAGGTCCTGAGGGTGGGTAGCCCCTCCATCAGTGGTTTGGGAAACTCCCTCTCTTTTGGGGGAGTGACTCTCACCGCGAAGAGTGAGGTTCGCAGCTTGGGGGTCCATCTGGATCCAGCACTCACCATGGAAACTCAGGTAGCGTCAGTGGTCCACTCCGCCTATTTCTATCTCTGGTGGATTGCCCAGCTGTGTCCCTATCTTGATGTTGGGGCACTCACCACTCTGGTCCATGCGCTTGTAATCTCGAGATTAGACTACTGTAATGCACTCTACGTGGGGCTACCTTTGAGATTGATGCGGAAGCTTCAAATGGTGCAGGAGTGCGGCGGCCATTCTCCTCACTGGGGTGAGAAAATATCAGCATATTTCCCCCACTTTGGCTGCCTTGCATTGGCTGCCCGTTCATTTCCGCATTGATTTCAAAGTGTTAATGATGACATATAAAGCCCTAAACGGTTTAGGACCTCGATATCTAGTAGAATGCCTCCTCCCACCTAGATCTACCCGAATCACTCGTTCTAGCCAAGAAGTGCGGCTGAGGGGCCTAACGCCAAGGGAGGCCCGGAGAGAAAGAACAAGAAACTGGGCCTTCTTGGCAGTGGCCCCTTGCTTCTGGAACAGTCTGCCCCCAGAGATCTGTCTGGCTCCCTCACTGGGTGTTTTTAAGAGCAAACTTAAGACCTGGCTCTTTAGGCAGGATTTTCCTCCTGTCATCACCTGATTATTTTTCCCATCTTGAACTATATTATTACTGTTGTTTTATTTTATTATATTGTTTTTACTTTTATCTATTATTGTTAGCCACCCAGAGTAGACTTTGGTCTAGATGGGCGGGGTATAAATTTAATAAATAAATAAATTAATAAATAATAAAATAAATAAATGATTAATGGGTCCTTCTCTAACTGGGAGGAGGTAACTAGTGGGGTACCCCAAGGCTCTTCTTCCTGGGCCCAGTGCTCTTCAATATTTTTATTAATGACTTGGATGAGGCAGTGCGGGGAATGCTTGTCAAATTTGCAGATGATATCAAATTGGGCAGAATAGCTAATACCCTAGAAGACAGAAACAAAATTCAAAATGACCATGAGAGGATGGAGCACTGGGCCAAAAGCAACAGAATTAAATTCAACAGGGATAAGTGCAAAGTACTGCACCTCAGAAAAAAAAACCAATTGCACAGTTACAAGATGGGGGATGCCTGGCTCAGCAAAACCACGAGCGAAAAGGATCTTGGAATTGTCGTAGATCTCAAGCTAAATTTGAGCCAACAGTGTGATGTGGCTACAAAAAAAGGCAAATGCTATTTTAGGCTGCATTAGTAGAAGTATAGTTTCCAAATCCTGCAAGGTACTAGTCCCCCTCTATTCAGCACTGGTTAGGCCTCGCCTTGAGTATTTTGTCCAGTTCTGGACAGCACACTTCAAGAAGGATGCTAACAAATTGGAACAAGTTCAGAGGAGGGCGACAAGGTTGATCAGGGGGCTGGAAACCAAGCCTTATGAGGAAAGGCTGAAAGAATTGGGCATGTTTAGCCTTGAGAAAAGAAGACTGAGGGTTGATATGATGGCACTTTTCAAATATTTGAAAGACTGTCATACAGAGGAGGGGCAAGATCTGTTCTCGATCATCCCAGAGTCCAGGACACGCAACAATAGGCTCAAGTTAAAGGAAGCCATATTTTGGTTGAATATCAGGAAAAACTTCCTAACTGTTAGAGCAGTACGACAGTGGAACCAGTTACCTCAGGAGTTCGTGAGTGCTCCAACACTGGAGGCATTCAAGAAAAACTTAAATAATTACCTGGCAGATATGCTTTGATTGTATTCCTGCACTGAGCAGGGGGTTGGACTTGATGGCCTTGTAGGGACCTTCCAACTTCACTTTTCTATGATTCTATGATTATATGTCCTCTACTCTGGGAAGATGGAGAACGGATCCTGCCCATTCTCTGTATGACTACCTTTCAAGTATTTGAAAAGTCACCGTCATCCTTTCAGCCTCCTTCCTCCAGACTGTAGTAATAACGACACACCAGTTTGCTTTATCAGGGTTTTTGCAATGGTTGAAGATGAAGTGCTTCAGAAGAAGGCAACACGAGTGTCAGTGAGTATTGTCAGTGAGCAAAGGATTTAAAATGAGGCAAACATGATTGTGGTGTTCCTTCTCAGACACAATAGTAGCAGGTGGGTCACTAGGACAGCTGCCACTTGTAGCAGCTGGGTGAGATTTCTGAGGATGGAACGGGTGGTTGGCTCCCTGCACCACCCAGACTTCTGATTCTATTCCTCGGGGATGCTTCACTTCAGGACAGCTCAGATAACTACTTTGGGGATTTACTTTAAGGATCTTTCTCAGCTCCCCCATCACAGACAAACTGCTTCTCAAATTCCGAGCAGATGGAGGGTGAGCTTTACTCTGTCATTGGCCAGACAAGTGTCTTGAAGCTCAAAACCACTTGTTCAGTCTGGGGTTGGGGTGGGGGAGAGTGCTTGGAGGTGGATTCCACATGAAATCTGTTCCCCACAAGTAGATAAAAATACCAGGCCCTGGATTACCTTAAGAACAAAAGGAAAAGTTTAATGTGTGCTGCATTCAATATCTGATCATAGGCGAACTTTTGCACAACGATAACATTCACTGTAGTGTGCCATACTTCTTCTGCCTTCTCTGTCACCCCAGGTGTATTCCCTCATCACTCTCTTGCATTGAGGCCTTTGCTTGCGAGAATACCTAAGTGCCAGCAGTGGGTCAGTTAGGGCTCTCTCTGTTCCTCTTGGTTCTCCTACAGCAAGGCTGGGAAGACTTCAAGCTTGCAAGGACCTGTTTTGGGGAATTTTTTTAACAAGTGCACTGTATGCGAGCACAAAACGGTAGTGAGAAAGCAGTGTCAGTTATCTTTTGCTCCCCATGAACCACACAAGGAGATCCAATAAAAGCTATGTGTGAGTTACCATGGATAAGGAGTTCTAGTTAGACATGGGCACAAATTTAAAAACAAATTGCAAAATTCATCAAAAACCACTACTTCATCGATTTGTATTTGTCCGAATCTATGCCCACCAATGAATATGAATCAATGAATTTTTAGTGATTTTTTATTGATTCATTGGGCTATAAAATGACATCCCCCAGTACCTAGAAACACCAAAATTATAGAGAAGCTTCACATGATTCTTAACTACAATCCCTCCAAGTTTGGTGAAGATTGAGTTTCTTCAAGTCAGCTGCTAAAGGGCACTTTCCTGGGTGGACCCACTTTGTAGGTGTATAACTTGGATGTCTGAAACCCAATCTTCACCAAACTTGGAGGGATTGTAGAGGAGGGTCCGTAGAAGCTTCTCTGCATGTTTGGTGTCTCTAGGTTCCTGGGAGGGACTTTCCTGGGGGGCCCTCTTTATGGGTGTATAACTCAGATGTCTGAAATCCAAACTTTACCAAACTTCCTGGGCTTATAGAGAAGAGTGTGAGGATGATTCTCTGTGATTTTGATGTCTCCTGATATTTTGGGGGGACATTTTGTAGGATTTTAAAGAAAAACAACTCAACAAATTGATTTGTTGATTCATCAGAAATATAATGTAAATAATGTAATGATTCAGCAACCTTGACAAATCACAAATCAAAATGACTCACCATTTTTCCAATTCGTACCCATCTCTAGTTCTAGTACATCACATTAGTACATCCCAAAGTTTGGAAATACCTAGTTATAAATAGTTAGTTGCTTGTAATTGGATTATTTCCCCAACACCTCAGGTGCAACTATGCTACTTTACTGTTGTGCAACCTAATGAGGACTAATTTCACTGCCATTGTGCTTCTAAGTAACTTTTGTGGTTATTATAGGTATGTGGCTTACAGAAGGAAGAATATGGGGTGGTTTAAGTGGGTGGCTCATACTCTGCCTCATTGCTGTTGGCTCATGTTTCTAATGTGGGTGTTGAGGATGCAAGGAGAGGGTGTTTTGTATCACAAGCCAGCAAACCACAGCATTCATCTTTTAAAAATTGTTATGAGGGGAGGAGAAATAGCACATGGGCAATGAAGGCCAAGGTGGGTCCTTATATGGTTTTATCTTCCTCGGGCATTTCCAGACAGATGATTCTATGCTGCTATTTTGATTTTTTTTTTCCTTGATAGATTTATAAATATAAATAAATAAATAGATTTTCTATGGTAAGAAAAAAGAAAGAAGACGTTGGAAAAACACAATCTTGCTTGCTCTTCTTTTCACCTCAGGGATCTCTGGACCGCATGCTAAGTATCTGCCGTGAGACACAGAGGATGTTTTCCCCCACAAACACCTCAGAATTTTGTAGACCACCCCTTCCTTCCTGTTCCTTCCATTGTGAGCAGTCCCCTCCTCCATCTTCTGCTTTCTAAAGACAGATATGTGGAGAGTAGAGATGGGAGCTCCATATTTGTCTCCCAGAGGAGGCTTGTTATCCTGCCTCATTGCCGGATTGGTCAGCAGCACAGGGAGGCAGGGAAGCCCCATCCAGGCTACTTCCACAATTGGCGCAGTGCAAAGGATGATGGCCGCACGTGCCGCAAGCAGTAAGTGGATGCCCAGTTCGGGGGGGAGGGTCCAATCATACTGGCCACCTCTAGTGGCGAGCTTCATATTCATTTCCCCTGGAAAATGAATATGAAGCGCCCATCTCTAGTGGAGAGGTAGTTCCACATGATATATAAAACAAAACCATAAACTATAAGTAAAAGGTTTTTGTTTCCATTAACCAAGAAGCATCCAGAGTGGTCATTCTTAACTTTTCCAAGGGAAGGGGTGAGACTGGGCAGATCTTTCTGCACTTTTGTTTCCATTAGATGAGAATCACGCACTTCCAAATTCTTCTAACAGAAGCAGCAGTGGATTTAAAAGGGAGCTTTAACAAGTGCCGAATGACAGCCTCTTGTGTTCGGATAAAATTCAGTGAATGAGGCAAGACAATGGTGTGATGAAAACCTTTTTGGGAGCCTGTTTTGGTCTTATTAGAGTTAGAAAAGAAGCTCTTGGAAATCTGTTGAATCCCCGCCTCCAACAGGAATTGTTTTCCAAAGTGTTTCCCCCAACCGTCTGGTGAAGATTTCCACTAGGCACAATGGGGCCAAGATGGAAAATAAGCAAAGATTGCCTTCTTCCAGAGCTGGCTGTACTGTTGGGAAAAATGAGGCTGCTAACCAGCCCCTCTCTCCCCACCATATTCTTTTTGACTTCCTCCCTCCCCTGAGACAGATAGGGTCTGGCTGCTGAAGCAATCCCTCATTAAGAAATGCAGGAAAAAGAGGAGGAAAGCTTTAACACAAACTACAGGATAGCAAGTATTACCTTGGCCCTGTCTCAGTGGTTGGGAAGGCTGAGCAGAGATTGCAGTGTTAATTCAGTGTCGGCCTTAACGCCATCTGATCCTCAGAGAAAAACGTCAAAACAATTGGTGAGGAACAAGGGACAAACAGCAAAACAAATGTCCATTTGCATTTGTGCACACAGTACATTATTTTTCACCATTGGGTTACTTTTAAATTGACACCTTTAATAAAAATAAATTTAAAAATGAAAAAATAACCCCATGCCCAATAAAATTATCTCCAAAAAAATGACATTTTGGGAATAATCAGTAAATGCTACTTATTATCCCCCATCCTGACCCTGTTACTGGTCATTATGTGTGTTTTTTAAAGATAATTGTGTTCTAGTTGCCACCAAAGTACTTGTAATGTCTTACTTTCAAGCTCCTGTTTAGGGCTACATTTTTCACCTTATGGAAACAGCTATACAGTACAGCCTCAGCTAGCAAAATGCCTTTCGTTGGTCTTGCCTGCTCACACATTCCCCCAGCAGAAATGCTCATGGATGGGAAGAGCCTTTCTATTTGTGGAAAACACATTGTGGATTTAATCATATCTATATATACCCAAGAAGGTAACACTTCGTTACAACTGAAGAAGTGACTCTTGTCCACAAATTCTTTATGCCACATGGGACTTCGGGTGTAACTACATGGGGATTTGTTTCGCTGATTAATCTCCTCTGGGTGTGGACTGGTTTGCTCCTTTTCACAGCAAAAACACAACATAAGTACCAGTGTGAACCAGTCGGTCCCAGGAGTGTTCCTACCCACACATTTTTGGCTCCCTGTCAGGGACTACTCTTTTTTAGGTGAGGGTAGGGTTGCTCTGTTTTGGTACAGTTCCAGCACATGTGATCGCTGGGATTGAGCCAAAGTAGATAGCCTCCTGTTTTCAATTTCCCATCTTCTTTCAATTTCCCAATATCATTAAGTGGCTTAAGCAGATGGCTGATGTACTTAATGATATTAGGAAATCAACAACTTCCTCCGCTTCTCTATGCAGAGAGAGTGGGAGGAAGCAATTTTTTTATTTTAAAAAAAGCCTATTAGAGCAGCACTGATGCATTTTTCTTTTGGGGGAGAAATTGGAAGTTTTGGGGATTTAGCTGTTTTCTTTTTCTTTAAAGTGAGGTGGGTCAAATAGGGTCATTTGAGGAGCATATGTCATGTGGATGCAATGACTGAACCAAATGACCTACCACACTTCTACATGACATTAAACAACTCTATTTAGCCTTTTCCCACCCATTCCAATTTAGCCATCTAGCCAAGTCCTTGGTTATTTGTACAGTATTTTAGCAGAGCGGGGGGGGGGGGGATTTACAGTAATTTGTTACGTTTTGTTTGTAACTTTTTCAAAGTCATTCATTAATGTTATTTTTATTAAAAGAGTAATGCACTACTAGTGTTACTTTTTAATCAGACATTTAATCATTATTATTTTCAAATGCATTCAAATATACCGCTAAAATACAAAAATGTGCCAAATCTTTCAAATTCCCCAGCAACAAATTAATAAACAATGTAAGTAACAAAGTAAATGAAAGTAAACAATCACCAGAGTACAGACAGAGTTCTGACTCCTGTCCTCTGAAGATGCTGGCCACAGAGACTGGCGAAACGTTAGGAAGAAAAACCTTACGAACATGGCCAAACAAGCCGGAAAACCCACAACAACCATAAATGTTACTTGTTATAATTTTTAAAAAGTCTTACCAGTCTTTATATTACTTTAAAAAATAATATTGTTAGCCTGAAAATAACGTTACTTTTAAGTTCCATATTTTAGGACATTTTAAGAGTATTTTGACCCAGTATGAACAGGAGAGTAAACACAGAGACACAAATAATTTATTCTGAGTTTCCTGAATAAACTGTGCTTCTTAAGCATAAAACAGCTCTCCTCTTAAAGAACAAGTCTGGGGATGTTCATTCAAAGTCTTGGCACTTTGTCCATCTGGCACACCAGTATGGAGGAACTTCTGATGCCGGAGAGAAAGAAACAATAATCCTCTGTTAACGGGGAGTTTTAACGTATGGCATTGAGGCTCGAGAAGCTGCTAGCAGACCACGTACAGCTGCTATGGATCCAGAAGAAGGGCCAGGAACTGAAAGAAAATTAATGATGATGAGGAAAGTCCATCACTCCACACACTGGTTTAACAGATTAATGCCTTCTAGATGAGAAGAAGCATAAAGCAAAAGTTCAGGACAAGACTGTAAGGAGCTGAAAGGAAAGAGCCATAAATAAAATAAGGAAAATAAAACCAGGGGGGGAAAACCTGACAAAAATAAATAAATACTCATACTACAAGAGGGGAATACGGAGGCAGGTTTATGGGAGCAGAAAGTGAGGTGGGGGTGTTGAAAATCAAATGGGAAAAATTAGGCATCCCGCCAGCCCTGTGCAACAGGATAGTAGAACACTGAATTTGTATACTGTCCTAAGAAAACCACATTCTTGAATTGTGAGTCACACTGACATACACATGTCAAGTCCCACACACTGAGGTCAAAAATACTGAACCCACCATCTTTGCTGCCCCACCATTCTTATGCATTCATCTAATAAGTGTGGAAATTGTGGACTGTAGGATATGTCACACATTAATAAATACCATCTGGACACTTGTGGCTGAATGTACCAGCTCACTCCTTTGATTGGGGATGTGTTATGTGGTGCACCTATTCCATCCATTTTGGTCCCCTGACCGATCAAACAGTGATGCTTCAGCTTAGGGACTTGGTGAACTGGAGTTCAGTCCTTCATGTTGAGCAAATAGGAGGCGACTTAGCAGAATCTGGAGAAAAGTCTCCCATTTTTTTAAAAAAAGGAGAATGGGGCAAATAACCATCAATTAGAAAAGTGACCATGTTGAACTACAATTCCCAGAATGCCACAGTCTCAACAAATAACACATGCTGCATTCTCCAATAAATAGGGTAAATGCAGCTAAAAATGGAAAATAACCACATATCAGAAAGCCTTCCATAATACTGTAGTTGTTTTAAGAAGACTTAGTTTGTGTTAGTCTGTGCTAGCATAGCAGACGAAAATGAAACAAGCAAACAAACAAAAACAGAGACTTCTTCAGATGCGTAGTCCCACTCTTATGTCTGAGGAACTGGACTTGTCCACGAACGCTCACATAAAAATATAGCAGTTAGTCTTTAAGGTGCCACAATGTTTTTGTCTTCTTTATTTTTGTATTTTTCTTTTCTTTTTGCCTGCTATGTAGCAGCTGCTTTCTTATCTGTGCCAGTGGTTAGGAGGGTTTCCACGGAGTAATAGGAGAAATAGCAGAAAGCTGGGCACAAAATTGTTACCTGAAAAGCAGCTTGTATGCTGTTTTAGAAGGAATATTAAAAGAGTTATGCAGGTTCAGATGCAGGTTTTCCCCAGATAGAGAATACTCAGAAGTGCTTTACCCTTCCCTTATTCTGGGGGCACCCTAGGACTGTGCAGCTTGCCCAAGGCCACCCAGGCTGGCCCTACCTCACAAGAGGCACAGTGCAGAATCGAAGCTCTGTCTCTGCAGCCAGAGACCTAAATCACTTTTTTACATGATGTCTATTTCTAATACAGAAATGGCTGTAGTATGGTTGTTTTTCTAATGGACCCAAACAGCTGTTTACAAGTCTGAATTATTTTGGTAACATTAAACTTCACGGAAGGATACATAATTATAGGAATTCTGTGGTAGATTTCCTGCTGTTCCCTAGCAAACAAGTCACTGGAGAAACAGTCCTTTCAAATGTTATGGTTTTGAAAACAACAGCCTTAGCTGCTTATCATTCTGTGCTCTGCAGCTCGATGCTGTAAATCTGTGCGACCCCAGAGAAGGCCACATGATAAGAAGCAGAAGCCAAGTCCACCTTGGGGTGGGGACCTTTAAAAACAACTGTTATTTGCTCTCAGCTTGAGTTTTACTTCAAACTGCCAAGGCACATCCTAGTCATCAGAAGAAATGATTGCAGATGGATGGATGGATCACTGAAGGTTTGAAAATGCCGTTTGCATAAGCATCCCCGCCCTCAAGAGTTTTTTTTCTGGATCTCATCCAAACTGTCAGAAATTGCAGAAATAAGCAGAGAATATTGCCAGATTTCCCCCTGGAGTGCTGGTGCTTCCTGCTCCTTGGAAATATTACAAAAACAGAAGCAATTTCCTCCGAGGAACAGAATGTATAGCTGCTTCTGATCTCCCCTTAAAGGTAGTTACTTAATTTGTGTTTGCTCTCTATTTGAACCCTTTCCTTTCTAACAATGGGAATGCAAAAGTGATCACATTTTCTGTGCTGCTCTTTGACCACAACAAAATTTGCCTGACTTATTAAAGAGACCAAATTCAAAATATCCGTTTTTAAAGGAAGAGTGCCTTCTTCCGTTTTATTGTCTTACCTTTTTTCCAAATAATAAGAAATCTTACAAAATTAGTCATAGCAGAAGTAAACAGAGGGAGCTTCTACAAATATACATTCTATGGTATATCCATCATTGGCTTGTAATCATTATGCCACATTTTCAGATGTATCTTCCATCATGCTTTTGCCCTGTCTCAATCACGGGATGTTATTGTGGCTTCTGAATATGTTATCCTCCACTAATAACTCTGCTTTGTTTTCCCACTGTATTTCTCCTTGGTGCAGAAAATCCATCAAGGAGAAAAAGATGGAATAGCTGCATAGTGCCTTCTCACTACTCGCTTGTGGAGTCCTTCATCCAAAATCCCTTTTCTCTGAAGCAAATGCCAAGGGGCAGGCCAAGACTACTCTGAAGTCTAACACTTTTTTTATCTTCACTATTTTCACTCCTTCACTTCTTCCTCCTCTGTCTTTCCGTTCACCTCTTCCTCTCTTCGCTTGGACTCTGTCTGGAGTTCTACGCTTTTGATCCCTTCTCCTTTTTATCCATCTCCATGATTCACTTCTCATCTAGGATGTGGTCTTCCTCAAGGAACAAGATTTATATCCTGAAATCTCATGATGGCAGAGAATTCCTGTCCATGTGTGAGACTGCACTTTCCTCAGAGCAAGGCCATGCTGAGAGATGGGCCAGGAGTAGCTAACTGACTGGCCACAACCTCCCCACCTGCTTATCATTGCAGTTGGAGGTGACTTTTCCTTCTGTTGCTCCACCACCTGTTTTACTCCTTCTATTCCTGTTCTCCAATTTACTGTGGCTCAGCTTCCATAACTTAGGGAGGTGAAGGGCCAAAATTTACATTCAAGTATGTAATGCACACTCCAACTGTTTCCTCAGGGAAACAGTTGCACTGTTGAATTAAGGAAGGCAGGAAAACTCAAGTACAATGGGGGGGAAGCAACAGTAGATGTAAGGGATTGCTCTCAAACCTGTTACTTCACTCACCCTATCTGGAAGTTGAAGAATGCGTGGAGGTTCAGCTCATTTCATCTATCACCAACAAGAATAAGACACAAAAATATTTAACCATTCTCCTGAGATGTGTTGTTTCTGGATAAACTTTTTATTGTGTTATCATCCTTTCTTGTTCAGAGAATATTGCCAAGGAGTCATGTGATCTTCCATTTGTAACCTTTCCATGCTTTCACGCATATTATTCTGCCTTTTTTCTTTTCATAAATGAACCCTTAAGAAATAAAAGGAAGACAATTCCACAGAGTAGTTTGATTGACAGGGTCAAGAAACACCCTTGATGTAGTCTAGAGGAAGCTTTGGGGGAATAATTTATTTTGGATTCAAGTTTCCAGAATTCTTCAGCAAACATGGAGGCTGGGCTTCTTTCCAAGCCTCCAAGTCTTCAGAGTTCCACCATCCATCGCATTCCTGATACATTTGTTTTTTTGTTTGTTTTTGCTTGCTTGCTTGCTTGTGTAAGTCTTGAAGTCCAGGTAGCCAGTTCCTGCAAGGCTGTAGTGATCAGGTAGAGTTACTAGAAAACTGCTAGCAAAGAAAATGTCATGGGAATCTAAGGAAGAAGAAGAAGCGAGAAAGCGAGCAAATGACAACCTATGAACTGGAGTGAATAAAATGGGGTTGTGCTTATACAAGAGGCATTACCTGGGAAATGCAAACCAACCAGAACACTTGTTTCTAGAGGATCATGGTGCTTAAAGGGTGCCAGACCTAATTATATGCAGTCACCCAAACTTTGCCATCTCCACAGTCATTGATAAAGACACAGACATAATTTGTTTCTCAAAGGCCCTAAAGAAAAAGATCTTCCTATGTAATGGATGTGGAAGAGAACTACAAGCTAGCAGGCTTCCAAGGCCTACAACTGCAAAATTCACAGACTCTGATCAGAGGAGAGAAGAGTAGAGCATTTTATAAGCCTATAAATGTGTTTCTTAGAGTTGTCGGGGGGGGGGGGGGGATGGGAACAAAATACTGGCAAAATTAAAGGCATGCTGGGTTATAGGCTCAGCTCCAATATGTGCGTGGGTGGTATTCAATAACATCACAATTTGTGTGTTTCCCCCCATTTCATGCAAACACACAGACACATTTATGTTTTCCCTCCTGAAATCTGGTATGAAACTGCTGCTACTGTTAGTCCAGCAGATTAAATGGTCCTCATCATTTCCCCTGATGCCTGGGCAGAGGATGGAGGGGCAGAACTGTAAACCAAGAGCTCAGATTACAGAATTCTGGCAATTTCACCACAACCTGTTAGTGTTTTTTCAAATCCCTTCCCTTTACAAAGTAAGTGTTACAAAACTCGGGAGTTTTTTTTTTTTTTTTTTTGTATTTTTATGTATCTTTATGCCTTCTACGTACAGGCCCAACTCTACATGGTTGTAGAGGCCACCAAACACTGGTGACAATAGAGATTGTTATGCAGTATTTTAATTTCTCAGTGTCTCCCATCTGGCGGTTCCTTTTTCACTTCGATTATTTCTCTTTGGATAGGCTTGCCTCTCTTTTTTTTAAGGAAAAGAAAAGAATTGCTGTTTGTATTTCTGTGGTGCCTCTGCCCCTTCCTATGCTTCTGTGAAAAACTTAGCTCAAAAAACTTGCTGTGATTTAGTGCAGTGTTAACAAAAATGTCAGAGCTTGGGCGCATTGTCGGAATGATCGTGCTGGCAGCCTGCCTGGACAAACACACTAAAAGTCAATCCCAGATTGGATACTTGAGGAATTAGTGTCTGTACAAAGATGCTTTAAATACAGAAAGAAAGATGTGGATTTTTACAAGGGAAGCTTGAAAGGTTCCTCAGAACAATTTAACATATGTTGCTTAACTGAAGGCTGCACCTGCCTTCCCTGCTGTTTGGAAGCCAGACTCCTGTTCTTTGATAGATACAACTTCTACTCTACGTTTCCCAGTTCTCATCTTGTGGGATAACACAAACTTCCACTGACCTGTTGGTTTCTTTTTAATCCCTGCGAGTGTCTTTAAACCTAAGCAATTGTCTGCCTTACTCATTTACTGCATTCAGGCATCTGTGACAGCTCTCTAGCCTCCTCAGGCCAAAAGGCCGAGCGTGCAACTACTTTGCAATTTGCTCTGGAATTGGTATGGGTGAATTCAAAGTTTTATTCAAATATCACACAAAGTAAAGGTAAATGAAAACCAGCCTGTCCTTGTTTCCTTCTAATGCGGACTTTTCCCCTCTGCCAGTGGAGGCTTCTGTTTGTTTGTTTTTAAAAAACAACGATTTGAACAGCGTTTTGCCTGTGTTATCATTTGTTTCATTCTACAGAAGAACCAGAGGGCATGGCTTTCTGTACTTTTCTGGTGACATAGTAATTTAGGGCATGATGTTTTGGGACAGAAGGATCCCTGTGATCTTTCTCCCTAGTCACCCCAAAATATTTTTGTCTATTTGAGTCTAGCACTAGATCTCCATATCACTGCATTGCTACATTAATTTAGTGCTAGATCACCACCATACAGACAAAAATACTTAAAAATCAATATAAAATTAAAACAACTTGGACACACTCCAGCAGACTACAATGTTTCCATGGTATGTATGTATGTATGTTTGTACATGTATGGAGAACTTTGGGAAACTGTCCCTTTTCTCTTCCTTTAAACCAGTGGTACCCAACCCTTTTCAAGTCACAACCCCCTTTTATAAGAGCCAAGTAACCCACAACCCCCCCGCCATATTTGCATAAATAGGCTGCCATCATTGTTCCTCAACATGGCAGCACCATTGATGCTGATGCTGCTTGCTCTCCTAGTGCCCCTGCCCCCTCACTCTGCTACCACCACTTCAAAACTGGTGAGGGAACAGGCCAGGGGAGATTAAATGTAGGGAGAAGAGAAGAAGAATTGGAAGAAATCGGAGATACCGAAACAAGAGGAACTCATTGAGAAGATACGGGAAGCGGCAGAAATGGATATTCTATCAGAAGTGTTGAAAGACTGTCCAATACAAAAGGCAACTGAACGATGGGATTTATTATATAAATGGCTTGAGTCACCAGATAGTGCTTGAATAACATAGAATTAAACTAAGATGTAACCGTAAGTTGAATCTGGAGGGCAATCAAATTGTAGAAAGGCGGAAAGTCGACTTGATATCGCAACATGAACAGATTGGATGACAGTACATTTTGTGTTCTCCTTCCCCCTCTTTTTCCCCCCATATCCCCCTCTACCTTCTGTATTCCTCACCTTATCCCTAGTTGTTAAAAATAAAAAATAAATTTTAAAAAATGTAGGGAGAAGAGAAGGCAAAGGACTTCAGAGATGGGCCGGGGCGGAAGGACACTGCAGTTCCCAGGGAGGGGGCAAAACCTTCACGCAGAGAGGATTCCCCTCAGAAACCAGCATGAAGCTTTCCTGCTGCAGAAGAGGCAGGCTGTTTTTTGTGTCCTCCTACTGGGGGATTGTTGTGTGTGAAGTTTTTTTTCTTCTTTCCCCCCTTTCTTCCTCTTCTTTAGGCTCTCCAGAAGTGATGTGTCTTAGTTAAAATCCCTTTCTTGTTGAAGTGGCATCAATTATGTCTGGATTTCTTCTTTTTGTATACAATAATCCCCATTATCCCTTCTCAGAAAGCAGAGGCTCCTTTCTCCCCAAAAGGACCTGTTGCTCATACATACACATATACACTAAGGCTAAAACAGGTCCTCACACTATATACTAATAAAGGACTTCGGTTCACAGCTAGTAACCAGCCTTTTCCTAAGCTCTTTAGCATTAAATAAAGAGACCCACTCTGTGTAATTTTTAATGGATCTGCTGTTGCCATTCTGTGAGGGTTTTTTTTTTTTTTGTTATGTTGTATTATTTGATGCATATGATGTTTGCTTTGTTATTTCTATGTGCTATTTTGAGCTGAATGTTGTTTTATGTGTTCTTGTGGAAGCCGCCAAGAGTAGTGGTTTGCCATGAAATGGGTGGGAAATCAATCAATCAATCAATCAATCAATCAATCATATCCTACTCCTGTAGGTTAAGGAATAAATTATTTGACAAGGCTACAACACATATAAGGCAACTCGCACTACAGAAAACACTTTGCAACCCCATTGGGGATCAAGACCCACAGGCTGGGAAGCACTGCTTTAAACAGCCCCAGCAGCTTGATGGCAGACAATAAAAGAAGAACTGTGGACTGGCAAGAGGGTGGTGTCAAAGGAAGGGGGGGTTCAGCAAGGATTGAATTGCCTCAGATTGAGGGGCCAGAGTGGACACTGACACTGAAATAACCTGGGTCTTCGTGTTGTCACCTAAACCAAATGCAAAAAGAGATTGTTAATTAAGTTGATGCAAAGCTGAATTGCTCTGTAGTTAGATCTTGAGGGGCATTTCCTTTGGTACTGGGAGGGTAAAGTGGGAAATGTTTCATGAAACAGCATGAAGAGTGGTTGTATAGGAATTCTGAGAGGAGATACTGCTTGGAGTGCATTGTTGATCTCCTCCTCTCAGACACATCATGTCTCAGATTTTTGTGCAGGTTGAAGGAAAACAGCTTACAAAATCTATTTTAATGAGGTTCACATAAGGTACCACAGTTAACACATCATGAAGAGAAGCAAGCACATATATGCTTCAGCCAGCAATCCTCTCCCAGCTTCATATGAGAGCAATCAAAAGGCAAACTAAGTCGGTCTTTAACTGCTGATAACGAACCACAAAATGGAACGAGCTAATTTACACTCTCACTGACCTTTGTATAAATGGCAGGTAAACATCACCTTTTACTGTAAGAGGTCTGGGTAGATCATATTTGCTATTGCAGATACTTGATAACTATTTTTAAGTGCTCATTCTTTGAAAGATCAGCCAACTGATAATAAACCTTGTCATATACACCCTTTATAGTCTTAAAAGATTTGATCATGTTTTATCCAGGGCTCCCAGTCAAGCAAACAGAATGAGGAAAGTGCATAATTGAGAAATATTGTTCATCATTATCTTTTAATTGTAATAATAACAATAACAATAATAGAACTGCAGAGCTAGAAAGGAACCTATGGATCATCAAGTTCAGCCCCTGTCAAGGAAGCACAGCGGGTAATCAAATTCCCAACCTCTTGATCCGCAACCAGATGCCTAAACCACTGAGCTATCCAGCAGTTCTTTTCTTAATCCCTTTTCCAACCCAGCAAATCAAATATATGCTAATAAGTTGCATTTTGTGCATATGAAGAGCCTTCATTTTATCTTGCCAGTTGAGCAGAAGATCGTACAAACTAGATGATATGTTTAGCATATGTTTAGTATGTATGTAGAAGTGATATTCCCTTCAGTGGCAAATATGCCCAGTTTCTCCTAGCACTTGCTTTTCCTCACCTCTGTATTGTGTATTCTAACATGTTGTCTTTTGTGACTGTGGATCAAAACGTAAACACAGGCTTAATTTTCAAGTCAGATTACTGAGATATGAATCTGTATGATTTCACTGTAAGAAGTAAAATAAATTGTCTAAAATGTATAAAGTATCCAATATTTGTTGGAAATGTAATGAAGAAAGGGGGTCTTTTTTCCATATGTGGTGGATGTGTAAGAAAGTTATTGGGGCAGAGTACGAGCATTTATATCACAAACAATGTTAGTTAATCTTGAGCTGAAATCAGAAACATTTCTACTGTCTATGATCCAACAAAATATGGACGAACATTAGAAATTTGTAATGATTCATATCATTACAGTGGCTAGAATGATATATGCACAACTATGGAAGACGAACAAGATCCCTGATGAAGACCAACTAATAATGAAGGTGTTGAACTGTGCAGAAATGGATAAGATCTCAACATTACTGAAGGCAAATGGACATTATGAGGACTATGAAGAAAGATGGTCAGAATTTTATAAATTCCTCGGTCAACATTATAAGTTAAATTAAAGATTCACCTTGCATATCGAAAATTGAAAGATGAAAATCTAAAGATATATAATTGTGTGAAAAGACACAAAATTTTGTTTGAGACTGTTATAATCATACCTGTCTTTTACCTTTATTGTTGAAACTTAATAAAAATTTACAAGTAAAAAAATACATAATTGTATTATTTTAAGTTAAATAATACATAATTGCCTTAACATTAGTTTCTCCTGTTCTATTATTAAGCTATCAAAAAAGAGATAAGATTAGTCTGACATGACTTGTTTTCAAGAAATTCATTTTGGCTTTCAGTAATCACAGCATTGTTTTCTAATCTTTCCTCCAAGTCAGGGTATCAAAAAAGTATCAAAGTCAAGCTGACCAGTCAGTAGTTGCCTGGATCTTCTTTTTCTCATTTTTTGAAAATGGGGACAACATTTGCACACTTCCAGTCTCTCAGGACCTTACTTATTTTCCAAGAATTCTCAAAGATTTTGACAGAGGTTCTGAGATTACATCTACCAGCTCCATTATTACATTTCAATGTAGTTCATATGGTCTTGGGGACTTAGATTCACTTAGATAGTTAGGTGTTCCCATGTAACCTGCACCTGTCTTGTGGAGCAGCTTCCTTACTGTATGTGTTGTTTTTCTTATTTTCACCAAGCTATTTTCACCAAGCTGAGTAGTGCTTTCCTTTGGAGACAAGACAGAGGAAAAGTAAGTGTTGAGCAGTTCCACCTTTTCTGTTTCCCGTTAGCATCTTTCCACCTTTAAAAAGTAGTGTAATTCCACTCCTACATACTTGAAAAGAAGGCCAACGGTGTTCTGGGGTTTATTTTTAGTAAGTATGTTTAGGAGTTCAGATAAACAAACTGTTTTAAAAACAAATCAGCCTTTTTAAAGCCAGTATTTATGAAGTTAACACTCACACATAGAGAGAGAGAGTACACAATGGGAAACAGGTGCTGTAACTGATTAAACACAAATCCATTATAGTTACTATAGCATTAAACCCAGACTCCAATGTTCCAAGTAAAAAAATGAACCTCAGATCCCCTCCTAATTTCAGGTGAAGAGTGATCCCAGTGAGGGTGAGGTGCTGCCGGAACAATGAACCATGTCCTCAGTGGGAGTTCACAGGGTGAGACAGAGTGTCAGTGGTGCAGTGTGTCACCACACACTATAAGGGCTTCAGCAGGGGCACAAAGTGATGAAAACAAGGAGCCTTATGAATCAAAACTGAGTTGTGTTGGCAGAGTTGTGTTCCGGGAGCTCTTGAGCTGGAAAAAAAAAAAAAGGACACGAACCTTCACAGCATAGATAGAGAAAACAAATTCATGAAATATTGGCCTGCCTAATAAATTAGAAAAATGTGTAGTATTTTCTTCTCTGGAGTGATTCTCTCCCAAGCTTTTTATTATCTGGAACAGTTGTTTCATGCAGAACTAAATGTTTGCCCATCCTACACTGTCTTCTTACTGCTCTCTGCACTTTCTGGTATTGCCATTTACTGACATCTCAAACAGAGGCCTTGGAGCTAGTTATTTTGTATGCAGAGTTTTATCAGTGCATGTGGGTTTTCTAAAGGTTAATCTCTCCTCTGATATTTTCAGCTGTACAGATTTCTTTGGGGTTGTCTGTTTGGATGCCGGCACTGAAGAAGGAGGCCAAACTAGGCAGTCTCTGGCAGTGTCAGGTCAATGTTCCCTTTTTACTGCCAAGAAAAATGGAAGGTGGGGGTGGAATACTAGAACCATAAAGAATACTGCAGAACTTGTCCAACCTGACCTTATTCTCAAGAGGATAGGTTCCCACGAAGGTACTGACTGGCTTTCAGAGCAGTCTGAGAATGAAGCCACAAGGCGGTTATGCTCATGGTTTATGTGGCATCTTACAAAGCAATGGGAGCTTAAAGTTGAGACATTAAATTTTATTTTTCTTCTTGAAATAGCTCATATATTTATATGAGAAGACAGTCTGTGCATATATATGCATGACTTCCCCCAGCCCACACACACACATGGTTTCTTAAGAGTTTTCAGTCCAGGGCCCCCATCATGAAAATTCCGAGCTGCAAAGGCACATTCAGCGCTGACCTTACCGCCCCTCCAGCACTAGGTGAAAATTATTCTGTTTGCCTGAGCATTTTACTTTTTGGATATTTCTCTCTCTCTCTTTCTTTCTCTTGCCCTCCTTTTTAAAATTTCACTTCATGTCAATATTTGGTTTAACAGCACAATCCTGTATCTGTCTAGCCAGACGTTAGTTCAGTGGGGCTTACTCTTGAGTATAGAAAGGCAGCCTTTTTGTATTGGCTGTCTCTCGCTTCTCTTAGAATCCTCCCTCCCCACTGGCCTGGGTGAGTTCCACTGCAGTAGCAGTCTTAGCCTTGTTTGTGTCTTATGTTTTTTAGTACACATTTGATCAATCATTCCTGAGGAGGCAGAGCTGCAAAGGAGTCCTGAAGGAGTCAATGTTTCCTGACCGTTTCAGCTGGGTATCAGATCACCTTAGCTTAATTGTGTGGGAACAGAACTCCTCCCCAGAAATTCTGGGGTCCATATCCAATATGGTAAATAATATCGCAATAGTCCTCTTGAGAGGTGTTTTATGATGAAAACATATTTATAGAGCAGTGGGTCTGGTTTCCAAAGGGGCCTTATCATGTTGACTACAAACAGAGGTGTGATCCTTATCCAATCTCTGGTGGAAAAACACATTCCTGCAAGCTTTTGGTACTGTCAGTTCAAACTACCCTGTTTCCCCTAAAATAAGACCTAACCTGAAAATAAGCCCTAGTATGATTTTTCAGGATGCTCGTAATATAAGCCCTACCCCAAAAATAAGCCCCAGTTAAGTGAAGCCCCGCCCTCCACCATTGTGCAGCAGCAAGAAGAAGATGACAGGACTGTATCTGAATAAATGTAGATTGTTGTACATGAAAAAAATAAAACATCCCCTGAAAATAAGGCCTAATGTGTTTTTTGGAGCAAAAATTAATATAAGACCCTGTCTTATTTTCGGGGAAACAGGGTATGGAAAGCTGATTGTGGATATTATGTATTATCTATTCTCAGTAACTTTACCAAATTGTCCCCCTTTCTATTTCTTGGAATATTTTTTCACAGAGTGTGAATCATTACTTTAAAAAAACAATTAGTTACTCACTGGCTTTTGGTTTTTAAATAAGCAAACCACTAATGTTCTCATTCATTATTTTAAAAAATAAGACATTATTTAAGTGGGGGGAGGGTTGGCTGTCAATGTTTGAAAAAACTCACACAAAAAATACAAACATTTTCCCCAACTCCGCCAAAATGATTTCACAAAGCAATGTTTTAGGAGTGAATAAACATTACTCATTATACTAAAAAAAATTAATGGCATTTCCACACTTAGGTTATTTAAAAACCTGATGTCCTCCTATATAGTGTCCATTAACCAGTGACAAATGTGAGGGCAGGCAACCATCCCATCATAACATAGCCATTTCAATGCAGAACAGGAATTAATAGCCCTATAGCTTTCCAGTTGACCCCTAATTGATCCGAGAAGGCTGGCAACCCAGTGCACCATGTTAAAGATGAAAGGATCTGCCAATTTCACTTCCTCATTTTGTCACTCTTAAACTCAGTTTCTCACACTTTGAGAATTTTCCCAGTCTTGAATTTAGCAAGTCTCAGGCTTTGAGAATCTTTAAAAGTCCACATAAAGATCTGCACATATTTTTGCACACATTTTCTGAATACATGCATTTTGTGTGTTCCTAGAAAAACATTTTACAACAACATTTTCAACAACACATGTGCTATGTGTGTACTTTACTTTAATAGACACATCCCCACTAATTGGTTTCTACACTTTAGCGGTTTAACAACACCTATGCAAAATTCGAAGAAGGGCAGATTTCAAGAGATAACAGTTTTGGTTCACATGTTGATCTAAAGAGACAACATTTGGTACGTTCATGTAAACCAAACAAAATGCCAATGCAAGCTAAATAAATTTATTTCCCCATCCCTACTCCATGTACAGCAACAATTTGCTGCAAGAGAAGGGATGCTTCCCTGGACAATTAGGGACCTGTCTTAGAGGTTATGTCCCAAATGGGGGAAGAGGCAATTCATTCATAAAGGAAAATTTTAAAAAGATGCTTAGGAATCTGCATAATTGCTCCCATAGATTTTTAGAAGCTTGGGAAGTATTGTTTAATCTGTCTCGTGTTGATTTACTGCCCTGGGCTATGAACACTAAGTACAGTTTCAACGTCTAGTCTGAAGATGACTTGGGAGATCATGATAAATTGCCCTCCCTGCTAGTAAAGCACCAGTAGCAATGTCAAGGGGGATTTCTAATGACAGATCAGCTTCCGAGCAAAGCCAAAGACAAGCTGGAAGGGCAACTACCGTTTTGTGACTCAGTGATTCCATATGGCCACTGCTGCCTTTGGCAATTTGTTATTCCCATTAAGGAGTGCAGTGTTGCTGTCCCAGGGGTCTCAATTGCCTGTCTGAGGTCAGCAGTGTGTTCTTATACTAAGTGGTCTGCAAACTGTGATGGGGAAGTCTTCAAAGGAGATCTGGGTAGAACGTAGGCTTCTGTTATCTCAGTTATTTTTCTAAAACTCGCCGTTGAGCTGTGGACATGGGAAAACAGTAGCTGAGGCACTCCCTCCCTTCCCCATTTAGGTGGAAATCTCAATGTCAAACAGGTCTCTGTTTCTACACAATGGAGAACACATGGCTACATTGTTGTACATGTAGATGTCAAGGATCTGTGTCTTTGATGCACAAGGTGTGTGTTTGTGTGTGTGTGTGTGTGTGCACACCCATCTGTGCACAACATGCATGATGTGGAAACAATATATATGAAGTTTATTTAAATATGCCACCATGTCCACCTGTCTTGCAAATCTCAAGCTGCCAAGGTCCCCTAATGCTGTCTCAGGGAGGCCCGCTCAATCTCCACTCCCTACAGGAAGGGCAGAACATACATAAAAGTTTGTATATGTGCGATTGGAAATTGAAATCATAGTCTCCTGTGAACGGAAGAGATGCAGAGATCCTGAGGGCAGAGGCTAAGTAGGCTGCACCTACTTCGCTCAAGGAGTGACATGAAAAAGCAGACAGGGCTCCTGAACCTTTAATTGCTGTATTATTATTATTTTAAAAAGGGACTTCCATCAGGTAATCTGAGAAGTACACACCCTCAGCCTCTCCCCTAATAGTAGCAGGTGAACTAGGATCCTTATGGGAGAGGGGGAGACCAGGCAGATTTGAGCAACCAAGGAACAGGACACATCGCTGAAACAGAGCTTCTGCCTATGGTGGTGATGGTGTTGGGATGGAGCGGAGTGTGCTCCATTGCCAGAGTCGCCATGACAACGTCAGAGGAGGTAGAATGTTTTTAAGTTAGAATATGTTCTGATTGATTTAGCTCCTCTCTTGCAGTAAGAATAAAAGAATTAAAAGCATATGAAGGGTCCATCAAGGAATTACGTTATGATGGGCAACATTTAATCGAATGTGATTTTTGCTGTTGTACAAAATCACCAAGCAATTCTAGTGGCGTGCAATAAGTTCATGTTCGGTGGTTCATACACAGTTCTTGCAGTGGCTGTTATATTCTCTGGCACTGTGACTCCGAGCCTCCTACATCCCCAAACTCAGTACTTTCGCAGGTCTTGAGCTGTTTCCCTCCTTGTCTGTGTGGATAATCCATTAAACAGACAGATGATTCCTGCTGGGTACAAGAGAAAACGCTGCGGTCACCAGAAAGTGTTCTCCTGTTACGTCTAGGCAGGTGGATAGACTGTCTAGCCAAATGTAAACACTGTCCATGTTTTCATTTTCTGCTAACACCTGAGAATGAGCACTCCCACACAACGAAAAAAACCCTAGGAGGTCCAGGGGATCTGGAATCCAAGGCAGCTACTGCCAAAGGAAATCAAAAGATGGAGGGGGGGTGCTGAGAAAAGGAAAAGAGATCCTCATTGTCAATTCATGCTGGAAAAATGTTGGAATTAAAGAAGCCCCTTCCCCCGTGCAAAGGGTGGTTAGCACCCCTTGGATGTAGACCACCATCTGGGAAAACACTGCTCCAAAGCCTGTTATGCTACTATGCTGTACAAAATGCTTCATATCCTGCCCTTTGTGACTCTGAACCAAACCAAATAAATATGGAACTCTTTTTCAGTATATCTATCTGAAGTGACTTGTAATGTCAGTGTGAATACCTCATGAGCATGAAAAATCGGTCAAGGGAAGTTAGGAAAGTCTTATGACTCACAATACTATCTGGTTCTTAAAAAGTGGGGAGATGAATGTCATTTTGTACTTAAGGGGTGGCATGTTTGCTCTAAAATGGGCATCCTCCCCCAGACTAGATTAAAACTGAAAAATTAGGGGGAAATTAAGTAGCTTTTTTGCACGTTACATACATAAATGGAGGGCTTTAATCCCTTCTAGGCATACTTACTTGGGTGTAAATTCCACTGAAGGATGCTTGCTTCTGAGCAGGCATTTTGCTTCTAAGAGTGGTCCTAGTCAAGAGGTGTGTTAATACATACCCCCCCCCCCATCTCCTGTTGTCTCCAAGCCTCAGTCCAAGTTTCTTGCTTGTTTGGTGCTTCTCAGTCCAGGTTCAGTGCTGTCACACTAGCTGTTTCTCAAAGAATACCATATGGCTCCATAGTTCACATTAAACTCATAAATATTATCAAACCCAACCTAAAGCTATGCCAGAGAGTCATGGCTAGTTAGATCCTGTTACAGGACCCAAGCTCCTAGTGTTTTGCCCCCACCCTAAGCATG
Source organism: Intellagama lesueurii (assembly GCA_037013535.1). Lineage (NCBI taxonomy): Eukaryota > Metazoa > Chordata > Lepidosauria > Squamata > Agamidae > Intellagama > Intellagama lesueurii. The sequence continues at coordinate 175,343,198 of JBAJHW010000003.1, read as the reverse complement.
AAAATTGAGATACCAAATGGGGTCACGGTGTAGACCAGAATCAGCTCACCCTCTAGTTACAGCTGACTCACCGCAATATTCAGTGTTTGCTGATGCATAATTTTTGGCCAAAAATAGCACAAAACTGGCATTAAATGTTGACACAGGAAGAAATAAAAGATTGGAGAAGTGTAGCTAATGCACCTGGGATTCCACCTAGTTTTTGCACTTTAGTTTTCCTGGAGGAGAGGATGTGATATGACACCTTACAGCCATATTTGCCTTCAGCGAATAGGATCTTAATGTTTTCTCCTTTGCCTAATACAGTAATTTATAATTATATAACTGTATGTACGATTGTGATGTTTGTTTCAATGGTATTGAGTATAAGACAACAGACTGTTTATGTATTTAGCCCATCAAATAAGCAGGTGGGGGGGAAAACACATCTGCAGGCAGGCAAAATTCATCATATATTGCCTACCAAACTTGAAAGCCACCACCACCACCCCCACAAAAACACACACAAACACAAACATTTCCAGACTGCCTGATCTTAAGGTAGCTCAGGGTTTCCAGACCAACTGTGTACAATCCACTGCTCTCTTTACTAACTTAGCAATCTGGTAGATACTTTCAGTCATTTCACTCTGTCTTCATCATTTCATCCAGGAAATGAATTCTGTGGCTACATATTCCCCTTTGTCTACTCTTGATGATTATTCCACACACGTCGTTTCAAAGTGCTGAAAGACAGCTCCTCCTGCAGGTTACTTATACACAATATAGAGAAGGGCCGTTAATCTTACTCAGCCAGAATGAAGGCAAGGTGCACTAATAATGTTTTAGGTGTGTTAGATGGCTACCCGACTTAAACCTTACATACAAATAAGAATGACAGGTGGGGGGGGGGGGGTTGATTCTGTGCCACTAGCTGCAAAGGGTTTTGTTTTGTTTTTTAATTAAGAAAAGGTTTTAAAATGTAAAACTGTTCCATAACAACTATGGCCAAGCATGAACATGCCTTACCAAATAGGGTTTTATTCCTAAAATGAAACCCTTAAAGACTGCCCTTTCCCACAGTCGTAGCCAAGGCTTGTTCTTGGAAGTGTGTCCTTCTGAAGTCAGGATATGCTACTTCCTTGCAAATGTATCAGGAGAAGGGCTGTAGTTTAGCGGTAAAGCATACACTTCACAAGCAAACAGCCCCAGATCTGGTTCCTAGCATCTCCAAATATGGCTGGAAAAGACTCATGGCTGAACCCTGGAGAACCATTGGTGGTCAGTGTAAACACAGCTGGGATAGATGGACTAATTAATGGACTGTTTTGCAAAAAGACAGATTCTGAGGTCCCTATCAACTGCTTTTGTTTGCTTTCTTATTTATAAAATATCTAAAGAGTAAAGACAACAACTGTGTCTACCCTAACAGGGACTAACAGAAAATAAAATAAAGGAATGGTTGCTGAACATCTGAGAATCTTACAAGAGACTCTTTCTCCATTGATTCATGAAGATAAATACAAAAGAGCCCAGTTACATGAAAGCTCCTTTTATACTGTTCCTCTGAGGAGTGATTTAACTGTTTAACAAGAGTATTCAGACAGAAAGGATTCTTATGGGCTGAGCTACTGTACACTATTTGTCATTATGACAGAAGAGAAAAAGAAGAGTCCAGTTATGATGGGGGATAGGTACACTGTACTCCATTGTATAGCTTCAGCATCACCTGGCCGCATGGCCTTGAATTCTCCTGCTCAACTCCCATATTTCATATTGTACAGCTCTGATTGAGTTCCCATGATCAGCGCTGAAATCTGTTCTGCACTGATCTTCTGTATATGATTGAAACTTTTGGAAATAGAGTACATGTGGAAATGTTAGAGGACCATTGTCACCTGGCACAATTTTAGTCCATTGAAGAGGCTACTTGTAGTTAGGTACAGTAGCCTGACCTGAATCTGATTGCACATCAAGAACAATGTGGAACAGCAGAGCTCATCTCTACCATTCAATTTTATGTCCCCATGTTCATCATATATGGAATTATAGCTGATGCTGAGATTGATACTCACTAAAAGACGTTTTGTTGCCCAGTACCAAAGAGAAGATGACACTCTCCCTCTCTCTTATTGCATGGCAGTTGGGTCTTACCTCAACACTAGCAACAGGACAGCATCCTCCACAATACCGGAGGCAATCAGGTTAGGTTAAAGCTGCTGGGTAAGTGTTTGTTTCCACCTTCACAACTTTTGTTGAAACAGTTTCCTAACTCTACTTAGTGGTAGGGCCAACCTTGTTCCTATAGGTTCTGAGGTGCCTCAACCTGAAAACTCCATGCTATATACTCTGCTAGCATTGGAGCTTATTGTTGGCCTGAGGTCTGTGGTGTTTCAATGCCCTCACAGAGGGCAGCCAGGAGGTGCCTGTCCACTTAACAATTCAGAGGTTCTGTAACACAAAGGGTCGAAATAAGTCCCGTACAGCTTCTGAAAGCCGAACAAGTTATATTACATCTATGAATGCATTTCATGTCTCTTATTTGTATCGTGTCCCCGTCTGAATCAGTTTATTCAAAATCAGCTGACTTACTTGACCAAAGAACAAAATTGGCCCTGGGGGAATAGCATGAGAGTTGCACGAGAAACTCTACTGATGGAAGCATTTCTGAGGAACCACCAAGCAAGGAATAGAGCTTACAGAAGGAGCTGCTTCATATCAAATTATGAGTCAAATTATAATCTCAAGAAATTTCACATGCTGAGAGGTACTAGCAAATAATTAATGAAATAAGGTAATACAGCACCAAACCCATCCACTTCATGGACACCATTTGCCTAGACAACAGCTAAAATCGAGGAAAAAATTTCTGCACACATCTCAAGCTATAAATATTAAACCAGAAGAGGCCAGGCTAAACCTATGGAGGGCAAAAACAACACCCCTTGCCAAATGGACAAATGCCAAAAAGTGTCTCTCACCAGGACAAGACTCCAGCTGGACCGTCTAGAAGTCACTTAACAGACTTTGAAATGAAGTAGGAAGATCAAAGAATAGTCAAGTAAAATGGGGCTACTTGGATACAGGACAATTTTCTGTGGTTGTGGAGAAATTCAATCAATGCAGCACTTATGTGCATGTAATTTATGCCCCACCACATGTACCAAAGAAGATCTAGGAAATGGCTGAGATAACTCTATTGAAGTAGCCCACTTCTAGTTTTTTTAAAAAAAGTATAATTATCTTAACATTTTAATTTCTTTTTAATTTTACCAATATTTCATATACATCCATAATTTTAACATGTGCAACACTCTGATGTGAATGAAGAGAATCAAATAATTTTCCTTTGTTCGTATCCCACAATGAGCCCACAATCTGTATTATTTATAAAGTTTACAGCAACAGAGATTACATCTGTATAACATACATTGCTCCAAGGTATGTGTGTCAAGCTCCATCTGAGCACTGCAGATCAGCAAAGCACTTTAGGACAACTGGCTCTTGACAAGGTCAAATGGTATTAAGTATCTTCTCATACTCCAGCAGAGCATAAGTGACCCCTACAGGAGTTCCCCGGCTGGTCTCTCTGAAGGTTTCAGAAACTGCTGCCTGAAAAGAATGCCAAACATGTAACAAAGAGCAGACAAACATGTATATTATTAAATCAGGGTTGTACCCTCTGACGTCAACCGAGGGGATTGTGTTTGAGGGCCCTACTTAAATTCCAAATTGCTCCACTAAAGCCTTTGCATTATCCCCCTTTCTGGCCCCTCCTTCCTCCCATTCCCACCAAATCTCTCATTCCCTGAACTGAAAGGGTTTAGCGTTCCTACTTGCTGAGCCAGCGGATAGCTCTCAGCAATGCCAATTCCATTTTAAGTCTTTCCTGCTTACATGGCACCCTGTAAGGGCAGGCAGTTTGGGTGCCACTAAAATGCCAAGTATTTGCCAGCATTCTTTTGATCTTAGTCCACTGTAGTGCTCTCAAAATAATGATGGAATTTAGCACATCGGCTCAGCTCTCAAGTGACTACCTCATTATACCCACACATGAGCTCTCCGAGTGTAGTTATCTCACTTTGAGATTGCCCCTTTTGAGATCTTCCATTTCAGCATTTCCAAGGGGGTAGCATTGTTAGTTTGCTACAGCAAAACCCACTGAGAGTCCTGTGGCTCCTTCCATTTGGACAAAAGACTCAGGTTGAAGCTTTAGCCTTTAAAAAGGTGGCAGGATTGAGTGTAGAAACACAAGCCAAAGGGAAATAGCTGTTTTTAAGAAGTTGCCAACTGGGGGGGAATACAGACACCTAAGTCTGCATTATTGTTTTTTATGAAAGAGATAATATGGAAAAACCAACCATAACTATATGGTGTCTAGGATCACCATATAATACCTGACATTCCAAGATAACCGTGTGTCCAGAAAATCCAGAAAAGGTCATGGTATAATAAAAATATGGATCTTTCATGTGCCAGCAGAGTCTGATGTTTTCTTTGAAATGTTCATGAACACACTTTCTTGTAGTGCTCCTCTATGATAATGTACTTTTAATATCAGTCTCAAGTGACATAATTTTTAAAGTATGCATATAGAGACACAAAGCCGGCAGGATAGCTCAATGGTTTAGATATCTGACTGCAGAGCCAGAGGTTGGGAGTTCAGTTTCCCCACTGTAGGGAATACACAGAATAACTCTACCTTGAAAACCCTGGAAAACATCACCATAATGGCATGGCACATTATTATTATTATTATTATTATTATTATTATTATTATTATTATTATTATTATTATTATTATTATTATTATTATTATTATTATTATTATTATTATTATTATTATTATTGTTGTTGTTGTTGTTGTTGTTGTTGTTGTTGTTGTTGTTGTTGTTGTTGTTGTTGTTATTGGCAGTTGTAACCAGAGTAGACCTTTGGTCTAGATGGGCGGGATAGAAATCAAATCAAATAAATAAATAAATAAAATTATTATTATTATTATTATTATTATTATTATTATTATTATTATTATTATTATTATTATTATTATTATTGTTATTATTATTGTTATTGTTATTGTTATTGTTATTGTTATTGTTATTGTTATTGTTATTGTTATTATTGGCAGTTGTAACCAGAGTAGACCTTTGGTCTAGATGGGCGGGATAGAAATCAAATCAAATAAATAAATAAATAAATAAAATTATTATTATTATTATTATTATTATTATTATTATTATTATTATTATTATTATTATTATTATTATTATTATTATTATTATTATTAAAAAACACCAGGCACAGTCAATCAAAATTATAAAAACATTGACTGGTATTATATAAGATACAAGTTTTAAACCTTAAGTATCTATTAAATGTTGACATAGTATGTATGCTGTTCCTAATATTGCCATTTTTATAGCTTTGATTATGTTACTCCTGAAATCTGCTGCTGCAGTTGTTATTATTGTTGTTTACGAACACAGAGGTGAAATGACTTGTCCATCAGTCTGTATTTATTCACTGGTTATTTCTTTACAGCCTTGCCACATAATCTTCCAAGGTGGTGCAATGAGGAAGAAATTAAATAAAACAAGAAGAATGCCCTAAAAAGTCTGCCCAGGCCAGTGGCAGATTTAAAAGAAGAAGAGGAGCTGGGGTAGCATCATGTAGAACCAGATGTTAAAGGGAATGTGTATTCACTACAAATAACCTGTTTTCTCTCACACAACAAGAATGTTGCAGACTTGCAAATTAACTCTGTATTTACCTTCCTATGACCAATCACAAAACATGTTAATTTCAAGATGTGTATGCGAAGAATATTGATTCCCATGATAAGCAATGCCCTTCAACAGGTGGTTGGGTTTGTTGGCTATCTGTGGTGGGGTTGGGTGGCCGCCATTTTGTGTGCCTGGAGTCTCATTCCCAGAAGCCACTATGGCTTTTACAAATTTTTCCCTGTGCTGGAGCTTCCAGCCAGTCAGGGTGGCCAGGGGCAGGGTTATCTCCAGAGGTGGACCCTAGGGAAGAGGTGATCATTTTAGCCTGCTTGTTGGATATATAAGAGGCACATTTGGCCTGATGCAGCCATTCTGCTTTGGACTTTCTCCCTCCCACCCTCACTGAGTTTCTGTTGGTTTTATGGGCAGTGTAAAGGTTGGGCACTGGAATTTTCTTTTCTCTTTTTCACTGCTTTGTTGGGGGCAGTTTGGAAGCATGATGATCGATCTGGACTAAAGAAGGTAGTGCTTGACCTTCCCTGGTGATTCCCCTTCAGGAGGTGGGAGGAGAGCCACTGCATGAGCCCAGCTTGAGAGAACCTACACTCTCTCTGCTCTGCAGTGGCAAACAGAGCCACACAGTGGCAAATACCCACGTGGTTAACACGTTGATTCACCATTTGGTAGTGCCAGAACTATTGGCAGTTGTAACCAGAAAAATTGTGGCCTGTCTTCTTCCAATGATGTTGTGTGTGTGTGTATGATTCTTTTCATGCCCCCCAACTCTGCCATTATCCAGCTCAGATAACAAACAAATGTCTTTTAACTGTTGAGGGGTACCTCTTCTAACACCACACTAAATCTATTGTGTAATTTGACCCTATGTGGCAAAAGGTGTTTCCAGACAAAGCTGCATTATGAATTCTTCTTAGCCTCATTCACATGGTTTTATGAAGGTCCAGATATGAGTGTATTCCACTTGTAATCCTCTCATGTAGGAATAGGGATGTGTGACAAACTTGCTGGTAGGAGAAAATACACAATTCTGTTATTGTTACAGTTAGCTAATAATTAAGAGAACACAACCAGAGCCTCCCAGTTTTTTCCTCCTGAATGCCTTGGCTGTTTACAAGAAACAGAGCTGCAGATGCCACACAACTGTCCTATGTTCCCCTAAACTAGTCTGTTCTTTGATATCATGTGGACTCTATCCCTTTGAAATCACTGAAACAAGTTTCAATTTGATGTGGAGGGGCACCATCCTGTACTCTACCTGAGACAACAAAATATGTTGGGCAAACGCTGTAATGAACCTACTGCAACGACACTTGAAGGATACATTGCCTCCCTATCTATTCAAATAACCAACTGCAGTGACTGCATCTTTTTATCATGTATGTTTTATGCATCAGAAACATCTGCCGGTTTTGTATGTATAGTGTATTAAACAGATATCAATAAATGTATGAAATCTACCCTAGAACCAATCTATGGGAATCGACTCAGTTTTTCCATATGACACCCCTTCCCCATAATTATTATAATCGATTTCTGTTGTGCTACATGCTACAGAATGAAGCTCTTCCAGGCTCTGTGTCACTTCATAACCCTGGTTTTATTAGTCCCAGTTGCAGTAATTCCAAGAAATTTTAAGGAGAGCCTTTGATTTTCAATGCCTGCTTTCCTTTTAGTATTAAAGTGCATTTCGTCATTTAGAAAACAATCCAGGAAGATGAAATCAGAAAAAGGGAAGGGAAGGCTTGGGGCAATTAGCCTGAATGATTGAAATACAGGGGATGCATCTGAATTTCTTTTTCAACTTATTTCCATATGGAAAAGAACCATGTTCCAATATAAAATGTGATAATAAAAGCCTAGCATCCTCCTGCAAGATTAAACAAGCATGTTTGTAACCTCCTGGGACTTATCTGGGGGAAAAAATATATGTCCAGATGGGCATGAAGTAGAAATTTCAGCGTGGGAGAGTCCTTCTTAGATGTCTCATCCAACCTAGCAAGGACTACTCAAGACTTGGAAAATATTGCTGCCAGTAAGTCAGTTTGTCAGTTTCTTTACAAGCCTCCAGACTCTCCTGTAGTAAAAAGCCCATCCAGCTTGCCCAGGTGGAAACATTTTGGGTTCGGTCAGAAGCCATGAGATGCTACAGTGTTGGCCACAGTTAGTACAGCAAATGAATATAGGAAGGAACTCTTTAAATATCTCCATCACTGGACAGCCTTTTCCCCAAAATACTTTCCCATTGCTCCTAAACTCAGGCTTTAGCCTTGAGTGCCTACCCATGGGAGGATTGCAGCTGATGCTACCTCACAGGGCTGTTGTAAGGCTAAAAATGCTGCTCTGAGCTTCTTGGAGGAAAGCCAAGAGACAGTGGTTATCATAAGCAGCAGCAACAAGAGCAAAAGGGCCCACCTACCTAGTAAAATGTCAGCTGTTCAGTCAAGAGTTGTGTCCTTCCAACTACAGATGAACTCTGGCTGCTTCCTCCTCCATGGTTTTAGCTCAAGATAACATGCACAAGTGTAGACGTGGCCCATCAATTAGACACCAACATAAACTCTACCTGAGCTGCTGGATAGCTCAGTGGTTTAGAGTTTGAGAGTTCAATTCCCCACTATGTCTCCTTTGCAAGGGCTGGACTTGATGATCCATAGGGCCCCTTCCAGCTATGCAGTTCTAAGATTATTGTTATTACTGTGAATGAATGTTTGCTATCTAAATCATTTAGTTCAGGGGCTATTGTGCTCGGTGCCTGGGAGAGCTAACAGGTGGCCTCCGTTTGCCCCCCTCCAAAAAAAGCATAAGGTGAATAGAAGATGAAAAATACATAGGGTTGGGCATTTAGTTCTGGATCTTGGGACAATGTCCAGGCCCCCACAACCATCAGGGACCCAAATGACCACATCAGGGGCAGGTGATGGAGGGCAATGGCAAATAGCCATTAGAACTAAGGTTTGCTTGATCATCCTGCTGCTGAAATTATATTGGTCCAACATTCTTTCTTTCTGTGACCACTTCTTGGAGTTATACCTCTTTTCTTAATAAGCAACACATTCTATTAACTGCGCAAAAGAAATCATTCCTGATGTTAAACAGAATACAATGTGCAAGTGGTTTTTGTTTTTTGTTTTTTGCACAAACAGAATGGTTTAAGAAGTTCCCTTGACACACACCATTAGAAAATATCAAACACAGCCAAGCTTTTGAATCCATCAGGCTTCATCAGCCTGGGCATTGCAGAGGCTGGGGACAGAGCAAGACAGATTAGTTCAAAATTGTCCTAGCTAGAGGTTACATTGTCAGTAGAGATGGGCATGAATCAAACTACAAACCAGAAAAATCTATGAACCAAGCTGTTTCATGGTTCAGTTTGTGACCCGGTTTGGAGATCCTGTTTTGCCAAAGCAAAATGAAGCACTGAACTTTTTCCACTTGGTGCTTGGTTTTGCTTTGGCAACATGGGATGGCCCACCCACCCCCTCTCACTGCCCTCACCACCTCCGCCTACCTGGTCCTGCCACCTCCACCTCTTCTGCCACTGCTGCAGGCCACCAGTGCCACATATAGAGGCAGTGAAAGGCTCCTGGCAGGGAAGCTGGGTCTGCTGCTTCTGAGCATGTGCCTGCCTATCAGCTGGGCGGTGGGCGCATGCTCAGAAGCAACCGCACATCTTTCCAGAGCCAGCTGCTGTGTCTGTGCATGCACCCCCTGCTCAGCTGATAGGCAGGTGCATGTGCAGAGGTAGTGGCAGGCTCTTGGCAGGGTAGCCAGGCTACCCTGCTGACACTGTGCATGTGGCTGCCTATCAGCTGGGCAGTGGGCACATGCGCAAAGGCAACAGGCCCGGCTTCCCTGCCAGGAGCCTACTGCTGCCTCTGAAGATAGCACTGGCGGCCCACAGCAGCAGCAGTGGAGGCGAAGGGGGCAGGCCCAGATAAGCCCCCTGGCGTGAACCCAAAAAGTGAACCGTGAACTGGTTCATTTTTCAGGGGGTTCATGATGGTTCATGGTTTGTGGTAAGCCACAAATCACAAACCATCGCAAACCACCGTTATTCTGGTTTGTGACCATCTCTGATTGCAAGATCTGAATTGAAATAATATTCTAAGATGGAGACTGTAAACTTGTTGCACCAGCTTGAGGCATTGGGTTTTCCCTCAGGCCATATAGGATGAATTGTCTTTCCCCATTTCTGTTGAAAAACAGTTGCCAGTCACTTTGTACATTGCTTGCATGGAAGCATATGGCTGCTATTTGGCTGAGAATAAAGACATACCGATTAGAAGAGCCGGAGATTAAATTTACTTGGCACAATTAGGCAAAATATCTTGACTGGAGTCAAATTAAGAGCACTTTGACTCTTACTGGATGTGAAAGTTTGCCAGTGTCTAATTCTTTAGATTTTTTTAACCCTTTGAATACTGGCTCATCTGTTAAGCAATGGGTTCCTTTTCAACACTTCCCACTTGATAGGGTATGTATTTTTTAGTCTTCTATGGATGAAGCCCTTATATATGAAAGACAGAGTACAACTGATGGAAAACTAATTGTCCAGGTTTTTTCATCCCTATTAAAATTCATTTCACCACAATGAATTAAGAGATGGAATTTCCTGCTACCGTCTGAGGAATTCATCCCCTATGCAACAAGTCTTAGGAAATATAGATTTTATTTAGCCTCTGGCTGGCTGTGGCCCTCTTGCTGGAGGAAAAAATGACATCATTTGCAAAACCAGTAGCAACAGTGGCAGTGGTGAAGTCCCAGGTTGCTCCACAAATCGTCTTGCAGCCACTCATAAATACAGGTAGGAAATTATACTGTCTAACATCTAGACTGACATCGTCGAATAAAAGTCAGGTTTTAATTTGGATAACCAACAAGCAGAGAGAAAGAGAGAGAGATAAACTTCTAATCTGTGTAACAAATAGCTCTTAGGAGAATTAAACCTGACTAGCTGATTCGCCAGCTTTGTTACTGACATCTAACAAATCTATTGCACAATGGAGGGGGGGTGGTCTCTTTGGCTTTCAACTTAGTGGAATATTTTCTCTTATAAGAATTTGATACTGCAGTGGTTAGATTTGACATAAAATAAAGGAACAGAGAGCAGCCCAATCCTGTAAGCTACTATGCTGACACCACAACATGTAGCAGACTTCCAAAACCCACTATCTCCCAGAGGGTTTGGGCAACAACTCCCATAATGATATAAAAAGTGTGTTACCAAGTATGCTCTCAGAGCACATGTATGAACTCACACAAGTTTGGAGACACACTCATAAGGGATCCTTGAAACACGGCAATATTGTGTCTTGACACAGAATGGGCTGACTGTATCACACTCATACAGAGTTATTCATAAGAGGAATTTTATTGGACACACAAGAATTTAAATATTCACCACAATTATATTGTGGGATAGCAACAATTCAACAATAAAGTATATAAACTAATGTGGTGAAATATAGGCTCAGAAGACGCAAACCTACATGGCTGAGAGGGTTCTGAGATTCAGGCCGCTACTGCAAAGTTCTGCAGTTCCTGGGCAAACTGTTTGCAGGGGTGTTGCAAGGCTAAGAGGAGAAAAAAGGAAAGCTCTGTCCCTAAACCACACACAAACACACACACACACAGGAAAGGGGTGGTAGACTGGGAAGCCACCAAAGTGTGGAGAAAGTATTCCCAAAGGTAGATTGGAATGACTAAAATAATTTCTCCTTAATCTTGTTAGACTGGCTTGAAGCTGAGGAGTGTTGGAATTCCAGCTGGAACAATGTAAGGGAATTCTTGGGCAAGGATTTCAAAAGAGACCAGGTTGACAGAGGTTCCAAGACCAGAAAGCAGGGATTCAAGAGACCAATATAGGCTAGCGGGATTCTCTGGCTAAATCCTGGATTTCAGGGGGCTAAGACAGTGATTTCAGCTCATAAATACTGAAGTCAGCCCAAAAAGGATTAGCAGCAGGGTTGAGACACAACAAGCAGGTTACCTGGCTGCTGTGCATCTTTTCATCTGATTTCTGGCAGGCTGACTCACGTGATCTGATCCCGTGTGAGTCATGTGTCCTGTTCTGCCCTGATCATAATCTTGCATACCTGGCTATGTGTTGGTCCAGGAACAATGGAAATACAATAGGCCACTTCACTTACAAGAAGGAGACAGGCAGACGCTGTATATGAAAATGCAGAACATTCTAGACTCTTGGTACTCCCAAACCTCCAGACAATCCTTAACATACAAAAACAAAAGGAGGTGATCCAATTGATATTGACTCTGCAGGAGGGCTATCCTGGGAGATTACATTCTGGATGGAGTATTCATGTCTTCTAGATACATTTTTGATCAGCATTGCTTAGAGCTATATTCCTGTCATTTCCTCTTGAAGGGTAGATTTACTTGAGACCAGAGGCTATTTCTTCTCAGCTCCAGTTTTTAACCTATACTTCTCCTTGGCTTGACAAGTTTGCCAATTAAATTAATCTATGGAGTGCACATACATGCCTTGGCAAAAATAAGTCTCTGCAAGGGTACTGTACAAATCTGGCCAGGAAGTGACATAGGGTTATATGCTGGCATCTCCACAGCTCTTGATGTTCTGCTAGACCCAATATTCTAGTCAGCTGCCTAGTTGCATCAGAAATGATGACTGGTCATCATGAGGGACCACCGTTCTATTCAGGGGGTGATGGAGCAGGTTCACCCACCTGTAGCTGCAAGGCACTATGGCCAAAATCCACTAATAGTCCCAACTTAAATACACCTAAAGAAAACAATGGGATCAACATTCAGCAATTCACTCAATGAGGCTTCTCTAGTCGGGTCTAGCTATTGAATTTAGGCCTTTAATTGCCAATGCAATTAAAGTAAGGAAGAGTTATTTAGATGGTCTGTAGACCCCCAGAGCAGTACTGGAACCTGGAATGTCAGTCAACCTACTGTTTTTATGCTTCTTTTCTAATGTTCTTACCAGGAGTTTCTAATGTATGCATTGATACTCAATAACACCACATATTTTCCAACTAAAATCACAAGCTGTTTCATGGAAATGAATGGGACTTTAACAATTATACTATCATTATGATGTACATTTCCAAGGTCAAATGTGTGGCAACCCTTGCAGCCGACAATGGCTTCTCTAATTCAAACTTTCATCCCAGTCGTAAAATAAACCCTCCTATTTAGATTTCCATGAAGGACATTCTCCTGCTATGTCCCTCCTATTCAAATAGTCCTCTTTATTCTCTTTATTCTACCAATATTCTCTTTATTCCACCAAGCCACAGTTCATTCAGCATCCCTTCTCTTCCTCCCCGCCCCCCATCTACTAGGCTGTGACTTTGTCAGTGGTGTCAGAAAGCAGCAGCAGCAAACAACAGAGAATGGGAAGAAGGTCTAGGCAGGGCTCTCTCTTCCCACTTCTGGCAGTAGGCTGTGAGCATCTCCTGGGAAACACGGTCTTCCCAAAGCCTACTCTAATGGCAGTGATCCTTGGAAGAAAGCTATGTTTGTTGGGAGCTACTTAGAACTTGGAGTGGTGCTCTGTCACATGCCTGAGACAGGAAGGAGGAAGTGGGGAAGGTGGAAAAAGCTCCCCACTGCCTTTGGTTTGTTGCCAGTACTAGAGTATCACTGCCTGCCAATTCAAAGCGATATGAATCAACCTCAAACTATGAGGTGGTGTGGTGGATACAGTCAGAGACTAAGACTCTGGTGACGTAGATTGAATTCTCATTCCTCCATGCAATGCACAGGGGAGGGGGTGGAATTGGTAAAACCACTCCTTAAATATATCTCTTACCTTCAAAGCCCTATGAGGGTCACTATAATTCAGTTCTTACATGATACTATATGACACCTCAAACTCATATGCTGCTTTTCCATTCTCCTTCTCATAATACTATGAAAAGCTTCTAAACCCTGGGTTAAACTAACAAGTTTATTGTTATACATGAACTGGGAACTCTGGTTAATTTAAACAATGGTTTATACCAAGTCTGTTTCAGTAAATAATAATTCGAGTCAAACACAGTGTTTCCTTTCCAGATGTAACAGTATACTGTGTTTGTGTGCATGGTGTGCATACATATGTGTGACTACACACAAAGTTGAAGGAGCTTCAAACTGGATTTGCCTTCAGTTAAAAACCCAGGACATCATTTATGTAAGGCACAAAGACAATTACTAGTAAGTAGCTGTTCAACTTCCTCCTCTAATTCAGACAGTCTGTAAAATGGACTACAAAAACAGATTTTGTCCATTTACATATACATACTACATATACATACCTTTTCAATGTAAGACGTATTTAAATAAGGTCTTACTGACAGATAAGTATGTATAAAATTTTAGTTTTCATTTATTGGAGTTGTGTTTTTTTAAAAACCTACTTGGAGTGCCTAACAAAATTTAAGACAAAAGACTTCCAATGGATAGATAAAAACAATTTAAAATAGCATGAAATCCGGAAATAAGCAATTAAAACAAAAACAAAATACTACATTAAACACACAACAGTCATGTATTAAAATGTGCTTTTTGAAATTTAATGAGAGAGGCAGAGATATAAAACACCTTTTTGAACAAAGTTGTACAGTACATGTATTATTTCCTCTGTTATACTCCAACCTGTGGTGAGGCTAGAGTGTTAACCAACATTTCAAAATACACTATACCTTGTTATCAGTAATCTGAGTCTCCTGGTTCAATGACATCAAGCAGAACTGCTTCAAATGAGCCACAGAAACATTTTTGGTTCAGTGGCTGTGATCCTTCCATACACCGTCCTGTGTGTAAATCTCCTTCAAAATATGTTTCGCCAGATTTTGAGTCAAGAGAGAGGAGAAAATTAAGGCTAGAGACTCATGTTAGAGACATCCTGTTAGGAGAGATTAATGTTGCAGAGAAGTTAATGAGGTTCTCTTGCCATATTTGTAAAATCAGTCTTCAATCAAATCCTGTGATTAAGTCCTGAAAATCAGTCACCAAACAAAGAAAGCTAATCTGTAGAATTCTGGAAGCAAGAGTGTTGTGATACTCAAACGTTTTCATTAGTTAAGAATTTGTATCTTCAGTCACAGGCTACCCCTAAGGTCTATTTCTGCCCTAGAAAAGTAAGATTCTTGATTAAAAATATTGGCAGTTTTAAGCTTCATTTGACAGGTTTACTCTTCCAGTATAGTGTTTGCCTATCATTAGAAATTATATGCAAGTACTGAAAGACCCTTGGAAGGTTAGGCATTTTATTATCACAGAATTATCATAGATCTGTCCTTAAAACAAACATATGTTATGCTGAAATAGTTTTATTCCAAAGGTGACAGAACATACCAAAAAACCCCACCCAAAACACTAAAATGTTTTTGCTCCTAATTATCGTTTCTTCTAATTTTTTTATAACAATAATAATTGTGTGCTGTGAAGTCAATTCTGACTTATACCAACCCTTTCCAGGGCTTTTCAAGTAGAGAATACTCAGAAGTGGTTTACCATTCTTTTTCTGGAGACACCCTGGGACTGTGCAGCTTGCCCAAAGCCACACAGGCTGGCTCTACTTGCAGAAGACATAACGGAGAATTGAACTCCCAACCTCTGGCTCTGCAGCCAGATAACTAACTCAGTGGGTTATCCAGAGCATCTGATCATCCTTTCCTTAAGGGAGGAAAATGCATTCTGTCCAAAGAGATATTTCAAATAGAAGAAGATCACATGCAAAATCAGATGGACTTTAATCAGGCAACTGTCCATACTGGAATTTTCTGAAGGGAAAGAGGAATTCCTTAGATTTTCAAAAACAACCACAATGGGAATAAAAATAATTGTAATGGAACAAGTAAGTCTGCAGCTCATCCCCAGGCCATGACAGCAGTCCAGTCTTACACATGACTGACAGACATTCCAGTAAATCCAGTACTGGATTAGGCATTGACTTTCCAATACCCAATCCCAGTGCTTCACACAAATTGTCTGTTTCACCATAGAAATATTTGTGTATTTCTTTCCAGTTATTCATTCATTCAAAAATGGCACAATTGCATTGAGGAAGAGATGTCCTCATGACATCAGAGATGCTAGCCTATCAACACTATATGCGGCTTTCTTATTCTTAAAGAGCTGGATCCTGTATAGGAATGGTTATGTCTGGATTGAATTCAGTGAAAGCTCTTCCAGATTGGCCTCCACTTCTATACATCTGTCTTCTCTGTTAGTGTGAGCAGATGTGGTGAGAATGGAAGGATTTGGGCATAACATTGTAGTTTTCTTGTGTGTTCCAGAACTGTGCTGTGCCAAGAAAAAAAAATTAATGAAACAGTATTTTGGCCTTTTCAGAGCAGTGTTGATGCTTTGTGAAGCTAAGAACTGCACACAGAAACACTTTCTTTATGGTTAACCTCTTTCTCATTTCCTGTTCTTAACTATGAAAGGTGGCAAATTAAATCCTGCATCCTGCTTGGCAGAGTCTTCCACATGATTCTACCCTTGCTATGCCAACAAATACAAGAACACTGAATTGATCTTTTATACTTTAATAGCCACAACCAGGAATAGTTCTACTGAGAAGCAATGGTGCCTACTGACAGCTAAGGGGATACAGGATTGCAGTCTTAGAGCAAAGGGAGGGGTGACATTTACAAACTCACCCCCAAAATTGTTCGACAAACATGATATTGCCTCCTTCCTTTTCCCACCATTGCAACTTCACTGACTTCGGTCACCCAGCCCTCCAATTACATTTCAAGAGGTCTGAGCAATTCAGATTTGGCCATATTGGGTCGTGTAATGAACAGACACAACCATGTGGGTCTCTAGGCTTGTATTCTTTCATTTTGTTTTTGGCTGAGGGGGCTTGGAATTAACTACTTATAAACAGCTAGTCCCGTTCCATTTTTTCCAATGACAAATCTAAATTGTTTTATTATTGCAACAGCACTGTTCCTTTCATGTAACTATGATCTTTTTAGTTAGTTTTACAGTTATGGGATGCGGCCTTGATAAATGCTGGATGAGGATTATCACTTGGTTCATGTGCAGGCTTGTGCTACCTCATGTAACGCACATACCTCCATCTCAGTTACTTTTGAGAAAGGGGGAAAATAATACTTCCACTATTTTTTAAAAAATCACAACGATAATCTCTGTCCTTAACGACAAAATAGAGATGGACATTAGAGCTATGATGACTTGGAGAATTGTTAATTGTTGAACCATTTCTGTCCTGTTTAGAATGCTGACACAATTTTGGTCAAAATCCAATTGTTTCAGTTATGTTTGATAGCACAGAAGCCATTGAAATAGTGTGACTCACAAAAAATCTCTGCCATTCAACAACATTACTGGCTGAGAGAGATTTCCAATAATTAAAGTTGTGGCTTTTTCTTCCAACACTGGAGGCATTCAAGAGAAAATTGGACAACCGTCTGTCAGATCTGCTTTGATCTGGATTCCTGCACTGAGCAGGCGATTGGACTCGATGGCCTCATAGGCCCCTTCCAACTCAATTATTCTGTGATTCTAGCATTCCCACCTCCTACAAAATGAAACACACTGAAAGCTGTAGGAGAGAAGCAGAGTGCCGCCCAGAGTGGTCAATTGACCAGATGGGCGGGATATAAATACAGTAAATAAATAAATAAATAAATAAATAAATAAATAAATAAGCAGGAAGTCTTTAATTACAAAATCTCCCCTTGCTTGTGATGCCACCACTATTCCACAGACATAACAGGATTTGGGTCTTTCCTTAATTCCTACAGGTTCAAACAAAGTGGCTCCTTGATAACTTTATACTTCAGCTACCTTCAACTTCTGCATCAGACAGTCTCTTGTGGATTCCTTCCTCTTTATCCCTTCCTTTCCCTTCTATCCACGGAATGAGTTGAAGAAACCTGAATAAAGAAGCCTGAATAATGCCTTATTCCATATAGGTCTGCATTCAAGGGAAACCAGCATTCCTATCGCGAATATAATTTCTTCTACTGTCCAGCTGGTTTGCCTGTTTGTGCAGCCACACGTTAGCAACCAGTAGGCCAGTGCCATCTAGTGGTGGCAAGCAGGAAAATACAAATTCGCCCATCATTTGTAAAAGGGGATATTCAATTCATTGGTCAGTCTCTAGATACTCATTGGGAGATAGTTGCATTTGCAACAAGCTGGGCCATTTTACATCATTCAAGAATCAGCCCCAGCGTGTTGCCTGTTATTTTGTCAGATAAAGGCAAAACAAAAACAAAACAAACAAAAATTAGCCCATTACAGCCTTGCACCAATAGTCCCCTATTCATTTCAAACGGGGGCATTGTAGTCACCTGAAATAACAGAAACTCAGAACAAGAATGGTGGGTGTTAGATTACAGAATACACTACAGATTTGACCTACTGTGAAGTCCTGATCTCAGTAGCATAATTTTTTCCAATCTAAATGGACCTTAGGATGTCTGCAGATAGAAGTAACTTTGTTTCCTCTTCGCAGGAACAGCATTTCCTTTCTTAGCGGTGCCTTCATGACCAATTACCTCACAGGAACTTTCTTCATCTCATTTTATACTTGTTCAGAGTATCTCAGACTTTGCATGATTCAAAAGCTACAAATTCACAAATAGTTCATTAACCTTATTTATCTGCTATCAGTTCTAGGCACAAAAGTATCCTGGACCAGAGTGCCATGATTTGCAGAATTGTGTCTTCAGCATCCCAGAGTTGGCTGCAGAGTGACCATCTACATCTACAGTCATGTGAGAAAGGTAGTATAGCCTCTTTCAATTCTATGGTTTTACATATCAGGACATAATAAAATCATCTGGTCCTTAGCAGGTCTGAAAATTAGGTAAATACCTCAGATAAACAACAACACATGACATACATGTCGTGATTTATTTTACAAAAATAAAGCCAAAATGGAGAAGCCATGTGTGAAAAACTGAGCACATCTTATGATTCAACAGCTTGTAGATCCACCTTTAGCAGCAATGATTTGAAGTAATCATTTTCTGTATGACTTTATCAGTCTCTCACATTGTTGTGGAGGAATTTTGGCCCACTCTTCTTTACAATGTTGCTTCATTTCACTGAGGTTTGCGGGCATTTGTTTATGCACGGCTCTCTTAAGGTCCTGCCACAGCATTTCAATTGGGTTGAGGTCTGTACTTTAACTGGGCCATTGCAACAACTTGATTTTTCTTTCAGCCATTCTGTTGTAGATTTGCTGGTGTGCTGGGGATCATTGTCCTTTGCATGACCTAATTTCAGCCAAGCTTTAGCTGTTGGACAAATGGCCTCACAATTTACTCTAGAATACTTTGGTATACAGAGGGGTTCATGGTCGACTCAATGTCTGCAAGGTGCCAAGGTCCTGGGGCTGCAAAACAAGCCCAAATCATCACCCCTCCGCCACCGTGCTTGACAGTTGGTATGAGGTGTTTGTACTGAGTTTGGTTTTCGCCAAATGTGGCACTGTGTATTATAGCTAAACATCTCCACTTTGGTCTCATTTGTCCAAAGGACATTGTTCCAGAAGTCTTGTGATTTCTCCAGATGCAACTTGGCAAACCTAAGCCATGCTGCCATGTGCTGATAGAGAGAAGAGGCTTTCTCCTGGCAACCCTTCGAAACAAACTATACATGTTCAATTTTTTTCTTATTGTTCTGTCATGAACTTTAACATTTAACATCCTAACTGAGGCCTATAGAGTCTGAGATGCAACTCTTGGGGGTTTTTGTTTTTTGCAATTTCTCTGAGCATTGCACTGTCTGACCTTGGGGTGAATTTGCTTGGACGTCCACTCCTGGGAAGCTTGGCAACTGTCTTGAATGTTTTCCATTTGTGAATAATCTTCCTCACTGTAGAGTGGTGGACTTTAAATGGTTTGGAAATGGCCTTTTAACTCTTCTCAGATTGATGGACAGCAACAACTGCTTCTCTACAATCATTGCTGATGTGTTTCCTCCTTGGCATTGTGTTAACACACACCTGAATGCTCCAGACCAGCAAACTGCTAAAATTTCAGCTTTTATAGTGGTGGTCACACTTGCTAATGATCAATTACTCAAGGGCATTTGGTTTGCAGCACCTGGCTGCTACTTAACCTCTTAATTCCTAGGCAAAGAGCAAGGGTGTATTTAGTTTTTCACACATGGTTTCTCCAATTTGGCTTTAATTTTGTATAATAAATAATGACACAGTGTAATATGTCATGTGTTGTTATTCATCTGATGTTGCATTTACCTAATTTTCAGATCGGCTAAGAACCAGATATTTTTTATTATGTTCTGATACGTAAAACCATAGAATTGAAAGAGGGTGTACTTTCTTTTTCACATGACTGTATATCTGTCTCTATCTTTAGCATATCTATATCTATATGCTGTGCAGTCAGAACTGACTTATAGAGACCCTAATTGGGCCAGATAGTACCATGTGGAATCCCACAATATAACTGCTATGGAGCAGAGCAGAACGTTCCCAATGTTACTGTATGACAGTGGTCCTGAATAACAGAACCTTTTGTACCAACTGCCATCCTACACTCCACTTGTTCAGCTGCTCCAGGAGGCAATCAGGAAATAGAAAGGAATCATCAGGGCAATGTTTCCTTCCCCTGAGATCCCTCCCCAAAGAAAATCATTAATCAGAACAATCAAGGCTTCTTCACTGCCACGGCCAAGTCAAAAGCCAAGTCTGGAGAGTCTGCCACATCCAGAAAAATCTGTAGCTTATTGTACACCATCCTCTTGACAGGGCTCCAGCATTCACTGAGGGCAGGCACTGCAATATGGGGAGGTGTGGCCATACCTCCTGATTTCATACAACTCATGCAGGATTGGTGGGTGAGGTTCTAGCCAGGGACAAAAAAACTGTTTCCTACTCTTATAATGTTGCCTCTTTCAATGCCACAGGCATGATGCCTTCTTATAGCAGGGCATGTAATGCTCTCTGGCTCCACACAACTATCTAAACTGAACATTAAATCTATCTCTTCTTGAAGAGATTCTACTCTTGTGGAGCCCTCTTACTTCTAAGGTTCCTCAGCAGCTGAGGATCACAGTTGCTGAGGAACCTGCTATCAGATTTTATTTAGTTAGGATTAATTAACCCCTTCTTAAAATAACCTTGAGGTAGATGCTCTCTCGAACCTCTTATCATCTATGTCACATAGTTTCAGGTCTAAGCTTCAAAGCCTTAGACTGATAGCTGGTTTGCACATACACACTTTTTATTTTATAGATTAAGTCTTCACACACACACAAAGGCTACAACCTGGGATATGGGGATTTTGACCTATCAATGTTTTCAGATCAAGGACATGTGTGATGTATTTAAGATCTTTCATTACAGGACCAGGTGTTTTGGCAAAGTCCTTTATACAGCGGTTAGACTTCCCATTGCTCTGTTTACATTGAGCCCTTTTAACGTCTATCACTTTAATGAGAGTAGCAGAGAAAATTTTGTAACTGTCCTCGGGAAAGCTATGTAAACGGACAGAATTTATTGCAGGATTAACGAAGAGGGAAAGGAAAGAGAGAGGAAGGGGGCAACATGAGCAGCCAGGTGCAGATAAAGCACAGAAACAAAATAAGGAATGTAGAGAGCTGCAAGAAAAGATGTTTTGTCAGCTGACTAAGAGTGAAGCATGTTGTACACAGCTCAGCATTTTAGAGTTAAAATTTTGCATACAATTTTTTTAAAAAAATCTCTAATTCTTGTCTTCTTGCATTAATGTCATGTAGCTACTTAATAGAAGACAACCTGCTGGCTTGGATGAAAGACTTATACAGTCCAGCATACTGTTCACTGATTGGCCAGGTGGGTACCTAGGAGAAACCCACAAGCAAGACATTCAGACTCCTCAGCAACTAAGGGCTTGTTTACATGGCTCTTTTGAAATGGGCTAGGATGGGATAAAGAGAATTGCTTGGGACAAATAGAGGTGCGTTATGCCATTTGGTGAGATACTTGCATCCAAACGGCATAACGGAGCTTAAGCAATTCCATTTGGTCTGTCACCTTCCAGTGAGAATTTCCGGTATCATGAAGTGCCTCAATGAGAGATCTGCTTCTGATATTTAAGGAGTGGTTTTACCAGTTCCACTCCCCCAGTGAGTTTCCATGGCCAAGTGAGGTCTCAAACCCCATTCTCTAGAGTGCTAGTCCATCACTCTATCCACTACACCACATTGGGAATCATTTCCTACATTAGACCCGTAATCATAGAATCACAGAATAATGAAGTTGGAAGTAGCCTATGAAGTCATTGATGGTCCCTGCTCAACACAGGAATACAAATCAATGGATATCTGCCAGGTGGTTGTCCAAATTTCTCTTGAATGCCTCCAGTGTTGGAGCACTCACCACCCCTCGAGGAAATTGGTTCCATTGCTGTACTGCTCTAACAATTAGGAAGTTTTTCCTGATATACAACCGAAATCTGGCTCCTCTAACTTGAGCCCATTGTTGCATGTCCCACACTCAAGAAGAGATCCTGCCCCTCCTGTGTATGACAGCCTTTCAAGTATTTGAAGTGCTATCTTATGTCCCCTCAGTCTTCTTTTCTCAAAGCTAAACATGTACAGTTCTTTTAGTCTTTCCTCATAGGGGTGAAAAGATTCCACCATATTTCCCCCACCCTGGCCGCCTTGCACTGGCTACCTATTCGCTTCCGCATTGATTTCAAGGTGTTGACAGATACAAAGCCCTAAACAGTTTAGGCCCTCGATACCTGGCAGAGCGCCTTCTTCCACCTAGTTCTGCCTGTATCACCCGTTCTAGTCATGCCGGGCGGCTGAGGGGCCTAATGCCGAGAGAGGTCCGAAGGGAAAAAACTAAAAATCAGGCCTTCTCAGCAGTGGCCCCTCATCTCTGGAACAACTTACCTGTAGAGATCCGCCTGGCCCCCTCGCTGAGGGCCTTTTGCCCTCCTCTGAACTTGTTCCAATTTGTCGGCATCCTTCTTGAAGTGCGGTGTCCAGAACTGGACACTGTACTCGAGATGAGGCCTAACCAGTGCCGAACAGAGGAGAACTAGTACCTCACAGGATTTGGGGACTACACTTCTGCTAATCCAGCCTAAAATAACATTTGCTTACATCATTAAAAAGGCAGTACAGTATTTAAAAGCTAAAAACAGTAAGTAAACGAATGTTTAAAATAATTAAACAAGTATTATATTAAAATGGTAACAAAAATCAATACAAAAATCAATACTAAAATCAATACTACTGTGCTATAACACATGTACTTTATGTAAATGCTGAGTACTGCTAAGCTCTTTCCATCTTCCAACATTTAATTTGCTACACTGAGGCCTAAAGTATGGGAAGGAAAGGCATTTTAGAACAAGAAAAAAGATCCCTAATTTTCTTAAGAGACCTTTAAGAAACACTTTTAATTGCCCTCAGTTCCATATGGGGAATTATACTCACATTTGTTGTTTTTGATGAATTCCTTAACAAAAACAACAAATATATTATTTGCTACTAAAGAAGAAACCATGTGCCCAAGAAAGCCCAGATGCAACATTTTTCCTGGAGATCAATAATACTAAGGCTCTATATGGACACAAGAATCAGGCAAACCAGCATCCACCAAATTATACACATTTGGTCAGAACACAACATGAAAGAAAATGTCTGCTCCATGCATCTCCTCCATCCCTATTATGTCTAGTGAAACAAATTGTACAATATGCCACCCCTCCTCTTCCTTAGTTTCTTTTATTAGGGATGGGAAAATTCTCAATGCAATTACCTAAGGTAACACATTTTGTTTTACTCCTTCTAAAGGGTGGGAAGGGAAAGGCTGGGTAAGGATGTGGCAGGCATTCCATGTGTCTCTGGTCCCACCTTTTAATAACCATATTACTAAGAACTGCCATTTTAATTTTAAAAACGTTGCCTTTCCTGTCTTAACATTAGTGCAGCAAA
The DNA here is from genome assembly GCA_037013535.1 of Intellagama lesueurii. NCBI lineage: Eukaryota > Metazoa > Chordata > Lepidosauria > Squamata > Agamidae > Intellagama > Intellagama lesueurii. The sequence continues at coordinate 175,319,565 of JBAJHW010000003.1, read as the reverse complement.
CACTGTTGTAATTTAAACATAAACACACACACATGCACACCAGGGACACCCTCACAGCCACAATACGGTCTTCATATCACCTGTGAAAACATGCCTAGAGACTCTCACATCCTGGTTTTCCAAGCCCAACACTTCTTCTGGACTCACAAAGCCATGTTTAATCAATATAGAGGCTCAAGTGTAAACACACACTCAGGCCAGCCGCCCAATTGGAAGTGACACTTTCAACCGGCCTTGGCAGAATCATTCCCCCCCCCCCACCCTCTCCCCAAGTCTCTTGAACATCTATGATGATGCTCTCTTTGAGTCCCACGTGCACAAAGCTGACCTGAGTGTTTCCCTCCCTCCCCAGGCCTTGCTTTGTGTGGCTGATGGCCTGCATGTCTTCTCTCTGCAATTCTTCTTCTTCATTTTTTTTAATTGCAAGCCCTCCCCTCCCTCCTCCCAGGTCTGAATGGCCTATTAGGAAACCCCTTTGTGATGTAATTGGATTTCTCCCCTTGTTAGTTTGCAATGAAAATGTCATCTAGACGGAGGGAGGCGCCCATTCATCTCAAATTAAATTCAGTCATTTCTTCAGTGAGCTGTGAACTATTCATGCCTCTGCAGCAAGCAGCTGCAACCCAGAAGTGCCCTTGACAATACCCCAGAATTGTTCCCCAGGCTCAGTTCCCCTTTGTCAAACTAACACATACTCACCTGGTCCCCGCCCCCCATGGCTGACCACCAACACGGACCAGGCCCAAAACAGCACATAGTGCTGAATGTTCAACTTCAGCATCCCCAGATTGTTCAGATACATGAACGCCAAGGACTTGGCTGGTTGAACTTGAAGTCCCCTCATGAAACTGAGGCTGGGCCTAGCTGAGTGAGCCACTGTGGCAAGCACTGTTGGGCAGCTCTCAGAAGGTGACTGGAACAACCAGCTAAGTGTGCAAGTTGCCACTGAATGTTTTCCACAGTGTCCTAGAGTAGTTTCCAGCCTTGGGTCCCCAGGTGTTCTTGGACTAGAACTCCCAGAAATCCTGACCAGCACCACTAAGTGATTAAGGCTTCTGGGAATTTTAGTCCAAGACGATCAGAGAAACGAAGAGTAACAGCACTCTGTGGCATTTTTAAAAACATATTAGTTCAGTTAGTTACTTCACTATTCCATCTTTCCTGGGGGTGATATATGTGGCTCTGCTTCTCACTTCTCATAACAACCCGATGAGGGACATTAGACTGAGAGTTGGCCAAGGAACCTGGAACTGCAATATCAGGTGCTGTTTGCAGTTGTTTTTTTAAGATGTCTCTTCCCCATCATTCTCACACAAATTCCTTGAAGAAATGAAAGCTGATTTAAACACGACAGCCCAAAGGCAGAAAGAGTTGGAAAGCCACTTCTTCAATGGGATGCTTCATAAAGCAAAAAGCAACTTTAAAGCGCCTTTAAAAATTGCCTCAATACCTTCACACACCACTGTACAAGACATCCTGCATGCTAGGAGTGTTGCCAGCACAAACATGGAAGCAGCAGACTTCTATTGAAGTACTAGCCAGTAAGCCATAAAGGTCTTGAAACTGCATACAAGTACAGTTCATATTATGAAAAGTCTCCCATTTGCTCCAACAGGAAGATACACACACACAATTTCAGCCACAGGAGCAGGATGTTCAATCAAAACTGTGACTGCAGAATGGGAGAACAGCTAACCAAGGACTGGGAAACCTGGTAGTCATCCAAACATTACTGAGCTCCAGTTCTCAGCACCCAGCACGATGACAGGGTGCAGTGCAATAGTGGCTGACCAACACCTGGAAGTTCCTTACACTTTTGAGTTACAGCCTTCCTCTTCCCAGTTGCCAGACATGCAACTTGCACTTTACAACATTTTCTGTGCTGCCTGGCACAGAAGCCACAAAGGAGAGTCAATGAGGATGGCCAGGTGGGATCCTCCAAGAGGATCAACTGGAGATGACCCATTCTGAGGTAGATCCCGAAACGTGGGACCAAATCAACTTAAGCAATGTCATTCGCTGCCTTTATGCCATTGCTTGCTGCACTGAGCATCTGTAAAGCAGAGCGATGAAGATCATGTGCTTAAACATACTGTGGACAGGGTCAGCTACAATCCCTAGTGCCAGTGCATTGTGAACCTTGATGTGTTTACAGTCAGATGTCTTTTTGTTTTGTAACTCTGAGGCCAAATCCAGCCTTTGGACAAATGTTGTTTGGCCTGTCAGTTGGTACACCAGAGAAGCATCAGAGACAGGAAAGGATACATAGCCTTGTTAAGGGAACTTATTTAAATATTTAAATCATTCAGAGGAGGGGAGCAGGACTTTGGCCTACCACCTGCCACTCCAAATATCCTTGTGGTGTGAAACATGCCTCAATCTTCAGTCCAAGAAGCCATGCTCCTGATTCAAACTGCCATGGGAACATCCTTATTTAGGGGATTAGGCTCAACGATTAAGACAGCCACAGCAGAACACCCTCTTTGTCCTTTTTATTGCCAGGAGCACCACCCCCTTAGAAAATGCAGGAACAAGTTGCTAAATGGATTAATGCTGTCACTTGAACTCACAATAGGGTCTCCCAGCACTGAAGGACCACCTCTGACAGGGTTCTCTCTGAAATTCAAGGATGCAAATGAATAAATGCCATGCAACAAAACTACCCAGGGAGATACCCCTGATCCTTATGGCCCATTTTCCTCCCATTTTATTCATGAGCAACCTAACCGGTGAACCAGTTGCTCACAAAATATCTGCTACAGCAATACTGATTTTACAGCAAGGGTGGGGAAACTTCAACTTCCACAGGTTTTATAGATTTCACCTCCACAAAGCCCAAGGCTAAGGCCAGGGGTTATGGGAGTTGTAGTCCATGGCATTAGAAGCCAAAGGTTCCCCATCCATTTTCACAGGGTCACCCTAGACTAGAGGTTGCTGCAGACACATTTCACAACCTGCTTACACTGATCGACCCATCTGTGTGGATAGCCCTTAAACTGCATTTCAACATAATACTGTAGCTCATCTTTAGGCTTGTCTCTCAAGATCTAGTGAGTGCTTTAGGAGTGCCTCATGCAGAAGCATAACACAAACAAAGCCAATGTAGATTTCATCAGTGCCTTTGGTGGGAGGCCTCTTGGAGCCCTCTATTCAGAGAAAACCACTCTAATAATGATTTTTAAATTGTCTCTCCAGATGGAGCAGTGGGAGAGAGAAAATCATCTTTACTTACACATCATCATTCCCACAGCCTTGCCTGAGGACCATGCTGTGTACTATACAATTCCATGTGGGAGTAAGAATCCAGTTTCCTGAGAAGCTCAAGCTTTTTGAATGCACTTTTCTCTAGAGATGTGTGGCTACAGAAAATCTGGCAAGAGGGACTTGCACGCAAGTTATTTATTTCGTATCACACCCTTCTCCCAAGGCAACAACTTAAGGTGGCTTAAAAATGGATCAATAAAAAAACAAACCCAAGTTATAATACTATGTCAGCTGTGAGTACTTCCTCTTCCATAACTTACCTTAGGCTGACAGAGGTCCCTGTGTCAGATGTGTTTATTTGACTTTTTTATTTTGAACAACAGAGCCCCTATCACCATGAATACCAGTCTTCTAGATAGCCCCTTTCACTTGCAACATGGAAAGGATGGCTGCTGCTCAAGAATTACATACCTAATACCTCTTGGTGAGCAGATATTTGCGGTCACCAACAGGTCACCGCTGTTTGCTCACAGGTGGGCGTGGCACACTCACTCGCATACATGGGTGGGCGAGGTGTGCTAGAGGGTGGGCATGGCGCGCTCACGTGCATGCGAGGGTGGGCATGGCGCGCTCACAGGTGAGTGGTGTGCGCACACACGTGAGCGCACCACACCCACCCGCAAGCGCGCCACACCCACCCGCAAGCGCACCACACCCACCCGCAAGCACACCACGCTCACCATGCGTGCGTGTGGGGGGGCGGGAGATCTGTCTCCACGGCCTGGTCCTGCAAAGCCCGCAGACCGGGGGTTGGGGACCCCTGATTTAAATCACATCCATGCACTTGAAGCCTGCCTGCAAGCCTTTTGCCATGAGCATGGCAGACAGGCAAACCTCAGGAGCCAAATTCCAACTGTAGATCCTCTTTCAAAGCCTTCATTCTCCCCCAGCCCACCTGTTTTCCTCCCTACATGGGATACACTTTCAATTGGGATCAGTCGTTTCCAGAAGTAACCAGTGGGTAGTGGGACTCTGGAGGAGTTTGTTTGTGAAACTATCTAAATTAAGTTGCCACTGATATTTCTTATGAGAGTATATGGGTGGGCCCTATAATTTATTTAGATTTCACACCCCTGCTTACTCAGATGTGTCTCTTTTTCACTGTCATTCCCATCCTGGAGACTACTGGCCAAAACCTTTTCGAAAAACAAGATTAGGTCTTCCTGTTTACATCAGCTTTCAAGAGACAAAGTTGTTGCCTTTTCTTTTTTGGGTGGTTTCTATGCATACACACACGTTAAAGGTCCAGCCGTTCTCTGTGTCGTATGTCAACAGGTTTATTTTTCTCTTTTGGTTTTCAATCATGCTACAAGTTGTCCTAAATTCAAAGGCTAAAATGTGAAATAAAATACACAGATAGCTCTGCTTAGCCATTTAAGTTTGCAATGTTCATTATTACCCACAATATCAAAGAAATAAAGAAGGAAAATAGGCTACAAACTGTTTGGAAAGAGAAAGAACACAGATACTGTAGTAAGAAACAGTTTGTAAATGTAATAGAAAGAGTTGGGGAGGCAGTTAGAAAAAAATATCCCTTCTTTGAATTCTATTCTTTTCGGAGGCAGCCTTTGCCGAATGTGGAACACCATTTTCACTGAGTTACACAGAGATAAAGAAAATTACAGTCATACTGTTCATGATTTTGTAACAGAAGTGAAGCCCATTTTATACCCTCACTCAAGAAGGCTCCCCCACTGCTACATACATAACACCACACGCAAAGTATGTGAGGTAACAGGATGGTTCATGCTTGAAGTAGCCCCTATCAGAGCACCCAAGGAAACACCATGGAATCACACTCACACAGAGACAGTTTGCAAGAACTGCAGCCACTCACATGAGGACAGCACAAACGTCAACTCCCACGTGGAGGCGGCCATCCTCAAAATGGTTTTCCTTCCAAACACCAATTAGCTACAAGCTCAGCAGCCACCTGGTTGGTACTCCCAGGGCAGAGTGGGTTGGGCTGGAAGTAAGAACTGGCTCAGTGTAGTTCTAAGATCTAGACCTAGACATGAGTACAAGCCTCCCTCCGTTTGGAGATAAGAATATGGTTCTGTGACAGATCTGATTTAGAGAGCTGGGTAGTCAAATTAATTTTCAAATGCCTGCCCTTTTCAAAGGAGATCTGAGCAGATATTTCCAAAGTGCCACCCCAGCCCTCCTTTTAAGCATTCCTTTGCCATCTCAACTAGTATGCTGGCAACTTTCCAGACCACTACCAAGAGCTGCCAAATCATAATACTGCTTTTTTATATAGCCTAGGTTGAAATACATTCCCCTTTATGTCTCTGTTTACCTTTCAAGAAGATCCGCCTAATGTGCTTTCAACTCTCAAAGCAAAGAAACCAAAGCTTCATCCAACCGCCTGCCACATCTAGTGCACCCTGAGCAACACAGTAGAATGAACCTAACACTCCTGATACAGTGCCTTGTGCCACAGATAAAGACAGCCTGTTCTCAAGCTTCAGCAGAGGGAAACTGAAATGGAAGAAAATTATGTCCTTATGAATTCACAATCCACACTGCTTGTTTCTGTTCTCTATGAATTCAATTCACAAAAAAATTCTCAGCAAGGAACATACATGAATAAGCAGACACACACACACTGTGGGCATGTGGACCCATATTTTTTTCTCTCTCTCTCTAACACACATACGATGAGAAACTCTGGCTCTCTCCACCAGGCAGCAGTCATCGCCTTTACAGAAGTCCTTGTCATCGCTGGCTTAAGTGGGAAACAACATAGATGAGTCCCACCAAGAGTAGGCCACGCACGCCCACCATCATGAGGAGGAACAGCAACAAGATGGACATCACTGGCTCCACCACCTGGTTGCCAAGGTTCCAGGTAGGGAATCCCATGTTCACCAATTGTTGATTGATGTCTGAGAACGGTGAGCGTTCCCCTGGTCTTGCACCCTGGTGTTGCTGCTGGTGATGTTGTTGTGGGGCAGGGCCTGCATTAGTCATTGTGTTGAAAAAACCCTGTGAAGAAAGCCCAGAGAAAAGAAGTGAATTTGTGGAACTGTACCTCAAATGGCATTTATACACACCCTATAAACCACATTAAACAACTGAAAGCCTTTTCATATTTCCATCATCATCAGGCAATTTAGAAATAGCAAATTTAGACATTATCATCAGGTAATTTAGAAATAGTAAATTCTTTCAAGTTTCTTACATTACTCTAAACAACTGCAAAACACAACAGATCCACCTTCTCTCACCGGCTGAGCAGCATTTTCCCTGTTCCTGTTCTGGGTGTTCTGTCTCACCCGAGGATCATCATCTTGTACAATATCACCGTTTGCCAAAATCCGCACCATCCTTAGAGCTCTAGAGTGTTTGCCTGACTACACCTGTAATGTACAGAAGAAAAAGTTTAACAAGGTCAGCTGGGCTCTGGGAAACAGGCCCAGGCAGGACAAGCTGGCAGGTACCTACATAGGTCACACTTTTATTCTGTGTTGCTCCAGAATGGATGAATCTCTTGTTCCATAATTACAATGGCTAGTGCAGAACTTATAGTGACCCTAATAGGGCTTTCAAGGTAAGTGAGCTACTTAAAGAGTGGTTCTACCAGTTCCACACCCCTAGTCAGTTTCCCATGACTGAGCAGGGATCTGAACCCAGACCGTCACTCTATCCACTACACAACAATCAGTATCTTATGACCTGTTACCAAGATCCAAAAAGGAAGAATGTTTTGAACACTTCAGAGAAATCACGAAACAGACCAGGCCTTGGATAGGGGAAGGTGCTTTACACATTGTATTTGAGAACAGAGGCACTATCCTATAGGTGTCGGTCACAATGCAACACTCCAATTAGGTATAGTCTTGGTAGTCAGGACAGGGCTTTACAATGTGATTCACATACTTAAAAAAATGTATTCCAAAAGTGAGAGCACAAGATGAAAAGGGAAAGGGAGACAAGAGAACTCAGGCATAAGTTCTTAATGTTAGAAGTGTATATCACTGAGATGGCCTGTTGACTAGAACACTGTATCTGATAATAGGTGTTTGGTGCCACCAATATGCTGATGACATCTCTTCTTTTCATCTAAGCTTCAGAGGAAGTTGTTTTGGTTTTAAATCAGTGCTTGGAGTCAATAATGGAATGAATGAGGATGAACAAGTTGAAACTTAACCCAAGAAAGACAGAGGTGCTCCTGCTCCACCAATAGGTGGATCTGGGATTCAATGTGTACTGGATGTGGTTACACTCCTGAAAAATTAAGCTCATAGCTCGGGTGGGCTCCTGGATTCACCTCTGAGCTTGGGTGCTCAGATGTCAACACTGGCCAGGAATATATTTGTGGGGCACTATACAATGCAGATTTCCACTCCCTTGCTCCTCATTGTAACAGTTTTTCCTAATTCTGTTTCCCATGTTTTCATTTTAACTGCATTTTAGTAACACAATGAATTTAATTCTATTTCAATGTTTGTGATTTTATTATATTTTAATTTTTTATTGTTTTTAAATTGTTTCAGTCAGTTCATAAGGTGCCTTGGGTCCCAGTTTTGAGAGAAACATGACATACAAAAAATACTAAAATACTACAAGAATTTGCTACCACTTCTTTGTTCTACAAAGATTATTAAGCTTCAGTCTCAAACACTTACGTGCAGGTAAGCCCTATTGCACTCAGTGGGACTGAGCCTGTGTAGGCATCTAACATATACAGATTATTGCACTGACACCTTGTTATACTGATACAAGAACTACTGTATTACCATCCTTCTAATGACTGGTTATTCAAATTAAAAAGATAAGATCTACAAAAACAACCAGACAGCTGTCAGATGAGCTACTGAAAGCCCATGTTCTTTTGGCACAATCCTTTGGCAGCCAAGAGACATTTTTGTAAATGTGCCCCACCCTCCTTTAGCAAGCCAACTAGAAAGAATGAAGACTCACGGCTCCCTGTATACCATAGCTATCATGAAAATAAACTTTAGTATTACCAGTTTAAAAGTCATGCAGCTGATAACTATCGTTTAACGGTTAAATAGTAATCATGATTTTTTAAAACTCATGTTTGTATAAAAATATCAAAGATACACTTTTTAAAAAAAAAAGATAATGTATATATGCGCTACAACAGGCAGCATTTTACTCAAGACAACCCCTCCTGATCCAGGCTTTCTCACAACTTAAACATGAAATCTATAACTAGGAAAAACAGGTATGATGTGATACAACAGAGACCAACCTTGCATCATACAGTGTCCCACCATAAGGAAGATGGGCAAGGCTTGCTCTACCCTTAGTTACAGAGAGGCAGATGCCACAAGCAGCGGGTGCTCCAGGGGGCCTGCAGCAAGTTGCTGGGATGACAACGCTCTGGTCACTAGGCAGTCTGTCCTGACCTGCACCTCGTAATCTAGTTTGGTGTCAGGCACTATCCTACTGGCATTGCCAACCTTACTGTCACTTCCTTGGTTTCTACAGGTGAAATGAGAGGAGACTGCACTGTACCACTGCATCCTTCACCCTAGCCAGAAAATTATCTCACACCAATCCTAGATTTGGGGGGGGGGGGGGGGGGGGGAGAGAGAGAGACACCAAAGAGTCACTTGGGCATATATCTAGTGCAGAAGTGAAATGCATATCCGATTCCTAATAATCACCAGGTAGATCCACAAAATACAAATTATTATGCAATAAAACAACAACAAAACTCCCAGCTCATATCCCACCGAGCGGATAAACTGCCTTTAAGATAAAACTGCTCTCTCCTGGTCTTAGCTCTCTGTTTCCAACAGTGACCTTCCTTAGAGAGCATGAATGGGGAGTGTTTGCCCCTCCAGTTGTTGCTGGATTGTAACTCCCATCGTGGATTACCACTGGCTCTCCTGGAAACGTGTAATGGGGAGCTGCAGTCCCAGGACGGCTGCCCACCTCTGTCTTACAAAGTAAGAGTCGTGATGCAATGAAATGTGCAGCCTTCTGAGCATGCACAACACCCTATTTTAAAAATATTACGCGCCACCAAATTTAACTGCTTGGAGTTTTGCCAGTGAGGCGAATAGTGGGTGCAATACAGAATGCACAGCCTTGACCACGGAAATGGCATAACTTGTAGCCTAGAAACCTGGAACTTGAGCAGGAAGAGTTGGCTGGGGCAGAACAAGAGAGAAACACTCTGCACATGGTCGAGGCTCTGTGATCAGCTCCCTTATATCCCTGGGCTGACCTCGCTTAAGAGGAACCGCCAACTCTTCCAGCTGCCTCTGGTTTAAATCAAATAATAAATCCTGCCTGCGGTTCTACCAGCGGATCACTTGCTCGCCCCAACGCACCCGGGGCTCCCTTTTGAAGAGATCTGGTTGACCTCATTTTAAGCTTGACTCCTAACGTCGAAAAGCACCACAAAGGCCAAGGAGGAGAAATTCTCTGAGGTGGGGGGGGGGGGGGAATCCTCTCACCTCCTTCTTCCCCCTGAGATCTCTTCTGCTGACGTTGCGCTTCTTTCTTCCTCCGCCTGCCTTTCTAAAAACTACAGCTTGGCAGCTTCCGGCGAGTGTCATTTCCGGAAGTTACGCATGGCACAACAACGAGGGTAGGTGCGGTGCGGGGGGAGGCCAAGCGAGTGATCCTGCTGGCTGGAGCGTTTGTGGGACGTGTGCAGCTCCCTCTTCAGGCGCCACGGTGAACTTCAGCTTGTCCGGCGCTCGGGGAGGAGCGTGTAGGTTTGGGAACAGCACTGGGGGAGATGAGAGGAAATTTCCACACGCCTATAAATAGGGAGAAGCTAGCGGGATGACTCGGTGAGAGAAGCGGTGAGTTCGATTCCCACTGTGCCTCCTTTGAAGTAGAGCCAGCCTGTGTGGCCCTGGGCATGCTGCAGAGTCCCAGGGTGCCCCCAGGAGAAGGGAATGCTAAACCACTTCTGAGTATTGGCTTATGGCTCATCATCATCATCATAATGTTGTTGTTGTTGATAGGGAAAAGACATTTGTTTGCTTGCTTTTGTTTGACAGGATTATTTCTCAAAGAACTACAAACCGGGGAGTCTGAGAGTTGTAATCTTAAAAAACTGATACTTTCCGAGTAGGTTCAAGGCAGCATTTTACTTGGTTGTTTTGCCAGCCTCCTTTCTCTCTGCCCCCCCCCCCACACACACACACACACAAGCAGCGACACATGCTATGGGGCACCAGTTTGTTGCAACAGGGGGAATCCCACAGCTGGCTGGCTTCTGTTCCTTTTAGGAAGGATCTGAGGTCCAGGAATCAGTAGAGGAAAACTTTTAACAGCATGAAGTTGAACATACGGCCACTTAGTCTTTATTGATTATTCCTCAACAGAGCACCATTCCCTGAAATCAAGAACAAGTGGGATGTCTCCTACTCATTGCCTCAAAACAATACTGCTGTAAACGTAGGAAGGGACAGGTTCAGTTTAAGAACGGGCAACCCGCACTGTGTTTGAGAACTATTCTTATGTTGACTCTTTGTTCAGAGCAAAAAACCTCAGAATAACAGAGAGACGTGTGATTCAGTTTTATTCACTTTAAACAACAACAACATCCTGCTACCACTGAGACTCTCTATGGGCTGTGAAGCTACAAGTCTCATTATCCCTAGCCATGCGCCATGTTGGTTGGGGCTACTGAGAGTTGTGATCCAATTATATTTTGAGAGCCGTGTGTTTCCCAACCCTACTACAGAACCACTTCCTCTCATCCCTATTTTCTTGTACTCAGATGTCTTGTTTGTTATTTCATAACTCAATTGTCCAGAAAAAAAATTCTGAAGTTAGTCCCTACCACTAAACAATTTAATTAAAAAGAAATGGAAAACTTCCTTCCCCTTCGCAAGTGAGCAGCAGTGAAGCTCTCTGCCACTTGGATATTTATTAAATAACCAAGCAAACAATATCTTCAGGAGGAACTAAAACACGATTCAAAATAGGTTTTGACAAAAACATGCTGTAGGACAACATTGTAAGTTGGAAGGACAGAATTAATCCTTTTAACAGATGGGTGCTTTCTTTTCTTAACAGAGAGGAAAAAAATTGAAAAGTAGAGAAAGCAGGCTTAAACATTAATCCCCTTTCCCCCCACGACCATAGAGGGAAACAAGCAATTGTTAAAGGGACCCTGTTGAGCACTTGAGGTCACCCTTTCCCCTAGCCTCTAAAGTTGACCAAAGCTAAAGAGAAAAGACTGCTTTGGTCTCTGAGAACAACCTCTGACTAGTTTCTTTTGAGTCCATCAATGCAATTGTTGGGAATATGCAGCACATTCTTTTTTGACATGTTTTCCATTTCTTTTAAAGTAGTGATGTTTTTAATATTGTGATATGTTTAATTGTATTTTAATATTAATATACTAATTTACTGTGCTTTTAAATATGTATTACTTTTTAGCTGTTATACATTACCTTGAGTCACCAGAGCGAGAGAGCATGTTCTCTCAGCACTGTGTACGGTGATAAAGTTTTACTTAGTTATTGGTTATTTCCACTGCTGTATTGAGGTAAATTAAGATAACTGGCTTTTTTAAAAAATCTGCCCCTGCTGTGTTATTAATAGCAGCTGTTTGGCCTAATTAAGCAAGATGATGACGCTTTCTAAATAGAAGTTTGATAGCCCATCCCCACCTTGACATGTTGCAAGCAAGGACTGAAGGGGAAGTCTTTGTACATTAGATTGAACAACTGTGAGCCCCGATTCCCAGGGAGGATTACTCGTATAAACAAATTCTGCTGCCTTAGCAGAGTTTCCTCTTCAGGCCTTCCTATTCAGTGATAGCCCAAGACATTTTGTTGTCTGGATATACTTTCCAGAGTTTTCTAGGTATCTCGTACTCAGAAGTGATTTACCATTCCCTTCTTCTGGAGGATGTCCTGGGGCTGTGCAAGTCTACACAGGCTGGCTCCTCTTCCAGGAGACACAGTGGGGAGTTGAACTCCCAACCTTTCACTTAGCTATCCAGCCAGCTGCAGTTAGGGATGCTTCCTCCCCCCGCCCCCCACTACTGGAACCCAGGGTTGTCTGCTGAAACTGACATAAAGGGGATGTAGATTCAGGACTAATAAAGGAAGCACTTCTTCACACAAGTCTGGAACTTGCTATCACAAAATGTACCAGCAGGCACCAAGTTGCATGGCTTTAAGAAAGGGATTGGGCAAATTCATGGATGATAATCAATGCCTACTAGTGATGCTTGAGAGTCCCCTGGACTGCAAGGAGAACAAACCTATCCATTTTGCAGGAAATCAACCCTGAGTGCTCACCGGAAGGACAGATCCTGAAGCTGAGGCTCCAATACTTTGGCCATCTCATGAGAAGAGAAATATCCCTGGAAAAGACCCTGATGTTGGGAAAGTGTGAAGGCAAGAGGAGAAGGGGACAACAGAGGATGAGATGGTTGGACAGTGTCACTGAAGCTACCAACATGAATTTGACCCAACTCTGGGAGGCAGTGGAAGACAGGAGGGCCTGGCGTGCTCTGGTCCATGGGGTCACGAAGAGTCGGACATGACTAAATGACTAAACAACAACAACAACAACAACTAGTGATGCTACATATATACTCTCTCGTGCATCAGGGGAGTAGCTCTCTGCATAGTGGTTGCTGAAGAATATGAGGCAGAGGGTGCCACTGCTCTCTAGACCTGCTTGTTGGCCTCCCATTGGCAACTGGTTGACCACTGTGGGAACAGATTGTTGCATTGAAGAAGCCTTGGATCTTATTCAGCATGGCTTGTCCTCTGCTTTTTAAGACTTTCTGATGCAATTTTCTGTTAGGGAAAACTCTTCTGAGTAATAGTAGAAGGAGTCATGACAAACAGGTGATGAAGATGAAGACCAGAAGCCTAACTTCCATTACTCTCACAATACGGGACTTTCTTTCTAGTGTAGATGCTTGTGCCCTCCAAAACAATCGGCTCCTAAAGGTGAGGAAACCTTATGGCCCACAAGTGTCCAAAGGTTGGACCCCAACTTTGTCCAAGTGAAAGGTGCTTCCACTCATGTAGAGGTGATTTTTTTTTCACAGATTTTCTCCTGTCTGCTATGGCCTAGGCTGCAAGAGATTGTGAATCCATGAAAAATCACCCACACACACACTCCTTTCACTTGCAAAAACCTTTGGATCCAAGTTGTAATGTAACACAAAATGAGTAATTCAGATCAGAAAATAAAAAGAGAGCCTAATAGATACTTCATTACATGTTTAAAATCTGTGCAAGCATTTATGGATTATCGCAATCTGGAACAGCACCTTTTCTGTTAACGAGGATGCAGTATGGGTTTCGGAGTGACTTTAGTCACACATGCAGAATCTAGTTCAGATTTTAATGATCATGTTTAAGCTGGTGCAGGGGTAATATAAATGTGTCCATTGGTTTAAATGAATATTCTGTTTAATTCTCTGCTCTTTGTGAACATTTAAAGCAATGTTAATTGCCTCGAGAATGCTTGGGATGTGACACAAAACCAAATAGAAACACTTTCTATTGTATTTCCACGAAAGCAGCTATCCCTTTGGTCTCAGCCCCATGGTTCAGAATGTGTCTCCAGGAACCAAGATCCCTACCTCATTAGAGCAATACAGTTTTGATGGCTTACTTACTCCTCTTCTAGTCAGGGAGATGGAAGTGTTTGCAGGTACATCGCTCTCAGTCTGCTTGCCTGCTTGTCCCTGATCTGGCTCAGAGTGACTTGCAGGGTAATCTCTTGAGATTATGGTTTGGAACTAGATTTAGTATCACTTAGAGTAGATTTTTGAAATCAACAGGACTTAAGCTAGTCACTGATTTCATAGGGTTTGCGCTAAGTATGACCAGGTTAAGATCTAGCCCCGTGATTTTCATAATGGGAGTGATATGTTGTTGAGATTCCATAAACGAGTGGTTCTCAACCTGTATGTTCAAAGTTCAGCTCCCTAAATCTGTAACCTTTGGTGATGCTAGCTGGTCACTTCTGGGAGTTGACACCCAGAACATCTGAAAGACCAAGAATGGAAAACCAGTGACATAAAGCAGGGGTGGATATTGTGTGGCCTTTAAAGATGTTGTTGGGTTGCAACTCCCTTCATCCCTGACCACTGGTTTGTCTCCTGGGTTTTTTTAGGGATGATTGCTAGCAATTATGGGAGTTGTAGTTCAGTAATATAGAGAGGGCCTCACGTTCTCTCCCAATCATAAATTAAAGCAGCACTTACCGCAAAACTGGGTCAGTCAATTCTGGACAGGCATATGGTATATTGTAATTAGCAGCTATAAAATGCATTAAACTGTTCAAGATGTCTTACTCACTTACATTATTGTGTTGCAAACCTTATCATCACCCTATAAGACAGGTCAGAATCTTTGCCCCCATGTTTAAAATGGGAGGGACTGAGTCTGAGAAATCCCTCACTTAAGGTCATTGGGTGAGTTCATTGAAGCAATGAGATTTGACCCAAGACTCCCTGCTTTGTGAAACTCTGTTCAGGCATTAATCCCAAAAGTGTGTAAGGCTGAAAGGATGGTGGTGACCTAGGGATGAGCTGATAAAGAAGGGCTCCTAACTAGAGAAAACCTGTAAGCGAGTCCCGCTGACTGCATTTACAGCACCTATGGAGACTTCTGCAATGGACATAGGAAGGTCTCCATGACTTCCAGGTGGAGTGGGGCTGTGGGGGGGGGTGGCACTCCCATTCACACACCCCTCCCTAGCACCCTTTGAACGCAATGTGCTTTCAGGCTTCACACCTGAATAGGGTTAGTCTCTAAGCTCCACTAGACTACAAGCAAAATCTATGGGACAGTGGAATGCGGCAGTCAGGATGAGACTTCCATCTTGACCATGGAGCAGGTATTAATTTCTCGGGATTAGAAGGCTCCAAAATGAGTGAAGCAACTTGACAGGAATGAAGCGACTTCGCTTGGAAAACAGCTTGGCAGTATTGTCAACACCACCTCCGGTCGCAGCTGCTTGTGACTGGGGTGAATAGTTTCACAGCTCACCGAAGAGATGACTGAATTTAATTCGAGATGAATGGGCGCCTCCCTGGATCTAGATGACATTTTCATTGCAAACTAACAAGGGGAGAAATCCAATTACATCACAAAGGGGCTCCCTAATAGGCCATTCAGCTTGGAGAGAGAGAGAATGCAGGGAACTGCTTTCCAAACTGAAGTCTGGGAGGGGTCTCAGCAACTATAGTTTATTGGACAGATACAATGTGGGCAGCGTTCCGGCAGAAAGGAAGACAGTCTACAGGGGGACCGCTCCTGCTACCACAGCGTTGGATTAAAGCCAGACGGATGCCGAGGGTCATGCTTTTGAAAAAGATCCTGACAGAAAATTCCCTCACAATATTGGAAAGACAAACCCGACCCACAGTATGAAGGATTTCTAGGCCACTGAAGACCTATATAAGTAAAGTGATTATAACTACATCTCAAACACCAATTCTTCACCAGAATCTCAGCACCTGTTCACATAAAACTTTGCACAGACACTGAATGGCATTACACGGAACAGTCATTCCTAAAGACTACCACAGTTTTCTGTCAGGGACATTCACTCCCTAAGACAAATGAAAAGGCACAGATAGTCGCACTGTAATAAAAATATAGACAGTGTTTTATAAAATCATATGGAAGGCAGAAGAAAAATATAGTATGTCAATAATGGGCAGAAGTGAGCAGCATTTATGTCTTCATTTGGGCATCTACAAAATAATGGCTTAAATTTGGCTCTGTTCATTGGGCTTTAGTCCCGTTGTAATCAGTCGCAACTAACTTAAGCTGCTCAGTGAGACCTTAAGCTTGAAGAGCTTCTGCTGTATGGCGCCCTCTATTTTTAAGGCTTAATGTGGGCTATAGTTAATTTTCTAAAGTGAAGAAATGCATATTTTTGTGGGGGGGTTTTCTTTTGAATCCAGATTTTGGAGAGAGAGAGAAAAAGCAGAAACCATTTATTATCAATATAAGCTTGTATCTATTTATTTGTTATGCTTTATCAAGGATGGGAAACGTGTGCTCCAGGTGTTACAGAGCTGGAACGGACCCAACAAACAGGCCTTTATTGTCTTGGGCTAAATGCCTTTGCACATCTACAAGACACCTGAAAGAGCAAGTTCAATTTGATATATATCGGCCAGAATCCTATGACTGATTTATGCTTGAGTAAGGCATATTATGTGGGATGTGAGAGCAAATTGCTTTTCATTGATGAGGTGCTGGTTGTGTTGCTGGGCACATGCTGATTGTGTGATCAGATGTCCACCCAGGAACACATCCAATAACTTATTCATGATCGGCAGTCTGACAACAAGACTTCACCATTTCCTTTATATATCTGGACCAACAAAAGGATTCTAGCCATAGAAAAATGATACTTAGTTCATCCATAAAAATCTGACATAATGATTTGCAACAAGCAAATTAAATCAATGGGAAACAGCCATAGAATGTGACGACAAAAAAAAAAACATAGTTGCAATTTTCTAGCAGTTGTAGCAAACACAGATTTTCTTTAAGTAACAGAAAACCAGTTGCCTGCTAAAATAATATTACAATATCTTCTTGTGTTTTAGCTGCATTTTGCAAGAGAAAATAAAAATCTCACCTTAAGACTAGAATGTAGTGAGTAAAATGATAGGTAATGGATCATATCTTCAACAGGACTACATTCAAAACCATAGTTTGGATCCTGTTGCAGGATACCAAGATGACATTTTTAGATAAACTAAAAATCTTTTAGTTTATCAGGCTTCAAGTTCCATCAGCCTGGCCAACATAACCAGTAGTGAAAGATTATGGGAGCTGCACCACTCCTGATACATCAAAAAGTTGTTTGTATGCAGTGAAGCCATAGAGTGTTCTGGAGTCACCAAACCAGTCTTGTGAATGTTTCCAATAAAATATTATGTCCAATAAAATATCTGAAAAGTTACTCAAACCAGGATTTCTCCCAAGTTTATTCTATTTCATTCCACACTATGCCCTACTTTTCAGTCAACAAAGGAAGCCCAAAGCAATTAACACCAACATACCAAGACAAAGGGCAATCGTCTTTAAAACTGTAAAAAAAATTTTTTAAAAAAAAATCACAATTCAGTGAATAAATATGATACAATATTCATAAAAATTAAATCAGGTTCCAAAAACAACAAAAACTTCAATAATATATATTGACCATTTCAAATTTCACTGCTGAAATCCACTGAAAAGCTGGTCAATTTTATGATGTAAAAGAACGGATTTGTGAATGGACAGTTTCCTTATACTGGAAACAGTGTTTTGTTTTGTTTTATGTTTTGACTAAATCTCCACTAAAATTTGGAAGGGCCACTTGACATTGTGTCAGGAGATTACGGACTCCCAGTTGGTCACCCTGTTTCCTCAAATGAACACTGTACAATTTGAAGGCACAACTATTGTGAAATACTTCCAGTTTATCACCACTTTTCTAAAACTATGTGTGATCGGGTTCGACTTGTAATGGTGGCAGTTCCTTTCCCTTTTTATGAAGAATGACAAGAGACGGATTTTCTTTAACCAAACTGTTTGTATTGTGAGGAGGGGAGGGATGAACTACAACTTCAGTGGGTCCAACTGGACTATTAAACATCGGCAAATTGTTCCACAGAATATCTGAATCATTAGCCATCAGATTTCCTCTTAACGTGGCGCCATCCCAAACCTCTCCCGATCTGTCGGTTTGCGCATAGGGGTACTCTGAACCACGCATATGGTCCCACAACAAGGGTGTCTGGTCCAATCCCCCTCCTCTAGGTTCACTCCAGTGGGAACTGGTTCCGAATGCACCACCTTCCTCCAGGGACCCTTCCCCCATGGGTACATGTATACCGTCCATTCTAATGGATCTAATTCCCGTAGTTGTAGTTCTAATTCAGTAGGAACTGGTCCTAAGAGTGACTACCCACCCCTTCTGAACCCGTGATCATCATTCTTTGGGACTTCAAAGACACAAGGTTTAAACTCCTGTTTCAGATCAGTCTTTTGTTCAGTCTTACTTCCTCTATATTCTCTTTCACCTTCTGACTTCTTTTTATCATCATCCTCACCCGCTGCTACACTCGCCAAAGATCCCCAGCTCCTCTCTATTCTCGCCTTCTCCTCCCAGTCTTCCATTACCAGAAGACTGTCTGTTATTGGTTGATCAGTTTCCCTCTCTTTTCTCTCTCCTCTTTCAGTGGTTTGGATTGTCCCCGAAGTCATATTATCAATTCCTGTAAGTAATGAACTTGCTTCTCTGTCGTCCTCTTCCGCCTGAATAGCAGGAGGGGACGGCTCACTCTCCCGTTTAATTTATTTAAACAATCCTTCTTCACACTATGGCACACTGTTCCTCCAAATGTCCACCAGATACATAAATGCCTGAGCTGAAATTTGTTTTCAATCTCGTGATGCAAGTATTTGGATCATATCCTTACAACTACTGGAAATAATCTAAGGTTCCAATAAGATGCTTATACTTAGCAGAACATTAGAAAACATGTGAGTGTTTCAGCCACACATCACCCTCCATGTCTCTTGATTTAGCAATCAGAATGCAACTAGGTTGGTGTTTTAATTCCTAAACACCATTCATAAAACAAGGAAAGCTAATTCCCAAAATGGAGGAGACCAGATAAACTCATGGGATTATGCTGACATTTCACACTTAAAGAATTGTGGTGTCTAATAAGGGTCTCTCTGTGGGCCTCTAAATTGGCCCTAAAATACAGAATGCCACACCAACAGCTTCAGTTGTCAGTCCTTTATGAGGCATTTAAGAATTCTCCATTTTAAACTTCTAGTATCTTCACTAAGTAATGGGTTATTGGGGGGGGGGGGATGCAGGCCTATTGATTACATAATTCCATGATTGTCACCCTTGGAAAATGTCTTTCTCTGTTGAACAATTCCTATTTAAATTATTTTAATTAATTATCTCTGATTGCAAACAGTTTTTCTGATTAGAAAAGTTGGTACATGTAAAGAATTATAGCCCTCCACCCACCTTGAACAAGGTTATTAAATGCTCTCATTTTCTCTCCACTGAAGAAAGTGTTTTCAACTTCCTTTCCTACTCTGAGCAAGGTGGTGATACAGAAAGCACCTTTTGTTAGCCCTACCCTTGGCTAACAGAAGAGGAAGATGCATACAGTCTGAAATTCAAAACATATTTAGTTAAATGTGATTGGGAGGCCATTAACCCATGGCAAGGGTTGACCCTGACACCTTCCATGGCCCTTCAGTTGCCAGCATGCAAGAGTCATCTTTCAACCAGACATTACCCAAGACAGGTAAGGCCTCCATGAGGCCATGAGGACTCTCCTTCAGAGGTTGCATGGAACCCTGGAGTCCTTGAAGGCTGAAAAAGGGGGAGGGCATTCAGAAATGGAAGAAAGAAGCTGTGTAAAAGAGGAAGGTGCAGCAACTGAGAGGAAGGAGAGTGAAAATGAAGAGAAGTGGGGACTTATTTGGGCTGGTGTCTCAGAGCAGCAGGAGGTTCCCTGGCACCTGGCAGTCCTCTCCTCTTATGGATATACCTCTCCAAGGAGTGCCTTTCCACTAATCCTAGCACTTGGTAGAATCAATGTGGTTGGGCCAGAGAAGTGTTAGACCACACTGACATTGAACCTACCGTGGGGCGGACTGGGTCCACTCCATCAGTACCTAGCCCTACGCCACAGGCATCAACCCCGTATCCAACCCAGCTGAGATAATGGAGGAGAAAGCAGCAATTCAAGAGGATGCAGCAGCTTGAGAGGGACTTCCAGGCTAAGGAAGGGAACGAGAACACTGAAAGACTTGGGTGGGGAGTGGGGAATAGAAACACCCAGAAGACTTGAAGTGTACTGGCAGGGAGATAAAATGTAACCTAGGAGCCAAGGGCCTGGGGAAGAGTGTGGGTCTAGAAGGGGCAAAGGCAGTGAAGTTAACAGCCTAGTTTCACCAAAAGGAGTGGGACTTATTTCCATTAGGTGAGGTGAAGCAGCAACTCAAACAATAGACTTTGGGTATCATGAAAAGACAGCAAGGTGTTAGTTATTCACTTTGTTATTACTACATTTTAATTGCTGGAGTAGAGAGAAATGCTTAAGGGATTTTCCACTTCATGTATTAAAAGAATTTGGCTGGATTTGGGCTAAATTCTACCAATTGGTCTAATATTACTTTTTAAAATTTTCAGTTCCCACTACCACCAGCTGTTGGGTTAAAAGTATGAAAATCTGTGGGGCAAGAATTGGTATGTTAGATTGGCTGATATAAATTTTATTTTTCTTAAAATATATCTTATTCAAATTCCTAATCTGATATTTATCTGATACTGTGGATGTTAATTTGTTAATTTATTTCAAGGTTTAATACTGTATTTTACACAAAGGTTTTTAAAACAGTTATATAGAAAGGTTTGAGGGAGTGTCCAATGCCTGGGTAGAGTTTATGTGTTTATTTGTTATGTTAAAGAGATGCTTATTATATTTATACTTTACAATAGGCTCCTCACTTTGATCTCCTAACATGAGGCAAAAAGGGGGGAAATGTGCCTGAGGGGAAGCTACCCAACTCACTGGTGCAAAGGAAACCTAGTTCATCTGAACAGGCAATGAAGCAGTAAGACTGTTCTTGCACTGTAACACTTCAGACTATTGGTTAAAAAAGCAGCATGATAGAATGCCTTTTTGTAAAGAAAGAGATCCTTGTGCATACAAAAACCAACATATCAGAAAAAGTGAGCTATTTCTCCTCGCATTTAGTTTTCTGTGAGCACTGATGTGTCTGTCAGTCTGTCGGTCTTTTAATCTGGAGCAGGATTCAGTGATGCCATTCCTCACCTATCTCCAGAAGGAACTGGAACTAACCAGGAACAGTTGTATCTCCTTGTCTACAGCGTAATACTTTTGGGGAACATTGACTTATCTGCATTGTGTGAAATGCAGGCCAAACCAGCACTTCCACAATAGAAAATGGGAAGGAAAGTGTGAAGGAACAAGAAACCTGACAGGAGCCTAAAGTCAAATGTTATTCTGCGCCTTGAACTTTTGGAATTGCCAGTCAGCGTTTCTCCGTATTCCTTTGGTTGCCATCTCTTTCCTTTCTTGTTGACAAAGCAAGATAAAAAGAAAGTCTGGCTGTGTCATCATTCAGTGGGATGAAAAAGAAAGCTAGAAAGAGAGAGCAAAAAGTCTGAGGGGAAAAATAAAGGAAGGAGAAAGGAATGACATTTCAGCACACTCTCACACACCCATTTTCCTTTTTAGTTGCTGTGTCCATTCGGAGAAACCTGATCAACCATCCATTGCCTTGGGAGAAGAGCATCGACTCAGCCCACTCTGCACACACGGCAGGTGAATTAGCATCTGTTTGGTTCTGCCCAGGCTGAGCAAATCATATCTTCAAAGCCACTGTGGGACCAAATGAGGCCCACACATTGTGCCCTTTTCTTCTCCTAACGACTGACTGAGCTAATTGAACTCTCCTTTTCTAGGAAGACAGAACAAGGGTTTCTGCATGAAGGATGGCGGTGAAGGAAGCATAAAAGAAAATGAAGGCGGGGAAGGGAAAGAGAAAGGATCCCTCTTCTCCCCTCCCCTCTCCACTGAATGAACTTTGATTCCCAAACGGCATCTCTAAGGTTAAAAGGTTAGAAATGAGATGGCCAAGTTAGTTCATGTAATGTGCTGCTTCCTGGGACTCTCCTGCTTCCCTTTCACTTCCAATTAGTCACTACACTCTATAGACATGTCTGACACATCAGCCAGGCAAAAACCGTGACTGCTGCTCTTACAGACACTGGCCATGTAGAGCCTAGAGCTTAGAAAACTTACTTGTTTGCCCAACAACTCCCAGGAGACCCAGCCAGCATACTCAGTGGTCATCTTGGCTGGCGATTCTGGGAGCTGCAGACCAAAAACGTCCGATAGCTAGTACAGATCAGGCCTTCTATGATTAGGTAGAGTGAGACAGTTGCCTCATGCCGTGGAGTTTGGATATTGCTAGATAGTTTTGTTCTTGTTCTTTTTTTCTGACCATTTAAAAGGAGAAATTGGCTAAACAGGGTTGCTAGAAGTGTAATGTGGTTTCCTGCCCTCAAACCACACCATCTTTGCTTGTGGATACAAGGATCACCCCAAATGGTATACTGTACCTCAAAGCAACCCTGTTTAGCCCAGTCCAGCCCACGACAATGTGGCTATCTAGGCACACCTTCAGATTAGAATAAAACACAATAGGTTAGGATAATAAGAAAACATATAAATAAAGATGATATTAAAGCAAGGGTAGTCATATTCATCAGAACTGTTTATTAAAATAAAAGTTTGCACATTCTTTTCAAACTTTAGTTGGTTCTTATAAAGGCATTTTCCTCTAGTGCATAAATAAACATTTTGAATCTTGATTATCTGAGACTATAACAAGTTTTGAACCCTTGAAATCAGTGTTCTTTCAAGAGACCATCATTGCTGGAGTAAACGTGATCTCGCTGTTTTCTGTGCTTCTAGATTTGCCTCCACACCCTACCCTGCAGATCTGCCAGTTATTTTGGTTGAGATTTCAGACCTTTACAGTGGGCTTGCAGAACAAGAACATGGGGCTGATGGCAGTCTTTATGTCACCAAAATAGGACAATGAATTCAGGTATCAAAGTAGGCCAAAAAGTCAATTACAGCAAGTTTCACATGAACATTCTTTCACATCTCAACTCCTGATTTCTAGGTGATTTCAGAAGAGGGCTTGGTGGAACAAACATAGTTTGCCTGAGTCCAGAACATCTTTTGCACCCCCATGTCCACATCTTAATGATAAAGATTCCTGTTTCTCCTGTGTGAAGAAGAACAGCTCTCTCTCGCTCTCGCTCTCACCCCACCCCACGCCACCCAACCCTACTCACCTACTTTCTGACTTCTGCCACATCATTCACCTTCTTTTTTTCTCTGAGCCATCACCATACAGCCTCCTTTGGCTTGCTTACTGACATTGTCACTTCTTATTCCTTCCCCTTTCTTGGACGGGCTGAACAGTTCATCCATAAGTTGTGATTTGTTTTACTTTCTCAGCACAAAAACTCATTTTTTAGAGGAAGTTTGTTTTTAAAGCTTTAGTCTGAGTACCTGACAAGGGTACTTTGCTACTTACGCTACAACAAAATAAAAATAAAAAATAAAGACAAAAGCATTATGGCACCTTAAAGACTAGCTGCTGTTTTTTAATGTCAATTCCTCAGACAGGAAGTGGACTTGTCCATGAAAGCTCACATTGAAATATGGTAGTCTTTAAGGTGCCACGACATTTTTGTCTTCTTAAAATTTTATTTGTCTTTTGTTTTTGCCTGATATGCTAGCGCAGACTAACGTGGCTACCTCTTCCTAAACCACATTCTTCAGATTACACCCACTGCTCTTATGTGTTTAAAAGACGTGCCATTTTATGAGTCAACTCTTCCGAACTGATAGTAACCATAGTGGGAGTGGGTGCCCCATCACTTCAGCCATTTTGTCATGGGCAGCCTAAACATATGGAAACAGATTGTGGATGATTGTGGATAATTTATTTATTTATTTATTTTATTTTTAGATTTCTACCCCGCCCCCTAGACAATGTCTACTCGGGGCGGCTTACAAATATCATCAAATATATAAAACATTAAAACATTAAACAATAAAACAATTGAAACAATAATATAAAGTATTCAAGATGGGAATAATAAAAAACAAAAAACTAAAATTTAAGAATTGACAGAAGGGAAGGCCTGCCTAAATAGCCAAGTTTTTAAATGGCTCTTAAAAACACCCAGCGAGGGTGCCAGGCGGATCTCTGTTGGGAGGCTGTTCCATAGTCGAGGGGCCACTGCCGAGAAGGCCCGGTTTCTAGTTCTTTCTTTCCGGACCTCTCTCGGCGTTAGGCCCCTCAGCCGTCCCTCCTGGCTATGCCGAGTAATTCGGGTAGATCTAGGTGGGATAAATAGTCTTAGTAGGAGTAGACCTATTCAATTAGATGCTAAGTGGTAAGTCAATATTTGTGTAAGTCCCAGTGTTTCAGTTGATTTCTTCTAGCTGAAGCTAAGAGGGCAAGTTTCTGAAGGAAGCTAAGAAAAGGACTCCCCATTAAGGATAGTAATCCTTTTACCAAAACCGCATGGAAGCTCAGAAGGACATAATCCCTAGACTTGGCTTCCATACCATTTGTCCTTATCTAAGTCCAGATGCCCCCCCCCCCACAAACCATTGTTCATGGAACCTCCACCACTGCTGAGTTTGGGATGGAAAGGGGTCAAATAAATTCCAGATTGCACAGTGATCTCTACCTGCAGCTTCCAATAAGTAATTTTTAAAAAAATTAAGGAAGGGTCCAGCAAATTTTTACAAAATAATACTCCTAACGCACAACAAAAGCATTTATTGAGTGAGCCCAGTTTTCATACAGATGGATGAGCAACAGTCCCATTGTGCTGCACCCAAGCATATACGTTTGTATGTGTGCACATTTGCACATGTGTACATATATGTGCATGTACATATTATTGTCAGATACTCTTGTTTTTAAAAGGTAAAGTGGCCTTTGTTTTTCTGAAGCATTTACTGTACTGCTTTCCAAAAGCGAAAGCATTGGCTGGTGAGATGGGATAGGTAGGCAATGAGTTAAAAGACATCATGGCAGTGTGGCGGAGGGAGCGGGAAGAGCAGCAATTGTTCCTCCAGAGACAAATGGGTGAGACTTAGAATGGCCAAACAGAGAAAAGAGAAAGTCATTGTGCCAAATGATGAAATGCCAATGCATTAAAATGGAGAGAAAGAAGGGGAGCGCCTGAAAAATGTTTTCTTCTCTTTTTTTTAAAGGAATAGTAATAAATTTCAAGGCAGCAGCCCCTGCGGAATTATGAATGGACAATGAGGTTGAAACCTTGGCTTTGCCTGGTCTAGCTGGGGGAAGATGAGCTATTGAGTGGCATTTGATCAATAGAAGTCAGCCCGCCACAGCAGATGGCTGAGGAGAGGCCAGGTGGGGGACACTGAGCAGGACAGAGCCTACCAGCACAAGCTGAAGGGTTGTCCTTCTGCTTTTCTCCCTTCCTCCTCCCAACTCCTGATGAAGAGGTTGGCTGGAGCTACCCTGCAACCTCACACACAGACACACAAACATGCACCAGGTTAACAAATGTCTTGTTAAATCATTACCAGAGTCACAAGGTCAGACGCTGAGCCGTCTGCCTCACATTCGGGTCTAAATCGACATTTCTTGCGGCTTGTTTGTGTGAGCGCTCCAGGGAGGGGGGAAGTGCAGTTCTTGTTTTCAATGGGAATTCTGTTTCCAACGGATACCATTTTCTTTTTGCACTTAGATCTTGCGCTCCTGCCAGCCTGGCTCTGTCAGCTTCAAAAATACATAGTCTTCATCAACTCTAACACACATCCTTCTGTGACCCTAAATAGTTTTAGGGAGGGAAACACACAAGATCACTGACTTGCAACAAGAGGGACTGGGCAGAAGGTATATGGGAATCGACTAGTAGATCTCTGGATGATTTTAAGCAGATCAGCAAAGATTTCTATTAGGGTAGCCATGTTGGTCTGTAACAGTAGAAACAATAAGAATTTCTGTGACACCTTAAAGGCCAACACATTTCATTTGCCAGAACTTTCCAGGGTCTGTAGGAAAGATTTTTTTTTACTCCTGCTTATGTACCAGTTCCAATAACAAAATTGCTTCCACACATCAAAATTAGACTTTTGAAATGATGGGTGGCTGGTGATTAGAACAAGGAAGGGGGGGCACCCATCCCAAAATCTAGGGATAAGACACTCCTCTACTCGGACCACAAGCTCCTCATTTGAGGTGCAGACGATGGGGTGACACTTAAACAGGTGTGGGCTTTTCTGTGTAAAGATTATGGGCCTTTTCATTTCTGGTTCTCAAAATCAGGTCCCGAGCTCAGAATGCTTTCATTTTAAGGTTTGCAGCCCAAATGTCTACTTTCTTCTCTTGCAATAAATGTGGGCAAAGAGTGACCCTGGGACAGTGTACAGCTCTCCAAGTCCCTTCCTCTAGCCCTCAACCCTCTGAAGGGACCCTGGGAAAATGAAGGAAAGAAAAAATGAACCACAGGTCCTCCACGGACCCCCTGGAGGGATGGTTTACCTTTCAGATAGGTCACAGAAGGGCTCTCTGTACCATTTGACCCTTCCATATAGCCATGCTGCAAAATAGGAAATGAACTTTTATCCGCTTCCAGTTTTATTTTGGGAGAGGTTGGGGCATTTCTTGACAGTTGGTGTGGCCCTTGAAAGGTCCCAATGGGGGCCAAAATTGGCCCCCGGATTTGACGAAGTTGCCCACCTTGCCTTACAGTCTTATCTCTCCAGGCCAGAAAAGCTTTCAGTGCTATATGCAAGGGCCTCGCAGTAAAAACAGGGCACCCTTAAGAGCGAAGATCTGTCTGGGTATTCTAACACAAGTTTGCCTCAATCCACACTTGGAAAGTAGACTGCTTTTGTTTTATTATTGGGTTGTTGTTGTTGTTATTGTTTGCATGCCTGACGTTTGGCACACGGTATCTTCAGATAGCTGTGCATCCCTAAAGGGACCACATTATAAGAGGAAGAAATATACATTTGGGTTAACCTGGTGGTCTGGCGCTTGCCTGGCTCCGATCCTTCTTGGAGGACAGTCCTCAGAGAGTACAGCTTGGGGATAATGTATCAGCCCCGTGGAGTCTCAATTGTGGGGTTCCGCAGGGCTCGATTATTTCCCCAGTGCTGTTTAATATCTATATGAGGCCGCTGGGTCAGGTCATCAGGGGATGTGGGGCTTCATGTCATCAAGTATGCTGATGACACCCAGCTCTACATCTCCTTTTTTCCTACAACAGTGGATGCCATTTCGTCTCCTCAGCGCTGCCTGGAGGCTGTATTGCAATGGATGCAGATGAATGGACTGAGGCTGAACCCAGACAAGATGGATGTCCTGAGGGTGGGTGGCCCCTCCATCAGTGGTTTGGGAAACTCCCTCACTTTTTTGGGGGGGTGACTCTCACCACAAAGACTGAGGTTCACAGCTTAGGGGTCCATCTAGACCCGGCTCTTACCATGGAAACACAGGTAGCGTCAGCAGTCCGCACCGCCTACTTCCATCTTAGGCGGATTGCCCAGCTGCGTCCATGCACTTGTAGTCTCGAGATTAGACTACTGTAATGCGCTCTACGTGGGGCTGCCTTTGAGATTGATGCGGAAATTTCAAATGGTGCAGAATGCAGCGGCAAGACTTCTCACTGGAGTGAGAAAACATCAACATATCTCCCCCGCTCTGGCTGCCCTGCATTCTCTGCCCATTCGATTCCGTATTGATTTCAAAGTATTAACGATGACATATAAAGCCCTAAATGGTTTAGGACCTCAATATCTGGTGGAACGCCTTCTCCCACCTAGATTTACCCGTATCACTCGTTCTAGCCAGGAGGGGTGGCTGAGGGGCCTAACGCTGAGGGAGGCCCGGAGAGAAAGAACAAGAAACCGGACCTTCTCGGCAGTGGCCCCTCGTCTCTGGAACAATTTACCCCCAGAAATTTGTCTGGTTCCCTCGCTGGGTGTTTTTAAGAGCAAACTTAAGTCCTGGCCCTTTAGGCAGGCCTTCCCTTCTGTCATTATTTAATTTATTCTGTCATCTTGAATTATATTATGTTGTTGTTGCTATCTTATACTGTTATTGTTTTTATGAAATCGTTTATGATCTTGTTGTTAGCTGCCCAGAGTAGACTTCGGTCTAAATGGGCGGGATATAAATTAAATAAATAAATAAATAAACCTGTATATGGCACCAGAAATGCACAGGCCTGCTACCTCCCAAATGACTGAATGATGAAACAAAAGCAAGAGAAACTATTACAAAGCAAAAACAAGATGTGGAATCAGTATTTCATCTTTTAAGGTCTGAAGTATTTGTCTTTTGCATCAGCTCCCTAATAGTGAATCTTAAAAGCTATGGGGTGAGGGGTGGGGGGAAATGTTGATCCTGCAGGGTTCATATCTGTCCACCCTACAACAAAAGTCCAAGTAATCACTGCATAAAAAAGTGAGACTCAACCACCGCACTGTATATTATAAGATGAACTTGACAGAAACTCTATTGCTATGCTGAATTTCTCTTAACACAAATTAGGCTTTACTAATACATCAGTCAGGAGACAAAGGGGAGAAGCCAACTTCAAAAAGCATTTGATGCATGTTGCGTAGCATTTGGGATCATGAAATGTTTGATATGAAAAGCTAGACTGGGACAGGTAACATTCCTAAACATTTTAATTAGTCAGGGATTCAAAGCAATATGTGTGTTCCATGTGTCATCAAGTTGGAAACAACTTATAGTGACTCCAATAGGGCTTTCAAGGTAAGTGAGAGAATTAAGGAATGGTTTTACCAGTGCCACACACTTCCTGGGTGAGTTTCCATGATCAAGCAAGAATTCAAACCCAGGTCTCCTGAATTCCAGTCTGTCACTCTGTCCACAACAGCACACTGGGTATCCAAGAAGGTGACAGAGGACTAAATCCAACTGTTGGTCCCAACTACTTGCATCTGTGCTATATGCTTTCAAGTAGGAATTGGCTTAAGGTGACCCTAAGAGGGCTTTTTAGACAAGTGAGACGTTTAAGGAGTGGTTTTGCCATTGCCACCACCTCCCCAGTGAGTTTCCATGGCTGAGTCAGGATTTGAACACAGGTCTCCTAGATTATAGTCTGTCACTATACTGCACTGGATACAACTAATGAAGGCCTATTAAATCAACTGAACTTAAATAAGTGTTGACATATTCATTCAATTGATATACACCAGTTTGGACTAGCATTTAGATTTAACCCACAATGTTTCTAATCCAACTTCTGTGCAAAAACAAAAAGTTGCCAATTTAGTTGTCTAAAGCCACACACAGACTCTTGGGCAGGGTTAAGAAACCTTTGGCCGTCCCAGTACTTTGGACTACACCATCCAGAATCACCATTAGATATGGTGACAGGTATTTCTGAGCCAAAGGTCCCCCATCTATGCCGTATATCTGGGGGGGGGGGGGAATCTATCATTCCCATTCTTAAACAGATTAAGATTTGGAGTAAGGTCCTTCTCATAAAGTGAGGAACAGGGGAGAAAAGGGAGGAAGTGGCTAAAAGAAGGGTGTATAGTGGGCAGTGGACTGAGAATGAGGAGAGAGAAAGGATGGGCAGAAGACAAGACATGTCCAGAATGTACCTCTGTTTTGTCTGTGACTATAGTCACTCCTTATTCATTAAAATCCACCTGTCTCTTATTTAATTTTCCAAGAGACTTCTTTCTTTGTGTATCTTTTCCCCCTATTATCTGGAACATGAACACTAGTTGTATGCTGTATGAATTGGCGAGGATGAAGAGATCTATAAATACAGAGTAAGCCAGTAGATCAAAGAATTGGCAACGAAGTACGTAGCAATAGGATGTGCTTTGTCTTCCTGCCTTCCAGTTCCTCAGTGACAGGACCCTTTTCCAGGTGGGCACAACCAGCTGCATCTCTATCTCAGGATGAAGTGTTATCAGTGGTATTTCCAGCGCTCAACTCAAAACACCTGCTTTAAGTTCATTAATCTTCTGACCCAGGCACATGAGAGCTTCACATTAAAACAAACTATTTGCTGACCAGACAAAAAAAGGTTGAACAAGACCCAAAGTGTGGTGTTTGCCCTCTGTACCTGCTGTTGCTAAGCAACCAGAGCTGATAGTTCTAGTTTTCTGAAGATTTCTGAATGATGGATTAGCAGTTGGCAAGTAAAAGAGGTATGTTCGTGTTTGTTTGTTCAGGAGGGTGAAATTCACAGTTGTGCAGATGACTCTTCACAATGCAGAAGAGATAAATCAAATGTTTGCCTCACAGCATACTGTATATCTTTATGAGATCCTGCAGTTGCACCTTGGTGAACACACGGGAATGGCTATGCCTGTTAGTACTAGAAAGGAAGACTGGGAGTGGGAGGTCATTAAAATACTGTGGGTCACTTGTGCAACAAGATATTGTCATTAATTGGTCTTATCAAAAGCATGAACACCTCACAGCATCCACACTCTGTAATATAAGCTCCTGTCCTCTGTTCAGCTGCAACAAAAAAGTTTACTGGCCTAGTGGAAAAATAATTTGCATTCAGGAATGGCTGAATTTCTAAAGACATACATTCCAAGTTGTCTCTCTTGTTTGTGATAGAAACAGTCTGACAAGGGCTAAACAGGACGTGTTACACAGTTTCTAGTAAAAAGACTCTTGGGTCCAGTGTTTCCTTTTTCCATTTCCATTTCCAATTCATCCTCACCAGTTATTATTGGCCAAGCAAAATAAAGTCTTAGTTTAATTCATGATAATTTTTTTGGAACAGAAATCTAGGGTTTTGCTCAGCAGAATGAGAAGGAAGGGTGCCAAACACAGCTGTGTGCGCTGCCTCACAGGATTTTGAAGGAGGTGAAGAGTTATGCTTTACCATCTCAAGTGGGTATGTCCTGCAAAACCATTAAGTCTAGAATATGATAATAGCCAAATGCACTACTTGTTTAATAACCCTTTTGGATTTCTTTATTTTCTTTCATTGTTGATAACACACTGACTTGCATCTAGACTTTGTCAAACTTAATGAAATAATTATGTGCTGTCAAGTCATTTATAACTTTTGGAAACACTATCAGGATATACTAGATATTAGATTAGGCATCCTTCAGTCTCGAGAGACTATGGTAACATGCTCTGAATAGAGGACTTGGAACAGTGTCTAGTGTGGCTGAGAAGGCCAATTCGAGAGGGACAATCCCTTCCACACTGAAGACAAATACAATCTGTCCCCTGTCCAGCTCCCTGATTTTGCTGGTTTTGGGACTGCCTCTTTGCCTCGGCCTGCTGGACAAGTCTCTTTTCAAAATGGGAGAGGCCATGCTGCCTAGATATAAAGTAGTCAGAAATAGTTTTCTAGCCATTCATTCGGGTGATGCTCTAGAACCAGGCAGCTTTATCAAAGCTGAACAGCCTGGCTCTTCTCCCAGAAGGCACAGTGGGGAATCAAACTTTTGATCCCTGGCTCCACAGCCAGGTCTCCAATGCACTGAACTACTGTCTCATCAGCTCCTATGTTTATAGTAGATCCATTGAAATAAATTGGATTTACATTAGTCATGGGTAACTTAAATCTCTCTGATTTCAGTGGGCTCACTAAAGGTAGGATTAAGTCTAAACCCCACCAATTATCTCTCTTGAACATTTAGAGGATGTCAGAATAAAATTAGGTGTGAACATTCTGTATCTTAAATTTGAAACCAAGCTAAACTCCCACAACAACTTCCAAAGGCATCAGGGAAAATGTAAAATATTGTATAATATGCTCGTTCTCCCTATATTAAATCACTTTATACTACATAGAAAGATGAATGAGAAGGTCCTAGATCAAATCAAGCCTGAACTACCTCTGGAGGCAAAAATGTTGAAACTGAAGTTGTCCTTCTTTGGGCGTATCACGAAAAGGTAGGATTCTCTGGAAAAGACAATAATGTGGAGAAAGGTTGAAGGCATCAGGAAAACAGATCTTTGCTTGTGGAAGGACAGCAACAATGGGGCCAGCCTGGCCTCCCATGGGAGGGAGTTCCAGAGTCTGGGAACAACAACAGAGAAGGCCCTCTCCCGTGTCTTCTGTGAGAGTGGTAGGACTGAGGCCTCCCTTGATGATTTTTACACCTGGGCAGGCTTATGGAAGGAGATGCAGCCCTTGAGATAACTTGGACCCAAGCTGTTTAGAGCTTTATAGGTTAGAACCAGGCATTGTGAGTTGTGCCCAGAAACAGATTGGCAGCCAGTAGAGCTGCTATACAGTAACAGGGAAGTTATGTGATCCCTGTAAGCAGCCCCAGTTAACAATCTGGCTGCTGCATTTTTGGACCTGCTGAAGTTTCTCAACACTTTCCAAAGGCAGCCCCATGTGTGTTACAGTAATCCAGCTGAGATATCACTAAGGCATGTGTCACCATGCACTAGTTTTAACTGTACAAATATACTCCTGGCCACCACCAAAACCTTGGCATCCAGGCTCAGAGACAAATCCAGGAGCATACCCACCCAAGCTGTGCACTTGTGTGTTCAGAGGGAGTGTAACCCATCCAGCACAGGCTGGGTCTCTATTCCTTGATCTGCCTTTCAACTGACCAGAAGCACCTCTGTCTTGTTTGAATTAGGTTTCAGTTTATTTGCCCTCATCCAATTCATTATTGCTATCAGACACTGATCTACTACTAAAATAGTTTCCTTGGATTCGATGGGAAGGAGAGATACACATCCACATACAGGTGACACTGCACCCCAAAACTATGGGCAAACTGTCCCAGCAGTTTCGTGTAGAGGTTAAATAGCACAGGGGACAAAACAGAACCCTGAGGGACACCACAGGCCACTGGCCAAGGTGTTGAAGAAGTATCCCCCAGCACTACCTTCTGAGTTCTCCCCTCTAGGAAGGACCAGAGCCACCATAGAACAGTGCCTTCAAGTCCCATTCAAGTGAGATGGCCCAGAAGGATGCCATGGTCAATGGTATTGAAAACTGCTGAGTGGTCCAGCAGAATCAGCAGGGACATACTCCCATGTCCAGTTCCTGGTGAAGGTCATCCACCTAAGCGGTCTCCATCCCATAACCAGACTTGAAGCCACATTGAAATGGATCTAGGTAATCTCTCTCATATGAATATTGCATGTGAATATGAAATAGGGCTTCATAGATGGCTTCATTCCACCCCCAACATCATGTGCCAAGTTCCCACTCAATGCCAACTAACTGGGAATGGACATCTGAAGAGGAGAAGCAAGCCTGTTTATGCAATGAGAGTTGGATCATGCAGAATTTTTTTTGTGCACATCCGTTTTCCCCAATTCCCATATCCACACTCAAGATGCAGACGTCAGAGTGGCATTTACATGATGTTACGGTGTGGCCTGCAGTACGTGGAGTTCCTTTCATGCATGTAACGTAACATAGGAAGTATTTGGTCCTCCAGATATTTTGGCCCACAACTTCCACCATGTTTTATATTGGCCCTGTTGGGTGGAGATGGTGGCAGTTGCAGGCCTAAATATATCTGGAGTGCCAAAGGTTCTCCATGCTTGATATCACAAGTGAAGGGATTATTGCCTTTTAAAGTTTGTAACTGACAACCCTCCCCACTATTAGGCAGAAAGGGGTGGCTGCCTCAGGGAGAAAATTTTTAGCATCGCGAAAAAGTCAACAAATGGTTACTCATTTAATTTACTATGTTTTTACGTACTTCCAAAAAGGGAAGGGAAGGGGTATGGTTGTGGAATTTTCCACCTCATACACCCAAATAATCTGGCTGGCTGTCAGTACTGGGTACCATGACTGTGGTGGGCGGTGTTGCCCTTTGCTGCTCCACTTCAGCCTGCAAAATATCTTGGGCCAGCCCTCTTTGTAACCAATTCCTCAGCTCACATACCTGGTGTCAATAACATTGTTGTGAAGTACAAATTGCCACTTGGACAAGAAGGAAAAGGCCCACTTCATTTCAACAGGATGACACTTGACTTATGCCCATGGGGGACACAAAGGCCTTTTTTCATATCTGCCCAGATGCTGACTCCAGTTCATTCCCCTTTTAAATCCAAAAATGACAAATAAGGATTGCTGGCTTTGCTATCTTACATAGATTTGTATTTCCCTTTAGCTATTTATTAATTTACTTACTTACTGTATAGGTTTCTTGGGGGCCACTACAACTTTAAATATAAATTCCCAGACTTCTCTTTGTGAGTGAAGAACAGGGTGGGGCTGTGTGGAAGAGGCAGAGACCAAGACTAACAAAAAAAAAAAAGTAGAAAAGAGGCCAACAAAAAGAAGTTAAAAGTGTGAGTGACAAGTTTTCAACAACCTCCTTTGACTTGAACTGAATCCTGTGAGGTCATTTGCACAAAGAATGGAAACAAATGAGCTGGATTTTCATGCTTGGTGGACAGTGAATGAATAAGCATCTTTTAAAACCCTATCAGGAACTCTATGGATCATCGTTATAGCTGAAAAAGGGAGGCAGGGAAAGAGTGAGAGACTTTTGAATTCTGGCGATGTAAAAGGATCCTGACTGTTGTTTTCGACAGTGAAAAGCAGCTGAGGAATCTTTACTATGTGGAGGATGAAACTTTACTCTTAAAACTTGAAATATATACAGCTTTCGCAGGTTTGGCATAACATAAAAGTCCATTAGTATCACCAAGCCATCCAAAGGGATCCTGGGAAAAGATACATCTGTGCACAAAAATACTTGGCTCTTTGTGGCACTAATAGGTATTCCTTGCAGAAGCAAAAGGAACAAACTAGAGTGTGATCACATCTTTCTAAAAGGAACAATTTAAGAATACCGGTATGAATTCAGGGCCTTGGTGTGTCAAATGGAGTCTTTCAGAGTCTTGTGCATGGTGGGCATGCCTTCCATTAATGTGCAACTATGATTCCTGGGGTTGGGGGGGGGGGGGAGAGCTGCTAAATGATGGTTTGAGCATGTTGCAGGACTGATACATGTGACGTTTGGAGCTGTTGAATCCTCAAGATGGCAGCATGCTCATCACAGTCCTTGATCCCAGGGAGCCCTTTATTCACATACAAGTAGATCCATGTAGCATGCCCCTTCAAGCTCTTCCTACACAAAGCATCAAAGCAGGGGTACCAAAAGGGGTGAGGACTAGACTGTAAGGCATGCATGGCATGCAGTCACTGTCCACTATGGACAGCCTCATGTTTGAGCCATGACATGTTCAGAAGAATACTGAAAAAGGACAGCTCTGGTTGCTCTGGTTTTCTTTTTCTTTCCAAGTGCCCGCAGGGTGCCTCCCTCAATGCAACAAATTACAGAAACATTTGATGACTTCTTTATGCCATTATTTATGGCCATAACTAAGTTTCATTGTGACATGTTAGTTTTAGCTAGATTGGGTCCAGTTCCTGGATTTAAAAAAGGGGGGGAGGGGAGGAGAGAATAAAGTGGTGTCCTTTTTAAAGTATTGTATGGACACAAGATGTTGTCAGTCTGTAGAAATTGGAAGATTCCAGATGGCTGCCTCTTTCTTCCATGGTGAAAGGGGCAAAAAGAAACGATGCTTATAATGATGATCTTTGGGGCTGCCTGATGAACATCTCTCACACACCAAACACTGAGCTGGGATAAATGGTGAAAGTCTTTCAGGCTTCATTATAAAGTCTCTGTGGGCTTGCCAAAACCATAGCAACCAGTTCAACCAATGATTAGCCTAATCATGTGGCAGCAAAGGAGTGGGGGGGGGGAGAAATGCATTCAGCCCCCTAAAACAATTCTGTGTGCCTCCAAAAGCTGTAAATTTCCTCTGTGTACAGTGTACAGACCAAAGCTTGAACTCAGAGGAAGCTGCCATGCAGTAAGACCTGCCTACCTTAACAATACTGCAAAGAAACTACTCTGAAGTGGTGTTTTTGAACTTGCTAATACATTTCTGGGACTCTGCAATGTGTGTGTTTTGCTGGATTACATGATTTATGCCACCATCTTTTTCGACACAAAAATATAATTACAGGGTTTAGATATCAAAGATGTTGGAAAGATTTTTGCTTTTGTTTTGGTGATTTTTGATGTGTTATCTGTTCTATTAAGACACTGTCCCAAACTCTAGCTAACAATGTTTTTTGTGGTTGGATTAACAGTGTACTTCTGTTATTTTGAAAGTGCTGTTTTCAGTGCCATTAACAATTGCTGAATTCAGGCCAATAGAGAGTTATTTTTGTCTATAATGAGATGACAATATATCACTCATAACCCACATTTGTCCCACTGGCCTTTTTATGGCCTCTAAAGCCACCACCAGTACTGTCAGA
Source organism: Intellagama lesueurii (assembly GCA_037013535.1). Classification (NCBI taxonomy): domain Eukaryota; kingdom Metazoa; phylum Chordata; class Lepidosauria; order Squamata; family Agamidae; genus Intellagama; species Intellagama lesueurii. Next base: position 175,283,451 of record JBAJHW010000003.1, on the reverse strand, counting down.
ATTTGACAGTACAGTGGGGGTGGGAATGCATTTAGATGCTAAAATATAGTGCTTGGAGAGCAAATCCCTTATTTTTACAGTAGAACCTCAATCCTCAAAGCCATGAGTAAATGTGATGATACTTTAAAAGAAGTTGCCTGCTTCTTGAACATCTTATTTTAACGTGTAAAATATTTTTAGCTAACTGGAAATAATTCCAGAACATTTTTGAGCAGAACATTTTTGAAACCTCATCAGTGTAGTGGGTTGCCAGAATGCAGAAATGGGGATGGGGAGTCCCTGTCAGAAAAATGATAATTTATGGGAGAAGGATGAAGACTTCCAATTGCTAATGACACAGACTAGCCTTCTTCAATCTGGTGTCCTCCAGATATGTTATACTAAAGCTCCTCATCCTCCTAGCCATCACAGCTATGCTGGTTGAGGATGGTAGTCGCTATGAGCTAATATATCTGGAGGGCACCAGTTTGGGGTGTGCTTCCATGCAGTGTAAAGGGCTACAGATAATCTATGATGGATTACAGTGAATGTCTCCTCTGCCTATCAAAAAGCTGTTGCTAAAAACTTATTAGTAATAGAAGTCACTATCTGCAATCCTAGGTATATTTGTTAAAATGTCCATTCCATTGAAGAGATGACCCTCTTCCACTTACTGGCATCAGTCAACCTCTTTTATAAGCAATGGAACCTCTCATTAAATAGGCACCTTGAGAACAGCTTCATCTGTTACAAGCAGCTGTTGTGGATTAGCTGCATGGTGTCTCCCACACATTCAATTGGTGTGCTTATATGTGTACTATCCAAAAGCATCTTACACAGAAAGGTGACACCGGCCACAGATACAAAGAGAGTCTCCTCTACGAGGTCTATTTTATTCTTTCACCAGCTGATGGAAAGAGAAACTATAGGGGATAGACAGCTGGCGGCAGTCCTTCGGCATATGCACAGCCGTTTGATGTCACTAGTGAAAGTTCACTGCAATGGCTCTCCTCTTTCAGCACCATGGTCAGTGACTTGTCATCCCTTTGAGCAGCCTTTGCTTGCCCCATGGAATGGTTTGTTGGCACTCTTTCACTGGGAAATTCTCCCAGCACCACAAATAATAGGCTAATAAATAAATAAATAATAAATTCACCAGTGGTTACTACATTAAAGAGGAAGGATGGATTTTGGAAGGAAGAGGCTCCAAGACTCAGAGAAGAATGTACATCACTTTGCACAATATAGAGGGCTGTGTAAGCATTCCTGAATTTGCACTAATGGGAACTAAATTGTTGGCACAACATGGCACAAGCATTGCCAAAACATGCTGAGTCCAAGATGGTGTGGTGAATGATAACAGAAGGCTCATTATCATGATCAGATACCTAGACTGAAACACACACACACACACACACACACACCGCTTTTCAGATTCAGAATGTCTCAGGATCCCCAGAGTTGCCTTCCAAAAAAGAAACTTTTCCAAGATCTAACACAAAAGAGACTTTGCAGTGAATGACAGCACCTATAAGGCTGAGGAGAAGAAAGGAAACTTGGTGGGTGGGGATGGGGGAGAGCTGTGGATGTATGCAGGTGGGCTAATGACTGGAGACCCTGTGACCCATCCACTTTTTTTCAGGTCACCAGCCACCACTAGATGCATTCATTAATGATATAACCTCTTCTCTAATGCTCTGGTTCTAAACTTGCTCGCCTGAAAATGTATCCCATTGAGATCAGTGGGATTTATTTCTCAGTAAATGTGTGCCGGGGTCAGGATGCCATTCATATAGAGACTTGGGGCAGCAGTGAGGGATGAGGAGGGGTAAGGGCATGCTTCACCAAAGGATGAGGGACCACCTTCCCCCTCACCCCAACCCATTCTCTCCATTCTTCTTTCACCCACATTATTAACCAGGCAATATGGGAGTGAGGGAGCAAATACCACCCATTCAGAGGGCCAAATCCTGTCAAGGAGAGAAGCTCCTGGATTCTACCTTCAGCCCCAGCAATCTTCTGTCTCTTCATTAAGTTTTGACTGAATTCCTGACTTCAGAGGCTGAGAAAGCCTGCCCGCTCCTCTAGGCTGGAAGGACGCGCCCTCCTCTCTTAGTGGCCACCCTTGGGAAGCTGGACACCTCATCCAACGTGACCCCTGGGGCAGGCAGAATCAATGCTCTGAGCAGGAGGGTGAAAGCCACTCTGAGGGGAGGAACCCAAAGAACAAACCCAGTCAGACCAGCCTCCGAGCTTGGGCTGTTGTTGTGAAAGATTGCCTTTTCTTCTGGCTGGGGGCGGGAGGCCACAGGACATGTGCTTTTGTTCCCCCATAACCAAATTTCTTTTATTCCACAAATTGCCTCAACAGCCTTCTCTTTGCTCCCTGGCAAATGGGCCCCTGCTGATTTTGGTTAGCATGACAATTGGCTTTTTGGCCCAGAAGCCTCCCTTTGTGTCCCCGGCTGTGTTGCAAGGGGGGGGGGGGTAGTGGGAGAATGCAGAGAAAAGAAGGGTGCCATAAATCTACCTAGGGCAAGCTGTGTCTGGGGAGGAGATAGCAGTGGTTGTGGAGGAGAAAGAGGAATAGGAAGGCGGCAGGGTGGAGGGGGAAAATATCCAAGATTCATGAGTTTTAGGCTGTGCATTCTTCAACCTAGACAAAGCCCACAGGGTTGGAGAAGGGGGAAATTGTTGTAAGTTGGGCAACGGTTTCCTTTAAAAAAGAAAGCAAGAAAGCAATGTGGCGATTATTCTACAGAAAATGAGTGCACAGGGAATTGGATGGCAGCTCACTAAAATGTACCTTGCCCCCCCCCCCAAAAAAAATTTAATATTGCTGCTGGGTTAGACTACAACACTTGGGCATTATACCAAGCTGTGTATTAAAGCCACACATGTACAGTATCTTCAGCCTAGAAATCAGTAGCTTATTTCTCAGATCTGCTTCCCTGTAGGTCCAGTCTCTCCAGGCATCTCCAAGAATCATTCATTGAGTCAACATCCAGTCCCAGTTGGTTTCAGTGGGATAGATTTAGCCACATGCTATACAGAGAGAGAGAGAGAGAGAGAGAGAGATTTAGTCTATATATATAGACTTACTCTGAGCTGCACTTTAAACCTTATTGAAATTACTGGGCAAACAACACTGGGAAACACTACGCTTTTGTCCATCTACTATGCTGTTCCAGAAAATCCCAAGCGCTGCCCTTAATGAATAAATACGCCCAGCTCGCCATAATATGTTATCCATTCCACCCATACATCTATTGTTGCTGCTGCTCCACATTCTTGTTCCTTACCTAGCAAAGGTTGGACCACATCACCGGTACCTTGAGCTTGAGTGCAGAGACTTTACACAATTACATTGTCGTGCCTCCAAGCTAGTGTCCAGGTTTTGCAAGCAACAAATTATTCTTCCCACACTTCTTCTCCACTTTATTTTGCCTTGAATTATCCGCTGTAGCAATCTGTAAATTTTTTTCTCTGTGTTGTGGTCTATTTTCTCTAGCTTTCTGCATTTTATTTATTTTGTTCATTCTTGGACTTGATTCCTTAAGCTTCAGTACATCTTTGTTAATGATAACGACTATGTGTCATCAAGATGATTCCAACTTACAGTGAACCTTTTAAGTGTTTTCTAGGTATCGGGTATTCAGAAATGATTTACTAATCCTTTATTGGGGGGAGAGCTCTCTGGGACTATGTATCTCGCCTAAGGCTACATAGGTTGGCTCTTTTCCCAGAATGCACAATGGGAAATTAAACTCCTGACCTCTGGCTCCACAGCCAGGTATCTGACTCACTGAGCTTTTTGTCACCCATGTATCTGTGAGCTGAATAAAATTGCACTTGCCATATCAGGGCCTGGGCCTGCACATTACAATCAAATTATGCCAATGCTGGGCCAACTGTATTGGCTCCATTTCAAAGATACAACTTAAAGCATTAGTTTTGCCCATAAAGTCTTTCACAGCTTATGACCAGGGTAGCTGAAGTCCGACCTATATCCACATCCACATACCTATATGCTCAGCCACCTAAGATTTCCCCACCATCTGTGGCAGTATTGGTGGTTTTCAGAGACAGGGTCTTCTCAGTGGTGGCACTCCAGTTGTGAAACTCTCTCTTTCCAGATACAATTTCAATCCTGCTATTTTTATAGTTTTTATGAGGTTGTGACTTTTAGTTGACTGTCCATACGGTATGTACATTTTAATTGTATTATTCCTGTTGTATGCTGCTCTTGGACTGTAATTCTGAACAACTCACACTGACATATACTTAAATATGCCACAATATTTGTTCATCTGTCCTTTTTTTAAATTTAAGTTTAGCTGTTGCTGTTGCTAAAACAGACACAACTATGTCTCCAACAACTGCTCTGATAATATGACTGAAGGAAGAATAAACATACTCTTTATTACTCAATTAATTCATTGGCAGGGTTTATTCTGTGGCAAGGATAACATTCTGCGACAACACATACAATGCACTCCTCTAAGTCAGTGGTTCTCAACCTTGGGTCCCCAGATCTTCTTCGGCCATAACTCCCAGAAATCCTGGCACAGCTAGTGATGAAAACTTCTGAGAGTTTTAGCCCAAGAACATATGGGGACCCAAAGCTGGGAACCACTGCTCTAAGTGTTTGTGTTACACAGAGGCTGGTAAAAATCTGACCAGGATAAGGACATTAGAACTGTGTTGGGTCATCTCCATCTCCCAATCGTACTTACCCAAATGCCACCAAGAGATCTATATGCATCTCCAACCAACACTTGGTAGCTATCCGATACTCAGAAATCTGTGGAAATATGCTCCCCTTAATTATGAGCATTATAATGTAGGGATATGGCCATTAGTATCCATTTTCAAAATCAATTAAGCTCCAAGCCATTACAGCATTCTGTGGTCAATTGTATTATTAACATGATCTGCCTGTGGAGTGCCTGCTATCTGCACGGTGCGTCTGTTCGTGTGGAGATCTAGCACAGGGAGAAACCTCCAGTCTGTGGTGGTGCATGTACTTTTTGTGCAGATGGACTCACGTTCAGTTTCATCCCCAACAGAAGCAAATAAAGGGGGAAATAATAGGAAATACATCTACCTGATGTGTTCTGGAAATCCACTGTCAGTCAAAGAAGACAATTCTGGACTAGCCCAGGAGTGGACAATGTGAACATAAGAACAGATCCCAGGGGCACACCGCTCTTCACCTCTCTCCATTGTGAAAATTGCCCATTGACATTTACTCTGTTTCCTGGTTCTCAACCAATTCTCAGTCCATAAAAGGACCTGCCCTCTTATCCCCTGACTGTGGAGTTTTCTCACCAGCCTTTGGTGAAGGACCGCCTCAAACGCCTTCTGAACGTGCTGCCCCTTAGGATCCTGAGATAGTCTCAGCACCCTCACATACACCCATTTTTCCCCTTAAAAGGTCCCCTTTTAAGGTCCCTCCAGGCTAGGGCATCAGGGCATTTTAGTCATGTTTTCAGGATCCTACTCCCACCCCATTTGACATTTTAAATTATTTTAAAAGTATATTTTTGCCTATTACAGGCAATAAAGTTTTTTCCCCCTTTAGTTTAAAAACTCATTTTTGTAAGAAAACATATTAGGGTAAGGGATCATGGGAGGAAGCATGGCCCCCTAAGGACCAGGAATGGGTGTGTACTGGCTTGGACCTCTGGAGATAGCCCACTCCTGGATTAGACAGATGAAGTGCTTCTGCACAAGGTGAAAGCTGCTCCAGTCTTTGCCAACTTAGTGGTCTTCAGATGTCTGGGAGGACTCCCATCATCCCCAGAAATCCAGGATAGCTGTGGATTATGGGAATTGTAATGCAACACACCTAGAGTTGTCAGGTTGAAGCAAGCTATCTCATCCTTCCTAATGGATATCCTATTTGCAAAAAAAAAGATGGTGGAAGTGGTAGGAAAACATGGAATTACAAATGGAAAACAATGTATTTCTGCTCATTCCCTTGTAAAATTCCATGAATGAGGCAGGATGATCAACCAGTGAAAGTCTCGTCCATTGTAAGCTAGCTTCTCACATGCCTCTAAGCATAGACTCTGGTGTGTGCTTCCCAGCAACAAAATATTCTTGTGAGCTATTCCAGTTATTATGCAGATAATTGGGGATGAGAGGCTGGCTTGGTCATGGTCAAGAGCTATTAGCTTTGCAAAACACTTGCTCTTTGTGGAGATAAAAACTGCTAGAACTGGTTTGATGAATGGATTCATGCAGCTGCTGATATTTCTGGACTGGCTGGGGGGGGGGGGGTTTACAGGCCCCACCAATAAGCTCATGCACTTCAACATTACCACCACACAAGTTCAGGCACACAACAAAGAAGCTCCCAGAAGGGAAAGGCTGACCATTGCTGCTTGCCTCCTAGTGGCACTGGATCATTTCCAACATCCCAACATCTGCCAATCCCGTGTGTTCTGGAAATCACCACCTTCTATTAGTCTTCCATCATCATCAGATCAATCCCAGTCTCCCAACACTCCTCCTTCCATGTGCGGTTTGCAAAGCCTTCAGAGATCCTGCCACAGAAACTTTTTAAATTACAAAAAAGGCCATTGTAATTAACATTAATGACCACATGAAATGCATACCATGGGAAGATATCGTTGTTAGATTGTTGTTATTACTGTTATAACAATAACAACACCAATACCCCACACTGGGAAAGACTGAAAGCACCAAAGGTTTTTAATGGATCATCTGTTACTGCTGCCACCATTGCTGCTGCTGCAGCTGGCATCTTCCCCTCTTCTGTACCCATAAAAGTCCACTAAACCTCCAGGCTCCAGGCACAAACTTTGCTCTTCCCCTGGCTTGGCAAAACATCACCAATAATGCATTAATCTTGGCCAGTTCAATCAAATCCCCAGGAATGAAACAACACCGTCCTTCATCAGTGTGTTTGCTGTTTAACCTTCATCCGGGTTTTGATTAGTGCCATATATCACTTTTGAAACAAACTCGAAAGGTTCTACAGAGCTGGGAGGCAGTTTCCGTATGTGATGAGAAGTGTCAACAAATGGGAGTTTATGATGCTTTGATTAAGAGGGGAAAACAGGGATCTATATGATCAGAAATCCTCATCATATAACCACTATTTCAATTTTACTGTCAGCACCAATATAGGTGTGTATTATAATATAATATACATGTGTATTAATCAACTTGACACAATACCATTTCCCTTTTTTCAAAGAAAATTTAATTACCACCACCAGTGAACATTTGTTTTAATTCTCCCTGCCACCCTATCAAAAAGCACGTATAAAATATAATCTTAGGTACCAATATTATATATATATATATATATATAAATATATGTATATATTTGTTCTGAAATATAATCAATAAATACAAACATATTTTTTAAAAAATTATTATAAATTACCATTTCCAAATACTAAAAAAGAGGGTACAAATTATTCTTATCAATGGGGTACCATTCTACAGGGAAATAAGAGCTTTGTTTGCAAGGTACCAAAATATTTACACAGCCTGTCCCAACTTGTCACCCTCCAAAATTGCTGGAGTACTCTACACAAAATCTCCAGCCACCATGGAAGTTGTAGCCCAGAACATCAGTGCCTGGTTGGGGAAGACGAGAATATTCGTTCGTGTGTGTGTGTACAGAGAGAGAGAGAGAGGCAGAAGTGTCTCCCAAAAGACTCTCTCATTCATCTCAGTTTAACATTGTGTATTCCAGAAGACCAAAACCCTTTGTTGCCATTATGATTTCAAGTTGCTGCTCCTATTGTTTGTCTCCCCCTCCCTAACCACAACCGGAAATGGCATATTATCATATGAAGCCACTGCCTTATCATGACTTGGAGCACTGGTCCATCTAAACCAGGGGTTTGCAGACCACTCTAATATCATGATTACTTCAGGCCCCTGGCAATAACTCTTGACAAAAATCAAGTTAAAATGCCTTAAAATGTCCTTTAAGGTTAACACCGGGGAAGTAAAGCAAAAACATTACTCATTCCACACAAAAAGCAACTGCAATCCAATTTGTTACATTACTTTTGAAGTAATGTAGTGTCATTACATCCTTACTCTGCTGAAAGGTAACAAGTACTCATTCATTAGTTAGAGGTAACAGTATTACTTGTAACATTCATTTCAAGCACTTGTAATTGCCTACAACACACTTTTTGCAAAATCCTAAACATTTGATCAGCTCAGACTTCTGGCAGGACTGATCTGCCCCCCTCCCTTCCTCCCAGCTCTTGTGTGAGGATAAAAAAGGAGCAGGGGGAGAAAGAGAGAGGAGAGAGCTCTGGCAGGCATGCAGACCTCTAACAAATCACCCCCCAAAAGGAATGTAATTCTGTGGCCATCCTTGATCCAAGTTGCCTACCCTGACAGACACAGTAGCTTTTCAAGCTCTAGGATTTGCAATTTGAGCCCTTTTGCTGGAAAAGCCAAATGCTGGACTGACTATGCTAAAATGCATGTGCTCTATAACTAAGTACCGTCAAGAACATATTCAACAGGGACGAGCAACATCTAGCCCTCCTAATATTGTTAGACAGTTATTTCTATGATCTCTGATGATGATCTGCTACCTGTGGCAAAGGGACCAGATTACTACTCCTCAACTCATTCCATCTACAACAGACGAATGGACTTGATTCTTGCTTCATCACTATGGTGCAAGATTCTTCACCATCCTAGATGTCATCTGGCCATCTTGTGAGATGTATGACAGACTGCTCTATTCAACAGCTAAGGAAAACAGGCAGAGGTGACTATTCCTACCACCTTCATACCACCTGATCTAACAGCTTCAATCTGCCTAAAATTGGGGCTGGATGTGGTCCTCCTAACTGACTAAGGCTGACTGGAGTTGCAGTCTAACATCTGGGGGGGCAGGTACAAGTTGCTTATTCCAGAGGTACAACATAACTAAAACCAAAGTACTTTCCCCCGTACCTGACACATATTATTTTCTCACCTGTATTAACACACACTTATATCACACCCTTGCACAATGCTTAAATAATTACCATGCTTGGTTCTATTTTCACCATTGCCTCAGGAGTTCTACAGTTCATAACAAAAAACTAAGACAAATCAGAATCCCCGTTCCACTCACAACATACGTGAAAAACTGGGGAAGGAAATCCAATGTTTACCATTCTTAGGCTGCAGTTGTATACCAACCTACCTGGGAGTAGTCTTGTTAAACTCAATGGCGCTTACTTCTGAGTAGATATGTATAGGATTACACTGCACACATCTTTCATCCCAAAATGGTTAAATGCAGTGAGAGGTAACTAATCTATGTTAAGTGCTCTCGAATATGCACCCAATAGATGATTGGAGAATGGGTTACAAGGGAAGAGTTATCCATCCTTCAATACGTGTTTATAAGCAGCATTTTAAATCAAAGGATTCCCACTGTTAATTTTACACAGAGTAGAAACATTGCAAGAAATGGATTGTGTTAGTTGCAATCAATTTAAACACTACTGGTTTTAATGGGTCTATTCTAGGTAGGAATAACATCAGATTTAGCCCAAGGGAGTGACTATGGTTTCTAGAGTGGTTTCTATCTCAAATGATTCTTTTACAAGGGTTACTCCAGAGTGACTACTCCAGAAGCCTAGGGCAAAACTTCTAACCACAAGAAAATTTCTACTGAAAGCAGCAAATTTGGAGCAAATGCATTTGATGTGGAAACCTCCAGGCTTTTCCCAATAACTTGACAAAAAAGAATCACCATATATTCCCTTTTGTTTTAATGGGGGGAAAGATGAGCACATGATGGTTTGGCTGGATCATGCTCTCATGTTTTACCCTTAACCTGCTGTTCACACTACTCCCCATAGTGCAATTATGTCACCTAGACCCTAGACAAAGCCAAAGGAGGGTATCACAATACCAGAAAGGGAGAGGCAGGGGTCTATCATGGTCCAGCTGGAGCGAGACTATATGAATCACAGGCCACATATGGAGAGAAATACTCTCCCTTTAAGGCTGCAATGTAATATACAGTACAATAATGCTGCAATCCAAATATACATTTCCTTGGGAGTAATTCTCACTGGAACTTATTTCTGAGTGACTTTCACAAGATTTTAGGTTTGTTTGTTTTTTAAAAGAAATTTCATGGCACAAAGGTGTATGAAGAAAAGGAAGTCAAACACACAAAAAAGCATGAAATGTCTAAGACACCTGCTATAGGGGAAAGGGGTTGCCAGCTGTTCTGTCGTTTCATCTATTCAAAGGCTTTTAATGATAAGTGGACCTCACTGCATGGGTACAGTAGGGAACACTCAACATTGAAGGACATATATAAACAGGCTGGATAGCACAGTGAGTTAGGTACCTGGCTGTGGAGGGAGAGGGAGTTCAATTCCTCACTGTACCTTGTAGAAGAGTCAACTTGTGTAGCCTTGGGCCAAATTGCACAGTCCCAGGGCACCCTGGAAGAATGTCCAACGACTTCTAAGTATTCTGTATTTAGGAAATCCTGGAAAGGGTTACCATAAGTCAGAATTGACTTATGATCACTGTTAATGAAATAAAATATGTACACACACACACACACACCCCAAAAAGCTAAAGAATCATGATATCACAGGCATACACCATCCAAGATTTGTCTATGATACACAGCTAGATTTGATTCTGCAATCATCACTTTTGTTTGGTACCATCTAAAACTCAATGCTCCAATTTGAACAGCAGGAAAATGCATTTCCCCCAGATTGTACCACATGGCAGAAGAGGTCAAGTGATCTGAATGAATTTTCTTCCAGCGTTGGGAGGGGAGGGAGTGGTGTCCAGGTTCCATCCTTCCAGAAATTCCTCCACCGCAAAGCCTGTCCTCCCTTACCAGTGGGCTGTGCTGCGGGTGAAGGCTGATGGGTGTGAGATACATAGTCCAACACCCAGAACAGCCATAAATTGTTCCCTATCTGGGGAGTGCTAGTCCCCAAAGATCACTCCCCCCCCCCAACCCCAGCGGTGGCTGATTCCTTGTCACCAAGCCAGGGGCAGTGGGGTCCGCAGGACCATTTGCACTGAAGCTCGCCTCAGCTCACTAGTAGGGCCCACCTCAGCCAAGGGTGCAAGGCTGTCTGTCATACATTCTATGAATTTTAACTATATATATATATATATCCCATTCTTTACATTATTTTTGTTTTGTTTTGTTTACCCCTCTTCCCAAACAATGAAGGGGGGGGGGGCTCGCACTGTGAAACGGCCCAGGCCTCATCTGAGCACTCCTCGGGCCTGCTTGTCCATCGCGTGCTAGGCGTTGTCTGCGGCCTTCCTCGTGACCAAAGGGGAGCGGGGTCGGGGACAGTGCAAGGCGAAGTTGCGGGAAATGTCCCACTTAAGGCAAAAAGGTTGGGGGGGGGGGGCGCTCTCCGGTGTGGCCGGCCCGGGGCCAAGCAGAGTCTGTTGGGCAGCCTCGCCTCGCCTCACGTCCGAGACTCCGGGGAAACATGCCCGAAGGGAAGGAGGCGCTCACATGAAGTCCGCGAAGGCCGCGTGCCTGAGGCAGCCTGCCGGGGCCCCGCCGCCTCCTCCGGGCGCCTGGAAAAGGCGTCCGCCCTTCGTGGACTCGGTAGGGCTGAGGCTGCCCTCTGGCGAGACGGGCGAGTACAGCGCGTCCCACTGGCCGGGCCAGAGGGCCAGGCTGTCGGGGCCACCCCCGCCGCAGCTGCCGAGCGAGTGGAAAGCGCCCTCCTGGCTGGGCCCGGCGCCCAGGACGCTCTGGTCGGCCAGGCGGAGGGTCTCGGTGAGGGCCCAGATGTAGTTGTGGGCGAAGCGCAGCGTCTCGATCTTGGTCAGCTTGGCGTCGTCGGGGAAGGTGGGCAAGACGCCGCGCAGGGCGTCCAGGGCCGAGTTCAGGTTGTGCATCCGATTCCGCTCGCGGTCGTTGGCCTTCATGCGGCGGCTCCTCTTGGCCTTGCTCAGCCCCGGCCCTTCGCCCTTGCCTTTGCCGCGGCCCCGACGGCCTTTCGCTTTCCTGGTAGGGCAGCCGCCTTCCGAGGGCGATCCGCCGCCGCCGCCACCGGGCGGCCGCTCTCCAGTCGCCAGCTGAAGGCGGCAGGGCCTCGGAGAGGACGGCAGGCTGCCGGCGGCCAGCGAGGGCGACGACGAGGAGGAGCAGGCGTCGTCGCCGCAGGTGCCCGAGAAGACCGGCTCTCCCTCGCTGGTCCCCTGGGAGGCTGGAGAAGAGGCCGTCTTGGGAGACATCCTGCAAGGGAGAGGAGACGGCCGGAGGCCACCTTAGTGTCCGCGTTGGGCCAGGGGAGGTTGGGGATCAGGCGAGGTCACTGGCGCAGGGGCAGCCCTGGAGGGACACCAGGACGTGTGGGATCGGGGGAGCGCGGGGCTGTCAAGAGGAACCTTCCTTCCCATTAGCTGAAGGGCAAGAGGTTGGGAGGAGAGGTGGGCTTGGACGTCCCCCATCGTGAAATTTAAGAACTCTGTCTCTGCAAAGAGAGCCCTCCGGAGGGGGGGGGGGGAGGGGATACAATCTCAGCCCGTGAACATCTTTGACAAAACTTTTGACGACGCGCGAGAGAAGGAGAGCGCCAGTGGGGGTACCTGCAGCTCCCTCACCTCTGCCCAGGTCCTTGGGGATAAAACTAGAACGGGAACAAGAAGTGACTTCTGTGGGTTCCGACGCGCCTCGAGGGAGCCAAGCCAGACCTCGAAGGACGAAGCAAGCCGATCTTCTTACCTGCGCGCCGGTGGCGAAGCTCTAGCCTGCGGAAGCTGCCCAGCTTTGCTGCCGGAGAAGAGAGCGCTTTTCCCCCCCGACGGCTGGAAAGTGGAGGCTGCCGCTCGGGCACACGCCTGCCTTGGGGCCCCTATTTATAGCGCACCGAGACAATGCGGGATTTCCTGGTCTGGGCAGCAAGCAGCAGCGTGCGGTGCATTCTCTGTCGGGTCCTCCGCCTTCCTCGCCCCCGCCCGCCGCCCCCCCCCCCCCGCTGCCCGCGCGCGCCCTGTACAGTTTTGGCACGCTTGATCTTATCAGCCCGGCTTGGAGCGTGCCTATCTCGCCACCGCCCGCTTGGGAGAAGCCAATCAGCGAGCCGCCTCAGAGCCGAGCCACGCGAGCCCCTCGCACAGCTGGCAGCCCCACAAAGACGGGGGGGGGGGGGTTTGCAAAGATTTTGCAGTTCCCACCTCCTTTGCTTCTGCAGCAACAGCAGGAGCTCCCGGGGCACTAGGTGTGCATGCTAAAGGCACTTCTTTGGCTTTAATTGCTACTACTGATGATGATGATGATGATGATGCGAGGGAGACAGCTGCGCAGTGAGAGCGCTGCGTGCCTTAGAACGGGTTTCAAAAAGAGAATTCCTGAAAATATTCCTTGCAAAAAATGCCTGCTCTTAAAATATGCTAAGGTTTTTTTGTTTTGTTTCTGTTTTCACTTTCTTGCTATATGGGGTCCGGTGGCTTCGGTATGATGGCGACCCTATGAATTAATAGACTTCAAAAGGTACTGTCATTAACAATCTCAAGGCTGAGGCTTCCTTTGTTATTGAATTGGTGCATTTTCAGTTTAGTCTTCAGTATATCCAAGGCAGCTTGTTAACAAGCTGATCATTGGAGATAAAATAAATGGGAAACCACATGGCAGAAGGAAGCCGACTTGGCTGAAGGCTGCAGAGAGGGGCTTGGATCCAACCCCACATCCTTGTTTAAAACCAGTGCATCCAAAGTCAAAATACCCATGGTGACCTTTCAAGGTAGGACAGAAGGAGGAAGGAGGAGGAGGAAGAAAGCTTGGGAAAGGAACTTTTCTGGGCTACAGCTCCCAGTATCCACCCACATTTCCTGCTCTGTTGGTTGGTGGAGTCTTGCCCCCCAGATTTTACCCATTTCATAAGATGATCAAAGGAAAGTCTTCAGACTTTACTTAGTCTTCTCTGTCATAGCCACACAAAAACAGAGATATACATGCACATATAGTGTACACACAGGGAGAGTATCTGAAATAGCACCCCTGTGAGCAGAATTCTTGTATGGATCAGGGACAGTTTTTAGACAATTGGATGCCCAGTGTAGGAAGACTAAAACCCTGCAAGTAATACATGTATTTAGGTCTGCAGCAGACTATTGCCTAAAAGGGGCATGAAGGCAACAACTTGCTGCTTATATTTATCCCCAGAATTGTGACCTGCTATTCAAAAAGATACGCTGCTCTTGGATGTGGAGGTGCCATTTAACGGCCATCATTAATGACCACTGATCTTTTTAATGAATGTGTTCAATTCTTTTGTTGTTGTTTCGGCTAATGGCAATTCTAAGGTTTAATTATGTGAGCTCTCTCGCTCTCTCTCTCTCTCTCTCTCTCTCTCTTGGTCCCTCTTGAGGAAAAAACAACAACACTGTTCTGGGGAAATCACAGAAGTAAATTCTGAGTCCAAAACAGTAAGATGCACACCTACTGAATTTTGCAAATGGAAACTAAGGTTGGAATTTTGAATCTCTTACTGGAGGATTTTTTTTAACACTAACATTTGCTTCAGGCTAGATATTAACATGCTTGGTGGAGTAGTGAGGGTAGCTGACCAAGCAGAATGGTACAACTGCAAGCTCTTGTTCTACATGCAATCCAACACAACAAAGCCTATTTTAGCCACTAAATACTGTTTGTGGAGGCAGAGGAAGTCAGCTGTATGTTATGTTTGACAACAACAACCAGCAGGTTTTATGCACAGCCCCTTTTGAGCATAGACAATCTATCTGGTCACCATGTATGGCAAGGGCAACATTACTACTGAAGGGTGTAATTGGAATTTGTGTTTTTAGTTGATTACTAAACATTTGGAGCTTGGACAATTGCCAACCCCAAAATACCAAAGTCCAGTGCAATTGTATAGGCAGAAAATACTTTCCATAAGTTGAAATCCTCCACACATTCACCTGGGAGTGAGTCCCACCAAATGAATTTGACCTTGTTTCTGAGTAAACCTGCAGAAATCTCACTGCTCGCAGTGAAGAATGATGGGTTTTGTGTAACTTCAAGGCTAGTATAATCTTAAACAATTCTTAGACATTCCTCCAATAAAAGATTTGTCAGTATCACCAACATTTATCTCCACTTTGCTCAATATGGCTTTTGCACAGCAAATAATTTTATTCACAACTTTTGCTTTCTAGTTGGACCATGCACATGTGCCCTACACATCGCCCTACTTCAGTTTCTGAAGGTAGTGCAGACGTGTCCATCAACTTACATGGCCTGTGTAGCACTCACCATATGAAAGGGGTGGGGGCTGATCCATTAGGCCAAGTGAGGTCCTATCCCATTTCAGGCTCAAGGTAACCTCAGTCAGTCTACTCCCGCCTGCCTCTTTACCACTGGCAGAGGGTCATGATCCCAGCTATATCCCTCTCCTGCTGTGTGTATGGATAAATGTCTGTCTCTGTGTACATTTCCATGTTTGCCCTGATTGTGCCTATAACCTTGCCTCTACCAATCTGTGCTGGGCCTCCCACACTAGCAATCACGGTGAGCACTAGCCCACTGCTGTATGAAAGTGGTTCCCATATTGTGTTAGATAAACTAATTTTAAAGCAAAACAAACAAAGGGGGGAAATGCAAGCCGGCATCTTGTCTTTTTCCAGAGCTTTTTGCTGAGCTCCCAGAATACATGCTCCAAACACAAAGTGGAAGATAGGCATCTGGCACATGGGGTGCATTATGTCATTGTGTAAAACATTAGAACATTTTTATTCTTAGAAAAAATATGTTGAATTAGATTAGGGATGGGAAAGGTACGGTGTACCAGATACCATCAGCCCTAACCACCATGGCCAATCATGAAGGGTCATGAGATTTGCAGTCCATCAACATCTGGATTGCCACCAATTTTCTCTGGCTGAGGTAGCTGGACCTCTGGTTTGATGCAATGAGATTGTTCTTGCCACTTTCCCAAAGGAAGTGTCTCTTGGATGCACCACCAGAGAGTCTTCTAAACAACAATGGAAAATGTGCCACTAAGAAAATTGGAAACATTACAACTTGTTCCTTCTACTGCAATGCAAAGTGATGTTGTATGTTATGCAAGTAGGAAGCAAAGGATCTTGGTGTGAAGAAGTTGCTTAAAACATCTTCTTTGGGAAACAAACAGTATAATCTTGTCTACTCAAAAATAAGCAACGTTTACTTAAATGGAATTAAAACACAGGTCAATGGGATTAGGATTGCAGCCTAAAACCCCTGAGCCGCTTTCACTCGACTCCATTTACTCTCTTTTCATTGATGTGCTTCTCCCATGCTGAAAAAGCCAACCTCCCTGTCCTTCCTCCTTCTCCCTCTCCCTCCCTCTCTTTCTCTCTGACTTGTAAAAGCAACCGCTAGATTGAGTTTTGCATAGACAGCTTGTTTGGGGGAGTAAAAACCTTTGGCCAAACAAGCTAACTGTCAGGAAGTGTTTAAAGTTAAACATGCCTATAAGTCAGGAACAGAAACAAAGACGTTGGCACGGTGCCACGGGCAAAAGATGCAACCAGAAACCAAAGCAAAACGCGTCCGTGAGGACCGCGAACAATGGAATGCAGGCTCAACAGTTGGCTTTCCTTTGCGCGCACCTGCTTCCAACCTGCGCGGCTGAGGGGACCTCCGTTCCCCTGCTCAGAGGGACGTGAGGCTCGTTCTGAGGCGTCCTTTGCATTCAGAGTGGTCAGATAATTACCTCTGGAAACCAAGAATCAAAAGATTTTATTTGGCTAACGGCGGTGGAAGAAGAGTTCTACCGCAAAAACTCTTCTGTTCCACCAGTTTAGTAAATTAAAAGCAAAACAGACAGCCTCTCCGAAAGAGGAATGTCTGAGCTGCCCACAATCCCGGACGCACCTAGAAAGGAGGTGGGTTGAAGCAGCAGGACAGCCTGGATCTTTAGTAGGAAGCTGGTGCTCGGGACTCTGAAGTCAAAATATGGTTTTGATTTATAAAAATTGCCCCGGACCAAAGAAAAGGAGGAGGTACTTCGGTGCGCAAAAATGACCCCGGGTTTTTTGCGCAATTGCTCCTCCAAACCTCGCCAGCTGTCACTCCGCAAGTCGGGTTTTCCTGCCTCAGAAGTGAGCGACCAATTTGGTGGGCTTTTCTCATGCTTGGAGGGCTCGGAAGATCTGAGATCGGAATGGAGCTGAAATTTCTGGCAAGCCCCAAGGGCGAAATTGGGTGCATTTTCTGGGTTCCATTTCCCTTCTCCAAAACCATTCCCAATTTGGCGGTGGATTATTCCCGGACTGGAATCTGTCAACGATCCCTATGTGGAAAGCAGTGGTGCTGAAACAGCTCCTTCTCCTGAGTTCGAACGGAAAACTGTGGCATACTGCCGTTTGCTTGATGCGACAGGTAGCTGGAGGGCCCCCAGACGCCCCTTTACGCACGGCTCTCTCCAAAAGCGCAGGGGAGAGGCAGAGTTTAGCTGGAGGATAGTGTATTTGGCGACAGCCGTTAGGTTCCCTTCGCTCGCTCGCTCGCTCTCCCCGCTTCCAATAGGGGATCTGAAAGGCTCGTCGTCTTCTCTCCCCTCCCCCCCGGAGATTGAAAGTGAGGTGGGGGAGAAAAAGAGGGACTTGTCTTCCCTCTCGAAATTCGCGTGCCCTTTTAGATTTGCAACAAGGGAGCCGAGAGGGAGGGGGAAGCCTGAATAGCCCTGGCAGATTTCTCTGCTTGCACACAAATGGATGACAAAAATCTGGTGAGCGAGTTACCAACCCCTTAGACTGCCCACTTCAAACGTCCTCCAAACAAAAGCGGAAGAGGGAAAAGAAAGCCCCACCTGGTAGCACTGTTTGCTAAAATAATAATAAATAGATTTCGTTTAATAAATAATGACAAGAGATTGTAAAGTGGAGTGCTTTGGGGAAACATTAATCATGAGGCTGGGGGCAGCCATCACCTGCTCAGAAAAACAAGGCGACCTTATTGTTAGATCACCTTCCCTCCCTTCCCCTCAAGCCTCCTCCCTCCCCTCCCCTTTGTGCCATTTTTCCGATAACTTCTCTCCAATCACCACCATTGGCTGGTCGGTTCTGTTTACTCATACTTAGCATAACAAGCGCAATATTACCACAAAACGTGATAAAAATCGACCGGGGTGAGGAAGGGGGGGGGGCTGCCTTGGCTTCTTCCTCACACCTGTCCGGGCAGCTTGCATGCCTGGCTGGCATTAAATGGCCCTTCCAGTTGGGGCCCTTCTGGCGTTTACATTGGCCTTCCCTTCTGCTACTTTATAACAGGTTTACTGCAATCCCTATCGCCCCGTCCTATTTGTCTTATTTTATTGAAACCATATGGTAACCAGAAGAGTCGAGCATCCCACCTTTCGCCTGCCAGGCGTCAGGGAAAGGTTTGTACAATCTGGCCTTTTGCTTTGCAGGCGGCCGCCGCCGCGACCAACTGGTGCTGTTTAATTTGAGGAGGACTTGTGGAGATAACAGGGCCCGTCTGGCTTCCCTTTCCCATATACACTCCCAGTGTCAATACAGGCAGGCGCACACACAAGGACACAGGGTGTGGGTGTGCGGAAATCAGAGTAGCATCAAGCCTTCCGAAGCTCGAACGGGTCTTTCTTATGCATTTTGGCCAGGGGAGAGGGCCGCCATGTGTGCCTTTCTTCGGCTAACCCAAGGCGCATGTGGAACTCTTGGGAAAGGAGAGACAGACAGACACACCACACACACACACACACACACACGCGGACACTCACGAAACAAGGAGGGCTAGTCCAAGATGGGCAGAGCTTTATATTTACACACGCACGCACAAGACACACACAGGAGTTCCCATTCAAGCGAGTGACAAACGGACCTTTGAGAGGAGCCGAGCGGCGCTCAAAGGCCGGAAAGGTGCAGGCGCGCAACCCAACACCTGTTGCGCCCACGGAGACTTCTCAGCGTCTCGCTTTCCCCCACCTCGCCCTCCAAGGCAGGAGCTGGTGAGGAGGGGAGGCATCAGCCAGAAACCGTGATTTGTGGGGCCATATGTTGAGCGACTGCATATGCATGCTCTTCAGAAGCCCATAGAAAGAACAGCTGCTGCTCCCGACGTACGTACCCAACGCCAGGCAGCCACCTCTTTGCGTCCTCCTCGGTTTTTCCCGCTGCCTTACAGAAACGGCACACGCCCGCTCGTCTTGCTGAGAACAAGGACTCTTTGGGGAAGGAGATACTTTATTGTCTAGGACGACAAATGTCCTTTATTCCTCCCTTTCCCTTCTCAGCTTCATCACTCGTCAGGCGTGTGCTTTGGGGACGCAAGAACGCGCCGCGCAAAGTGCACGCAGGGGCTGCTCCGGCCTGGAGAAAGAGAACAGCTGAATAGGGACCAGGTGATAGGATCAGCTAGGGAAAAACTCACACACACCCCAAGAATCCATCTCTCTCCACTGGTAACCTTGGGTTTCCATGTGGAAAGAAACAGTTGGAGTGGAGGGAAAGGCCAAGACATGTTCCAACATGGGGAATTCTGCTGTGGCCTGAACTCAGGACCTTCAGCTCCTACTGTGGTTCTTTCTTCAGCTGGAAGTCTTTTGGAAGAGAATGGTGGCTTCCTAGCCTTGGCCGTGGGAGTAGATAAGCAACGTTCTTCCTTTTATGTCGGTCACCTGTTTGTTTGCTTTCCTGTCCTAGCAGAGGACAGATATTATCTTGGCTATCCTACTTGGGAAGCAGCAGCTCCAAACACCCTGGTGCTGTGTTGCTCCCAAACTAGTCTCCCATGGATAGTTTTGTGCTGGCCAGAGAAGGGGAAATCCTTGGCCCTCCAGATGACTTCCACTTCAGCTTTCAGACGCCTCATCTAGCATGGCTAATGGTCAGGGATTGTGGGAGTTGCTTTGCAAAGCAGTCAGAAGGCCAAAATGTTTCCTGTGCTGGGTTTAGCCTTCTGTGACAAAGTCCTTTCTCTGCAGTAACAGGCACGGTGCTTTGGAACCAACATAGCTGATATATGAGCTAGCATCTAGGCAGAGATGGAATCAGTCTTGAGTCTGTGTCTCACTGGGATACTGGTCTGCAAATATACCCATCTGTCATCTTCCCATTAGAAAAGTGGAACCCAGAACTGCACCAAAATCCCATCACCAAAAAAATATAGCTCTTGGGTAGCATGAAGTTGGAAAGAGACTGTTTCATTGCAGCAGCATGGCAAGAAACCTGTTAAAACTGACTTTTGCAATTGACCAACATCCTCTTGGCAGTGATAAACTGTAGGAAGTTAAAAAGTCAATCACCCAGTCTGGCAAGCTGGAGCAGAGATCTGTCCCAGATAGGCAGTCATATGGTTAGGCAATGACTGAATGGTCGCAAGGGGGTTCATTACATGGCAAGGGGTGTTATTTTAACTCCAGGTGTGGTTGGCTACTCCCATCTACTTCATCTGGAAATTTTTTGAGAGCCCTGAAATTTCTCACTGATACCCCAATGCACTGAGATTTGATCATATTTTACAAGAACAGAAAAGCACCACAGAAGGAAGTCCTCACAAAGCAATCTGGATTGAGATGATATTTTGACAAACAGAAACTCTAGAAAATAATGGAAAATACCTATATGTAATCCTAGAAAGAGTTCCTCAAAATGAGGTAAAGAAATCCACTATTTTCCCAAAGAAATGTCCATTCTTTTAAAAAAAATAATGATGGGAAACCTACTAAGAAACAAGCCCCGTTGTATTTAAATGACAAAAAAAAGTCCAGTGTGTTACTCTGTTAATTGTTTTAAGTGAAGTTAACCATTGTGGAGGTTTTTACCTCTTTTTCTTTATTTCACCTTGCTTTCCGTTCTAGATTCAGACTTTATTTATTATAAACTTTGCCTACTGTATCTAGGTTTAATGTTGGCCATATTGTTTTGTTTTGTTTTTTGTTTTTTGGTATGTTTCACTGTTTCTTAGATGATTATGGTACAACTGTGTGAGTGGACACTGGGTGATGTGAAAGCTCTGTGGGGACTGAGCAGCTGGCCCTACCAATGGACAGAGTTAGGCAAGCACCTCAGGTGGCAGATGCTTGGGAAACCACACTGGCAGCTCCCCCAGTCATGTCTCTACACCCTCTCAGCCATGCCCCTCCTTTGGAGGACAAAGCCCCACTCCTTAAAACTGCTGCTGCCCTCAGCTATGGTGAAGCATCTTGTCCTCTCCCTAATGTTGCCTTAAGAGTCAGCTTCCAGTCTAGTCCACTTCTGTACATGGAATGGAGGGCAGATGGTATCTTCCTTTCTGCCTCGGGCATCAAAAAGTCTTAGGGATTCATCCGTTGATGTTATGTTTTATGAATAACAAGTATGGCATGTCCAAACATGCTCTGTGAGTTTGAGGACATGTGTTTTATGTCCTACACTTTCTCTAGACCCAAAGACTTGTAAGAATCCTTCTTCTTCTGGGGTGTATTAAGCCAGCTTCCGCAACCCTGTGCCCTGCATATATGCTGTACTACAATTCCCATCATCTCGACACAGCAGGGAGATGAACCCTTGTGCAATGTGTGGAGGTTTGAACTAGCAGGTAACCTTCAGGTTACTTCTGCCCTCCAATCTTCAATTTTTCAAGAACTGTATTAGAAACAGTAGGTCTCATTCAAATTATTGCGGCCACTTGTATTTATTGTGTGAAGAAATGTAAAGCAATACCTGAAGCAGGATAATGCAGGATGTCAAAGCAGAGATGAAAAATTGTGCTTTGAAAATTTGCAAGTCAAATGAGAGAGTTTCTTGCCCTGGACAAAGACTCAGACCTGAATTTGTGCCCTTTTGCAAAAATTTGAGACTTGGAACAGTTCCAAACTTTCCCCTTGCCCTGCGCTTTTGGCTGTGTACACACAGCAGTTTCTCCTTTGTGATGCCCCTCCCTGGAAGACAAGGTCCAGGTAATCCCTGCAGTGGTTCCACCAAACAGCAGACAAGGTAGCATTTGCACCTAACACTTGGCTGCCCTCCTCCAGAAAAAGAACAGTATTCAGATCATATTTATTCCAAGATGCAAAACAAGGTGACCTCCCAGTCATGTCACAGGATTGTTGCCCTTTGGATGCCCGTCTGCAATGTAGCCTTGAGTGCCTAAAGAGTCTCAACATATACCGATACCCATGTATTATGCCCCTCTGAATATGTGGTAAAAAAGCATTTCATACATTTAGTTTCTTTTTTTAAAAAGTGTAGGTCACTGTGTGACTTACTGTAGAATAGCAAACATTAGGTGCAAACTCGCAGCAGTGAGAACTAGGAATGAAGACATCTGTGTCTGAATTCTTTGATACCTAATGCTAATGATGGTGGTGGTGGTGGTGATGATGTAACTAGCATCACATCTTGTCAGGATTCATCAACACAGGATTTTGAAACAATTGCCATGCTGGCCCAAGGATTCTGGGAACTAGAACCCCAAAGTTATTTTTGCAAGCTTAGGAAAAACATACAGCTACTTATTAAGGGCAAGTCACTGATAAGGTCACATTATCAGGAGCCACTTGCTGGATTGGGAGCGGTGGTGGAAAGAATAGCCACCCCAATCTGCTCAAGTCCCTACCAGGCCACTGGAATGAGTGTGTGCCTGCCGTGCTCCTAGAGTTCCTGACATGAGCAATTGCCTGGCTAGGTGCTGCACTGCCAGGCCGCCTCCTTCCAATCCACATGGTAGATCAGGGGGGCTTCTCACACCGTGGCATCTAGCTGGCTTACTTGCCAGTAAACTCAAGGGTCTTGTCATTGAACGAATTCTTTGCATTTTCTGTCTGAGTTTCAATTGTTATTTGCCTGATCTTTCACAATTGTGGGTGCTGAACCATAATAATGGGAAGGTGATTTTACCAATTACATCAATCACAAAAAATATTTGCTTATAACGTTTATATCCTAGCTCACTTTCAAGCTAAGCAAGGTGTACAGCATTCACCTGCTCCCCCTTTGTCTTCATAACAGACAGCCTAACAGGCAGGCTACATGATGGAGGGTGGCTAGGGCAGGGCACTCAACATACTCCATGGTTCAGTGGGGATTTGAACCTGGCTCTCCCTAGGTGTAGTCTGATGTCCTCCTAGCCAAGTCATCACATGCATTTCACACAGTATTTGTCAATATTTATTGGGAGGAAAGAAACATTTGTAGACCTTTGCACATACACAGGCCTTTAAAAAAGGGTCAAATGGCTCAGGAAAGTGAGCCACATCGTATACTACAGGAGAAGCCCATTCCCTTTACCAGTTCATCTGTCACAGAGCAAACGTTTTTCCCAGCATGCCACCCTAAGAATACAGTAGTAGATGGGAAATCTGTAGCCCTGATGGAGTGTGAGGCCTCACGTCGAACCCTCAACCCACTGGAGGCCATGCCACGTCAGCAGTTCCTGATGCTACTTCTGGGGGTGGTTGCCACGGTTCCTACCACCCCCCACCACTACAGCTGCCTCCAAAATTCTATGGCAACTGCAACAGCTCTCTGTGGTGCAGGCTAGTGCCAGATAACCTCCTACACTATAGAGTCCTACTGGGCAGCTGAGGAGAGGATCCCTTCTGCAATGGAAAGTCTCAAAGACTATTTCCCAACAACAACAACTCTTTTGTTTTTTACACTGAGGCTGCTTTTAAGCTCAATTCTATTCGCAGGGCTGTCTGTCCTTGTGGTCGTGATGGCACTGGTGGCCCCAAGCAGGCATGCTGACCATCACCAAAATGGCCCTGGGGTCAGATGCAGCCTTGGTCAAATTTTACCCATTCAGATCTCTGGTGAAAGTGATCCATCTTTTTCCCATCAACCCAATGGGCAGGTATTAAAAAAGAGAGTGGGTAGGAGACAAGGAATTTGGGTGGGTGGGTGACAACCAGAGAGATAAAAACTGAGAGAGAGAAGCAGACTCATCCATTCTGGCTAGGAACCTCCCCATCACTGGCTTTGGCCTTCTCCATCATCACCACGTGGGCCCCAGGCATTTCATTCCAAGGAAATGAGGTTTTCTATGCAAAAAAGTTTCTTCCACAATATAAAGACTAATTCTTTAACAGCTGGCCACCATAGCACTGTTCACTTCAATATAATGAAACCACATCAGAAATTTGCAAATTAGTTCTTTGAGGTTTTTTTTTAACTGCTTATAGGTTTTCCCTAATCTCTTTATCTAATGTTATAAATGACTATTACTATAATCAGCAGGAACAATAACCACATGTTCAGTTCCAGTACTAATTATTATTAATGGCCTATAAACCCACCTAGGAGCTTCCTCACTTGTTTTAAGAACTTATTACTGAGCTTGGAAAAGGGGCTTGTAATTACAAATCCCAGAATCCCCTTGACAGCATGGCTACTGGCCTTGCTCCCTAGAGGATTCTGGGAGCGACGGTAAAGTAAAATCCAATCCAATCCAAACTTTGTTTTAGAAATGAAGTAGTGGATATCACCAGCCTTGCCCAGCTGGATACCCTCCAGATTCATGGGACCAGCCAGCATAGCCAACTATGATGAGAGTTTTAGCCCTACACCTCTGGAGCATACCTTACAGGAGGAAATTGCATCAGTTTTCCTAGTTTCCCTGCCCCTTAGGAAGATCACAGTTAGTAATGCTAACTAGGATTCATCTTTAGGCAGTGTAAACATTCATATGTCCTGGGAAGGAGAATAGTAAGTTCCTCCTTTTATTCCCTTTAAAAGAAGAAACAGTAACCAGAAGGGACCTTACCAGCAGCTTTGGGTTTTTTAGGACATCAACTCCCAGAATTCCCCGGGCAGTGACTTGAGACTCGGACTTGAGGCTTGGGACCCAGGACTTGTGATCCAAATACTCGGACTCGCACTTGGGACTTGGACCCAAAGACTTGCAAACATCCCTGGTAGCTGGCAGGTGAGAAGGTGTTAGAGGAAGGAGCTATGTAGTTTCAAGCTTGCCTTGAGCCCTGTAAACTAGCCTGCTGCCTTCAGCTGTGGTAGAGGATACACCCCTATAACCACTGCTGAAGAAAGACTGAGCTGCCAATCCAGTCAGTTTCTACAATGGGAGGAGGTTCTGTCTCGTGTCTTTGGCCAGTTCGGCCTATGACAAGGTACCAGCAGAACAGATAGCACAAGGTGACTCAAGCAAATATTTCTGCCCTATGCAGCACAAAAATGCAGCAGTTAAAAGTGCCATATGAAAAACATCTAGGCTGTGAGTTTCCTAGCACCGCTGGTCAGGTGCCTGGTTTGAAAAGATTCCTATATGAGATGTTCAAAATCTGCTATTGGTCAAAGACAGTGACCAGACTCCTATTGGTGTTTGTATAACTTGTCATGACTAATTGCAGCTGATTGACAAAGTGATGGGATACATCTGATATGTGCAACTATCCTAATGACCAGGTATGCAATTAAGATGTGTCTCATCAATTAGCCACTGTGATGCTCAAGTCTCCCTAAGGAGCATATGGCATTCGGGCAGGGAGTTCCACAGGCCACAAATCTACCACTTTACGCTGAGGCAAGTCCTCAACCTTCAGCAGTGCATAGTATCTGTGCCTTGAACAAGCCTGACCCTTAAAGAACACTTTACTTTACTCAGCACTTTGCAAGTACTTCAACATGGGCTTTGTGATTCCTTAGAACTCACAACAGCTCATTTTAAATAGGACTTCTCTATGGTAGCTAATCAATGGCCTTTATCACTCCTCTAGATTTAGCCAAACCCTGCTGGTCCAAGACTAGTCCTCAGTTGGAATTTTTATAATTATTTTTTATTAAGAAAATATAGTTTCATAGAAACAGTTTGTTTGCTTAAGCATTAGCATAAAGACATGTTCAAAGGATTACCATAGTTAAATACAACAACTACTTCCCATCAAAATAATAAACACTAAACGTTGAGCTAAGGTAGGCTAGCCCCACCTCCTTCTTTTCTTACCATGCTACATTCTTTTTCCATTCAGCTACATAACACAAAACCATCAGGAACTTCTCTTAGGAAAAAAAAGTCCTTTCCCACAAAATGGTGTTATCTCAAACATAACCCATCGTCCATTTTTCTACATTTCTCGGACCTCCTTCTTCATGGCTGTAAACCAATTAACTCAAAGAGGCGTAACTGTCCACTCCACCTCCAATTCTCATGGAGATGCAGGTGGGTTATCTCCATTCCAATTAGACAGGAATTTGTTGGGTATTCGCACTTGGGCCTCTTCAACCTTGCCTCTTATCAGGATTCACTCTGTACCAGCCTGGCTGTAAATTAGGAAAAACAGCCTCTCAGCCTTTTCCACATTCCCATGTCTTCAACTCCTTTCACTTTGAAACCTAACAGACTCCATTTTCTCTCATCCTCATTGACTACAAGTCCCACTCTCCTTCAATATCATGACAGCCACAATCAGCTCCAGTAGGTTCTTCAAAACTAATTATCACCAATAGTATTTATTATCTTTGCTGTATTTGGGGATATGATTCAACTTCTGCTGAATTTTAGATTCATTATGTCATATATCCAGATCTTTGCTCAGATTAAAAGCCAGTTCACTTCCATCCCACCTCAGCACTGTTTCCCGTCCACCTAGATGCTGCTCCTTCTCCTCAACCACTGGTCCAGGAGGTCTTCCTTCCCCTCATGGAATCATGTTTCTCCTTTTCCATGCACCTGAACATTCTTTCTCTCTCCTTACCAACTGAAATGAGCTTTGAACTTCCCACACATCAGGGCTCCTTTGCTTTTCCCCTGTTCTTTCTCCCCTCTCTTTATTTCTCACTGGTTTTTCTCTTCTTCCATCCCAGGGCTTGCTTAGTCTTCTACCCCCACCTAATAAGAAAGCAGGAAATATGGCATTCCTCTTTGTGCAGTAACCCTCACAGCTTGGAATTTCTTTCAGAAAAAACAAACAAACTCCACAAAATGTTTGAGAAAAAAAGTCCTTCACACCCACCCTCTTATAATTATTTGAACTGTTTTCTGTGGAGGAAAGCAGCACTTGCATCAACCAGGTTGTTTTCCTAGCTGTGCTTCTAGGCCTTGCAGACCTGCCCAGACACCTTCTGGAGAAATGAAGATTCTAGTCCCAGCTGCAGTATCCTATGTGATGGTTAGAGACATCTGCCACCTAGTGACAGAAGATGGTATGGCAGGATATGGAGAGATTTAGATGGACTTAAAGTATCAAGTCCAAAACCCAAATAGCTCCATTTTGCACAGCCCTAGGGTCCCCTTAGCAAGCATGCCAACTTTCACGTTTCTAGACACACGGTAGGACACACAATCTCACTCCTTACTAGTACATGCATAGATCATAAAATCTATGTACTCCTTACTAGTACATGCATAGTGATCATAAAAAACTGTAGATTTGAGATGAAAATTAAAACAATTGCATGTTGACTCAAGATTTTTATGTTAGTTTTCAGTTTTCTGGTGACTTTCCGGAACTACAAGGGCCCATTTAATTAACCAAGAAAATTCCTATTTGTTTTGTTGTAGGTTCTAAATTGCCTGGAAGGACCTTTTAGTTTTGAAATGTGGCACAGAAGTCTTTAAAATTAAAAATAGCGCATTTGGACTTATTTTAGATGGATCCACAGCTTGCCTCAATATAATGCTTACATTTTAAACAAAATCGTAGCCAGAAAGTACAATGTGCTCAAAATATCATTAAAGGCTTTTATTGATTAAGGATGTAACCCTAAACATGTTATCTGGGGTTGTAATCTGAAATATGCTGCCATCCCAAGCATAAGGAGGTTTATTTCCAAGTGTAGGAAAGTGTATTTGTGTGTCTGTATAGGATTGTGTTGCATAGCAACTTTCCACAAACAACTTCCTGTGAGACCCTGCTGTTAAGTCCCTGGAAATGCCATGACTTAAGTGGCTTGAAGACTGCAAAAGCAATTCCTCTTAATTGGAGCTTGGAAAAACGTACGGTCTTCGACAAGAACTTCTAAAATATCTCAGTGGTATTTTAAAAATATAACATGCCAAAACTCTGGTGTTTACCGTCCTCTAAACAGTAATGCCAGATTATGCTTCCACATTCGCATTTCCTACTGGTTGTGGGTTCCAGTTTGATAGGGCCCAGTGACCCTATAGTATGAGTGGGCAACACGGGCAGTGCTAAGGACCTTTTATCAGACTGGCTGGTTGCTTAGGAATTGCACTTGACTGAAGCGCAAAGCAGAAGCAAAATGTCAAATTTCCCCCCCCCCCATTTAAAAAGATATTTTTAAATGTACTATAGTATTTCATCTTTGCACTGCCCGCCCCCCGCCACCACCACGCACCCCTCCCCCGAAAATTATCTTCATTCAGTGATAATCAGATGTATTCCTTTGGACCAATTCATTCATTCATTCATTCATTCATTCGATCGATCGATCGATAGAAGTCACTGATTTCTACATTTAGGAATTTATCCACACTTAATTTAATAAGGCAACAATGGAACCAGAGAATCACAGGCTCCCAGTAGGCAACAGATTCCTTAATAATTGACATTTAAGCTCTTATATGATGTAAGG
The DNA here is from genome assembly GCA_037013535.1 of Intellagama lesueurii. Taxonomy (NCBI): domain Eukaryota; kingdom Metazoa; phylum Chordata; class Lepidosauria; order Squamata; family Agamidae; genus Intellagama; species Intellagama lesueurii. Next base: position 175,254,984 of record JBAJHW010000003.1, on the reverse strand, counting down.
CTTCATGCAATCGTCAGGGTCCAAGGCAAAGGAAAGCTAGGGAAACCTCTCGGAAGAGGGTGTTAATTGAAGGTTTCCCACTTATATTCACTTCGACACAAAGGCTTGCTTATTGCCTTTTAAAGGTTCTTCTAATTGAGGCTTATCTTGTTGCAAGCTATGAAGATGTCCCCCTGCTTTATAGACTGAGCCTTTTGCCATCAAATTTCAGCAGCAAACTAAATCTTTTTTCAAATTCTTTTTTTCTGGGGGCACTGAAGGGCACATGGAGGACTGATAGCTGCATCTGCCCCATGGCCTGCACCTGTTCAACTCTAACTCCCATCCCAGCCCTATGGAAAGACCTCTGCAAGGGAGATATGCAGTTCCTCTAGTCCAGGGAGATCACATCAGTGACTCAGGTTAGGCAATCAGTGGCAGAGATCAACCCATTCAAATAGACCCAACAATAAATCAACCAGGACATGTTACATTTGTTTCCAGTGTAACATATGCAGAGAGTCAAGATATGTGACAAACCCATTTTTGTCTTGATTGCCACAAGGTGAAACAATTAAGTCAGTTTCTGAAAGGCTAGTTTAAAATATGTCCTTTCCTTACCCAGCTCCTTTTTTTTAAAATCCCCTATCCGCCAGTTTGTACACACATACACGCACAGCATTAAAAAGATCTATGGTGTGTTTAAAAGGGGAAATAATTAATTACTTAGCTAACTTGAAAACACTTTGGAATAATCAGTCACTAATTCAGTGAATAGAGAAAGCAGCAAAGAACAGTGATAAAAACCCAGCCAGTTGCATTCTGGCACAGTAAATCTTCTGCCTTTTTTAACACTGCCCTTTGTGCATACAGTCCAAAGAAAGTGCAAGAGAAAACAGTGCTGTCTACATAGAGAAAGGTCTCTGTGGGTCTTCCTGGGCAACACACACACACGCTTAAGGGTTAGCTAGCAACAGACAATCTTCTCATCCACCCCACCATGCAAACTGAGTTTTCTGACCAGACCCATTGACTCCCGCAGCTGGGGCAAGAGCCATAGGAATTAACTCAGCAAATATTTTGTCAGGAGAAGCTGTCGAACTGAGACTGTTTGGTAGTTTGGGCCAGTTCTTACTCCACAGCCTGGAAGATTATTACTTCGAAAGAGAATGAGAGTAAAGTAACTGAGCAGGGGTAGGATCCTGTTCTAGATCCCAGAGCATCCTCCCAGCCCTGTTCCAATTACAAATGGCCAGTGATGTAATATCATTGTATCATTATACTTATTGTTCCAAGGTCGGCCTACTGCCACCAAAGGTGGATAGAATAATTTCTACAGAGTTCAATCTCTGTTGTGATCTCTGGTTTTTCTCCTGCATGTTTGTGTTAGGAGGTTAAATATCTTCCACTCTTCTGATGCTGCCTCTGCTGCTGCTTATCACTTTTATTTGGAAGAAAAGGCAGCTGCAGGGCCCTGATCCAGAATGCATCCACAGTCAGGACATCAGCCTTCAGCATCTTGCTGAAACAAACATGGGCTGTTTCTTTATTTTCAGGAGGATGTTGTAAGGCAGACCTGGGCAAAGTGCGGCCCGAGGGCCACATACGGCCCGCGAGCCGCTCCTGTCAGGCCCGCCGGACATCAAAACCATTTATAGCTTTTTTTCTAAAGTTGATCAGTTGCTTATCTTTAACATACCGCAAAAAACCTCTTTAGTATTTGTGAAGATTAACAAGTTTAAAATAAAAACAATCATAACATCACTGTTTCATTTTATTTTTAAGTAAAGTTGGTTCGGCCCCCAAACACAGTTCAGATTTTTCATGTGGCCCCCTATAGAAATTAATTGCCCACCCCTGTTGTAAGGGGTGGGGGGACTTTATATGCTGGACCATGATTGGACATACAGAGAGATATTTTACTACACTATACCACCTCCTTCCAGATGATCAGGTTATATAATACTGTCTCTTAAAACCCCAACAGAGGTTTATTTATTTATCAGTATTAGTCATGTCCTATATTCTTTAGAAGAAGAGGAGGAGAAGAAATCCAGTTAACAATAAAAGCAACAACATCAATGCTAATACAAAAGTGTGAAATATTTCTATTTTTCACAATGAAAAACAAACAAGTTGACTTTTTCTTACAGATGAAATTATACAGATGCTAGATTGACAAAAATGGGGACGTGGTGGTGCTGTGGGTTAAACCGCAGAAGCCTCTGTGCTGCAGGGTCAGAAGACCAGCAGTCGTAAGATCGAATCCACGCGACAGAGTGAGCTCCCGTCGCTTGTCCCAGCTCCTGCCAACCTAGCAGTTCGAAAGCATGCAAATGCAAGTAGATAAATAGGTACCACCTCGGTGGGAAGGTAACGGCGTTCCGTGTCTAGTCACGCTGGCCACGTGACCATGGAAACTGTCTTCGGACAAAACGCTGTCTCTATGGCTTGGAAACGGGGATGAGCACCGCGCCCTAGAGTCGGACACGACTGGACCAAATGTCAAGGGGAACCTTTACCTAGATTGACAAAGATTTATACATTGTCCTTTTGAAGTGACCAACTGTGACGTTCGCCCTTGTGGCCACTGCTTGTCTTTCCCTCACAAAGGCTCACGTCGCGTTTTCCTCTCGCTGCCACCAGTGGATTACCTCAATCCACAATATAAATGACGTTTGTCTGAACACTTGTGAACAGAAACAGAGTTTATTTATTGAAGTGAAGCAGATGGAATAATAACAGAAGTTTCTCAGATAAACATTATACACAAGCAAATCATCAACAGTTCTCTCAGTACATACTTCTTTTCTCTTGCTATATCATTACCATCTTCTCTGCCTATTTTCCTAACCAGCTCTATCTCTCAGTACAGTGGACCCTCTACTTACGGAATTAATCCATATTGGAACGGTGGCTGCAGGTCGAAAAAAAGTCTGTAGGTCGAGGCTCCATTGACCTACAATGCATCGAAAACCAATTAATCCATAACCGGCCGTTTTTGGTCCATTTTGTTTGATTTTCCGGTCTGTAGGTCGATTCTCCGGCCGCAAGTCAAACCTAAATTTTGCGGCCAGAGAAGTCTGTAACTCGAAAAGTCTGCAGGTCGAGCCGTCTGTAAGTCGAGGGTCCACTGTATCTGTTCCCCCTCTCTCTGACTAATCAGCCCTATCTGACTCCTCCTTCTTCCGCCAAACCTCATGTAGCTGCTGACTCCGCCTCTCCAGTCCTCTCATAGGCTCACGCAAATCAGCTCATGAATATGAATGGCATGAGTGACGTGGGCGATCGTCACACCAACTACCTCTAATAATTATAAGAATTCATCTGCCCTGTGAAATGTACCTTTGCAATGACACACAAAACCGACCAACCGACCAACCGACCAACCGACCAACCGACCAACCGACCAACCGACCAACCAACCAAACAAACAAACAAACAAACAAACAAATTAGAATGATGACTTTTCAGATAATTAAAAACTCTAAAAGATCTGAACTATCCACTGCCCAGTCTGCACTAATGTACCTACAAGCTTTGGGTTTTTACTAACAGGCAGTCCATGGTCCTGTTCAAATATCTAGCTATTCTTTCTACAGTTGTCCAGTCATTCTGTGTTCCCAGAGTAACTTTTCTGCTTAGGATTCCTACACTGGTGGCTATATCTGGTCTGGCAGTGGCTGTGAGGTAGAAAAGTTTACCTATAGCTGTTTTGTATTTACTTTTATTTGGGAAGGGTTAAAATTCCTCCTTATTTTTCAGAAAACCTGTTTGCATGGATGTTGTAACACTGTGGGCATCTTGGAGGCCTAATGTCTCCAGAAGCTCAGCTATCTTTTGTTTCTGATTTAGCAGATATGACCCATTTGCCTCTCTTTCAATTTTCATGCCCAAATAATACGTTGCATCCTCTAACTCTTTGATTTCTACCTCTTTGTTAAGATGGTGTACAATCTCTTTGTATTCCTATTCCATTTGAGTAGCTACAATTAAATCATCTACATAGGCAAGAATGAAAGTTAAATGTCTATTTTTCCTGAAGCCTAGTTGCGGTAACATTTTCTTCAATTTTTCATTCCAGGCCTAAGCAGCTTGCATCAGTCCATACAGGCCTTTCTTTAGATGGCATACAAAATCAGAATGTTTCTGGTTGATGAAACCCAGGGACTGCTCCATATACAGCTCCTCTGCAATCTCTCCGTGCAGAAATGCAGTCTTGATGTCTAGGTGCTTGACTTGCCTCTTTCTGGAGGACTCCACACTCAGGAGCATTCTTATTGTGCTGTGCTTGACAAAAGGAGCAAAGGTTTCATCAAAGTCTTCTTCATATTTCTGTAGGAACCCCTTTGCAACTAGTCTCACCTTGTAATGCTCCACTTCTCCATTTGCACCTCATTTCAGCTTGAATACGCACTTGAACCCAATGGCTTTCTTGCCTGGTGGTAGCTTAGTCAGTGTCTGTGTCTCATTCCTGCATAGTGCTTCTGTCTCTTCCTTTTCTCCATAAGGTGGCTTCAGCTGCCAGAATCAGCTCAAATTCCTCTCAGGTCACTGGCTCATTTATCTGTGATGACCTTGCCAGGCAGGACAAGCAAGGAGTAGGTGCACCTTTGTTGGGTTGCAATGAGCGTCTGATGTCTGGTTCTGGAGTATCTTGTGGCATAGATGCCTCTTCCAGTTCAACAGCCTCAACATTTCCATCAGGGTCCCTTTATCTTGGTGTACTACTCTCAGTTTGTGTGCCATTGCCTTCCTGCTTCAAATCTGGCTCAGATTGTGGAGGGATTGGCACAGCTTCATCGAGAAGAGGTCCAACATACTGGTCTTCTGTTTTTCTTTTTGGCAGCTTTCTTTTGTTCATCAAAATGAACCACATGCCCTACCCACACTTTACCTGCTTTTCAGTTCATCACTTTATACCCTTTGCTGCCAGGAGCATAATCAAGCCAAATGGTCTGTTCAGTTCTAGAGTCCAGTTTGTGCCACTTCTGTTTTGGTAGATAAGCATATGCCAGGCTTCCAAAAACTCTGATATGTTCTACCCTTGGTATTCTGTCATGCCATAGCTCAAATGATATTTTCATGCTGCATTTGGTTGGCAATCTGTTCTGGAGATACATTACTGTCATCACCTCAAAATTTGTTGGCCAACTTTCCATCCAACATTGCAAGCAGGCATCTTGTCATCTCCAAATAAGATCTTAGCATTTTTTCAGCTATTGCATTCTGCTCAAGAGTGTGTGGAACAGTTCTCCTCTGCAAAATCCCTTGTTCCTCTAGGAAAAATTGTGTATGGTGTGAAAGATACTTATCACCATGGTCCATCTGGAGTGCCTTGGGTTTTCTTTCAAATGTGTTGGTCACCATGGCCACATACTTCTTCAGTATGTCATGTGACTTATTCTTCTCCTTCAGCAGGTAGATGATGTGAGGAAATAGGAGGAAACTGGGACTTGTAGCCATATAAAGATGGAGTCTGTTAGGTTCTGTGTAAGATGGGTTTGAAAGCACTGAAATGTTCTCATGAGATTGTTGTGCAGAGTTTGCTCTGCCTGGCACGAAGATAAGAAAGCAAGGCCAAGGAGGTCCAGAGAAGCCAAAACAACACATACTGCTTAATTGGCAAGATAAGCCACCTGGATCTTCTCATGTGAAATGAAGGCGTGGACTGTGTTACACCCACTTGATCTTAATTGGTTAGCTGCTTGGAAGTGTCATGAAGAAGGTGGTACAGAGACATGTAGAAAATGGTTGCTGATGTATGTGTCAGGATGGCGATGGTGAATGTTGTGGAATGCGAGAGGTTTGTCTTTTGTGTGAGGGTTCGGTGCGTGTGGGGGCCAACTCTGGCTCGTTCAAAAGGAATGCTTCAGACACGGATTGCTTTTCCAACAAAGGAACATTTATTGTGCTCTTAACAAATAAACCAGTGTCTTTAATTGCATCTGAATTCTTATCTCCTTTAGCCAACGTGGCCAACAGGGGTTTCCATTCGTCCATAACAAACAGGTTATTATAACTAGTATTCCAGGGTCCTGGGAGATCAGTGGATGTCAAATGCTTCAAAGTGGGGGTCGGCAAACCCGGCAACAGGGGCACAGTGTCATCTCTGGGAATCTCGTCCCACTGAGTATTCCCCGGCCTATCCAGTACTTGCCATCCCTTTTCTTCTCCTCCATTCTCATCTCCAGAATCCTCCATCCTGTCCTCGCCTGTCTTTCTGCCTCAACTTTCTCCCTCTCTTCCTTCAGCTTTCTCCGCCACTCCTTAGCCTCTCTTTCTCCCCAATAAGAAGGACGAACCGGAATGGAGGATCTTCTCCTGTAATCTGCCTCCTCGTGAGGAACTCCGATTCTCTCCCATCTATCTGTCCAAGGTTCCTTTGTCCATATATATTCCCACCCTGGAGGCAAGGGCTCATCCCTTTTTATAGCTTCCCCTTGCCCCGCCTCCCGGGTCTCTATCTTCTTCTTCTGGTTTCCCGCTCTTTTCCCTTCTCCTTCTCCAATACCCATCCCCCTTAAGTCTGACACCAGGGTATCGGATTCCCTTTCCTCAGTGTGCCTAACCTGCGCCCCCCTTTGGGCTGTTCTAACCACGCTTTCTTCATTCATTCTACTTTGCGGGTCTATGACAGATGGCGCTCCAGCGAGGGAAGCCTCATCCTCGCTGTCTTTCTCACATTTTGAAGGAGAAGAGGGGGGAGAAATAGCCCAGCTTCTCTAGATGCTAACATGTAGAGAGAGCAAAGATGATTACTTAGCGTAGTCTTAGCTGTTTATTATTTTAGTTAGAAATAGTAAGCTTATTTGAATCATGGTAACTGGATATGCTTAATGCTTTATGCCTTTTAATGCTACAACTGTATTTCTGACCGCAAATCCAACACCATATCCCCTGGTCTCATTCAATGGTTTTCCCTGCCAGAAGAATGAGAATTTTTTTTCTTTGACAGATCCCATGTCTGGCAATCTCGTCTCTTGCAGGGCAACAATGTCCATCTGCAGCCTACTCAGTTCCATGTCGATGACAGCTGTCTTGCACATGTTGTCTATTTCCTGCAGGTCATCAGAAAAGCCAGGGGTCATTGTCCAAACATTCCAACTTTAGGGCAGAAGTTTTCTTATGATTGTTGCATGGTGCAGAGTTATCGATCTGCTTGTCGGCTTTCACCCTAAACCCCACGCACCCCGTGAGGTTAACAGACCGTGGTGAGGCAGCACCTTACTGGCTGGGGGCTGCCCAGCTTAAGGTGGGCGGTAGCTACCTAGTGAGGTGCAATACCCTCTCCCACTGTCAGAAGTAGCCCCTGGCATCATGCTCTATGCCAATCGAGCAAAGACTTATAACTGGTAACTGCTACTTCCCGTGTTATTTCGACGCTGTATGTGAAGCTGGAGTGTCCTCTCCAGAGCACGAAGCCTGGGTAAAATAATATGGAGGATAGGCTGTTACCCAAGCAGCAAATCGCCCCTCTCCACATCACTGAAATAGTCCAATGGAAAGGCAAGAGCCAATACAACTGGTTCCAGCGGTGTCGCATGAGTTGCCAGAACAGCACGAACTGCCTCCGGGACTCCGGCTCCAGATTTTGCCTCAAGGTTAAATCCTGAAGCCTTTTCCATCAGTGGATATAGCCACAAGGCAGTGGAGGTTTGAAATTGGAGTTTTCCTTCTCCTAGATGGGCTGCCTTCCAAGGCTGACCAGCCCCACCTACCCGGGATGCTCCCTAATAGTGCGAAGATTAGAAACACAGGCCTCCAGCTGCCGGACCTTATCTTCCAAGAGGACCACCAACTTACACTTAGAGCATTTGTGTAGATGATCACGGAACAAAGAAAGGCTAATGATGTGGGTGATCACAGAACAATAGGAAGGCAATTGCAAAGAAGTCGACAAGCAGATGTCCGATCCAGCGGAGCTTAAAAGCAACGCCTTGATAACTCTTTTTATTAACTTAGCATGATTACACAGAATGTTGTGAGAATTCAGATAGGATACTAGTTACCTAATCGCCACTAGGATTGGCTGGAGAAAGTCTTTGAACCTATGCCCTAACTCTAAGAAGAAAGGCAGAATGAGAGGTCACCCCGCCCGCTGGGAGCTGCTGCTTCTCTGCCAGGAGTGTTTGCACGTCACTGTAACAGATAACAACTAACAGCCTTGAGCAGGAGCTTCCCACATTTCCCCTTTTTCTTTTTTTTCAAGCAAAAGCATATATTCTTTCATATATTTGCGAACTACTTATAAATCTTTTCAGCAAAGGCCAGAAGGCGAAGCAGGTAGTTATTATAGAAAAGAAGGTTGGTATACATTGAATAAAACAACAGCAAATTATAAGGACTATGAAGAGCATAATTGCATACATTAATACAGTGCGAAGCCATCCAAAGTGGGGCAGCCATGACCATAAACCGTCCCACCAGGAAGGAAGTATGTCCTGTCGTATGTTATTGGAGAGGTGTCTCAGCTGAGCAAGCTGATTGTTCACTGCATGACTATTATCAGATAAATTAAAGCAACCGAGATTGTTAAAAGACTCACAACCAATGTGATTAAGCAACATGAGATAATCCAATGCTGCGCGGTTGTCTAAAATAGTATTACGTAGCTGTCGTTGTTCCTGATTAAGCCGGGCAATAGAAGTGGAAGTGCGGTTAATGGCTCTAGCTAAGGTGCACGCAATGTTGGCAAGAGTGCTAGAATTATGAACAGCGAGGCCAGGAATGCCAACAAGCGACACAGCCAGTGAAACATATTCTGCTTTGGATAACAAAGTAACCTTACCATTACAAGTACTATCAAGAGATAAGCTTTCTTGTCTCAGCCAAGTCGAGGAGTTCTGCAAAGCAAAAGGTTGAATTAAGTTGATTGCTAATCTAAGGCAGCATTGTGTTTCTGACAGATTGGCTGGAATGTAGCTAAAGGTATGTTGACCACATGTAAAAAACCACCCTGGAGGTAAGATGATATGTTCCCAATTATAAGAAATGTTGACAGCATGTGTACAATTCCATGTGGCTTTGGTTGTAGAAATGCATGTGTTAGAGGAACAGTTGACTACTCTGGCACATGAGGTGTTTTCATTAGTTGCTACAAAAGGGGTGTAAAGGGAAAAAGCATCAATGGGTAGCGTTCTTGTTGTTCGCCCCCAGTCATGAGAATTAGTGTATTTAATGACAGTGGCATTAAACCATTGACCTAACCAAGTGTCATTAGCAATGTCGCAGGGTTGTTTACAGACAGGAATTAAACAAATTCCCAGTAGTCCATGCATAGCATATGCCTCCTGCAGGCAGAAGTGAGAGACATTCACAATTTCTGCCAACCTTTCCCATAAGTTAAATTGCAAACGGGCATGCAAATCTTCTCGAGCCTCTACGACACCTATTGGAACAGTTCCAAGAATGAGAATACAGCACAACAACATCAGGGAGTTAGCATTCAGCTGCGAGATAACGGCTGCTAAAAAAGTTTCAGGAGTCTCTGGGATCTGCTGCTGACTTAGAGTTATTTTTGCATCAGCACTCAGCATCTTTAACATCCCCCAAGTAACTTTGGGCTGAGTGCCTTCAGGTCTGGTCAGGCACTTTCGACGACGCAGACTCATCTGGTCCCACTCCAGAGTCATCACTGGATTGAATTCCAGAATGGGGTCCCGCAGGCTGCGATGCCAACTCATTCTTTCCATGATAAGGCCTCACACACCGAGCCAGGATCCACAAAGGACCTGTGGGAGTAAGCACAGCAGCATAGCCACGACCCCATGTTAGTAAAGGGGCTGGACCCTCCCACTGAGGGTCCGGAGGTTGCTTATAAGTCACCAGCGGCCATTCCATAAGGATTTCTTTACGAAAGTGTTTCTCTATTGGCAACAGCTTGTGCTGACCTGCAGATACAGTTAGATGATTTAAAGTGAACAATGCTATTGACACTACATCTGGAACATCCTGGGGCTTGATCCCTCTGGTTTTTGTTTGTTTTGCAAGGAGAAATTTAAAAGAGTGATGTGCTCTCTCCACAATAGCCTGTCCCGTGCAGTTATAAGGAATACCATGGGAAAGACGAATGTCCCAGTCATTACAAAAGGTGGTAAAGGTGTGAGAGGTATAGGCAGGGCCATTGTCTGTTTTTAAGGCTTGAGGCTGGCCCATAACTGCAAATGTACATAAACAATGTTGTATGACATGGCGAGAGGTCTCACCACGAAGAGGGGTAGCCCAAATGTATCCCGAATAAGTATCAATAGTTAAATGGACATAAGAAAGAGGTGCAAGGGTAGGAACATGAGTGACATCCATTTGCCAAAGCTGATTGGCATCTGTTCCTCGTGGGTTAACAGCATCAAAAGGAAAGGAAATGAGATACATGGAACAGGAAGAGCAGGAGGAGACGATGTCTCAAGCTTGAGAAAGCGGAATAGAAAATTGCTTATGGAGTTGTTTAGCACTCTGGTGAAAAAAGGAATGGCTGTCAATAGGATTAGAAAAAAGGGGACACAAAGAATGAAGAGCAGAGTCTGCACGATGATTTCCCTCTGAGATAGCATCTGGAAATCCAGTATGAGATTGAATGTGAGCTGCAAAAAAAGGTTGTGATCTAGCAGCAAGAAGGTTTTTTAAAGTCAGAAACAGGGAAAGTAAGGAAAAGTCAAGAGCAGGAGAAAGATAGGCATGTGACATGAGTGAGAAGGTTAAATACATATTGAGTGTCCACAATGAGATTTAAAGGTTGATCTTGAAACATCTGAAAGGTAACCACGCCTCTGGTAGGTGCACCATCAGTAAAAACAGTTAGAGCATCAGGGAGAGGAGTAGCAGAAAAAAGAGAGGAAAAGTGAAAGGGTACTTGCTGAATGAAAGTTAAGTGAGGGTCTTTAGGAGGATTAAAACATATATCACCAACATAGTCTGAAAAAGCAATCTGATAAGTTAATGATGTAGACATTAAATGATCATGGTCAGCTTTGGAAATAGGTAAGTAACAACACAGAAGATCCCAGCCTGTGAGTTGTTTGGCACAATGGCGGCCTTTGATTACAAGGTCTGTAATCGCATTTAGAGTGGAGTAAACATTTTGGGGAGGAGTGTTACGTAAATAAAGCCATTCTGCTATAGCAATGGCCTTGACAGATTTCGGGCTGGACAACAGTCCAGTAGGCAACTGGGGAGTGTTTAAGATGACCAGCTGCAAGGGACCAAAAGAAGGAATGCGATCGACCATAGTACGTCGCAAGGCTGCATTAATTTGATGTATGGCATGTTTCATAGCCTTGGTGATGGGTATGGAGTCAGCAGGAGACTGATGTCCCCAGAGTGCATTAAACGAAGGTTGTAATTCATGGGTAGAAAGGCACAAAAATGGATGAGCCCAATTTAAGTGCCCGAGGAACTGTTGCAACTGCACTAATGTAAAGTGAGATGGAGTTTTTAGTTCTGGTAAGAACAGGGAAAATGTAGCTTGCAACAGTTTGTGTCCTAGATAAAGAAATGGAGGTGTGGTTTGTATCTTTTCTGGAGCTATGTGAAGGTCTTTTTTCTCTAAGCAATTAGCTAGAGAGTCAGAGACAGCTAGAGGGAATCGATAGTCGACCTCTTTGGCTGTGATTAAATCATGACCGGCGCTTTTAACAGTAGCAGGTCGAATTTCTTGAACTGGTGTAGTATTCACTGAGTTCCCCTCACTTGAATTTTCATGAACACGGTGTCCCTGGTTGTTACAAACCACAGGACAAACAGACATCAGTGGAAGGGTATCTGCGAGATCCTCTGGGCTTCCTTGAGCTATAACATTAGATAGCATTTGCTGCACTGCTGAGCGAGGAGGGGGAGGAGAGGGAGGAGGGGGAAGAAGGAAGGGGGGAGGAGAGAGAGGAGAAGGGACTGTAGCAACAGCGGCAGAAGCTGCATAGGAGGGGAGATTGTTTCTATTTTCATGGAGATCAGGTGGCCTAGAGGGTGGCAGAATCTGAGGGCCTCTTGGAAGATGAGCTAATGGCTGAGTTAACAGAGGGTTTGCGATCTTTAAAATCACATCCCGACAAAGATGTCATGTGTGGAAAATTTTTACTGAAGCCACAGGGTCCTTGTGAAGCTTATTTCTAATTTTATCCCAATCTGAAAGCTTAAGGCTCCCTCCTTCTGGATACCAAGGACAAAAAGTACTTATTTCTGTCAATAAATCCCCTACTGAGTCAGAAATGTCACGATGACCTTCTCTGTGAAGCCGATAGATCAAATCCTGTTTATGTCTTTATTGAAGTGGTGAAAGGGAGTTTCCCATGTTTCTATTTTAACTGAATACTCACCGGGATCCTGAAAAAGGATGTAAAGATGCGTCTGAAACCCGTGCCGGGTGAGGTGAGTTTGTGGTGATTGCTTCAGGCAATGTTGATTTCCCTTTCAAAAATCTGTTTGAAGCCTCTGTTTGATGGCTTTGCTTGATGGCCCCACGTTGGGCACCAGATGTAGGTGATCATGGAACAAAGAAAGGCTAATGATGTGGGTGATCACAGAACAATAGGAAGGCAATTGCAAAGAAGTCGACAAGCAGATGTCTGATCCAGCAGAGCTTAAAAGCAACGCCTTGAGAACTCTTTTTATTAACTTAGCATGATTACACAGAATGTTGTGAGAATTCAGATAGGATACTAGTTACCTAATCGCCACTAGGATTGGCCGGAGAAAGTCTTTGAATCTATGCCCTAACTCTAAGCAGAAAGGCAGAATGAGAGGTCACCCCGCCCGCTGGGAGCTGCTGCTTCTCTGCCAGGAGTGTTTGCATGTCACTGTAACAGATAATAACTAACAGCCTTGAGCAGGAGCTTCCCACACATTTGTACCCACCAACTTACACTTAGAGCATTTGTACCCATCAACTTACACTTAGAGCATTTGTACCCAATACTCTGCTGAGAAATACTCTGCTGACATCCATTGTTCCACCTACTGTGGGGAGTGAAAGAATCCTGTCTCTGCAGCTCCACTCATCAGCAGGACCGGTCAACCTTATTAGTGCATATGCACCAACACTGTCATCTACAACAGAAGTCAAAGACAAATTCTACGACAATCTGGCAGCTACTATCAACAAAATCCCCAAGAGAGAGCCGCTGTTCATTCTCGGAGACTTTAACACTAGAGTTGGTGCTGATCACAATTCTTGGTCCACTTGTCTAGGCCGTTTTGGCATTGGGAAGATGAACGAAAATGGCCAACACTTGCTGGAGTTTTGCTATTACTATGGTCTTTGTGTCAGCAACACGTTCTTTAATACGAAGCTTCAACACAGAGTTTCCTGGAGACATCCAAGATCGAAGCATTGGCATCAGCTTGATTTGATCCTCACTAGACGCTCTAGCCTTCCTAATATTACGATCACACACAGTTATCAGGGTGCTTATTGTGATACTGATCACTCCCTGGTGTGTAGTAGAGTAAAACTGCAAACAAAGAGATTGTATCACACGAAAAAGGAAGGAAGACTACGTATTGACATCAGCAAGACTCGCAATCAGAGAAAAGTGGAGGAATTTGCCCAAGCGCTTGAGGAAACCCTTCCAGGCCCGGCTGATGCAAATGCACCTGAACGATGGGAACATTTCAAGAACGCTGTTTATAACACAGCCTTGTCCACATTTGGCAAGAAGACCAAAAAGATGGCAGACTGGTTCAAAGCCCATTCAGAGGAGTTGATGCCAGCCATTGAGGAAAAGAGGAGAGCTCTAGCAGCATACAAAGCCTGTCCTACTGAGTACAACTTGCAGGTTCTTTGAGTTGCTCGTAGCAAAGTCCAACAGGCTTCCAGGAGATGTTCTAACGATTATTGGCTTCAGCTCTGCTCTCAGATACAGATAGCAGAGGACACAGGTAACATCAAGGGAATGTATGACGGTATCAAGCAGGCTTTAGGTCCAATACAGAAGAAATCTGCTCCTTTGAAGTCTGCTACAGGTGTGATCATCCAGGACTGAGCACAGCAGATGGAATGCTGGGTGCAGTGCTACTCTGAGCTATATTCCAGAGAGAATGTAGTAACCGAAGAGGCATTAAATAACATTGAGTGCCTGCCTGTCTTGGAAGAGTTGGACAGCGAACCAACTTTAGCAGAAATAAAAGCGGCCTTGGATTCCCTCGCCTCCGGCAAGGCACCTGGGAAGGATAACATCCCTGCTGAAGTGCTGAAGTGCTGTACAGAGATCATCACCACCGAGCTGTCTGAAATCTTGTGTCTTTGCTGAAGGGAAGGTGGAGTACCACAGGACATGAAGGATGCAAACATCGTCACATTGTATAAGAACAAAGGAGACAGGGGCGACTGCAATAACTACCGTGGCATCTCTCTTCTCAGCGTTGTAGGGAAGCTGCTGGCCCGTGTTGTGCTGAAGAGACTCTAGGTGCTTGCAGACAGAGTCTATCCAGAATCACAGTGTGGATTTCGAACTAATAGATCCACCACTGACATGGTATTTTCCCTCAGACAGTTGAAGGAGAAATGTAGGGAACAACGACAGCCGCTCTTTGTGGCCTTCATAGATCTTACAAAGGCCTTTGATTTGGTTAGCAGGGATGGCCTTTTTAAAATACTTCCCAAGATTGGATGTCCACCTCAACTCCTTAACACCATCAGGTCCTTTCATGAGGAAATGAAGAGCACTGTAGTTTTTGATGGCTCAACATCAGATCCCTTTGACATCTGAAGCAGTGAAACGGAGCTGTGTCCTCGCACTGACCCTGTTTGGGATCTTTTTTGCTGTCATGCTGAAGCACACCTTTGGAACTGCAACAGAAGGTGTCTATCTCCAGACTAGATCAGATGGAAAGCTCTTTAATCTCTCTAGATTGAGAGTGAAGACCAAAGTCCAGCTGAAATGCATGTGGGACTTCCTCTTCACCAATGATGCAGCTGTTGTTGCCCATTCTGCTGAAGACTTCCAACAACTCATAAATCGTTTCAGCAAGGCCTACCAAGACTTTGGATTAACAATCAGCCTGAAGAAAACACAAGTCATGGGCCAGGGCGTGGACTCACCTCCCTCTATTACCATCTCCACGCAAGAATTGGAGGTTGTTCATGACTTTGTGTACCTTGGCTCAACGATCTCTGACACTCTCTCTCTAGATGTCGAGCTGGATAAACGCATTGGCAAAGCAGCTACCATGTTCTCAAGACTCACAAAGAGAGTATGGCTCAATAAGAAGCTGACGGCATACACCAAGATCCAGGTCTATAGAGCCTGTGTCCTGAGTACACTCCTGTACTGCAGTGAGTCCTGGACCCTTTGCGCACGGCAGGAGAGGAAGTTGAACATGTTCCATATGCGTTGTCTCCGACACATTTTTGGTATCACCTGGCAGGACAAAGTTCCAAATAGAATAGTCCTAGAACGAGCTGGAAATTTTAGCATGTATACATTACTGAAACAGTCTATGTTGGCTTGGGCATGTCATGAGAATGGCTGATGGTTGGATTCCAAAAGATCTCCTGTATGGAGAATTAGTACAGTGGAGTCTCGACTTACGTATGGCTCCACTTACATACTTTTCGACCTTCGTACTTCTCCGGCCGCAAAGTTTCACTTCGACTTTCGGCCAGGGAATCGACCTATGGACCGGAAGGGGGAGGCGGGGAAAGCACCAAATTCAAATTTGGCACTTTCCCCACCTCCCCCTTCTGGTCCGTAGGCCGCCGATCTGCCTCCGGATGCCTTCCAGGACTTCTCTGCCGCCATGGGAGGCATCTTGGAGGTCCCCCCCCCCGCCGCCAATCGTGCTTCGGAGGCACTATCGGCGGCGGGGGGGGGGACACCTCCGAGATGCCTCCCATGGCTGCGGAGAAGCCCTGGAAGGCATCCGGAGGTCCCCCGCCGCCGCCGCCACTGCTGGGAGCCGAGCCGCGCCGGGCGGTCCCGGCCATGCTCGGACTCCTGGACTTCCCCCGCCGCCGCCGCCGCACGGCTCGGCTCCCAGCAGCGGCAGCGGCAGCGGGGGACCTCCGGATGCCTTCCCCGCCGCCATGGGAGGCCTCTTGGAGGTCCCCCACCCCCACCGACGCAGGCTTTCCCAGGGTGGACCGGGCCTACCAGGGGAGGGCTTCGGCGGGGGCGGGGGACCTCCAAGAGGCCTCCGGCAGTGGAGCTGAAGCCCTCGGAGGCCTCGGGCAGCGGCGATGGCGGCAGCGAGGGACCTCCGAGAGGCCTCGGGCAGCGGCGATGGCGGCAGCGAGGGACCTCCGAGAGGCCTCGAGCAGCGGTGATGGCGGCGGTGGGGGACCCCCTGGAAGGCTTCGGAAAGGTAAGGTTTAATTTTTTTACTGTACAGTAATTTATTTTAATTTTGTGTGTGTGGGGGGGGGGGGTTTCTTGGGCCGGTTACGGATTAAATGGTTTTCAATGCATTCCTATGGGAAATGCATTTTCGACCTACGGACTTTTCGACCTACGGAAACCGTTCCAATACGGATTATTTCCGTAGCTCGAGGGTCCACTGTAGAGGGAAATCGCCCCAGAGGGAGACCACAGCTGCGATACCAGGATATCTGCAAGCGGGATCTGAAGGCCTTAGGAATGGACCTCAACAGATGGGAAACCTTGACATCTGAACGTTCAGCCTGGAGGCAGGCGGTGCATCATGGCCTCTCCCATTTTGAAGAGACACTTGTCCAGCAGGCCGAGGCAAAGAGGCAGTCCCAAAACCAGCAAAATCAGGGAGCTGGACAGGGGACAGATTGTATTTGTCTTCAGTGGAAGGGATTGTCACTCTCGAATTGGCCTTCTCAGCCACACTAGACGCTGTTCCAAGTCCTCTATTCAGAGCACGTTACCATAGTCTCTTGAGACTGAAGGATGCCTAATGTGCTACAACTGTATTCTAATGAAACTACTTTAATTTCTTAATAAAAGCAAATATAATTCTTCAACAGAGGACTCGTCTCTTGAACAGCAGGATTACACCTAAATCCAGTGAGGATTTGAGAAGGTCACTAATTGCTACTGTAATATTGAGAGGTCCTACCTGGCCAGTCTGTTGTGCATTCTAAGGAAGCACATAGTCAATCGTTTACTGCCTTGTAAGCAGGCAAGAGTTCTCTTTCAGGTCGGGCTTGTCCATGGGGCATGTACTACGCACTTCTGAGGCCTAAAGGACCTACCTCAGGTAGTAAAAGTGGTAGTTTTGCATCCACAGTGACTCTCTGACCGAGATCATTATCTCTTTAGGGAGAGGTGATGGTGACAGATGATACAGTACCTTAAGAAATCATCCACAAATATTAGAATATACTATGTCCTAGGGATGGGATATTGAGAGGTCCACACAAGTCACTATCAGATCCAGCACCTTGGTCCTTCTCTCAATCCTTGGCAAGAATGAGGGCCTAACACTCTTTTCTGTGATACCGATGTACCTGGTTGAGCTGGTTGCATCATGTGGATTTATCTTGATACCTTTAGCAAGTTTTTGATTTTGCAGCTCTAGAATTGCTTTTGGGATCTCTGTGTGTGAAGCAACAGTGCCACAGTTCCATGTTGTTGCCATCTTCTCTCCAAGCTTGCAGTGTGTTGGTCTGTTGCTGTCCATATAAAAGACTTAGTTTACAGAAATCGTTAGATCTGACTACTTGAAAATACATTTCACCATCTTTCATTACTGTATACAGTTGGTCCCTTTTCAAAATATATACAAAAACCTTTATCACCCAAAGCTGATGTACTTAACATGTTGCACTGTAGTTCAGGAACAAATAACACATCATTTATAGTATTCTCACTTATTAAGCAAGTTCACATTGCAAAATACCCAGTCCCGTTTCCTTCAGTTTTCATGGAATCACAATTAACAACTTGAATATTTCCACTGGATCTTTCATCGAGATTTATAAAGAAATCTTTTTGATGTGTATAATGACTGATGCATCCTGAGTCAATGATCCAATAATTTGATTTATCTTAACAGTTATGGACCATTCATGCCTTCTATTCAAATCCCTTTCCAGTTCTTACTTTTGTTTCTTTGTTAGAGTCAGGTTCTAAATATCTTCTGCGATCCCTTTGTTCTTTTGATTTAAAACTACTACAGCGTCTATTGGTTGAAGAATCTTTTGAGAATGAGCAGTCCCTTGCCACATGATCCATCTTCCCACAGCTCCAGCAGAAGCGTGGTCATCAGTAAGGTGTGCCCCTTCTATTGCCTTTCCCACTCAGTATGAAATTTGAACCACTTTCAGTTGAAGTCTCATGGCAGGCTTTTTAGTCTTTGCACTCTTCCCTCAGAGAACCCAAACACTCTTTGAAACTTAGCTGTTTGCTATACAAGATAGATACAAAAGCATCAAAACATTCACCCGACAATGCTGTGAGAAACCTCATTTTCTGTTTACCAGTCTGTTTAAAGCCAGTTTAAATGGTCAAACACCATTAATAGAGCAGAAATGTTATTTTAGCAGTCTTGTTTGTCATTAAGATTGAGCTGTACAAGTTCCCTAATAAAAATTGCCTCTGATTTAATGCTGGAAAAAAAACACGGTTTCTCAAGGGTTTCTAGCATCTCTTTGGTAGTTTCATAGTGTTTAATATATATCATCTATTTATCTGAGAAGCTTTGTGAAATTATTGCTTTTTCTATAAAATCCTCATCTTCACATTTAGCTTTGGGTTGTGCATGTGTTGGTCTTTGTCTTCATAAACAACCATGCACCTTTAAAGCTCTGAGGTTAAACTGCGACCTCTCTTTTCATTGAGAGAAATTCAAAGATGTTAACTCTGGACGTTTTCCAAAAAATGTGATAACTGAAGAATAGATTAAGGCTTTTTACTGAAGTTTAAAGCTTTATCATCAAGTATGGTAGAAAGATGGCTATTAGGAAGGATTAAAACGTTGAAAAGTAAAAAAAAGATTTGAGAGGGTTGGCTTCTTTGCCTCAGAATGCATGAGAACCAATCTAAAGGGCAGAAATTTTGCTCAGACACTGGGTTTTGTCCAATTCTGATGCACATCTTTAAAGATGCTCCAGCAATCTAACCATATATAGTCCCTACCCCAAAACCCATAAAGGCAATTCTCACAGGCCAGAGAGGGCATTTACTCAAAAAAGAAACAACTGTGTTTTAGAAACCATGCTTAGGATTGCAGCTCCACTCAGTAAATTTGGTGTGTGGTTTTAAAAACTCCTGCACCTCATGGCCACCCATCTTATTAAAATCAACCTCTGAATTAATTAGTCATTTCCTATTTCCTCCTGACCATATCTTTCATCTACATCATAGTTTCCCTTTTTCAACCAGATAATGCTCATCATACAATAGTTGTTGTATTTTTTAAAATCATGCTTTACTGGAGAAACAAAAAACAAACACTCTGTGGTTTTTTGTTTGTTTGTCTTGTTTTTGTGAAACAGACTTTTAGCAGAACAATTTGACTACCGACTGAGTACCAGAAGGGCAACTGTGTGGCAGTAAAATTGGTGGGGTTCTCCGTAATAGAAAAAATGAATGAATAATGTACATTCTAAAGAAAACAAATAGTGTGTACCTACAATTAATGAGGAGTTTGAGTTCTATATTATGTTATCTGACATATATTTTTTTAAAAATCATAAATTAATCTTATTCAAAATGCATGAATAATGTACATTCTAATGAAAACTATTACTGTGGACCAGCAATTCATGAGGAGTTTGAGTTCTATATCATATTATCTGACAGAGATTTTTTAAAAAAATCATAATTAGTGTTAATCAACTCAGCAGTGAAAGGATGTTCTGTGCTGTCACTCACCAATGATTTAATGAACATCCCTTCTTACTAAGATATCACCATCAGTGTTTTCTTAATTTAACCACCTTCTGACTTCACGGTTTATATCTTGCCTCATATATACATATTATATACCTGTAACTCAGCAGAGCACATCATATACCTAATGGACTTCAGCCCATTAAAAGCTTATGTCATAGTAAATATATTAGTCTTTAAGGTTCCACAGGACTGTTGTTTCAACACCACGGAACATGGATGCTGGAAGGCTGTTCTGACAACAAACATTTTGTGATGAGTAGGTGACACAAACCTGCCTTATCTATACTGCATTTCCTTGCTCTTAAATAGACCAGGTGATAGTGATCCACATAGCAATGTTGCCATGTTACAAAAAATACAGGAACTTGGGAGGGTTACTGTTCTGAACTACAAATCCCTGCTGGCTTCAACTCACAGCTGGGATTATGGGAATTATAACTTAAAAAGTAATTATTTTCATAGTCTGGATATTATTATTACTGCATATTACTGAACTTTCAAAGAGGTAACTGTGTTAGTTTGTGGCAGCAAGTATAACAGAGTCCTGTAGCGCATTAAAATACTAATTTATTTATTTTCTTTATTTAAAATTCCCCCCCCTTTTTTTCTTCTTTAAAAGGACCCAAAGTGGCTTACATCATAAAAAGGACAATATTTAAAAGCTAAAAACAGTAAGTATACAAATATTTTAAAAGAATCAAACAAATACTGCACTAAATATGATAAACAAAATCAACACTAAAAACACATTCAAAGCAAGAAGGCAAAACAGCCCATTGAAAAACCCCTCTCAGACAGCTGCTCAATAGGGGAAAGCCAGTCTGAAGAGAAAAGTCTTTGTCTACCAGTGGAAAGACAGCAAAGGCGGGGGCCAGCCTGGCCTCCTGTGGGAGGGAGTTCCAGAGTCTGAGAGCAGCAACAGAGAAAGCCTTCTCCAGTATCCCCACCAAACACACCTGTGAAGGTGATGCGACCAAGAGAAAGGCCTCTCCTGATGATCTTAAAACCTGAGCAGTGAGACACAGTACTGGAGATAGCTTGGACCCTGGCCATTTAGGACTTTATATGTTAAAACCAGCACTTTGAATTATGCCCAGAACCAGATTGGCAGCCAGTGGAGCTGCTGTAATAGTGGGGTCAACATCTGGCTGCAGCATTTTGGACCCACTGAAGTTTCCAAACACTTTCCAAAGGCAGCCCCATGTAGAGCACGTTATAGTAATCCAACTGGGATGTAACTAAGGCATGTGTCAATGTAACCAGATCAGACCTATCCAGAAAATAGCACAGCCGGCACACTAGTTTTAATTGTGCAAATGCACTCCTGGCCGCCACCAAAGCTGGGCATCCAGGCTCAGAGACAAGTCCAGGAGAACTCCCAAACTGTGCACCTGTTTTTTCAGAGGGAGTACAGGCTGTATCTCTATTCCTTGCTCTGCCTTTCCATTGACCAGGAGCATCTCTGTCTTGTCTGGATCAAGTTTCAATTTATTCACCCTCATCCAGCCCATTACTGACATCAGACAGGGATACAGAGCCGAAACAGCTTCCTTGGATTTAAATGGAAAGGAGATATAGAATTGGATGTCACCAAACCCCAAAACGCCAGACAACCTCTCCCAGTGGTTTCATGTACATGTTAACTAGCTTGGAGGACAAAACAGAACCCTGAGGGATCCCAAAGACAAATGGCCAGGGTGTCGAGCAGACGTTCTCCAACACTAGTTTTGAGTTCTCCCCAGGAAGGACTGGAACCACTATAAAACTCCAAGTCCCATCCCAGCAAGACATCCCAGAATGATGCCATGGCTGATGGTATCAAAAACCACTGAGAGACCCAGCATGACCAAAAGAAACACACTCCCACTGTCCAGTTCCCAGCTTAGGTCATCCACCAAGACAACCAAAGCAGTCTCCATCCCATAACCACGTCTGAAGCCAGACTGAAATGGATCTAGATCAGTGGTTCCCAACCTTGGTTCCCCAGACATTCTTGGACTGCAACTCTCAGAAATCCTGGCCAGCACAGCTAGTAGTGAAAGTTTCTGGGAGTTGCAGTCCAAGAACATCTGAGGACCTAAGGATGGGAACCACTGATCTAAGTAATCTGTCTCATCCAGGAAGCCCTGGAGCTGAAAAGCCACGAGCCACTCCAGCACCTTGCCCAAGAATGGAATATTAGAGACTGGCCACTAACTATCCAGTATTATGGGATACAGGGAGGGCCTTTTCAGCAATGGTCTTACTATTGCCTCCTTTAAGAATGCTGGGATCCTACCCTGTTGCAAGGAGGCATTTACCACTCCTTCTACCCACTGAACTAGTCCCCTTCTGGTAGCTTTTATAAGTCAGGAAGGACAAGGGTCCAACAGACATGTAGCAGCCACCTCTCTGATGGTCCTGTCCATGTCATCAAACTGCAGAAACTGAAACTCATCCATTAACACAGGGCAAGCAGGGGCCATAGTTACATCCACAGGCCTTGTATCAACTACAGCATCCAAGTAAGAGTGATCCATGCAATTTGGCCTGCAAAGTGTCATGTAAATTTTTCACAGCAAGCTAGAGTGTGGTCTGCATTCTCTTCTTCCGGGCCATGATGTAATAGGCCCTTGACCACTCAAAAGAGCTCTTCCGAATGACTTTGTGCAGACCCAATGGTGGCAGAGAAGAATGAGTTCTTCACTGCCACCATTGCCATGGAATAAGCTTTCCAACAGGCCCTAGCCTGTGTTCAGTCAGATTCACTCCATGTTTTCTGCCATCGTCACTCTAGTCTCCGTCCTGCTTGTTTCATCACTGCCAGCTCCCTGGCAAGTTGTAGGGAACTGGCACATCTAATAAAAACCGAAGGACACAAGGAGAAACAATCTCAGGATGTCTGGGATAGGTAACAATATGTAATGTCTTTATTACATGGTGAAAAGATTCCTGATTAGCTTCGGAGCTGATACAGACCAGAGAAATATAAATATTTTGCTTCTGATGAAGGCCCTGCCGAAATGCATTAAGCAAGAAAGTTTTTAAAGCTTTTCACCACGTAATAAAGACATGACATATTGTTACCTATCCCAGACATCCTGAGATTGTTTCTCCTTGTATCCTTCAGCTCCCTGGCAAACCAGAGGACTAGTTTGACTCTCCTTTGTGTTGGGGGGGGGGAGCTTAGGAGCAATAGCGTCAATAGCCCTGGCCATTTAATTATCATCATCATCATCTTAGAACTGCAGAGCTGGAAGGGACCCTATGGATCATTGAATCCAACTTCTGTCAAAGAGTCAATTCCGGTAAGTCTAAACCCCACTAGATGATGATCTGTCCATGACAATGGAACTACAGAGAGTTCTTCCATACCCAGACCGCCAACGTCTGCCCCAGTGCAGAAAACCAGGTCTAAGGTGTGCCCTGCACCATGGGCAGAGATGTAAATACCATGTCATAGACATATTATTTATCATTGTGAAAGAACATATTCCACACTCCATTTAAGAAAAAAATTATGGGAAAAAACAAAACAAAAAAAAAAGCTTTGGGGGGGGAAACGGGGGGGATGTTTTCCCCCCAAAATTTTCTGTTTTTTTCCAGGCCTTCCCATCTCTAATCATGGGTGGGGGCAGATACCATTTGGGACAGACCAAAAATCATCATGGAGGATATGAAGTCCTGAGCCACTCCTGACAAAGCTGCCTTGGCATGGACATCAAAGTCCCTCAGCACAACAAGCGGGGGGGGAGGGATTCCAATACCACTCCCAAGATTAGCTCAGTGAGCTCAGGAAGGGAGACTGTTGAGCAGCAGGATGGGCAGTACACAAACAGAATCCCTATTCTGTCCTGGGCTCCCACTTTCACAAACAGACATTCAAATCCAGAAAACTGGTGAGGGGGGAGGTGACGCTTGGTGAGGGGTAATGGAATCATGATAGACCACTGCAACTCCACCTCCTCACACACACCCTTGCCTGAGGCTGCACCAAGAACCCTGGTGGACAAAGATAAGTCAGATTAACACCCCCAGCTTCTTCCAGCCAAGTCTTTGTAAGGCAAGCTAAGTCAGCATGCTCATGCAGGATCAGGTCCTGGAATGGATGCTGTTTTCCCATTTACTGATCTGGCATTTAGCAGCAGCTCTTTCAGCCCAGCAGGTGCACCCTGACTCAATGATCCAGTAATTTGATTTCTCTTAACAATTATGGGCCATGCATGCCTTCTGTTTAAATGCCTTTCCAGCCTTTCCTTTTGACTCCCCGTTAGATTCAAGCTTCACATATTTTCTACAGTTCCTTTGTTCTTTTGATTTAAAACTAGTATGGCTGCTGTCCCTCACCACATCTCTTCTTGCCCTGAACACCCTATCCCTAATTCTCACCACTACTGTTCCTCCCATAGAAACACAACCCTCCACAAGCAGACAAAGACCCAAGTTCCCCTCAGAGAACATTTCTCCTCAGCTACATAAAGAGGAATTGGCACTGATTAGCAACAATATAAGATGGGGGAGAATGATTTAGGGAAGACTGTAGGGGAGGATGGGATACAAAAAAGAAGTTCTAGCAAAGAGTCCTCTTGGAAATTCTGCTGGAGGCTCAGCACCAACATCTCTTGACACGCAACTCCTCCTGCAATGCCAAGTGTGACTTTGCACGGCACAGAGGTGCGTCCAGATGTGCCTCTCTTCCCCCTGCCTTTGGCCCTCTGGCAGGTCTCTGATTTTAAAAAAAACTGTAGGAGGAGTAAAATGACAGAATATTAAAATTAGAAGGACATGATTTAAATCTAGGATGGCACGCCTTCCTATGGTATCAAAAGGCGAAAGACAATAAACAATTTAAGAACCATCTGATAAGGAAAGCTTTAAACTGGGTATGGACCAAGATCCGGGAAGAAAATTACCAAAAAGTTCCTGAATGGGTCTCGCCAATGGAAGCACTTACACAACCAACATTAATGGGAAAGAAGAAACTCTTGAGATATAGAGATTTGTTAAAAGAGGACTGTGACGTTTGCCCTCGTGGCCCCTGCTTGTTTACCCAAACACAGAGCTCACAAGGTACCTCAGCACACCCTCTGATACGCTGCCACCAGTTGATCTCTTTTATCAACCTATTTTACTTAGCAAAGACGAAGGTCCATCCAGTGCTGACTTTTCAACAAAACAGGTTTATTAATTACAGGTGGTTTCTGGAATAATTCATAAGCACATTCTTCAAGATTCATCAATCATCAATATTAACCTTCTCTATTAATAATCACGTTACACTCTAACTAATCACTCCTCAGACCCCAAACTATCCTTCTCTTCCTGATTCCTCAAACAGACCCTGACTGCCCTTAGACTTAACTTAGACTCCTCCTCCTCTCTCCGGCTCCGCCTTTCAACATCTCTTTCGGCCCCACCTCTTAACCACATTAGCATATAACTCATGAATAATGCATCTTATTGCATAACAAGGGTGAACGCTACAAGGACTTAAGTATGAAGTCAAGGGAAGAGCTAGAAGAACAAGGTACAATACTTGATTGGTGGACAAAAACACAAATAGATTCCAGATATACAAGAGATAAAGCAGTAGGCTTTCGTAAGGAACAGACACCACTGGATAAGATACTTCTGAATGTAAAGGAAAAACTGATTAAAATGTTGTATAATTATCTACTAGAATTAAAAACACAAGATGAAATAGTTAAAGAATGTATGATAAAATGGGCCCAAAATGTGGGCCACAATATTAACTTAAAGTCATGGTCACAAATATGGGAAGGTAATATTAATTCCTGCCAACCTAGCAGTTCGAAAGCATGTAAATGTGAGTAGATAAATAGGTACCACCACGGTGGGAAGGTAACGGCGTTCCGTGTCTAGTCGCGCTGGCCACGTGACCACGGAAACGGTCTACGGACAAACGCTGGTTCTACGGCTTGGAAACGGGGATGAGCACCGCGCCCTAGAGTCGGACACAACTGGACTAAATGTCAAGGGGAACCTTTACGTAATATTAAGCTAACAAAAGCAATTAATTACAAGAAAATATGTATAAGTTGTTCTATAGATGGTATATGACACCTGAAAAATTATCAAACATATATCAAAGTACCTCTAACAAATGTTGGAAATGCAAATCAAAAAAAGGTAGCTTTTATCCTCTGTGGTGGACTTGTAGGGAAGCTAAGAGCTTTTGGAAACTAGTCCATGAGTTTTTACAAAAAATGTTATCCTCTATAATTCCATATGAACCTGAACTGTTTTTGTTAAATATAATACCAGACTCGATAGAAAAAGAAAAAAAGATATTTGATCATACATGTAACTACAGCAGCAAGAATTTTATATGCCAAATACTGGGGGGAAAGAGGAGACTCCAACAACCCAGGAGTTAATAGAAAAAATTTTTTTGAAGCAGCAGGGATGGATATTTTAACTGAAGTATTAAAAGACAAAGAAATTGCTGAGGCTAGAAAAAAGTGGGAACCTTTGTATAATTGGATGAGAAATGAGAACATGAATGGGTTAAAATTATGAGAAAGAAAATATAAGATACAATTTTAGAATTTAAAGACTTCGAAAAAATGATAAGTGTGAAGTATGCTTAGTAAGAAACGTATCGACAAATGTAATAATGATATATACTGTTCTCTATCACATTCTGTATTTTTATTTACCCAGATCCAAATCCCCTTCCCTATGATCTTCCCTTACCCAATGAAAAATGAATAAAATTAAATTAAAAAACCTGTAAGAGGAGTTATTTTGTTTATTAACAAACACACTACAGTATGAACTTTAATGGCCTATAGCTTGCTTCACCAGACACATGCAGTGTTGTCCAGAATTTCAAGTACATACACACATTATACATGGTCGAGGGAGGGTGGCATTATTTTCTGCATTTAATTTCCCTCTGGCTTCACTGCTTAAATTTTCATCTCTAATAATGTGCACTGTATAAATACCTGAAATTCTCATATTTATACAGTGCATCCTCAAAAGCTCATGCTATAACACACTTGTCAGTCTTTCAGGTGCCACAGGACTCCTCACTTTTTAAAAAGCTGATAATGCATTCTTAAACACATGGAACATGCACTCCCTCCAATCTAAAATAATTCCTGCTGCCTACTGTGGAGCCACATGGCGCAGCGATTAAACTGCAGTACTACAGTCAGGACTCTGCTCACAATCTGAGTTTGATCCTGACGGGATGAGGTAGCCGGTTCAAGCCTGACTCAGCCTTTCATCCTTCCAAGGTCAGTAAATTGAGTACCCAGCTCACAGGGGTGGGGGACAATATGTAGCCTGCATAATAAAATTGTAAACCGCCCAGCAACTGCTTTACATACTATGGGGTGGTATATAAGCAGCACACTTTGCTTTGCTTTGCTTTACTGTGGTTATATACAGTTTATTATAGGTGGGAGGCTTGAGCTTCCTTTTAAAATCCACTGCTTTCAGTATGTACAAACATCTTTGATGTTGTTTTCAAGCTCATAACTTGAAAAGTAACCTAATTTTCTCTTCAGTTGGTTTCTTTCTTATTGAGAAGGTTACTGTGATGAGCTCTTGATTGGCTAGTGCCTGTGTGTCTTGGAGAAAAGCACATTCCATCTCCATTGCCATGATTTACCTCCATCCTACAAAGAGGTTTTAAAGGGATTGTTTTGTTTTTATTAGATTAGTGACAAGTTTTGGTGTTAAAGAGTAAAAGTGTAGTCACAAATTCAGAAATGAGACTTACACATACACACACACACTTCTTTCTTCCTAAGCAGGCATACACACATATTCACTCATTCCAAACTATGACCAAACTGTAACTACCCGGCAGAGAAGAGGAAAGCAGAAACTCATGAGGAGGAAAGGGAAAGATTGCCATCTGGAGACCAGCTCCCTCCCTTCTGGCACAGCTTGTGAAATGCAGAGGCGGCAGCAGCTGTTGAACCCTTCCTGCTATGTCCTCCCACTTTCCTCAACCCTCCTCCCTCTCCTTAGCTCAGCAACAGGATACCGCAATGCATACATGTACACACACACATACATAGAGCTGGGTGGGGGAGCAGGAGGGAAGCAGAGTTTTCCAAGCAGCAGAATGACCCCATTGCAGGATGACTCCTTTTCTGGGTTTGAGTTCACACTTTGTGTATGCATACACAGAGAGACAAAGACTGAGGCACAAAAATCCAAGCAGCCCCCAAGCCATCCAGGCAGGCAGGCAGGTAGGTAAGAAAATGGCAAGCCAACTCCCTCTGCCCTGGATGGAGCATGAGCCGAGATGAGAGTCCTTCTCCACCCAAAGGGCAAAGCAGTCTGAAGTAAAGGTAGAAATATATCCCTAAGCGATGCGAAAGGAGGGTGGTTTTGCTTTGTCTGAAGAGAAATGAGCCAGTGGCAACCTAAGGGGAGGGAGTAACCCAGGAGGGCCCTGGCTGCAGAAGACAGGCTGGTGTTTTGATCCTCCATGGGATGCCATGTCTATGCCCCTGTTAAAGGATAAACTGATGCCTCGCTTTATTAAGGCTACCTACCCAATCACCTAATAGTAAGACTCAGCTTTGTCCCACTATGTTTTCAGAGTGAAGGGCAATCCAACAGTAGCACATCCAAATGATGTGGTGCTTATGCAGATGGCTAGGATGGTGGTGGTTTTGAGTAACCCTGTCATAGTTTTAAAGGGCCAAAGCAGTTTAAAATATTTATTTTTGAATTTATTAACATCTCATTTTTTCTCCAAAGAGTTCAAGGGTGTATACGTGGTTTCTCCCTGCATCCTTTAATCATCACAACCCTGGGAGGTAGCTCAGGCTGAAATGTAGAGTGTGGCCAACGATCATTCAGTGGCTGAATAAGGATTTGAATCTGTCTCTCTCCCTTCAGTCTTTGTCAGCACTCTAACCACTACATCACACTGCTTCCCAATAAAGATTATCTGAAAACTAAAAAAAAAAAACCTAATATGTATATTTGTGAGAAAATGTGTAGCTGGTTTGACTAATAGATCTCACAGAAAATGGATATGATGTCCATACTACAACCTAGGTGGATGTCAGAGATGACCCCATGAGTAAGACCTGAGGGATGCAGGTTAATACTCCAGAGTCAGAAATACCTTATTTGGTCACGCAAAGTCTCAAGTCCTAAAGGAAGCCCAGAAGCCTGTCCAGAAAGCCCCAGTTCTGGGTGAGCAGCATCAGACCAATACTTGAGATTGCTTTACTGCCAGGAGGATGTTCTGAGATGCACTTCTCACAGATTACCAAAGGGGGCAGCTACACACAGCACTGGTACCCAGTTTTCTAGCCCAAGGGACTCGGGACAAATAATAAACCACTTCAGACAGTAGCTGTCTGAATGTCATGCCTCTTGTCCTAACACAGACAAAACCCCAACACATAAACAATTAGATGTCCAGTGAGAAAGATGTTAACCTTCCCTACCAGTTTTCTACATCCAGGGGTTGTGTTTTGCTTTGCTTTATTGGCACAGTCAATCCTTCCATCGTACGAACTCTCACTACATTCAGAAGAGACATGGTTCAGAAACAGCACCAGCCATTTGCAAGAGCAAGCCTTATTATGTAGAAACAGGTCACTTCATGAAATGTTTCATGACATTTTCCCATCATTCTAGAGAAAGTTCTGTCTTTGAGCATGAGGGAGCTGCTACTCTGGCAAATAATATGGGGAAAGCTGTGGGATTTGAATGATCAGATTCACTTTATTTTCTGCTCAATACATGTCATACTGTTCAATACAAATCAGCCTGGAGTTCCCCCCTGCTCTGGCTTTTTTCCCTCTGCAACAGGGGTTGTCTTTTTTCTTCCTTTCTTTCTTTTTGGTAAATAATGCATTTGCATTGGTTCAGACAGTGTGATCACTTGTGCTGAT
Source organism: Intellagama lesueurii (assembly GCA_037013535.1). Classification (NCBI taxonomy): domain Eukaryota; kingdom Metazoa; phylum Chordata; class Lepidosauria; order Squamata; family Agamidae; genus Intellagama; species Intellagama lesueurii. The sequence goes on along the minus strand of JBAJHW010000003.1, from coordinate 175,225,331 downwards.
GCAGAGAAGCATGCACAGGGGTGCTGGTGGTTGGTGGGGTGGGGAGAGAAGAATCAAAGGGGCACTAGAGTCAGTTCCCCTTAGTTATGGGACCACTCCCAAGCCTGTTTCTCTGCCCTCCTATCCTATCAGCTTTGTTCCTCTCACCTGCCTGGGAACGTGCCAATTGTATCTGCAGCATGAGCTGGTAGTGAGCAGCCCCAGAAGGCAGCAACTGCCTCTCACATGAGTCCATGAATGCCACCTTCACTAGGCAGGAGGAAGAATTAAAGTATTGGCTGGATTGCTTCAGCCAGGGTTTAATCCAGGATGATTCCCCAGTAGGAAGTAGGTGCAGCAAAAATGGAAGGACAAGAGCCTAGCATGGTCCTGCACCAAATGGAGCATGGCCAGCTCAGCCCCAGCTGTGAAACTTCAGATCTTTGTTAATAATGCAGCTTCCTTCTTTCTTTTTCAAAAAGGCTTGGTGCCAGCACTGTGACAAAATTGTTCTTAAGGCATCTAGAACTAATTGTGATTATATTACGAGAAGCCCGTAATGAAATTGCCCATCACTGGAAGGATGCTCAGGACTTGTCCTTGCAAAGATTTCAAAATAGAATATGGAGACTGGCTCTGATGGAAAAACTGACCTATCGTATTAAACTCTATAGAGGTGAAATAAAACAAGATAAATTTATGGAAGTATGGTATCCTTTGTTGGCCTCTGGTGCAGGAGATCAAATGGAAAATGGGCTGAAATGCTGGTTACTTTGTATAACTGTAGGGTTAGAAGTAAAACATATATAAATGTTTAAATATTATTATTATAGTATAGATAAGAAAATTATTGGAAATTTAACTGTATTTATAGGCAATTACTACTTTTTTCTTTTTTGTTACGTGATCAGAGGATTGTAACATAGTAGTAGGCATCCTTCAGTCTCGAGAGACTATGGTAACATGCTCTGAATGGAGGTCTTGGAACAGCGTCTAGTGTGGCTGAGGAGACCTATTCGAGAGTGACAATCCCTTCCACACTGAAGTGTGTGTGTAGCATATATAATAATTAAAATTTTAAAAATTAAAAAAAATTAAGGCATCTAGGAGACGAGAAAGAGTTGTGAGACAGAGACAGAGAGACAGAGGAGGAAATTGATAATCAGCAGTGATTTGAAGCTTGTTAAGATAGCATTGCTATAACTGTGCCCCCTACAAATTTGAACAGCTACAGCCGAAGTTGCCTCAACAAGCTGCAAACAAGATCAGATTGCCAATTTCCACATATCTTCCTGTGTGGTCAGTTAAAGCAAATTCACCCAGGGAAACTTGACTTCCAAGGTGCAAATTCACAGAAGATTAATGTGGATTTTTCCCACTGTGTAGTCACGCCCTGAGTTCTGTGCTGAAAGCAACAGATAACCGATGCAGATCCTAGGATAACAATGTAACATGCTGTTAGCAACCCCTTTCTCTATAGTGGAGCACTTTTGCATTCTGCACCACCAGCAGAAATACTGAGGATTTAAGCCTATAAATATGAATAGCTCAATCTACATTGAGCCAAAGTGAGGAAGCAGCAAATGGAAGATATTCACCCATTACATCACCATTAAAAGTACTGGGATCACTGAATTTGACTCTAGGAGATGCAAACTTATGCACCTTCCATTTTAAAATAATTGAAATAATTATTTGAATAATTTTCTTATTAATTTTAATAATTTCATTATCATTTTATAATAAGATTATAAATTTTGAATTCTACAGAATATAAGGTGGCTGGACAGCTCAGCTGAGTAAGTTGGAAAACCTGGCTGCAAATCCAGAGGTAGGGCATTTGATTCCCCATGGTGCCTCCCAGGAGAAGAGTATGCCTCTGTAGCCTTGGGCAACCTACATCTTTCCAGAGCTTCCTGCAAAGGGAATGGTGAACTACTTCTGAATACTATATACCTAGATAATCCTGGAAAGGCCTAAAGTAAGTTGGAATCTACTGATGGCACATCATCACCATCATCATCATCATCATTAAAAAAAATACCAGGCACAATTTGGAAGTTGGAGAGCAATTGTCTTTATATAATCTCTGCTCCTACAGGTTGTTTTACGAATAAGTGATAGTATTAAAAAGAGCCAAGATGTCTGTAATTAGCAACACAAGGCACAGCAATTACCTTCTCCTTTTCCATAGGCAAAGTTTGCAGGTGAGGTGCCATTTGGACATGTTCAGCATTCCCAAAGTGCCATTCCTTTGCTTCTCCAAGATTGCAGACTCCTCAGCCGCGTCCAAGGAAAGAGGTGCAGTTCTTAAGGAATTGGGAAGACCCACAGATTAATTTTTTTAAAGGACTCATAATAGCCATCATAATGTGCCAACAAATCAATTTTGACTTATTGCAACTCTTCTTCAGGGTTTTCCTTCTACTCAGAAATGGTTTATCATTCCCTTCTTCTGGGGACACCCTGGGACTGTGCAGCTTGACCAAGGTCACTCAGGTTGGCTCTGCTCACAGGAGGCCCAGTGGGGAATCCAACTCCCAACCTCTGGCTCCACAGCCAGAGACTTAAACCACTGAGCTATCCAGCCAGCAACGCAAAGGAACATGGACGCTCTGTCATGAGGACAAAGGACAAAACAACAAACTTATCAAAATGGGAACAGAAATGAAACAATTTACTACTGAAATTAACTCAGGAGTATATAGCATTGGATGGAGGCAACACATAGTGAATCTGAAGATGTTTGTGGTACCTGATCCAGGTTGTGCAAGCACAAAGCTACACAACAGGATTTTGACCATTATGTCTCTTAACTTTAAAACTTGTATTCCTGTTGGATTTTAATTTTTTTACTGGATTTTCAATATTTTCTTTTTCTTTTTCATATTTTTATTATTAGCAGTTTCATGGGTCTTTTAACAGCTGAAAGCAAGTTTTAATTATTCTCATTGCTGAAATAAATAAAAGCCTTCATTTTGACTTATTATTATACAATACAATACAATACAAATTTATTCTACAGCCAAAGGCCGGATAAAGACTTATTATTTACATTTTTCTCTCACCTTTTCTCTAATGATGTTGTTGTTGTTGTTGTTATGTGCTGTCAAGTCGGAACTGACTTACAGCGACCCTAATAGGACTTTCAACCTAAGTGAGATACTTAAGGAGTAGCTTTACCAGTTCCACTCCCACAGTGAGTTTCCATGGCCGAGCAGGGATTTGAACCTGGTCTCCAGAATCCTAGTCCATCACTCTATCTACTACAACACACCGGGTATCTTAACAGCACATCTTTTGTTCTTCCTGACCTCTCTTGATTCTCACAAAAATACTCTGAGGTAGATTAGACTTAAAAAAAGTGACTGTCCCAAGGACATATGTGACGTTCGCCCTCGTGGCCCCTGCTTGTCTCCCCAAACACAGAGCTCACAAAGGCAAACCAAAACCTCTCTTCACACGCTGCCGCCAGTTGATCTCCTTATCAACGTACTTTACTTAGAAAAGACGAAGGTCCATTCAGTACTGACTTATTAATAAAACAGGTTTATTGATTACAAATGGTTTCTAGGATAATTCATAAGCATATTCCTTCAGTTTCACCAAGCATCAATATTAATCTTCAATATTAAATATCACAGGTTACTAATCACTCCTCAGACTAATCACTCCTCAGATCCCCAAACTATCTCTCTCTCTGATTCCCAACTCCTCTCAGGCTCTGCCTTTTAACATCTCTTGAGGCCCCACCTCTCAACCACATTAGCATATAACTCATGAATATTACATACCTTATTACATAACTTAGGGTGAATGCTACAACATATAATCAGTTTCATTACTCACTGGGGATTTGAACCAAGTCTCCTGAGCCTTAGCTCAGGGCTCTAACTACTACACAACATTACCACAAGTGTTCCTCATTTTACTATAGCTATCAGGATACCTGATAGTGAATTACGTTTAGATGAAAAACAAGGCCATGGCGGCACGATTTTTCAACTAGAGACTAGTCTGATGGCTTGTCCTCCTCTGAACTCCAACTGTAGTAGAAAAACGCCAATCTCTCTTTACATTTCACCATGGGATTCATTCAGCATAGGTTGGAATCTCAGACCTACACCCGCTTAGCTTCAGTGGGGTGTGTGGCATCACATGGCTGCAGTCCTTACCATAGAATATTTATGACACGTGACTTAAGTGCTGTGGGAAATCCTATATATAGTGAGCAGATCCTTGGGAATGGAAAGCATGCATCTTACACATGAATATTCACTGGTGATCCCAGTTATTAGAGGCTAGGTCAGCCAATGTCAAAGGTGAGCAGCACGTTGGGCCCCACTGCAAGTCAGAAGTGGGATAATATCAGAAATGTTGTCAAGTCTTTGGGTCTGCGTCCCAAGTCCGAGTCTGGGTCTTTGATACCAAGTCCAAGTTCCAAGCCCCAAGTCCGAGTCCCTATTAAAAACAAGCTTTCTTTCCCCAGAAAAAGGGAGGGGTGGGTGAGTTCTGAGTCGCAAATTGATTCTGAGTCATTGAAAAAAAACTAGTCGAGTTCGAGTCGAGTCACCAGTGCAACTTAAGGTCAACTTGACAGCTAGTCCCATGACTCAAGTCCCCATCCCTAGATGATTTTATGTTTCCCACCATATTACTTATTTTTAACTCATCCAACTCATTTAATAATAATCATCATAGAATCATAGAATCATGATGTTGGAGGGGCCTATAAGGCCACCGAGTCCAACCCCCTGCTCAGTGCAGGAATACATGTCCCGTCAAGTCAATTCTGACTTATGGCGACACTTTTCAGGGTTTTCTAGGTAGAGAATACTCAGAAGTGGTTTACCATTCCCTTCTTCTGGGGGCACCCTCAGACTGTGCAGCTTGCTAAAGGCAATAGGCACAGTGGAGAACTGAACTTCCAACCTCTGGCTCTGCAGTTAGAGACCTAAACCACTGAGCTATCCAGCCAGCCCCAAAGAGACTTTGGCACCTATGAAAAGCATTTCACCAGCCACATCCCAAATTGTAATTCATTGACACCCAAATAACTGGCCGCTGGATCAAATGAAGCCTACCTGAGCTCTCTCTAGAACTCTAAAGGACTAACTGATGGGTGCATCATGAGAAGACAAGACTTCCTGGGAAAGGGAATCATACTGGGAAGAGTGGAAGGCAGCAAGAAAAGAGGAAGTTGTTACAAGCAGTCAAGTCACCTCCATTTTATGGCCACCCTATGAACAACAGATCTCCAAAATATCCTGTCCTCAACAGCCCTGCTCAGTCCTTTAGGGCAGCGATCCCCAACCCCCGGTCCCCGGCCCTGTGCCGGTCCCTGGCCTGGGCCAGACCGGGCCAGCGAGAGAGACCTCCCCCCGCCCCCCCCGCACACTCACCCCCGTGCCACCCGTTTGCACCTGTGCGCATGCTCCGGCATGCCCGCACGAGCGCCGCGCTGCCATTTGCGCATGCGCATGAGCGGCCGTGCACATGCGCAAAATGGCGGCACTCGCTCGTGTGGGCCTGTGCGCGCCTGCGCGCCTGCGCAAAATGGCAGCGCACTCTCGTGTGGGCATGCGCGCGCCCGTGCAAGAGCACACGCGCGCTTGTTCACACATGCGTGCGAGCGCGGGGGTGCCCCGCCTTCCCCAGCCGGTCCGCGGACCAGAAAAGGTTGGGGAACACTGCTTTAGGGAGTCAATCCATCCCATATTTGATTTTCCTCTTTCCTGCTGCCTTCAACCTTTCCCAGCATTATTGTATTTTCCAGAGAATCTTGCCTCCTCATGAAGTGCCCAAAATATGACAGCCTTAGTTTCATCATTTTTTGCCTCCAGAGATTGTTCAAGCTTGATATGTTCTAGGATCCCCTTGTTCATCTTTCTAGCAATCTAAAGTACCTGCAAACCTCTCCTCCAGCACCATAACTCAAATTAATCAATTTTTTTCCTGTCAGCTTTCTTAACTGTCCAGTTTTCACACCCATACATGATGACTGGGAATACAAGATGGTCTTGGTCTTGGTCTCCAGAGTCATATCTTTACCCTTGATGATCTTCCTAGTTCCTTCATTGCTGCCTTTCTTAGTCTTCTTCTGATCTTTTGGCTGCAGTTTCCATTAGGACTGGTGATTGAACCAAGGTATACAAAATCTCTAAGCATTTACATTCTGTTGTCATTAAAGGTATACAGTTCTTCTGTAGCCATGATTTTGGTCTTTTTAATGTTCAGTTGCAGTCCTGCTTTGACACTTGCTTCTTTCACTTTCCCTAAAAGTTGTTTCAAGTCATTGCTGCTATCTGCCAGTAAGATGCTGTCGTCTTACTGGCAGATATTTATCTTAAATGACTGGTGTCTCTTCCACCAATTTTCACTCCTCTTTCATCTGAATCTAGTCTGGCTTTCTGTACCAAATGTTCTGAGCACAGGTCGAACATATACGGGGATAAAATGCATCCTTATCTGACACCTTTGCCTATAGGAAACCATTCTGTCTCTCCATATTCTGTTCTGATGGTAGCTTTTTGTCCACAATACAGGTTATGCATCAGAACTAGAGATGGGGGTATTCGTATACGAATATGCATATCCCTGCACAGGTGGCGTTAACGAGGGTCCAGCCCCATGGGGCCAGATGGTCCACTCCCCATCTCTAATCAGAACCATCAAGTGCTGAGTCATACCTATTTCTTCCAGAACAAGCCATAGTTTCTCATGATCCACCCAGTCACAAACTTTGCTGTAGTCTGTAAAGCATAGACTGATCATATTCTGAAATTCTTTGGTGTGCTCCAATAGCCAGTGGATATTTGCAATATGATCTCAAGTGCCTCTTCATTTTTAGAATCCAGATTGAACATCAGGCATTTCTCACTCCATATATGGTAAAAACCCTTGTTGCAACACTTTGCTTGCATGGGAAATTAAAGCAATGATATAGTTCCTGCACTCCTTGGCATCTCCTTTCTTGACGACTGGAATGTTGAATGTTGCAAGTCTGGAATTTATTGATATATATACACATTAAGATTTTGACAGATTCTGTTCCTGTGGCTTGAAATAAATCTATCAGCATCCCATCTAACTACAGTGATCTTTTTCTTTCTCGTGCTTTCAGAGCAGCTTTCACTTCACTTTCCAGAACTGCAGGTTCTTCATCATAGGATTCCTCTTCAAAGGAGTCTGTTATCCTTTTATCTCTTTTGTATAAGTCTTCAGTATATTGTTTCCATCTTCTCTTTATTTTCTCCTGGTCAGATTGTTGTTGTTTAGTCGTTAAGTCGTGTCTGACTCTTCGTGACCCCATGGACCAGAGCACGCCAGGCCCTCCTGTCTTCCACTGCCTCCCGGAGTTTGGTCAAATTCATGTTGGTAGCTTCAGTGACACTGTCCAACCATCTCGTCCTCTGTCGTCCCCTTCTCCTCTTGCCTTCACACTTTCCCAACATCAGGGTCTTTTCCAGGGAGTCTCCTCTTCTCATGAGATGGCCAAAGTATTAGAGCCTCAGCTTCAGGATCTGTCCTTCCAGTGAGCATTCAGGGTTGATTTCCTTCAGAATGGATAGGTTTGTTCTCCTTGCAATCCAGGGGACTCTCAAGAGTCTCCTCCAGCACCACAATTCAAAAGCATGGATACTTCGTGGTCAGATAGTGTGCTTCATTTAGCATTCCTAATCTAGGCTTAAATTTCCCTTTGGTTTCTTGGATCTCTTGTTTTTCCCCTTTTGTTGTTCTCTACTTCTTTGCCATGGTTATCCCAATAGTTCTCTTTGTCTTTACATTACAGTCTCTGAAAAACTGTATTCAGGGTTCTGCCCCTATTTCTGTTACCTTTTACTTTTCCTTCTCACCTTTATAATTTTAAATGGATTGACTTGGTAAAAGAAACCACAGCCTGCCCTCCAGCCAGCAAAAGCTGAATAGGGCTGCCTACGATTGGATCTTTTAGAGGCCACTAACATATAATTAATATTGTCGAACAGTCAGGTCAGTTCTAAGTTATGGTGACCCTATCCAGGGTTTTCCAGGTAGACAATACTTAGAAGAGGACTTACTATACTTTTCTTTTGGAGGTGCCCGGGGACTGTGCAGCTTGCCCAAGGCCACACAGGCTGGCTCTACTTCCCAGGAGCGGCAGTGGGGAATTGAACTCCCAACCTCCACCTAAACTATTGCGCTAATCAGCCAACTCGCTTATGTATAGGATCGCCTAAAACAGGAAGCAGCTTGACGGCACATGAGAAGAAAACCCAACACGTGTTTGTGCAATCCCCACTTCTGTTCACTTCTTGCTCCGGAAGAAATCGGAGTGACAGAAGGCTGTTTTAGGACTATCATGTGGGAAAGAGCGACCGGGACCCATTACTTCCACACACACACACACACCCAACATTTTCCTGCCCATTTAAAGCATGCGTTTCGCATCCTTTAAGGCAGCACACTGACTGCTTTTCGAAGCTTTGCTCCGTCCTAAATGCTTTTTTAACGGGTATTTTGGTCCCGTGCACATAAAAAGGCGGAGACCATTTCAAATACGTAAACCCAGACTTGTTTCCATTTATTCACGCAGCAGACACGTCCTGCCCGGAGGCAGCAAATCGGAATCCGCATAGGGCGGGTAGCAAAAGCTCAGGTTACAGAGCTGAAGGGGAGGAAGCCCCACACATCTAGGGACGCGGCTTTCGAGGGAAAAGGCGGGGCTCCGTGGCTAGACCTCGGAGGAACAAGTGGCCGGCAAGCGTATCGTGAGAGAAACCTGGAGCTCCGAACACGGGGGGCAGAGCAACCCTTCAGTCAGAGGGTCTGACTAGGCCTGCCCCACAGCGAAGGCCGCGAGAACCTCCCGTCCCTCTCTTTTTCTGCCTTTCTGGCAATGGGGCTTGAACTGGGTGAGTAGCGTTAGGTCTTGAGAGAGGTGCGCTGAGCAGCTTTCGTGTACAGTACTTTAAGCCTTGTCTTGTCTGAAACGGCACTCCGAAACAAACTTACTCGGGAGTAAACCCCGCCGAACGAAGTTGGGACTCGTTTGTTTCTGCATAAACAAATAGAGAACTGCAAGATTCACTTCCTGCGTTACGTTTCTGTCAAATGGGAAACCCCCATCGTTCGTTCCTGCCCTTACTGTTTTCCTAAAACATAAGCGTTTTTAAAGCTTTCTCTCTCATTTCCCCCCTATACTTTCCCATTCCTCCCTCCTAATCCTTTTGCCCCCTATCTTTTCACTCACCTGCATACATGCCTTCATTTATTTTAAGAACTTTATGGTTTTGGAATTACCTGTAATAGCAACAATCTGGTTTATTATGTTTCAGTCACATTTTTAGACATAACGTTTTGGGGTAAACTAGATTGCCCTGCTGGCTTGGGATGATGGGAGTTGTGTTCCAACCCAACTGCAGGTCTCTGGGTTGAGAAAAGCTGTTCTGACCTTTTACCCTGACACACTTTCACTCTGATTAGGGGTAAACAAATTAGATGTCAATGCTTATTGACAGCTGGCTCTTCTGTCACAGTTTGTACTCAAGCAGAGAGGAGTCTGGGTGTGCAGACTTCCCCTGTGCGGTTGTTTTGGCTAAATTTGTTCTAGAAATTAGGCATGGTGCCACCACGGAGGGGGGTTTCCATGAACCCATGCAGCAACCTGTGATCTGAATGCTTGTCTGCCCTAACAGCTCATGCGGCATAAGGGACTGCCAGGGGAGGCACAAAAAACAGTCACTTCACTGGTGCACATAACAGAAGAATTTTGCAAGCTTCCAGAGACCTCTCTGCATGTAAACTCCTGTAAAGTAACAGGGCAAGTAATAATAACGAGGACTTTTATCAGGCAGAGATAAAGATGCTTGCTTGGAAGTTTTCCTCAGTATCAGCAGAGGTTCGGTGTCAAAGTCTCACACTTCCTGCATAGCCTTGCACAAATACAAGTGATTTGCATTAGGCTGTGCAGCCAATGAGTGACTACCTTTGATGCTTCCTGGTGCTGTGAGTGGCTGTGGGCAGGGCATCTCCTGCTCCACTTTTTCAGTGGTCCCCTTTCCACGTGATTTAGCCAGAAAAACTCTTTTGCCCTATATCAGGTATGAAAGGAAGCCAATGGAGGAAGAGAGTGTGTTACAGCCTAGATCAGGGGTTCCCATAGGATCTCCGGATGTTCTTGGACTAAAACTTCCAGAAGCCTTCATCACTAGCTGATGAAGGCTTCTTTAATCTTAGAACCGCGGAGCTGGTAGGGAATCTATGGATCAAATCCAAATTTCTGGGAGTTGTAGGCCAAGAACATCTGGGAACGTAAGGTTGGGGAAGCACTGGCCTAGAGCAGACAAAACGCCTTGGCTAACATCTTGGACAGGCTGGTTTCATCTTCACTAAATTCATTATGATTTTTAAAAACATACATATTTGGAATACCTTCAGTTTATAAAACCATGATCTCACATCAGCCAGAGGAGAAATAAGTCTTGGGAGAACTAACTTCTAAGATAATTTATTAATAACTTTTTTTTTAATTTCTGTCTCTCTTGGTTTGAGTCGAGGCATATTAATGCAAATTTGCACTGGCCATTTACTATTGGCTTGTTGCTAGATCTTACTGCTAGAATAGCATCTGTTGTAAGTTTATTATTATGTGCTATCAAGTTGCATCTAACTTATAGTGACTCTAATATAGTTTTCAAAGTATGTGAGATAGCTAAGGAGTCATTTTATCAGTCCATGCCCTCCCCCAACCCATGAGTCTTCATGCCTGCACAGGGATTTGAACCCAGGTCTCTTGAGTTCTAGCCCATCACTTTATTCACTGCGCCACACAGGCTCTCAGCGCAGTTCTAGTTTCATGTAAAATTGCTTGCGGAAGGTCAAACTTTGTGTGTGTCCAATAAAATGGAGCACATATCAGGAGACAGGATAGGTCTGGATAGCAGAATAACCAAAGAGTTCTTGTGGATAAAAATAGTTGGCCAGAGCCTCCTTGTCAAAGGTAGCTTTCTCCAAATCTCTTTGCTAAATGCAGAAGAACATGGAGTAGTAGTACATTCTAGTACCCTCTGTCATGCAGACAAAGGACAGAACCACAAACTCATCAAAATGGCAGTAGAATTGAAGCAATTTACTACTGAAATTGACTCAGGAATATATATACCACTGGAGGCAACATACAGTGAAAATTAGCATGTTTGCTTGTCTATGATAGGTGAGAATATATGGTACAGATGACTGGAGCAGTGAAGAGCAGCTTCCAGTGTGGAACTGTTTTGGTGAGGTCCTGAGAGAAGTGAAGTTCTAGACGAGGCCATAAACATTGAAGCTAATTGTTGAGGTAAGAACCAAGGTGGCTGTTGCATGCTGTAGGTGGTGGATTATTTCCTCTTTTAAAGGAAGGCAGGTTTTCTGAACATACACATGCACACACCTTTCCATGACACTGTTGGGACTGTAGTTAGGTCTACAAAACCGATGTGGCTTGAGAGTGTCTCTAGTTGGTGAGGCGACACATTTCTGGGGCAATGGAGTTGACTTTGGGAATCTGTTGAATAATTAAGGGGACCCAGTATTTCTCTGACTGGGTGGAATAACCAAAGAGCAACCTCTCTCAAATACATCTCCGCAAGAAGAAAGGAGGTCTAAATGCATTCTCATGGAACCTGAGTGGCTTGTCTCTCCTAAGCATTGAAAGTGTCGATGTAGTATCATGGTTAACACTGAATGTGGACTAGGGAGATCCTGTGTCTAGTTACCAGTGGCCTTGGGCTAGTTATTCACTGATACCATGGCATATGTATCTCTCTGAGTTTTGTGAGGATGACGTGGGTGTGGGTGTGAAGATTGACATAAATTGCCTTGAGCTCATTGAAGGAAAGGAAGGATAGAAATGTAACTAATTAGTAAACAATAAATATCTATTCGTTATCCAGAGAAATGTGCCAATCCATAGCCATTCAAAGCAGCTAACAAAATCCAGAATGTGACATAAGTAAAGGGCAACAATAATCTACATGAATAAAATTATGAGGAAAAGCCCACATGAAATTATTATCAACATGGGGGGAAAAAAACCCTTCAAAGAGACCAGTAACAAATAGTAACACAAACAACTACTGAATTAAATGCTTGCCAAAATATAAATAGTAGGTGAAACAGCAGCAATGAGGAAGATAATCTGAGTTCTTGAAGCAGGCAGCTCCACACAGATGCAACCATACACACACCCCAACGTCTTGCACGTAACTATCAACTCTACTGTAGTAGGCCTGACTTACATAGGAAGCAGCCTGACATGAGTCAAACTATCGGTCTATCTAGCCCAATTTTTTCAGCTTGTCTGTAACTGTTAGCCACTCTTCCAGGCTTCAGGTAGCAATCTTTCCCTAACCCTCCCTGGTATTATTTGGTGGTCTTCTGTGTGAGTGTTAAGCAGGCCTGACTCTGCTTAGCTTCCAAAATCAGGCAGGGCCATGCACGTTTGCAATGATTAGGTAGCATTCCTTGCTTGCTGTTTGTCTTCTCCCTCAGCTTGGCTCACGGTTCATCCATGCAAAGACATAAGACAGTTGTATCTGTATCGGGTAATCTTAAAACACCAGTAGATTCATATGGAGATGGCCCCAACGTAGCTTATTCTTGGACCATTCAGAACTTTAATGGGGTCAGCCAGCCTAGACGCTCCAAACTCTTGTTCGTTTCTTTCTTTTTTTGTCAGTCTGAGTGAGAGTTGGGAGTGCGTGCAACAGAATCCATTCAGTATTTTCTCCAGTGGTCAGACTATGCAGAGGCACATGTGAAGGGGTGTATTTTCAGCCAAGATTCATTCATGTGGCCTATTTTCAGTGCTGTATAAACATCACTTCTGAGTTTGTGCAGAATGCTTTCTCATCTTCTCTCTTCGTCACACACAAATTTGTGCAGACTGATCCTGTATGTGTTTACTAAAAGACAGTCCCCATGGCTTCACTTGTAGGTGAAAGTGCACAGGAGTACAGAATTTATACATTTGGCTTGGAATGAGATAGTGAAACAAGGCTTGTAAGCAGAGATGAGACTTGGCATCCCTGTTTCTCAAAATATACAGGCAGCATATGACTAATTCTGTTGAACCAACCACATGCTGTTTATTTTCTCAGTGTAGTTCTTTCTCTGGTCTGCTGAGTGAGGAGAAGTGCCGGAAGCAAAGGGAAGAGAAAGGTTGTAGCGTAGAACCTCTAGTGGTATTGGAAGTATAGCCAGCTTTTTGGTTAGCCTCTGTAGCTATGTTGTCTTGATACGCTGCAGCTAGCAGCGCTGATCTCCACGTTGTGAAAACTTCATCTGCCCCATTCTCTGCAGATAGAACAACTATTTGAGGCACAAACTCTGTTGGGTTTTCTTCGTGCTGGAGCTTTGGCAAATGTACACAGTGTTCATACAAATAGGCCAAAGGTATCCAATCCATTTGCCTCCCTTTCCAGATGTGTAGATAAAGCAAATAATCTCAAATGGAAATGCACACTCTTTGAAAAAGAATTGTCTCTGTTGAAATATTGACCCCTTTTTTGTCCTCATTCTTGTGAGTTCAGCCAAAGATGAATTAAGCAGATTTTTTTTTTAATGTGATGGAACCAAACAGAGCATAAGTGCAAGGGAAGAAGGCTTAAATGACTGGGGCTGTCAGTCTGCATTTCCACCCTGTTGCTGTGACTCAACAGGAGTTTGCCCCAATGCACTCATCTCATGTCTGTGTAATTACTTGCAATAGGACCTGTGACATATTTACGAACGCAAAGATATTTGGATCTTATTCATGGATACATCTGGGAGCTGCTTCAGTGAGGAGGTGCTCCCATAATTGCTGGTAAGAGTCTCTTGGTAAACTCAGAATATTCTCCCCAAAGTATATTGGCAGCAAGTGGTGGGAGCACTGCTGTTGAAGAAAACCAAGCCCCAGCTGACTCCTGCAGGAAATGTATACCGAGTGTGCTGCCTCCCTCCCTGCCCCCATCCTGCCATCCCTTTAAAGCTATTTCCACTATTTTTCCAACATCATTTAAGTTTCTAAAGTATTTTTGTTTTCTTTCTTAAGCAAACCATCTACCATATGTTCCACCCTGAAAGGAGTAATTGTGGACAGATAATTAAGACACTGTGTTTTGCGCTCAGGGAGGGGTTTGTCCCTGCCCTTTTTTCAATACCGCTTTGAGGACTCTGCTTTTCTAACTTCCTACTCAGAGGGGGGGGGGGAATGAAAGGACCACTAAAGTGACCCTCTTCACAACTCTCTCTCATTCTTTTCATTTATTCCTGTCAACACCCAACAATAATTGTGGCTTGATGCTGGCCTGCTGTTCTCATCTGTTGTTTCAGATGTGAGGGGAGGAAGAGCGGGGGCTCCACAAGATTCAGATGACTTGAATTGGAAGGGATGATGCAGACATTACATTTTGGAGGTGCAGCACCTAAGACATCTTAAGGATACACTTAAAATAGGTGAAGTATAATATGACAAAATTACCTCTATAAACATCTGCATCATGCAAGGTTTCTGCTTACCAAGCTGGGATAGGCCCCATTTTCTTGCTGGGTGAACACTTGGTAGTGAGCCAAGGTTTGCTGCTCATGTATGAATGTATGTAAAGTATCCAATGGTGCCTCTATCTATAATAAGGCCAGTATCCAGAAATGTTGTCTCAAGGAGTCACCGGAATATCCTGAGATCATTGATAATACTTCAGAGATTACTGAGGTGTCTATATGCAGATTCTTGACCTCCAAAGCACCAAAACAGTGTATTGGTTGCCTTCCATGGTGCCTGTCTTCACCATATCTAAACCATAGGTAGCTAATCTGATAGCTATTTAGTGATAAGTAGAAAGCAACATGAGCCTGTTCTTCCATGGCCTTAAAGGGAAAAAATGGATGTGATTTGAGGGATTGAAAATAGATATGTGTCAGGGGGAGGCAAAAGGAAATTGAACTATAAATTGAAGTTAGTCGTGATTACCTCAGGGAGAAGAAAAATCCCCAAAGAGGGAGCACTTGTCTTAAGTCATTATCTGAATACATGTTGAACGTGGGAAGCTACCTTCTACGATATCAGATTATTGGTTCATCTAACCCAATGTTTTCTACTTGGTCAGGGAGTGAGCCTCCAGGGCCTTGGGAACAGACAGGGCAGTCTGATTACCAGTTGTCTCATCCTGTTCACTCAAGTTGTCAGGAACTTAATTTGAGATCTTTCCATGCAAAGTATATTTTCTTCTTAATACCAATTTCCAAGTGTTTAAGACATTTGTAAGACTGAATTCGGTACCCTCAGAAGACGCTCCAGTAAGTTTTTAAAAATTGTCAGGTTCCTACTGGATCTTCCACTAACAACTTGGGAGATGTGCTCTCAGTTATTAGTTGCTACATAATTTTTCTTTTTGAAAGGGACGTAAGGAATGTCACCCTTTAGAGCCTGATTTAAGACTGTAACTTGATTGCAGACAGGGTTGGCTTTGCTGTGAGCGAGAGCAATACCTGGAGCTTTATATTTGCAAAGCACGGACTCTCTTGTTGGGCACATGAAGAACTAAATATGCATACAGTGGTTGAAATTTGACTTGAGAGAGAGTAAACACCTGCAGAAGGCCTTATGCCCAGACAATCAGCATTGCACAAGCGATCATGCAGTTCACACATCACAGTTGCATAGTTCACACTGTGGTCATGATTGATCACACAACTGCAATGTTCACATTGGGACTGTTGTGTGACACACCTGCGGAAGTCCTTCATGGATGTTACTTCTCCTCTATCATGTTTTTTTTTCTGCTACTTCCACAGCTTCAAATTATGCACTCATAGCTGCACAACAGGATTTCAGTCTTTATTTCTCTCCCCCACATTATATAATATGTGCATTTTTTTTCTTTCCAGTTAGGATTTACAAGGCTGTCCTTCATACATACTAGGAAACACCAGAAAGTGGCTTCTTCCATAACAATAGTTATAATTTTGTGCCACCGTACAGATTCTGATGCAGGGCAACCCTCCCAGGGTATTTCAGATATAAGGTACTCAGAAGTGGTTTGCCAGTCTCTCCTTCTGCAACTCCCAGAAATCCTGGCTACAAAGTTAGCAGTGAAAGCTTCTGGGAGTTTTAAGCCAAGAACATCTGGGGACCCAAGGTTGGGAACCACTGTTCTAGATGGACTGAGTATACCTAGTGTGTCATAGCAGACAGAGGATCTAGGACTCGGGAGACATGGGTTCAAATTCTTGCTTGTCAGTGGAAATGCACTGGAGGGAGAGGATGGCACTATAAAACCACTCCTTGGCAGCCCTACTAGAGTCACTATAAGTCGGTTCTAGATGTTCTTTGGGATCATGCAGCTTGTCTAAGGCCACAGAGGTGGCAGGGCAGTAAGTCCATCAGCCACACATGCTCCAGGCAATCTTGTCTGGTCCCTCTCCTGGAAAGGAATAGTGGGAGTTCAAAATCCTGTCCCTTGGCTCCACAACCTTGCACTCCAACCCCTTGAGCTGCTCAGTTTCTCCTGTATACATTATTTATTTGTTGTCATGCAAGTCACCCCTGCTAAAATGCAGGCTTCTATCCAGCTGTTAAAGGTGGAAGAATCTTGTCCTCCCTTTTTTCTTTTTCTTTTAATGTGGGCAACCTTGATGGCACAGTTGAAATCGCCAAGGCTTGTTGGCTTGCATTATGGAGACCTGGCTGAATGAGCTTGGGGTCAACAAGTGACCTTGCTCCCCGCCTTTCCCAATAGTATTCTTTGTATAGACACTCCAAAGAAGCAGAGGTTTATGGCATGGTGAAGTACGTCTTGCCCTGGTGAGGAAGCGGTTAAACCTCTGGGAGAAGCAGCTGGAACAGTTAATTGCAGAAGCAAGCTCTGGGGTGGCAGCTGAAACTAATTAATGATGGTTCAGCTAGAAGGAGCCCCCCTCCCCCCCCCCCACAAAAGAGTTAGGACTAGGAGACATAATGAGAAAAATTGTGAAGGAGGAAGTAGCTGGAGAGGCTTGATTGGACCTTAAATGCCTTTTCACCCACAGTCAACTCAGCCTGCTGAGTATACTCGGGAGACATCGCTTGACCAAGATGTTTTGTTGCTTCGGGTGAAGGGTGAGATGCTGCCCCTTCTTGCCGTACAGAGGTCAGCCAGATGGTCAGCTGAATAATATTTCAACACAGGGCTACCACAGCTTCCCTTGAGGGCAGAGGGAGTGGTTTCTGATCCCTCAAGGCAAAGGGGATGCTACCCCACTGCGGAGCTTCAGGCCGCCCTCAGCCACCCCGCTCATCCGAGCCTCCTTTCCTCCAGTGGGCGGGCGTGAACACTTGAGAGCCTACCTATATGAGAGAGAGGAAACATGACTCTGTGTGTCTGTGTACACATTATATATAAATGCCTACTTTTGTCTCAGCTACTTTGTGACTCCACTCTCGTTGGCTGCTGTGCCTTCTGCCTCACCAACTGCACGAGGTGGCAGCCGACCTTGCAGGAGGGTGGCCTGGGACAGGCCAGGTAGTACCCACAATTCTGTCCTCCAGCAGGTTTCTGCCACTCCTCATCCTTCCCATGACCTGCCACCCCAGGAGACTGCTGCACTCTGCTTATTGGTAGAGCTGGCCCTGTCTAGAGAGAGACTGCCAGAGGGTGCATGGTGTTCTGAAGATCTGCTTAGGTGAGGAACTGGCAGCCGGTGGGAGAAGAGAACGGCTTACAAGGAGCCATGGTTCCCATGGAAATGGAGGCAATGTGTGTTTTTTCTTTTTTCAAGCCCTCTATTTCCTAGGTACAGGCTTTGATTCATGTCAGGTTTGGCCCAAGGCTGACTTTGGACCCAAGCAGAAGTGGAAATGAGAATACTGTGACGGGGTCGTGCACATTTGATTTAACATGAGGAGAACACTGGTGTCTTTGCAGCAAGCAGGTCAAGCGTAAAAATAATGCCAATCTAGGAAACACGATTGGACTAGATTTCTTGGATTGTATGTCCATGTGTATAATAAATTCCTTAGGGGAAGGTTGCCGCCTCTCCATGCTGAGAAAGCAGCAATTGTTAGTTTTCTGCTACACTGCAAAAATAAAGGCTCTGTTCAATACTGGCAGCTCGTGATTCCAGCAAATGGAGAAGGGGGGGGGGGGAGTCAGTTTCAGAGAGATTACATCTTCTTGGGCCATGGCCCAGAACTGTCATTTTCTGGTGGAGAAATCTACTTCCCTGCTGTTCTTAGATAGGTGAAGGTGCAAGTGTGATCAGCAGCAATGTATTGTAGTGTGAAATGCTCCTGTGCAGGATTCCAAACAAGATAGCCGTACTCTTTTGATGAGTATTCCATTCCATTCTCCTCCTTGTTTTCCAGCCATCCCTCGGTACTCTGGGATTGCTGAGTATCCACAGTGCTCATTGATCTGGGTTGGGATTCTCCCCTGAGCTTCTTGTCCTAAAGTGTTTTGCAGTTGTGGGTTCTAGAGCAAGTCAAGCCTGAACTTTCTCCGGAGGCAAACACATGACAGAACTGAGGCTGTCCTGCTTTGAGCACATCATGGGAACGCAGGATTCTTTGGAAAAGACAATAATCCTGGGAAAATTTGCAGGCAGCAGGGAAAGAGGTTTTATTCCCTAAAGGAAGCCACAGCCTTGAGCTTGCAAGAACTGAGTGGGCTGTTGAGGACAGGACATTTTGGAGGTCAGTTATTGATTGGGTTGTCATAACTCGGAAGTGACTTGACAACATGTAACAACATTTTGCAGTTGTACTTTTGCAAACCATGGAAGTCACAGATGTGTTCCAGTAGCTCCCTTTTGTTTGCAAGTGATTAGCTCATTGTTGGTATGAGAATGAACTCACTATTGGTATGAAGGGCACTAAGGAATATTTAGAGTGGGACACCTCCTGTTAGAGTGGTTAGAAACAACAGAGAAAAGATCTGTTTTTTTTAATAGATGCCCAGCAGACAGGATTTCAGCATGTGTAACCCTTCATACCACCTGATATCACGTGGACAAATTTGTAGGATAAAATCATTATCTACACAAGCCAGGGGTTTCTTGGAAAAGCCATGTTTGGCAGAATTTGCCTACTGATACCAGGGTAATTGAAGTCTCCCATTACTACTAAATCATGTTTCTTTGAAATGTTTGCAATTTCTTTTTCAGAGGTTTCATCTGCATATTCTTTATTGGGTGGTTGATAGTAGACTCCCAAGTATCATGTTCCTCTTATTTTTTTCACCCCAGTTCTTTAATCTAGATGTTTTCATGGTGGCAGCCAAGCCCGTCCTCCTCATAGTAAGATGTCAGTCATTTAGATAGGCTGGCCCCAAGCCACTGGGGGCTTCCAAGGTTAAAACCAACACCTTGAATTGGAGTCAGAAGGCTACTAGCAACCAATGTGGGTCTTTCAATATTGGAGTGACATAATCTGAGGACTGTGCACCAGCTTTGCTTTTTTCCTAAAAATGAGATTCAGGGTGTCCCACAGTAAAGAATGCAATTAAACTACAAAACAAATATCAGCTATTTAGAACAGAATTAAATCAAAAGCCTTCTTTAAAGAAATTAGAAACACAGTTTTGAAACATCCTTAAGAAATGTATATTATATAGATGGTAGGAAGTATCATCCTTGGTAGCAGGTCAGTCATCAAAGACCTGTTGTCTGCCTGTAGCAGAAAGACATTTGGAGCAGTGAAAGCAGTTTGTGTAAAGGAAGGAGGGAGACCATAGTAGCAAATACAGTTACAGATGCTTGGACATCAGGTCTACCTGAAATGAACAGATAGAACATCAAGAACTGCTGGATAGCTCAGTGGATTAGGAGAGATAGATTTCCCACTGTGCCTCCCTGACAGGGGTTGGACTCAATGATCCATAGGGTCCCTTCTAGCTCTGCAGTTCTAAGATTATATTATATATTATTATAAAATGCTGCCACTCTCCACCATCAGTATCAAGTTGTGTTGGCAGGTGGAGTCAAAGCTGGCCAAGTTATTTTGGTGTCCAGGGCAGAAAAGTCTCACAGATGTTTTTTTTTCCTGGCAACAACAACAAAAAAATTAAAATAAACTAGATTTTGCTGCCATTTTGTGAAAATCCATTGACTGAGGTTACTCAGTTTAGCCCATTGTATGATCAGCCTGTGGCGACAGGCTTGCTTCTATTTCCGGTGATCACACAATGTAATTGATACTGAAAACCAGCCTGTCCCCAGAGCATCCCTCTCTGCACCTTTCTGAGTCTCTGTCAGAGGCTTCTACTATTTTGGCGCAGGTTGGTTTGCTCTCTTTTGGTTCATTTCTAGTGCATGTGATTACTGGAAATGAACCAAAGTCTGTCTTACAGATGTCAAATTGTTTACTGCTGTCAATTTGCCAATATCATGAAGTGGTTTAAGAAGAGAGAGCTCAGCCACTTCATAAAATTGGGAAATTAAACACTTCCTCTACTTCTCTGTGGAGAGACAGAGGAAGTAAAGGGGTGTTTAAACTGTATTATGACAGTGCTGATGTTCTGTGTCACTTTGTAAAAAAAATTGAAAACTTCCTCCCAGAAGCAGGAGGAGTTAAGAGAGGGCAAGGACAGAGATTTTTAAAAAATTTTCAGGAGCCAAAACAAATAGGGTTGCTTGACCTGTGTATGTCATTTAGAACCAGAGATCACACCAAATGACTTACCAGACCTCTACCCTATCCCCAAATGACCCTGTTTAGCTTGCATCAGCATGTTTAGCCCACATTAGCCTGCTTTAAAGGAACCCATGTGGACAAGCCCACATAGGTTACTCTCTCTAATGGCAGGGCCTCCCTTGCTTGTGTCTAATTACATTGAGGAATAAAGATAAACAGAAAACCTAGGTGCTGAGTGGGAGTTGAAGGGATTTTGTACATCTGTGTCTGTGTCCTGTTTCCTCACTGTATTAATAGTGCCTTAACCCAATATCTGTCCTCTGGCATTGTGTATCTGGGTACCTTTTGGCATTATAGAACATTAGGTTCCTCAGAGTGCTTGAATTTTAGAGAACAATTTAAAACAGGAGAGGGAAACCCACCTCCAATTCCAGTTCATTTCTTGTGATTCAAAATGTGTTTTCCTCAAAATATGTGAGAAGCTCGCCTCCCAAGCTGCAAATTGCTTTCATTTCTTTAGCCCCTTTAGTTAAAAATGTATGGTATAAGATAGGAACTAGAACAGACAACATCAGTATTTCCCATTGGTCTGACCAAGGCTGAAGGAAGTGGGTTCCCTATCGACGTTGTTAATTGTAATCAGGCATTGCCACCTAGTGTTGCAATGTAATCATGACACTTTTAAAGTTTTCTTGTAGTGCTTCATGACAGGGGTTGGCCGACTTCAGGCTTGTGGGATCTACCTTTCTTACAGAGATTAACCAGCTGACACCTGCTAAAATTGACATAGACCTGTATTATTACGAATTCTTCAAATTGATCCTTTCAACAGAGATTTTATTTTAGACTATAACAATATAACAACTGTCAAAGAGATAATACACAACTACTCAAGCAGACGCTATAGATTTTGAGGCAAAGTATGAAAAATGTATATTTTCTGGACTATAGGTCCCAGAGTTACTGTTTTCCCATTCTCTGGGTACATGGAAGGTTCTTGGTTAGATAACCAGAGCAAAGAATGTGTTAAACTCTTTAGGGCAGGGGTTCCCAACCTGTGGGTTGCAATCCCTAAGGAGGTTGCATAGTGTTTTCTGGGGGGGTTGCCATGGCTCCAGCTGTACAGTCCAACATGGCAGGGCATGATGCGCCACCAAAACCAAACAGTGCTGCTTTGAAGGGGAGGGGAGGGGAGCGTTCCTCCAAAGCATCCTTCACCACCGTCTGCTTTCTCACTCAACTCTTCCTTTCCAGTTTCCGGTGCTGCTGCTGTTTTGGTCACTCTTTCGTGGCTGACTGAAGCAGGTAGAAAGAAGCTGGAGAGCAGCACTGTTTGAGGCCTGCCCCTCGTAAATATTGCCCAGTCTGGTAGAGTCTGATTCTTTGGGCTGTCCTCAGCGAGATGGTGTCAGTGGCGGCAGCCATCTGGGAAGTATCAGAACAGTTTGCTCTGGGTGGATGGGCAGTAGTACTACTGGCTACTGGAAAAGTCAGACCTTCAGGAATGGCCCTGCATTATTTTCATAGTGAGACATGCCAAATCTAGTAGCAAAAAACAACTGATGGTGGGGCAGGGGGCCATGGTGTGTGAGGGGGGTTTACAGGTTACTTGGCTATTATAAAAGGGGGGCGCCGCTCAAAAAAGGTTGGGAAACACTGCTTTGTGTACAATCTCTAAAACAGGAGATATGCTTTCTAGGAAATACGCTTTCTCATAAATGTCCCACATATGTCACATATTAATTGCAAAATATGTGAGTCATCAATGCTAATCTGTACTTTGGCTCACTTTTCCAGTCACTGTTATGTTCTATAGGGGATTTGGGGCTTTCTGATCATAGCACATATATCATGTGATCCAAGTTATGACCCGTGGTTTATAACAGCAATTATAAACAATAAATCATTCTAGCTTATGGTGAACTTTCTTGGAATTTTCTAAGTACCAAATACTCAGAAGTGGTTTACCATTCCCTTCTTCTGGAGACACTCTTGGACTGTGCAGCTTACCCAAAGCCAGAGAGTCTCTTCACCTGGGAAGCACAGTGGGGAATTGAACTCCTGACCCCTGCCTCGGCAGCCAAGAATTCCAGCTAGGTGAATTATCCTGTTGACAATGTCATTTATAGATGGTATTATTTACTATACATGATTTGAAAACATGTGCAGTAGCTGTGCATTGGGGCTTCGGAATGGGTGACCTTCCACATGTTGCTAGACTATAGCTCCCATGAGTCCTAGCTGGCATAGCCAGTGGCTAATTATGAGGTGTAATAAGGAGTACAGGTGTACAACAAGTGAAAACTGGTCCCTCTAGATCAGTGGTTCCCAACCTTGGCTAACTCAGGTGTTCCTAAACTGCAGTTCCCAGAAGCCTTCACCATCAGCTGTGCTGGCCTAGGTTTCTGGGAGTTGCAGTCCAAGAACAAGATTGGGAACCACTGCTCAGGCCCCTTCTGGACAACTCATTCCTGCCTGACTCCTTAGCAAAGGTGGAGGCTCCACCACCAGCCTCCCACCAGCTGAATGCCCGGCCTTCTTGTATGTGTGTGTGTGTGGTTATGTATGTTTATGTGTGAGAGATAATGAATGTGAATGAATAAGGGAGCAGCAGCATCTAATGGGAAATTCTCTTATACGGGGGCAAAACTTTTTTTCTGCCCTCATCTGAGTTGTTAAGATGAGGCTACTTGCTCACGTCTGTGTCCACAAATGCGAATGCCTGCCTGCCTGCCTCTGTGTGTGTGCCCACATATGTGTGACTGTATTCACTATTGCCTGCTGTGCCTCCTGCTCCCAACCACAGTGGGCATTGGCCACTACTGGCAGCAACAACTGGAGGGCCACATGCTCCTCTGCCCTACTATAGATGAAGAGACTGTCATGGCGATTCTCATCCGGGGCCTTTTTGAGGGGGGGGGGGGAGTGCAACTGGACACAAACATGCAGTTCTGAAAGAATAGTTGTGTAGTTCATAATGTGAGCCATGCAAGGGTTGCACTGGATCAACTGATACAAAAAGACTTCACTACAATGTGAATAGTAAAATGGTCAGTCTGTGTTAGAACTCCTGGAGTGCAGAGACAATGAATCCCACACTGGGTTACAGAAGTCTGAGCTTCCGTCTGTGGAGGGTTTGTGCTGGTGCCTGGTACCTATTATGGAGCAGACCCCATGTGCTGTCACTCCCTATCAAAGGGAAGCAACAAGTAGTTCACTTCTAAGAAACCTGGGTGTGGCCATTTGTAAATTAACAAGTGATTACATGGAAAGATAGGGAGACTGAGATATCTAGATCCACCTGGCTATCTTTCTACCACTCCTTCCCCTACTCTGCTTGTTCAGTGTGCTTTAATGTATAGTAAGAATTCTAAGCCCTGATCAAGCTTTGCTGTCAGCAGCAGAAAGCGCAACTGCAGAGTCACTAGGCACACACAGTATATACCATTCATTCCTCTGTGAGCATCCAATACTCTAATACTAATTCCTCAGTGAACACCCTTGGTCCATCATTTTCTGCAAGATGCATCTGGCATATGTTATCAGCATTCATAAAACTGTGCTTGCACGAGACGTGACCAAATAGGACTTTGCTTGGATTACGACTTTCCCGCCTATGCTATAGATAAAAGCAAGATTGCTCTGAGATAGCAAAAGGGTGTAAGCTAAGGCAAAGCGAAACAAAGCGGGGACAGGCAACTCAAGTGGAGCATTACAGGGTTTCTCCTCTATGTCTTCCATTTTCTTCATCAGCTGACAAATTAAATGAGAAGCCTTTGCATATTCTCCTACTCATCTGACCTGGAGTAACTTCCTGGAATGGAGCTTGGAGCTGTTCAGGATGTTGTTACTCAACTGAACATCCATGGCCCGACTTTGGCTTTCCAAAACATCACTTACTGTGTCACCACACCCTGCACGATTCCTTTCAAAGGAAGAGAAGAAAAAGAAGTTCTCCGAGATGTCAGGTAGAACAGTTACTATTGCAGTGTTTTATTGTTATTGTTGTTGAAAAATACCAAACACAGTCAATCAAAATTATAAAAGCATTGACTGTTATTGACTGCTAACAGATACGCGTTTTTACCTAAAACCTAAGTGTATGTTAAATATCGGTGCAGTATGTATGCTGTTCCCAATATTATTGTTTTCTGAGCTCTGATGATAATTGTTCTGAAATCTTAAAATTCTGAAACTGTTGTTGTTCTATGTGCTTTCAAGTCAATTCTAACTTAAAGCGACTGATTTTTAGGTGTAGAGTACTCAGTAGTGGTTTACCAGTCCCTTCTGGAGGCACTCAAGAGCTGTGCATCTTTCCCAAGGCAACACTGACTAGCTCTCAGGAGGCACCATGGGGAATTGATCTCCCAACCTGTGCCTCTCTCACTGAGCTATCCAGCCACACAGTTGTAACACTATTTGTATATAAGTGCATTGAGACAGATGTAAAGTGGCAGTGCAATCCAAAATGAAAGATATAACACATGTGGTGGGCTTGGAATGGGCAGACGCCTCTTATGCTGGCAGAACTGCCCTTGTGTCAGTGAAACCCTCCACTGTGGATTGGTTTCAGATCTGCCGATCCATCTGCTTTACTGGATGAGACCAGCTGGTAGAAGAGCCAGAAATTGGGCAGAGGACAGGAAGAACCGATTGACACCAGGTCCAAACTCCTCTCAGCCCAGACTCACAGGCACTGTACAGGAACTAAGTTGAGCCAAGGCAAGGGTAGTCCTAAGCAGTTTCCAACATCCCTACAGGTAATGGGGTTTGGATTCAGCGCAGTCAGTCCTCTTAGCTTGTTAGGATTCCACCCAAAGATAGTTGTGGTAAAGTCCCCCACTGAAAGGGGACTGAAATATACTGAACTGAATCTGGATCCAGACCATTAAATGAAGATGGTATAGAGACTGAAGTGTGTACCACATCATCTAGTTCAGATCTGTTGGACCTGGAATATTATTTCTAAAAGTTGATGCACTGGTCTTAGTGCTATCTTTTTGAAAGTAAAGTGTAGGTCATTAAATGTTACTACATTACTTCTGAATTAATATTTAATTTTGGTAAAAACTTACAAAATAAGTCCTTCAAATGACACCTCCCCCCCCCCCCCCCGCATAACATAGTGCAAGTAAGAAGAACCAGAAGAAATAAGCTGAGCATTGCAGTCATGTTGTTTTGGAACATTGCTGTGCCTTGGGAAAGGTTACAGGTTGCCAGGAACATCATTACTTGCCATGGATCCCTTTCAAGCTCTGCAGATGTTACCACTTGTACTCTTAGGCAGATCACATGGGAATGCCAATGAAAATTTCACTGCCCCACCAGTGGAATATCCATTACACTCCTGGTGACACACAAAGCCCTCCCTTTTTTCCTTTTAATTTCATGCAAATGTATAACTTTATTAGCCACAAGCCTGTGAGGAGGTCAGGCTGAAAGAGAGGTTGGGGCTTGATCAGAAAGACATTTGTCTCACTGTTTGGTGCACTACAGGGGTGGCTTGGTCCGCTTTTGTTTCTGGTGATCAGATGACCTGGTTGAGTGAACCATTCCATCCCCAGAGCACCCCTACCCACAGCTTTTTGAGCCCCTGTTGGGCTTCTACTCTTTTGGTGTGGATTGATGTGCTCTTGTTTGGTCCATTTCCAATGCATGCAATTGCTGTGAATGGACCAAAATCATGCCTTCCTGCTGACAAAGCTGCCAGCACTCCTTCTGTCAATTTACAGGATTGTAAAGTAGCTTTACAATACAAAAAACCCCTTCACGGATTGCTGCCTTGTCGTGGCGAAGGGGCTTGAGTAATTCAGAGAAGCTATGGGCTATGCTGTGCAGGGACACCCAAGACGGACAGGTCATAGTGGAGAGTTCTGACTAAACGCGATCCACCTGGAGCAGGAACTGGCAAGCCACTCCAGTATCTTTGCCAAGAAAACCCCATGAACAGAAACAAAAGGCTAAAAGATATGACGCTGGAAGATGGGCCCCTCAGGTCGGAAGGCGTCCAACATGCTACTGAGGAAGAGCGGAGGACAAGTACAAGTAGCTCCAGAGCTAATGAAGCAGTTGGGCCAAAGCCGAAAGGACGCTCAGCTGTGGACGCGCCTGGAAGTGAAAGGAAAGTCCGATGCTGCAAAGAAGAATACTGCATAGGAACCTGGAATGTAAGATCTATGAACCTTGGTAAGTTGGATGTGGTCAAACAGGAGATGGCAAGAATAAACATTGACATCCTGGGCGTCAGTGAACTAAAATGGACGGGAATGGGCGAATTCAATTCAGATGATTACCATATCTACTATTGTGGGCAAGAATCCCGTAGAAGAAATGGAGTAGCCCTCATAGTCAACAAAAGAGTGGGGAAAGCTGTACTGGGATACAATCTCAAAAATGATAGAATGATTTCAATACGAATCCAAGGCAGACCTCTCAACATCACAGTAATCCAAGTTTATGCACCAACCACCGATGCCGAAGAGGCTGAAATTGACCAATTCTATGAAGACCTACAACACCTTCTAGAACTGACACCAAAGAAAGATGTTCTTCTCATTATAGGGGACTGGAATGCTAAAGTAGGGAGTCAAGAGATAAAAGGAACAACAGGTAAGTTTGGCCTTGGAGTTCAGAACGAAGCAGGGCAAAGGCTAATAGAGTTTTGTCAAGAGAACAAGCTGGTCATCGCAAACACTCTTTTCCAACAACACAAGAGGCGACTCTACACATGGACATCACCAAATGGGCAATACCGAAATCAGATTGATTATATTCTCTGCAGCCAAAGATGGAGAAGCTCTATACAGTCAGCAAAAACAAGACCTGGAGCTGATTGTGGCTCTGACCATCAGCTTCTTATAGCAAAATTCAAGCTTAAACTGAAGAAAGTAGGAAAAACCACTGGGCTAGCCAGGTATAATCTAAACCAAATCCCTTATGAGTACACAGTGGAAGTGAAGAACAGATTTAAGGAACTAGATTTGGTGGACAGAGTGCCTGAAGAACTATGGATGGAGGCTCGTAACATTGTACAGGAGGCAGCAACACAAACCATCCCAAAGAAAAGGAAATGCAAGAAAGCAAAGTGGCTGTCCAACGAGGCCTTACAAATAGCAGAGAAGAGAAGGGAAACAAAATGCAAGGGAGATAGGGAAAGTTACAGAAAATTGAATGCGGACTTCCAAAGAATAGCAAGGAGAGACAAGAGGGCCTTCTTAAATGAACAATGCAAAGATATAGAGGAAAACAAGAGAAAGGGAAAAACCAGAGATCTGTTCAAGAAAATTGGAGCCATTAAAGGAACATTTTGTGCAAAGATGGACATGATAAAGGACAAAAATGGTAGGAACCTTACAGAAGCAGAAGACATCAAGAAGAGGTGGCAAGAATACACAGAGGAATTATACCAGAAAGATCTGGATGTCCCGGACAACCCAGATAGTGTGGCTGCTGACCTTGAGCCAGACATCCTGGAGAGCGAAGTCAAGTGGGCCTTAGAAAGCATGGCTAACAACAAGGCCAGTGGAGGAGATGGCATTCCAGTGGAACTATTTAAAATCTTAAAAGATGATGCTGTTAAGGTGCTACACTCAATATGCCAGCAAGTTTGGAAAACTCAGCAGTGGCCAGAGGATTGGAAAAGATCAGTCTACATCCCAATCCCAAAGAAGGGAAGTGCTAAAGAATGCTCCAACTACCGTACAATTGCACTCATTTCACACGCTAGCAAGGTTATGCTCAAAATCCTCCAAGGCAGGCTTCAGCAGTATGTGGACCGAGAACTCCCAGAAGTACAAGCTGGATTTTGAAGGGGCAGAGGAACTAGAGACCAAATTGCTAACATGCGCTGGATTATGGAGAAAGCCAGAGAGTTCCAGAAAAACATCTACTTCTGCTTCATTGACTACGCAAAAGCCTTTGACTGTGTGGACCACAGCAAACTATGGCAAGTTCTTAAAGAAATGGGAGTGCCTGACCACCTTACCCATCTCCTGAGAAATCTATATGTGGGACAGGAAGCAACAGTTAGAACTGGATATGGAACAACTGATTGGTTCAAAATTGGGAAAGGAGTACGACAAGGCTGTATATTGTCCCCCTGCTTATTTAACTTATATGCAGAATACATCATGCGGAAGGCTGGACTGGATGAATCCCAAGCCGGAATTAAGATTGCCGGAAGAAATATCAACAACCTCTGATATGCAGATGATACCACTCTGATGGCAGAAAGTGAGGAGGAATTAAAGAACCTCTTAATGAGAGTGAAAGAGGAGAGCGCAAAAAATGGTCTGAAGCTCAACATCAAAAAAACTAAGATCATGGCCACTGGCCCCATCACCTCCTGGCAAATAGAAGGGGAAGATATGGAGGCAGTGACAGAGTTTACCTTCCTGGGCTCCACGATCACTGCAGATGGTGACAGCAGCCACGAAATTAAAAGACGCCTGCTTCTTGGGAGGAAAGCGATGACAAACCTAGACAGCATCTTAAAAAGCAGAGACCTCACCTTGCCGACAAAGGTCCGCATAGTCAAAGCAATGGTTTTTCCAGTAGTGATGTATGGAAGTGAGAGCTGGACCATAAAGAAGGCTGACCGCCGAAGAATTGATGCTTTTGAATTGTGGTGCTGGAGGAGACTCTTGAGAGTCCCCTGGACTGCAAGGAGAACAAACCTATCCATTTTGAAGGAAATCAACCCTGAGTGCTCACTGGAAGGACAGATCCTGAAGCTGAGGCTCCAATACTTTGGCCATCTCATGAGAAGAGAAGACTCCCTGGAAAAGACCCTGATGTTGGGAAAGTGTGAAGGCAAGGGGAGAAGGGGACGACAGAGGATGAGATGGTTGGACAATGTCATCGAAGCAACCAACATGAATCTGACCCAATTTTGGGAGGCAGTGGAAGACAGGAGGGCCTGGCGTGCTCTGGTCCATGGGGTCACGAAGAGTCGGACACGACTAAACGACTAAACAACAAAACAACAACAAAGTAGCTTAGTAAGAAGCCACTTCAGGATATGAGCAAATTGAAATAGTAGTGGTGGTGGTGGTGGTATTTGCCTCTGGTAGACCATCGCTGATGCGCTGTATCACTTAGATTAAATTTTTGAAAATCTTTTCCTTGCTTATGTGTGAAGTACTCATTGAAACCACAGCTTCAGGCAGTTTCTTGATCAGCACTACACACAAATCAGATATTTTTAAATGTAATCTAAGTGATTCAATGCATCAGGGATGGTCTAGCAGAGGCAAAAAATAATAATTTCACTTCCTCTGCCCCACTGCCAAGGACCAGGGAAAGTGTTCAGTTTGCCAATATCACAAAGTGACTCATTTATTAAGCCACTTCATCATGCCAGATATTGATAGTGGAGAGAGCCAGACTAAATAGGTTCACTTGAGGTAGGTATGCCATTTGGATGCAAGGATTGCACCAAATGGCACATCACTCCTCCCCCTGACCTCAGACAGCCCTATTTAGACCACACCAGACCACTCCAAAAAGGCCAATGTAGTTGCAACCCTGCGAATTTTATTTAGTGGTAGAGACCTGAACCTGGAAATTTCAAGTTCAACTCTAAGCATTACACCACAATGGCTTTCTTTTTTAAAAAACATGTGTGACAGAATATATTTTTACAAATCTCTGGTTTAGGACCTGCTAATTTGTATCTTTTTCTTTCTCCAGTGGCATTATGAAACCTGGTATGAATGCCATCTTGGGTCCAACTGGAAGTGGGAAAACCTCGTAAGTACTGCTCTTAGGTACCTATTAGTGCTTGTGGATACCTATCCACAGGATGATCAAGAACCCCACTGCTCTATGTATAGGAGTTTCCTGCTCTTAACTGTCCCTGTTGGCAATCTTCCCCAACTTGAGGA
This sequence comes from Intellagama lesueurii, assembly GCA_037013535.1. Lineage (NCBI taxonomy): Eukaryota > Metazoa > Chordata > Lepidosauria > Squamata > Agamidae > Intellagama > Intellagama lesueurii. Next base: position 175,194,857 of record JBAJHW010000003.1, on the reverse strand, counting down.
TCCCTGCACATGGCTGGTGCTGCACTCCCAACTGTACAATGCGGGTTCAGTGCTGTCAATCAGTGGTTCTTCTTCGTAGCCTCTGTGAATGCACACAATTGGGTTGTTCTGCGCCTGCGCTGAACCTCTCGGAAGTTTCTAGAGCTTAAAGACACATGATTAGTGGGACATTCCCCCGTGGAGCGCATCCTGAGGGGATCACTGATCCCCTCAGTTCCTTTTTTCCGCCGTGTTGGCTAGACCTGTTTCGGAGACTAGAGCGATCTATTGAATTAATACTTCCATCGAATCATAGTTTATTTGCTTCAAATTCTTTTCAATCATCTTCTTTATTGGACGTTTCCCCTGTGAGTTTATTCCAGTTTTTCCTCTGCCCGCGTTTTGCCGATCCCCCCCCCCACGACCGTTTTTTCCCTCCCATTTTTCCCGCTCTTTTATGGGCCCCCCCGGGCCTTTCAAGCGGTGTGTTCTATGTGCAAATAAAATCCCGCTCACCGACAGCCACGACCGTTGCCTTTTCTGTCTTGGGGAACAACATCCTACACACTCCTGCTCCGAGTGTAAAAGGCTAACTAAACCAGCGCTAAAACTGCGTTTACAAAGACTGAGATCTTACCTCTGGGAAAAATCTCTAAACCCACCTCCGGTCGCTATGGAGTCTGCACATTCTCCAGACCCTCGACCAGATCGGCAAAATCCACTCATGCCTGCTTCCAGCCCAGCGACTCCTTCTCCTCACCATAAGGAGAAGTCGAAGTCTGCTTCGAAATCGAAATCCGTGTCGACATCCAAGGCCTCGACTTGGTCTCTAGACTCTTCTAAGAAGAAAAAAGAGAAGACGACCTCTAAGAAACCGAAAAGCACTTCAAAGCCCACTCAGCTCAACCCACCACAGCTGACTCTTCCATCTCCCATCCTGGAAGAATCATCTAGAGATGCTCCAGGCTCTCCGTCTGACAGAAATGACCCATCTCTACCTCCGGCCCAAGCTCCAGCCTCTGCTGCAAGCTTGTCGCCGAGTATTGGCCTCTCTCCAGCTGAAGTTCATTCCAGCCAGGCCTCGGCCCATTCGAGCCCTGCATCATCAGGGCGGGCAATTCCTATTGAACTATCCGGCTCCGATTCGTCTCGCCACTCTCCTAGAAAACACCGGGAGAAGAGACGACATCTATCACCTGTTCTGTATGACCTCCCACACCGGGAGTACTACTATTATCCGCAATCCTCTCGACACCACTTCCGAGATGATAGAAGAGATAGATACTACCATTATGACCCATATATACCTGACGATCCTCAAGAACAACTATATTATGATGAGCCTAAACGGGTCCACTATAATTTACCGTATCCACCCCGATACTCACCTTCATTCTCTCCATCTCCTCCTCGACATTGACACCGGCCTCAGCATTCGATACTGACTCATACAGCCCTTCCATCTAAACCAACCTTGAAACGCCCTTCATCGATTGTAGAACATCCACAATCAAAGTGTCCTAAGCATTCCTCTAAACACCTTCCTCAGACATCACTGCAAGTTATTACCACTTATAAAGGTCCCCTTCCTCCGCCTACTGACACGGAGACATATTCCACACAGATGGTTCCCACAACACAGCCTCCTTCCTCCACACAAATATCGATGTCAAAACCCCGACACCAATCTCCCTCTTCATCATCTCCATCGATTCAAGACCTTGCCTCTGACGTATCACAGGAATCACCATCTAATTTACCGACACCAACTTCTGATGTCACTGAGAATCACCCACCCTCTTCATCAGAGGATTTCACTTCTTATTCTCAACTAGTCATGAGAATAACTAAATCTTTACAACTTGAAATTGAGGAACCACCACCACCTAAGCAGGACTTGGTGTTTGACAATATTAATCAAGATAAAACGCCCCCTCTCAGTTTGGCATTCATTCCGGCTATGCTTGATTTGATCAAGGAATTGTGGGACAAACCTCCCTCTTCCTTACAAATTTCCAGATGTATCAAAAATCATTACAAGATCCACGGTGCGGATACTACATTTCTCACCAAACATCCGACACCAAACTCCATAATAGTAAAGTCAAACCAATCAAGAGCCCGAAATAAATCCTCAATTGCACCTACAAATAAAGAAGGGAGAAAATTAGATATACTCGGCAGGAGGCTCTATTCCCTCACTTCATTTTTGATGCGAGTTGCAAATTATCAAGCCGCAATGGGAGCTTACCATAGGCAACTATGGAACAAGATTCTCCCAGTACTTGAAACAGCCCCGGAATCGGCTAAGTCAGAAGCCCTTAACATCCATGCCGAAGCTTCCACACCCGCCAAATAACAGAGGATTGCATCTCGCCATACCGCGGATGCCGCCTCTAAAGCTATGGCCACCTCTATTGCACTCCGGCGTCATGCATGGCTTCGATCTGCTGGGATATCGGACAATACCAGATCTAGAATAGAGGATCTACGGTTTGACGAGGCTGCACTGTTTAATGAAAAAACAGACGAAGTGATGGACAACCTCCATAATATCCATAAAACAGCTCAATCCTACTCAACCCAGCAGACGTACAGATACCAGCGGCCACAACCTTTTTACCAACAACCATACCAACAATTTCAACAACCATACAGACAATACAAACCTCAAACATCGGACAGGCCTTTTCAGGGACCCTCAACCTCGGCTCCATCGTCCTTTTGAACCCAGCAACAGCAACCACGCCGCCAACCCTTTCGGCGCCCTCAAAAGAAGGGTAAGCAATACCCATAGACTCCCTTCACCTGCTCTCAATTCTTCAACCCCGTTCCAAACAAGATTGTGTCCCTTCTTTAATACTTGGCAATGTATAACAAATGACCAATGGGTCCTTTCTATCATTAAAACTGTTACTTCATTGAATTTAAAACTATCCCACCGATCGGAAAAATTAAAAATACCCCTTATTCGACAGTCCTTCAAGAAGTTTCCTTTCTTCTCCAAAAACAAGCCATAACTACAGTCCTTCCGTATGACCTGCATGACGGTTTCTACTCCAGATATTTTACAGTACCGAAAAAGGATGGAGGACTCCGTCCCATCCTCGACCTCAGAAATCTCAATAAATTCATTCGACCTAGACGCTTCAGAATGTTGACACTAGACACTATCATTCCTCTCCTTTCACAGGGAGACTGGTTTGTCGTCATCGATCTCCAAGATGCGTACTTTCACATCTCTATTCACCCAAATCACCACAAATGCCTTCGATTCCGATTCGACGACACCACATACCAGTTCTGTTCTCTCCCATTCGGACTTTCCACAGCACCAAGAACTTTTACCAAATGCATGGCACCAGTTGCTGCCTACCTTCGACTTCAAGGTATCAATATATCCCCTTATATAGACGACTGGTTGATAGTCTCCACCTCGTATCACGATGCCGTCAGAGCTACCCAGCTCACTCTCGATACACTTCGAGACCTCGGCCTCAAGGTGAATCTCTCCAAGTCACATCTCGAGCCATCTCAAAACGCTACTTACATCGGAGCGCACTTTGATTCCCTACAAGCCAGAGCCTTCCAGACGAGAGAATCCTCAAACTAAAAAAGGCTATTCAACCATTCCGACCTCCAGACCTCCTCGGACTCATGGCCTCGACAACTGCAGTTATACAGCATGCACGGCTCAAAATGAGGTCGCTTCAATCATGGTACCTGTCACTATTCAATCCCATGACGGACCACCCGTCTATGCGTCTTACAGTAACACCCGAGCTCGCACGTCAACTCACCTGGTGGACGTTTCTCCCGAATTTGCTCGGCGGAAAACCCTTTTTGCCTCTTCAGTTGACGATACAAGTTACCACCGACGCCAGTCCGTCGGGATGGGGAGCACATTGTCTGCATCACAGGATCCATGGCCTATGGACAAATCAAGAGAAAACATTACACATCAATCATCTCGAACTTTCAGCAATTATCAAGACTTTCCATGCTTTCCTACCACTTATTGCGGGACGTGCAGTACAACTCGCTACGGACAATACGACGGCCCTTTATTACATAAACAAACAGGGAGGCACACATTCTCTATCCCTACTGTACTTGACCGTCAAGCTCTGGGAATGGTGTTACCTACATCACATCTTTCCAGTAGCAGTCCACATAGCCACAGACGAAAACTCCCTCACGGACTATCTCAGTCGCCTCACCTCGAGGAAACACGAATGGTCCCTAAACAACACAATCTTCTATCTCCTCTGCGACCGTTGGGGCACCCCTTCCATCGACATCTTTGCTTCTCGAGCAAATGCCAAGTGCCAGCATTACTGTTCTTGAGCCAGTATCGACAACAACTTGATCGGATAGAATGGGACAAGCACCTACTCTATCTATTCCCTCCGATACCGCTCATACAAAGAACCATCATTCGACTTTGACAGTTTCAGTCGAATGCAATCCTTCTCGCCCCATGGTGGCCAAGACAACCATGGTTCACCCACCTGAGGTCGAAGTCAATCGACTCATTCCAGCTCCCGCCGATCCCCAACCTTCTTACTCAAGACGACGGGATGATTTATCATCCAGACATACCCTCCCTGAACCTGACAGCATGGAGGATACTCCCGCCATAAAGGATGTACTTGATCGAGCTCGAAAGCCCTCAACCCAGCTTCTATACCAAAACAAATGGAAAGCATTCCTTTCCTTTACTGATTCTCATAACTTACCTGCAACACCAGTCTCTTTGAAGACTTTACTTACCTTTGTCCTTCATCTCTTCAATTATGGATTATCTTATTCCACCTTGAAAGTTCATATCTCTGCTAACGTAGCTCATCAACCTCCTAATTCTGAATCGGCCAGACTTTTTTCTCATCCAACTGTAAAAAAAATTCTTAAAGGACTCAACAATATTTGCCCACCACGCAAACTTCCTATTCCTCAGTGGTCTTTACAACTTGTCCTCAATAAACTTACTCGACCACCCTTTGAACCGATGGCTACCTGTGATCTTAAACTACTTTCCTTGAAAACGTCTTTCCTCATGGCAATAACATCTGCTAAGCGAGCTAACGAACTGGCAGCCCTTCGATCTGACCCACCCTTCCTTCAGTTCCATCCTGATAAGGTCACCCTTTACTTTGATGTGTCCTTCTTACCCAAAGTTGTATCTGAATTTCACCTCAATCAACCGATAATTCTACCTACCCTATTTCCATCTTCATCAACACCTCTCGAGCGCATGCTCCATACACTTGACGTAAGACGCTCCCTCGCCTTTTACATTGACAGGACCAAATCATTCAAAAAATCACAGAGACTCTTTCTATGTTTTCATGGTCCTCATAAAGGGGCTCCAGCTTCGCCGCAATCTATTTCTAGATGGATTGTCCAAACTATCTCATTGGCGTATGAGCTAACTGGCAAAACACCTCCTGAACATTTAACGACCCATTCTACCAGAACGCTTTCAACATCTACTGCCTTCCAGCGTGGGATTGAACTCCCTCACATCTGCCATGCAGCGACATGGTCTACTCCATCGACCTTTGTCAGACACTACCGTCTCGATGTCAGGGCACGGAATGATGCTGGTTTTGGAAGAGCTGTTTTGGCATCCTTTCTACCGTGACGTCCCACCATCTGGTAAGTCAGCTTGCCAATCACCCAATTGTGTGCATTCAAGAGGCCATGAAGAAGAAAGAGAGGTTACCTACTTGTAACCATAGTTCTTCTAGTGGTCCTCTGTGAATCCACACATCCCGCCCATCCTCCCCTCTGTCCATCACGTTGTACTTTAAATAGCTCTTTGACAGCTGCGGACTTTTACAGGAACTGAGGGGATCAGTGATGGGCGGAGCATGCGCTCCACGGGGGAACGTCCCACTAATCATGTGTCTTTAAGCTCTAGAAACTTCCGAGAGGTTCAGCGCAGGCGCAGAACAACCCAATTGTGTGGATTCACAGAGGACCACTAGAAGAACTATGGTTACAGGTAGGTAACCTCTCTTTTCCACCCTTGGGACCCCAGATGTTCTTAGACTAAAACAGAAGCCTTTACCACTAGTTGAGCTGGCCAGGATTTCTTGGAGTTGTAGTCCAAGAACATCTGGGGACCCAAGATTGGAAACTACTGCTGTAGATCAATCCATAGGCAGATTCTGTGTAGGGCCATATGCAGATTCTGAATAGGTAAAGTGAGGTGGCTTTGTCAGGGAGCAGATTTTGATGCCGTGAAAGGCAAACAATGACTAGTTATCTAATGTTTTATGAATGCATTTTCACTGCTGTGATGGAGGAAAAGAGTTTGTGAGATTCCTTCTTCAGTGCCAAAAGAACTGATTTGCCTAGGGTACGTGCACCATTACACTGTGTTCACCATTGGTTGTTCTATCCAAGGTGTCAAAATGTTACAGTCTGGTCTGACCTTCCCCTTGGTCAGGGTCCAAGCCTTTTACAGATTGCTGTGAATGTAGTTTCCTTGCATTTGTTTTTAGACCATGTTCATTACTAGTCTATTGACTTTATCCAATAACCTTTGCTGACTGTAGGTTTGTACTTGTTTAGTTGTTTAGTCGTGTCCGACTCTTCGTGACCCCATGGACCAGAGCACGCCAGGCACGCCAACTCTATCAATATTTTCTATCACTACTTCAAGGCTGAGGACTCACCTTCCCCTCATCCTTTAACACAGCAGCATAACATATTATTTTGCCTGCCTCGCGTTTTGCTCTCTGAGGTCCTTCAGTAGCATGATGCATTGTGGATGATGTGACTAGAGAGGCTGCCTATGTTGATGCTTTTCTGCCAAGCTCAGATCTCAGAAGCTGGCTGTTTATTTCTGCAAAGTGTTGCGCCCCATCCAGGCAGCATAGAGGGGCACAGAGGTATGAAAGATATGATAGATAATTGGCATTTTGTTTTCCCTTTAGGCTCCTTGATGTCATCGCAGGATGGAAAGACCCCAAGGGGCTGAAAGGAGGACAAATCTTTATGGATGGGAAGTTGGTAGATGCTAACTTTCACAAGTGTTCCGCTTATGTAGTACAGGTGAATTCTTTCTCAGATCACTTTTTTGAAGGGGAGGTAATTTGCTTATCACTTTGATAGTTCAGTGAGGGTGCAATTGGATGGCAATATAGAATCAGGTCTGATTGCACTGGAATAGATAGCTTCGCTGGGAGCGATCTCCCTTAAAGCGATGCTTCTGTGCGCACAGGAATCGTTCCAGCTGACCTCCAAAAAAGAGTTGCCCTCTTGATGGGCCAAAAAAGCCCAGTATGGGGATGGAGCAGGGTCAGGCTGTTTCACAATTTCCTGTACATCATCTGATGGTTGGAAAATAGCTAATAATTGGACCATGCTGCAAGTGGTCCAAAACCTGAGTTATGTCTCCATCTGATTGCATCCTTGAATTAACTTTTTCTCAATTTGAAGTTCCTAAGGACCCCAGCAAATGGATTACGGATGTGAGTTCACTGAGGAAGAAGAAATGGGTCCCTTTGGATGTGCTAGGAGACTGTTTCAGTGCTAGAGATAAGAAATGCTTTGCAGTCCATCAAAACATTGGTATTATGGCCCGGCACAGGATTGTTCTTAATGGAGATGTTTCCTTAGGAGATCTGCATTGAAAAAAAAAGTGTAGGAGTGAAGCTGCTGGGGGGGGGGGGTGGACAGTCAATCCATGAAAGCCAGTTTTAAAAAAAAACCTACAGGAAGGAGACAGCTACCATGAATCTGATAAAGAGAGGGCTATGGCAGGTTGTCGGGGGGGGGGGGGGTGTTCTGTGCTATCAAATCAGAACCAACATATAACAACCCTAATAAGGCTTTCAAGGTAAGTGAAATATTTAAGGAGTGGTTTTACCAATTCCACTCTCTCAGTGAGTTTCCATGGCCAAGTGGGGATTCAAACCTTGTTCTCCAGGGTCCTAGTCCATCCCTCTATACACTACACCACACTGGCAGGATAGCTGGCCTTAATCTGCATCATTTTTTGTGGACTAGCTATACCTTGCATGCAGAGGAACGGAGCAAAGCTACTGGAGCAAAGCTACAGTATTGTGTCTGTTGTTTTACAAAAGAAAGGTGAGTTCGGGGCAGGAATGAACCTTCCCTCTGTTTTCCACTTCTCTGTTTCATATCTTGTCGGAAGTTACTTTTCCCCCCCCCCACAGTGTTCCAAGTTCAGTTTTCCAGTATTGAAACATGTTTGGAGCCCTGTAGAGGAAAGCCACTTGGGTGCAGGGAATGGTCTCAAAGCAGAGAAGCAATATGCTAGTAAATTTCTTATCCTATCCGATCCACTCTCGGAATCCCTCTTCCTGCTTCTGTTTTTTCCTACAAAGGGAAAAATGGAAAAGCTCTGTTACATGTCTTTTGTTGCCACATGTAGTAAGCCACTTACTGATGACTAGCAGGGATAACTTTTATTCTAGAGGCATCCTAGTCTTGATTTAGTTAAAAACATAGTTCTGCTGATGTTGTCTTAACCGTTTGGGCAGGTGCCATTAGACAACGTATCTGAAGTGGGCAATGTGTAGCCCTTCAGTTGTCGCTGGGCAGCAGCTCCCAATCAGCCATAACCAGTAAAGACAGTGGTGAAACTTGATGGGAGTTGTAGTGCTACAACATCTGAAGGATACCCTCTTGTATAAAGAGAAAACTACAGTGTTCTCTGCTGTATACAGAGCAGAATGTTATCAATATACTGAAAATATATTTCCTATTCACAATCACATGCATCTTCATCAACTTTGTATGCATTCTATATTGGTTATTGCAATCAATGAATCAATATTCATCTGTAGATATGCCTACTGCATTTCGGTATTCTTTAACATAAAAATTCTTCAAGAGTGGAAAACCACTCATTTTCTAAATTTGGACACCAGTTGAATAAAGCAAGGCCTTTTGCCTGATCACTTCTTCCTTCACGGACCAAGCTAGCAAACCAGGAAGCACCTAAGTAATCATAGTTTCCATTTCATTTGAATTGGGAAACCATGATTAACCTCTTCAGAACAAGCCAAGATGTAAAACAATAGTTTAGTATCCTGATCTATTCTGAGGCCATTGTTTCCTAATTTGAAAAAAGTGGGAGATCGTAGTCAGATGCTTCCTGATTGTTTTTCTTGTGAAGGAAAGGGCTGTAGGCATGTAGGTAAAGTCTATGGGATTGAGTTGCCTTGGATTTCTCCACTGTACAAGAAAACTAATGTCACTCTGCCTAACCAGCAACCACATTTTTGTGGTTCTCTGGCCCAATATTAGTGATTTTATTATCCAGTAGCCAAAATCCTCTTGTGCAGCTGTGCAAATAGCATAACTTTTGGAGGGGAATTACTCAAGTTTAAAAAATCACAGGGGACGATATCAATTGCACACTGAGTCATACAACTTGGTATGCAACTGCTAATGTTTATGTTGAGTTCCAAATATAGAGCAATTGCCCTCCATTTGTACAACTAGGTAAGAGGATTTGGGCCACTGAGTCCGCATCACCACCACTTCACATGTGAGAATCCTTTCCCTGCTTAAGTCACCTAAATGTCCTTGTCCTGCAGGAGGACATTCTGACTGGAACACTCAGTGTTCGCGAGAACCTTCAGTTCTCTGCCAACCTGCGGCTGCCACAGGATAGGAACAATGTGGAGAAGAAGCTCAGGGTTGATGCTGTGATACAGGAGCTGGGCTTACAAGACTGTGCTGATACCAAGGTAAGTCATCGTACTGTGGTTCAACACCCAGCAAATAGTAAAGTAGGAATGGGTGAATCTGACAGTTTTGCTTTTTCTTATATTTCAGGTGGTGTTGTTTTTACATCCCTAGCCATTTCATTTGAATTATACAAATAAATTTGTCATTTTTGGAATATTCTCAGGAAAAAAACCCAAAATCAATTCTTAATCACCTGCAGTGTTGAAATCCAATAGCTGTAGCTATTTTGCAGTAAAGGAGAATAATATGTTGTACCCGTGTGGATAACTTTTCTCTTAAGAATTTGTAATGAGGCGTATTGATGGTTTAGGAAAGCGTTTATTCAGTAATGGCCAGTAGAGACAGCCAAGAGCAAATGTGTGTAAAGATAGTCTACGAAACCGAAGATAGTACATAGCTATATAGGAAACACACACAGGGCCCTAAAATGAGTAATTTAAATTGGTATTCCTTTGAACTTTCTTTCCCAGGAAGTTCCTTTGATATCCCTTTCTCAGGATGTTCCTTTGACATTCCTTTCTCAGGATTTTCCTTTAATATTCCTTCAAGACTAAGCCTATTTTATTGTTTTAGTATACTTTTGCTAAAGGTAGGGAAGGTATGCTTATCAGACGATGACTATTTTCCCATGGTTCATTGACGTACACTATATACTGGACTTTGCTATAGATATGAAATTCTTTGGCTGTCTTTATATAATTGCTAAGTCCTAATGTATATGGTTATATTTCAAAGTTGTAATGAGGGGGATCTCCACACCTGTCTGCCATGCAACTGTTAAAGAAGAGCAGTCTGCCAGATAAATGGATGAGGTAACCTAATTCGGGACCACATAAATAGATAAATAAACAAGGCTGAAAAGCCAAGCTTTGAAAGGCTGAACACTCAAGGCCCTCTCTCATCTAAACAGGCAGATCTGTCAGTTTCAATTTCCCTTCCTATTCAGTATTTTTTTAAAATCCCAAATTCTCTTGAATTTTAAATTTTCACCTCTATCACATGTGTTGAGAAAGTGCACACTAATAGTATATTAACAAGCAATGGAGAAGAAAAGGTAATAAACAGTTACGCGGGTGACAATGGCTATCTTAGTCTTTTTCTTTCTTTTTTCTTTCTCCCCCCCCTTTTTTTTTTTTTTTAGAGGTAGGGGTCCTTTCTGTAAGGCTAGCTAAATAGTTCAGTGAGTTGGGCATCCAGCTGTGAAGCCAGATGTTGTGACTTCAATTCCCCACTTTGCCTCCCAGGAAGAAAGGCAGCCTTTGTGGCCTTTGGCATGTTATGCTCCCTGAGAGCAAGGAACTAGTAAACCACTTCTGATTACTCTGTACCTAGAAAAACCTGGCAAGGGCCGCCATAGGAATGGACTTGCATATAGCCTGCTTGATTGATTAGGCATCCTTCAGTCTCTAGAGACTATGGTAACGTGCTCTGTATGGAGGACTTGGAACAGCATCTAGTGTGGCTGAGAAGGCCAATTCGAGAGTGACAATCCCTTCCACACTGAAGACAAATACAATCTGTCCCCTGTCCAGCTCCCTGATTTTGCTGGTTTTGGGACTGCCTCTTTGCCTCGGCCTGCTGGACAAGGGTCTCTTCAAAATGGGAGAGGCCATGATGCACTGCCTGCCTCCAGGCTGAACGCTCAGATGTCAAGGTTTCCCATCTGTTGAGGTCCATTCCTAAGGCCTTCAGATCCCGCTTGCAGATATCCTTGTATCGCAGTTGTGGTCTCCCTCTGGGGCGATTTCCCTGCACTAATTCTCCATACAGGAGATTTTTGGAATCTGACCATCAGCCATTCTCACGACATGCCCAAGCCAACGTAGACGTCGCTGTTTCAGTAATGTATACATGCTAAAAATTCCAGCTTGTTCTAGGACTTCTATTTGGAACTTTGTCCTGCCAGGTGATACCAAAAATGCGTCGGAGGCAACGCATATGGAAGGTGTTCAGCTTCCTCTCCTGCCGTGCACAAAGCGTCCAGGACTCACTGCAGTACAGGAGTGTGCTCAGGACACAGGCTCTATAGACCTGGATCTTGGTATATGCTGTCAGCTTCTTATTAAGCCATACTCTCTTTGTGAGTCTAGAGAACATGGTAGCTGCTTTGCCAATGCGTTTATCCAGCTTGACATCTAGGGAGAGAGTGTCAGAGATCGTTGAGCCAAGGTACACAAAGTCATGAACAACCTCCAATTCTTGCGTGGAGATGGTAATAGAGGGAGATGAATCCACGCCCTGGCCCATGACTTGTGTTTTCTTCAGGCTGATTGTTAGTCCAAAGTCTTGGCAGGCCTTGCTAAAACGATTCATGTGTTGTTGGAGGTCTTCAGCAGAGTGGGCAACAATGGCTGCATCATCGGCGAAGAGGAAGTCCCGCATGCATTTCAGTTGGACTTTGGTGTTCGCTCTCAATCTAGAGACATTAAAGAGCTTTCCATCTGATCTAGTCTGGAGATAGACACCTTCTGTTGCAGTTCCAAAGGCGTGCTTCAGCATGACAGCAAAAAAGATCCCAAACAGGGTCAGCGCGAGGACACAGCCCTGTTTCACTCCGCTTCGGATGTCAAAGGGATCTGATGTTGAGCCATCAAAAACTACAGTGCCCTTCATTTCCTCATGAAAGGACCTGATGGTGCTAAGGAGTCGAGGTGGACATCCAATCTTGGGAAGTATTTTAAAAAGGCCGTCCCTGCTAACCAGTTCAAAGGCCTTTTTGAGATCTATGAAGGCCACAAAGAGTGGCTGTTGTTGTTCCCTACATTTCTCCTGCAACTGTCTGAGGGAGAATACCGTGTCAGTGGTGGATCTATTAGCTCAAAATCCACACTGTGATTCTGGGTAGACTGTGTCTTCAAGCACCTGGAGTCTCTTCAGTACAACACGGGCAAGCAGCTTCCCTACAACGCTGAGAAGAGAGATGCCACGGTAGTTATTGCAGTCGCCCCTGTCTCCTTTGTTCTTATACAATGTGACGATGTTTGCATCCTTCAGCCTGCTTATAAGCTATACATAATTAAAAATAAACCACTTGGAGATTGGTAGAGACTCTTGGGAGATTTGGCTGTGTCAAGAGCAATAGCCCAGGGTGTAGATGAAGTAACCAGGAAAGATCTAATAGCAGAATAGTGTGCCACCACACCTATCCAACACAGCCTGGTCCAGGAGACTCCCCGAGCTTACAAGATGCTTCTAAGTTGACATCTGCAGATTTGTGTTTTTAGACTGTAAAGCTCCCAGAATTCCTCAAACAGCTTAGGCTCTATAGACCTCTACTCTGAAGAATCTAAGAGAGTCAGGGCCAAATCCTGAACCCTCTGCCTCCAAAGTCTTAGGATGAAATAGAGATGTGAATCTTGCTGCCTCTCACTCTTGGAAAGAAACCGAGAAAAGAATCCTTCTTTTCTCATCACAAAAGGATTTTTCTGTGCAAGATATTTTTCTTCCCCCAAGGAAATTTCACAGGCTTTCTTTAATATTTCATGATTATTTTTCTGAAAGAAATGCCAAGCTGTGCAGGATTATTACAACTCCTGTGCAGAATGGCCTCTTTCCTGCTCAGGGTTCACCTAGAAAGGACAGAAGAAACAGCAAGCTGCACATTACTGTAACAACTCCTACATAGAATAGCGCCTTCCCTGTATGGGACTCATTGGAAAGGCATTAAGGTGCACAAAATCTGGCTGTTTCATGTGCAGAACAACAGGTGAAAAAATGGGGGTTGGGGGTGGAGAGGAAAGATTTCATTTTATGAAGGATTTCATTTTCATGGGAGGGAATCCAGCAAATCTCACCGTAGGAGAGGAAAGTCTCAGCTGGAAGTCTCAGCACAGGAAAATGTGGAAACTTGAAATTATGCATATATTTGTCGTATGCCTTAGCAAAAACTATTTCCAATATCCAGTACAAATGAACTAAGCCATTAGCTGTAGGACTTAGTGCTAAAGATTTCCCTAAGTAAAGCATACATATTTAATTATTTTATTTAATAATGTATTTCTGTCTCATTCTGTGATTCCCAGTGTGGTGTGGTAGATAAGAGTGATGGACTAAGAACACATAGATTTCATTCTATCACAACATACCTTAAGGCAGAGTAGAGTCAGTAAATAAGCATTGTGATTGGTGAGGAGGATGGCACAGCCACCTGGGGTGAGCAGAGTCGGGGTGACAGGCAGAACCTGGTGCAAAAAAATGGGTATGAAAATGAAAACACAGAATAGTGCATGCTGGAGAGAAGGCTTCTTCTTGGTGTGCTGGACATCTGTTTCTGGGGATCTTGCGTTGTCTTGTTTTATCTTATCTGTTTTTATGGGCAAGCTCTGAGCAAGATGATTTTGCAGTTTGAGGGTTTATAGTCTATATGCAGGCTTTCTCTGTCATTTGTGGAAAATGGGACTATATTATAAATAGGAATGCAAATATTTCCTTATCTCATCCTTGCTCATAAGGACTGGGAACTGCAGCATTCTTCTCCTTACTCACCAAGATGACAAAGGTGCTGTTGATTTGTATTGGAAAAAATAAACCTTTACACAAAATTGCCAGTTTTTATGTGCAATTGTCAAAATTTGCCCCCAAATCACCAAACGTTGCACAAAATCACACCATTAAGGTAATTGCGTGAAGTGCACAGATCAGTCAAAAAGTTTAAAAATTTGAAGTGCTGTAGACTGTATGCAACTTTCTTCAAAGTCAGCTAGTATTTCTGTGCTTGCTCTGTGTGTGGTTCCCTTTGAAAAGGGAGAGGATACGAGCATCATCTTGTGTAAATTACAGAGCCTTTGGATGGGTGAAAAGAGATCCTGGTCTTACTGCCACAGGAGTGCTGATAAATCTCTTGGCCTATTAAAAATCCTTGTTGACGTGTCTTGTAGAAGCTCCCCAAATCAATGAGACCAAGGAATTCAGCAAATATACCTTCCACCCCACAGTGATTCTCATGTAGCAAAGGGAGATACAGTGGTGCCTCAACTTACGAACGTCCCTACTTACGACCATTTCGAGTTACGACCAGCTCCGGCCGCAAAATTTTGCTTCTACTTGCGACCGGAGCTTCCACTTACGAACAGAAAAAGGCAGGGGAAAAAGGCAGGAAATTCAAATTGCTAACTGTAGGTGGCGACGAGGCTGCTTCTTTGTAGCTCTTTCGCCCCAGCAGTTAGAGAGTGTGCATCGTCGGAGGAGGCTTGGGACTGCCTCCTTCTGCTTCTGAGAGCGTGTGTGTGTGTTTGCAGGGAGGCTTTGGGCTGCCTTGTAAGGTAAGGTGCTGTTTTCTGCTTTTTAAAAACTGTTCTGGGTGTTTTTGCAGCGTGGTTTTGAGCTGGGGGGTTATGTTTCTGTGCTGTGATGGGTCTTGGGGGGTTTGTTTGTTTTTTGGTGTTTTTTTTTCCCCATTTCCGATGGGTCTTGGGGTTTTTTGTTGCTTTTTGGAGTGTTTTTTTCCCATTTCCGATGGGTCTTGGGGGGTTGTTTGTTTTTTGGGTTTTTCCCCCCCATTTCCGATGGGTCTTGGGGGGTTTGGTTGCTTTTTGGGGGGTTCCTCATTTCTGATGGGTCTTGGGGGGTTTGTTTGTTTTTTGGTGTTTTTTTCCCCATTTCCGATGGGTCTTGGGGGGTTTGGTTGCTTTTTGGGGGGGTTCCCCATTTCCGATGGGTCTTGGGGGTTTTGTATGTTTTTTGGCTTTTTCCCCCCCATTTCCGATGGGTCTTGGGGGGTTTGGTTGCTTTGGGGGTTTTTTTCCCCCCCCATTTCCGATGGGTCCTGCATGCTTCCCTTGCTTTTTCCTTTGTTTTCTTTGCATTTCCGACCTGCCCCCTTTGTTCTCTGTGCATTTCCAATCTGCTCCGTTTGTTTTCTGTGCATTTCCAATGGGTCTTGCATGCTTGATTGCTTTTCTTCCCCCCCCCCCCCCCCCCTTCGGCCAGAAGGGATTAATCGCGTTTCCAATGAGTCTTGCAGTGATGTTTTTGGTTTTTTTGGTAATTTTTTTTCTTCGGCCGGAACAGATTAATTGCATTTCAATGCATTCCTATGGGAAATGGTGTTTCGACTTACGACCATTTCGAGTTACGTCCATCTTCTGGAACGGATTATGGTCGTAAGTGGAGGCACCACTGTAGTCAACAGTGAGCCCCTTATTTTTACAGACAACCAGCCCTCTTGGCATGCACATATGTGCTTTAGAACAGCGGAGTGTAAAGTATGGCCTGCAGGGTCCCCCTAACACCCCCAAACCTCCCTTTAAAACAAAAAAATAGATCTAGTAGGCATAGTCTGACATTCTAGGCCATTTTTGCCTCTGGGACTATATTAGTTATGGAGGCTGCCCCACTCCACTGAAAGAAACACTCCCATGGGCCAGTTGTGCCCCCAGAGGGACATTGGGGTGGAAGAACATGTCTAGCTCTCTGAGTTCCTGGAGAAACTTGGTAAGTTAATCATTGTTATTGTTGAAAAAAGGGTATGAGACACTGAGACAAAATATAAAAAATAATCTTTATCTCAGATATGCAGATGATACCACTCTGATGGCAGAAAGTGAGGAGGAATTAAAGAACCTCTTAATGAGGGTGAAAGAGGAGAGCGCAAAAAATGGTCTGAAGCTCAACATCAAAAAAACTAAGATCATGGCCACTGGTCCCATCACCTCCTGGCAAATAGAAGGGGAAGATATGGAGGCAGTGACAGATTTTACTTTCTTGGGCTCCATGATCACTGCAGATGGTGACAGCAGCCACGAAATTAAAAGACCCCTGCTTCTTGGGAGGAAAGCGATGAGAAACCTAGACAGCATCTTAAAAAGCAGAGACATCACCTTGCCGACAAAGGTCCGCATAGTCAAAGCTATGGTTTTTCCAGTAGCGATGTATGGAAGTGAGAGCTGGACCATAAAGAAGGTTGACCGCCGAAGAATTGATGCTTTTGAATTGTGGTGCTGGAGGAGACTCTTGAGAGTCCCCTGGACTGCAAAGAGAACAAACCTATCCATTTTGAAAGAAATCAACCCTGAGTGCTCACTGGAAGGACAGATCCTGAAGCTGAGGCTCCAATACTTTGACCATCTCATGAGAAGAGAAGACTCCCTGGAAAAGACCCTGATGTTGGGAAAATGTGAAGGCAAGAGGAGAAGGAGATGACAGAGGACGAGATGGTTGGACAGTGTCACTGAAGCTACCAACATGAATTTGACCAAACTCCGGGAGGCAGTGGAAGACAGGAGGGCCTGGCATGCTCTGGTCCATGGGGTCACGAAGAGTCGGACACGACTTAACGACTAAACAACAACAAAAACAGGACATTCTAAGAAAACAATCAAAGTACTAAAACTACATTACAAAACATACCAAACAGTAAAGGGAATTAAAAGCGGCGGCAGCTCAGGCAACGCCCACAAACTCAGGCAAGCACGCACGGTCTCTGCCTCGCTCTGTCAGTTAGCACCATCGAAGGGAAAAAGGGAGGGAGAGAGACAAAGCTTTATAGAGCCTCATTGAATTATAAGGGACAGGTGAGGTCTTTAAGGATATTAACCCACAGTGGGTAGAATGTTACATCTTGCAATATTCCAACAGTTGTTACAGAGTGTATTTAAGAGAAGGATAGATTTCCTCTGTTTATTGTTGTGTGCCTTATCTCCTTTAATGTTTTCATTTCCCTCACGGTTCTCCATGGTATCAGATTGGGACTGAGTTCCTGCGTGGTGTTTCAGGAGGTGAGAAGAAACGGTGCAGCATTGGCATGGAACTGATCACTTCACCGTCTCTGATTTTCCTGGATGAACCAACCACAGGACTGGATTCTAACACAGCTAATGCCATCATGCGACTCTTGTACCAGTGAGTGTCTGTGGTGGATCTTTCTTTCCTCTGTCTTTCACCCTAACTTATCCTGACATGTAACTTCAGAGAGCTTGGCTGCACGTCCTTCCCCCTTAAAAAATAATCACCGGGTTAAGGCCTAGAGGCAGAAATGTCAAGGGGTGTGTGTGCGCATAGGAGAGCCAGGGCTTGGTGTGCTGTATATCCTGCACTAATTCCTGCTGCAGAAGAGACAATCTACTGTTCAGTTTAAGAAGCAGCTTGTCTCTTTGGCACTGATATCATTGCAGATGAATCAACTAGTCAAGAATAATCTGCGGGTGCAGTTCTCTTCTGTGAGTGCACATCATTGACTGGTCTTTAGCATATTACCAGAAGTGCTCATCTGTGCCGTGCATGATGTACTCTGGCAGTGGTCACATGGAGCACTCTACCAGGCCATAAAACTCAGCATGCGCCAAGCAGTTTTTAATGGCAATATGGCTCTGTTCTCATAATGCTGCTGCTGTCATCTTGGTTTTGCAGACTCTCCAAGAAAGGAAGAACAGTGATCTTCTCAATTCATCAGCCACGCTACTCCATCTTCAAGCTGATTGACCATTTGACTTTGATAAACAAAGGGGAAATCATATTTGCAGGGCCTGCAGAAGACGCCACAGACTATTTCAGCAGCATTGGTAAGGAAGGAACCTTTCTAGGGGTAGAAATAGCATTTATGGTGACTGAAGGATGGCAGCTAGTCAGTTTCAAAAGATGTGGTAAGCATTTGCTGAGGTTGTCCAAGATTTTTAGGGCAAAGCCTGAGCAAGAATAATAGAAGATAAATAAAGGTTTATACAACAAAAACAAACTCTATCCGCTGTGATAGATTGTTGTTGTTACATGCCTTGAACTTCATGGCAACCCTATGAAGGAGCAATCTCCAAAATGTCCCGTCCTCAACAGCTCTGCTCAGCTCTTCAACCTTGTGACTTCCTTTAGGGAGTCAGTCCATCTCATATTTGGTCTTCCTCTTTTCCTGCTGCCTTCCACCTTTCCCGGCATTATTGTCTTTTCCAGAGAATATTGCCTTCTTATGAAGTCCTCAAAGTATGACAGCCTCAGCTTCAACATTTTTGTCTCCAGAAATAGTTGAGGCTTGATTTGATGATTGAACCAAGGTATACAACATCCCTAACTATTTCAGTTTCTTCATTGTCAACGTTAAAGTTATTTAATTCTGCTTGATGTTGAACTGAAGTCCTGGTTTGGCCCTTTCTTCTTTCAATTTCCCTCACAGTTGTTTCAACTCATTGCTGTTGTCTGCCAATAAGGTGGCACCATCTGTCCTCAACAGCTTAAATTATTGATGTTTCTTCCACCAATTTTCGTTTTTCATTGGAATCTGAATGGTACAACTTATGTGAATTTTCCTGGATCTGCATGGCTTCTTTTAATTGAAATTTGTATTTTATGGAGTGGATTCTGTAGTGGACAGGAGAAAAAGGAGCAGGAAAGACATGATTGTTATGTTGATGTGAAAAGATGGAATTATAACATGGACCATTCAGACTCTACCCAGCAGGGTCTCATCTGTTGCTGCACAGAGAATGCAGTTACACAAAGCTGGGAGAAATCTACAAGGTGTATGATACAAAGCAGATCTGCAACATCATTCAGAATCAGATCTTGTCTGGGTCTCTTTTTCCCCTTTTTGCTGACCTGGCATTGAGCAGGATTATTTTTTTACCTTGGGAGCCAGTTGCCAGAACTGCCCATATTTTCTGAACTGGGAGGCGATCTGGAGGCAATGAACAGCCTTTTCCTGGGGGAGGGGGCAGTTTTGAAAAATGTAATTTATATCCTGCCTGAAGAGCCCTGTGATGCAGTGGTTAAACTGCAGTACTGCAGTCAAGACTCTGCTCAGAATCTGAATTCAGTCCTGAGGGGCTTAAGTAGCCGGCTTGAGGTTGACCTTTTGAGGTCGGTAAATAGAGTACCCAGCTCTCTGGGGGAGGGGGCAGTGTGTTGCCTGCATAATTAAATTGTAAACCACCCAGAGAGTGCTTTAAGCACTATGAGGCGGTATATTAGCAGCTCACTTTGCTTTGCTTTGCTTTGCTTTCTCTAAACTGGGACTCAAAGTGGCAAGTTTTTGCAACAGCGTAACTGCCCCTACAATTTCTTACTTCCTCGACAGCCACAATAGCTGCTCTGTGTTTTCCCTACCACCACTCTTCTCCCTGCTTTTTAAAAACCTTTTCTCCTATCAGTAAGCAATAGGTCCAGCTTTAACAGCTAAGAAAGAGGTACAGATCAGAGAGGCAGATGTGCAGTCACTAAAAATAAAAAATAAAATAAAATCCCTTCAGAATCGAGCCTCAATTTGTTATTCTGTATCCATTCCCTCACTGAATTCACAACTTCCACAGCACTCTTGGCATCTATTAAATGGGACAGAAAGCACTGGGTACTATCAGCCCATTAAAGAGACTAGGTCCCAAACTCTGGTGGATCATTTCCCCCAGTTGTTAAATAGAGATAAACATTAGGGGGCAATGTAGAGCCCTATAGAACCTTTATACACCAACATCTATAAGGCAGAGCAGCAGGGTCCCAGCCAGATTGGGCCAGAACCACCCCAGAATGGTACCTCCCAAATTTTGTATTAGCCAAACATCCCAGAACAATTCGGTAGTCAGTAGTAACTAATCCATTGATAGGTGCATCTTGTACATATCTGCTGCCCATTACAGGAATGTGTGTAGTTCCTGATTTATTGACCAAACTCCTATTGTTGAGTTACAGCAGTATAGTGTAGTGGATAAAGCAACAGACTAGGACTCAGGAAACCTGGGTTCAAGTACCCACTCAGCCATGGAAACTCACTGGGGGTGGGGAGGGAATGGGTAAATCCTTAAATGTCTCACTTAACTTGAAAACCCTATTAGGGGTTGCTATTTGTCAGATGTGACTTGACAACACATAACAACAACAAACAGTAATTCCTGTAGAAGGCAAATGGCATAACTGGCAGTGGGTTCTTGCTGCTTAATCAATGAATCTCTGCTTTTTTTTTCTTTTTTTAGCACTGCTGTAAGTTATGCTGTTTGCCCTCTGCAGGTGTAACATAATTTTGGCCATTGGTTCCCAGTGTGAGTTTTTTTGGTGGTTAGTTTTGTATGTGTCTTCAATCACCTTGGGGTGGTCATTGGGGTAGTAGTTTGTTTGTTTAGAAAAGCAGGATATACATTTTTAGATTAAAAGATGTCTATTAAAAATCCAGATCATTTTGCTAAATGTCTAATAGATCCAAGCTGCCCCAAGCAAGGCTCTGACCCTCCCTGTGTGTGTATCTCCCTCTCAAGTGCGTTTTCATTTCAGGCTACCAGTGTGAGCAGTTTAACAACCCCTTGGACTACTTCTTTCTGGATGTGATCAGTGGAGAGGTTGTGCAGTCCCAGCCTCGAGAAAATTTAGGTGAGTTCTTTTGCATTTATTTATGTTTTCTAGTACAAACCATCCCACATAATGCATGGGTCATGAAATAAACTAAAGAGAAAAAAAATAAATCCATCTTGAAAGCCTGAATGCATTGTGGTCAATTATTTGAAAGGACAGCAACCTTACGATTTACTAGCAGAACTAACCCAGTTTTGCACAAATTAGAAATCCACTTCCAGTTCCACCCAACCTGGGCTGCTCTTTTCCTCTGGCCAACCTGGGGACTCTTTCCCTCCCTACACCCACCCACACAGTCTGGTTTGCTCTTTCCTCCCACCCACACACCACATCGCTCTTGGGCTTACAAGTTTCTTCTCTAGAGTTTCTGATGCTCTGAACGAGATCATTCCTGAACTTTTTGCTTCCTGTCCTGCTTGGAAATCATGCTTTATAAGTTGCAAAATTATTTGCAGTTCTTGGCTTTTAATGGTATCATGGTATTCCTCTCCCAAAATAACATAAAGATTTGCAGTGTTGTTACAATTGGGTTTTTCAGAAAACACAACAGGTAAAATCTTATTATACTTGTTACTTTTTCTCATTACTTTCCTGGAGCAAAAAATGCTGTGGGGGACATTTCATTCCCCCACCCCCAAGTTTGACTATTTTCTTACTTCTTTAGGTATATTTTTTCTTTTAAAAAAAGAAAAGAAACCAAATGGAACTGAATAATAAAGAGTGATGCAACAAGTTGCTTCTAAGAACAGGTTACTTTGGGAGGCGGGGGGGAGGGGCTTTGTAATGTGTTACGTAACAAATCACTTCTCAGTCTTGATGCTGTGACAGAGGCACTCAGGTACACTCCCACACACATTCCCTATTAGTATAAAACAAGTGCCCTTTTAGCCTCCTCCCCACCTGAATATCCTTTCTTTTTCCTTCCCCCCCCCCCCCCTCTTCATACTGTTCTCCTCCTCTTCCCTCTCTGGTCAGTATTGTTCAGACTGTACCAGCTTCACTTAAGTCAGAGGCCGCTTTGTCCTCACTCTCTCCAGTGCTGTTTCTTGCCTCTCTGCCTCCCACTCTTTCCTCCTAGATCTTTCACGGAATGAATCAGAACAATTTATTTTGACAAATTTTGAGAGCCAGTTTGGGAGCTGGAAAAAGTTTCCAGCCCGAGAGCCCTGAAGGGTGGCCAAGGCGCGCGCAGACTGTCCAAGCAGATGAACAAAAAGAACTTTTTGCAAATGTCCATTACCAAGGAGGGGAAGTGTCCAAACCGAGAGAACTGCAGAGCGCCTCACAGACTAGCAGGTGCAGCCACACCAGCCAAGAAAGAGTTGCAGAGAGTTCCTCTGATGAGAAAGAAAACTTGCTTCTGTTTCTGAAAATGGAACTAAGAAGGGTGAATTGTCTCTGGAAGTGTGCGGAAGGCTTCTAGCTTTGGCCTAAAGTTAGTCGGGTCTTAAGAAGTCAATTAATAGTGCAATCCTCTATGTGTCTTCTCCGAAGTAATTCAGTGGGTCTTGTTCTGGAATTGTGAGAGATGTGATGAATTGCAAGCTGAAAGGCAGTGTATCTTTACACCCCACTCATTCTCTACACCTATCCTCTTACACACATGGACCTATGACCTTGTCCTCGGTTCCAGGGCAGGCAATGCATACTTACAAGGTAGAAAGCAGTGCTGCCTCTTCAAAGAAGGGATTGCAAAAGGGCAGCCTTGAGCTTCCATCACTTTGACACATGTTTTGGTTGTTGTAACATTCATAGCCAAGGCCTCTCACTTTAACTCATTAATAATAGTACCATTTAGTCTGGATTCACACAATTTGGCCCTTGAACTTGTCATTATTATCTTAACCAATGCCAAAACAGAAATCCAGTTGTATTTTGCTTTTTAAAAAAATGAGCAGAATGGCCCTAGTACACTAAAGCACAGAGTATTGGGCCAGTCCGTGGATTGGTTAATTAATACTGCTTGTAGAGAGGATGAAGGTCTCTCTTTATATGTGTGTGTATTTTAAATTCTCCTCTTATTTAAAACAGGCAACAAGAAAGATTGCCGTTTCTCCAGCAACTGTTCTCTGGACAAGAACTCACTGTCCAACTATTACCGCCAGTCCTCCTACTATGAACAGCTGCAAGAGGATCTCAACAGCCTACAGACATTTCCTAACCATTGCTCTGATGCTACTTCACCAGAACCCACTTACGTTACTCCATTCGTCCACCAGGTGAAGAGGAAGGTGTTAGGAATGACAGTCAGGTGGTGGGTGGAAAAACCAGTATGAATCCATTAATAAGCCATATATTATTCCTTCTAGTTTTGCTGCATAATCAAAGATCCTCACAGGTTTGCTGTCAGTGCATTTGATTATGTAGCCAAAATTACACCAGCAGTCTGACAGAAGGGGGAAGTATCATTAGACTTGGCTAAATTCCAGTGTTTGCAGAAGATGGGAAAGAATAACGGGGATAATACCCCTAAGTGGTGAAGGGAAATCCTACACTTCCCAGTTTAATACTGAACTTATTCGGTGGCCACAGGATGCTATCTCTTAGAGTGAAAAAAGGAAACCGGACAGGAAGGATCCAGCTGCTCCTTTTCCCTCCCACAGGGTGTGTGAGCAAGACCTCCCTGACCCTAGCCCTATCAAGGGCAATGGGGAGCCTCCTAGCACTGGCCAGCCTGAGGGCTGGGGACTGCCCCACATCCTGTTTTAATCTTGAAGCTGAGTCATGGCAACTAGACTTCTTTATTACTAGGTTGAAACGTTTTGCTACTCATCCAAGTAGCTTCTTCAGTCTGAGGAGAGTTGGTAGGAGATCCCTGATATATCCTCCACGTTGGTTTCACTTCCCCCTGGTCTGAATAGGCTCATTAGATGGACAAAGGATGGGGGGGGGGGGTGAGTGAAAAAACCTATTCAGACCAGGGGGAAGTGAAACCAGCATGGAGGATATATCAGGACTCTCCTGCCAACTCTCCTCAGACTGAAGAAACTACTTGGATGACTAGTGAGATGTTTCAGGCTAACAAGAAAGAAGTCCAGTTGCCATGATTCAGCTTCCAGATAACCTCACCTACCCGGATGACTGAGAATCTTCACAGCTATCCTGTTTTAATGTGAAGGTTTGCATTAAAGCAAGACATGTGAAACAGGTGGTTTCACACCTGTTTTCAGGTAACCTGTATTTTTAAAAAAACTCTTACTGCAGGTTATCTGAGATGTGTAGTTCCTGCCTCAGTCCAGCAGGAAGTTGGAATTGCTCTGTTTTATCTGTTATATGCAAAAGTGTATAGATACTCTATATGCAACAGTGATTCTGATTTATGTTAGACTATGTATAAAGAGCTCTCTCTACCATGTAAAGTGGAATAAGATTACTCAGATTACAACAATCACATGTGCAATATGCAATACGCTGTCTTTTTTGCAATACACATGAAAACCTAGTTTTTCTCAGATGGTTGTCTTAAACATGTGATACCACCTTTCAGGGAGGTAGACATGATCATAGGTAAAAATTACATTTCTGTGTTATTCCTTTTGATGTTCCTTCCTTGTTGGAGGTTTTCTGAGGCAAGACGGAAATAATGTATATAAAGTTGTCCAAATGGATGAATATAGTTCAGTTCACAGCTGCCAAGGGGTGAGGTGGGGAGGAAAACATTGTTGTGTCTCTTTTCCATTGACAACTCTTATCGAAAAAAAAATCTGTTCCATGTAAGGTGAAAGAAAGTGGCAAATAATACATATTAAAAGAAAATAGTCTTATGTCCTGGAGACTATCATAGCAAGCGATTTAACCACCAGTGTTTTCTAGCTGTACATTGTGAGCTGCCGTAATGTGAAGCAGCTTGTGAGGAACCCTCAGACCTCGATCGGACAGCTGATTATGGGCATCATCCTCTCCTTGTTGGTTGGGCTCATTTACTACCAAATACCTGACACTCTACCAGAAGCCCTACAGAACAGGTAAAAGAGGACTTTAGAGCTCATTTATATTCATGTGACCAGTACTGCTATTGCTAATTTCTTTTGTGCCTTGTTTGAACATCCTGCCAGCATTACACACATCATGGAAGGCACTCACACCAGCTGGGCACACACGTTATTTATTCTCTTTAGCGAGAATACGAAAAAGGGAACACCTGACTCTGCTCAGATTTGACAGTGCCATGTATTGAGCAGTGAAAACGCTGCTGCTCAGTGTGTTCAGTCATTGAATGAGAAAACAACAGCCACCCAAGGACAGAATGCACCGTGTGGCTCCAGTTGAACATCTGAACACCTACTCTGGAGCAGTGAGAGTGATGAGGAAATTGTTCATCCTTGTCAATATTTGCACTTGCACAGAGCTGACCAAAGTCCTGTTGCATTCTGATCCAGATGAAGAACATAAAAACCAAACATAGCTCGTTGTGATCTCTCCCCGTGTCATCTGTTGGATGAAATCACTAGGTGATATAGGTCCATTTGGTGTAACTTTGGCCTCTTCTTGTCTAGTTACAAGGGATGGGGTGTAAACAGAATTCTTGGATAGCTGAGGCCCACAACATGGGGCCCATGCCTTTGCAACCTTAAAAAAAATCTAGTATGCAGCTGTGTTCATCTGTCGCAGCAGACAACAACAAAGAATTCTGTGGGACCTTAAAAGCATAAACTTTTAATGAACTGTAGCCCACTTCGTCAAATGCCCAAGGTGTTTCTGCTAATTAAGCGTACTATGCCTATACCTGAAGTTCTGAACATAATTCCGTACTTCTGATGATGAAGTATGTTATAGTCCATGAAAGCTCATACTATAATCAACTCCTCCAGGTGCTATACGGCTGTTTGTTGTCTTGGCCTACAAAAGCAGCTGGGAGGTGGGGGCCATTTGGGGAAAAAACAGATATCATGGTCTATATATTTTCAGCACACAGAGAGACAAGTATAATCCCCTTCTGATAGATTTCTTCTCTTGGCTGCAGGTTAGGAGCTTTCTTCTTCATGGTGCTTACTCAGATCTTCGGGAACCTGTCTGCTGTGGATCTCTTCATCTATGACAGGAAACTCTTCATGTGAGCAACTGTTCTGTTTCAGGAAAACCTAATCTGAATGTACTGGATATGAGCAGCACAATAGCCTCTCCAGAACACTGTATCTGCAGAATCTCATGCTGACAAGGCGGCCTATTGGCACAACCTTGCAAGCTTTCCATCCAAAATCAAATTTAATACAGCATTGTACTGTGTAATAGGGCGAAATAACTATAACATCTTGAACGAGATGGGACAGGCTTCACATGCAGAAATGGATGGGTTGGAAGAGGAGTTGTAACCATTGCTCTTCAGGCCTGCTCCTCTTTGAGATCCCTGCCAAGATTTGTTTGTTTGTTTAATTTTTATACTGCTGATCTGGCCAAGGAGCACTCTTGAGTGTTTTACAACAGAACACACAACAGTGTAATTAAAGTACCAATTTGACAAAAACAAAAATAAAATAATGCAAAAACAGTGCAACCAAAGTGCATTAAAATACAGTTATATAGAAACATTTAAAATGGTGGGATTAGTCAAAGGGCTAAACAAATTCAGCTGGGTCCACAGATGTAATATTTTGGAATGCCTACCTAAATGACAGGGTTTTTGATGACTTTTTCAAAAACCACCAGACGAATTGCAGGAGGAAGTTCATTCCACAGCCAAGGAGAAGGCCCAGTTTCTCGTCTTCGGACCTCTCTCGGGGTCAGCATCCTCAGCCAGCCTGCTTGGGATGTTCTTGTAAGATGGGCAGATCCTGTTAGAAGTAGATGTTCTGCCAGGTATTGAGGCCCCAAATCGTTTAGGGCTTTATAGGTTAAATTATCACCTTGAAGCTGGCACTGAAACGAACAGGTAACCAATGTAAAGCGGCCAAAATTGGGACGATACTTTGATATTTATCCACTCCACTCAATAACCTGGCTGCCATACTCTGGACCTGTTGAAGTTTCCATGACAACTTTATAGGCAGCCCCATGTAGACAGCATTGCAGTAGTCTAATCTTGAGACTACCGTGGTGAAGGACCCAGTGTCAAGGCAGGGATGCAGCCGGGCAATCTGCCTGAGGTGGAAATAGGCAGACCAGACTGCAGACACTATTGACAGGGTTGGGTCCACTAGGACACCCAAACTACAAACCTCTTCCTTCACAGAGAGAGTAGCATCCCCAAAGGCAAAGGAGGAACCCAATCCATAGACAGCCAAAGCACCCACCCGAAGGACCTCCATCTTGTCTGGATTCAGCCTCAATCTGTTGGCCTCCATCCACTACAGTACTGTAGCCAGGCAGCACTCAAGGGACAGGGACATCATCCACTGCAGAAGGGTGGAAGGAGAGATAGAGTTGCATGTCATCAGCATATTGGTGAGGGCACTGTTTTCATCCAAGAGTGCCTGAAGCTGGTTGGCCACCACCCTCTCCACTAGCTTGCTCAATAAAGGAACATTGGTGATAGGACAATAGTTATTACAATCATCCGTCACCAAGTTCGTTTTCTTCCAGATGAGCCTGATAAGTGTCTCCTCGAGGATTCGGTCCTGATGCAGAAGGACACGTAGATTTGTTAGAGTCTGTAGTGGGCCCCTTGTGCTGATATGGTTGGAATCCTGTTTCTTAGTGCAGTTGCTCATAGTAAAGTCGATCCAGTGAATCAGAGAGGATTTGCTAAGTCAAATCTTCGTTACTTCCAATGATTCAAATGGGTCTACTCTAGTTGCAATTAAACTAGGCCTATTTGAATGAATGGAACTTATGGAGGCGTGGGCTCACCCAATCCCCTGATTCAATGAGCCTAAGCAACAGGATTTCAACCATTTTATCAGATGCCTCTGAAGAAATCTGGTGACCCACAGGTTCCAGAATATATATAATTAGTTCATGTTCAGTTCTGGTACTGGGGAAGTCCTCTTACAAAGCTCACCAATGTGGATTCCTTGCACCTCCCTGCACGGGGGGGGGGGGGGGGCGGAGGTGGAAGGGAGAGCTGCTTCCCTTGCCAAACTGCTCTGTATTGAGCAGGCAAGGGAATCTAATTTCTCTTCCTGTCGTCTTCAGTTCTGAAAAACTTGCTTTTCCGGACCATCTGCCACCATTGACTTGGTTCAGTGACAGTTTCCCCCTTTTCTTTTCTTAGGCATGAGAGTGCCAGGAGTTACTACAGGACCTCGGCATATTTCCTAGCTAAAGTGTTTGCTGATCTTCTCCCCAATCGGATTGTGCCTATGCTGCTCTTTTCTTCCATTTCATATTTCATGATGGGTGAGACACTTGTAATGATCCAGTGAGGGGGATGAGAGGGGATGGTGGGAAATGTGAAACCTTTATTTAGGTCCAGGTCTTTTACAAATATATATTCACAATTTGAAAATAAAATACCAAAAATGCAAGTTTACAGCAGATATTCAGAACATGTGGATACTGACTGAGGGCTGCGCTGCATCTCCCAATCCCCTGGAACTCCACCTCAGGAAAAGAGAGAGAGAGAGAGCAATGATGCTCCTTTTAAACAATGTTGTTGTTCCGTTGTTTTGACTTCTATACACCCTATGGAGCTAAAGCACTCTGTGAGTTGTTTACAACGTAATAATGCAAACAACAATTTTGCCCCCCAGCAAACTACTCACTTTACTGACCTTGGAAGGGTAGAAAAGTGAATCTATGTTGAGCCAGCTACCTGAATCCATTGGGATCGAACTCAGGTTGTGAGCAGAGGCTTCTGTGTTTAACCACTGTGTCACCATGTGTGCTTTGCACCTTATTTTGCCCTTTCAGTGTCTTTTTGAGAGGATAGAGTTTTATTCTTCAGAGGTGTTACACTCGTACAAAGAGTCCTAGAAGTCAAAAAATTTGTTCCTGAACCTGCAAAACATTCCTACGCCAATTTATGACTGTATGGGGAGAAGGAAGATCATGATAGAGGAGTGCCCACATGATCATCCAGTACCTAGTGGTTGCTGGGATTCCTAGCGGTTCTTGGAGAAAAAAAAGGTTGCTGGACTAAAAAGACATTGGGGCAATCCAGCAAGTCCCTTACGGTCTTAAGCAAGTGTAAAGGGAATGGATTTGTGCATTTTGGTGAAGCATAGAATTGAAGTTGAGGGCATTTCTCCATTTTAAATAATCACATTCGCAAGACTCCTGCATGTGCATACGCATATGGTTGTTTGCCTCTGATACTTCTCAGCGAGAGGCTATTAAGAAACTTACAGTACTGATTATTTTCCAGACTACTATAACAGTTTCTCAATAGCCTCTCGCTCAGAAGTTTCACCTTTGTACAAGAGATCAAACTACAAATCCCATGAGCCTTTTGTTAATACATTTCTTGATCAATATCATTGATAAAAATTACTTTCTGACACCATGTGATTCAACACAAACCAATTTGTAGGCAAGGAGGCTCTGTTGATATAGTCGGCATGCCCACTTTTTTTGTGATGGATTGATTGAGGGAGCAGGGCCAGCTGATTCCAAAGGTCCTTTTCAACATATGTTATAAAATGGTATAATTTTGAATAGAAAGGTGCATATGACATTTTTGCTGCATTAATCACTGGTCACATTATTTTTACACCAAGTTAATAAATGCAGTCTTCTATCACATTATGGTTACTGATGCCACTGTCTAATTTTACCTGTGATGTCAGCACGCAGGCAAGGCTGGTTGCATGCAAGCTGAAGACTGACTTTTGTAGCCATGTGCTGGCTCTGTGTACACCAGCCCTATCAAATCACTTAAAACTTTATAGATTTCTGTGATGGTAACAGAAGAGCTTAGAAAACTGCTTTTTTCAAGAGTGGCTTGTTATGTAACTTAAGACAAAGCCTCAAAGAGTAGCTTTTTGCTATCTATCTTTGCAAGTACGTTCACACAACTAGTTGCATTGCTTATTACTCTTCTGTTAGTTATTACTTTCTTGCATGTGGAGGAATTTGTAAGGCTACCATTTGAACAAATCCCTTTACATTTTCTCCCAAAATAATTCATTCCTCCTCAACCCAAATTTAATGAGAAAAATCAGCCAGTAAATAATGCATATTAAATGTGGGAGGAATCATGACATTAACAGTCTTTGGCTAAAATCCTCTTGCTTAGTTAATTAAAAGGTGTGACTTCTGGAGATAAATGGGCACAAGTTGAGAAATATTCCAAGATGACACTTGTTGCATACTGATTTGCACAAGTCATGGTTTTGCAGCAGAAACAATATTATATCTTTGTTATCCCAGAATGTAATGTGTCACAGGCAACTTTGTCACAAGAGCCTCCTGGCAGTACAAATGTCAGCTCACGACCCGGGTTCAGTCCCAAGTACAATAAGTCAATAAGTCCCTTATTGACTACTCCATTATTCTATGATTCTGAGAGGGAAACAATATAAGCCAGAAGTAGACGTTTCAAAAGGCAGAACTCAGTGTTACAAAAATATGTCATTGCTCCAAATTCATAATAGACTGGTCACGAACCATTGTTTGTTTTTTATATTCTGACGGTGGGCAGATTACAGTGTTGAACTGCACACTTTTCTTTCATGCTAGACTCCTCATAGTGCACCAGTGCTTTTAATGTTTGAATGACTTAACTGAGGACTCTGTTCAGGTGTAATTAACGCGTGAGAGTTGATCCACATGCTCATCTCTTACACAAAGTCCTTTTATGTAATAATAAGATCCACATACTCCAACATCTTTTCTAGGAAGCCTGTGATCACCAGGGACTGGAAACTGGCCTGTAATCTGCCAGTGCTTTCTTCCACCTGCCGTTTTTGTGCTACTCTTTGCTGGAAACACGTGGAGAAAGAAGTGTGAAATTAAGGCAGCTATGCATTTCTTGCCGTCTAAATAGGGAGTCCCTTTCTCTCTTACTATGTGAATTGTTTGTTTTTGTCCATATGGAAGCAATGCTCAAAACACTGAAGCTTTCTTGTGGGATTTGCAGTATGTTATTTACCTATTTTGTTTTCTTCCCCAGTATATTTAATAGCCATAATGCCTTAGCCTATTTGCAAGCTTTGTTCTTGTATTCTCATAAGCATCAGTGGGAGTCCTTATTACATTAAAAAACAGTAGTCTCAGAGAGAGTAATCTGGATTGGGCCTGCAATAGAGTTAGGGGAGGGGCGGGTAAACCCACAATAATTCCCCACACCTGTGGCCCAATCTACCTCCTTCTCTCCCTCCGACACCTGCAGTTGACTTTTAAAACACCATTCACATAAATTGCTGTCTTATTTAATCTTGGGCAGTTGCTGGACAGCAGGTTTAACAGAAACTTGTGAGGTAATTGATCAAGTAAACGGTGAACCGGGGAGTTTAAATGGATGCAAACAGGACAAAAACCACTTGAAGAAGGCTTCCTGAGTGAGGACTTGGATGAGTGTCCTTCAACACTGTCACTTTCTGCCTATCTCCAGGTCTCAAACACGATGCTGAATCTTTCTTCCTGTATGTTTTGTCGCTAAGCTTGACCAACCTGGCAGCTGTGAGCTTGGCTTTCTTAGTGAGCGCCAGTGTCAACTCCTTTGCTGTTGCCAACCTCTTGATTGCCCTCCCCTATGTCTTCATGATGGCAAGTGTTCTTTTTAACATTTCAAAACAGTCCTGTGAAAGCTGGGAGGGCACAGTGGGTGGGGATGAGGGGATTTGTAGTCCAACATCACCCTGAACCTGTCTGGAACAGGCTGCCTGAAAGAATACCTTTCCTCTTATAGAGACTCAAGTGGTGCCTTGGCCAGTTGATTCTCATACAGCAGACTCAAAAGTGAGCTTATTCTGTTGCAGTGTAGCACCTGTACTTTGGAAGGCCCTCCTCACTATCGCACCGGAGGCATCATTTGTTGTGTGTTTTAAATGGCTCCTGAAGATATACCTGTTTTACTCGTGTATTTCCTAGCCCTTGGTTCTTTCTTGTACACTTACAGATACTGTGTGTTGTGGGTTCTAGTTAGCTTTTTTTTCCTCCATGGCTTAGACAGGGGCCAGAATCTTGTTGCATGGTTACACTTGTTGAAGGCAAACAGTGTAACTCAAGTGGCTTGATGGCAATTAACAAGTCCCATCTTGGATTTGGTGATAAGGGCCAACCCACTGATTTGGAACACCTCTGAATATCTGAGCAAGGAGTTATTAATTAGCAATGAGAAGCCACTGAGAGTTACATTTGCCTTCCAGAGGTGTAACTAAGCAGCAGGATTTTGGCCAAACAGTTATGTTCGGCCATCTAGAAATAATGCAAATAAGTAAATAAAGAATAAACACATCTGGAGGGCACCACATTGGGAAAGGTTGTATAAGATACCACAAAAGGAGCCTATGTGCCAGCAAGAGATTTTAGAATAATGTCTGTTAAATTCAGCTTTCAGTTAATTTTTTTTTCTTGTTTTTGTTCCTCATCTGCTATATGTACTACCAAAGTAATTCTCTGCTCTTAGTTTTTAGAGGCTGGGGTTGCCAGTTATTTAAGGATAATTATTTTTCCTGTTACAATCAGTATGACTCAAAGTCCCCGACGTTGCCTAAGGAAACCTATGTGATTAGAAGTCCTTGGTGTGGCTTTTAACTCTCTTTGTTTCTGTGTTTGTTTGTTCTTTTGCCAATACCATTGCATCCTGCAGGTCTTTGGTGGGTTTCTTGTAAACCTCAATTCTATGCTGGACTGGCTGTCCTGGATCAAATGGATCAGCATCTACAGATACGGCATGAATGTGAGTCATAGTTCCTGTCTAGGAGGGAAAGGGATAAATTTTACAAAGCTCGAGTAAAAGACCCAATGGGAAGGTAAAAGCAAACAATCTGAAGTATACATCTTTTCACAAATCCAAAGTATAGGTATTTTATTTATACTATGGGGGAGTGCTTTTGCAAAGGAATATTGGTGGGAAGTAATGGCCTTGTAAAAAGATGGGGGATGGGTTTTTTCCTTCTATAAGAATATAAATATATCTGGTGTGGGAATGTCTAACAGGGAAAAACTGGTAAGAATCAGAGAATAGGGAGAGGATTATGCTTATACACTTTTCTCGCTTGCCTTGTACTCATATTATTATTATTATTATTATTATTATTATTATTATTATTATTATTATTATTATTATTATTATTATTATTATTATTATTAATAATAATAATAATAATAATAATAATAATAATAATAATAATATGTCATTGAGGTAATTTTGACTTACGGCAACCATTTTCCAGGGTTTTCCAGGTAGAGAATACTCAGAAGTGGTTTACAATTCCCTTCTTCTGGGGGTGCCCTGGGACTGTGCAGCTTGCCCAAGGCCACACAGGCTGGTTCTTCTTCCTGGAGGCACAGTGGGAAATCGAACTCCCACCTACGTAACTCACTCAGCTAGTCGCCCTGTAATTATGCTATCTGAAGGGTGGGGGGGGGGAGGCTTGGGAGCTTGCATTTCCAGGGGCAAAATGTTGTTCTGTCTTAAGTTGTCCTTCTGTTTCCTCATTGCTATAGAGAAGACTAAACATGGGCAGTGGGGGTGGGTGGGTGGAGTGTTGTCCCAAACAAGGAAACACAGAGAGTCAAACATCTATGATGGAGGGGTTCCTCTGTCTTCATGGCAATAGGTTTTTCAATAGTTCTGTGTTTGTAAAAAGCATGTTTCTATTTCAGGCTCTAACCATCAATGAACTCAAAGGACTAGTATTCTTCTTGAACACTACCAGGTAGATAAACATCCTCTCATAAAGAACTACAAACATTGTGTGAAGAAGAAACAGTAGTAGAGGTGGGGGTATTTGTATGAATACGAATATCCCCCCACAGGCGGAGATAACGAGGGTCCGGCCCCCTGGGGCTGGATGGTCCGCTCACGATTCCGCCGCTGCTGCGAGCTCGACGGAGCCTTCCTATTGCTCCGTTGCTGGCGATTCTTATACGAATACAAAAAAAACCTCATCTCTAAACCGTAGCCCAAAGTAGACATCAGTCAAAATAAATATCAGCCAGTTTTCTATGGGGG
Organism: Intellagama lesueurii; assembly: GCA_037013535.1. Classification (NCBI taxonomy): domain Eukaryota; kingdom Metazoa; phylum Chordata; class Lepidosauria; order Squamata; family Agamidae; genus Intellagama; species Intellagama lesueurii. The sequence continues at coordinate 175,160,887 of JBAJHW010000003.1, read as the reverse complement.
AAACCAAATCTAGATGCCCTAATACAAAGGAAAATTTAACAGCCACTTTCTTGTGACTCCATTGGCCTAATCCTGCTTCACCCTGCAGTGCCTATAGGAGTGAGCAGGAAGTGAATCCCATTTGCAGACTTCTACTGGTACACCCTCAGCGGTGCTGAGCTTCAGAGGCCCTTTAAATGGCTCTGTTAAGGGCAAAGCAACAGTGGATAATGTTTTTTCACCCAGGTGGGGTTGGGGTCTTTAGAAGCTTGAACTGAAAACTATTAAATCCTGCAAAAGCTTCTCTCTCTCTCTCTCTCTCTCTCTCTCCCTCTCCCTCTCTCCCTCTGATTACACTACCACCACACCACGTGTATTCAAAGGCATACTGTCCATGAACATGCAAATTAAAATAGATAATAATTACATACTGTCAAGTCTTCCAAGGTTTTCTAGAGAACTCAGATATAGTACTCTTAGAGTGGGGCCATTCTGGGAGCATGTAGCTTGCCCAAGGCCACACAGGCTGGCTCTCCTCCTACAAATTATAATGAGGCTCTGAACTCCTGACCCAGGGTTAAGTTGTTGCAACTCACTGAACAATCCTACCAGCCGAAACTAGCAGCTTGTGATATTTTCATAAATGAGTTGTTTTGTTGGCTATTTTTACTGTTATTGAAATCAAGAAGAAATGCATTAACAGTTGCCATCCAGAGGGGGGTGCATGAAAACAGTTGCATTTTTAGTTTTGCAGAATTTGGAACCATGTTGACATCCCATACTTCCCTGAAGAAGTATCTTCATATTCTCTAGGGGACATGGGGGACAATTTTGCCACTCCCCTCCCCAAACTTTTTTAGGTTGAGGGGGACACTTTTTTAAAAAAAGTCATTTAGAACAGTTCAGATTCAGCCCCTGGGCCACTAGAGGGCAAAATGTGCTTTTTTAAAAACTTTTTTTTTAAAAAAAGAAATATATTTTGTGTAGACCAGCGGTCCCCGCTGTGTGGGGGTGAGTGTGTGCGTGCGGGTGGGGCGGGCGGTCTGTCTCCACGGCCCAGTCCAGCTCAGGCCACGGACCGGCACTGGGCCACAGACCGGGGGTTGACGACCTCTGATGTAGATGATTAAGGGATGCAGGACTCCATGCAGCCCTCCAATGTCTAAAGGGGAATGTATGCTGCTCCTGGATCTCTGAAAGTTGCCCATGCCTGCTCTGCAGCCTCTAGAGGACCTAACATCACCATGCTGTATTGTTAGCCAAAAGGTTATTATTCTCCTATGGAGATCAACTAACCCCCCCCCCGCCTCTTTTTTTTAAATAAAAACTTTACTATGGTCTCTATTTTTTGGGTCCCTTGTTGGGAGAAATGTGGCATATAAATAAAACTAATAATAATAATAATAGTAGGTAGCTGTAGGTAGCAAGATCTCACCAGTGACAGTGTTCGCAGGAAATGGATCACTTCCCATCTGACTTTTCCTATTAGCCTTTCTCTCCAACACACATTGTTGTTTTACTTATTTTCTGACTATCTTCAGATGAAATCCATATTGAGGATATCTCCCTTGTTCTTCTTCCTGGTCTCTGTGAATGCACACAGTTGGGTTTTAGTGCACCTGCGCAGAGAACCTCGGAAACTTCTAGAGCTTTTACACGTGTCCGTTAGGACCTCCCTCCCATCGCACTTGCCCCGCCCATGGCACAGAGTACCTCAGTTCCTTTTTTGCTGCCGCTACAGCAGTACCTTGGTTACAGAGCTTCAGTTCATTCTGTAAGAAAATACAAATAGTATTTTCAGGACCTTCAGGACCTTCCTCCAATTCCATTCTCCTATTTCGTGAGTAAAAGAAAAGAGAGAGAGAGAGAGAAAAATAAGGATACAGGAGAATAATCTCTTTTTCCTGCCTTTTTTTTCCACCCGGGTCCTCTGCTTTTTTATGGCCTCTTCAGTCCCCTTCAAGTGGTGCAAGTCTTGCTCTAATAAAATAATTCTTTCCGACGGGCATTCTCAGTGCCTATTCTGCTTAGGTGAGGCACACCAAACTTCGTCGTGCCAGGCCTGTAAAAATCTGACTAAACCAGCGCTTAAACTTCATCTCCAGTGATTAAGATATTTCCTCTGGGGAAAATCCCTACAACCACCTCAGCGCTCAACCATGGATCCTATCCAGGCCCAAACCACAGAGCCCTCACCTAGCTCTCAAAATCGCTTTCCGACCTCAAGACCATCCCAACCCACTAAAAAGGCTAAACCGACATCGAAACCAAAGCCTTCAGCGCCAATGTCGAAATCCACCTCAACTCACTCCACCGTATCGACACTGAAGTCGACCTTACTAGAATGAAAAAGAAAACATCACTCTCTCACAAGGCCAAACACTGCAGATAAACCAACTCCCCCTTTTCTGCCTATGGAAGAGGCTCAACAGGAGACGGTGTGCCTTGATTTACTGTCTGGGGATGAGGATGCTCCTCTCCCTTTGCCTGGCACCGCGCCCTCCCCACAGTTCAGTCACTTTCCTGACTGAGGGAATACCTCAGCTGAGGTCACTACAGTTATGCACTTGGTGCAGATGAGCCCTCAATCTCAGGTTGGCTCCATTTCAGGCCATACATCGGTGTTGGTCTCAGAATTGATATGGGAAGATCCTCCTCCGAAGAGGACCCGTAAGACTCACCACAACAAACCATTCGGAGATACCAAAGGTCACCGATCTCATGCTCTGTATTGTACGCCTATGGCTCAAGAATCGCCATACCAACATTGCCGCTTTAAGAAAATGCGGCTTTATGATCGTCCGATCTACTATGAGCCTGAAGTCTATTACGACCCAAGGCCATACAATCCCTCAGTACCATAGACACCATTATACCTATGCCTATCATTCGGACTCTTCTTCCATATCACCATTTCCTCCTCGATACCGAACACCAACTGAGGTCCTTCCGTACCAATCTTCGGAAGATGAACGGCACGCTCCTCCGCCACCTCCAGTACCACCTCAGAATCATGAGACCCCTTCCACCCGATCATGACACTTACCAATTAACAGCAAAATGACCACGCCATGTGGCTTCAGTACTGAGCCAACCATCTAGGACCCATGCTTTATCTCAGGTCCAGTCCTCTTCCCTAAAAGTCACTACGACATACCGAGGACCACCTCCAGAGTCACTTGCCATCCAGGTGTCCCTACACAAGCCAAATAAACCAAAAGGTAAACATTATCCATTATCACCTGAAGAACGTTCCGATCGTCCTTCGGTATCGGCTAGGCGGGAGCTTTCTCCATCTCTAGATCAACTCCCCATCCATTTTGATATGGACACCATCAATTCTGATGTCAAAACCGAGGGATATTCACCACCCAATATTCCCACACCAGATTCTGACGTTGCGGAGAACCACCTTCCCTCTCCTTCTGAGGACTTCACACGCCCAGCTGATTCTCTGTATCGCTAAGGTCATGGACCTCGCTGTCGATCAGCCGGTACCAGAAGAGTCTGACAAGGTCTATGAGGATATTACTCAGGACCAGACCCCACCACTTCGCCTAGCCTTCATCTCGTCTCTTCTCAAACTTATTAAAGAACCATGGTAGAAACCATCCTCTGTTCCTCAGATTCCCAGGAGGGTTGAAAACTTCTATAAGACCCATGGTGCCAATACCACCATTCTCTCTAAACATCCTCTTCCTAACTCATTTATTGTAGATGCTACCCAAAGTAAAGCTCACATTTGCTCTGCCTCCACTCCCAACAATCGTGGAGGAAGTTTGATGCCATAGGCTGTCGGGTTTATTCTCTCACCTCCTTCATCCTTTGGGTAGCTAATTATACAGCTGTGATGGAAGCCTACCATCGCCACCTTTGGAACAAAGCACTACCCATTCTCCAGGTGGCTTCAGAAGATCTACATTCTTGTGGCGTCTCCTTCCATCAGGAAGCCATGACCTTTGCTCGCCAGGAGAGAATTGTAGCATGCCACATGGTGGATGCTGATTCTAAGCAAATGGCCACAGCCATAGCGTTACATCATCATGCATGGTTAAGGTCTGCCAGTATATCCGATGATGCACGGTCCAGAATCTAAGATCTACCTTTTGATGGCCTGGGTCTTTTTTGATGAAGAGATTGATGAGATTCTAGATAACCTTCAAAAACTGAGGAAAACAGCAAGATCATCGCATAACTTACCTGCCGCTCCAACGATGCTAGATGCTGTTCTTGCCTTCCTTCTACATCTTTTCAAGCAAGGCCTCTTGCACTCTACACTAAAGGTATATATTGTGGCTATAGTTGCTCATCAACCTCAGAACACAGACTCTGCATTCTTATTCAGACATCCTACACTCAAACTATTTTTGCGTGGACTATATATTCAACTGCCATGCAAACCACCTACTCCTCTATGGCCGCTCCAGCTCATCCTTAACCACCTAACACAGCCACCCTTTGAACCATTGGCAACAGAACCAGAAAGACTCTTGGCCTTTAAAACAACCTTCCTGGTTGCCATCACTTCAGCCCGCAGGGCCAGCGAACTCTCCACTCTCCGTGTCGATCCACCTTTTCTACAATTCCATCCTGACAAGGTCACGCTATACCCTGACCTCACATTCCTTCCTAAGGTACTGTTTGAATTTCATTTACGACAACCCATTGTTCTGCCCACATTCTTCCTATCACCTGCTAATGACCTAGAGCACTCCCTACACTCCTTAGATGTTAGGCCCGCCTTGGCATTTTATGTCTCCCGTTCTGCTTCCTTTCAGAAATCTAAGAGACTTTTCATCAGTTGCCATGGCCCTTCTAAGGGTTCTTCAGTCACTTCTCAAACCATTGCCAAATAGATTGTCTCTACTATTCGCCTGGCGTATGACCTTGCCCGTGAACCTTTACTCAGGCCAGTTCAGGCACACTCTACAAGAGCCGTAGCGACATCCACGGCATTCCTTAGAGAAGTCCACTTGATTGACATTTGAAAAGCAGCCACCTGGGTAACGCCTTCAATTTTTGCTGCCCATTATCGCCTAGATGTCCAGGCCAAGGATGATGCCTCATTTGGTTGCTGTCCTTGCCTCTGCTTTGTTGTGATGTCCCACCTCCTGGGAAGTCAACTTGCTAGTCACCCAATTGTGTGCATTCACAGAGACCATGAAGAAGAGAGGTTACTTACCTGTAACTCTGGTTCTTCGAGTGGTCATCTGTGAATTCACACTTCCCACCCATCCTCCCCTCTGTCCATCACGGATGCTTATTGCATGCTGGGCAGCGACGGAGAGTTCTTCGGAACTGAGGCACTCTGTGCCATGGGCGAGGCAAATGTGACGGGAGGGAGGTCCTAACGGACATGTGTAAAAGCTCTAGAAGTTTTTGAGGTTCTCTGTGCAGGCACACTAAAACCCAATTATTTGAATTCACAGATGACCACTTGAAGAACCAGGGTTACAGGTAAGTATCCTCTCTTTTTGCTTAGCCAGGACCTTCTATGCTAAGGACTAGACTACTACAGTACAGTGGGGTCTCGACCTACGGAATTAATCCGTATTGGAACGGGGTCCGTAGGTCAAAAGGTCCGCAGGTCGAAAATGCATTTCCCATAGGAATGCATTGAAAACCATTTAATCCGTAACCGGCCCAAGAAAACGCCCCCCCCCCCCCACACACACACAAAATTTTTTTAAAAAGGGAACTTACCTTTCTGAAGCCTTCCAGGGGTCCCCCGCCGCCGCCATTGCCGCTACCGGACGACTCCGAGGGCTTTGGCGCTGCTGCCGGAGGCCTCTCAGAGCTCCCCCGCTGCCGTAGGACTCTGAGGGCTTCGGCGCCGCTGCCAGAGGCCTCTCGGAGGTCTCCCCCCCCCCCGCCGACGCAGGCTTTCCCAGGGTGGACCGGGCCTACCAGGGGAGGGCTTCCCCTGGTAGGCCCGGTCTACTGCCTGGGAAAGCCTGGTAGACCGGGCCTACCAGGGGAGGGTTTCCCCCGGTAGGCCCGGTCTACTGCCCAGGCTTTCCCAGGGAGTAGACCGGGCCTACCGGGGGAAGCCCTCCCCTGGTAGGCCCGGTCCACCCTGGGAAAGCCTGAGTCGGCAGGGGGGGGAACCCCCGGAGGCCTTCCCCGCCGCCATGGGAGGCCTCTCGGAGGTCCCCGCCGCCGCCGATCGTGCTTCGGAGGCACGATTGGCGGCGGGGGGGGGGACCTCCAAGAGGCCTCCCATGGCGGCGGAGAAGCCCTGGAAAGCATCCGGAGGCAGATCCGCGGCCTACGGACTGGAAGGGGGAGGCGGGGAAAGCGCCAAATTTGAATTTGGCGCTTTCCCCGCCTCCCTCTTCTGGTCCGTAGGTCGATTCTCCGGCCGCAAGTCGAAGTGAAACTTTGCAGCCAGAGAAGTACGGATGTCGAAAAGTTTGTAAGTGGAGCCGTCTGTAAGTCGAGACTCCACTGTACAACAGTGTCTTGCTCGTAAAATAGTGCCCTTTATTTTAGAAGTTCATTTTTTTCTTCTTTTTTTAAGAGGCACCCACATACGTTCTCTTTTCTCTTTTCTTCCTTACAGGGTCCCTGGAGAGTATTACATGGAAGAGCAAAAAATTGATTACAGCACTTGGGGCTTCTGGGAGAATGAGCTGGCCCTCCTTTGTTTGATGCTTGTGTTTCTGTTTTTTGCTTACATTCAACTCTTAAGAATAAACCGTTGGAAATAATAGACTGTCATTTTAAAGAGCCATGAGGATAGCAGCTATACAGTACTCCTATGGAACATTCCTGCCTTCCTTCTTCATGAAATTAAAATACTTTGCCCTCCCCCCACCCAAAAAAAAAATTGTGCTGATTATCTGTCAAAAATGGGACACCCTGCTCCTGTTGAAGTCAAGAATAAAAGAACAGGATTGCATTAAATATGGGTTTATTCTTTTAAACTATAAACAGTGCAGTCCCATACATTTCTACTAAGAAATAAGCCTAGATGAATTAAATGAGGTCAGCAGATATGAGATTATACATCATAATATTTAAATACAAAAGACAGTATTCTGATCCATTTCATAATCATGGAAAGATAATTGTGTAAGTGTTCCCCCTGCCCCTTGCCTGCCTCATCCTGCTGTGTTTGTGATATTGATTGTGGAACTGGTTGTGGGATTAGTCACCTCTCAGGTTACCTGCCAGAGCAGGGAAACGCTTGCATGATTACTCTTATGGATCTAGATAGAATCCTGGCCAAGATGTCTTGCTTCTGCTTGAACAATCAACTCTCGAATTCACTAATACATAATGGCTAAAACTGGGGGGGGGGGGGGGGGGGAATTAGGGCAGGATGCCTTGGACATCCGGTTTGCTTGCCAAATTACTTTGTAAGTGCAAATGTGACAATTGACAGTGTCTTTTGTTTGTGAGACATGTCTTGAGCAGTAGTTATCATGTAGTGCTGCTTCCTTGCTTTTCTGCTCCTGTCAACCTGTTTCCAGGTCCAGGTCCTTTTGTTAAGCACTTAGAAGGCTCATGGCAGCTTAGGCTGGTCTTTGTGTGCCTGTCCCATAACCAATGACATCAGCATAAATGAATAAGCCATCATCTATGTAACACTGCAGACAGAACTTTCAAGTCCCCCACAAGTTCACCTGCAACACAGTGCTCTTCAAGTCAATTCACATATTCAGCTCTCGTGTATCAACTCTGTAGCCAAACTGACAGAAATCAAGTAGTCTACATGGATACATGAACCAGACCTGACATGATTCAGAGCTAGGGAAGTCTCTGACAACAGATGAAGACAAACAAACTGAAGCATCATGTAAACAAGATAGAAGTAACTGTAGGGAAGGAAAAGCATTTCCTCTAGATGAAAGCTTATAGCCTGTCCTTTCTGTGGGCAGAGCTTGGAAAATTTGTTTAGCTCTGTGGTTCCCTACAGTGTTCTTGGATTGCAGTTCCCAGAAGCCTTCACCACCAGCTGTGCTGCCCAGGGCTTCAGGGAATTGCAGTTCAAGAACACTTGGGTTACCCAAGGTTGGGAACCAATGGTTTAGACTGTAGGTCCAAGAATCCCCCAGTCACTGGAGTGATGTGGGGACTATGAGGACCATGCTGAAGGTTAAAAAAGTAACATTACCACGTTTGGTGTATGGGATGGACCCACAACAAGGGAACAAGCACATATCTGGAAAATTCTGTATGTGGTACTCACCAGGGAAGTTCAGGTACCAGTGGTGGCCTGGAGTGTTTTTTACAACACTATAGAGAAAGGATGACTCTGGCCTGTTACCCTTTTTTAGCTATAGCCAAGTTGGATTACAATAACATACTCACAGAAGCACTGCTTACAAAGCTGTTTCAGAAATGTAAACTGATATAAAACACAATTGCTTAAATACTGGGATGTGTTTGGAGTCAGATCATATAACAGGTATGCTGAAAAACCTGCCAGTGTAGTTCCGGACTCAATTTAAACTCAAATTCTTAAATATAAATATTGCTCTTTAAAAGCTATAAGTAATTTGGGTCCATGTGACTTGAAGGACCATCTTTCCCTATACCAACTTGGCTCCACTCTTAAGTAATATATCAGCAGTAAAGGCCCTACGTGTATACCCACATGAAGGACAGTGCCTTCTTTTTTAGCCCACTCACAAATGTGTTGAACTCTGCCAGGCCCCATGGTTTGTCAAGTCAGCCCTAAAGAGCTATCCGTTTACCTTGCCAATACTGAGTTAGGGCACTACTGGAGCTTTTATATGTATGGTGCTACCTTGTTTTAATGGTTTTGTTCTTACTGTTGTTACTTTTATTTTTGTGTATGTGTGTTTTGGAGTTTACGTTTTGTTGTATACTGCTTTGAGAAGAATGTAGCCTATGGCTTACAGATCTTTTAAACAAATAAACAAGATACCAGTCCTTTTGGTTTTCTGATTCTCAGTTGACTATGGGTTTACTTTATTTCTTGTCCCTTATAGTGGAAAAATAATTGTAATTAATCTTGGAAGACAGGGTGATGGGCAGGGAGGGATAAAACACCTGAAAGGTGGTATGTGTAGAATTATAAAACAGTATTTTTCTCTTACATCAAGAGACTTTATATGCCTCCAAACTTTCAAGAAAGGGCCTGTCACTGCACTGTGGTGAGTTTTACTATGGCTATGCTGAAAACATTATATATATATATATTCATGCCCAATCGTTTTTTACATGGTTTTTAATTTAAAAAATTAAGCATATGCTTTTTTTTTTAGAAAATCATACAATTTATTTTTCATAAAAACAGTTTTTGAATGACATATCTGTACAAACCAGGATTCAAGTTAGCAGACAAAAGCACAAGAAAAATATATTACAACACATCCAGGACTCAAATTAATCAGTGATAAGAAATATATCTATCATACAAAAACTTTACAGTAATGCTTTGGCCATAATCTGTTTGTGATTTATATGTGCAAAGTAGCAGTGCATAACTCACCACAGCAAATTGCTGCTATGTAATGAGGCACCAGTTGTGTTATGAGGCTCACACATGATTGTGCAACAGACCTGTGCCTCGTAATCTGATCAGCACCTTATTAGTTGACAGCAATGCACAGCTAGGGATGTGCCATTCAGATTTTTTCAACTTCAATTCCCAGAATTCTCCAAGAATTCAATAAATTGCACCCCAGAAAACAAAATCACCACATCTGTAGCCCCACTCACCCCCAAAGAGCTTGCTAATGCTTTACTGCACCGTTGAGCTGTTTCTAAAGGAAAGAAGCTGTTGCAGTGCTTCCTGGGAGGTGTAGTTTCACTACCCATTAGGGTCTATAGAGGGTACCTCCCATGAAGCTTAGTTTCTTTGAAATCAACCAGATGAGAATAGGAAGGCTGCTGGAGCCCAATGGTGCAGGTAAATCACTGGAAAGCTCCTCTCTATGAGACAGAAAGGATCTACAGGTGTGCTGATTTCCATTTCTGGGCTGGAACTCTTGGAAGAATTCTGGGAATTAAAATTTTAAAAATTCTAAATGGCACATCCCTGTTCACACCAGTGAGCTATGCCTTTTCACTTAGGTACATGTAAATCACCAACAGAGTTCTGGCCATTGACATTCTAAACTCCCCCATCATCAAGGCAAGCAGTCATGTCCTGACAGGAGCCAGACAATGGCTCTGCTTAGAAAGGCACAAAAGACTCATCAAGGCCTCCATAGTGTTTTCAGTAACCCATCAGATGCAGCATAAAAACATGATTGCACAGGTAGTAGAAATCACTTCCTTAAAATACATGAAAATACTTCATTGGTTAAGAATCAGTATGAAGAAAACTCCATATGGAAAACTAGAAAGGTTTAAGTATTACTTACATAGGTTTCCACTCCACTTGCACAAAATATCTCTTGATTACACCATAAAGTTGTTGTAAACCTTTGCCTTACAGGGTGGAGAAGCAAAGGCTTGAAAATATGAAAATAAATAATTAAGTAGAACTTTCATGAAACTCACATTTTTTAAAAAAATCAGCCAGTTACTAAAACACAGCAGCAAGTATGCTTTGATAGTATTTATGAAACAAAGCTACGTAGAGCAATTATTCTGAAGTGAGCAAGTTGTAGAATAGTTTTGTGAATATACCACATGACATTGGTAAGTCACTAATATTCTGAAATGACCGAAAGATACCTTGAAATCACAATAATTTTGTCTTGTTAGTGGCAGGGTTTCAAAGATAAATAAACCACACAGCCCTTAAAGTTTTCTGCAATAATTACTGTATTGGGTTAGATCATAATCTTTGTCTTGAATTAACTACACAATTTACTAAAAACAGGGAAATGGCTTGAGTTTTAGATTTCGTAAGAGAACACATTTCAAGATAAAATCCAGTGATCTATAATAAGGAACGCTCAGGCCTGAAATACTCTAAATGAATCATGTCTACAAGTCTGTAAAGAACCAAGACATTTGTTTCCTATGTACTATTCTTTACAGATCACAGGAAGTGCAAGCAGTTGACATCATTCAAGGCACAATGCAAACGGCTTGTAGTCGTACATCCTCCTCAGAGGATTACTTGGCGTTATTCAGGGTAGCACATACAGCACCCAGCTCCAGTAAACTCAATATCAGTCTTCTGTCTTCCTCCACCAAGTAGTGTCTGATTGTGTTCAGCTATTATATCTTCTACTCGGGAGATGTAAAGGAATGTTAACAGCACACCAAAGAACTGTAAAATAAAGCAGCAGCAGTGAACACGATACACTGGTTCTCAGACATTTTGTGCATATGTTCATTCAGACATGAAGGATGAAACACAGTTCTGATTTTGTACTTGGGCATGGATCTCCAAGCCCTGCTTACCAAAGTGTGGAGGGCTCAGTCAAGTAATATTTGGCTCAGTCAAGTAACATTTGGCACATGTCCCCTTAGCAGTCTTAGAAAATGATATCGTTGGAACCCTGCTTCCCTGTGTGCTCAATTTTACACATGCATGTCCTTGAAGCTTCTGAGAGTCACAGGTATTTTGTATTCCAGAGTCTAGGGCCAACTACACATGTTAATGTAAGATGTGGCTCCCAGACCAATGCTATTTAAACCAAGAAACTCCCCATTTAGAGAAACACAGGAAGACTGTGATAGAAGTTGGACTTGATGGCAGTGAATTGCTACGCAATCCAAGGGGTGGTTACTTGAATAAACATGTCACATTCTGGTAAATGAATCACTCAGGTTCTTTGATGTGGATTAGAGATGGATAAGCCTCTTCCAGTTCAAATGAAAAAAGCTTGAATGAATGTTTCCCAAAGAATCAAAAATAGCCTGACATTTTCAAAGCCATGCCAACCTCTAGAAGTCTCCCTCCCACCTAACCACCCTGGTCCCCAAAATACTTCACACCAGCCGGCCTTGTGATGCTTCCAAGGCCTTCCTCTTAAAAGCAGGCATATAGGCAGCACAGTGGGAACTGTGGTGGCACTGCAAGCTGACAAGAGAAACAGAAGGAAAGAGAGTTGTCTTCCTTCTCTCTGGTGTGCTGCAAGCATGCCACAAGGAAAGGACCTAACTGCTCTTAGATGCTGTCATATTTTTAATACTGCAGTGGCATTTAATCTGAGGTGAAGACAACGTGGGGATACATAAACATCACCCACATTTAGACCAGGCTTGGGCATTTTTGCAGGCCCAAGCTGGAAGAACTTTAGTGCCATCTGTAACAAAAATCTGGGGTTATCAAAAACTTTATGCATGTCTAGAAAAGCATGATATTTTGCAAGCCAGATGTGACAATTCTGAAGTATTGATTCACTCAGGAAGAACCATGGTGATCACACAAAAGCTTCCAATAGCCAAAGCCCAAACAGTGGAAAGATGCACAGTATTGAATACAATAAGATAGGTTCACCATCTGAAGACGCTACACCAAAAGCATACACAACTCTCAAACAGACCTCATTGACAGCAAGAACAGTCTACGTACAGCCTGGTTACCCAATGTCATCAGTTTTAACAAATATTATTTCACAGTCTGTACATAGGAAGGGTATTTTCAACAACCATGTGACATTCCTCTTCCCGTTTTCTACCAAATGCCCCAGCAGATGTATTCCTGATCACTTAATGCTAAGCAAGTCCAACAGACGGCCCCTCTATAAAAAGCAACACAATCTTGCAAATGAGAGCTGTGCATCTTTGTGTTTTTGAACTACAACTTCCTGAATCCCTCACACAACATGGCTACTGGGACCAGGTGCCCTGGAGAGTTCTGAAATCAGTTGTCGAAAAAAACACCGATCTACACTGCTTTATTGCAAACTATGCTTCTAGTCTACAAGAAACACAGAAATGGCCATCCTTCTTTTCCTTCATGGTAAACTAAAACATACACTCAGGAGAAAAAGGATGACATAGCTGTCTTTAACGTACAAATCAAATAAAGAAACAAGGCAGGCAATGCTCTAAATCCCTCTTTTTCCCAGTAGTACAATCAATTAATCTTACCTGTGGCAACAATATACCAAGCAGAACACCTGCCATGATGGCATAGTTGTCCAAAAACCAAATGAGTACTGCATCTGTGCATCCCCTCACATATATAATGTGTTGAACGCTTAAGCGCTGTAAAATAATAAACATAAGCTTTAACATGCAGCCTGAATGTCCACTAAGGCAACATGGACCCTGTCTCAAATGCTAACAGTACCACTATACCTGGCACAGATAACTTACTGCTAGATACCTGAGGGTTTCACCTGGGAAGATTAATACTCTACTTAACATCTATTCTGTATGAGTCTCCCCCTAAAACTGACATTGTCTATGAGGAAGCTTACTTTGAATTATTTGACATACTTGTTGGAGGTGACCAGGTGCAACTCAGCTCACACTGAAGAAGATGCATGTCTTTGCATGGGGAATAGATAAAGACCTCCTTAGGTTTCCTAAACTGTCCTATACCTTCTCTTACTCATGCTGACTTTTCTTCAACCTACACTGCTAATATTAAGTGTTGCTGACACCACTTCCTTGCTTCTTACATTTCCTTCTTGAATCTCTGGGACAGGACAGAGGGCATCTTGCATTTATTCTCAAGAGGTGAGGGAAGAGCCATGGCCCTCTGCATCTCCCTCTTAGTTAGCTTTATGTACAGTTACTACTATCTCTTCTATCTCAATGTATTTCTCTAATAAGCATTAGCTTTCTTATTTTACAAGTGTGGATGTGATTTTGTCCCAAATGGGAATATTTGCTCTGCTAATCATTCTGCTTTCCATGGGCTGAATCTGGACGCTAAACTTGCTTTTGCTCTGCTAAGATGTCTAGGGAAACTAAGGAGTAGGGCTTTTTCTCCAGTGGCACTCTCATTGTGGAACTCCTACCCTGAAAAGCCCCAAGCCAGCTTAGTCTTTACTTTTAGAAGACATTTATTTTGCACTTCCTGAGACATCTTGCAAAAGGAATGTGCATCTTGCCTTAGAAATCTACATATCTGCTACAGTGCATGTCAAAGAAATATAATAAACACAAAGCCATGTACAAAATAACATTCAGAAAAATGCCTACAGATAAAAGGATATATATTTCTACACATGAAGGAAAAAAAGGCCTTGCAACCTGACACAAAGAAGAAATGCAATGGAAAAAGGGTAGAATTCAAAGAAATGCAGAGTAAGGGTGTGAGCAGAAAAGCATTTAGCCTGCTGTTTAGTCCACTGCAGGGACAAGCTGGTTAGTTCCTTTTTCTAGTCATCATATAATGTAATTGCTGGAGCAAACCAGCCTGTCCCCAGAATGTTCCTACCATACCATTCCAGGCCTGTCAAGGGCTTCTACTTTTTTGGTGCAGGTACAATCACTCCACTTTGGCTCCTTTCCAGAATGTGTTATCACTAGAAACAAACCAAAGTGAGCTTGGGCTTTCAAGTTTCTTTCTACTTGGAATCTCCCATACTGTGAAATGGCTTAAGGAGACAGCCACTTCATGACATTGGCAAATTAAACACTTCATAGTCCACTGACAGAGGTGAATTCAGCTGCAGGCAGGTTCTTGACTCAACCTTTAAGACTAGTCTCAACAAAAATAAGAAAAATCCCTCTCACCCTCTCCTCTCTCCTCCTGCTTCTGGGAGGGAATTTTCTTTTCTTTTTTTAAAATAAGTTATACAGCGCATCTATGTTGCCCTAATACAGTCTAGAAACATTTTTTCACTTCCTCTGCACCTCTGAAGCAGAAGAAGTGTTTAACTTGCCAATATTGTGAAGTGGCTGTCTACTTAAGCCACTTCACAATACAGAAAACTCCCAGCAGAAGGAGCCAGACCAAACAGGGGCAGACCATATGGCATACCAGAACTCTACCTGACCCCAAAGCAACCTATTTAGACCACACCAGCTGCTCCAAAAGTGGTGTGCAGACAAGTGCTAAGAAGTGTTTTAACTCCCCGATGTTAGTTGTCCTAAGAAAACCATGGAGGTCTGTTTGACAAGCATCTATTTTAATATAAATAAACTTTAAAATTCAAGCTGCATTTATATTTTGCTTAGTGGCATTTGGTCTCAATTTTAATTCCCAAAGGGATAAGAGAAACGTGATTTGCTCTTGTTTTCAGGCTGATATTATTAGTATTATCAAATGCTATCCTGCTTGTACAAGTAAGAGCGAAAGAGACTGCTAAATGGCAAGCCTACTTTTGCTTCTCTTGGAGTAGGACTCTCAAGAATATTTGCAATTCATCCTGTCCCCCATTCATGTTTTAATTCAGTCGATTCATCACCTCAGTGAAGAGGCTCTAACTTAATATACAGAAAGCACAAGGAACACTGCCTCTCATAAGCATGCTCCTTGGGTGCTTAATGACAAGTAGGTCTGTTTACAGGAAATCTCCCTGCTCCATACAACAATCACATTTGCTTGCAAGGAAGATGACTGCTGGTCTTTCAAGTAATTCATGTTCTGCTCTTTGTGTATAAACAAAGGCATAAAAAGAAGAAGACAAGAGCAAACTCAGCAACAGAGGAACAGTTTTCCCCTCCTTGTTCTTGACAGAAATGCTTAATAATAAAAACATGGTGCAAATCTATTACCTAACTTCACAATGAAGATCTTTTAAAGTTAAACTGAATATGGAAAAATAAATAAATAAATACATGGCCTTACCTCTTCGTTAATAGTTTTATATCCACACATGGTATTGACAACTGCCGTCTGCAGGTAAACATACACACGCACACTTCATAATAGGAACATAGTGCAGCAGGAAAAGATTTATTTAGTTTATTTTTAAATTTTGGATAACAAAACTATACATTTGGATAACAAACTATATATTTCTGCCATCATTTTAACTAAGTTAAAATAGTATGTAAACTAGAATAACACTACATACATTAGAAAGTCCCAATGTTGTTTCTGTGATAAAATATTTCCGCACACGTATGGGAGGCATTTTCTATCCGCAGTGACAAGAAAAGTTCCAAAAGTTAAAGTAGCCATGTTAGTTATAAGGAAATTTCTAAAATTCATATTTAACAGTAATACCTTTACCAGGACACACGTTTTTATCTTTTGGTCCTTTGATTGGTCTAATAAAGGTATCATAATGGTAAAGAGGAGTTCAACGGTGCAAATACCCAAAAAGGGGGGGGGGGGGAAATCACTCTCTTCTTGTGCTAAGTTTGTTCTAAAAGATCAGAGTAAACAGGGCTAGCACAAATGAAGTTTCTTACTACCACTCTTTCTCTTGGAAACAACCCACGGCCAAGCATTAGGACCACAGTTTGGAACTAAAACATGTCCTTTTCCCTGAAGGTCCGAGACTCCCGTGGAATCCCCTTCATTATCAGGAAGTTATTGGGGGGGCACAGGATGGGAGGGTGAAATCTTTATCAATAATCACCACTGCTGGGACAACTTGACCAGCGGTGGCCATTTTCAGTAATTAAAGACTTTATCCCAAGGGATTCCATGGGATCCAGGGGAGTGGGTGGGCGGGATCAGAATGTTTTAGTTCTAAAACTATTACCACAGCTGATGACATCATCTGCCTGATGCTGCAGAAGAACAGGACTTCAGTGGCTAATTGGTGTGAAAGACAATCAGTTATACTCACAGGTTACTGTGTGAACTGAAGGATACCCACCCATCCCCCCCAGCATCTTTCCCATAATCAAAGTCACAGTACTATTTTAAAAAAATATATTCAGGGAGGCAGATCCGGGGGGGGGGGGGGAGTCATAAGACTTTTACATTTTTTTGAATGATGCCATGGGTTTATTTAAAAGGTTAAAAAACATTGGTGTAGATCATGATGGACTAGGTGGACAAGACATCATTGAATCAGCCCAAGATGACTTCCTGTGTTCTCATGCTGGCCATGACTAAGTGCATGTAGGCTTCCCTCAGCAGTTGTACTGAGATGCCATTGTGTTTCCTAAAACAGGTAGCTTCTTTGAAGGAGCCTCCATGTGAAGTTGAAAGACAGTGGGGAAGATAGTTGATCTACTTAAAAAGTGGTGATTGAGGTTCTTTCCCTGCAGTGTGAGCCCAGGCCATACTTAACAGTGCAACTTCCAAAAAAACACAATAATGTACACAGCTAGCAGCCAAACATGGATCTCTGCCGTCTTCTCCCTTCTAAAATGAATTAAGATGGGTGACCAGTCTCATAGGCCTCTTCTTTTTTCAAGCAGCGAATACACATGTCCCTTCCAAGCAAAAGAGATTTAAAACTCTAAAGAAAGTTAACTGTTCTGAATATAGGTGGTTGTCACAAAAGAATGGTGTCTCAATTAGCAACTGCCATAGGCGGATCTCTTGCATCCAGGTTATACCACAACAAACACCAGAATGTTTGTTGCCAATGCTTGCCAAAACAAAGAACAGAAACAAAAAAGTATCTTTACTGAGCAGCAAAGCTGTGTATGGCATTCTAGCCATGGTAAGTTTGAGTGTAATATTAGATGTTTCCAGACAGAGGAAGTAAGTTAGCTTTTTTTGGGATCCTCATATCTCACAAGTTGTTAAAATAAATATTGATTTAAGATTATAAAGCTGGACAAGCTGCTCAATGTGGCAACAGCAGTGGTGACAGAGGACCTACGGATGGCAAGTTTGCCCAGTTCCTACCCTCCACCCACCCAAGAATGCAATAAGATGTAAGGAGAAATTGGACAAAAATCTAGCTACCCACTCCCGACCTCAAAGGAAGAACCCCATATCCCTCCCCTTCCATTGTTGGCACTCCAGTGATAAAAAAGAAGCACTGGATTTAGGGTGCATAGGCAATCCTGCAACAAGGATCCCAAAACCCTTCCAACTTACAGTCATGTAATATTCCTCTGAAGGAACCTTTACTCCAGCTTGTTGGTGGATGGGTGGGGAGCTTCCAGCTGCTGACTGGAAACAACAACTGAAAATTTCCATTCTGTCTTGTGATTCCACAAACTCAGAGCTTGGAAATATGTCTATATGTATCAGGGGGAGGGGGTATAATTAGCAACTGAATTAAGACTAAGGCTAGGAAATGCCTTAGTTCTAAATTTCTCCACTTGATATAAACCAGTATTGAAACTAAACCAAAGTGATATAAAAGATCCACAGATTCATGAAAAAGAAGTGGCTCAAATCAAGCTAAGAGGAATGTCATCTGGACGCTGGGGCAATCTGCAGTAAGATCATGATAAATGGGGAATTTAAAGGGACAGGAGTGCCCCATCTGGAAGAATCCATAGAGCTAGCCCTTATAGCACAAACATTTGAAACACCTGCTGGATATGGGAGGGTGTATCTTTCAGGGTAGCACACAGGGCTGCCAGTTTTTCATTTCAAGATCCGTGTCCTGTGGTTTCTAATCTGTCAAGGAGTGGAAAAGAACAAAGGACCAAGTCCCATTCTCTGTTCCTCCTTCTCTCCCCTGCCCATGATGAGGTAGATGCCCGTCAAGGATCCAGTAACATTTTATGGGGGAAATTTACCAAACCTGTTATAAACATTGCTTCCAAAGCTCTGAAATCAACACTATATTCCAATACTAGGGATGACCAAAAAAATGTGCTTGGACTGCAAAATGTCCCCGGAAGCTAAGCACGTAGACTGACTGCTCTGGGCTTGAAAGGGATAGGAAATAATTTGCAGAGGTCATATAGATTTACACTGAAATGTAATAATCACATATAATTGGTGGTTCATGCATAATACACAACACTTGTTCAAAATATAAATGAACTGACTTCATATGTTAACAGTACTTTTCCATGACCACAAAGTGAATGACTAATTGCTGCTCACATCTGGACTTTTCAAATCCAAATCCAAGCTGGTTTGGAAACATATGTCAAACAATAAAGATTTATTCCTCCTGCTTCATTTTAAGACTGCTGGAGTTGCATCTTTCAGTTAAATTAATACAAGACAGATTTCAAGGACTGTACTTTGATAATATGTATAGATTCATATACTTTTTCAACTTTTAAACACTATTTTCAGTATTTTGCCAGTGTTATTTGTATCAAGTCTGCACATTTATCTCATAATCACAGAGTAATAAAAATAATGCATCAAACAAAAAGTATTACTACCTAAATGTATCGTCCTGTCTTCCACCAAATCACAATGGCACACGTATTTGTAATTCACTGGAAATGTTGTCAAGCTTTTTATCCTATCAAAATTGATATGACTTCATTTACTGAAAGTGTGCTGCTAAATTGCAGTCGATTAGGGAAATATTTTGTTCTACAAACTGGTCAGAAAAGAAAAGATTTAATTCCACATTTGATTCAAAAAGTATCAGTGGGGGTATAGGTGCAGGGTGGGGACCCATTATTTGAATATCTGTGGGGTTTTTTTAATGACAAGTAGTTTGTGACAAAAGATTTATAGAATTGTTTCTAAGACATTGCATATAGATTTACAAAACATTGTCTTCAGTTTCCATTTCTTACATCCATCTCAAGCTGGAATTCACTTCAGGATGTGCACAACGTATCCTGCTGCCACACACAGATTACCACTGAGGGTGGCAATTTTAACTTTCCATAGGAAAGCTATTCATTTGCTGAAAATTTCAGGAACAAACAGGAAACTGACCAACTGATCCCAAACAATAGATTTCTTTTACCTTGTTCGTGATGCAACAAGTATAAGGAACTCCACAAGCCAGTGGTCCCGGGGCAGAGCAGTCATGGTACTGATTAGTTGACCAGTCTTTAAAATCTTCTCCGCCACAACACTTAAACTTTAAGAGAAAAAGGTATTACATATGGCAACATTTTAAAACCTGTTGCAAATTGTAAGAATTATTAATTTAAAATGTACTATTAGAAAGAAAGAAAAAACAGTGATCACAATAGTGGCCTCCCAACCTGTTCTGCAACTCTCAAGTAAAGTGTAAAGATGTTCGGTACTGTTTTTTGTTTGTCTGTCTGTTTGTTTGTTTTCACATGTGAGAATGCTAGAACAATGGAAAAAAAACACTTAAAATTGTAAAGGACAGGCAAGAAGCAAAAATAAAAGGTGACAGAAACCCTGAGTGCAGTTTTTCAGCAACCATCATTTAAGAAAAATATTATAATAAGTAGTGAAAAGAAATGGAGGAGAGGGGGAAAAAAGAGACCTCTTCCAGAAGATACAAGAAATCAATGGAAATTTAAACCTATATTAGGAATGCCAAATGACCAACAGGAAAACACACTATCAACCAGGACAAAAAAAAAGAGAAGGTGAGAACTATATACAGAACACCTATACAGAAGTGATAAGGAAAACAGACTCCTTTGAAGAGGAATTCTATGATGAAGAACCTGCACTTCTAGAAAGTGAAGTGAAAGCTTTCTGAAAGCACTAGAGAAAAATAAATCACCAGGGGTAGATGGGATAATGATAGAACTATTTCAAGCCACAAAGAGTAAATCTGTCAAAATCTTAACAAGAATCTGCCAACAAATATTGAAAACAAAACAACGGCCCACAGACTGGATATTTTCAATATACATTCCAATCCCCAAGAAAAGAGATGCCAAGAAGTACAGTAATTATAGGACAATTGCTCTAATTTCCCATGCAAGCAAAATGATGCTCATGGTGTTGCAACAAAGGATTTTACCTTATACAGAGTGAGAAATGCCAGATGTTCAAGCTGGTTTTGAAAAGGAAGAGGCACTCGAGATCATACCACAAAAATCATGACTGCTGAAGAACTACACAAATTTAAGTGTAACAACGAAGAAATGGAAATAGTTAAAAAAATGTGTATACCTTGGTTCAATCATCATTTAAAGGGAGACTGCAGCCAAGAAATCAGAAGAAGACTGAGATTCGGAAGGGCACTAATGAAGGATTTAGAAAAGATCAAGAGCAAAGGATGTGTCACTGGAGACCAAGACCAAGACTATTGACACTACTGTGTTCCTGATCACTATGTACGGGTATGAAAGCTGGACAGTAAAGAAAGCTGACAGGGGGAAAAAACTGATTTATCTGAAATATGATGCTGAAGGAAAGCTTTGCAGAAACCCTGGACTGCCAAAAAGAAGAGCAAGTGGGTCCCAGATCAAATCAATCCTGAACTATCTCTGGAGGCAAGCATGATGAAACCAAGGCTATCATGCTTTGAGCACATTGTGAGAAGGCAGGATTCACCAGAAAAGACAATAATGGTGGGAAAATTTGAGGAAAACCAAATACAAGATGGACTGACTTCCTAAAGAAACCACTGGTTCGAGTTTGCAAGAGCTGAGCAGGGCTGTTGACAGAGTAAGAATGCAAGGTCTAATCTTAATCAGAGTGCTAAATAAAATTTTAAAAATCCAATCCGCTCTAGTCCTCTAGGTTATGGATTCTGTTTTCAAACTGTTAAGTTATATGCAAAATTATGCCTTGTCAGATCACAAAGAAGAAAAAACTGAAGTAATTAATTAGTGGGGTTGGAATAGTTTGAACTAATCAAGCCAAAGATCCAAAGCCTATATAAACATCTTTTAAAAATCCTAAGGCATTTGGCAAAATGCTAAAATCCAACATTTGAAGCCTACCCTCCACCAGATTCCTAAAGAAAGCTGGCCTGAAAACATGATGGGATTTTGAATAGAGTTGTATAATCAATTTACTGACAAATCCTACTTACATCAATTCTGATGTATAGCTTCTAACTGACACATTTTAATCTACTCAGCTTTCACTACTTACTATGGAGTTATGCCACAGATTTTATCTGAACCACGCTAGACAGGAAATTAAAAACAGATAGTAGCTAATGTTATTTACTTATCAGAGAAAGGCCTGGAATTCCAAAACTAAACACTCTCCATTGATCTTTAATGCATTAACTAAGCATCTACTTGACATAAATCTAAACAAAGATAAATCAAAAAACTTATAAGAACTCTAAATGTTTGTGTATACATACAATAAATGGAAGACTTGGAAAGCTATGGACTGGTATAAACCTAGAACAAGTTTTCCCTGATCTCTTTCTAAATAAATATATCTTATAAAAGGCACAATTTAAGTATCACATTCTTTAGAACTGGCTCTATTGCTACAAACACTACAGATTAAGGATATAAACTGCCTCAGACAAATATGCAAAAGCCGACCGAATCAGGAGTATTTGTAGGATGCCAGGGCAACTACAGGGAGTCACGGTTCACCCTTTCAACAGAAAAACACAGTGAAACCTTTGTATCCCACTCAGCACTTGCAGGGTTAAAAAGATGCTAAGAATTTAAACTGAGGAAAGGGGAAATTGAAAGACATATAGAAGACTGAGCTGTTGGCACCAAAGGAAAAGCTCAGTCCCACAATAAAGCTGAAGATCTCCCCTGGACATCCCAACCACTGAGGTGCTGAGTGTGTGGTACTGTGGAAATATGGTTGTTATATGGGCTTTGAGTGGACAGGTCACACTGTTAGGTATTGTGTAGCCTCCATCAGGTTACAGCTATTTGCATCCCCTTACAATCTGCAAGAATGTTCTGGGTTTTAATGAATATCTGAAACTGCACATAAGAGCCAAAATCCTATTGCTCAGAATAGCAAACGACACTAAAGTAGACCCAGTGAATCAAGTGGGATTTAGTGTCTCACCTCCTCCATAAGCTCCATTGATTCAAATGGGTCTACTCTGTGACTTACTTTCATTCAAACATCAACCTTAGCCTGGACCAATCCACACAACATGTGCATTTTCTTGACACCACTGTAAAGCTACAACATGGCCATCTTAGCACTACGCTGTATCAAAAACACACTGATCAATATACCTACCTGCATGCCTCCAGCTCCTATCCTAAATATACCATTACACCTATTGCTTACAGCCAAGCCTTCTGGTACAATTATATCTTCTCAGACCCACAAAATAAAGACTCCAAACTCAAGGATCTCCAAAACACATTTCTCAGACTACAATACCTATCCAATATGGTTAAAGAACAAATTAATCAGGCAAGGCCAATACCCAGAAGCAACCTACTGCGAGATACACTCAGAAGAGAAAATGACCAACCACTAGTCATCACTTTCAGTCCACAACTGAGACCACTCTCACACATCATAAATTATCTCCAACCCATCCTTGAAAAGAATACTTCGCCCTCCCAAGCAATTGGTGGCAGGCCTATACTTGCTTACAGACAACATCAAGGGTACTTCTACTTGATTCTCTATTAATGTGATCTATGCCATCTTTTGCCAACAATGCCCCTCTGCACACTACAAAGAACAGGACAATCTCTACACAAAATAATTAATGGACTTAAACCAAACATCAGAAATCACAATACACAGAAATCTATCTCAAATCACTTCAGTCTACCAGAACAGTCTTCACAACATATGAAAGTTGCTATTCTGGAGAACAAGAATCCAGAGGGAAACAGCTGAGATCAAATACATACGTACACATGCAGAACACCCATCTCAACAGATTATTAGCCAAGATTTCTCAAGCCATTACCAAATGTGATAATTATGTTATTATCTACTGTTATTTTCCTTTCCAACTACTGTAATCAGACCCACTTTTTCAGAACAAGGCTCAAAGGTAAAGCCTGTTATTCTCTACATTACCACATGTTGTTCCTGCTATGGTTTTTCCTTTAATCATTGTTGCTGTTTACAGAACCAAGTTTCAAAAGAACTGAACATCAAACAGGGGTCTTAATCATTACTAGGTGCGAAATGCAACCAAACACCACTGTTCCTTTATCTTAGATCCTTGCATGAACATTTTACCATGTAGTCTCTATATTCTGACTCTTATTTCTGACAAAGTGGACATGTTCCACGAATGCTTCCATTGAAAATAGCAGTTAGTCTTTAAGATGCTACATCTTTTTTCTTTTTTTCTTTTCATTTCATTTTGTTTTGTGTTTCTTGCTAAAATGCATGCACAGAGTAATGTGGCTACAACTTTGAAAATTATTACTATGCTGATGTAAGTCCCCATTGAGCCTGCTCTAGTTTGATTTATTGTGCTAAGCAACAGGATTCTGGGCACTGTCTTTGACCCAGAGACGAGCAGGTTGGAACATCTCCAG
Organism: Intellagama lesueurii; assembly: GCA_037013535.1. Taxonomy (NCBI): domain Eukaryota; kingdom Metazoa; phylum Chordata; class Lepidosauria; order Squamata; family Agamidae; genus Intellagama; species Intellagama lesueurii. The sequence continues at coordinate 175,136,899 of JBAJHW010000003.1, read as the reverse complement.
GGACAAGTTGGCTTCGACCTATATGCCTTTATTTGGGTACAGAGTGAGTCAGAGGGCTTCTGCACAGCCCATGACCTTTAACATACATCCACAATTCATCTTAGCTGAACTTCTCAAGAGCCCACAACAACAATCTTATGTTTCGAAGGCTTGATTTTTCATCATATTTATGCATATACTGCTTCTCCATATGATAAACCAATCACTAACCTTTTTGTTTCAATTAACATCACAGAGGCTTGGGACAAAAAAAATCTCAGATTTCGAGAGAAACCCCCCAAAAACTAAAAAAAAAATCAGCTATGCTTCAAAGAAAATTCTAAATTTTAACGGCACATTCCCTTCAGCAAGAGTTTTAAGTTTCAGCAAATACCTTAGTGACTGATCAATGTATGCAAGCAACTTAACAGTGTGATCCTATGCGTGATAACTCAGAAGAAAACAGCATGGAGTTCAGCAAGGCTCAGTCCCAGGCAATGGACTTCACTAAACTCAGTTGGGATTACATTTGAGAAGACATTTAAATTGCAACAGATTGTTGTGTAAGATTGTTCTGTTCTGTTGTATAAAATTGTTCTATAAATCAAAATTTCTGGAAGCAATTAACATAGGTCCTACCCTCCACTGATGTTCATTAAACAAATATAGTTTAAACATCATCCACAATACATCACAGAATGAGGCTTCAGGTAATGAATATCACCAGAACAGGAAAGGAAGCCACTTCAAAATGTTCTTTCTCCTCCTCCTTCACTCACCCTATTCTCAAGTATCTGCCCATCCTTCAGAGCGGAACCAGTGCACACAGAACAACTGCTGAAAATACCCCCTTTCCCTATTCTGCTGGCAAAGATATATGATTTGCTTACTAACCAATAAGCCCACTGCATCATTCGCTGCAAATAAAATTTAACCATCACAAGGAAATCAAAATAGGGAGATCTCCACCACAGAAATGAAGTTTGGTGTTCTTGCAGAACCCCACAGTACTTGATAAACATTGTAGTTTTATTTTATTAAACTTACAGCTTGATACCATCTTTTTATTGTACTCAGAAATAAATCCTCCTGGAGTATATTTTATTATCTCTATACTGGTTTCTAAATCCCTGAAGTAAGTTTTCTAACCCTATAAGATGTTTTCTTTGTTGTTGTTGTTTAGTCGTTTAGTCGAGTCCGACTCCTCGTGACCCCATGGACCAGAGCACGCCAGGCCCTCCTGTCTTCCACTGCCTCCCAGAATTTGGTCAAATTCATCTTGGTAGCTTCGATGACACTGTCCATCCATCTCGTCCTCTGTCGTCCCCTTCTCCTCTTGCCTTCACACTTTCCCAACATCAGGGTCTTTTCCAGGGAGTCTTCTCTTCTCATGAGATGGCCAAAGTATTGGAGCCTCAGCTTCAGGATCTGTCCTTCCAGTGAGCACTCAGGGTTGATTTCCTTTAGAATGGATAGGTTTGTTCTCCTTGCAGTCCAGGGGACTCTCAAGAGCCTCCTCCAGCACCACAATTCAAAAGCATCAATTCTTCGGCGGTCAGCTTTCTTTATGGTCCAGCTCTCACTTCCATACATCACTACTGGAAAAACCACAGCTTTGACTATGCGGACCTTTGTCGGCAAGGTGATGTCTCTGCTTTTTAAGATGCTGTCTAGGTTTGTCATCGCTTTCCTCCCAAGAAGCAGGCGTCTTTTAATTTCGTGGCTGCTGTCACCATCTGCAGTGATCATGGAGCCATTCTTCCAAAAAACTATTCTTCTGTAAACACGTTCAAAACGGCATTCCCTTCTTTAGCCCAAACTTCTTATATTTTTCTTGCTCTTTCTTGCTCTCAGCCACACAAGAGTGGAAGAAAAGTTGTAACAGGAAGAAGCCGAAGGTAAAAGGTCACAAATGTACTCTTTCCACTCATGAAGTGTTAGCAAACAGCAGTTTTTAAAAAAGTTTTCTTCCTCCAGCTGTCTGAGCTAGAAATGTCATTCTTTATAAAACAGCAGACGAGTTTTGACATACTATCTTGGAATAAACCAGGATGAACCTGTAACTGAGTTTTCTGATTTGTTTGTTCCAATCCTAGCAACCGTAATTTCCCAGTTTGAACACGGCAGGAATCTATTTTTAATTAATAGTAGTAGTACTGAAGGACAGCACACAAAAAAGAGAAAACAGACAAAGCCCATGGGCTGGGATATGTACATCCAAACCAAGGTTCCTCAGTTTTGAATGGCCTGCCCATGAATTCCAGAGGAGAAGGGAACAGGGATAAATTCTTGCCTATTCCCCAAATCAAGACTGAAGAATTTGTTTCCCATTACTGCAAAGAAACAATACATTATTTTATTGTATAAGGATCAATTAATAGTGCACAATTAATTGACACCCTGAAACAAACCTGCTTTTGAACAAAATCCATTATGTTCTTGAAGTCCAAGTCATCGTAATAATTCTTAATTCCCCTTCGGATGTTCTCATTTAGAAAGTCAATTGTCTAAGGGGAAAGAGAGAGTAAGTATACACACATCATGAAAGAGAAACAAATTAGATTGCATTTCTACAATCAAACCCAACACCAATAGTGCAATACTCCTCTTTACCTAGACACACTATTGCAATCTGAACTGAGGGAAAAGTTATACAATAATAATATAATACAATAATAATAATAATAGTTAGACAATAATCATATAATATAATAGTTATACTGAGGGATAGTTATACAACCAAAATTACCTGGAAGAATGATATGTGTACAGACAACTACAATTTACTAACAACTGATTACTTATTGTGCATGTAATGGTGTATAAAGAGACCACTTTACAACATTCACTGTTCACAAGCAAGCAATTTTCCTGTAAGAACTGAGGGTGGTTCAGGAACAAGATTGGTAAACCAAGGAAAATCTATTTCAACCCTTGTGACAAAAAAGAGACCTGCCCGGTCAGCTCAAATTGCAAACCTACTCATACACCTCATCTTCCTGTCAGGTCAGTAAAATAATGGCCCAGAATTTCTTGCCAGTGCTGGCAAGAGGCCTGCAGAGGACTGAATGTAAAATGAGAGCTTTGGTGGTAACATCAACTCCACCTCTACCCTACAAGCCTAGAAAACAGACAGTCTCACTGTAACAAACACTTAACACTGGAGAGCGCACCATGTAGTAGCATTCCAATGTCTTGGTAGGCTTCCAACTCAGTAATCTCTCCCTATGAACTGGCACTAGGGCACGTTATTTGTGCACTGTGTTCTTACCACTCAGAATATATTGCTTCTACTCAGAAGAAGTTGTACCATCTCATATCCTATCTCCAATTTTCTCCTCCCAATTATCAGGATTTAGTACCTCAAGGGTGCAATCTTATAGTCGCTATCCTGAGATTATGTTACCTTGAACAAATGGGATCTATCAGTGCCATAACAAGCTGGTTTTATGTCCAAGATGAAAATATGAAAACACACCTTCCTATACTTTCTCTAAAGCCACAAAGCAACCAGTGTTCTTAATAAACATGAAGATAAGGAGGGAACAAGCGGCACAAATAAGTTCACAGTACTTGGAAGTGTGTGGCTTGTCCCTCCCTTTTCCATCATCATTAACTGAACATGGGAAGCAACAAGTGTGTACAGCCGACAGGTAAGCATGAACATCTCCCTTGCTAGTTTGTTGCCTTCTGTGTATCTAAAGTGATCATACAGGGAGGGGCTAGCTACAGAAATGTTCCTTCTTCACAATGGCATGGTGTGCTCAGAAAAGTTGATGCATTATCTTTTACCATGTTAGACAATCGTCGTGGACCCAATGAGCAGCTGCCAGTGAGTCAATGTGCCTATTAGCTGAAGTAAATCTCAGAACAAGGTCTTCATGTATTATACCACAGAGAACATATTAATTTTTCCATACTGAAAATTTCCATGCTGAAATCCTGTTGCACAGTTGTGCAAACAGCATAACTTTCAGAGACAAATTGCCGTTAAGGTTAAGAAATCTCCATACACCTTATCTGTTGCATGCCAAGACATGTGACTCTGTAAGCAACAAATAATATCTATGGAGATTTATGGGCTTGTGGCAATTCTCTTCCAAACTTACGCTATTTACATAACTGTGCAACAAGATTTCAGCCAGAATATACTTTTTTATTCATTATATTACATGATCTCTGATGCCCCAAAAAATTAACAAACAAACATTATCTCAGCTAGCAAGCTCTCCTGTGCAATACCCCAAGAACCACAGTTGATTTATATTTTTTAGAAGAACCAGTTGTTAAGAATTTCACATGAAATTTTAGACATGCTACTGAGGACACACATGAATAGTGGTGTGTCTATAGAATCGTTTGATCCTGATCTTTACATTCTCACTATCTTTTCATTGCACTGTTTTAGGCTTCACTATCTTTTCACAGCACCAAAAACACACGAATGTTTTAGGCTATCGGCACATTTTTTAAAAGAATAAATTTGACCAGTTACAGATCAACTGGCATAGGAGAGTCTATAATATTTAAACAGAAAAATCACACACAAAGTCCCGACAATAAAATGAGATTAGAACAGGTATCAAAGCTGACCAATGTTTCAAATTAAACTTTATCAAAAGATATCACAGGTTTCAAAGTAAACTATTGGCGAACAATGAAAGACTATGAAAGGACGTCACTTCTGTGATACAAAGAAAATTTCATTTATAGAAGATTATGCAATATGCAGCAGTTCTGTGGTAAGACCGGTAAAATGATATAGAAGGTGTGATATTATATACTGAACATAACTTGTAAAGAAACTCATATTTGATATTAAAGAATCACTATTTTTTTTTTAAAAAAAAGGACTTATGGCTCCGATTGTATGGTCAAAAGCAGGAGTGTTTAAATTTGTGTTTCTGGAATACAAGTCCCCAACACCAAAGGCAGCATGATCGCAGGTTATGTTTCCTAGGGAATTCTGGAAATTGCACTCCAAAATCACAAATAGACTCTAGTAAAAAATCACCAATATATACTAGTCTTTTCTTAAGTTGAAAACATAGGTTTCAGTACCCTGCATAGGTATGTGAATAGTAAAGGTAAAGGTTCCCCTTGACATTTAGTCCAGTCGTGTCCGACTCTAGGGCGCGGTGCTCATCCCCGTCTCCAAGCCGTAGAGCCAGCGTTTGTCCATAGACAGTTTCCATGGTCACGTGGCCAGCGTGACTAGACACAGAACGCCGATGTGAATAGTAATTGCTACCAAATAAATTCTACAAAATAGACTTTTTTCCTCTAGTCATCTAAGATTTGAATTTGTTCCAGCCTTCCCCTTTACTGGAGCCTTCTTCTTTTCCACTGCCATAATTACTTGTAATCTTATTTTCATTCAGGAAAAGAGTGTGAGGTAAGTACCAGCCACAATTTTTTCATGCTAAATCTGTCAGGAAGGCTCTTTTAAGTTAGGTGTGTTTTCAAAATCTTCTTACCTGGTTTCTGAACAGTAAGGCTATAACTCCTCCTGTTAGCTCAATGAGCAAACAAATTCCCAAGATGTACATGAACTGCAAAACAATTTTAAAACATTTACATCAGCTTGGAAAATCCAAATCCGTTAACATTTAAATCATGGATTATTTACTTCCAATTCACTCAGGGCTCTAGATGAGGCAGTGTCATCTGAGTACACATAATACAAGAAAAACAAACCTTTGTGTCCTAGGTTGGTTTTGTCTCCAGTCTATTAAGATAGATTTGGCACAGAAGAAACTGGGAGGATAAGTTCAGATATATAGCTACAGTTAGTCTCAGTCTCTCCAGATGTTCTACAACTCCTGCAGTTTATGCCACATATGAAACACTTCTGTTTCAGAATCTAAAAATGCAGTGCCAGCTTGTAAGATGGTTTGCTAGAAGGTGATTTCGGGTGTAGCCATGGGAAGTGGGGCGTGCTTTCTGCTGTTGACATACAACATTTAAGGCAGCCCTGGAGACATAGAGCAACACAATCAGTAGCAAGCAACTGCATCACTGCTGAGTGGATGGCTGCTACAACCAATGGGAGAACCTCTACTACTTAGCAACCTGGTGACCAGATGGAGTTGGCCTCACAGCCCAAGTCTCCAGCTACTGCATGAAGCTACTAGTGAGCCACCCCATCCCTATAATCATGCCATTGTCCAGCAGTTATACCTAGCAAACTGCCTCTCTATAAAGAGGTGGGGGGATGAGTGGGTTATTTTCTTATGTAAAACTTCAAAATTTCTGCTAAGCACCTTCTCCTTACAAATAATTTTTTAAAAAGTTGCCATGTAATAATAATTTTCTTATTTTACATGACCATAATTTCTGATATATGCGATAAGCCTTATTCAGGCAGTCGTAACAATGGAAACATGCTAGTCCCTCCCTCTCCATTATTGTTCTTCATATACAGAAAGTGAGAGTGTGAAGAATGAGTCTCCTCTATAGATGGAGGTTCTTTGCCTGAATCCTGATATTTTTCAGATTCTGGATTGTGCAGAGAGCCTACATGAGTAACAGAAGCTTTCTGTGTAACTCTCCATGTCACTTCCCAGACTAGCATACTCCCACTTGCATGCATTATGAAGATCTGAACATGGCTATACGGTGTAAAGATGTACAGAACTGGCCTGTCTCCATCCTTGGTTCACAGGCCTAGCTCTGAAGCAAGCAAACTGTCTCATCAATAGCCTGAGAAACAACTTTTCATGGGAGTTGCATCTGTGTTATTTCTGTTGTTTGCACTCACAGTCATTCTGACTGGTTCTTAATTAGAAAGCTGCCTTTCTTATGGGAATGTACTTCTGTGCTCTATCATTAGAGTACAGTCTGTTACTCCACTGAGTAGCTTTGCAGTGTTTGTGCTCTGTACGTGCTTTCCATTCCTGACTATTGCTCAAACAGAGGCCCTTATGCTTGTGTTATTATGTAAGTATGTGAGTATGTAACTTAGATTAGTCAGCTTTTTTATTTCATCTGCTATACGTCCTGACTCTGCATCTAATTGCCTTTTTAAATTTGGTATAACTGGCTTTTCTTACAATTTGGCTTTCCATTTCTCTCTTAATAAAATATAAACATCTCTCCACAAGCTGTGTGGTTTACTGTGCCTGCTTTGGGAAATCTGGTGTTAAATCCTGCCTAGCTCTGGGGACTTCCTATCACTTTTCCTGTGTCTACTTGGGGATCTAGAGGAAAGACATTCTGCTTTCAGGGCTGTGTTTCTTAATGGATTGCAAGAAAGCCCTGTAAGACTTGGGACTCCTTTAGATTGAGTTGGAGGATGAGACAAAGATGTTGGCAAGCTAAGATACCAGATTATTGCAGCCATGGGGTTCTTTAGCTTTGGCTGTCCTTGTTGATGGTGCCAGGTCTAAAAGCCAGAGGATGCCAGGTGATCATCACTCTTTGGAAGGCAGAACCAAATGGGCTCCAGCTGGATCCTTCCTGTTGACACATTTAGGCCCAGTTTAGGTCTTATCCTTAAAACAAGATGAAGGCTTAAACTGATGGCGAGAATGGAAGCACATATGTAAGTGCCACCTGCTGCATTCCCTCACTTCATGCAATGAACACAGAAGTCTCAAGAGGCTCTTGTACATGCTCCCACTTTACAGCATTCCCATGATCAAGAATTCTGCCTTACCAGGATTCCCAAGTGCTCAAACCCTGAGGGAGGCCTAGAAATCTATGGAGCTGGGCCTTTTCAGTGGTGGCCCCTACCTTGTGGAATGCATTGCCAGTGGAGGTGCACCAGGACCCTTACCTCCCAGCATTCCAAAAGCTAATAAAACTCACTTCTCTAGAGAAGCCTTCTGGGATCTCAGCCTCTCATAATAGCTTTAGATTTGTGTTATATTTTTTATTCTGTTGTTTGACTGTCGCCACCATCGGAGACTATTTTCTGGGATTGTTTTTAGATTATATGTGGATGGGTGTGGGGTTGGGTGCTTATGTTTTATGTGTATGCTTGCAAACCACCCAGAGTAGCGGCATGCCACTAGATGGGCAGTACACAAATTTAATAAGTAAGTAAGTAAGTGTGTTTAGTCAAACAAGCCTATAAGCATCTCTTCAGACCTTCATGCTCATCATGAAAGTGTCTGAGTGACTTCCAGATGATGGGATGAGTGTCCCCCACTATACCATCCATTTAGTCCTCACCACGTTTTCTAACATAACACTTGAACCAGGGCTTAAGTTCATCATGCCAAACTCTTCCTGTCTCCCTCCATTTCATTCTGTCACCAGCATGATGCCTCAGAACAGCATGTTAATGAACACAAAATGCTACAGAACATTATGTTTTTGCATTTCTTGAAGAAATGAGCTCATCCACAATTTGCTGGATTTTAATATCTTGGCAATGAAATCCTCTTTCTGTATGTGTATTTTTTAAAAAGAATCTGAGATAAATAGAATCTTCCTACAGCATCAACACTATTTAGATAAGGTATGCCAACTTTGGAACATTTGGAAAACAGACTGTTTTTAAAGTGGGGAGGATGAGACTCTTAAGAACAATGTGTGAGATCTGTCTTTTCATATGATGCATAAAATGATGACAGTTAAACTTTTGGTTCTTCTAATACAGAAGAGGTCATTTTGCTCACAGGAATTCCTTTATCTTCATTTAATGATATTTCCAAAGGAAAAACAACTCTTCATATTAGTGTATTATCAGTTTTGTTGTGAAGACACAACAGATTCTGTAATACATACTACGAAAAAAATTGCTTGTCTCTAGTTTGGTGACATGCAGGCAGTAAATCAACAGATTCTTGTAATGAACATATCACGTCCTGACTGTAAAATCAAGCTACGCAAATATATGAGTTAAATATTAGTTAAATATAAAGTACAATCTCAAATACTTAAATTTACAACCTGTTTTTCTTAAATGTGGCTTTTATTTAATTAGAGGCCTTGTACTGGTTGTCTGTTTTGCATCTGAGCTTTCTCTAGAACCATGGCAGGATTAGGAAGAGAGATGGTCACTTACCACAGTTCCGTGGGTCAGTGCGGGTCAGCCAATCAGGCCTACGGATGTTGCGTGGGCACCTTGGATTCCATGCCCCGCCTCCTCCCCCAGGTGCCCTGTCAGAAGCAGCTCTGCAGGATTCCCTGCCCCACCTCATCTTCTGAGCGGGTGCCCTGAGGAGGAGGTGGGGTGCAGAATCTGGGGCACCCATGCTACACCTGTAGGCTTGATCAGCTAAACCTCACCAAACTGCCAAATCGTGGTAAGTGCCCATCTCTAATTAGGAGCATAAAAATGGCTTTAAACTAATGAAGGTGACATTTATTCAGAACTAGTAGTTCTCCCACTAAAAGGCTTTTGACATCCCATTCTCACAGGTAAAATAAACGTGCAGCTTGCACCACAGTTTCCCTCTGTTATTTATTTATTTATTTATTTATTTATTAGTTTTATTTATATGCCACATTTCTCCCAACAAGGGACCCAAAGCAGCTCACAACATTAAAATTCACGCAATTAAAAACACAATAAGTTAAATATTAAAAAACAAATTAATATATTATTTAAAACTAAATTAAAAGATTAAAACATGAAAACATGGAAAAGATTAAAATTATCTGCTAAAATGGGGTTCAGGGATTCAGTTGTAATTGTTAAAAGCCTGCCTGAAGAGATGGGTCTTTAACTTTTTTCGGAAGGATAACAGGGAAGGGACCATCCTGTTCTCCCGAGGGAGAGCGTCCATAGCCTGGGAGCTGCCACAGAGAAGGCCCTCTCCCATGTCCCCATCAGCTGTGCTTGTGCTAGCAATGGGACCGAGAGGAGAGTCCCCTCTGCTGATCTTAATCACTGAGAAGGCGCATATAGGGAGATACGGTCCTTCAGGTAGCCTGGACCCAAGCTGTATAGGGCTTTATAGGTAATGACCAGCACTTTGAATTCGGCCCGGAAATGGACTGGTAGCCAGTGCAGTTCTTCTAACAGGTGCGTTATATGCTCCCTGTAGCTGACCCCAGTCAGTAGTCTGGCTGCAGAGTTTTGCACCAGCAAAGTTTCCAAACTGACTTCAAAGGCAACTCCACATAGAGCACGTTACAGTAATCCAAACGGGATGTACAGTAACTAAGGCATGTGTCACTGTAGCCAGATCCCACATCTTAAGGAACGGGTGCAGCTGGCACACCAGCTTTAGCTGTGCAAATGCACTCCTGGCCACCACCGAGACCTGGGTATCCAAGCTTAGGGATGAATCCAGGAGTACACCCAAGCTGCGGACCTGAGTTTTCAGGGGGAGTGTAACCCCATCCAGCACAGGTAGTATTCCTATTCCCTCATCTGCCTTCCGACTAACCAAGAGCACCTCTGTCTTGTCTGGATTAAGTTTCAGTTTGTTTGCCCTCATCCAGCCCATTACTGATGCCAAACACTGGTTTAGAGTCCAGACAGCTTCCCTGGAATTAGGTGGAAAGGAGAGGTAGAGGTGAGTGTCATCCGCATACTGGTGACACCGAATCCCAAAACTCCGGACAACCTCTCCCAGTGCTTTCATGTAGATGTTAAACAGCATGGATGACAAAGCAGAACCCTGAGGAACGCCACAGGCCAATGGCCAGGGAGTTGAGCAGGAGTCACCCAGCACCACCTTCTGAGTTCTCCCCTCCAGGAAGGGCTGGAGCCACTGTAAAACAGTGCCGCCGAGTCCCACCCCAGAGAGACAGCCCAGAAGGATACCATGATCGATGGTATCGAAAGCCACTGAGAGGTCCAGCAGAACCAACATGGACACACTCCCCCTGTCCAGTTCCCAGCATAGGTCATCCACCAAGGTGACCAAAGCTGTCTCTGTCCCATAGCCAGGCCTGAAACCAGATTGAAATGGGTCTAGATAATCCGCTTCCTCCAGGAACCCCTGGAGCTGAGAAACCACCACACACTCCAGTACCTTGCCCAGGAATAGGATGTTTGAGACTGGCTGGTAGTTATCCAGTACACTGGGATCCAGGGAGGGCTTCTTCAATAGCGGTCTTATTACTGCCTCCTTTAAGCACACAGGGATCCTACCCTGCTGCAAGGAGGCATTTACCACTCCCCGCACCCAATCGGCCATTCCTCCTCTGGCTGCTTTTATGAGCCAGGAAGGGCAAGGGTCCAGCACACATGTGGTGGCATTCACCTCTCCAAGAATCCTGTCCACATCATCAGGCTGCACCAACTGAAAAGCATCCATTAAAACAGGACAAGCCACGGCCAAAGTTACATCCACTGGGTCTGTATCAATTACAGCATCCAAGTCAGAGCGGATTCAAGCGACTTTATCTGCAAAGTGTCGTGCAAGTTCCTCACAGCAGGTTGTGGAGTGGTCCATATTTTGTTCTTTTGGTGGGGCAAATACTAAGCCCCTGACCACTCGAAACAACTCCACTGGACGACTTTGTGCAGATGCAATGGCAGCAGCAAAGAACCTTTTCTTTGCTGCAGCCACTGCCACGGAATAGGCCTTCAAATGGGATCTAGCCCATGTTCGGTTGGATTCACTCTCAGTTTTCTGCCATCGTCGCTCTAGTCTCCGTCCCACTCGTTTCAGCACTGCCAGCTCACTGGTGAACCAGGAAGAAGGAAGTTTCTACCTGAGGTGTCTTAAACCTGTTTACAAAATGAATAACAAAGTAATTGCTCATAAGCATCAAGTTTGAGTTACAAGAATATTCCTGCTTAGATAAAAGTACTTACAGCTTGAAGAAGGGACAGGTTGTCCCTCAAGGAAGCCAGCACACCCACAAAGGAAACAAGGAACATCAAAATGCCCAGGAGTATCAGAATGATGGCTGGGGCTAAAAAGGCACTTTCAAGGGTTTTATATTTCTGTCTTTCAACTTCTGCATAAATGCCAACCGCTAAGACAAGTCCTCCTATCAACTGTAACAGAAACAGAGAAATTTGTATGTGTCGTTCCTATTACAAAATGAATAGCTATATTTTACTAAAAAGAAAAGCACAAATCAGCATACATTTTACAGAGCACCGCTTGTAGGAATCATACTAGGTGGTGCAGATGAAAAGATCAAATCCAGTATTGCCAACATACTGAATTGCTTGACTGAGCTGATATCCCCAATAATTTTTCTTTTGTTTTTGGCCTCTGCAGGACCTGGGAGAAAGTCTTGCTCCTTCACAGCAGCTTACCTCATTTCTGCCAGGAAGATCTTAGAAGATGATGACAGACAACTGCTTCAGACTAGCATTATTACTGGGCAACTGATCCTCTCCTTCCACAGGTACTTCCATAACGATTACCTTACAGGAGTACTATTGCAGGGAGAGGTAGCCCTTCATATTGTCCTTGTTCATATCCTGAAATTACCCACTGTAAATTGCCACTAACCAAGCATATCCTGCTAAGCTTGATAAAAGAGTTTGTTCCATCTTGAAATTATTTGAGCTCCGATTCTACCTAGGTAAGTTAATGAACCATACCATTTAAACAAGTCATTGTTTCAGCAATTTGCAGTCCAGTTTTTATTAATTCATTACTGCCATATAGCATTCTTATTTAGTGTGAAAACATAAACATGAATTTCTATCTGCATCAAGTAAGCATATTACTGATTACACCGTGCAGACTTTCTCTCTGTTGAAATGCAGACTTGCTCTCTGTTGATTTTCTCTGTTCTTCCAGAGAGAAGAACCAAAACCAGTGGATGGAAATTGCAGGCTAAACATATGAAGCAATGTTCTAACAGTATGAACAGTACAATAGCGGAACAGTGGCCTCTCCTTTGATGAAGATATTCAAGCAACAGCTTGACAAGCAATTCTACATTTCTTGATCTTTTGTTCATGTAATTCAGAAGCCAAGTTTAGCCATTTGCAAGCATTTTGTTAAGCATCTGGGCACAATAAGAAGCTCAGTCCTGCATTAAATCAATAGGCATTCTTCCATACTGTGACAGAATCTCCTTGCCCACTGGAATGACCTGCCTCCTTTCAATCCAATAGCTGCAGAGGTCTAAGAACCGAATAGAATAGGGGACCCAGGCTGATATTCCAGTTGCTTTTTCAGCCTCTGCCCAGGCTGTCTGACATGACCACAAGCAGATCAGAGGGGAAGTACTGCTTGTTAGACTACTCACTGCCTAGTTAATTAGTAATGCCATTAAGTAAAATGACTGGGCAAGGCAAAGAAAAGTAAAGTCCTCAGATATTTACTCAGGAGAGAGACTGAAAGAGTTTCAGAAAAACAGGAAAACTTTGAAAGCCTCCATGCTTCTATTTTCAATGACAAATGCCAAAAATCAAAATGCAAAGGCCAGTCCCCAAACAAATTAATACCCTTTGAAAGGGCATTAAACAATAACTCAGGGGCATCATGTTCATGTGTTGCTAATTTGCTTCTCTTCAAGTAACAACCTGAGGAATAAATTACTTTTAAAAATAACACTCCAAGCTCCAAATAATATCTGGCTCCATATAGCCCCTGGGAAAATTCTCCAGTGGCTTTTTCAGAACTCCGACATCTCAGACACAAGAACAAAACGAAACACATACACACTGTTTCAGAATGTCTCCCTTGAATAAACAAGGATAAAAAAAAAATGAAATCACGAGGTTGAAACAGTGCCTAGTTCTCATTTAATTATTATTGGTTCTCAGACCTTTATTTAACACAAAAGCTGCGAGAAATAATTAAGGCTTCCCCAATCCATCGTGCACAGGTTGACAGTATTCACAACACCTAGGTCCCATCCCCTTATTTTTTTAACCAACCTTAATTTAATTTATTTAATTTGTATACTGCCCATCTGGCTACCAAGGCCACTCTGGGTGGTTCACAGCAGAAAAATAAAAACAATAATTAACAACAACAATTTAAAGTAAAATGTACAGTAGAAAAAAAACATGTTCTCGGCATTATTAATTAGAAACATCATAAGCTAGAACTACAACACAAAAACAAAAAATATAACATAAAACAGCAACATTTAATAAAAGCGGGCAGCTGAGCTTATAAACTGGATGAGGATAATTTAATAAGGATGCTGGAGATGAGATAATGTTAAATGTGTGTTGCCTCAATGTCAGTAAGCGCTAGAATATGTATAAACAAAAAAAGAACTGGGTATCTATTCTGAAATAACCTTTGGGCCAATTCAACTCATTAGAAATGGGCACAAACCTCTGGTTCAGTGGTTTGCCGCAGTTTGTTTCCTGGCTGAACAGCTGATCTGGAGTTCGGTGACCCACTCCATCCAGCAATGTCCCCTTGGCAGCAGCATCCCGTCCCCCCTCCTCCAGGTGCTGCCTCTGAGTGGATGTCTGCTGGAGGGTGTGGGGCACCAAACCACAGATCAGTTATTCAGCCAGGAAACGAACCACATCAAACCTCCAAACCAGCAGTTCATAACCAACTCATGCATGGACATAACCATCCCTTACAAGGCCTCTTTGCATTACATCTGGCCTACTGCTTCATTCTGAAGCTAGTCACTTTTAACATTCTGAGCTTATGTCAGTAACTGTCAATATGCAAAAGCAATAATAAAGAAGTAAACTATATATTGCATAATAAACTCTTTACTGAGCCAAATATGACAGAGCTTAGTGGTAGATTCCACGCTCTGAGGTAGAACCACAGCAGCAACTGAAGAGCACATGTTTGCACCTAGAACGTAACATGTTCAATTACCAACATCTTCAGGTAGGAGTGGAAAAGACCCCTGTCTGAAATAGTCACAGTCTACTTGGTGTGAGGCAGCTTTCAATGCTTATAGCCTATGTACAGAGTTCCTTATTTATAACTATCATTTAAGGTCACCATTGTTCAAGCACATTGTGCAAAAGCAATGCTTTTGACTAGAAAGAATGATTGTGCATCTTATATTTATGTTCATGCTGTATTTTTTACACACTATGCTTTAATTAGAAATCTTGTACATGACCCAGGAACCTATTGTGAATAGGAGATATAAAAAGATTATTAATTATTAAAATAGTGCATAAGAAGACAATCTTAAGCTCATAGAGAGGTGTAATCAATCAATAAGCAATCACAGTGCTTACTCTGGGCTATAAGGTCATACTGTACAATCATGTGTTCCTCTTTTCAGGCTGTTCAAGTACCTCTGTGTTAAATAAGCAACCAGAGTAATGGAGAAGCAAAACAAACCAGAAACCAATTTTAGTTTCATGGTTAAGAGTGTAAGTCAGCATAATCACATGTGTCAGATCAATCAGTGTCCTAGGGAAGTTCAGGATTCCCATGAGAATAAAGAATAATATGAATCCTGTGTGATATTTCAACCCCACATTTACGAGTTGTAAAATCTCAGCATGACAAGGAGTATGGCTAACCGTAAAGCCGCCACCCCTTCATCTGGAGAAGACCCAACCACTTCCAACTAAACTTGAGATACAGAAAATCAAGTTAACCAAAACCTTGATTTTTGACATAATGAATAAAACAAACTGATAAGATCTCTGTCCCAATGCAAGAACTGAGCTACCCAATTTAAGAACTGAGCTACTGATAACAAGAAATCTCTTACACTGATGCCAATAATAAATACACAAAGTGACACAATATCTCAACTTGCTTTACATCAACTATCAGTATTTTCCATATATTCTTAATTAAATCCCTTAGTTGCAGGTTGTTGACCTTAAGAAGCAAACACTAATAGGCTTGTGTGACCACCTATATCGGTCCCTTAAGGGCGTTGTTGGGCACATCCAGATGAAATCACTGATGATGCACAGAATGGGAAACAGTATGGAAATACTCAAGTGCAGGAATCCAAATCAAAGCAGATCTAACAGATGGTTGTCCAATTTTCTCTTGAATGCCTCCAGTGTTGGAGTGCTCACCACCTCCTGAGGTACAGTAATTGGTTCCATTGTCGCTTTGCTCCAACAGTTTAAAAGTTTTTCCTAATATTTTCTTGATATTTTCTTGATACTTGCACTGCTAAGGACTCCAACTGCAATGCAACTTGTAAATGATATTTTTAAAAATATTTTTTTCCCAGTGTAGTGCTAAATGTAGCACTATAGCACTCGGCTGATAAGCTAATTCAAAAGCTTACCATTTCGGTCAGTTCAGAGTTATTTCCATTGCTAAGCCTTGAGGAAAGAAAAAGAAGGGATATGAATGGCAACAAAAAGAGTAGATGAGAGGGTGGTCATAATGCCAGAGAGGACTGAGGAAGACGTGTGATGTGTGAACACCTGAAACATACATTTGTGGAATGATAACATTTATATGCAAACCACAGCAATGGTTTAAATGCCAGAAGGTGGTATAGAAAAGTTTGCATCAATCCCGCACAAATCTCTATGTAGTCACACATTTACAATGGCAACAGAGAACAGGAAAAGAGCAGAACAAGGGCATGTACATGTTGTGGTGGACACTAATTTTGAATATACATTCCCTCCATATCAGAGGATAGATGGATTCCTCTTTCTAACATTAAAATGTCTTGCCTTTACTTTTAATTTAATTTTAAATTAAATATTACTTTAATTAAAAACTGTTGCCCATATAACCAAGTATCTCTGTTGATTTGTGTTCTTAAACAATTTATCAATCAATAAATCTAACCAAACAGTTGAATATGTGCAGCTACAAATTCATAACCACAATGATCTCTTCAACTCAATTCATAAAGCACAACAATATTTCAAAAAGCAATTGATACCCAACCTTTCAGGCCATTCAGCTTACTCACTGCTGAACGAGTTCAATACATTGCCCAATGAAAGCCACAAATTACACCCTAAAGACACATGAATCTTCCAGGAAACACATTACATCTGTGGAAGAGTCCTCATTTCTTTAGAAACTGGAGAGTTAACAAGCATAGACATGTTCAATCTTGCTTGCTTTCTTCATTTCATTTTTTTAAACCAGAAATTTGTAAGGCCACTGATATGTTCTCAGACATTCAAAGTGATATCTTAATAAGAACAAAGTTATTCATAACATGTTAATTTTTTTAGTAATAAAGGCTAGAATATTTTTTTTCATGTTTTAGTCCTAATGAGGAAACTGTTCCTCTTTTGGTTTTTGCATAACATGTAAAGTTTGCTTCTTATTCCACAAACATTAGTTTGGGAGTTTGGGGCCATTTGGGGGCTTTTTAAAAAACTATTTTTAACTCACAAAAAAGAGAGAAGTAAACAATTTGGGCAATTTCCTGTGGGTCAACCTCTCTAGCAAAAAACCCTTTCCCCAAAAACACTAAAACACAAAGCACATAGATGCCAAAGCAAGAAGTCACCATAGCTTACCAAAATGATTTTACAAGAATGATCTTGTTAAAATGAAACAGAACAAAAATATTCAATAATGTATCAAAAAGCGGGAGGGGGAGTGCAGCATCCCATATTAAAATTTCCTTTTACTGCAGCCCATTCAAAAGCTTGCCTAAATATAAAGATCTTTGCCTGCTGGTAGGAGGACAGCAGGAAGAGGGCGGACCATTAATGGGAATTCTGCTGCCTGAGAGCAGCTAGGGCAAGAAGTACTCTTTCCAGATGTGCATGTGAAAGTGGGGGGAACCAAGAGAAGGACCTCCAGTAAAGATGTTAAAGTGTGGGTAGTTTCATAGAGAGAGATACATATAGCCTAGATCCAAGTCGTAGAGAGTTACATAAGTCTTAATCAACACTTTGAACTGGGTCTGGAAATAGACTGGTAGCTAAGGGAGCTGTTGTAACAGGGCAGGTACATGCACCCTTTAACTGGCCTGTATCACCAGTCTGGCTACAACATTTTAGACCAGCTCCGGTTTTTAAACACTCTTCAAAGGCAGTCCCATGTAGAGAAAAATTACAACAAATGTAATCCAGCTGGGATATAACAATGGGTCACCTTTGCTGATGAATTATCAGTAAACCTGTGAAGTTTTTTGAGCCAACTCAACTACTCTCAGTCTCTTTGACTGGGATTGGTAAACTTTTTCAATTATCAGTAATACGTTACTATTTCTGTAACTTTTCCAGATATTTTTAAAATTTACAAAGAGTTCATACCTAAGATCTCTTTGCAATTAACACATAACTAATATGTGCTCTACTAGGTGCTGTCAAGTTGGAACCAACTTATAGAGAACCTAATAGGGCTCTCACTGTAAGTGAGATCCACTACTGTATTTCTTTAGAGGTGCCTCAAAGGATCAAACCAAGATCCATTCAGGATGCAACCATATATACTGTACACATTAACCTGTAAATAAGGCCCATTTAATTCAGTGGGAGTAGGTATGCATGATCTTCCTCTGTTGATCACCAACAGAACACACACTATCAGTTCCCTTTGAGTGCTTACTTTAGAAACATACTTCCTCCCACAGATTCAATTCAGCCACAACACCATTCTGGTTTGGCAGTTAGTTATGGCTGACCAGCAAGTAAGTCCACTCCTTCATTTGTTTCTTGAAACCAAAGTTTGCCAAGATGCTCAACATCTCCTACCCAAAGCAAAATGGTTTGTTTGTAGGCTACGATGTGGATGTTTGCCATAACTTGCCAGTCTGGATGTCACAGTAAAATCAGGTAGCGAATGTGGAGGAAGAAAACCATACATCAGAAGAAGAAGATTCCACAAAGGTATGTTCTCATTAATACTGGAACTACAATAATACTCTACCAGTGCCTCCTTGACAGGGGCTGGACTCAGGCTCCCTTTCAGCTGTGCATTATCAGCTGTGCATCATCTACCATGATGATGGTGGTTGTGGTGAAGAAGGAGGTCAATCACTAAGGCTGAATGGTGGGGAATTCAGGACAGATAAAAGGAAAGATGTAATTCTTCCCACAGCTCATTAATTTTGGGATTTGCTACTGCAGCATGAAATGAGGCCCTGAACGAAAATAAGGCAGGTGTGCCATACTCTGATTAACACTTTTCCTGCCTCGCTCTACCAATGTGGAGAATGTCTGGACTCCCATTAATCTGCCAAGTCGAAAATTTACACTGGCATTTCCCATATAATAATTATGCTGAACTCATGCAAGAACGCTTTTCCTTTTTTGTTTAGGTTCAGGTTACTTCTGCTTTAAACACGAGTGCCAACAAGCCCTTTAAAATAAAAGGGGGGGGGGAAAAACCTTCAGGGAACGATGTCGCTGAACGACCAGAAAGGATTCAACTTTTGCCACAAGCGGGATTACACCGGGAAACGAACGAGCCGGGATTCAGCGTACCACCCTCCAAAAGCTCAGCTTTCCAGCCCTCACAGTGACGGGCGTGTTTCCTTCCTTCTGGTTGCTGGGAGGGAAAAAAACCCTCTGCCCGTCGCTCCTTCGTCACCCCAGAAACCGCAACCACCCGCTGTTAACAGGTTGTCCCGGTTCTGGACGCCGGCGTGTCCCAATCGAGGAAACATTCCCCGAGGTCTCCCCCGGGCGCGTCTTCCTCGTCTTTCTACTCCTGGTGTTTGGCCAGCTTGGAGACTGCGGGGGGGGGGGGGGGCCTTCGGGCGACGCCTTCTCGGAAAGGGGCGCCGCCGCCCGGCCGGGAGCCTGCGCCAACCCTGTCGCCTTCGTTCCCCCCTCCGGGCCCTTCTTCGCCCTGCCGGGCCCCTCCTGCCACGGGCCCCCTCGGTGCCCCTGCCCCACCCACGCCCCCCCCCCCCGAGCGCCTGAAGGAAGCCGGCCCGGCCGGGCTCCGCCGCTTCTTCCCCCACTCACCCAAAACACGGTGGAGTAGGTGATGAGGGTGAACTTGAGGCACAGGTAGGAGAAGCGGGCGCAGTAGCGAACCTGCTCCGAGTCTCCCGCGCCTGACGCCATCCTCCCGCTCCTCCTCCTCCTCCTCCAGCCGGCTTCTGGCACGGCGGCTTCGGCGCCCTCTCCGGAGCCCCGTGTCGCGGAGCGTCTGGCTGTACTCGCCCCCTGCCGTTCCCGCTGCCGGGCCACCCGGCCGTCGCTGGCCCTTCGCTTCGGCTGGGAAAGGCTCGCCTGAGACAGCCGGCGGGCGGGCGGGCAGGGCCGGGAGCCACCGGCAAGTGGCGCGCCCGCCTGGAGCCGGGGGTGGGCGGTGGGCGGTGTGGAAGGCCCGGGCGCTTCGTGGTTAAGCTGCGGAGAAGTCCCAAGCCTCGCAGCGCCACCGAAACTGAAGCGGGCCGGGTCAAGGCAGCGGGGCGGCGTGGGGCTGGCCCACGTTTGTTTGCTTGTTCCGCCACTCTGACATTTCTCTGTCGCCAGCGGAGTGCAAAATTGTTTCCAAAGAGGTGGCCGAGGAATGGCTCACAGGGGCACCCATATAGGGCGAGCGACCAGGGACAGAATCCCTCTGAGCAAAGTGCAGGTTGCACCCGGGGATTTATGACCGAAATGGGAGCTGGAGTAGGTTGTCTCGTCACATACAGTCTACATAGCACAAACATAAACCGAAAAGTAACAATGGTATCATGAAATCGGGAATATTGCGATTAGCAATAAACTGACATCTGAAATTACGTTTTTTTTAAAGGAGTGGTGAAGAGTAATAAATTTAATGAGATATGAGGTGACTTTATAAATGCGGTATTGAATAAAGGAAAAGGGCAAAAGCCAGGTCAAGAATATACTGTATGTATTTTTGGAAGGGATAAGGAGTCTTTTAAAAGATGAAGGAAACGTTGTAAAATATATCTATGTATTGTATTAATGGATGGCCCCTGGGGTGAGGGGTGCACTATTGTTTTGTTTTTAGTTTTTTTATGTAAACAAATTTAATAAAAATGTAATATTAAAAAAAACGGAAAGTAGCATGGCACATTCAAGACTAACAGATTTATTTTTTCACGCTCTAATCCATATCCAATCCTGGTTTTCTGCCTTTGCATATAGTAATGTCAAAATCATGAAAATAATCCAGACTTCAAAATGTAAAACAAATAAGCCTGAAAATCTGGATAACTATAAGGACTGCAGACATTGATGTAGGAGTAAACCTTACAGAACAAATGGGGCTTTGAAGTAAATCTGTATAGCTAGGATTAAGGGCGACTCATGAACGTAGATACCTCGCCCCAAAATATTGAAAAAATTGTTTCTTGGCCTGATCACAGAAGTAGGATTATAACTCATCAGGCACGTGCACTGATTTAACCTCCTCAGGCACATGCAGTGATTTCCATGGACCTTAACTTTGAATAGAGATGCTTTAGGCTATTCTGCACCAAGTGTTCTTAGCATCATTTGTAAGACATACGCATAGACAAAGGGCTGCTTTGGGCATTCCATTTCCTAATTCACCCTTTCCAAATGAATAAATGTATGCATTTTTCTCTCTGGGATAGAACGTTTTGCCACATATAGAATGGACCTTTTCCAAATGGAGCATTTGTACTCTTAAATTCCCTTTCAGGCATAGTCCCTCCAAAAAAGTACCTATATCCAGATGGTATTTCTCTTATCTTGCTTCATACTGCCTCCTTTTCCCAGTTTGTCAAATTTATCCCCCCCCTCCCCCCGGTCGTCTTGGGTCCTTTTTAAGGAGAAAGGTGAGGTAAAATATTTTAAATAAATAAATTTGTTCGGGGGGGGGGGAGGCAGAGTTTAGCTCGGCATGCCTCCTGTTGAAGTCTGTAACCTTTTATTTTCTTTAAAGAAAACTGTCCCAGGACTACTGTGACCACCTGCCTCTGAACGGAATGGGGAGGATTAGTGCTGTGGTGCTTTCTTTGATCAAATCTTTTTGGGAAAGGAAAGAAGTGTTCACCTTTAGTAGTAAAAAAAAAAAAGGCTGTTTCTGCTTGCTGCTGTGACCTCGCTCCCCAGGCCACTGCCCCCCATGAGTTAGGATAGGTTTCCTGACAAATATCATATAATATGACATCGCCTCCCTCCCCGCCCCCCATGAGGCAAAAATACCCAGCAGCACCTCTCCTCATTCCTGGAGTCAAAATATGTTAGTAGCAAAGTAAATAATGTTTTCTTGCTTTTCATGCCAATGAAAATCTGCTGCCTGAGGCAGTTGCCTAGTGATAGGGCTGGTCCTGCGTGATTGGTACGGCAAATTTGTATATGTTTTAAGTATGGAGGAAGTTGTTTGCTGCTTTGAATGAGCATTCAAAATACTTCTGCCATTGCTAAAATGTTACATCTATCTCCACCCTAAATTCTAACGTCTAGCCCTTGTAATTGAGGGTGTAACATGTCTTTCACTATGGGAATGTCACAGCAGTCTCATAAGCATCTGCTAGATTGTTACTTATTCAAGTAAATATTCAGGACCACGGTACTATTATGAAGGCAATATTTTGATGTACATGATTATGTGCTCTTTCTTTGCACCTTTTTCTCTTGGCAGTTCATTAAGTGGGCAACAGACTGACACACCTGTGCTCCTTATTGCCCTTGAGAGATACACAGCCTGTCCAGAAGAGTATATAGATCAGTATTTGGATCACTGTTTGTATGGTTTGATTTGAGCCAAATTGCGTCGTCCACGTAGATTTGTTGGCACAAGTCAACACGCTCCTAATTATCCTGTTGTGTAGCTTCTGCAGATGGCTAGTTTGCACCCAAATGAAGATGTGGGAAGCATTAACTGAGGAGACAACCCTGTAATATATTGGTGTGAACAGAAATATATATAAAAAGATGAAGATGAAAATAGATGCAGCAAAATTCTAATGCCATGCTAGGTTGATGCATACTGTACTTTGTTTAAAAACAACAGAAGGGAAGTCACCATGGCCTGCTAAACAGCAGCCATGGGAAAAGGCATGGAAGGGAGCTATGTCGACTTCATGAGCTCCACGCCCACAAAGCAGCACAGCCCCAGCACAGCCCCAGCTGAGGAGAAAGGTGGGGAAAGGAGGGGGAGGTTACTTCCCTTCAAGGTTCCCTCTAGTGTACAGGTGCACAGTGCTGAACCCCCTCCACGCATCCACAGTGATTATTTCTAGCCTCTTTGGTTCTGGTTGTGGCAGAACCCTGAGAGGGGGTGTAGGGTCGCATGCACGAGGGGGAACCCCGCCCAGCAGGGGTGAAAATAAGAGGGAACATTGCCTCCCTTCCATCTTTCAGCCTTCCCCCTAGTGTTCTACCCTTGTGCAGCTGCTATCCTCGGCCACTGCCCCCTTACTCACAAGTAAACTGGCAGTCCAAAGACTTGTGTGGACCCTTCTCACAGGAGAATAAACATCTCCAGTGTGAACAGAAGGATTGCTCAAGTGCAAGATAAAATAGATCACACTGAGGATAAGAACCTTTTACGTGTGAACCAGACTGCTCCAAATTCACCCATCTGGACAGGCCCACAGTGAACACTTGCCTAGTCTGTTTAATCAAATGAAATGAGATCCTCACAGATCATCAAAGATACACATATGATCCAAGTTTGTTGCCTATATTTTGATTCTGATTGTGCTCACTAATATATAATAGAAGACTTAGCAATAGTAGTAGTGATGCTCTTGTGAATTCACCGTACTGCCTCCATGTTAAAGTACTTTAGTCAACAAGGAAAAAAGTGTCATATGATGTGATATTTGTCAGGAAACATTGGGAGACTCAATGGTTGATATTAACGCAAGCAAGAAATATAAATACATTACTGCAAGTCTTAAACAAGAAAATTATTTTCTTGCAAGGAGAATAGCTCATTGACATTGTCAACAACTGCTGAATTTGTTCTTGGCCCTTTGCCAGCAAGCAAGCAAATGAATGAAGGCGCCGATGATTAAAAAAAAAAAAGACTGGTGTTCTAGAAGCCGTGTGATGTGTCAGTGCCTGGTATTAAGACATTTGAATGGTTATTAGTGTTATCTTGCTTGGTACATCAAGCATTTCATTCAGTCTTGTGCTTTTCTTGCATGCATGCATTATAAGCATATATATATGCTTATAATGCAGTTGTTTTGTTTTCACTTATTGTAGCTCGCTAATAATATCTTAAACTTACGGAATTGCTAGCTAAAATGTGGTGTGCTTTTTAATAAAACGTTCCATTGTGCAAAATCATAGTGATTTGCCTAGAATTCTATTGGGCTTCCCACACTTGACCTTTCAGCATGTTTTCTTGTAAGAGAAGAGCATAGTCTTTCTGCTTGCCAGAGAGGAGCACATCCCCTTAAAAGGACCTAACAGTAAAACGTAACACATCTCTTTCATACATACTCTTTTGTATAAATATTTATTCATCTTCTGGAGCATCAAGAACTGTAGTTGTGAAACTCTGTGCAAAGAATGTAACTGTAAATATTCATCTTGTCAAAAGACTCTTGGTAATAGGATGCCATTATTTTAAAAAATTAAACATAACATTAAGTGGTCTATTCAGTTAGTTGGATTTAAGGAAGTCCTGCCTTTGGCCACATGCAGAATGTCCAACGGTTAGGGTCATTTTCCTCTTTCATGTGTAACTGTGCAAAAATATTTTAGCATTATGCAGAAAAAAATATTGTTTATATTCTTGTTTCAAAGATTGTTTATACCATAACATTCCATATTCCAGGAGCTAAAATGTGTTAGGATTTTAAATTTTGTTTATCCAAGAAGAACTAGTTTATTTGAATCAGTTCTGAGTTGACAATCTTTTTAATCTCTTCAGTGCAAATGTGGTTTGGAATCCATCCGCCATTTCAAGCACCTCTTAAGTGAGACTGGGAACTCTCAAGTAGCCCTATATTTTTATGCCTTTTCTCAAGGGAATAACCACTTATGTCCCAATTAATTAACGCATGTAACTGATGGCACATTTTGGAGCAGGGTGTTTGTTGCCTCTCTTCTGCAACATGTAAATCGAGTTATCTGGAAGTAATGTGTTGTACTCTTCATTGTGTTTAATCCAGATGTGGCAATACTTTGAGTTGACCCACTTAAACCTATGGGACATAAGCTGGTCGTTATTAAGTCCCATTGTTTTCAGTGGGTCTATTTGACATATGACTAAAGTGCCTTTGACCAATGCTATGTATTACACATAGCTTTCTCTTCCTCCTCCTCCTCCTCCTTCTTCCTGCATCAGGCTAATGGATCGTCCTTCTTGTTTCTGCCTGCAGGCACAACTCTCAGCAATTTTTTGTTTTTTCAAATTCTCCCACTTTTCTCTACCTTACTTCTGAATGGGTTAGTACTGGCTCTGGATCTCCACAGTCTGTTCCTCAGCAGGGCAGGTGCAGAGGGAGTTCCATGGTCAACAACATTAAGGGCCTGAAGTGGCACTGACAAAAGCGGTGCCAGTTTGCAAGATAGTCCATCATCCCTCTGACATCTCTCTTCTCTTCCATCCAATGCTCCCCCTTCACTTCCCTCCACCTTTTCCAAACCATATTCGCTAATCCCTATTTCTACATTGCAGTGCTGCAACATTTTTTTTCTATACAGAGTGGCAAGATAGCATTCCAGATAGCATCTCAAGTCAGCTTTGGACTGGGAAGCTCTCACTGCAGACACCAGTGCATGTGGGAAGCACTGTAGCACTAAATTCAGCCCCCTGTACTACATAGTGGTACAAACCTATAAAACATGATCTGGAATTTACCCAGTGCCAATAGCAAGGAGCCTTCTTTGTACCTGCCAAGTAGAACTTCATGTAAGCAAATAAGTGAGCCGGTGAAAGAGAGACAGATCACTTTGTCCCTTCTCCGTCAGTTTGTTTGATGGAAGCCACTTCCTGTTTTTATTAGCCTGTATTTCTGTACTGGTCACAGAGAAGGGGGCTTCCCTGTCTTCATGGACAGCATGGAAATACAGGCCGCTAGTTTATGAGCAAGCATATAGTTTGTTAAGGCTGTTAACGTGTAGCAGGTTAACTTAAAAGGCTAGTCCTGTGCATGGGACTCTCCTGACATGAATTAATATATGGGGAAGTTGGGGTGAGAAGGTGTTGACTTAAGGTTGGGCACTCTTTGGTTCTACACCAATGTCTTGCATAGCAGGTAGTTCTTTTCTGGCACAGGGTGATACGCATGCATTGGACTTTGGATCCTGAGTGAATAACTGTAGAGTTCAAGTAGCCCATTTGATTTCATGAGCTGAACATAGAATTCTTGAAATAATGCTTGTGCACCTATATATTTTTGGCTATTTTGTTACAGAGGCTCATGAAATAGCTTTGAAAAGAGACAGTATGGTTCTGCAAGTATCTCTATTAAGTCAAGTATTCAGATTGACTACGCAGGAAATCTTAGGTGTGTTTTCACATAGTGTTCCATACTAATAAGGAATTAATTGAAAAAAATCAATGGAGAGGTAAAAATCATAATATTTTGGATAGCATAAAAAAAATTAAACAACATCAGTTACAAGTAAGATGGCTTTAGATTGGGCAACCTATGCCTCCCCACGTTTTGTTGGACTGTATCTTCCAGTAGCCTTAACCAGCATAGCCAGTGGGAGCTCCAATTTAACAACATCTGGGGTGCTACATTTTATCCACTCCATTTAGATTATATGCACACTATAGAATTCGTGAAGATGAAGTGTGTGCCAAGATATTTTGATGAAAGGTCACAGCAATGGTAAAATAGTACTGTACTAGGACAACATAATGGGTGAGATAGATACATTCAACACCAATACTTTGATAACATTTTATTTGCATTAGCCATAGGTAAAGGTAAAGGTTCCCCTTGACATTTAGTCCAGTCGTGTCCGACTCTAGGGGGCGGTGCTCATCCCCATTTCCAAGCCGTAGAGCCAGCGTTTGTCCGAAGACAGTTTCCGTGGTCACGTGGCCAGCGCGACTAGACACAGAACGCCGTTACCTTCCCACCATGGTGGTACCTATTTATCTACTCGCATTTTTACATGCTTTCGAACTGCTAGGTTGGCAGGAGCTGGGACAAGTGACGGGAGCTCACTCTGTTGCGTGGATTCGATCTTACGACTGCTGGTCTTCCAACCTTGCAGGACAGAGGCTTCTGAGGTTTAACCCGCAGTGCCACCACGTCCCTTATTAGCCATAGGCCTTAGCAAGATAACTATA
Source organism: Intellagama lesueurii (assembly GCA_037013535.1). Classification (NCBI taxonomy): domain Eukaryota; kingdom Metazoa; phylum Chordata; class Lepidosauria; order Squamata; family Agamidae; genus Intellagama; species Intellagama lesueurii. The sequence continues at coordinate 175,110,005 of JBAJHW010000003.1, read as the reverse complement.
AAATTTACAAAGATATAAAATCAATGTATTAAACACAAGATAACCAATGCATATACATCAGGTACATACAGTGTGACAGTGCCAAAATTAGACAAGTAGATCTATGAAACATTACTAATTTAAAATCATATTTGGCCTAATTTTAATTGCTGCAGCTGTAAATTTAGCTGACTAAGTAAATACATGAACTAAAAGCAACTCTGCTCACATATGGGGTGGGACGTATTTCCTTCCAGGTTGAAACCCTTGTGTTTGAAGAAGTATCAATCTGGAAGACTTCTTGTTATTTAAGAGAGATAACTGTTTATACTAATTGGTGGTTTTGGAGCAGCCAGAATTCCAATGTACTGGATTCAAAAATGAAAACTGGTTTCAACACGAGAAGACTAAGCTATACAAACTCTGTACAAACTCTTTGAATTGTCCAGACCCTCTAACATGGAAGGAAAGACCATCCATTCATGTGGTACATGAGTTCAAAGGGACCATGCCCAGCTGGGCTCAGGGGAGATCCTCAGCATGTGATGGCACCTGCATGTTTCTTTTCACATGTTGTATCATGCTGCATCCCTGCCAATCATCAGTACAATAAACCACTAAAGCACCAAAGGTCTTCTGCCTTCATCAAGGCTCAAAGACTCACTGGGGTACTGACCCAAGACTGCCAGTTAGGAGACTGCCACTGAATGCAGCAGTACAGTAACCAGTATCCCAGACATTGCTCATAGTAACATGTGTAGACTTTTGAGTTACACCAAATTGTTCTGTAAAGCTCAAGGAGCTGTCAGGAGGCAGCTTGCTAATGTTTTTTAATGGCATTTTTGTCCTGGTCCTAAATCATTTCATTGTATCTTGCAGAATAGCTTGGCAGCTGTTCGCTCAATCCATCCTTGTGATATTTATGACATTCTTCTACAGGCCAAGTTCTGCTTACTGAAACTCCCACTGAAGTCAAATCTGAGATGTGGATATACAAGGAATAAAAAATCTTGGACCTAATAGGGTAAAATCTGTGGTGCTGTTCCCTTTAAACTGAAGAACAATAGAGTCATGAAGATTACTACAAAAGCTTTTGGGAAATGATGCAGGAGCTTCTTGAAATCTGATTTGATGCCCAGTTGGGTTTTATGGTTTATTGTCTCCCCTCCTCTTTTCAAAATCTCATTAAGCTTCTTATTATTTCTCCATGTCTGCTTTGTTAATGTTTCCAGGAAGAGAGAACTACAATTCACCAACCCCATGCTGCAGTGTCTATCAGTTTATTTGCTACTAGAGTTAAAATAATTGGAGCTTTTGATTTTTAAAAAAGATTCTTTTTTTTTTTCATAGATCAGGTGTTTCTATTCATCTTTCACACTGGTGTATCTTTCCTTCTCTGATGACTCATTCAAATGGATTGTGGTGGCTCTGATTGTGGAAGAACAGTAGTAACTTCTCTTTGAAGTAACATTACCTCTCTGAAGAGATCAAGGTGATGTATTACTGAAGGCATATTTCCAGATTTGATCTACAAGACCATGAGTTCATAATTATAACCCTAGGACTGTGGCTTACCAAAAAAAAACACCCCACAAAGAATCAGTTTGCAGTACTTTTTCAACCCTGAGCTCAAGAAAGACATGAAGACAGCTTCTGCCTCAAACATTAGCAATGTTTCAGCGGATAGCATGTTCCTAGACTATGTCAACCTGACAGCAACAACAGCCTTTTCTCAGCCTGGCTGGCAAATAGCAGTTTGGGCGATCACTTACCTATCCATGGTGGTTGTTTCAGTTGTAGGCAACAGCACCGTCATTTGGATTATCCTGTCTCACCGGCGAATGAGGACCGTCACCAACTATTTTATTGTGAATTTGGCTCTTTCTGACCTACTCATGACTTCTTTGAACACTGTTTTCAATTTTATTTATGCCAGCCACAATGTCTGGTATTTTGATGAGGGATTCTGTCGGTTTCTTAACTTTGTTCCTATTACAGCTATGTTTGTGAGCATTTATTCTATGACTGCTGTCGCTGCTGAGAGGTAAGAAATGTTATGATGAAGAATTTTGCTTCTGAAGCAAATGTTGTTCTTTATCAGTTCTGTGTTTTGAAGTAATGCTGCGTAGTAGTGCTGGCATAACTAGGTAACATTGCCAGTAAAAAAGGTGAGTTTGCTACTTTTTTCAGATACAGATTTACCCATACAAATAGTTTTGATTTGCCATTTCTTTTAAGTTGTAAAAACTTAACAGTTCAAATTTGGGCATGGATACTGAAACAAAGATATCACTGAGTAAGTTCAATGAGACTTACTCTGTATTAAGTGGCAAATCTTAAAGTCTTGGGCTGCAGTCACATCCAGATTAACCTGTATTGCATTTGCTAAGATTACTTCTCAGCAGACAAACATAGGATTGGACAGTGAATACTTACTCTTTTCTAAGCAGTTCAACTGTGACCGTCCATATTCACAATGGTATATATTCTGCGATGCTGTGTGTATGTTTTTTAAATTTAAATTCTGTACCCATGCTCATGATCATTATATGCAAATTTGCTTATTTTAAATCACTTATTCAGTTTCTGCTGGTGAGGAGGAGAGGCAAGGAGCTTTCCAGAATATGGAAAATCAACAGTGAGTTAGTTACTTTATTAGTTAGAGCTATGACTTCAGCACTCTATTCTTGTTTTTCTATTTTGAGATATTGTTAGATATGGGAAGCTGGGTAGAAAGTGAATTAGCAGCAATACAATACCAATATTTCATAGACATCGCCACCCGTTTCTCAAGCATATACTTGCAGCTACACAGGGCAGAATCCTTAAAGAAGGCAAGAGTGCATGCTGAGATGCCTGTGATGCTGAGTGCTCCACCTAATAACAAATTATGTGCTTTTATAGAAAACATTGACTGGATAGCTCAGTGGTTTAGGTATCTAGCTATGGAGCCAGAAGTTGGGAGTTTGATTCTCCACTATTCCTCCTGTGAGTAGAGCCAACCTATGTGGCCTTGGGCAAGCTGCACAGTCCCAGCATGCCCCCAGAAGAAGAGAATGGTAAACAACTTCTGAGTATTTTATACCTGGAAAACTCTGAAAAGGGTCACCCTAAGTCAGAATTGACTTGATGGCACATATTGATTAATATTATAGAAAACATAATCTCCCAGAGTGGTGCACTGGATAGAATGATGAACTAGGACTCAGGAGGCCTCGGTTTGAATCCCCACTCAGCCATTAAAACTCACTGGGAGGACTAGACAGCACATAACAACAAAATAGAGAAGATATGGCCAAGACTTTATCCTTTAGAGTCAGCCTTGCAAGTCTTCTAAGTCTGAGCAGGTCTCTGGGAGCGACTAGAACTCGCTGAAATTGATGTGTAACCTTTGAAGTCATCTATGCACCAAAATGAAATCGTCTTGTTTCCAGAACCACTCAACCTGAGATTTGTCTCCCCACCTGGTGACCCCGGAGAGACACATCAAACCCAGCAACTCTAAAGGAAATGGGTAGGGGGCTGGGACCAGAGCTGCTGGCAAGCTATTTCGTAGGGGGAGAGCAGGAGAATGCCCCATAAGCCTTAAATCGTCCATTACTTCTCAGCCCTTTGACTAAGATCATGCATGTAAATAGGTCCTCCAGGAAAACTACCGATGAAGGCGGTTGTAGGGCTTCAGAGTGTGTCCTGGAGCTTTTATAGTTCTTCCAGGTTCAAGTTCCTAATGAGACATTGAACTCACTTAGTGATTTAGGGCCATTTTGTCTACCTCTCTGCGTCTCTGATCATCCTTTCCTGCTTCACACAGATGTAAGGATGGGGTAGCATGAGAGCCATGAACACTTGAGTTACTTTTACCAAAAAAAAACCAGGATATAAATGTAACTAACAAATACTAGCTTATCATTTAGAATTGTAATACAGAATCCAGCAACTTTTAAAGTCCTTGGTTGCAAAAAAAAAAAAAAAAACAGCACGTATGTTACAAAACCTGAAACAAACTTTCACCCAAACCATACTCCTAAGTGTTTATTTGAGAGGAATAAGATATCACATTTTTATAAATGACTGGAATGTCCAGAAAGCAAGGCCCTGTTGGTTGCTTCAACAGGGTGTCAAACCTTAACAAAGCAAATACTGTGATTCACATTGGTGACTAAAGAATTGTTTTTTCCAGCTCAAACCAGTTTATCATAAACTCTTTACATTTCCAGATTAGGAGAGTTGTGCAGATACAGACGGGTTATACGCAATAGGGCCTATTAACCAAGGCAATGCCACCCACCTGCAAAATGTATCTCCCGCCCCTATTGCAACCCTCCTTGGTTTGGGGGGTGGGGATGCAATAGGATGCCTAGGGCAGGAAAGGGAGAAAACCTTTTGCTGCACAACCAGAAGTTCATTCAGTGCAGGATAATCCCCTATAATATACTATAGTGCCGGATGACCTCTAGCACTCTAGATGGGTTAATACTCCCATCATTCCTCACCTGGACTAGCTGGAAACTGGAATGCAGCAATATCTGGAAAGCCACAAATTCCTTCCCTGGCTTGGTAACTGTTACAGCACCCCAAAACTAAATAGTTTGGAGCCATGTGGAAATAGTCAGTGTTGTCTTCTTTACAGTACAGAAAGGCAGAGGAAATTAAGTGATTTAGTAACGTTGCAGTATGGCATTCTGCTCTACCAGACAGGAATACAACTTGCACAGGTATTTACTTCTCAGGCGAGGATTGATAGGGAATTTGTACAATGATCTTAAAATATTATCACTGAAAGATGTGTAGTATAAGAGGAGAGGGGAACTTACCAAATCCACTGGTAGAATAGGCCTGTTTGCTTGCTAAGTCACAGGCCGCCACTAGCCTCTAATTACACATGACAGATTATACATGACAGGAAATGTGAATTCTCTGCAGTCAGCAACATAATTCTCACAGAGGCAAGTGCCTGGGCAAAGGGACTTGCAAATTACATCCCTTTTTTACCTTCCAATAACCAATCACAAAACAAAGCTTGCTGGAAGGCAAGATATGAGGCTGAGGGAAAGCTCTGTGCTTTGACAATCAAGCATCTTTCATTTCTTAAGGAAGTGCCTAAAGTTCTAATGGTCTGCTAACTCTGTCAAGATCCCCCCCTCTCTTATTAATGATAATTATGATTTGTCAAATCGATTCTGACTTATGTGAACCTGCCCAAGGTGTTCCTAAATCTAGAATACAGTAGGACCCCCTATCTGCTGAAACCCAGAAATACATATTCATAATTATTTCCATGGTGTATTTACCAGAACTGGCCACTAGAGGGAGACAAAGATCATGCAATATATAGTGTTTGATATTTCTGCATTTTTGGGCCTCCATTGCGAGGGCTTGGAACCAATCCTACATGGATACCACGGTCCTACTGTGTTCAGAAGCAGTTCACTTATACCGCCTTCTAGTGTTATTTTCAGACCATGCAGCTTGCCACACAAGTGGCAGGGCACATAACCCTGAGTGATCTGGGCTGCCCCTCTTCCAGAAGGTACCATGGAGATTTGAAGGTCTGCCTTCTGGGCCCTCCGATCCCACTGAGCTGTATCAACTCTTCCTCTTTCTAGTCCTTGAGAAATGTGTGCCTCAGAGCCTGGCCACTGTGAGGCAAATACACTCTGCACCACCAAACACACCCTGTGGAGCCAGCCATCAGTTAAACTGGAAACGATAGTTTCAGGACAGATAAAGGTCTACCTCTAGTCTACTTAGTTTCCCTGTGTACCTCAGTGCTGAAAGACGTAGACATCTCTGTCTTCTAAGGCAGTTTTAAAGAGGACTGGGCAAATTAATGCAGAGTAAGGCCGTCAGTGGCTTTTACTCATAATAGCTCTATACTCCCCAGAAGTGTTAGGCCTCTGACTATGAGCTGCTGTGGGGAAACACAAGTGGGGGGGAGCTATTGTATTTCTGCTCTACGTGTGGGCTAACCATGAGGATCTGGTTCACTGCAGCAATAGCCACTGTGGAAACCAGTATGTTGAACTAGGTCGCTCTTTGGTCTAATTCAGTAACACTCTTTTTATGAATGCAGGAGGCAGTGATACCTTTAATCAAGCATTAATAATATAAACAAAAACAATAGGAAGCTTTTGATGATAAATCATCTTCTTCAAGGCTGTGGATCAAGCTCTTGTGGGCAGTTCCCAACTGAACTCTTTTTGTGTTCACATATAGATTTGTTGTTGTTGTTGTTGTTGTTGTTGTCATGTGCTGTCAAGTTGCCCCCAACTCATGGCAACCCTATGAATGAGATATTTCCAAAATATCCTGTCCTCAATAGCCCTGCTCAGATCCTGTAAACTCAAGCCTGTGCCTTCCTTTAGGGAGTCAATCCATCTCATGTTTGGTCTTCCTCTTTTCCTGCGGTCTTCCACCTTTCCCAGCATTATTGCCCTTTCTAGAGAATCTGGCCTGTTCATGGTGTGCCCAATGTAGGACAGCCTCAGTTTCAATATATTTGCCTCCAGAGATAGTTCAGCCTTGATTTGATTCGGGACCCACTTGTTTATCTTTCTGGCAGTCTAGGGTATGTGCAAAGTTGTCCTCCAGCATCCCATTTCAAAAGAAACAATGTTTTCCTTGTCAGCTTTTTTTTACAGCCCAGCTTTCACACCCGTACATGGTGATCATAAATACAAGAGTGTGGAAGACATATACATACTGGCCAGAATTCTCTTGGTATTGCGCAGCATAAGCCAGACACCATGCAAGCAGTGTGTGCATCCTTGTTGTGCCTGGATTGCACAATTGGTTGCCCACCTGACTGCCCACCTCAGCACATGACAGATGGCCAGCAAAGTGCAAAAAATGCTTGCACAGTTGCCCTTAACATGCATATTATTTTGCCCACTTTCTATCAAGGAGCCCAAACTTTAACAAGCAGCTATGTATAGGCAGATGCCTACATCAGACATTAGAAAATGCAGCTTGTAACACAGCAAGCAAGCATTCGATGGGGTGCAGAAATCAGGGCCATTCCTACTGTTAGGCAATGGGAGGCAACTGTTTCAGGTGGCAGATTCTGGGATAAGGAGTGGGTAGCTGCATGCCTTCCTGAGCTCCCCACATAGCCTGTCCTGGTTCCCCAAAACTACTTTTCTGTCTCAAATGTTGTGGAAGGTGCCATTCCATCATCTCTGGGGTTCACGATCTGAGCAGTGGGGATCTCTTCTCCAAAGTTCAGGGTGGGGGTCAGCTCCTGTTTGTTGCACAGGCCACATATGCAACAACTGGCCAGTCTGCTTCTGTGTGTGAAATGAAGTTGGGGCATCATATTGTCCTTTGCCTTAGACATCACATTTCTGGACTGGCTTTTGACAGAAATGCTGTCTTCCATTTTTCTCTCAGGATGACTGTTTTCATGGCCTGTGAGGGGATTACACACGCAAAACAACAGAAACAAAGAATCATATAGCAGTGTAACATGTACACGCATAGACACATGCACACTTTATTTATTTATTTATTTATTTTATTTTATTTATTTCATTTTTATACCGCTCATCTGGCCAAGGCCACTCTGGGCAGTTTGACACATATAAATACCACCAAGAACAATTTAACATAACAAAAAATAGAAATAATAAAATACAAATGAGCAATAAACTCCAAACATAAAAACACATCAAAATAAAACATTTAAAAACATTCAAAGCATTTAAAACATTTAAGATGGTGGACATTGGTCAGATAGGCTAATTAGACTGAGCTGAGTTTGCAGGTATGATGTTTTCGAATGCCTGCCTAAATAGCCAGGTTTTTAGTCCCTTTTTAGATATCGCCAGGGAAGGGGCCAAGTGAATTGCAGGGGGAGTTCATTCCACAGCCAAGGAGCAACTGTGAGAAGTCCCGGTTTCTCGTCTTCTCCTTCCGGACTGCTCTCGAGATTAACATCCTCAGCCAGCCTGCTTGGGATGTTCTTGTAGGATGGGCAGATCTTGTTGGAAGTAGGCGTTCTGCCAGGTAGTGAGGTCCCAAATCGTTTAGGGCTTTATAGGTTAAAACCATTACCTTGAAGCTGGCACAGAAACAAACAGGTAACCAGTGTAAGACAGCCAGAATTGGAGTGATACATTGATATTTATTCACTCCTTTCAGTAGTCTGGCCACTGTGTTCTGGACCTGTTGATGTTTCTGTGCCAGCCTCATAGGTAGCCCCACAGAGAGAACGTTGCAGTAGTCTAATCTTGAAATTATCAGTGTGTGGGCTGACATGGTGTGGGACCCGGTGTCAAGGTAGGGACACAACTGAGCAATCCACCTCAGACGGAAATAGGTGGCACAGACCACAAATGCTATCTGGGATTCCATTGATAGCGCCGGGTCCAGAAGTACACCCAAGCTGCAAACCTCATCCTTAGCGGAGAGAGTAGTCCCCCAAAAAGAGAGGGAGGCACCCAATCCGCAGACAGGCGAGGCACTCACCCGATGGACCTGTGTCTTGTCTGGGTCCATCCTCAATCTGTTGGCCCCCATCCACTCCAGTACCACAGCCAGGCAGCACTCAAGAAACAGGACGGCATCCACTGCAGAAGGGTGGAAGGAGAGATAGAGCTGCATGTCATCAGCATATTGGTGGCATGCCAGTCCGAATCTCTGGATGACTTCCCCTAGCGGCCTCATATAGATATTAAACAGCAATGAGGAGATGATCGGCCCCTGAGGGACTCCGCAATCGAGAGCCCATCTCCCCAGGTTGCACTCTCTGGGGGCGGTCCTCCAGGAAGTATTGGAGCCAGGACAAAGCCAAGCCACCGATCCCCAGTCCAGAGAGCCTCCCCAGAAGGATACTGTGGTTGATGGTATCAAAGGCCACTGAGGGGTTGAGGAGGACCAGCGGGGACATTTTATCCCTGTCAGCCTCCCCCAAGAGATCATCGTGCAGGGTGACCAATGCTGTCTTCGTGCCCTGACACGACCTAAGCCCGGACTGGAAGGGATTGAGGGCATTGGTTTAATCCAAGAGTGCCTGAAGCTGGTCAGCCACCAACCTCCCCGCCGGCTTGCTTAAAAAAAGGAATATTGGCAAGTGGACGATAGTTGTTACAATCATCAGCTGCCAAGTTTGGTTTTTTTCTGGATGACCTGATAAGTGTCTCCTTGAGGGTTTGGGGAACCCAACCCTCAAAGAGGGACATCTGTGAAGATTCTCAGTCATCCAGGTAGGTGAGGTTATCTGGAAGTTGAATCATGGCAACTGGACTTCTTTCTTGTTAGGTTGAAACGTTTCATTACTCATCCAAGTACCATATTTTTCCATGTATAAGTCGCTACTTTTTCCTAAAATCATTACACTAAAAATTGAAGGGCGTCTTTTACATGGACCTAAGATGAGATAGCTGAGGAGAGAACAAAACGGCACATACCTTGCCTCTGTAAACAGGCTTCCTTCAGTCAGGAGGCTTAGCTTCCTACAGTCAGGAGACTTAGCTTCTTTCAATCACAAGCCTTATGGAACTGACGTCAGCTGATGCTGAACAAACCAATTGGAACACACCTCGTTGGAGGTGGAGCCTGTAGGCTCAGATGCAACAGGGACTCCTGATGTCCGACATTCTGAGCCCAGAGGCTGAATACTCAAAGCTATGTTTTCTTAATTTTGGGGTTAGAAAAGTGGGGGGGGGGGGGGCGTCTTATAAACAGGGGCGTCTTATAAATTGAAAAATACGGTAGCTTCTTCAGTCTGAGGAGAGTTGGTAGGAGATCCCTGATATACCCTCCACGTTGGTTTCAAGGAGGGATGCATTAATGATAGAAATGGCACATTCCGTTGTTATTGGCCTTTTAAAAGCCAGGCCAGGCAAGGATCTAGGGAGGTTGTGGTAGGCCTGCGGATTTGATTTGAAATCTGACTGTGAAAGTTGTGTATCTTTACTGAATTCTTTTTTTTTAATTTAATTTTTTAAATATAATTGAAATTGTGTGTATCCCTATCAATCAAAAAAGTGGGAGAAACTGATGAAAGAAACATCTGTAATTTAAGATATGCGGATGACACCCTATTACTGACAGAAAATAGCAATGCCGTGAAATGACTACTAATGAAGGTTAAAGAAGAAGATGCAAAAGCAGGGTAGAGTACAACATTAAGAAGACAAAAGACAATGACCAGATAAGAATTACACAGTTTTAATGTAGACATTAAAGAAATTGAAATTGTTGAAGATTTTCTATGGACCAAATGGAGATTGCAGCCAAGAAATCAGAAGATTGGGACTTGGAAAGGCAGCTATGAAGGAACTAGAAAAGATCATCAAGTATAAGGACATGTCACTGGAGATCAAGGCCAAGATCTTGCACTCTATCATATTGCCACTTACTAGGTACAGATATGAAAGTTGGACAGTAAAGAAAACTGACATGGGGCGGGGACTGATTCTTTTAAAACATGGTGCTGGAAGAGAAAATTACGGATACCATGGACCACCAGAAAGATAAATAAGTGGAGCTAGATTAAATCAAGCCTGAACTCTCACTAGAAGCTAAAATAACTAGACTATTGTGCTTTTGACATGAGAAGACAAGAATCACTGGAAAAGGTAACAGTGCTAGGAAAAGTGGAAGGCAGTATGAAAAGAGGAAGACTTAACATGAGATGTAGGAAACCACCCATTTTTGAAAGACCTGAGCAAGGCTGTCACTATGTCCTTCTGGAATAGTGAAAAAGCAGTGAAAAGGTGGTACTACAGAATTATACTACTAGGTAGTTTCCACTATCTTGATAATTTTGGGAAATCCCATTAAATTCCCTGGGCTCCTTTCATCTCTGTGGGAAAACCCTGCTCAAGGTTGTTAGCTGCATTCCAGTTTCAGTGACGTGCAAACACTCCTGGCAGAGAAGCAGCAGCTCCCAGCGGGCGGGGTGACCTCTCATTCTGCCTTTCTGCCTAGAGTTAGAGAATTAGATCAAAGGGTTCTCCAGCCAATCCTAGTGGCAATTAGGTAACTAGTATCCTATCTGAATTCTTTCAACATTCTGTGTAATCCTGCTATGTTAATAAAAGAGTTCTCAAGGCGTTGCTTGAGGCTCCGCTGGTTCGGATATCTGCTTGTTGACTTCTTTGCAACTTCTCTCAAGGCTAATTGCCTTCCTATTGTTCTGTGATCACCCACATCATTAGCCTTCCTTTGTTCCGTGATCACCTACACATTTCCAGCAAACCTACAAAAGGCTTTGGTCTTTCTATTTTAACCTTCTAAATGTTTGTTTTAGTTTTGCATTGAGTGTTTGATCTTCATGTCATTTAAAGGTAGTGACTCATAGCAGTGCAAAGCAGCTTCCTTTCTCGCTTGTCAGAGAAGGAAAATTAATTAACAGCCTCCCGATTTCTTCAGAAAAAGAGGGCTAGCACAGAGCCAATTTCCATAGAATGCCCAACATATTACTGTGCTAGTCCTCAATACCAGATTTCAAAAGAATATCAAATTAATATGATTATGCTTTGAAACATATGGTATTTCAACTGCTTCAAATGTTAGGGGCATATGTGTGTTTATCTGTATAGCACCTATTAAAAATGAAGAGTTATGGGTTTCGTGCTGATCTAGATGAAGCCAAAACAGCAGCAACAGCAGCAATATCTTCATTTCATTTCATTATTTATTCCTCTCCTTTCTCCCCAAGAGGACCTAAGGCAGCTTACAACATCAAAACAATATTAAAAGCCAAAATACGATAAATAATACAATATTAAAAATACAGTATTAAAAAGCAATTTAACTGGTATCAAAAACAGCTTGAACAACTTCAAAAGCATATTAAATAGATAAAAAGACATGCACACACACGCCTTTTTAAGCCCCCTGCCTTAGGTAGCCAGATACCAGAGAAAGGTCTTTCCCATCTCTTCTCCACATCATGGGTAACAAATTGTAAGACTGCTGGAGTTCCCTTTTTACACAAATTGAATCAGTCTTCCTTCTCTCAGGTTGATGGAGGGTTGTGTATAAGTGGCAGCTAAAAACATATCTATGCTTGCAAAATATGAGCTATGCTTACCAATAAATGAATATAGATTACTAACCAACAATGTAAATAGTAGTAGTCACAGATAGTTCATACAGAAATAAATGTGTGTCTGAGAAGGAGGAATCCTATCCTTTGAGACACAGCATTTTCTGGCTTTCATTCATGTAGGGCAAGCTGCATCTGTTGAACATCTACCTGCCTTACAGCTTTTAAACCCATGAAATCTTTGTCCAGAAAACAGGTGGGCTAAGTAAACCTTCCTTAAAAATGTCTGCAGAAATATTCCATAACTCCTTGTTGTTTGGATTACAGCTGTTACTGTGTATTTTTTTCTGTCCATCAAACTTTATCTGGAATGCAGATAAAGTGCCAGCCAGGGAAAGTTTCATCTGCTGCATTTCTGCAGCTCATGGGTCTTTGTAAGGTTCACAGGGCTGCCGGGAGGATGGGGGAGGACATCCTTAGACACAAATACTATTATATGTGGAAGAAGAAGATAATGGATGGACATTTTGCCTTGCCTTTTGCACAGCCATTCTCAGCAGAATCTTTGTTTAAGTATGAAAAATGTGGGAATTATAAATACTATCCTTGAGATTAACAAAAACCTGCTGGAAAAGGTAACATCAGAAATTGAATGTTTGTTGTCAAAAGTATTATTTTCTATATGCAATACATATAGCATGAGTATCACTAAGTGCATGTACAAAACAGGACATTGCCCTGTAATGTATCCCTCAGCAAGCTGTGATGATGACTGTTCAGAACAGGTGTGTGTGAAAAAGCACAACAGCAAGACACAAGTGTCGAAGAGAACTGGCAGGAAGATGGAGAGTGACTCATAAAGTTTCCACTGCTAAATAAACAATCAGGTCCATGACAAAATGGAGCTGCATGACCTTATGCGAGAAAAATTGATTTTTCAGTGTTCCTTAAAAATACACTTTAGCATGACTTAGACGGAATAAGGTAACTGCTGACTCAAAGCTGAGTGTGGAGGCATTAAAATTATCTAAGTGTTAGCAGGTTTATCACTCAATTTCAGTGAAATATCTGTCTTGTTTATTTGAGGACAGCTTCACACAATACGACTCATGTGTGGAAGTTGCTGGAATGGGTCAGTTCAACAAAGAGTAAGGCAGGCACCTCAGGCAGCAGAGGCTGTTTGCAGTGAGTAACAACAGGCTGACAGAGGCTTTGGGAAACTGTAGTCTGAAAACATATATTTCTAATCATGACCTCCTAACCCATAATTGTAGCTTGTTCTTGTCTAGTTCTATGTCCACCTAGAATCAGGAGTTGACAAAAGAAGTGGGGAAAACCAGAAGTGACAGAGGTAAGCCAGAAATGGGTAGACTAGACAAAAGTTTGGTTGGTCATCTGCCGTGCAGTTTAAGGCCTAGGCAACAAACTGTGGTTAACACAAACCATGTCTTATTGTCATATGTGAATGTGCTGTGTGCCATTAAAGCGAGTACATCATGGCCAGCATGGCGGGTGTACAACTTAGTTGTCCCTCAGCACCTCACCTGCAGAAGCATTTCCACACACAAAAGTGACATTTGTTTTTCTCTAGACTGCAGCTTTTAGAGATACCATTAGAACCTCTTCCTGAAGTCTCTAAAAGGATATTACTAGGGTGGGCTCAGTGGTCTGATTTACATGGACCACATGGCCCTCTAGATCCTGACCCTTTATTTGAAAATGCATTAACTTCATCAGTAAGAGGGGGGAAAAGTCTACAAAGGCAATGCAATAAAAATATACTGGATCTAGTTTGTCTCCACTGTGATTGAATGGTTATTGCCACTGTCCTACAGTGAATAATTCTCTCCCTCCTTTTCTGTCTGTTTCTTTCTGTCCCTCAGGTATATGGCTATAGTTTACCCTTTTAAGCGAAAACTTTCTGCGGCGAATATGAAAGTGATCATAGGAATCATCTGGCTGGTGGCTTGTGGACTTGCCTTCCCACAGTTCTTTTATGCAGAACTAATTATTGATAATGGAACACCCAAATGTATCATCGCTTGGCCGGGTGAGAGCGAATGGAAAAGACTCATGTAAGAACTTCCCAAATGTTTCAGCCAGAAGTCCATTTTGGCATCTTTAATGACCCTTATTAGAAGAAAGAGCAGATGCAGGAATTCTATGTCATTGAAATATTTTGCTTTCAATCTGGTTTCAGAATAATTGATTCAAAGTTCAGAAGCAGCATTTCTTGTTCCTCTTCCTTACTCTTGATGGAACAGGAAGAATATATGGGTAATCAAATATTCATATAGTAATCAAGATTGCAAATTTATGTCAAAATCTGTATCATGCCAATCAAACCTCTCATAAAATATTGTTGAAGCCATTGAGTTATCCAGATTGTTCTATCAGGCTAGATCAGGGAGGGGAAAACCCAGTGGGAATAAGAGTCATCAGTCCAAGGTGTGTGTGGGTTAAGGGGAAGGAAGTATGGCCCAAAGGACTAATTTGCATATATGATACAGCCACAGGCTAATCTGTATGCTTCCTTTCTAATACAGACATTTAAGGCAGTTTTCAATACATTAGTTATGTACGTTATCTATGAAACCCAAAGGTCTTATGTAACTATGTATAATATTACATCAGAAACATTTACTAGCTGCTGGATGCAGACAAAGCCCAGTAAGAAGGAAGCAGAAGGAAAACATGTTGAAGCCAAGAAGTCTGTATATCATCATACTAACAAAATGGGCCAGGAGGTATTCAAATGAAGCTCTACCAGAGGTTATTCAGGTTTCAGATCCTACCTAGAACTTTTGAGATAGAGAAACACACAACGGTTGAGCTGCCATTTTTAACAATATAAAAACCAATTGCTGCAACATTTGTTTAAATCAACAAAAGTTAGTGATAATTTTTGGGTGGTGATTGCACTTCTAAAATCAGAGGCTTCCCTCGTCTTCCTCTGAGCATGCTGGAATAAGAGGTGCTTTTGAAATGAGGGGCATTCAGAAACTCTGGGTTTATGCTGGAGCTGAACTGGCTCCTGGCAAACATGTCAGGGAAGCCTACCAATGAAGGCCACAGCTAAAAAACCACCCCAGTACTGCCCTGCAGCTCGATTTCCACAACCTACCAAAGCTGTGAACACACCAGTCACAGAGAATGACACACACAGCTGGCTTCACTTGCCCCTCACCTTTCCCTGTGGGAAAAGCAAGAAGTGAACAAAAGCGAGTAAGCTATTGTCTTGAATGGGACTCCTTGAGTCAGTAGTGCAGTGTTAAAATACATGTCACAGTACAGGAGGCTTGTGATTGGGGCAGGAGCGTGCCTCTCTCCAAAATCTGAAGAAGAGGCACCTCTCATCCCAATCCATGAGCCACCCCTACATTACAGTGAGCCCATCATGAGAAGAAAGGCTACTTTAAGAGGTTGGCTTATCTCAGTGTGAGATTTCTCCACCACATGTTACCAGTTAGCTTGCTGGTGTTTGGTGATTGGGAGATAACCACAGGCTTCATTTACAAGCTGGTTGTGGGGACCTGGCAGTGTCAAAGGATTGTGGGTTAAACATTTCCAACTTCTCTTCCAGAGCTCCTGAGACTCCCTTGTAATCTTTTTCTTTGGTGGGAATCAGAGAAAGCTGTGGAACAGGAGGGGGGGAGTCTTTAATTACTGAAATTCACCATTCTCAGGACATCTTTACCTCAGGACCTTTAGTAGAGAAGTTGGAATTGTTTGATTTCCGAAAAATCACCACTGCTGGTGACATCATCAGCCTTACATGGAGCAAGTTACAACAACAGGATTTCAGCTACTACCTTCCAGTTTAGAAAATAGCATCTCATCTAGTTAAGTCCTCAGTCTGAAAGTAGTTTCATCGTTAGCTTTTGACTTTGCCATTCGGGAGACAAGCTGACTGAACTACTACTTTAAGGAATGCTCCTTAAAAATTGTGGCTTGCCCGAAAATCACTCTCATGCCTTCTTTTACTTCTTCATGTACGTAGGTGGGGGCTTCAGGGATAACTCTCAGTTGAGGCCTACACAGCTGTATGAAGAAGGCTGGTGGTCCAAATTCAGCTCACAAGCCACAGACATCTCCCTCCTCTGCCGTAGACTGAGATCCTCAAACTCAGTATAAGTAGACTTCTATCAGTCAATCAAATATCCCTCATGCTTTACAAAGTTTAATTAAGTGGTGGGAGCCAACACCAAACATTTTGCTTCCTGATGCAAAACAGCAATCCTTTCTCCATGTCAGGATGTACCCAGGTATACAACTTTTGTATAGAGATGTTATGACTGTAGACTCAGCTATATAACCAGGAACCCCATACAATATATCCAACTTACATGCATAAATCCTTTCTAGAACACATGTACAGTCTGTGCAAGCAGTACACTGTACACAGATGGTTTGGGCTCAGGTTCTGTACTCTGACCTTTCATCTTTAGTGTATGCACACTGAACATTTGCACAGGGGGGGCTTCATTTTCAAATGGTAAATGGCATGCCTTAGCTCCCAGATATATCTTTGCTGGTAACAATATTGGGTTTAAGAGGAGCATGACCTATGAACTAGAAGGTTTTGATTCAGTTCTCAGTTCAATGAGTTATTCACTCATTAATAATAGTTGCCTACTTAATAGGAGTGTTGTAGAGCTACTGACCTAAGGAATGAGAAGCCCCAGAGCATAATTTAAACAGTTTTCTGATGGAAATGCAATATTAAGAGGAAAAGCAGTATTAGGTAAGTTAATTCTCTGATGTATGTGATTCCCAGGCACATAAGTTATTGCTCCTGCTGTTTCGAGACCTTAAAGCATCTTTTAAAAAAAACAGCTCAAGCAGCATCTTACAAAAATTAAAATATGCCCAAGTTTAAAACAAGAACAACAATATAAGATAACACTCCTCCCCCGGCCTTCACAAGGCAGGCCTTATCTAACTACTTTCCTCCTCAGGGTAAACAACTCCCTAAGGACTGGCTTGTGCAGTACTTTTTTTCCCCACACATGGTGACTTGCATTTTCTCTGAACAGAAGGGGAAAGAGGTGAGACAGACACAGGAAGAGATAAGAATGCCTGAAAAAAGTGCTGTACATTTTAAATGCTTCCCTTTGCCTCAAATAGCAACACTACTTATTGTTGGAGACTCACATTTGTCCCTGCATTTTCCTCTATTATCTGAAGAAAAAAGGAGCAACAAGTTTTTTTTTTTGTTGTTTAGTGTTACTGGAACCAATTTCAAGTTTTTGTCATCTGCCAGATCCCCCTTCTTTCCCTTCTGTGCATTCCACAGTTGCCATGTTGTCACCATGTCCCCAACTTCACCACCACCATTCCAGTTATCTGCTGCCACAAATGTATGGGACTTGCCCTTTCAAAGAGTGTTGTCATTTGTTCCCTATGCCAGATCACATTCACACTCATCAGACTTTGATCTTAATTTAAGGCTTTTCAGGATACAAGGTGGACATGAGTAGCAAGGATGCTAATATCCTCTCTTCCTATGGATCTTCCTTTGGGCATAACTAGACAGGGTTCCACAGACAGCCAGTATCAGAGTCTACTTGCAGCTATTGAAAAAGCCCTCTCTCTGAGCCTGATCAAAAACGTTTATTGGGTCACAGACATCCATCATTAATGGTCAAAGTAATCAGGAACAAATTATCCTTCAATTAGAGAACAGAACCAGTGTGATGTGTTGGCCAGGTTATCAGGCTGGGATTTAGGAGATTTATTTGTTTGTTTGTTTATTTATTTAGACTTGTATACCGCCCATCTAGAACATGTCTACTCTGGGCAGATTCATGTGAAAGTCCCCACTGTGCCATGATGAAACTCCCTGGGTGGGCCAGTTATTCTCTTTCAGCCTGACCTACCTGTCATGGTTGTTGTCAGAATATAAAAGGGGAGGGGAAAGACGTACTCTGCCTTCAATTCATTGAAGAAAATATGAGGTATATGTGTAGCTAGAAAAAGAACTAGTGATGAACCTCATTACTTGCCGCTTTCCCCTAGTTTTTTTTTTTAAAAAAAACTTTATTGGTAAGTAACATCATTACTTGCAGCTTCCCCCACCCCCACAGGAACTGTGGTGTGGGGTTGCTAAAAATGCTGCTAGAGCAGTTCGCATCTATATGTGCGCCCCTACACATGAGATTGCCTGCTACATAGTTTCCAAGTCTTACCTATAGAGAAGGGGGTGACTGTGGAGCCAGTTGAAATCCATGGTCTAATTTTGCCCACAGCAGTACAGGAAGTCTTCTCACTAGGACAGAAGCATCTGGGGTACAATCCAGTGTTTGGAGAGTGGCGTCCCTCCCCCCCCCCCCATTCCACTGCATCCCATGGCCCCACCAGGAGAATAGCAGCATTGGGTTTTACCCTTTGTGATTTATTTCCTTATTTTTCCTTTGAAAGCATTGGATTTTTGATGTTGATTCATTGCTTCAACCACTTCAAAATTGCTTTACAGCTGTTCCATTAATTGCACCCTTCCCAGAGACCTTCAAGCAGAAATAAGCAAACATTTCCTGCCAAGCAAGTTCCTTGGTCAAGCATCATGCCCAGCTCTTCCTTGTTTTGGTTTGCTTTTTTTTTTTTTAGGTATCACATTACAGTCATTGTATTGGTTTACCTGCTGCCTCTCACAGTGATGTTCATTACATACAGTGCGATAGGAATGGCTCTGTGGAATAATGTTGTTCCTGGTGATCATACTAACAAGATCTACTACCAGCATCAAATTACAGCCAAAAAAAAGGTTGGTCCTTGTTAACTAACACCTCATTGTTTCCTCTGGTGACATGGGGTCCTGTCAGAATACAAAATCACTCGGATTTGTATTGCTGATAGTTAATCACTCAGATTTGCTTCATGAGAGACGGGTGACTGTTTCCTTTAGAGAGAAAAATCACGAAAGAGAAATAAAATATTCAAGGTCGGCTCTATCATGAGGCAAAGTGAAGTGGTCTCCTCAGGTTGTGTGGAAAAGGTTGCAGGGGCAGCTCCCTGAATATGTTTTCCTCTCTTGGAGGGCAGAGGTATGTGTTCCAGGCAGATTGTCTTCAGCCCCCTAACCCTAGCCTGTTTCCTTAGATGTGGTAGAAGATGGTGTCTCATTTCCAGTGTCATAGCATGATTCAGATTCCAACCTGGATGAGAGGAAATGTGGGATGGGGGTGGGGGAAGGATATGGTCCACCTGAGGCAGCAAACTCTTCCAAACTGACCTTGAAATTATTTCTCTTTTTTCCCCCAGTTTGTCAGGACAATGGTTGCTGTTGTAATAACATTTGCCATCTGTTGGTTTCCATATCATCTCTACTTCATATTGGGGAGCATCTGGAAAGATATCAACAGGCAGAAATATATTCAACAAGTTTACCTGGCAGTATTTTTACTTGCCATGAGCTCGGCTATGTATAGCCCAATTATATATTGTTGTCTAAATCAAAGGTTAGTATTATAATACATGCATGAAAGGATATATCCACTCTAGAGATATGACTGAGGGGCAATACAAAAACACATTCATTTCAATAGATATTGAGTAGGAGGTGCAATCTTTGACACCAATTGATTCTTCCCCTCTTTTTTTTTCCTCCCTGAACATCTTTTGGTCTTCTAAAATTCAGCTGTACATTTCAGAAAGCCCCAAGGGATCAGGGTAAACTGAGGAAAAGACTGAATAAAGGAGAAAGCTTAGACCTAATGTACAGAGAGACTGCAAAGTGGGGGAAGGTTTTGGGTATCAACAGGGCATGGCAAAAAACACATTTACAGTAGAATCCTGTCACTGGCTAAAATCCTGTTGCTTAGCATGATAAATCACACTAGAGGAGGCTCGTTGAATCAATGGGGATTTCATGAGTGAACTCCTCTATGAGTTTCATTGATTCAAATGGGCCTATTCTAGTTGTGCTTTGCTGTGCTAGAGTAAATCATCATTGATTCAATGGGCCTGCTCTAGTGCAATTAACTACACTAAGCAACAGGATTTTGGCCTCTTGTCTGCTCAGAAAATATCAGTGGCACTTACTTATTGGAAGTGGGGCAGGATTGAAGCATCAGCACTCCCCAAGTGATCATTCTTCTCTGAAAACAGCTAGAATCCTATTGATTTGCGTGTAAGGTTTATGTAGCATGCTGCAGCTAATTGTAGCTAATTATGAGGTACCGGGGCACATCTCAGTTACTCAGTTGGGTGGTGATCAGAAGTGTAGTCGAGGTATGCCCCCACACCTCGTCAATTAGCTCTAGTTAGCTGCAGCAAGTTAAGCAAACCTTATGGGAACACTGGTAAGATTCTGGCCAACGTATCGTGTTGCTTTGATAGAACCTATGGAAATACAAGCTATTTCTGTTATGGGAAACTTGTAGCCTTTAGCTCACATGCAGTCCTTACAGTAATCTGAATATATGTGGTCTTTCACAGGCAGTCTGCCAAGCAGGGAATATGGAGGTGGGAAAGACAAGGAAATGGGGGTGGGAGGACTACACGGTAGGTGGGTGAGAGAGAAAATGGGGTGGGCAATGGGAGACAGGGAGATGGAGGGGGAGAGGAGTGACAAAAAGGGGGTAGGAGAAAAGGGGGGTACCTCATTTTTGTGCTCTCTGCCCCACCACTAATGGTATGCAGTCCCAGAAATAATGTTACCCTGGAACACACAAAAAAGAGTCACTATACAGTATGATGCTACATTTGATTTATGTGATGCACTCATTTACAGGTTTCGCTCAGGTTTCCGGATGGCTTTTCAGTGGTGCCCATGCATCAAAGCAACGGAACAAGACAAACGTAACCTTTCTCATCCATCACCTTTACAGAACCTCCAGAGGGATCAAACCTCCAACCTCCAGACGAGCACAGGCGCACACACAACTAATGACAAAACATCATTCACTAATACCTGTTTAGTGGTCTGATCATCTGTTTTCTTCCAGGTTCTCTTCACTTCCCTAGTAAGTCCCAAACTGTCTTCAAAGTGCAGTGTTTACATCCGTTCCCTGTTATGTATAGATTAAATTTCTACAAACCCACTGTAATACGTAATAATTGATCAGGAAAAAATGTGCTGGAGGAACTGTGGGCCAGATGGGGAACCGAGATATATCTGGCCCTCAGGCTAGAGATTTACCATGCCTGCAATAGGAAATAGGAAAAAAAAAAACCAGCATCAACTCCTTGCTGGATTGTATGCAAGAAGCTCCATAACTGATGTAATGTAGATATTTTATTATAGCTATAAAGACCAGGAGTTGGCTGGATAGCTCCGTTGTTTAGGTGTCTGGCTGAAAAGCCAAGGGTTGGAAGTTAAATTCCCCATTATGCCTCCTGCGAGCAGAGCCAGCCTATGTGGCCTCAGGCAAGCTGCACAGTCCCAGGGAGCCCCCAGAAAAAGGGAATGGGAAACTACTTCTGAGTATTCTCTACCTGGAAAACTCTGAAAAGGGTCACCATAAGTCAGAATTGAGTTGACAGCACATGTTTATTATTATAAAGACCAGGCATCAAGTTACATGTTCTGTTTCTATAGTGTACTTTAATTATGCACATCCTATATGTCCTATGGAAGACATAGCACTGGCATATCATCCTTTGTCTTACCTGGATACTCTTTCTTCTAACTGAAATGAATATCTAAAGATTCAGAAAACAGATTGGCCCTACTGGCTTCCTTCTATCCGCTCTAGCCCGGTTCCACCTCAGAGCACTTCCCACTTCCAAGGACATCCTTACGCTCTTTTTATCTTCTGGGTTTCCAGCCAGAGGCACAAGAATCAGCCTTTGGCTAGACTTCCAACTTCCCTTTGCTACTTGTTTCTTCCGCTTCTGGAATTCAACACAAGTACTGCCATTTTCTGAAATCATTCCTCCTGTTGCCACAAGGCTAGGGAGGGAACTCAGTCACAGCCACCGATTTTATAAACAGGTTGGGCAAAATGCATTTTAAAATCTTGTTTGCAGTTTATGTGTGAAAATCAGAATGGCATGATTTATTATAGGTCAGAACTAGGATTTTTTTTTTAAATTACTAGCCATCCACACCCTGTCTCTTAAATAGCTGATCCACATACACAAAGCCCCAGCAATCAGATAAAGGGAAGAATCACTTCATAGCTGGAATGGAGACTAAACATGTACCAGTGAAAGGTTATTTGAAAAAAGAGAATGCTAAATTAATGCAAGAAATATTATACCTCAACAAGTATAGCAATAAGACAGTGTACTGTAATGCATATTTTAAATATTTATTGTAGGTTTTGAGTTAACAAGAATCTTTCACTTGAAAAAAAATGCTGTAAACTAAGTACTGGTTTGTATTATAAAATAACCTATTGCTGCTATTTCTGGCAATAAAAAAATAATGTGTCAAAGCAGAAATAAAAATACTATCTTCAACCTCCTTTGGAAATAACTCACATCAGCTCATTCCTCCAGCAAAATGAACATTGGAAGAGCAGAAAAGAACTTCAAGAATTAGGATATTTTTTCCTAATTCTTTTCACTAACTTTAAAAGCACATAATACCACAGCAGTGAAGGTTTTCAGGAATTGCAGTCCAAAAACCACTGCTCTAGTAGACAGACTAGGACTCAAAAGGCCCGGGTTTGAATCCCCACTCAGCCATGAAAACTCACTGCAGGAGTAGAATTGGTAAAACCACTCCTTAAATATCTCGCTTACCTTGAATGCCCTATTAGGGTCACTATATGTTGGTTCCGACTATGTTGGTTCTCACAGCACAGAACATGTTTTGCATGCATAGTGTGTATACTGTCACTGAGATACAATAGTCCTTTTCAGTACTATTGACACAAACTATATTAGTCTTCCCTGGCCTGGTACTTCTGAGATACTTTGGACTTCAACTCCCATGATCCCTCCTCAACTGGCCAGGTTAGCTGGTGCTAGCAGAAGTTGCAGGCCAGAAACATAGATTCAACAATAGCTAAGATAAGGTTGGGCTAAAAGCCATTGGGAAGTATAAATCTTGCACAACAGATAAGCCCTCTTAAAATGGAATTGGTATTGTACATAATGCCTGATATTGGAATTATTATCAGTCAGTTTGTAACAGGCCAAAGGGCACAACACTTAGCCATTACTCTGGACAAATACACTTAACGTTCGACTTAAAGGATACCCATCTCCTTGAAGTATTCATATAAGTAAACACCTGACGTCACGTGAGGCAGTCTAAGCTTGTTTTATAAAAGTTCCAACATTTGCTAGACTCCTGCACGTGCCTTGCAAACTATCTGTAATCTGGAAAAGTGTCCAGGAATGCTTTTTAAACACGCCTGGTTTGATTTTGCTGCTTCAGTACAACATAGGCTCCTTTTCCTTTCTAGCGTTTGGCTTTCCCTGGCCAAAAAAGAATCACCAGACACCAATAAACGCACATCAAAAAAAGGTTTAATGTCACAAATATCCACTTTGCACTAGTATCATTGCTACTAGTGAGCAATGTAAAAAGACTCTAGCATTGCAAAACCAGGGAACCATGCAGTTCTTCAGGAAGACACACACACGCACACGCACACACATACACACTTAAAGCTGAGCGTATTGTTTGTGACTCATAGGGTACTGCACAACATTTTATCACAGTGCGCCAAAAGGAGTATTGGAAATGATTATTAGAAGCTAGGGCAATCCAAATCTTGAGGAATAAATAAGGAAGAGTCTGCAGGTCGTCCCCGATGTCCCTCTGCTTTTGGGGTTACTGTTGTCAGTCGTGGGATGGATTATCAAGTCATAATTTGGACAGCAGAAAGAACAGTAACTGCTGTAGGCTACTGTTGCTATCATTTGTAAAACTAGCTAATTAATAGGCTGCTGGCGAATCTTAAAAGACTAGCTCAGTCATTTGGCATTTATGCAGTTCCAAACAATAAGAGAGCTTTTGCTCAGTTGCTTGAATTGCAAAGCTGGCTAGAGTTGGCAAAGGATTAGAGTTTCCTCATTTATGAACTGGTTTGTTCGCTGCTACCCTCTGGCAGTGTTGGTACCCCCAACCTAGTCCAGTCAGTACCAATGGAAGGATTGTCCGCTGAAGTTAGATAGATCCTTGTGTAACCATTTACGTGTGCTAGCTCTATATTTAGAAGTCTGATTCTGACATTAACCTCACTTTTAAAACCACATGGAAAAGAAAAATTCCTAAACATCCTAATCCAGCAGTTCCAACTAAAAATCAATATGATTTTGCCTCAATGACTTCCACTGCAGTTAATGGAAGGCAGAGTGTACTATATTTCTCACATACATCTACATTTTGTTATGAGCACCACTCCATAGAACATTATTTGCAGTTTATTAAGGGGTGAGCAAGTGAGTAGCAAAGCACCCTAGGGTGGAGCTCATGCCAGTAAGTCCGGTACTTGTCTGAGCAGCCCCATCACCACATACCAGTGACCATGTTGGGGAAGCCATCCGCCGTTTTAATTCCCTCATAATACTCTAGAGCAGAGGAAGGGACCTGTGGTTCTTGAGATTTTTTTGGATTCTAAGTCCCATCATACTTTACTACTGTCCGTGCTGGCTGGGGCTGATTAGAGTTGTAACAGAGCTCTTCCGCTCTGTTCTTGAGTGATGTTATGGTAGATGCTCTAAAGCATTGTGAGAAAATCAAAATGGCAGATGACTTCACAGCCACAGTTGCCATAAATGTACAAGCAATGGACTAGGCAGGAAAGCCAGGGGTAGTACCACTGAGCCCTGTTGGGGAACCCAGACTCTGGCAGCTGCCTCAAAATGCTGAGTATTCTCACTGGTTCTGTGTTGATTCAGTTTTGCTAGAAACATGCCTGACAAAAAACAAGTTTTTTGACAGCTGCCTTCACATGTTGTAATACTTCCACATACGGGCACTGGGTTGCTTCAGAAGTTCTACCCATGAACTTAATACACTGAAAGTGCCTCTCAGCTGAATACAAAGGAAAAGGAAGGGACCTTATATTTAAAATGAAAACAAAAGGCAATCCTCAGCTCTATGGTATACAACAAAACCAAGGCAAAGATGTATCAGTCTGGAAATTTCTCATGGTCTACAGATTTGGATTACCCTTGGTCGAAATCACCGACTTCATTTTACCAGTAAAGACCTGCCTGACTTTTGAAACAGTACACATTTTACTTGAAATACAACATCATTGACCAAAGCAATGGAGAAATGCCAGTGATATAAGACATGGGGAAACAGTTTTTTGATTATTTCTTTATTTACCATCCCTGACTAAGTACGGACAGAAGAGACAATTTACTTTGTGGAGGGAAATGTGGCTGCAGAGAGACACATGAGCACATGGTGCTAACAGCCAGCTGTGAGAACTCCCAAGTTTGAAGTGGGGTGGGGAGTGAAAAGAAGGTTAGAATCAAAATTCAGACGGGAACTGCTAATTCCCCTTTGCATAAGCATTTATCTCATATTCAGCAACGTTGGTGGTATATTTATTTAACATGGATATAGTAGCAACTGGAAAGAATACACTTGACACAGAGTACCACCTGCTCTTGTTCATGTATATCATTGTGGTGGTAATTTTAGATCTCAAATAATAAACTTACTTTGGACATTTGTTTAAATTATAGTTCTGTGGGGTTTTTTTTAAAAAAAATGAGTGATACATAGGGAATGTACCAAATAGGGCAGAAAAAGACACATGCAGATGAGAGTTTCAAAGGTGGGAGATATTATCAGCAACAGCACACTCTATTCAGTATCCTATATTTTTTTTAAATTTTTATTTTAACTCCAACTTTTCCATTAAAGCAGTGAGTCCTGGGCTTCTCCCCCGCCAGTTCAGATTGTAGAACTGCTGCTTTACAAGAAAGTGCTCGGAAGGCAACCTAGGCCAGTGCTGCAGAGTTCAGTTATGCGGCTCGGCATCACGGAGTCTACATCCCACAGCGGTAATGAGAGCTGCCCCTTTGCCGCTGCCGTCTTCGGAAAGAAGGAATGTCACGTCGCATTTGGGTGCCAGGTCTTTTACAGTTTGGTGCATGATCCGTGAAAAGCTGGAAGGGAAACAGAAAGGATTTTTAAGGATGGTTCCTCTGCCATCCAGTCCACAGATGGCTTCAGAACATAGGAAAAATGTTTTTTGGACTCCATCTTCCAGAATCTCTTACGTGTTTGGACTCCATCTTCCAGAATCTCCCTGCAAACCTATGGAGTCCAGACAAGTACGAGATTCTGGAAGATGGGGTCCAAAAGTAACTTTTCCAAGCTTTGCACCTGTTAAGGTAGATTCATTCTGTTTTGCTACACAGCAAGTATGAGAAGAGAGTTCCCCTACAACCCATGTAAATGTATGGAGCTGACTACTCATGGATGGAGGAGTGAGAGCACATGGCCCTCCAGATGTTGCGAGACTGCAAGCCCTAGCAGTTTTAAGCCACTGTAGTCAAACCTAGATGACAAACCTAGACAGCATCTTAAAAAGCAGAGACATCACCTTGCTGACAAAGGTCCGCATAGTCAAAGCTATGGTTTTTCCAGTAGTGATGTATGGAAGTGAGAGCTGGACCATAAAGAAGGCTGACCGCCGAAAAATTGATGCTTTTGAATTGTGGTGCTGGAGGAGACTCTTGAGAGTCCCCTGGACTGCAAGGAGAACAAACCTATCCATTCTGAAGGAAATCAACCCTGAGTGCTCACTGGAAGGACAGATTCTGAAGCTGAGGCTCCAATACTTTGGACATCTCATGAGAAGAGAAGACTCCCTGGAAAAGACCCTGATGTTGGGAAAGTGTGAAGGCAAGAGGAGAAGGGGACGACAGAGGGCGAGATGGTTGGACAGTGTCATCGAAGCTACCAACATGAATTTGACCGAACTCCGGGAGGCAGTGGAAGACAGGAGGGCCTGGCGTGCTCTGGTCCATGGGGTCACGAAGAGTCGGACACGACTTAACGACTAAACAACAAAGTCAATTATGAAGAATACAGTCTGACAAAAAAAAATGGATAGCTACATATTCCCCCCATCTAACACCAAGAAATGAGTGGCAGGGAACTGAGAGAAGAAAGCCAGGAGCACATGCAGCATCAATTTCTGCCTTTCTCTTCCACAAATCCACCTCTATTAAGTTCTAAAAAGCATCTGTGCATAAACTACGTAGCTAGTTCCACTCATTCAGTAAGAAATGGGAATTAAGCAACCCCTCCAGATTTATGCATCTCCCATCCTCAACCCATGTTTATTCAAGCAACAAGTGCAACAGAGATGGAGTACACAGTGGCCATAGGCAACATGTTCTTGTATCTGGAAGCATATGAGTCTGTGCATTTCACATAAATATGCACACACCACACATCTAAAGGACTATGAACCCATACTTCAAAGAACATAGAGACAAAAAGAAAGAGTTTTCATACTTACTGTGGGTGAAGTTTATAGAGTGTCCCATCCACGCCCACGGTTATATCCAGGTGATCCAATCCCCTGTTCTCCCTTATTTTATCCACAACAGCAGCCATTCCAGCACCGCACAGCTGAGCCGCCCTTCTCGACACTGCTCCGCACACTGCCTTGACAATTATACTGTCATCGCAGGTACCATTCAGACCAAGCTGCTGGAGGATTGCACGGACCTGAAGCAGCGCTAACCTATCACTGTTGGGGGAAAAAGAGAAAGACTGATGTTGAACTGATTTCCAAAAGCATCTGTTTCAGGGCTTTTGTTATTTGGATGGTGGGGCAGTCATGTTTGTCTTTGGCAGAAAAAACAACAAAAAGTTATGTGGACCTGAAAAACTAAGATGTGTTCCCATTCAAGATTCCACCCAGCAAGCCAAGTTTGCCCTCCTCCATGATATTCTGTTTCATCCCATCTCCCCCCTCCCTATTTGCCATTCAAATTTTGGCCAGCAGCATTCCATGACCACTGAGCATCCTCAGTATTCACTGAGGTGTTGGGGGGGGGGGGGGATGAACAACCCCCTTAGGCTTCCCTGCTTTTTTAAAACATGTAGTATTGCTTTAAATCTTTTGCTTGCTTAATCTATTCCTCATGGTTCCAATTCATCATCAATTGCATCGCCAGCAGTGTATCACTAGATACAACAGGGCTGACTTCTGACTCTATGTGTGCCGAAGCAAAATGACACTGTAGTGACACCTACAGACAGAGTTAAGTATTATAGCATTATTAACGCAGGGCAGGCAGTATCAGTTGACATTCAAAAAATAGAGGTGGAATACCATGAAAGATGGTATGATGTGAGTTTACACACAAAGATGGCTGATGTGAGTTTACACACAAACACTGTGTGTAAACTCACATCAGCATATGGAGTACAATTGCAATTATTTTCATGGCTTGTTGAAAGCATTTGTTCATACAGCTTGATAATGATCACTCACATTTCACTTACCTTTCAATCTGTGAAAGGAACTTTGTTTCAAAAATGCTCCTGGTTTTCAATGTCTCTGAAATTTGACCTCTGAAGAGGAACCCTCTTTTTGTGAAGTCAATCAAAATGTTACGGACTATTTCTCCCAGGTACATTCCGCTAATCATCTTCTCATACCTATAATCACAGACAGAAGGACCAGTTGAGAAAGAAAGGATGCTCATGAGAACAACCAGAAGGAGTGGACTGGTACCCTGTCCTTAATCAGAAGTGGAAAAGGTCTTCCCCAGAGCCTTCGCTGCTTCTATGCACCCGGGCTCCGAAGACAAGCATTCCTGCAAACTGTATGTTTGTTGTGGGGGCCAAATCTTAGGAACCTCCATTATGGGACAGTGGTGCACCAGACCGATGACTGGCACCTCTGCTGGAGCAAGTGGCCACAAGTGTCAATTCACACGCCTCACTGCACTTCAGTAGGAAATACCTTTGCTTGCCAGCGTTTAAAGAGTATTCATCAACAGTTTTGTCATAGATTGTCCTGATGTCATCTAGGCATCCGTTGTCCCCAAAGGCACCCCACTCCATGTTCACACACATTCTTCCTTGTTCTCCCTCGACCATCTCTATATTTCTCATTTCCTCCATGTAACATGCATTGCTGCCAGTTCCTAAAACAAGGAATGCATCTAATTCAGTACCACCACAGGAACACTTACTGCTACCCTCAAAAGACAGAAACAGAACACAAATGAAAGAATGCTGAACTCATAGGGTGATCTTGGGCCCGTCACTACCTCTCCGTATAACCTACCTCACAGAACTACTGTGACGATCCCATGCGGTAGCAGACCCTGGTATGCTACTTCAAATCCCATCAAAGAAAGGAAAATAAAAATGTAACAATGAAGCAGTAAAATACCTAAATTATGACTAGCCACAAGCAGCCTTTGGCCTAATTTTAAAAGGCCTCTGGAAATGAGGAACCCAATGATCTTAAAGGGCATGAACAAGACACTTTTCATGGCTGCCTGCTACATGGAAGAGAGAGGGAGGGAGGGAGAGAGGGAGGAAGGAAGGAAGGAAGGAAGGGAGGGAGGAAGGAAGGAAGGAAGGAAGGAAGGAAGGAAGGAAGGAAGGAAGGAAGGAAGGAAGGAAGGAAGGAAGGAAGGAAGGAAGGAAGGAAGGTTTGCCCACCTACCACCAACCTTATCTCTATCCACCATGACATATTAGCCCCAAGGAAAATCACCCCTTGACAGAAAAAAGGGTTTACCTCGGATTTAGTGTATTTTGAACATAAAAATAAATATAATCATTAGGGGGGGGAAACAAAAAACAAATGAATGAAACCACTTTGAAATAGTGTGATTTATTGTGAGTTTAAAATAAATAATACTGCACTTCTTCCCCCCTACCTACCAACATTAAAAACAGGCTTTTCTGCTGTACATACCCACAATAAGTCCAATTTCACAATTGGGATCTTCGTAGGCACAAGTCATCATAGTCCCAACAGTATCATTCACTACTGCCACGACATCCAGATCAAATTCCTTTGAAAAAAAAGATGTGATACTGCAATTGCTTTTACTGAATCGTATGAAACAGCGTTCACTCTTATCAGCTCATGTTCTGGGGAGGCGAGCCCATGTCTACCAATTACAAACAGCTGAATAATCAAGGAAACACCATTTTGTTGTCAATCCTACCAATGTATCTTTCCTGCTGATGTTCTAACTTGCTAGTACGTTTGGGGCACAACCTCTGTTATATCAAACAGCTAAAGAAATCCTATGTCTGTTATCTCTCAGTTCCCGTTATCATTTAATTACACAGCAGTTGGTGCATTCGATTTAGAAGTTATGGGTTCAAGTCCTTAATACATCAAGAAATTCAGGGGATGACCTGGGGGCAGTCATTATCCGTCTGGCTGCTCTCACAAGATAGCTGTGAGGAAAAGGTAGGGAGGAGGAGAGCCAGGTGTGCCACCTTGAATTTGCTGGAGAAAAGGTTCATATTACAACAACAAAACAATCATGTAACATTTTATTCTACCCAGATGGCAGTGTCACCGCAGTGTACCTTTTGACTGATTCTTTAAGGAACAGGAAAAAGGAAGAAGAAAAATATTTGCCCCGTTTATTTTAAATAGCTGTTTAAACATAGTTAGTTCTGCTTAACTTGTACTTATGAAAAAGTACATCAAACAGTTCAGAAATGGAGGCATAAGCATATAATTACATTGTAACCTTCTGTTGGGAGATTCATACAAAGGTAAGAATGAGTTACAGAACAATTGCTAAGAGTTCTTTCCTCAGTTCCAAAAATGGGATGTACTCAGACTTATTAACTGTCCACCTACTGTGTCTGAGCAGCACCCGACAATGGTACTCTACTGACAAAAAAAGGTGGGGCCCAGTAGAAATGAGAGGAGTGAAATTGCCCTCTCTATTGCAGCCTCAAAACTGGATCTGGAGGACTGGTAAGTCCTCTAGGGATAGTTTTTGGGTTGCATAAAGGGCTGAAAATAGTCAAGAAGAGAAATTCCATTGGGACAGCCACAGAACATACAATTTAGCACACTAACTCTAATCAGATTGGTCTGTTCTAGATTTTCACAGAATCTTTACTTTTGTTAGAATCTCTTGCACTTTCCATCTCATTGATTTTCCCGTTTTCGCCAATAACAGATAGGTTCAGCATTAACTCCCCATCCCCATCATCAACTGAAACTTTCCAAGCAATTAACAAGAATTACTAAAACGTCTGCCAGTAGATATGGACAGAAAGTTGATCTATGGTTTTGTTGTTGTTAGTTCACACAATGATCTGCAATTGATTGGCAAGGATTTGTAATAATTGTTTTTAAAATGCTGCAAAAAATGTATTTTTCACCTCCCCAGCAAAGAAATTGCACTGATGAATCAAAGTGGGATAAGCAGGAGTAGATTTTTCTAAGGCTGCAAGCTCCATTCAGTTTTTGGTACTCAACACCCATTCCTGGACGGATGAATTCTCAGCTCGTGTTTTCTACACTAGGCTCCAGTTGGTGGATCTTGGGGTTTAGTTTGGGAAAAAAAAACACAAAGTAAATATCTCAAGTAAAGCCTGAAGCCTGCCTGCCACAGCACTAGATTATATCCTATAATCCCGTTGTATCACTTCAGCTATGCTGAGCCACACTGGTCTAATTTTATGAGAGCCACTAAAAGGGTGTAAGATCTGCACAGAATATTTTTGCATTACCAGCACTTAAGGATGGCATTATAAATTGTGCTTAGTCTTTCTGTGGTCAAACACCAGCCTGAAATGACCTTTAAAATATCTTTTTATTTTTGAAGCCATAAAACGAGATCACTGGTGCTGTGTAATGTATTGTCTGTTATTGTCAGAAATCAACACAATGTCTTGTTTCCATTTTAGTATCTTGTTCCCATTTTTCAATTATGCTCGGTTCAAGACAAGTCGTGAAGGTGGCTTCTGGATAATAGGCTGGATCCTGCCTGCAGAATTCCATTCATGGATAGAATGGAGAACCCTGACAAATTGCGCAGGATGTAGTAAAGAAGGCTGCAGCTATAGCAGAGGCACAGAACATCATACCTTGCATGAGTGGAAATGCCTGCCACTCATGCTAGGGTATTTCTGCAAGACTGTTAGAAGTATATTTTCCAACTGCTTAGCATACCACATTTTTAAAAAAGAATGAAAAAGAAAAAAGAAAGAGCTGAATACAAACTGCATTACGCCCCTTGTTTACATGAACAGTGGGTTCTCCACAGGAGTAAGTAGTTCTTATCTAGTATATAGTGAAGATTCAGTTACGAATTCTGCCTTAGCTTGTCACCCTAACCAGTCAAGATGGCTGATGCTTGGCTAAGCTGAGACCAAATCAGTTTGCGGCTGCACTGAATCCAACCCCACCCTCCAACTTAGGGATGTTGGAAATTACTTAGGACTACCCCTGCCTTGGACTAACTTAGTGCCAGCACAGCAGCTGTGAGTCTGGGCTGAAGAAGGTTTGGATCTAGTCTAACTCAGTTCCTCCTCCACTTTGCCTCATCCCCTGGCTCTTCTGCTAGCTGAACTTAGCAGTTGGGTCAGCAGATGCAGTTCTCGGGGCAGATCTATAATCAGCCGGCAAAAAAGGATTGTGGCGGTGGCAGAGGGACAGCACAAGAGGCTTCCCCTCCATTCCAAACTCACCTCTGCATATCTGACTTTGGATTGCAGTGCTTGTGCAATGACAAGGATCGGTATCGATCGATCTTTTCACAGGCATGCACATATACAAACACACAAACCTCTTTCTTCAATTTAATGAGACAACAGCATTATATGTACATTTCTTCTGTGTTCTTCCCTAGATTGACAATAACCCTTGAATACGTTCAAGTGTTCAGTAAGGGTTTCTGCATGCTTGTGCTGTTATAAAACACCCAGTCCAATGCCTTTTCCACAGTGTATAATTTCTCTCTATTTCCCCTCAGTTTCCTAATTTTTCAGCTGCGATTTCTCCTCAATCTGCATACTGTATCCAATTCCACATTTCAAAAAAAGCCTTTTGATATCTGGACTTAAGCCATTACATCATCATTCTGCTATAGCAAGTTTTTAGACCTATCATATTGCCCATGCATGTTTAGTCAAAAAGAGGCATATTGTTATAAGTTCTTAATAGCAATAACAACAGAATGGCACATCTACATAGATTTTAAAAATATTTCCACAATTGGCAAATATTGCTAAAATATGGAAATCATTTGAAAGATGTTGCTTTTCTAGCATTTTTCTGATCACCTTGATAATTTTAAAAAGTATTCTAAGCAATGCAGAAAAGGTCTACACAAAGGTGTGTTAGGGGTCATAACAAACAGTATATTAATTTTGAAATTATGAACACCATCTACCAGTTTTACTTTAAATCAGAAGAAATTTAATGAGGCCTGGAAAAGAGGCAGAAACAATGTAAATCTCTTTCACAGAAAAAAATGTTTGAGGTATAGAAAAGACAGGTTACAGTACAGCACTATTAACACACTGTCTATGTCAACATAGAAAAAACTCACCTCTCTTCTTTTAATTCCTTCCCTTAGCAAATTAACAACATCTTCGCCTTCACAGTCAGTAGCCTTAAAGCCCTTGGTCCAATTCAGAAGGATACCCTAAAAAAGGAGGGAAAATGAGGCAGGGAGAAACCCCATTTCTGACTCCAAACTTCATTCAGATACTAGAACAAACCATAAATACTTAACACTGTCTACAGCAACAGCAGATCCAACCAGCTGGAGAACATGGCATCACACAGTCCTCCCACTACAATTAGATGTAACTGTTATACCTGAGGTCTTTAGTAAGTGTTATTATGGGGTGGGAAGTGCCAGTAACCTGCACTGGCTTGCTAACTACTGAAAGAGAATGTACATGCATGATGTCCTACTGTGCTTCTCATTCACCACCAACAGGGGATAACAAATTTGAGCCGAAACAGGCACATTGCTAAGGACAGTGATGCCATGCACTTGTTTTCACTGTACATTACTGGCAGGATGCAGATCAGCAACACAGGTGGGTGCCTGGCAGTCATTTTCTTGCACTGTCTATCTTAAACCACTGGTATAGGATTGAATTTACTGCACACTCTGCGGCTGATCTAAGGTCTATCAGGAAGCGTCCCGTGTGCTGTTGGCCACTGTAGCCGTGTCTCAGATCAGGAATCGTGGGGTGGGGAGGCGTGCAGTTAGGCCTTTCCCTCAGTTCAAGTGAGGTACAACTATCCTAGGTACAACACCAGCATCTCAAATCCTGTCCAAAAATCTGTGACGTCATTCCCAGCCAGGTAGCTAATCTGAAATTATATGGATCCATGGTCTCACCTGAGTTTAGAAAGTCACTTTTTTTACTGTAACTCCCAATATTTTGCAGAGTTTCTAGGAACAGCTGTCCATAAAAATGACTTTTCCAAGTTGACTGACGCAGTACAAAGCAGTTTCTTACACTCTTACTATGACTGAGTCAACAATCTGCCCACACGTCTACCAAGATATTCAGTGTGGTGAGAGATTTAACCTGACACCAGAAATTCCCCTAATCTTAACCAAACACTGTGGCTCAGCATGCAAAATCTTTAGCCCATGAATGGTTAGGTTTTTCTTGGTATTTGATTATCACTTCTCAAACCAAAAAGAGCATCTAAAAATCCACCCTCAAAATATGAAACGAAAAACTGTATTAGAGAAGCACAAACGATGACTTACAGCATCTAAGCTTGTCTGTTTGCAAGGGAAAGAAAACGTAAAGCCCAGAGGGAGGCGTGCACCTTTTATTCCCATATAATCCAGGAAGTCTGAGATGCAGGAAACGATGTGGTCAAACAGCTTTTAAAAAGAAGGGGGTGGGGGAAGAGAGAAGACATTTATACATGATAAAATCTGTGCATTTCCAAGCTTTTGGGGGGGGGGGAAGTATATTGTAAAAGCAACTGCTCTTAATGTTTACTTACCTCTTCTCCGGTACCTTGCATGACCTCTATAGGAATTGCATATATTTTATTGTGCATTTCTACCATTCTCCTTTTACCACTTCGGATCTTCACAAGCAAAACACGGAAGTTTGTTCCTCCAAGATCCAGAGCCAGGAAGTCACCATTTTCTGCAAACAAAACATTTTTGAATGTGTCAAGAAGCTGGGGTCTTTCAGTCTCATTCTGCTACTTTCATTCTGCAGGATCACAAGAGAAAGGTTTGGACCAACACACAGAGATACCAGCCTCATTCTGAGGTTCACAACTACACTGGCTTTTAGTTAATGTTTAGAAGAAGCATGCTAAACCTGGCTATCTTTATTTTGCTGAGAAAATGACCAATCTGAATCAGACCTGTGTTGGTTTTCTACTTAAACCATCTCTTCCTGGCTCTTAATTGCTCCCAAAAACTTGCCACACATCACAAGTGGAAGGAAAAAAAATGGTGCAGCAAAACAGGCATATTCTTGACTTTGGTAATGTCACATACCAACTTTCACAAACTGTTTTTGGTGGGAAGGGAGGGACACAAGAAAGCAGCCAAGAGGATCAGGACCATCTTCTGGGTTGGACAACTAAACGTTCTTCTAAATAAAAGCAGCCATTTAACTGCTCTGTTTTTGTTGTTTTTGTTTTGTTTTTTCAAAACCATCTGCGAACAAGTGTCACGGGCTGCCTGGCCCTATGAACGACCTGATGCAAAAAGTATTTTCAAAAACTGGACAAGCTGAGCTGCCTGGAAACGGGGTCCTGTGCACATAAGACATGCCAGCAGATGGTGCCAGTGTTTCACCACCACTTGAAGGCTGTGCTCTCATACAAACCAAACCGAAAGTAATGAAGGGGTTTGGTTTTTAAATTTAAAAACTCCACTAAAATACCCAGAAGAGGCATGATAGGATGGGGAGAAGTTGTTTCATGTGGGAGAATGAGAACCAATTGGGTGCCACCTAAAAAATCCACAGGAAGTAAGAAGATCATCTGATTCATGTGTTAGCTATGTTCCATCACTCTCTGGTGTGAAACATTCTTGAAATCTGAAACTGCTTTTTGAACTTTGCTGAGTATCAAGAGCAACTGGAGGGAGACAGTTTTTAAGGGGAGGTAAACAATTTACCTTATGAAAGTTACCTCAGGATATACTATACTCTACAGGAGCTGTAAGAACTTCCTTTTTCATTTGGGATTTTCCCTTCAGCAGTTTTTCTCACTGGGTAGTACATTTTCTACATATTTTATCCATTTTTTTAAAAAAATGTTTTCTTGAATTCAAATTATTACATTGTTGTTTTTATGCTCCTCTCTAAGCTTTCAGTTCCTTTCAACCCATACTAGAAAAGCAGCATATCAGTGTTTTAAAATAAAACTACTATTTTGAATTACAATACTACTGTTGTGTAATAGTTTTTAAAATAAATAAAACAAATCAGTAGGATCACAAGGAAAGTATATGCCTCCAATCAGTGGATCCCAGACTTAATTTTTTTAAATAATTTTTTTTTTAAAAAATTTCATTTTGCATAAAGAAACACAGTTGACTCTTCAAAACACTGCTTCAAAGACTAGAGAGCTACCTGTCCCATCTGGCGTGCTGCGGACAAAAGTAGGCAGCATTTTGACTTTCGCGTGGTCATGTGATTTCTTCCGGAGGCCGGCTTCGATCTCGATCCGCATCCGTTTCTTTACCTGAAGCAGCTGCTCGTGTGTGAGCTTGAACTCAGCCAGGGTCTCATTGATCAGCCGGTGCTGCTCAGCCAGCCTGTATGCGACTGCTGTCACCATGGCAGCACCTTTGCCACTGCCACTCTCAGAGAGCAAGAACCGCACATCTGAGTCAGGCACTAAGCGCCGCACCGTTTTGTGCAAGCGCCTGGAGTACCTGCAGAAAGTGGGGAAGAAACCATCAACTGGAAGATCCTTTTAAATTTTGTTGATGTTTAAACCACTACTGAAGGGTCTATCTGGCGCAGCTGTCTCTAATCAGGTGTCCTTCACGTGATGTGACTACAACGGCCATGCTAGCTGGGGATGATGGGAGCTGTAGTCTAAAACATTTGTAGGTTCCCAGATTGAAGACCAATCTAGTCATCTGTGCAAGCTGAAGACAGAAAACGAGCACGTACAAGCAAATGCTGACGGAATTTCAGAAGAATCAGTATTCCAAAGAGACAGGGAACACTTTCCAATGGACTGATTTCGCAGTACTCAAACAATATTTGCGTAGAGAGGTGTGGTTTTCAAAAAACATAAAATGGGAGTCTGAGGGTGCTGGGGAGCGAAACATGGCAAAGTAGCTCCTCAAAACTGTCAGAGCTGGGGACTTTTTGAGGAATAATAAAAAAAGAAAAAGAAATAACCTAATTCCAGGCCAGGGGATGTGTGCTGAGGAGGCCCATTTGGGCCCTGAAAGCAAATTTTGCCCACTGCTAGCATACAGGAACCATGCTTGTACACTGGAGGACATAGTTCTTCCCAAAGCCAGCTTTCCCATCAACAGGAGAGAGGCTATGTTATTCAGTTCGCCTATAGCAGTGGTTTCCAACCTTGGACTGCATGTTCTTGGACTGCAACTCTCAGAAATCCTGGCCAGCACAGCTAGTGGTGAAGGCTTCTGAGAATTTTAGTCCAAGAGCATCTGGGGACCCAAGGTTGGAAACCACTGACTGATCTATAGGCTTCCTCTGGACATATCTATGGAGCAAAGTGGGAGCCAATCACAGAAAAGAAGCCCTGCCACCTCCCTAACACACTAGCAACTGGGACATTTAAAGGCTACTCTGCCTCATGAGTGTCACTTACAGGAAATTTGGTTCCACCTGGCCAAGTGCAATGTTAAGAGGGCATCTACCTGTAAGGAAGGAGACTGTGACATTAGCCACTGATGTAGTGGAAGAGTGACCTTACATTGTCCTCTAAGGCCCAGTCAAACTCTACATTACAAAGGGATGGGTGTGTGTGTCAAGCATGACTTTTTGTGTGATCTGGCAGTGCCCTATATCTAACCTATTCAGCTGCTTCAGACTACTCCAGCATGTAGCATTAACAAACTACTTTCAGTTTCCATGAACTGTTCTGCCTGTTTAGTTCATCTGCAGATGATATCCTGATGTGCCACATATCTGACCTTTGGTAGAGACAGTTCCCTACCAAGTGCCCAGCTGTAATGATGGAAACAGCCCAGGATCTTACTGAGGATGCATCTTGTAAAGGGAACCGTCAACCCCGACAGTCGTGCGCAGACGGCCAACCCCTCTATTTTCCCGCAGCTGGTTCAGGATCGCTCCCAGAGCTGCAGCCACCAAGTTTGCAGACCGGAAGGAAACAATCGTGCACACATGATGAACAGCGATGCAGTCTTCATGGGAGGGCTCAACCCCAAGTCGGGTCAGGATATCTTTGGCTTTTTGCAAGCCTTCTTTACTCCTAAAGACAGAAATGGTAAGAGGGAAACAGATTAGGATATTCTAAAGTTCCCAGCAAGGCAGCATGTTATGAAGTCAGTTTAAGGGAGGGTCAGTAAGAGTCTTAGAACAGGTTACCACAGTGGCCCTTATCCAAGATGATGCTGGCAGCCACAGTGGGATATCTGAATAGAGTGGTGGACTAGGACCTAAGAGACCAGGGTTCAAATCCCCACTTCCCTGTAGAAACCCATTAAGGATGTCATTGGTAAAACGACTCCTCAAATATGTCACATATGTTGAAAACCCTTTAGATTAGATTAAACATCCTTCAGTCTCGAGAGACTATGGTAACGTGCTCTGTATCGAGGACTTGGAACAGCGTCTAGTGTGGCTGAGAAGGCCAATTCGAGAGTGACAATCCCTTCCACACTGAAGACAAATACAGTCTGTCCCCTGTCCAGCTCCCTGATTTTGCTGCTTTCGGGACTGCCTCTTTGTCTCGGCCTGCTGGACAAGGGTCTCTTCAAATTGGGAGAGGCCGTGATGCACCGCCTGCCTCCAGGCTGAACGCTCAGATGTCAAGGTTTCTCATCTGTTGAGGTCCATTCCTAAGGCCTTCAGATCCCACTTGCAGACATCCTTGTATCGCAGCTGTGGTCTCCCTCTGGAGCGATTTCCCTGCACTAATTCTCCATACAGGAGATCTTTTGGAATCCGACCATCAGCCATTCCCTGAAGTTCGGGATGAAAACCCTACAAGAGCTGCTATATGTCAGGTGCAGTCTGTCTGCACAAAAGAGCAACTACAGGGTTCTAGTCTCTATCATTCCATATATGTGTTTAAAAAGTCATGTCAAATATATTAAAGATTCAGAAAACAAAACAAAAAATACTCAATTCTATGTGCCAAAATTATTTCTGGGGCCATAACAAAGAGGGTTTTTTTTTAATCTGTCAGGTCAGCAGGGCAATGCAAAATGCAACAAAACAGTTTGCTGTAATTCAGATTCTCAAAGATTCCTAAAAATGATGTGCATATTACACAGAAAGAAAATATAGATGATATTTGACCCTCTTCAACTCTGACCTCTGTCATTTTTTTGGAAACTCAAAAAAGGTTATTGCTATTCTAAGGAAAACATGAAAATGTAAAAGAGTGCCCTGCTTTTAAAAACTCATCCAGAAAGCTACTGAAAACTATACCCCCTAATGTAGTGATTCTAATGTGAAGGCACAGAAAAAACCTCAAAACAACTTACTTCTCTATGGCGGAAACATGTTTAGTTTCTAATTTTCCTTTGGTTAGAAGTTCGGGAGTAATTCGCCCCTCAAAAATCAGACCTTCTTTGGCCATTTTCACAAGGATAAGTCTGACAAGTTCGCCCATGTACATGCCACTGACCATCTTCTCAAAGCTGAAGAGAAAACACAGCAGCACACAAACAGAAAGCATTCAGTTACTTTCATTATTAATTTCCAGATGTGTAGCCCAATCCTATACGTATTTACACATCGTTTTTAGTCAGTGGTTCAAATCCTTACCAATGCACAATGTTTTTGTACACAGTTGTGAGCAAGTCACTCTCTTCCCACCCAACTGATTCTCATACATACACTGTGGAGATGATAAAATGAGGTAAGAACAACAGGCGAGGAGCAGAGAGTCCTTCGCACCAATGAAAGGCATTTCCACAAGTCACAATAAACCACAAGCAGCAGTATTATTACAGGAGATAAAACAAACTATTTTAAGCAAGACTACTTGCAGTTAGTAGCAATAATAACATAGTCTCAATTACAGTTGCTTCCCAGGATTAAGTGAACCCCGATCAATCTCTCTGTCAAATTCAGTCCGGATGTCTTCTAATAAGCCATCATCCCCAAAGGCTCCCCATTCAGTATTGATGCACATCCGGCCCTCGTCGCCTTCCACCAGATCAATGTGTCGCATTTCCTCCATGTAACAAGCGTTGGTGCCAGTACCTTAAAAAGAAAAGAGTGAGATTTATCAACAGACTTGAAACAAAAATGCTCTACAAGTGTCAATGTCCTATATTTGTTATTGCTTAACAAAGGAATCAAATATTAATACCAATAATCAAGCCAACTTCACAACGCTGGTCGTCAAATCCACATGTCATCATTGTCCCTACGGTGTCATTGACAACTGCCATAATGTCCGCATCATAATCCTTTAAAATGAAACAGAAGAGTTCTTAGTGTGACACAATTTCATTGACACACTGTGATATGCATATGCTACTTTTCACTGTGGCACAGAATCTCAAGCTAGGATCGAGTAGGATTCTTCTGCTATAAAACTACTTCTGTCCGTGAAAGCACGAAGGCGGTTTCCCCTACTCCTGTGCAGCCCCACGTGCCCTAGAAATCTGCTCTGGAGGGCTGAGGGACCTTCCAGACCTGGCAGCTCCAAGGATTAAGAGAGAAGAAGGAAATTCTGTCACACCAGCAACCAGGTGAGGCTTCACTAAATACTATTTAATGAGAATTTTTAAAAACCTAAATCCAACTGCTAGTCCCAACTAAAACAAACCCATTGAATCACTGGGATTTATAAAAGCAATGATTCATGATTCAACAACCGATTTAATGGGTCTGCTCTACTTGGGACAAACAATTCTATAGAAGCCTTGGTCTGCTAATAGTACTTGGCTGTTCTTGTTTTTCTAATGTCCTGATTACCACAAACAGAGGTATACATTCTTTTCTTCTCAAAAAGTTCCTGGCCCAAAAATGAAAGTCCCTGATTTGTGACTGGGATGAGTCTACGTCACTTCTCAACCAAAGATAAGCTCTAGTACACTTGCTAAGTAAGGAACATTACATTTTATGTCACTACTTCAGGTGCATTCCTATGCACACTGAAATGGCAGTATGTCCTATTTCATAAACTAACGTATAGGTAAGAACATACAAGATTAAGCAGTAAGACTTGCAAGGGTCTACTCTGCCCAGAATGGACTGTCTGAACCAAAGCTCTCATTTTAATGTTCTTCAGGCTGTGGCTACATCTGGCATATAATATTCCCTGTAAGACGTTTTTGATAGCCCAAAACTGACTGAGATTATCAGCCTTAATTTTTTTTCTTGGCTTACTATTTTTCTGAGAGTGAAAATACCATGAAACAAGCTAGCATTTAGTAATCTGAGAAGGATGCTGGGAGGGGTCTGAAAAGTATGGCTCATAATGTCAATAAATAGCAAAACATATTCCAAACTGACAAGCTGGTACATGCATATGTAAATTACAAGGCACTCTTACCCCACGTTT
Source organism: Intellagama lesueurii (assembly GCA_037013535.1). NCBI lineage: Eukaryota > Metazoa > Chordata > Lepidosauria > Squamata > Agamidae > Intellagama > Intellagama lesueurii. The sequence continues at coordinate 175,068,449 of JBAJHW010000003.1, read as the reverse complement.
CTTTATTGCTTTGTTTAGTAACTTTACTACATCAGCTCCTTCAACGCCACTAGCTTTGAAACGTTTCGTCCAGGTTATCAGAATTCCCTAGCAAAATTAAACAATACAAATGCAAGTCAAAATAAATGAGATCCCGTTTCTTTCAGTCAAAACTCACTTTTCTAGTGTCCTTTTAAAAGTAAGCAGCTGTTACACATGGGGAACACTGTTCAATTTCCTATAGGTGAACACAGCCACATTTCATATGGACAAACAAACATGGATGGCCATATATGCTTATGCACACACCAACAGGGCTCACATTTGTTAGTAGTATAACTCTCCATTTTCAAGGCACCTACATTATGGAATTACAACTGTCCTGCCTGAACAGACATGCATCTACTTCATTCCACACATGGGGCTCCCAATGGCTTCACATTTAGAGATAGGTCTGTGGCTCTGCCACTTCTACAGTCCTACGACACTGCATTCTCCTAGTCCATCCACTGAGAGCGAGATGCCTTAATTCCTGTGTTTTATGGCAGCTTCCACGTGCACTATTGCGGTGGTTCCCAATCTTGAGTCTCCAGATGTTCTTAGACTACAACTTCCAGAAATCCTGATCAGCACAGCTAGTGCTGAAGGCTTCTGGGAGTTTTAGTCCAAGAACATCTGGAGGGGCCTAAGCTTGGCAACCACTGCAATGATTAATAACAATAATCATAATGATAACAATCAATCACCTGCAGTAGCAACACAGTCAAATCTGCTAAATGCTGTTTTAATACCATCTGGCTCTTTTAGCTGGGGAAGGGCCATAGCTCAGTAGTACAACACAGACTTTGCATGCTAAAGGTGTCAAGCTCAATCCTTGCCATCTCTAGGTAAAGATGGGAAGTGGTCTTCCTCAGAAACCCCAGGGAGCTGCTGTCAGGCACTACAGACCAGTCTTCCCCAAATGGGTGTCCTCCAGAGGTGATGGTTTACTACTCCCATCACCTCCAGCCAATGACCATGCTGGCCAAGAATGTTGGGGCTTACAGTCCAACCCATTTAGAAGGCAACAGTTTGGGGAAGGCAACTGTAGACAGTACAGTGTCAGTCAGCTCAATAGTATAGGGCGGCTTCCTGCGCTCCCTTCACATAGGAATAAAGTTGCAGTGTATGCTTACCTCATCAAGCTTGGATTGCCGACATGGAAAAGAAAATGTGAAGCCAACAGGTAACTTCTTGTCCTTGATTTCTTGTTTCTCCATAAAATCTCCTAAACATTCAGCAACATGATCAAAAAGCTGAAAATAAATAAAGGAAAATAAAATGACATTGGAAAGTCAGATTTTAAAAATACCAACATAGTTACATATCCAGCCTCACAATCTATTTCAAAGGATAGAGATGTAATCAGAGAATCCATATCAATCAAGAGTATTTTGGTAGGAGGTCTGTAGGTCTGTCGTGCAGGGGGGGGAGCCTTGCAACTTCCATTGGCTCAGCCGAGCAAAACCAATTGAAATGTGCAGCCCCAAAACATTCAAAAGGCCACACATTCCCCAGTCCGGCTGTAGAACATTAGCCAGCTGAAGAACATTGATATGTATTTCAATGGAAGCTAGGGGCAGGGTGGGGGGGGGGGAATCCTCCTTTTAAGCCATGATCCTCTGCTGACTTCTCTGTGAGCAGCTCTTATGTACTTCAGTAGCAGCAAAGCTACTGCAATCCTAAATTTTATCTGCCTGTGAGTCTGGCTGAAATCAATGGGATGGTAAACAACAGGATACACTGCATAAGGTCCAGTGTAAAGTCTAATGTTTCTGATTTTCTAACCACAGTTAGGAGAATATAATGTTTTGAGGACCACATGGCCTTGTGCTGATTTTTTTTTTTTTTTTTTTTTTTTTTGAGAATATAAAAATGTCACTATCTCACTCACTTTTGATTCCTCTTCCCTTTTGCTCTGAGTTAACTACAGATTGGCACACATGTCATAATAGCCACAGATTATTTCCAAAAAGGAAGGGACATTCACACAGAAATCGATGTGTTAACTCCATATCCTCATCATTATCGAACTGCAGAGCTGGAAGGGACCCTATGGATCATCAAGTCCAGATCCTGTCAAGGAGGCACAACAGGGAATTGAACTCCCAACCTCTAGCTGTGTAACCAAATCCCTAAGCCACTGAGCATTCAGCAGTTCAAAAATGTGCTACCAATGGGATTTGAACCCACCAGGCTGCATCTTAAGGACTAGTACCTTAACTGCTACACCAACCACTACACCAATCATACACTAATACCCTAAACTAGTGGTTCCCAACCTTGGGTCCCCAGATGTCCTTGGACTAAAACTCCCAGAAGCCTTCACCATTAACTGTGCTGGCCAGGATTTCTGGGAGTTGTAGTCCAAGAACATCCAGGGACCCAAGGTTGGGAACCACTGCCGTAAGGAGACTAGCAACCCTTGATAGCTATTACCCAGGTTCTTTTTATATTGTGCTTTTAATAACAGAGTGACATTGGATTGAGCTGACTAAAATCCCTATGAACATGTATATATCTTTACAACCAAACAACATTTGTGCATCACGCACAAAAAAGATGTAAATCAGATATTCCCTGTTCAGTCCTGAGCTGCCATGGCTTTGTGATGCTGGAAAACTCTTTTTTCTGTGATATCTCTTAATCTAACATCAAGCTTTCTCCAGTTATGGGATGGAAGTTTGTTTCATACTTCCTGGAAATCTGGCTTTCTGGAAATAACTGGGGTAACATTGGGAATGTAGCTTCCATCTTTGGTCAACTAGTTGTATATTTCTCCCACACAGCTCTTCTTCTCCAGCTCTCTATTTTTCCAATCATGCATTTTCAAGTTTGCAGCTCCTTAGTGACCTAAGCACTGTGAATCATAACCAGAATGCTAAATCCATGCAAAGTGCAATGTCTTCTTTCATTTTTTCAAAGCATAGACCCAGATGTTCTTCAGTGTTTAATATATACAGGATGGCATTGCTGGGTTGTTGTTGTTTTTAATGCAGCACTATGCAGACAAATTACTCACAGCTGATGGACCAAATTATTATGGTTTTCAGTCCTGTCGTTCTTTCCATGCTATGAATTAGGTATGGCAAGCACTGCAATACTGATGTGGGACATGGTAGCCCAGTACAACAACACGGCCAAGCTATGGAGCATCAGAAGAGCTCTTCCAGTATTTCAGACTTCCACCTGCTGATTGCAGAACACTGCAGTGCTCCATATAAAATTCTTTTCTTTTACATCACTTCTTTTATTTTACCTCATTTACTCCTCATTTACTCATAGAGAACACAATCTTTCAGGAAGCTAGCTGAGAGCTCAGAAAGCCTTGAGTTCAGTGGCCTCTATGTAACTTCTATGTAAACCTGCTGGCAACCAACGGTATGCTCCAAAATGAAACATATCAATCTTCCCCAATCTTGGACCACTCAATGTGCTGGACTACAACTTCAGTCATCCCCAGCCAGCATGACATCAAGCTGAGACCAATCAACTCCAAGCTTAGGGTTTGACTTTCAAGCTGCAAGCAATGAGAGCAATACAGAGGACTACTTTACCTGTGGTGGTACAAATGACAGCTTAGGCCACCATTTTGATCGAAACCTGGTGAATGGGCCAGTTCTGCCCAACACTTAGCACAAGCTACCATGTCCAATGCTGCTAGTTTCTACTGTCCCCAAATTCCTTACATGTCACACTGCACCTAGTACCACAGCAAGAAAAACTGCAAGTGCTTATACAAGTCCTAGTGGAAAGGTCTTAGCCTAGCATCTGACTTTAATTTGTTTTGTTGCCAATGCAACTGGACAAGGGGTTACACAAAAAAGTTCCAAAACCAAGCACACAGTTCAAGACCATTAAGATATAATCAGGCATCTGCAGAGAAAAAGTCTGTGTAATTGTTGACTATCTACTATTGCTATCAAATTTGCTTTGAATTGCCCAAATGGATAAGCCAAGCGTATTCCACTGAGTTGAACACATCTGGGAAAGCCAAAATTTCTGGATGGCCAGAGGTTCTCCAACCATGCCATTATTACTGAATTATAGGAGAAATAATAATTGGTCTCAAGAACAAATCAACCTTTCTTTCCTCGTCAGTCCAAAATAGATCACAGTAAAAACTAGAGTCTTCAACTATAGCACCATTGAATCTGCTTTCTCTCATAATGCAACAATAACCAACACAGCTGATGAGGACATTTCCTAATGGTACATCTGTATGTCTGAATGGCCATGTAGGTGTTTTCAAGAGCCAAAATAGCAGGAGCAGCACACAGAGGCTCAAAATAGGGAGGTTACTTACCTGTAACCATGGTTCTTCGAGTGGTCCTCTGTGAATCCACACAAATGGGTTAGACTGCGCCTGCGCAGGACTCCTCGGAATATTCTAGAGCTTAAAGAAACATAATTAGTAGGACGTTTCCCTGTAGTGCGCATGCTCCGCCCGCCCGTAATACCTCAGTTCCGAAATGTCCGCCGCTGTCAGATTGCAACCATAGTAAAGACCAGATGTAAGTGACGGACAGCAGGGAGGATGGGCGGGATGTGTGGATTCACAGAGGACCACTCGAAGAACCATGGTTACAGGTAAGTAACCTCCCTTTCTTCTTCGTGGCCTCTGTGAATGCACACAAATGGGTGACTAGCAAGCTCACTTACCGGAAGGAGGGCCGTCACGGCAACAATGACGTCAGCACAGCCCTTCTGAAATTTGCTTCCTTCTTGGCCCTGAGGTCCAGACGGTAGTGTGTCACAAAGGTCGATGGTGTGGACCAAGTGGCTGCTCGACAAATGTCAGAAACATCAACGTCACACAGTAAGGCAGTCGAAGCAGCCATAGCTCTCGTAGAATGCACCTTTAATGCATCTGGTGGAGCTTTGCCAGCCAGTTCATAGGCCAGGGTGATAGTAGACACGATCCACCTAGAAATCGTCTGTGAGGAGGCAGGAGAGCCTTTACGTGGGCCATGGAAGCAGACAAATAGTCTAGGGGAAGTGCGGGAGCCTTTAGTCCTAGAAGTGTAAAATGCTAAGGCACGACGAACATCCAAGGAATGGAGAATGCGCTCAACGTCTGAAGAAGGATCAGGGAATAACGTTGGAAGAATCAAAGGTTGATTAACATGAAAACTTGATACAACTTTGGGAAGAAAAGAGACATCAGGATATAAGACGACCTTGTCTGGATGGAATTGTATATAAGAGGCATCAGCCCGAAGGGCAGCTAATTCACTCGCTCGTCGTGCAGAAGTTATGGCTACAAGAAATAGCGTCTTGAAAGAGAGGAGTCGAAGATCCGAAGAAGCCATTGGCTCAAACAGGGGGCGAGTAAGAGCTCGTAACACAACTTGAAGGGACCATTGAGGCAATGGAGGTCGGACAGGTGGGCGAATATCACGTAAGCCCCTTAAAAACATCTTCAAGGTCGGGTGTGAGAACAAGCGGGAGGCTTCTGAACCCGTAGGTTGGTAAGAGATGACAGCGGAGATATAAACCTTTAGTGTAGAATGGGCCAGTCCTTGGTCAAATAGATAGCGGAGAAAGACGAGGAGAGTATCCAACGAAACTGGAACAGGTAACAGACCTCTAGAGGCAGCGAACTTAGAAAAAACGTTCCATTTGTAAGAATACAACAGCTTGGTGGAGGGTTTTCTGGCTTTGTCCAAAACCTCTGCTATACCAAGAGAATCCTCCAAGCTGTGAGGTGGAGCGACTCCAGGTCGGGATGGCAGACCCTGCCGGCATCCTGGGTCAGAAGAAATGGTTGGGGAGGCAGCTTCAGGAACTTGGAAACCATGGTCTTGAGGGCGGTAAACCAAGGTTGCCATGAAGCCACTAGAATGGCATCGGCGCGTAGCTGGCGTATTCTGACTAATGTCCGCTGAATTAGTGGGATGGGAGGGAACAGATAAAGGAGACCATCTTCCCAATTCACCATGAAGGCGTCGCCGAGGGAGTTCCTGCCTCTTCCGGCTCGAGAACAAAACTTGGTGCATTTGGAGTTCTCCTGGGTTGCGAACATGTTGATGGTCGGAGTTCCCCATCGATTGCAGATCTGAGGAAAAAACGGAGTCGTCGAGCTCCCATTCATGAGTTTGAGTGGACAGGCGACTCAAACGGTCGGCGATATCATTGTCTTCTGTTGACACATGAATGGCGATTGGAAAAATATGGTGGTCGTAACACCATTCCCAAAGATGAATCGCCAAATATAGGAGTGACAACGAGTGGGTGCCTCCTTGCTTGTTGATATAATACATGGTCGTGGTGTTGTCCGTGGCCACCTGAACCCCTCGGCCTACTATTAGAGGATAAAAGGCACGAAACGCCTTGATGACCACCAGCATCTCTAGATGGTTGATGTGAAGTAGTTTTTCTGACCTGGACCACAGGGCATGGATTTTGTGAGGGCCACAGTGTGCACCCCAACCTGTTGGGCTGGCGTCCGTTGTAACCTGGACCGTCAGTTGAATGGGCCGGAAGGGACCCACTAGAAGGTGAGGCATGAACGTCCACCATGTTATTTATTTTATTGGATTTCTACCCCGCCCATCTAGACCAAAGGTTAGCTGACTCGCGAGCTCTGGAGTTACACGCAAACACTTGGTAGGTCTGTCCATCAAAGGATCGAATTGAGACAGGTACCAAGCCTGTAGAGAGCGCATTTTCAGTCTAGCGTGTGGGAGAGCAGACGTGGTTGAGGCCATGAGACCTAGAAGATGCTGTGTATGGTGGGCAGAAACTTTGGCATAAGGACGAAAAGGGTGGATCGCTCAGCGTAGTTTCTGAATTCGTTCGGGAGGGAGGAAGACTCTGGCCTTGACTGAGTCTAGGCGTGCACCAATATAGTCCATGATCTGAGACGGTTGGAGATGAGATTTTGCAAAGTTGACCTGCAGGCCAAGGTCTGCCAGCGTCTGAAGAACAAAGTTGGTATCTTGTAATGCCTTGCGGTAAGAAGCAGCCACGATCAACCAGTCGTCTATATACAGAAAGACTGTGATGTTGTGTAGATGAAGGTAGGCCGCCACAGGAGCCATGCATTTTGTGAAAGTTCTTGGGGCGGTGGAAAGCCCGAAGGAGAGAGTGCAGAACTGATAGGCAGAACCCATGAAGTAGAAGCAAAGATACCTGCGGTGAAGCTGGTGGATGGAAATATGAAAATAGGCGTCCTGCAGGTCTATAACGACAAACCAATTGTTTGGACAAAGAAGAGGGATGACCGAATCCAAGGTGACCATACGAAAACGTCTTGGCTGAATATAAGTATTGAGTAGTCTGAGGTCTACGATTGGTCGGAGACCACCATCCTTCTTGGGAACCGTGAAGTAACGGGAATAGAAGCCGTTCAGAAGATCGTAAGAGGAAACAGGTTGAATAGCATGTTTCTGAAGTAGTACAGAAATTTCATCTTCCAGAGCAGGAGAGAAAGCCGTGGGTCTGAGGAGACCAGTTGGAGGGAGGTCTACGAACTCTAACAGGTAACCATAACGTATGATGGCGAGCACCCAAGAGTCTTTGGTGACGATAGACCACTTGTCGATAAAAGGTGCCAGCCGGGAATGGTGAAGACGACCGAGTGATGGGTTTGAAATAGGATAGTCAAAGGTATTGCTTATTCTTCCTTGCGGGACGACAGGAGACCTGCCGACGTTGAGTATGAGCCTGTGGTCGATAAGAAGGGACAGCAGAGGAAGAAGGGGGAATAGATCTCTCCTGAGCAGGGGGCTTGTAAGGACGGTAGGGCTGATGATAGGATTGCTGAGAGGTAAAGGACCTGCGCCACGGGTTACATTGGTATCTTGGTTGTTGGACAGAGTAAGAACGAGCTGTCTTGCGGATCTCGTGCAAGTTGTCCATTACTTCATCTGTTTTCTCATTAAACAGGCCAACACCATCAAAAGGAAGCTCCTCAATATGGGATCTGGCATCATCAGTGATTCCCGCTGAAGCAGCCAAGCATGCCTTCTAAGGGCAATAGCAGATGTCATGGCCTTTGAAGCCGCATCAGCCGTATGACGGGATGCTAGGCACTGCTGCTTAGCCAACGTAGTCGCCTCCAGGTGAGTATTGAGGGCACTGCTTCTAGTCTCCTCAGGAGCGGCTTGGAGAACTGGTAGCACCTTGTTCCATAGTTGTCTCTGGTAGGTTCCCATGGCAGCCTGGTAGTTTGAGACCCTCATGAGAAACGAAGCTAGGGAATAGAGGTGACGACCTAACACATCTAGCTTTCGACCTTCCCTGTTAGTAGGCGTGACCTTAGAACGATTTCCTCCTCATGATTGATTGGATTGCACAATGATAGAATTAGGGGACGGGTGTTTATTCAGAAATGTAGTATCACTGCCATGTGTTCTATAATGATTTTCAACATGACGAGAGATCTGGAGAGATGTTGATGGCTTGTCCCACGACTCCTTGATGAGGTCTAGCATCGCTGGAATAAATGCCAAACTCAGTGGAGGAGTTTTTTCCTGGTTTATATCATCGAAGACAAGGTCTTGTCTGGGAAGAGGTGGTTGTTCTATATCCAGTTCCAATGATTTTGCCATGTGTAAAATTAACTGAGAGTAAGAGGTGAAGTCTTCAGAAGGTGATGAGGGATGAAGGTCAGCCACATCAGAGTCAGGGGTTGGTAGATTTGAAGGTGACTCTCTAGAAGCCTCTGAAGACGGGTCGCGTTCAGAGACTGTCGAGACCAAAGAGCCCCTGGTAAAAGAGGTGAGGAGATGGCGAACGATGGTGCTCTTCCGATACGGAAGTTAGAGCTCGAGGGACTTGAACCGAAGCAGTGGTTTGAGATGAGCGGGAACTTTTAGGAGCTGTGCCCCGACCAGAGAGAGAGTGAGACGTCTTCAGGTGCGACCCCGAGGAAGACGGTGCTGAAGGGGCACGGGAGCGCTTTGATGGAGGAGGTTCTTGTGGGGAAGTAACCTGTTGAAGATGACGCTTAGATGTATGTTTCACTGGCAGAGTTTCGAGTTGATAATAGAATCAGTATCAATGTCGGGAAGGTGGTGGTGATGGCGACTGAGAAGACGCAGAGGGCGATGCATATACATAGCGGACTCGCTTAGATCTCACATAGTCACCGGTGTCATAATATGGATCAGGCTCGTCTCCCCGATAGCGATATTGATCACCACGACGGTCCACCTCCACGTAAAAGGGTTCCTCATACCCCGAGATCGAGCCGCATCGGGATGAGCGAGGAAGAAGAATAACCTCCCTATGATGGCGGTACTGCCGTGCCGGAAAAGTACGATGTCGAGCCGGCAAGATATGATGATGCTTGGCCAATCATTTACAAGGAGGAGATTGCTGCGGCGAAGCCTCCAAATTAGAGAGTCGTATCACTGTTGCCCGCCCGATAGAAATAGGGCTCGAATGGGCCGAGGCCGGGCTGGAAATCACATCAGCCTCAGAACGGCCATGGCTGGGAGACAGGCTCGGTATCGATACAGAAGCCTGAGCCTGTGGAGGTGGTACAGAATCTCCTGTCTCAGAAGGAGAATCTGGGTCCAGTAATTCCCTAGATGACTCCTCCAGGATCGGGGACAGGAGGGAAACCCAAATCGGCGGAGGGTCTCGAGTTTGAAAACATCAACGAATAGCAGTACGAATCAAATACCGTAGATCAATCAAACCGTAGAAATAGAGACAAAGTCCGTGATCCAGAAATCGTAAATAGGTAGACAGTCCGAAGTCAAAAAGCCAAAAATACAAAGAGAGGTTCGCTCTAGACATCGCAAAGGAGTCCGATCACAGCGGCAGACATTTCGGAACTGAAGTATTACGGGCGGGCAGAGCATGCGCACTACGGGGAAGTGTCCTACTAATCACATTTCTTTAAGCTCTAGAATATTCTGAGGAGTCCTGCGCAGGCGCAGTCTAACCCATTTGTGTGCATTCACAGAGGCCACGAAGAAGAACTGCGGGCTCAGACAAGGAATTTTGAGATCAGCAAAGACAATTAAAAGGGCCACTGCCTGACAAACATGCGCAACAGCCTGCTAAGCTCTATAGCAATGCTATCCCAATTCAGATCCCCCATTATTAAGGCTTAACTTGGAAAAGCAGGAGAAAAGCCAATGGATGGTCTAAAGCAGGCTAAAAGAAAACAAAAAATGCAGCCTCAATGATAGCAGATTCTGATACCTGTAACTTACACAGGAGCTTTTAGTGGAGGAATCAGAAGAACCTCCTCCAGCCTTTCTTGGCATCACCAACCATCCATGTAGCTTCTACAGCCTGGGCTGCATGCCACAAAATGTATACACGTGGACAAATGTGTAAGTTCAAGAGCAAGAGAGAGATCTTTCATTTAAAAGAAACGCAAGAGCTCTGCAATACAATGAAACAGAGCAGTTGGGTACAGCAGCTGAATCTGCTTCCAGAGACAAAAAAACACCAGTTCCTATTCTCTCCATATGAAGAATCATAGGTACTTCTGCCTTAGAGTATGTAAGGGTCTTAAATCCTTTTAGCAAGGTTTTCAACAAGATAGTTGCTATTTATTTTCGTACATTTCTATACCACCTTTTCATCAATGACCTTAAGGCAAGGTGTACAATTCCTCCCCAAACCCATTTTATTCTTTCACCAGTTCTGTTAGTGAGAGATGGGGTGACTGGCCCAGTGTAACTCTGTCGGCTTCATGGCTGAGTTAGGATTTGAACCTGGCTCTTTTGAGTCCTAGTCTGATATTTTGTCGCACTACTGGGAACCTGGTCTTTCTACCTGTTTTCATGATTTAAGCTGGCTGCCAATTGAACTAGCCATTACTGCACAGTTACTAATTCCATTTTTAATTAATAATCAGGTTAGGGGGGAATCACAAGATGCCACTTTCAAAAGTCAGCACAACCAATGCTTCTCTGCTAGGAAACAATTCAAAGAAACTGGCCTCAGAACAGACTTTGTAAGTTTTCATGAATGACGTTTAAAAGAAACATTCTAGTTCCCTTGAATATTGAGTTACAAAGCAGTACATCTTATTTCCTTTGAAAATAATGTTACCAGAAATTCTAGCAGTGTTTGATTTAAAAAGCAGTATGCATAATGTTCAAAATACAGATAAAGAACATAAAATTATATACACCAACCCACCATCCCACATGTACACATACACGTATTATGAACATTTTTAAAGAGATCTCTTACCCGGGTTCCACTACCATGCATAATATCTTCTGGTGTTTCATAAATTTCAGTTTCCATTTGCACTGTCTGTTTTTTCTCATGGGAGACTTTCACTCGTAAAATGCGAAAGAAAGATCCCCCAAGATCCAGGGCAATGAAATCTCCCTTCTCTGTGTGGGAAGAAACAGGATGTCATTTAAGTACCAAATCACCCTAACAGATAATGAATCTTTACTATTGAACAAACAAAGTAACCCCCAGGTAGAAGAAAGATATTGAGACAGAAAATTGAAAGTTGCACTATCAGCACTCACCTTTTGACACTGCAAATATATTTTGTCAACTGAAGTAGTGGCATTTCTCCCATCCTATCTAATCTGACAAACAAAGATGGGAATCTTTGCTTGTTTACAGACGGATTATCAATTAACACAGTATTTGGGATAAGATAAAAAGGTTGAGCACATAAAGAATACACACAAACACTGGCAATCAGGTACATGGGCATATATAACACAGACACACACAACTTCCTTTTCCACAGATACTTTTGAGGCTGTTCACGAGTCCACAGAAAAATCAGACTGCAACCCTACACAGTGGGACAAGCAATGTGCAAACCCACCCACCCCAGTTATCCTCCATTACAAAAACTGAAAAAAATGATTTTCCACTTCTCAAAGCCTCCAGGTGCGGTGGTTTTGCAGAAAAAGTGGGGGTGTTGTTGTTGTTTAGTCGTTTAGTCGTGTCCGACTCTTCGTGACCCCATGGACCAGAGCACGCCAGGCCCTCCTGTCTTCCACTGCCTCCCGAAGTTGGGTCAAATTCATGTTGGTTGCTTCGATGACACTGTCCAACCATCTCATCCTCTGTCGTCCCCTTCTCCTCTTGCCTTCACACTTTCCCAACATCAGGGTCTTTTCCAGGGAGTCTTCTCTTCTCATGAGATGGCCAAAGTATTGGAGCCTCAGCTTCAGGATCTGTCCTTCCAGTGAACACTCAGGGTTGATTTCCTTCAAAATGGATAGGTTTGTTCTCCTTGCAGTCCAGGGAGAGTCTCCTCCAGCACCACAATTCAAAAGTATCAATTCTTCGGCGGTCAGCCTTCTTTATGGTCCAGCTCTCACTTCCATACATCACTACTGGAAAAACCATAGCTTTGACTATGCGGACCTTTGTCGGCAAGGTGATGTCTCTGCTTTTTAAGATGCTGTCTAGGTTTCTCATCGCTTTCCTCCCAAGAAGCAGGCGTCTTTTAATATCGTGGCTGCTGTCACCATCTGCAGTGATCGTGGAGCCCAGGAAGGTAAACTCTGTCACTGCCTCCATATCTTCCCCTTCTATTTGCCAGGAGGTGATGGGGCCCGTGGCCATGATCTTCGTTTTTTTGATGTTGAGCTTCAGACCATTTTTTTGCACTCTCCTCTTTCACTCTCATTAAGAGGTTCTTTAATTCCTCCTCACTTTCTGCCATCAGAGTGGTATCATCTGCATATCTGAGGTTGTTGATATTTCTTCCGGCAATCTTAATTCCTGCTTGGGATTCATCCAGTCCAGCCTTCCGCATGATGTATTCTGTGGGGGTGTAGGGTCCATCAATCCTCCAACGAAGATGTGCCCTGGCATCTCATCAATTAGTTGCTATTAGCTGCAGCAAGTTATGCTAACCTTAAGTGAACACCAATAGGACTCTGGTCACTGATTCACATGAACTAGAAAGCCACCTTCTATATACCATACACCAATATTAAATTGTGAAAAAAACTGGAACTTTCTCTAACATTCATAGTACCCTTAAAACTGATTGTGCCTATGTGACATTATTTGCAGTTTTTATCACCATATTTTAATTCAAGATCCTGCCAATTATCCAGTCCTGCTTGAGCAACCATGCTTCCTTGCTGAAAGAAAAAGTGTACACATAGCTTTCAATCTAGGAACCCACATTTCCAAACCCCATGTGTTCAAACAGAAAATTGTTTTCAAGCAACCTAACTATACAAGCAACCATGCATCCTAAGCTGCCAATCATTCCAGGATATAGGACTGCGAAATTTAAGAGATGTATCCCAGAATCCTTTGCACAACCCTTTGATTATGAACTCTCTGTCCTACTCAAATATGAACCCTCTGATCATACATTACAAGGGAGAAAGAGCAGCTCCCTCCCATAGTGCATTACAATGGTTTGGGGCACTAAACTATTTTGAAACTATCATTTCAACCCTGCAAAGAATTTATACAGTGTTGTATGGATAAAACTTTAAAAATGTCACAGTTTAGAAAGAGTAGCTCGCATTAAGTCAAACATACAAATAGGCTTTATTCATTATAGTCCATTGCTTGCTAAAACTGAGCCATTACCTTAAACATAAATCAAGGAAAAACAAACACTAGGACATATGGCCTTTTTTTTGCCAGAAGTAAATGAGTGCTGGAAAACACTTCAAACAAATGCTACTCTTCAAAAATGGCCGCTCCGGTCATATGCAGCAAATTAAAACATAATCTGCAAACTAAAATTGCCTCCCATGTCAAGAAGGCACTTGAAGCCCATTTAGTTACAAAGGCAAACTGCAATTTTGTGTTATGAGCACAAGCACCCTTGAGTCGTTTACTCACTTGTCCCCACCCTGGCTGCATGCAGCAAATCCATTTGCTCCTGGCTTCCGATTCTGATTTGCAAGGAAACTATGGTTTGAGCAACCTCTAGTTTGTTCATCCATGTGCAACACTATGCTGCAGTTCCCAAGAATTTAGAATTCACAGGCAAGGGGAGCAAGCCAAAAGATTCAGTCAGAACACTGTCTTTTATAGAGATACTAGACTGGCAGCCCTGGGCTCTTATCCAGCACAGCACAATGGTTAGAAGGTGGGACTAGACGTAGGGAGGCCTGGGTTCAAAGCTGTACCCACAAAATTTACTAGCTGGCCTCAGAGGAGCCACTGTCTCTCAACCTCACAGGGTTGTTGTGAAGATGAAGGGGGGGGGGAGAAAAGCCACGTGTAATGCCTTGAGCTCCTTACAGGAAGAACATAATGTAACAATCAAAATCGTATTTTTATGCCAGTGTGGCACAATTGGTACAACTCTTGTTGGTGAACTGCCGAAAGGCAAGAGGTTAGCGTAGGTGTTTGCTAATGTGCTTCAAATCATGCAACCTGGCATGCTACAGCAAATACCTATGTGGTTCCCAGTCAAATTTTCTCACCAAGACCCAGACCCACCTTAGCCTATCTATTTCATTCCACTGAAGAGCAAGAAACATTCTTTTTCCCTTTACAGGTGGACCACCCCTGCCATGACTGTGGCTGGAAGTGAGGTGAGCCAAAAGTGAGACAGGGGTGTAGGCTCTGACTGAGAACAGAGTCTGCACAGAAACGACAAAGCTATTCTATATGGCGAGGTGCCTTTAACATCTTGGCCCTCGGGAAGGAAAAGAGGATTCCCCAGTGGCTGGCTGTGACCTGCCTGCCAGATGCTTTGTAAATGAGATTGTGTGGCTCCATTCCAATTTTGACTACATATTGACTTCAGAGCCATGACGTCTGCCTTGGGTAAGTCCTGCTATGAGGCACCTTTCCAGGTGTGTAATTGAGGATGTTCATCTTTGGCAGTGCCATACAGATTGCTTGTCTCGCCTGTTTGGTTAAGGGCAGCTAAAGGAGGTCTGCCCGGGTGGAATGAAAAATGCGACCAATGCTTTCTGGAAAGAGAGACTGTGATACCAATAAGCTTCAAGAAAGTAGGGCGGAATGTTTTATGGAAGAATCCCTTTCTGGAGCCAAACATGCTGGGTGATAACTGGACAAATGTACAGGCATATCTGTACAAAATGTTTGAGCATACAGTGGCAACTCAAACAAAATGTCTGAGCATACAGTGGCAACACCTCAAGCATTTCTAAAAACAAAACAGAAAAGCAGGATTCAAATGTTTTGAAAAATCAACCAGTAAAAGCTCAGTAGTTTAGGTATCTGGCTGAGGAACCAAAGTTTGATTCCCCACTGTGTTTCCTGGGAAAAGCGCCAGCCTGTGTGGCCTTGGTCAAGCTGCACAGTTCCAGAGTGCTCCCAGAAGAAAGGAATGGTAAACCACTTTTGAGTATTCTCTACCTAGGAAGCCCTGGAAAGGGTTGCCATAAGTCAGAATTGAATTGATAGTACACAATTATTATGATAAAAGTTTAAACAGTGTTAAACCTCCAGTAGGGACAAAATTATTCAGAAGCCATTTGTTTTGTGGCTTATATATTTTATTTATTTGTCAAAGAGTTGATTAAATCCATTCCTTGCCTTTCTGCCACATAAGGCACTCAAGTCTGGAGACCAGAATCCCTCAGTAAGTGGAGCAAACATTGCTGTATGTTCAGTAGGGGGTTTTTTTTCTATCTTGAATACAGACTGCAAGCAGAAGTTTGTTTGTTTATTTTTACATCCATCATTTGTATAAACCAAACACCCTGAACCCAAGACAACAAGAGCCAGAAGGTTTTTGCTGCTTACTTCAGTCAGAACTTGATTATAATTTACTGCACATTTTCCCCCCATCCCAAAAAAGTTCTAATTTTTGCTACAAACATTACTGACTGATTCTTTCAGTTCCATTCAAATGTTGACCTCTGTATGAAAAAGGCGGTAGCCATTGGCTCTCACTATGATAGAAGTAATAACAGTGCATTTACTTTGTTTTAAGAAATTGCATTCACTTATAATTTGCAACAGCACATCACAGGAGTCGAAATCCGTACCTGAGCCATCAGGAATAGACCTTACAAATGTAGGAAGCATCTTCACAGAAGCAGTTGGGTTAAAATCCCTAGACAGCCCATTTTTCATTTCCGACCGAAAGCGACCCATAATATCCAGCAGAGTTTCATCCGAGAGCCGCATGGCATACAAGTATTTATCAATCTAGGGAGGAGGCAAACAGAATAACAGAGAACTTAGAGGTAGCATGGTTTTGTGTGAAGGGAATACAAATACATTTTTCAATGTGGATGTTTAAATTATCTTGAATATTATAATTATTCGATGGTTCTGTTGTTTTAAATTGTTTAAAAAAGTTTGCTCGCCATCTTGAGTGTCTTTTTCTACTGTTAAACAAAATATATAACAAATAAAAACTACACAAACCAGCATAAGCATGCATTTTTAATGTTTTAAATGTTGATTTAAGGTTTCCTCCTTCCCAATAGTGCATGTCATGAAACAGTAAGTTAACTGTAACAATCTTACTTACATCAGTTAATGATCATTTTTTTCCCGTCCCACCCTCTCCTGACCATAAAACCCCAAACTAAATAAAAAGGCCTAGATGACCAGCAAAACAAACCCTAGGCAGTCTCCACAGGAAGAAATGCCTCTTGATCCAACAATGTTGGATAATAGCTGGCTAAATGTGCAGCCATGTCTACAGAATTCAAGATGTTTGAGGATGAAGTTGCAACTCTCTGTGCCTCTTCAATCCAGATGAAGGCCTCTGAGATAACACTAATTCAGACCATTCTGAGAGTTTGCAGATCACCAGCAGTACCTTGAGCGCAGCTCAGAAAAAAAGCACTATGTAGGTGCTGTACACGTACTGGCACAATAAACCCCTTTAGAGAAATTCAAGAGAAAACTGGACAATCGTCTGTCAGATCTGCTTTGATTTGAATTCCTCCACTGAACAGGGGGTTGGACTTGATGGCCTTTTAAGCCCCTTCCAACTCAATTATTCTATGATTCTATAGAAGGCAGTCCAGAGCGCTAGTTTCTCATACAGCTAATGTCCAGGTAGAACTTTTCTATGCACCTACAGAGCAGCCTTTCCCTGACACCAGACTTTTGGTCCATCCAGCTTCATACTGTGTTCTATTGACTGCCAGTGACCCTCTATGGTTTCAGATAGGAGGCTGTCACATCACTGGTTACCTAATGCTTCCTAACTGGACATGCAAGGTGACAATACTTCTGCACACAAATGATAATGCTGTATCATTGTACTATTTTCAATGTACAATGTTATGTAGCAAGATAGTGCTACATAACATATACTAAAACAACCTAAAGGATAGATAATAACTGCCTTGGATAACCCTGTGGCAGAGACAGAGCTACAGCTGAGAATGAAAATTCCAGAGGCATAACTTCCCTCAGGTAGACTTCAGAGGAATGTTAGTGGAAACTTTTAAGAAGGAAATAGTAAATGGTAAGCACAATTTATGGTTTCACAAATATAATAGTATACTCTGCCAAGCAACACCTTTGTTCCTCCAGATGTTTTGGACTTCAATGCCCAGACGTCCCAGTAATGGATAAGGGCTTGTGGGAGCTGTAGTCCAAAACATACATTGAAAGTCCGTATGTTCCCCATCCCTGGTCTTCAACACTCCAATATTTATGTACCTGTTGAATGACTTCTGCAGAACCTAAGGGTGCCAAAATGTCCTGAGCCTTGGCTTGGACAAATAATAATAAGGCCAAGTGTAAAGAGCTACAATTATGTTTTGCTTCACGTTTATATCATTTTCCCCAACAGGGACGTGGTGGCGCTGCGGGTTAAACCTCAGAAGCCTCTGTGCTGCAGGGTCAGAAGACCAGCAGTCGTAAGATCGAATCCACGCGACGGAGTGAGCTCCCGTTGCTTTGTCCCAGCTCCTCGCCAACCTAGCAGTTCGAAAGCATGCAAATGCGAGTAGATAAATAGGTACCACCTGGGTGGGAAGGTAAATGGCGTTCCGTGTCTAGTCGCGCTGGCCACGTGACCACGGAAACTGTCTTCGGACAAACGCTGGCTCTACGGCTTGGAAACAGGGATGAGCACCGCCCCCTAGAGTCGGACACGACTAGACTAAATGTCAAGGGGAACCTTTACCTTTACCTTCACGTTTTTATCATTTTCCCCAACATCAGATGGAGTTAAGGAAAATCAGTTAAGCAGGTATGATGCAAATATTTAGAGACTTTGAACAAACCCTTCCAGCTTCAGAATACAAATCCAGTTACATGCTGGAAGCCATGATTCTTCGAAAAATACAATAATGTTTTAATCTAATGAAGTCAAGTGAGAAAGTGAGAAGAAACAAAAGAACTCTGCCTTCCTCCCTGCCTCACGTAAGCCCTCCTCTCTTTTCAGGGCCAGCTCTGTCTTTAGGCAGTTTGAAGCAGCTACGTCAGGTGGCAGATGCTGAGGTGGGCACAGCATCTGTTCAATACTTCCTCAGGCAAATCGCCACTCACTCCGCTTTGTTACAGAGCTGTGCATGTCACAGATACTTCTGTCTTCTAAACCAGGTAGCTGCCCACGGCAGCACTGGAGAATACAGCCTCTTTTGAACTATCGAAGCAAGATTCAACAGCAAATCTAGTTTGCTTCTGTCCAGGGAGGGCCTCACGCCTTTGCCATACACAGCTAGATGTTTTGAGCTGGCTCTGTGTCCTTTTTTGTTAACCCTAATGCTCTATAACTATTGAGATCTTGCCAAGACTGATGAAACTTCCAACTGAAAGTCTGGATCAGTCAAACCAGGGTTTCAAATGTCCAGGAGTGACAACCATACTATAGACAGTATTAATTTCCCAGGGTGACAGCAGGCAATTCTATATATTATACTGGCTGCTGGAAACATGCCATAAGAGGGAGTGTCACACACATGCACATATATAAGAAAACTCTGACCCATGTTTTCTGTAGCATTCCTCCTGTGTTGGGCTAACAATCGAACTAACATTTTAAAATGTATGACAGATGAGTGCATACCACTTGCGGCCAGACAGTTACCAGCATTTATACCATCAGGTTGTGACATACAGCACAGCGCAGTGGCTCAATCAGTAAAGGCGATGAGAGACACATTTTCCAAGCAGGATTATAAGTGCTATTTGCTGCCAGCAGCAAAGCGTCAGAAACTGAGAAGTCGTGGGTTCTATTTCAAGTTTTGGGAAAGAACGTTCTCATATCAAGCACAAACACTTTGTTCCTCTTGCCTCTTAGGTCCGTCCCTTTTACCTCAGCCTGACCTCCACAGCGTTTGCTTTTATTTTCCCAGCGAAAACTACCCACAACCATGATCAGGGAAACACATGGAATCCGCTTTGGGTCCCTTGTTGGGAGAAATGTGGCATATAAATAAAACTAATAATAATAATAATCCTGGTGAGGAAGGCCTCCTACAGCAACCCCCCCCCCCAAGTTCATGCCACCCCACTATGGAACTGCCAGGCACTATGGAACTGTTTGGATAGATATGTAGAAGAAAACAGTAGTAGAAAAAGACATTGCTGTCAGACAGTCTCCTGCTATATGCACCCATTCAACGCTTTATTTGTAGTTCTACAGCCAAAAGAATGCTGTTGGATAAAATAAAAGTGGACCTTCTCAGTGGTGGCATCTGCCCTCTAGAACAGTCTCCCCCCCATATGGTCCCATACCATGAAATCAACAGGGAGCTCACGCCCTGAAGACCACTGGTATGCAAAGAATCCTGACAGTGCTATGCAAACTTTTGCTACAGCAGGCACAGCTCCTCTCTGGAGGAATATAAGATACAAATACAATTAATGGAAACCCATTCCAAAAAGAAGTAGCAGTCCGGAAACTTCACCATTTTACTACTCTTCACTATGTGAACTGAAGACACTGAACACATTGTCTTGAAAAGCAAAAAATTGAAGTTACAAATCCACAAATCAATTTCCTTTTGCATTAACAACGTAGTTGAAAGGACCTAAATCAACTCCACTTTCCAAGTGATCATACTTATTGATGAAGGAAGCAGGCTGCTGCTCAAAAATAATCAGTCGCTTTTACATTAAAACATAAAATCAGGTAGCTGAAGTCATTACTGAAAGTCATTACTCTCAGGAAGGTAAGCCAGAACCCTCTTAAGAATTTCCACAAATGCAAGGGCACTATGCAGTTGGTCCTCTGCCTCCAGACAGGCTGTCCTTCATACCCAGCTTATTTTGCAACCAGTGCACAACTAGTGTGCAAAAGAGAGCCCACTGGAGGAGGAAAGCCATTTACACCATTACCTTCCACTCTGCACTTCCTCAAGAAGATTCTTGCCCTAGCATCCTCATCAAGATCCAAAATATAGCTCCATGAGACAGTGTGGTATAGTTACTATAGTGTCAGATTACCCCTCAGGAGACCCGATTCAAATCCCTGCTTTGCCATGGAAACTCACTGGGGGAGGGGTAGTTATGGTAAATCACTCCTTGAACTTCTCATATACAGTACTTCAAAAATCCTATTAGGGTCACCATAAGTCAGAAGGGGCTTGCCAGCACAGAGCAACAGCAATATAGCTCACCAATGTTTGCAGGTGCCAGAGACATCTTGGGCCTTACAGCATAAATTAGGGCAGCAGCGTCCCTTTGCCAGTGACCCAGATGGGAAAAGAACTCAAAGACCATAACAAGAAATTACTCCTCACATTAAGTCTCAAAAGGCTGCTGACATTACTACTTCTCTCTTCCACATATCCTGTAAAAGCCAGCCACCTACTGGGAGAAGTATATACCTGCTGTGATCCAACTGTCCCATTGATACCCACAAGAGAAGCAAAGGATTGTGCCACAACAGAGGAATCAAATCAAAATCACATTCTGAGGAATACACTACATCAGTCAGTATAATTATAGGACCCTGGAATCTCATGACAGCTGGGACTTGTGGTTTACCGTTAAGAGAATGCATCAAAACTAAGGATGGTTTGGTCTATGCTTTCTTTCAAAAATTAAAAACAAATCTCCTCCAGAAGCATTCACAGAAACTGATGGAATATAGCAGCATTCGTGTGCTACCTAAAGGGCTTCCCTTGGCAAGTGACTGGCCAGCAGGTGAAGAGAATACTGGACTAGTGAGGATTTTGATCTGATCTAGAAGAGGTCTTCTTATATTCTTACAGAGGGAACGTTTGCTACAATCCTTATTTATTTTTGCTAAAAGGACAAATTCAGCCATTTTGGAAGAGTGGAAGAAATCTCAGATGCCCACCCCATCCTAAACATTTTCTATGGCTGCCGAAGAATTAGAAATACTTTATTTTTCTGCGTTTAGAATCAGAATTTGGCAACCTTCAAGAATGGTCTTGAGGACACCTAGAGTAGAGGTCAAAGGAATCAAAACCTAAAAGCAAGCTTTAATTGCACAAGGATGAGGAACGTCTGGCCCTTCAAACATATTGAGAAATTACCACTTCCACCATGTCTCACCACTGGGCAAGCTTGGAGAATAGGAATCCCACAACATTTATCCCAAAAAGAAAGGGGCAGACAAATAACAGAACGAAGACCAAGCAATTCTGGAATCATGACCACTGGGTTGAAAAAGCATCATTGCGTATTAAAGACACAAAATTTTGACTTATCTAATGTGCAACAACAGGAAGTTGGAATAATTTTGGATTTAACATTAAATTACAGGAATATATTGTTTGCCTAAAATTACAGAAGACGGTGTGGCTTGTGTTTGTTCTGTCAGACAAAAACTGTGAAGACTGCCCAAGAGACTGAGATACACAGGCCAGACAGGGCAATAGTTTGGCACAGTCTACAGAGTAAGAGGACTGAAAGGTTGAAGAGGATCAGCTTACCTCCTCTGTTGCTTATCATGTGATGTTCCGCAGTATGAATGCAGGGAGAAATCCAACACCACAACTGAGAGAATACTGTACAGCTGAGAAACATTAAGTATTCACCTGCTAGAACAACTTCTGGCAAAAGGAATGGGATTTTTGGAATTAAAGAACTCCCAGTCCCATAATTCAGCAGGAACCCCTCAGGCCAAATTATGAGAGCCTCTGTTCCCATGCATCTTTGCAAGCCACAGGGAATCCTCATGATTCCCACAATGCACAGGGGTGCTTTATTGTTTTAAGAAGTGGCATGGGAACGGCATGGAGGTGAGGGAGCTGCTCATTCTCCTCTTGGTTTGAGGGTTCCCAGTTCATAATTCAGCCTGCAGGGTTCCTGCCAAATTATGAGACTGGGGGTTCTTAAATTTTGAAAATCCCATCCTTTAGAGCAGTGGTTCCCAATCTTGGTTAATCCATGTGTTAGTGGACTGCAACTCCCAGAAATATGGCCAGCACAGCTGGTCGTGAAGACTTCTGGGAATTGCAGTCCAAGAACATCTGGGTTACCCAAGTTTGGGAATTACTGCCTTAGAGCCACATGGAATTACAATTAATTGTGATAGTCAACTGTGCAGCTAGAAGATGAGTATCTAAAGTCTGGGAAAGTTGGCAGATAGGCAGAAATGAACTAAGAGAATGAGAAACAGTGTTGGAATTCTCTACTTTCATGTAAAACAAATCCACAGGTAGGAAGTATATTTATTAGGATCCATTAATAAATGCACAAAATACAGAGGTTTTCAAGCTCTATGGATCTATTCATCAGGCTAGGTAGTAAAAAATTTGGGAATAGAGACAAAGACATGGAGGTCTTACTATATGGCTAGGTGTTTCAAAGCCAAGCAGAACTGTAAAGGAAATCCTGGGTTGGAAAGTCTGACTTAATAGGTCAAAACAACCATGCAAGTATCACACAACTTCTGGCAAAATCCATTGGGAAGTGAACAATATGGAAACAGGTTACCCTTTTCTGCAAGGATATGAGTAACCACATATAGGGTGAAATTCAGTAGCAGGTCACAACTAGAGCAGGCCCACTGAATCAAGAAACTCACTAAATTCACTGTGATTCAATGGGCCTACTCTAGCTGTGACTTATCACTGGATTTCAGCTATAGTGTTGTGTTTCATCAGTAAGTGGGCAACTCTCAGTTCAAATCTCACCTTAGCCACAAACTCGCCAATAGGCAAGATCACCTCAAAATACTCCTAGGCACAGCAGGACATGCCCCACTCCTAAGCCAAGGTGTATTTTCCTAGACCAATCATGCTATTTTCAATCCTGAGGCAGACCTGCCTCTCTCCCTTCCTCTTGGGTAATAAAAGCAAATCATAACATATTAAATAGCAAAGGATTTGATTATCCTGCACTTTCATGATACTCAAAATCTGCTGTCTGAAGCCATCGTCCCAGAGCCACCTTGCCAAACGGCCAAGGCCAACCACTATATTTCGGCCTTAGGCCTCACCTATAATAGGAGATACTAACATTGACTGACACCACATGGCTGATGTAACAATCTCTGAGATAATGTACTTAAAATGTTTTTAACACCTGAAGTGAAAGAACTCCCCCCCCCCAAATTAACAGTATTCCACACCAAGGTCATAGCAAAGCAAAGTCTAGCCTTAGCTTGTTTGCTTGCTCATCTATCTTCTCTTGTACCATCTGTTCTGGTCCGGGTTATCTTTAATCGTTCATAAGAGCTTAGGGGAATGGCGTAGGGCTGGGCCCATAATACAACAGGAGATGGATAAGATGCCCTTTGGGAATCTTCCAACGCTGTAATTCTATTATTAACTCAGCTGTATACTTTTAGTTGGCTGGATAGCTCAATGGTTTAGGGAGAGTTCAATTTCCCCTTGTGCCTCCTGTGAGTAGAGCCAGCCTGTGTGGCCTTGGGCAAGCTGTACAGTCACAGGGCACCCCCAGAAGAAGGGAATGGTAAACCACTTCTGAGTATTCTCTACCTAGAAAACTCTAGAGAAGGGTCACCATAAGTCAGAATTGATTTGACATCATGCAATTATTATTACACATTTCTGCAACATACCTAGAATTCTGCTATCAAATACTATGAAAGTGGTAAGTAGCCTTTGGAAGCCAGAAGCTGCTTCTCTGATTTGTAGCAAAATTGTAAATATAGAAAGACTTGTAGAAGCAGCATTTATTTTGCACAGTCACACTATCTTGCAGTGCTCTGAAAGAATCCATCAACAAAATTTAGATTTAGTTAATCACATTGTATAAAATGATGTGGGATATGTTTGTGTCATAAATGCCTCAAGTGTATAAAATGTGACTATTCAGTCACTTCTCTAAGGAAGCTCTATTGCTTCACTGCAACACTTCACAATGTCATCACAGAGCTTGGAAATAACACAGTACAATTAACATGTTAATACTGAAATCATTGCTTTCCATTAAATAAGAGGAGTGCATATAATCTTTTTAGAGTAATGTTTTGAAAGCAACACTAAGAACTGTACTTTCAAGATGTAGAGTAGACACGTTCTAGATGGGCAGTATATAAATCAAATAAATAAATAAATAAATAATATTCTTTAGATGCATTAGTTATCCTGTCCTGTTAAAGCAAACACAATAAATTTAATGTTAACACGTTGAATTTAACATGTTCTTTCCAGTGCTGGACACTGAGCAACACATGTGTGGGTTATTAAGACCACAGGTGCTCCCTAGAAAACCCACACACTATGAGTTGCTTATTATACAAACTACAACTGCAGAACGGTAAAACATGTCTATGGCTTCCTTACATTTGCCAGAGCAGCAAAGATGTGTGCCCCTTTGAACTTCCTATAGGCTGGCTGAAACAAGAATTTTGCTTACTAAAGACACTTAGAGGCTTTGCACAGTCAGTTGTACGTTTGCCCTTAACATAAGCAGCAGCAGGTTGACTGACAGGGGCGAACTGACTGGCCCAAGATATACTTCTGAGTAGAGATGGGATATTCGTATTCGTCTCCCGGGGAAGACAAATACAAATATTGCCATCACAGGTGGCCGGGGCCGATTGGACCCTCCCCCCAGAACCAGGCCATCCACTTACCACTTGCAGTGCAGCGCACATAGCCATCATCGTGCACGCTGTGCCAATCACGGAAGTAGCCTGGACAGGGCTTCCCGGCCTCCCTGCACTGCTGACCTCTCAGCAGCTGAGCGGGGAGACTCATCATCCCATCTTCTCACCAGATTGGTCAGCAGCGCAGGGAGCAGGGGATGCCCCAGCCATGCTACTTCCACGATTGGTGCGGCATGAATGATGGCAGCCGTGCTTGCCACGCTGCAAGCAGTAAGTGGATGGCCTGGTTCTAGGGGAAGAGTCCAATCAGACCAGCCACCTATGGTGGCAATATTTGTACTTGTCTCCCCTAGGAGACAAGTACAAATATCCCATCTCTACTTCTGAGTCTTGTGGTTAAATGATACTCAACTCAATTCTCTGTGGTTTAAGTCCAAGATTCTAACCCAGGTGTGGGAATCAAGTGGCCTTCCCAGTGGTACTAGACTGCAATTCTAATCATTCATTATGACTCATTGTGTTGATTAGGGTTGATGGGAGTTGCACCCAACAACATTAGAAGGACAACATATTCCCCATTCCTGCTCTACAAGAGCACTAGCTTCTAGCACTACACCATGCTAGCCCTTTGTTTAAATACTAATTGGTATATCCTTGATCTTTAATGGCACTGTAGAATGTTTTATGGAAATACACTAACATCTTAGACAAAGATAATGAAATGAGACCTGTTAAGAAGAACAGTAATCAGATCATGGCAATCATCCAGCTTACATGCAAAATATGCCTTACAGGTTTTATTTTACCTAGATGAATCACAATGCCATTCTAGAAGTAGCACATTAAAATTCATCCCAGAGTTACAACAGCACAGTAGCAGCCACTACAAGAATTTAGAAATAAAACCAAGCCTTGCCAGTTTGTGTTAAGCTGGTACTGTCCTCTATAAATACATCTCCTAGGTGTACTAAGCTGATCTGTACAATGCCAGCTATCTTACTTTGCTTCTACATCTTGTAAGAGTCCTTACACTTTGGAAACATTTGCACTTGGGAGTCCGTACATGACAGATTTTTGTCACCACTACATCAAAAACAAATATATGTTCTTTTAATGTGGCACATAACCTTTTAAGGAGTCAGCACTTACTTTGGGGCTGGGGGGCGCACTATGCCACCACCAACCCACAACAAAACTGTAGCTACCTGTTCTTGTGCCTTTGGGAAATCTAGATTTCAGTGCTCAAGAAACTGTTTCCTGGAATCTTTTGAAGTTTGCACCTTACATGGAATCTCTGCACAATCATACACTGGAAAAGAGACCATACTGGCACACCCTCTGGCACACCCTCACTGTTCTGCTGCACCCTAGTGGCATACCTATCACCTATAATGAGTCACCTGTAGAGTCAATACATTGGATTTCCTCTTTTTATACATTTCTGTAAGGCAGATAGAGGTGAACACTTCTCACTAAAGAAGAAAGTGAAGCAAAATGCAACAGTGAGAATAGCAAACTTTCACTCTTAGACAGAGTCTTATCCAGAATTTTGAAGCATTAAGATAATGCCTTAATTTAAACCACCGTAATAAACAGCTAGGCCTGAAAGCTATTCTTATTCTTAAGCTATTTTTATTCTTAAAGCACCTTGCTTCCTTCTCTTTCTCTCAGAGAACATAAACAGACACAACAGCTGACTACTGTGTCTACATATTTGTTTATTTGTTGCATTTCTAACCCACCTCAACATGTTACACATGGCACTCACCCACCACCACCATCACTTTACCCTCACAACAAACCTGTGAGGTAGATCCAGCAGAGGGAGTATGACTGGCCCAAGGTTGCAGTGGGTGTCATGGCCAAGTGGAAGCTTAAACCAAGTCTCCTTAGTTGGCTTCATTGTAACACCACTCTGCCTCTACTGTGAAGGCGCAGCAATGGGTAGGGATTGGTGGGAAATGAAGTCCCAGTCCCATAATTCAGCAGGAACTGCCCAGGCTGAATTGTGGGACTGGGAGCCACCAAACAACTGGAGGCACAGTAGCTCTCTTATCTTCACGCCATCCTGTGCCACTTCTTTGCATCCTCTGCAAAGTACCCAGCTGCACCCTTGCAATTCACTGCTCTACCGCCTCCCATTTGATGGCCTCCTGCCCCCTATTTCGACCTGGGGTGGTTACTGCCAAATTATGGGACTGGGAGTTAATTTTCCCCCTAGCAATGAGTTTTCAATGTTCTTGACCCTTGTCGCTTTACACTGTGCTTTCAAAAATAAATATACAATACAAGCTTATTTGTTTGAACATCACAATACAAAGTACCATTATTTGCATTATTTCATCACAATTGGGGGAAAACATCTTCCCACTGCTCAGCACATACAACAGAAGAACAGTGGACCATTGGTCCATCTATTCCAATATTGTCAGCTCTGACTTGTAGTGGCAGGATTTCAGGCAGGATTCTTGAAATGAGGAAAGAAGTGTCCAAGCCAATCCTATTCTTGTGCCGCCTACTGCCTACTGGCCTCACATCCCAGGACCGATCAGACCTGACCCTACTTGGCTTCTGAAATCAGCCAAAAGTGGTGTGTTCAGGATGTTGTAGTGGCTCATTCAGGTTGATTCTCCCACACACACAAAAAAACATCCAAAATAATAAAGATATTGTTCTCAAAATACTTGTGCAAGCTTGCTTTTGTGTTCTACTATTTATTCTGCAAGATTAATTTTTAACTACTGCTGGGCTGAAAATCTTCCATGAGAATTTCAATCACTCTCACTCAATCGTATAGAAAAGAAATTCTTTCAAAAAAGACTTCCAAAGGAGGAGAATATTTGGATAAATTCTCATGGGAGATGTTTGGGACTCTTCTTACCTTACCTATAAAGTAGAAGAGGACATGTGTGTGCCTTGTCTTTCATTATTCAGTTATTGCTTTGGCAGTCAGCGGCTCCCCCAAATTTAGTTTCTCACACTGCATTTAAAGCCCAGAGGAAAGTAACTCTTTCCACTGAGCTTTTTCAGATCACCAAGTGTGGGCACCTAAGGAAGCTGCAGAATGATGAACAAACGTACAGAAAGAGAAAACAAATGCAGCTCATCTGGCCGACCTTGCAATGCCATCGTAGGCTAAAAAATATTCCCCCCCCCCCAATTTTAAAAGGCCCAAGGATAATAAGATAGAAAAATGGAACCCTTTTACATGCAATTTTGGGGAAATTGCATTAACCACATTGTGGTATCACATTTTTTTACCTTTTTATGGAAATGAACATAACAGGGTCCTCTTTCATCCTCACTACAGATCTTACGAAGAAAAGGCTGTATTACAATAATCTTCCAGCGAAACAAAATGTATCTACAGTAAACAGTATCTAAAAAGGCTGGGGAAGATATTGAACCCTGACAAAAACAAGTGTGGAACAAAAATGTTTCAGAAGACTTTTTTTATCTCAGAAAAAATCTGAGATTTTGTTACTCTCCAAAAGATAGAAGTATCCTTTCCACAATTATTTCAAAATGCCTCCACCATTTATTTATTTTTTAGGCTCCCAGTCTCCTCCCACCACTATCACCTACAAAGACACAAGGTGAAGGGCATTGTGGAGGAAACAAAATGGTGGCCAGACTGGTCACCTCAGTTGCTTTTGTTGCCACCTGCAGAGACAGTGCAAAAGGCAAACATCTTTGGTTTCTACACATTTGAAGAATTTCTCCTTCTCTTGGAAAAAATCAGTGAAATGCCCCCTCCCCCACCCCCATATCCCTTCATGCAAGGAAGGTGAATTTTGAAAAGCCACTTGTGCAGAGCTGCATTTTCAACGCATGCTCAGTGTTTTGCAGCATTTTAGGTAAGAGAACATGTTATCTGTGATGGCAGGAGCAGATACATAAATGAAATGATGCAAGAGAGAATGAACTGAGAACAGAAACAGACCAAGCAAGAAATACAAATCCATTCAGAGTACAGGAGCTCCACACACTGACTACAAGATTTTTCTCCCTTTTTTATTTTATTTTTTTCTGTAGACACTGTCTGTCCATTTTCAGGTACTCTTTCATTACTATAATAACTTATATTTGCATTTTTAAAAAATTATAGGTATCTAGAATATCAGAGTACATCACATTGTACCAAATGACACAGACATTATGAATCTGACTCGCCACACAACTTATGAAATACCATCTGGTGTAGAGCCTCTGTAACTGATGAGATGTGTTTTGAGTTTGTGAAGCAACAATATAGTAAATACAATAAACATTGAAAAACTGATTCTGTTACAGGAAAGAAACACGCAAATAGGCCTTACAGTAAATAATAAAATATTCATCATAATAATGGACTACTATCATCTTGATAAACACTGTAATCCCATACCCACTTATCCTATGAGTAAGCCCCACTGAATTTAAGGACTGTACTATTAATTTGCTTTTCATACTAACTATACTTTTCTTACACAATCGGTAAAACAATCCTGAAATACAGAATCGCTAACATCTGACAGCATGAAAAGACATCTATCTGCTTTGCTGTTCCTAATCAAACAAATAATTTTATAAAATATACTTTTGATAATATTTTATAAGAGCACAATCTGATCATTAGTTCTCCCTACAACACCCAGAAAAACAGCACACTAAATCTTGGCAGGTTGCCTAGGGACAGGCCTGAACTATATACTTTTAATATTCCTGGAAACAGGACACTTCTCCCAAATTCAAGCATGTCCAGCTGAACAAGTTAGGACCAAAGTGAATACCAACACAGCTATAAAATAATCTAGCATTTTTTTACAGTACTAGTCTATTTTATGCACACCTAGAGTCTGTACCGATTCCCTTCACGGGGAACCTTATACTGCCACTCTACCAGAAGGATCTGGTGACAAATTTTCAGGTGCATTTTCTCCACCAATACTCTGATCTTTGAGGTGTCACAAGACACACTCCCAGTTTTTCTCGTAATGTTTGGGGGAACGTCATTACCAGCCACAATAAATAAATACAATTCTATCAGGTTTTTACACACACACATCTAATCTGTACACAAAACTGAGCAGGCCTTGAATTCCCCAGTTCATAAAGCCATACTGACGACCCCGCCTGTCATTTACTCTGGACTAGACAGACGATCAGCTGTTTATAGTAACTAACAACCCTTGGTAGATTCCACCACGGACCGGGACGGAGGGAGGGAGGGAGGAAACCATGACTGTGTTGTGTTACTCATCGCCGCTGTGACATTTACATCCTCTTCTCAAGGACACTGCAGCGCGTTAATAGCACCACACATAATGGACCGGGATCTTTTGGGTTGTTCGAGAAAGGTTTTTAGGGTCAACGAAGAAGAAAGGCGATTACACCGATTTAATATTCTGCGTCCGAGGAACCACAACAGTATATATACTGTGTATATATAATTTTTTTAATTTTTTTTTTGTAATGATAACTTCTTTACATCAAATGTTGAGGGTACTTGGCAATACCCGAAAGAAAGAAGATGAGCGATCGGTGCCTTACCTTTTTAACCTGATCATCTTTTAATTCCGTGAAGTAATAGGCCAGAAGCTGGGCAGCTATCATCTTGTCCGGTTAAATAAGACGTCTCTCGGGGGAGGGGACCAACCTCTGACCAACACAAGGGGAAAAGCGACGCTGATCTTTACGAGCAAAGTTGCAAAACGATGCGTGTATTTCCTGCCTTTTCTCACCTCCGTCTTCTGCAAGGCGACGAATGTAAAGATCCTTCGGCTCCGCAAGGTAAAATTCACCCCCCCAAAAAAACACAGAGAAAGATGCAACCTCCTTTTCCCCTCCTCCTCCTCCTTTCCCTCCACGCGATAGTGCCTGCCTCGAAAACCTGCCCACTTCCTGCGCTGGGATTGGCTGTTCCCGGAGAGCAAGGCCGCGTTGGGCCAAAAAGAAAAGCCTCCCCCCCTCCCCGCGCGCAGCCACCGGCTGATGGGCAACCTCGGCGGCTGCCTCCTATGTGCAGGAAGGGGCGGAGGTCCCTGTGGCCATCCCCGAAAAGCATGCATCCATGCACGTTCCCCACGTCGGGGTGAGTCGTCCCCCAACCCCTGGAGAAAGCGATCGAGGCAGCCAGCCGGCCTCGGCGTTGGTCGAGGTGTATGCACTGGATCAAAGAGGGGATGGTGGTGGGGATGTTTCCCCGCTGAGGAGGAGCAAGGTGGGAATTCCTCCCGCGCTGTAAACGGCTCCTCCTTAAAAGACAGCGGAGGGATGGGGGAATGTATGGGAACAAGTACAAGGCGGACGGGCTTTTTTGCAATTGGTCAGTCTTAAGCTGCAAAAGTGAATTGACATATTTCGGAAACGGTTGTGCAGAAACCCTGCTCTCGCTCCCTGCGGCTATTTAATCAAGAGCACGCGGACTCGGTCTCTCCTCGCTTGCCGGTAGGTTTTGCATTTTTGCAACCATGGGGAAGGAGAGCCAGCCGTGGCACGCAGCCCACGCACGCACGCAACGCACCTCGGCGTGGCCTACAGTCTGCTGAGCAATGTGGGCGTCACCCAAGGCGCCGTCACGTGGCCCGCGGACGAGCCCTCCGATGATACAGCATCCTCTGGCTCTTGCATCCGCCCGCCCACCCTGGAGGAAACGGGGCGCCAGGGGTTTTCCTCACGATTTTAGGGGCCGGTTAGCGTGGTTTGACGGTTGATAATCCACAGAACGTATCCCCCCCGACCCTGCCTGCTACCCGAGGCAAACAGAACCCGCTATTGTTAAGCCCCTGCAGAAATCCACAAGGCGCTGTCCGGTGTAATAAAATGGAGAAGAAACAATCACAGAATACGCTGGGCAGATTGTACCGTACCCTGACATCTTTAGACATGATTGTAACGGCAAAATTATTAAAAATGGTAGAACTCAGAGGTGGCAAAATAAATTCTTAGCCTTATAATGTACATGCAGGGTGCTTTAAAAAAATACTTTTGCCTAATGAAACAAAAACTCAGCAAACGCAAAAATATACTTGAACAAAGATGCTACTTGTCTGTTTGGAGGATGTTTTTAGTAGAGGAGTGATAAAAGAATGCGACCTCTTGCAATCTTAAATCATTACCACCCGTTTTGCCCCTTTGGAGCTCTGCCATTCTACTTCCACTCAGCCTACAATTATTCCCAGACGTGATATACTATAACAAAGACACCATTGTTTTCTTTTGTATGCAGTGCAGGCCCTACACTAAGTTTCTCCACCCATTGTCTGACTATAAGGTTAGACTCCTTGATTTAGGGGGATGTCTGTGATGGCCCCAGTATTTCTATTTGCAATTCTAGTTTTTAAATCAGAAGAGATGGGGGAGAGAAGAGACACACAGCCTTGAAAGCAGAAAAGGGCAACTTTAGCTCTTAGGTTACTGGACTGCATCTCCCAACAATCCTCGCCTAGAGAAGCAATAGTACAGGATCATGGTACTGGTCACAGTTGCTCACTCTAATTCTCTTCCTTCCTATGGCATTTTTGCACTCACATTCCATACCCTTAGCACTTTCATCATAGCAGGTGAGATTCAGTATCAATGTTGTGCTATTAAAGTATTTAGGAAAAGCAGTTTTCCCACAACAGAGAAGCATTATTTTGAGGTACAATGTCTGGCTCCTGAGCAATAACCAGATAATTTTTGTATGCATTTACTGTACAGAAAAGGGCATGATCTTGAAAAGCTTTAAGGCTGCAGTCTTATGAATAGTTAACAAGGGAGGAGTGGTATTTATAACTGTGGAACTGTGCAGAAGGCTGGGCTGTTAAATAATTTGTGCACTGGTGTGAGCTTTATATTTTCATATCCTCTCCCTATAAACCACTGAACAAACATTGGAAAAGTACACAGAAGCAAACCAAAGAGGAAAATGTCAGCTTTTCCAAGGAGAAGTGGGTTCTGTCAGGTTTGAAGCAGGTCATTTCCCCAAGAGACTTATTCATGCAACAGCTGCTGGGATAAATTCCTTTGCTCCCTCATATATCAAGGGCATGTTTACTGCCAGCTGTTTGATGGCCTCTCAATGCAATCAGAGGACAGGATAATTGTCATTTTTGTCCCAGATTACCCAACAAAAGGTCTAAATCCTAGGGAGATGAATGATACAGATTAAAGATAGCTCACTGACATTCCTCCTAATTAAAATCCCACCTAAAAACTGTCTCACAGGGAGGGACTTATATTAATCTGCATGGTACATATGATGCAGGCCACACTTTTTGTCCTAATAGGCCATAACTGTCTATTCTAGCTAGTAGCAGCCATCTGGGGTTGAAGACACCTGATACCTGAACCTTTTAAGGAGATATCTCTGGTGTTGAACCAGGGACCTTCTGTATGAAAAGTATGTATTCCTCCACTGAGCTAATGACCAATACCTATTACAGGGAGCAAAGCCAAATGAGCACTTTTGGGAAATTCCTATAATCTGTACTCATGTCTGTAAACCAACCTCCTTTTAATTTTAATTCCAGGAGGTAGTGTTGGATCAAAAAAGTCTGACCTGTGGCACCTTAAAGTAATTAAGAATTTTACTGTTAGCAGTCTGTTGCATCAGATGCACAGCAGGAAGAGAAGACATTTTACCAATTTTAAAGTCTCCATGTGGTTAGATTATGTGGTTGCCTGGATACTAGGTTATACTGTTGCTGTTATCAGCTGTTTTTTCCCCTTGAATTTTATTGATTGATCAATACAAGATGATTACTTTTCTGTATAAGAGGAGCTGTGCTATGCTTAAGTTGGCAAGAGATATAGATATAGATGTAGATATATTAGCCATATATTCCAGCCAGATAAACGAAAAGCTAATGAAAATCCATGCTGGTGTTTATAACAGCAAACTGTGATGAGAGACCCAGTAAGAAAATTAGTACATTACGGAAGAATAAGAATGCTTGTGAAATGTATTTGAGTGGTATTAATGAGGCAATGGCTTCTGCCTTAGGGAAATATATCTTGAGATCTGTGTTGCTTTTCCTCCTTCCTTCTTTTAATAACACAATTCCTTACTTAAATACTTTGTTCTAAGAAACTCAGAGTACACCAGGTATTTCATCCACAAAGAAGTCAAATGAAGGGCAGTCATGTCATACTGTTTCCTGTGTTGGGCAAGAGAAGGAGTTCAAGGCAGAAACAGAGAAGATCAGGCAGAAACTACACATTTCAGATATTGCCCTGTCAGTTGTCTGAACACAACTGTTTCACACACGCTGTTTTAGTGCAATTCCTCACATTAAAGCAGGACATGGAACAACCACCAACCTGCAGATGCTGGGAGGCTCCCTACCACTACTGACATCGCCAGGGTTGGACAGCCTCACCTGCTTGCCATAGGGGGGAAAAGGAGCCACTGGGGCTGCTCTACCCCTGGCAAAAATAGTTGCCAGCCAGCCAGTGCTGAGGTGGCTGGGCAGCCTCCTCACCACTGACTTGGCAGCAAATCTGTTCTTCCATGAGAGGCAACTCCACCAGCTCCATTTTTGCCACATGTTGATCCTGACTCTAGCGCTGTAAGCAGCTGGGAAGCCTCCTAGCATTGGCTGGCCTGTAACAGCCCTGGCACAGTTTTAAAATAGTGCCATTGCACACTTTTTAAAAACTGTACCAGGGCTTGCATCGTGTGCAGCAACCAATGCTGCTGCAAATTCCCTTCCAAATCTTCCCACACATGTAGTTACGGCCCTGGTTTACTTCCCCACTCCCATTTATACTTCTAGTCCTAGTTACATACAGCAAAACTATACTACAGACCGTTAGGGTTCACATCAAATTTGTAAGTGGAAGGGCTTGTTGCTCAGTGATACTGTGCACTTCATCCCCTTGAATTGTTCCTGTTCTAACTTGGATTCCACACTGTATGTGGAATCCAAATACATGGGAGATGTCTCTTCCATGTACACAATTCATAATCATTATAGTTTGCCCCTTGCAATATTTTGCTAGAAAATTCTGTTGCCACAACTGGCATAATTTCATGCCATTGTGTTTTTTTTATCAATCAGTAACAAATTCTGAAATCAAATGGGTCTTGAATGGAAAAAGTCTCATGCTCTTCATGCAAAGACTTCCAATCACTGTAACATTTAGGACTTCTACCTGTAGCTATTTTTTGGTGCTTTGGATCCTACTTAGGTTGAAGAAGATGGGACAGAAAGTGCTGAACATTTATGGCCAAAATATAAATGAGGAGGAAGATCCATGCTTGTATCAAAATACAGCATCTTCCTTTCCATTCAAAAGCAGCTGCAGTAAAGTTTGTATAGCATAAGTGCAACAGTGTCCAGACACAGGGTTTTTTAGATTGCTTTCCCACTCTTAGGGTGCAAACTATACAGCAAGGGGAAATGCAGTTTGATCCACTGTGATTCACAGTTATCAAATCAGCTTTCCCTGGGTAAAACTGCTATAGCTGTCCAGATGACAATTTGCAGGAGTCACCAGGAGCAGAGGCAGATAACGTAGTTTGCACAGAGCTCAGACAGCAGAAGCTGCCCTAAAATGCTAACAAGGCGCTAACTGGCAATTTCCACCTCTCTCTCTCTCTCTCTCTCTAGCTCTCCAAAGTACCCTAATTATATTGTATTTTGGCACCAAGGTGAAACTTTTTTTAAAAAATATATTAATATACCAAAATATAACAAAGACATAAATGACAAATAAAATCACAACTCAAATATACAGTGTAACCCACCACCATCAGGAATATAATTTTATAATTATATAATTTTTAATATTCTCTTCAAAATATTTCATCTTAATTTATATCATGTGCCCTGTCTCTTTCCAAAAATATAATGATTCTTGTGTTGAGGTATAACCTTTATGTTTTATAAATACATATTCTATATAAGGGTTCCAAATCCCATTAAAACTATTTTCCTTCAATAATCCTTTTCTTACTTTAAATTCACAAGTTAATTTATCATTAATAGCTAGATTCCACACCTCATTATACCATTCTTCCAACATCAATTGATTATTATTTTTCAATTCCTTGCAAATATCAGTCTAGCTGCTGTTAACATAACAACTCCAAGTTGAAACGTTTTTTCAAAGAAACTGTTTGGGGACTATGGGAGCTCTGTTGAGGAGAACTGAAAGCTCCCCAGGCCACCCTTTGCATTGGATCAGCTGATCATGCTGGACAGAGAGTGGACAAAGTGATGTCAACCCACCCCTGCTGGCTGAAAAAAAAGGACAATTCTTGGCTAAAAGGAGACAATTCCACAATGGCCTTCCTTGCACTGAGCTTTACATCATGTAGTCACTGGGTTTTAATTTGAACTCATCTGGGCCCAGTCTGATGTAAATTGCGGAATAAATGGCCAGTGACTCTCTGAAAGTACTCTTAGTCCCAGATACCTAATTTTTCTCTAATAGCATGGGAGGGAGGGGATTAATTTAGATCAAGAAACCAGTATAGGGAATATTAGTTTTTATATCCTCCAGGAGGGCCAGTGCTTATGGCTATTTCAGAGTCCTTGAAAACTGCTTTGGAAAAAAACGTACTGGAAGATCCAGTCATTGATCTCCTATGTAATGTGCGGTGTGGGCTAGAGGAGGCGGATCCCAGTTTGAGAAACACGCCGTTCATAGATACTTGGGTCATTAGGCCTCCGTGCGACGTGCAGATTCACACACAGGCACTTAAGTGGGTGACAAAGGATTTTGTGTTCAAAGATCTCACTAAATATGGGAATACACTGTTGGCTTAAATATAGCTTGGTGATATCTCAGTTGCAGCATCTTGCTAAGCAAGAGGCATACATCTGGAACCACAACAACATAATTTTCCTTTCTATCAGAAATTTGTATTATGTTATAATTAAATAAGTAAATGACTTTGTACACTAAAGCTACAATCTTCTACCTAGGAGAAAATCCTATTGAACTCAGGGGACTTGTTGCTGAAAAACAACACACGAGTTTGCCTTACAAATAAGGAGAAAGAAAAGCAAATTACATACTCTGAACCACATTCTTCTAAGCCTTACTATAAGGCAGCTTTACCCTAGCTGCAACAATAACTAGAGTTGGCATGTCAGGCCAAACTGAAAAGGAAAAGATGGAGACTCTTTTGTATTGTTAAGATCACAGGAGTATGACTGTCCTTGTATCTCGGGAACTTGCTGCTATCAAGCTACTATTTCTGGCTAATATCCCCATCCCTCTTTAATAAAAGATGGCTGCAGAGCTGGACCAGGATGTTTTTCTGCCGGGGCAGAGCACAAAACACCCCACTGCCAGTTATTGTGCATAATATTAAGGAAGACTGATGTTATCACCTGAAGCAGCAGAGTAGGGCTGCCAGGGACAGGCAGCAAATTATATGTCAGTCTCCTTCTGCTAGAGATGGAGAGGGGCTACTTTGGATATTTTCTGCTTCTGTACCAAAAAACCTGGATGGCTTTGAATCCTACTATGAACCTTGACTTGAGACCATTTGCTATTCAGTCAGCAAAATATCTTGGGCCTGAATAATAGCCAAGGCTGGTCAAGGTTATTTTCATACCACAGCCAGAATATCCCAGATGTTCCTTCCCCTTCTCACCCTGATGGTAAATATATACTAGAGAGCGATAACACTAATGGAGTGGTATAGAAGTGGAAAAATAAACAAACAAGGAAATAATAAACAGCTGCCCTGCTAAACTGCAACTATCCACAAAGGGAATGCTTGCATCATGTGGCTGATGCGGTTACAGCACCACAATTTAAAAAGGAAAACTTCAGCATTTGGAAAGACCTGCAGTCGTAAGATCAAATCCACGCGACGGAGTGAGCTCCCGTCGCTTGTCCCAGCTCCCGCCAACCTAGCAGTTCGAAAGCATGCAAATGCAAGTAGATAAATAGGTACCACCACGGTGGGAAGGTAACGGCGTTCTGTGTCTAGTCGTGCTGGCCACATGACCACGGAAGATTGTCTTCGGACAAAACGCTAGCTCTATGGGTTGGAAACGGAAATGAGCACCGCCCCCTAGAGTCGGACATGACTGGACAAATTGTCAAGGGGAACCTTTACCTTTACCTTACAGATTACTGCCACCTTTCTTTTACTAAATTCTTTAGATGGATAGTGTATTTACTCATAAGGGCAAGAGAAGGAGGCATTGGCTGAAATCCAGTAGCAAATCGCAACTAGAGTAGGCTGATTGAATCAGTAGAGATTTGGTGAGTCAACTACTCTGCAACTTCCACTGATTAAATGGGCCTGTTCTAACTAAATTGACACTGGATTTCAGCCATTGTTTCCTTGGCCCTTAATTGTCACTACACTCTTTCATCAAGTCATTATTAATTCTTTTAGTGACCCACATGGCAGGTCATTCTAAGGACGGCACAAATAATATGAAATACGCTTCAAAACCCCAAAATGCTTTTACTCTACAGAATCTTAAAATTTCATCTCTCTGCCATTGTCTTCATCTTTGCATGACATAAACATCCTTTCACATAGAGTCCTGGATTACAACAGCATTACTTTGGAGTTGCAGAATGGGGAGGGGAGATAGTTTTCCCCCTTCTTTGATTAGGTGCTTCCTAATCAGAACGTTCTCAAAATTATCCTGTATCAAGAAACAATTAGCTAACTAGTTAGTTAACCATCTGTTATCCAACGCCAAAGAAAGAGCAACAGACACATCTAATGAGGATGAGGTTCAAATAACACTCCAGACATAAGGTCAGGATTCCTAAAAGACTGCCCACTCCCATATGACCTTGGACTTTATTAAGATCTAATGGGACACCACTTCTCTTTGATCAAACCATCTTACTAGTGAGACAGAAGAAAGCTTTTTCTGTGGCCTAGATTACAGTTCTCCCTATTTATGAAATACCATTTTGCCCCCTCTCTGTTTTTTTGAGCCTCTTCTACAAAAATTCAAGTCTCAGTCTTCTCATTTATAAGCATAAGCCATCTACATGAACCTGCCATATTTTGTTTTAAAGTGATCTGAATATGGCAATAAAGGGATGTTACTGCAGACGTGCCTTCAGAATATAAATGTTCTAAATGCCAGCGACAAGTTTATATAAAGCACATCATCACTATAGCATGTAATACAGAAGTATTTTTTTATTTCTAGCAAAAAAGAAACAGGTTAAAATTAGGGAAAGCTCACTCATCTAATTGTAGCAGTGCATTATAAGGAAGAAGATGGTAACGACTCTCAGAAAGCATGAACTGGCATATTGAGAAAAGCATTTCATTTGGCAAAGGCCAAAGCTACCTTGAGTCATGTACTGTACGTCACATTCCTGTGGAATCAAACAACAGAGCAATGACAGGCTCCGACGAAGGCAGCCAAAAGCTAGGGTTGAGCTGAATGCTGAGAGAGGCGAAAGAGGTGATCTACTGTATATAGTCAACACTATAATACAGACACAAGAACAATAGGCAGAACTTAATTGTATTGTATTTCTATGTATTTGCTCTGCCTCAACTAGTTATCATATTATGTGCTGTAAAGTCCAGGGTTTTCTGCAGTTGGCTGTATCATGCCTTTGTTGTGCCAATCTGTTGGCAACTGATCAGGCCTGTCCCTCCTGTTGCCTTGTTTGATTGGTTGTGCCTGGCAAATGTTTTGTCTGGGCTAGGCTTTCTCTTCAGTCTTTCTCCTCCATTCTCTGAAGGGCCTGGCCTTTTTCATTGCCAGGGAGGAGACCCACTGAAGAATGTCAGGCCAGAGAAAAGACATCTGCCAGGTACAACCAATCAAACAAGGCCCCATGAAAGGCAGACCTGATCAGTTGCCAACAGAACTGCCCAAGAAAGGCATGACAGTTGCAGAGAAAAGAGACAGTAGAATGTATGCCCTATTGGGACAGAACAGTATGATGTCGATCTTTGGAGATATGTCGGCAAAATTAGGATAGAAATTGAAAATTGTTAATTAATTCCCATTATTAAACATATAAGTTACTGGAGATGTAGCTTCCTTTCCCATAAACTTGACTCTCATATAGCCATCTTCTGATGACCAAAAAAAAAAAAGGTGCATACACTTCAATTTTTTTTCCACAATCCTAAGTGTAAGCTGAAAGAAAGAAGAAATACACTTGGAGTTCCAAAGACCTACATGCTCCTATAACGGATTTCTTTTTTTACTTTGAATAACATCCGTATTCCATATCATAAGCTGCTTTTGAAAATTCTGCTTAAAAAACCAAAAAGTCTGGCATGGTAGACAGCCTGCTGATCAGAAAACAACCTTAGGCCTTGCCTAAGAATGAATAGTAAATTTACCTGACCATCTATCACTTACCCTAACGGCAGAGGTTCTAAGACCTTGTAAGGTCCCCGTGCAGGGCATTTGAGGCCATAGAGAGTTTAATTAAATAAACTTGTGAAATAAAATTAAATATTAATTTGCTGTCCAAAACTAAAATCTTGTAAGAAGAGTTCTGCTGAAAAAGAACAATTGATGAAAATTTGTTTTTATTGTTCTGTTCTCAGCTTTTGTAGATTTTAATTGGTGATAGTAGTGCTTTTAAAAAGATGTACCACCTCTATCCACAAAAGTGAGCAGAAATTGCTGAAGCTTCCCTTAGGAGAAAAGTACGCATTTAATGAGGTAAACTCTTTCTTGCTGTGACAATTAAAAACTACTCAACATTTTGTTTGATGATATAAAGAAGATCAAATCACCCCAGGACAAACAGCTTAAATG
Source organism: Intellagama lesueurii (assembly GCA_037013535.1). NCBI lineage: Eukaryota > Metazoa > Chordata > Lepidosauria > Squamata > Agamidae > Intellagama > Intellagama lesueurii. The sequence continues at coordinate 175,027,919 of JBAJHW010000003.1, read as the reverse complement.
TCAGCTGAACTTCCCAGAACTGCTTATAATCAAATAAATAAAATCTTTAAAACATTCTGAACCTGTCAAGATATGGCAGTCATGTCCTTTAGCATTTTGACCAGGGGTTGTTATCTGCATAACTCAAATCCGTTGAAATAGGGAACTCCACATAAATCTAAGCAGCATAGAAGTATTATCACTGCCTTTATTGCATTGTTATTTCTACTCCCATAAAAGTGAGCATGTACTATACGATTTTCTACCTCATCCAAAATAACTTGGCTAGCGCTATGTATCTTGACTTGGGACACGGGGATCCACTAGATTGGTTGCTTCTACTCAGGCATAAATCTCTCGGGGGGCACCTGTATTAAAACCACAGGGCCCAGGGCAGCAAAAGGAGACAGGCAAATTTTCTGTCATGTCCCTATTTCATCCTTGCACCTCGCTCACAAGCATCTGTAATTCATTAGCAACTTAAGAAATGGTAAAGAAAATGACCACACAGTTTTCACCTTACTCAAGGGCAGAGAGGAAGGAAAGAGGGGAAGGGGGAGGCACCAGTGAAAGACCTCAGTCATACTCCCTAGTAGGAGATTTTATCAGCAATGAATTCCCTGAGGGGATTTTCTCAATGCATGGAAAGGTCACACACCACCAGGCTGAAACAGAGCTCCCTGGTAAAACTATTTTAACAGTATAGCACGCCCAGAGTGTTTCTGTTTGTGAAGGACAAGTAATTCTGAGAAACATGAAACCCATCAAGATGGAGAGTGCCCTATCAGCTGGTAGCTGTGGTAGGGCTTTCATGATAAAAGGGAAAGGTGAATTTAGGGAATATAACATGACAGATAATCCAACAGAGTTCATTTAGACTTCATGCTGATCTAAAAATAAGCAAACAAGAAAGGACGGTTCCCCCCCCCCTTCTTTGAAAATATATGCTCAGAAATGTTGCTGTTTCCAAGATAGGAGGTGTTAGACACTGTAGACAGAGATTAACTTCTCAGGCTTTGTGCCAGCAGAAAACTGGAGACAAGGCAGCAACAGGGCCAAAACCAGGCATCAGGTTGTCAGCCGTCTCTGCTGCCCCATATTAAAATGACACTTTAGGCTACCAGTCAATGGAGTGAGCCAGTGAGGATGAAAAGCTATCTTAATAAAATGGCCCAAGACACTATAATTACAGTGGTGCCTCGACTTATGAACATAATTGGTTCAGGAAGATGGGCGTAAGTCGAAATGGTCGTAAGTCGAAGCACCATTTCCCATTGGAATGCATTGAAATGGAATTAATCCGTTCCGGCCGAAGAAAAAAATCACAAAAAAAAAAATCACTGCAAGACCAGTCAGAAACACGATTAATCCCTTCCAGCCGAAGGGGGGGGGGGGGGGAGAGAAAAGCAATCAACCATGCAAGACCCATTGCAAATGCAAACAAGAGAAGGCAAAAAGCAATCAAGCGTGGAAGACCTAATGCAAAGAAAACAAACCAAAAACCAATCAACCATGCAAGACCCATTGCAAATGCAAACAAGAGAAAGCAAAAAGCAATCAAGCAGATCGTGCAAGATCGGAAATGGGGGGGGGGAACTAAAAAGCAAACAAACCCCCTAAGACCCATCGGAAATGGATGGAAAAAAACCCAAAAGCAAGGAAACCCCCCAAGACCCATCGGAAATGGGAAAAAATCCAAAAAGCAACCAAACCCCCCAAGACCCATCGGAAATGGGGGGGGACCAAAAAACAAACAAACCCCCCAAGACCCATCACAGCACAGAAACATAAACCCCCCAGCTCAAAACCACGCTGCAAAAACACCCAGAACAGTTTTTAAAAAGAAGAAAACAGCACCTTACCTTACAAGGCAGCCCGAAGCCTCCCTGCAAACACACACACACACTCTCAGAAGCAGAAGGAGGCAGTCCCAAGCCTCCGAAGCCTCCAACGATCTCTAACTGCTGGGGCGAAAGAGCTACAAAGAAGCAGCCTCGTCGCCACCTACAGTTAGAAATTTCCTGCCTTTCCCCCCTGCCTTTTTCTGTTTGTAAGTGGAAGCTCCGGTCGCAAGTAGAAGCAAAATTTTGCGGCCGGAGCTGGTCGTAACTCGAAATGGTCGTAAGTAGGGGCGTTCATAAGTCGAGGCACCACTGTATTGCTGAACGAGGCATCTATATAGTTCTATTCAGGCTGTGACTACATACATGGTCAAATACCGCTGTCAGGATGTGACATTTTATATGTATGAAATGCTAAAACAACTAAGGGGGTATAGAAAAAGGAGCCCTGAAAATGTACAATGTGCTTTAAAAATAAGGCTTGAACAGCAGTTTAATAAAAGTCACTGTGAAATAATCAGCCTGCTTTCCAGCTGAGCCTGGGAGCAAGGTCACTGTACATAAACACTGCCTAGCAAAAGGAATTGCATTCATAGCTGACAGTCAAGCCTTGGGAGAGGATTGAAAATGTACAGTGGTGCCTTGACTTACGAACGCCCCGACGTACGAACATTTTGACTTACGAACAGCTCCGTTCGCAAAATTTTGCTTTGACTTGAGAACGGAGCTTTGAGTTACGAACAAAAAAAGGCAGGGGAAAAGGGCGGGAACTTTAAATGTACTAACCGTTGGTGGTGAAGAGGCTGCTTCTTTGTAGCTCTTTCACCCCAACGGTTCGGGAAAGGGATGCGGCGGCTGCGGCGGGGTGGCCCAGCGGCGGGAGGCTTGAGCCTGGCTGGGGTGCTTCGGCCGCTGGCCTCCCGGCCGTGGCGGAGGCAGCGGTGGAACAGTGTTGGGAGGCTTGAGGAACAGCGTTGGGAGGCACCAGCGGCTGCTCACCGGGGCGGCCGCGTCGGTCCTCACCGCTCCTCGCCGCCCTCCGCCATTTGAATTTCCCGCCATCGGCCCGCAGAGGGCAGCAAGGAGCTCCGTGGACCGACGCGGCCGCCCCGGCGAGCAGCCGCTGGTGCCGGTTCCGGAGCTGGAGCCGGCGTCAGGCACCAGCGGCGGCATCGGTCCGCAGAGGGCGGCGAGAAGCAAGTGGGAGGCGAGCCGGGAGGCGAGCGGCCAAAGCAGCCCAGCCAGGCTCAAGCCTCCCAGCCGCGGCGGTCGCAGCGGCGGTGGAAGCCTGGGAGGCTGAGGCTTCGGACCGGTAAGGTGCTGCTTTTTAAAAAAGTTTTTGTTTTGTTGGTGGTGGGGGATTGAGGGTCGGTGTTGTTTTGTTTTTGGTGATTTTTTTTGATTTTTTTTGCAGTCCCAGCGTGGGACTTGCTCTGTTTATTTTTATTTTGGTATTTTTTTGAAATGCTGGAACGGATTAATCCCGTTCCCATGCATTTCAATGGGAAATGCTGATTTGACTTACGAACGTTTTGACTTATGAACATCTTCTGGGACGGATTAAGTTCGTAAGTCAAGGCACCACTGTATTGAAATAAGTAGAATGTATTTATTTTGCACTGTGTTAATATGACCAGAGATGGATGGCATTTGCAGGTCCTATCACTTGCACTCTTTGTAGCTGCAGTACTCTGGTTTTACAGTTTAGTTATTCAGACTGCAAAAATTTGCATCTGAGTAAGAAAAAGACTTTATTTTCTCATAATGCACAGATATTTTGTGTGGCCTCTTTAAAGAAGCCTTTCTGTCCCTGTCAAAGGGGGTAGACATATTCTCAAACAGTGCCTACAACTTATAGGGTTTTTTTAAAGTACCTTTTTTAAAACTACTTCCTCATCAATCAAGGCACCATTTTAATTAGTCAAAAGCATTTCAGGTGATGTATGAATCCCTTTAAAAGTGCTTTTGGAAATATAGAATTTAGGGAGGATCTACTAGTGTTTGTTTCTTCTTCCTAAAAAGACGTCAGAAGGCCCACTCCCAGATATCAGCATTAACCCTAACTTAATTCCAACCCTAAATGATTGTTTGCCAGTACTGGCTGCTTGCCTTGGCCAATCTGCTTTCCCTTCCAGTGTACTTAACCAGCAAGTGACTCCCTGCATATCTCATTGGGTGTGAAACTTCCTGTTTGTTTAGGCCAGGGTTTGAGCCCTCCAGAGGAGTGTAAATTCATCTCAGAGCCGTAGCAGAAAACTGAGAAGTATGCATAGTGTAATCATAAACTGGGGCTCTGGATACTCCATGTTTTGGTGTGAGGGAAGGAGAGGGAGTAAATGTGAAGGTACCCTAGAGCCTTGGCAAGCCCTTGTCCAAGCTGACTTGATAATAAATTGAGAACATTCTGCAATATGACCTGTTTTAATATAAATCTCTTCAGATTTATGCAATTACTTTCTGATTTTCATTTACTATACATTATATTATTTTGTAAGTTCATCATATTACATAGAAGATTTTGGATTTTTGTAATCCCCAAAGTCTCACTCCTACTATTATTATTTCAGCTCTCTTCTTTCTTATCCCCCTTTTCTCAACTCTTGCTAAATTTTGTTTAAAGGGGGGGTTAGGGTTAGGGTTAGAGAGAGAGGAGAAAATACATCAAAGAAAGGGAAAAATACCCTTTGTTTGGTGTAAGAGGAAACAAGAGGATCACAGGTCACTCCTCACAGTTCATTCAAAACACAAGCCTATTGATAGAAGCTTCTGGTAGTTTAACTTTCAGTCCAGTTCAACGTTATTGCATAATGCCATTAGCCACTCCAGTCTCTATATACCACATATAGCATATATAGTGATGTGGAAGAAAGGAAATGAAACAAGGCTGTCGTAGTGTCAAATCTACATCCAAGAGATTTAAAACACAGTCCTATTCATGGTTACACAATGACTAGAATCCTGTTGGCCTAAGTACTCCTGCAGAAAGGTGGAGATACCATGAGCTGTGGGTAATTTTTAGTGATTTAAAACTTCCTACGTCTGTCCCATGGCTTTTCCAAATCCTGAGTAATCTTTTTCATTGCATGGAAGTTACAGAAGCCGCAGGAAGATGTCTTTTGTTATTAAAAATCACTGCTGCCTAATGATATCACTGTCAAGGGAATCCCCTGCCAGAAGCATAAAAGGGAGGTTGAGGAAGAGCTGGAGGGAAAGAAGAGGAAGAGAGCGAGATGGGAGACTGGGCTGATGCCCAGAACCAAACCCAACTATGCATGCAGGCTTTACAGTGTCAAGGGGAAGTCCTCCCTTGGGTCCTTTCCTCCCATACTCCCTGTGGAAGGGGCTCACAATACAGAAGTCTAAGGAACCGGAAAATGGAGAGACCAGCATGTGGGTTGCACCAGAAACCAGAAAGAAAGGTCTGGTGGAGTGGGAGGCTCTCACCTGGACATAGCAACATCATATGTGCCACGAGCAACAATTCAAACAACTACCCTAGTTAGCAAAAGACATTCAGAAAGGGAGGCTGAAGGTTTACAAAACTTAACTGTTGGACTATATGGACACGGGGTGCGGTGAAAGTAACTCTCCTGTACTCCCTGAAAAGAGCCCCTGCAGCTGATGCAAATTCCCTTATGACTAACACTGTGGCAAAGATTTAATGTATATAGTCCATAATAAATGTTTGTTGGTTTGTTGACTTCAGATTCTGGATTTCCTTCAGTACGATTATAGGCACAGGAGTGTCCATTGTGCTCCCCAACCCCTTGAGAGAGGGATACATTTCCAACCATATATTTTTGCTTTAAACTGAGTCCCTCCCCCTCATTTTGGGAATTTCTTTGCTTTTTGAAACATAGAAACATATAGGCTGGGATAAGGAAGTCTGTCTTTGCTGAACAACCTCAGGTAACAGAAAAGAAGGTAAAAGCTACCATGTAAATAAATGAAGCAAACAGTCAATGACAACATCATATCATTCACTGGATTCACTTTGCAAAGCAAACCAACATCTCCAAACCAGTACTATAGCTGGGTCTCTAAGAGACTCATAACCACTCACAAAGGGGAGGGAGTTCTTATTTAAGCTTATGGATGCTAATTTACACCACCAAAAGTGTATAAATTATGGCAGTAAATTGCTGCTAATTAATAAGTTAATTTCTGATAGAATGCCAGACATGCAACTTGGCACATGACCAGGAATGTGAGTGGCAACTTGTTAATTAGTGGCAATTCACCACCACAATGTACACAATCACACTTACACCAGCATAAATCCCCTATAGGATTCCAGCTTATCAAATCAAATCAAATCAAATAAATTTATTGTCATTGTAAGTATATACATAGTATACCCATACAACGAAATTCACACAGACACCCAGAGACCAGACCCACATGCACACACATAAAAAATCCCCAAACACTCCCCCCCACTAAAAATACCCCCACTAAAAATATGTCAGATACAAGTCCCACATACGAAAGTGTGTCACTCATAAATCTGCCCCCATAAGGGTGGGTGAGGTACTCAATGTGCCCTCCCTCAGGAAACATACTGTAAAATCAGATGTGTTCCACCAAAAGCTAATCCTAGCTTTTGGTGGAACAATCATACCTTTTACCCTGTAATTGACATTCTACATCATTTACTTGGCTAAAAGCACAAGCAGAGACTTCAAGTTTTCAAAAGATGGCAGGAATTAAACACAGAATTGCAATATTACCTGTAATAAAAAGGTTATCAAAAAGAAAAATCTTTGGCCCTCCAGATGTTGTTAGACTTCCACTTCTGCCATTCCCCATCATTCACTCAGCTGGCTAGCGCTGATGGGAGTTGCAGTCCAAACTATGTCTGGAAGGATACAAGTTGCCCACACCTAGGCAGAGACTGTCAAACTTGTCATATTCACCACCTATAGACTAGGAAACCACTGTGACGAGACTTTAATGGGAAGGATATTTTGGGAAATGGGTGTGTGTGTGTGTGTGAAGTGTGAAAATTATATTCCACACTGCAAAAGAATTTCAGAGCTTGTAAATTTTGCCTCTCCTTTTGTAGCACCTTTTTCAGGTTCCCAAGTTTTGTCTGCAAGCTCAAATTCGGCAAATTTTGCCATGATCCCACTTTGCCTAATATTGTTGCTGCAGAGATTTACTGGAGAAGATTTTAATTTCAGGAACTTCAATTACTGTAAACATAGTTACCCTTTAGGTACTGCCTTAGATAATACAGGTGTGCCTCTGTATTAAGGTAGAGGGACTGTAAAAGCTGAATATTTCCTAAAATCCCAATGCTTGTCACAATGGACTGAAAGGGATGCACTTGTATATGCACCAATGCTGTGATATTTTGTGGGATGACTCTCTTGTGAATGTGACTAATGCAAGGAAAAGAGAAGACGTGTGTCCCTTTTAAGCCAATCTAGACAAAAACAAACAAAAATTAAAATTACAAAAATTTTGTGGTACCTTAAAAACGAACTGATGTATTTGAATGTGAGTTTTTGTGGATACATCCACTTTTCCAGACATCCACGAGAACTCACACTAAAATATAACAGTTAGGTTTTTAAGGTTCCACAACATGTTTGGTTGTTTGGTTCATCTGGATATGCTTGCACGGACTAACATCGCTACTTCTTTGAAGACTACAACTTTTAAGGCAAGTATACAGTCCAGTCACTTGAATGGATTCTACCTTCAGTTTGAATGATAAATAAATTTAGTGCTTTACTGAATCACTTGTGAGAAACATTGTAAGATGCTAACTAGTAAGTGGTTTTAGTCCACAGAAGTTGCCAGAGTTAAGAGCTGGTTTTGTGCACTAGCACCCTCTAGTGATGAGAAGAAAATAGCACTTTATGACTTTTTCTTACATGTACAAAAGAACAGAAAAATAAAGCAAAAATATTGTGGTACGTTAAAAACAAACAGGTTTATTTCTGTGTGAGGCATTGTGGATTACATTCCATGTGTTCAGATACATGAGCTGGAATTCTGTTGCCCTGAGCAGTCATATGAGGGCAGTGGTACAAGTGGTGCAACCTGTTTCGTGGGCAAGATTTCGTAATATCTAGTCCACCAATTGCAAAACTGATCACTCACCCAGGCATACAACAGGCTGCCCAGAGAATGGAAACATTTGCAGAAGAATGCAACAGGAAGCTGGTCATGAAGAACAATATTTAGCCACATACATGGAGACCTAGCAGAGAGGGATTCATCCACAGGAAATGAAATTTCAAAGTGGCAAAATTATTATTAACACAAAAATGAACAGTGGGAGTGCTGTTTACATAAATATCCTGGCCATAGTTAGAGTGATTAACTGTCTACCAAGTCAGCAGACGGTTGTCTTTGAAGTCCACTTTAAACTTATGAACTGCAGCTATGGCCAGGAATCAGATGTTTATATAATCGACACACTCAGAGTTCATTACTTGTGTTGATTTTGCTGTTGTCAATGCTCTCTCCTTTTTAGTGTCTGTATCCCTCTCTAACTGGGTCTCTACCCCTGCAATGTGCATTGTATAGAAATTTGTGGCTAAATATGTCACTCCCGTGTGTTTGGGGATATGGGCTGTGATCCATAAAAGTCAGCACTGAATTTGCTATTCCTTTAGGTGCCCCGGTCGTTTTGGTTTAATTTTGTTTTATTTTTGTTCTATACGCTGGAACAATTAAGCAAGCTACCTTTTTGAAAACAAGCTTGATTTGTAGAATGAGGAGAAAGATTCCCAAAAGGCACAGAGCTGTCTAGAAATATACACACTTCCCAGTTCCAACAGTCTCTGCATCATTAGCCAGCTTTAAATACTCACACTTGGAAATAAATATCCTTAATTTGAGCTGATTTGTGTTTCCAGGTTACTCTTTTCTGGATTGTAAATTGATGGATATGTGCCTAAAAATCATATGAATGATGCAGCATGCCCTTGCATGCAGAAAACTAGTATACCAGAGGCAAGGAGAAAACCAAGCATATATGACAAAACATTTCCTCCAAGGAGACACTTCTGTTGCAAGAATATAAAATCTTTTGAAATAGTCCATGTCCCCAAATGGCATTCTGTGCCCGTGCCATTTTCTGACTTTATCTTTTGCTTTGATTGCTGTAATGTGGATACTATGAGACTGTACAACTCCAGCATGGGAACATCTGAGGCAAGGGTGGGGGTGGGGGCTAATACACCATGACATGGTGTGAGCCTTTCATTTTAACACTATGTTATTTGTATTCATTTCATAAAGGTTATATTCTCTTCATTCCCTTACTGCCGTTGTAGGGAAGTGCACATTTTTCTCAACTAACAAGAGGCACAGCTATCCTGTTCCCTTCCTTCACCTACAGTTATTATAACTGGACAAGGGACATGTGGGCGGCACTTAATGGATCTTGCACAATAAGTCAAGTGGTGCTTGTGACGTGCTTTGGTGATTATGCAAGAAGGCCACAACACAGTCTTCCATAATCTGGTCCCATACAAGTATGCTGGATTACAACTCCCACAACTCCTCAGCCAGCTAGGTAATAGGGGACAGTTTGGGGAAGGATGCCCTCAAGGAAACTATCACAGCTGCTTCCAAGTTGCAACGAGTCAGCCTGAGCTATTGCTTACACCAGAAGCTTTATTTTTTTTACTTTTATTTATCTGGATTAAAAGATACTTACTTTGCATTCTGAATGACCATAGTCCATTCCATCTGGCTCTTGCTCTGTGGCCATCGCTGCAGTGTTTCCTGCCTTTTTACATTATAATTCCGAAGGTCTGTAAAACATAACACAAGTGAAATGCAGACTTGTAGACACAACACATATGTGGGGGGCCAGCTTTAGACATACCCACTCTTTCAATTATCTCGGTATTGGAAATCAATAGGATTCTGGCCACAACCTTAAATGGTTGTTCTGTACACTGAACACTGTGATTGTTCTGTATGGCTGTTGGTCTTTAAAACTGATTTTTAAATTGGCTCTTGAAATAAGTTTTAATTTGCTTTTTAAATGTTAGTTTTCTCTCATTCTCTTTTTAAAATGCTTTAGATCTGTTTTTAATTATTGTTTTCCTTTGTTGCACATTGCTTTGGGATCCTGTGAGGGGACCCCCCCAGAGGGGCCACATCTGGGCCAACCTTTGCACCTCCTACACAGCTGGATGGAAGTGAAGGGGAGCAGTCAGGATGATAGCATCTGGCCAAGGGGAACTGTTGCTGGACACCGGGGGCTGCTGTTGAGCACTGGGCTCCCCTGAGGGGGTGAAAGGAACCACTCTTGGGGCTAACGAGGGAAGCCTAAGGACCAAAGCTGTAGTACTGCTCTGATGGGAACCACCCTCAGGATGGATGTTCAGAGACTGTCAACAGTGAGACCTCAGAAGATCAGGGGCAAACATGGTGGACAAAGAGCTGTACTCCCCAACACCATACAATAAAAATATGTTATGACCTGGAATGCCTGTGTCCTACATCGATATGTCAGCCCCAGCTGGTCCTTTTGACATGCCTCTGCCAATGGAGGACCTGGGGCACACACAGAGCCATTACAGGCAGGAAAGTGGTCAATAAGTACATTAGGGAAATTAATGCATAAAATGTAATATACATCAATTACAATTGGGTGCTACAATGGTAGCAATTGCCTTGGCTACAGATCTATTATCTAATGAAAATAACTTCAGAAAGTGAAAGCAGTCTAGTACAACAATCTCATACAACAAAAGGGTAGGTACTTACTTTTAATGTATGTTGATATGTGTCCTCTTGAAGGATCCTTGGAAAAGGCTACTTTCAAGAACTTTAGTTGTTGGGTTATCTGCAAGAGAGCCAACACAGCGTAGGTGACCAAAACAATATTTTCAAGAATGCCCTGTTTAAATAGTCCTTATTGTGTCACTTCACTCAGAATTTCAGAGCGTCCACTTCTTGGTATTTAACAGTACAGTGCAGCCTTGACTCTTGACTTCTTGACGGGCAGAAAAGCCAGCTCTATATTTTCTCTAGCTTTTCTGCTCAAGCCTGCCACAGCGAAAGATCTAAACATTTGTCAGATAAAAATGCTACTTACTGCATACTCCATCTGCTTTGCTGAATTAAAACTTCTTTGTCTGAAAACAAATTCTTGCTACTCTCTCAGGGACAAAAAAATCCAACCCACAATAATTGTGAATTATGTTCTTTGACAATGTATCTTTGCTGTAATGAATGAAGGCTTTGCTATTGCTCTAATCATGATAACATAGCAGCTGCTTTTAGAGTCAATTCAGTTTTTGTATAAACTTTAATGACAGTGCAATTATTTAAATTTCAGACTAACAGCCTGGGCTTCAGAGACACAATACTGTTCTGATACTAACACGCTTAAAAGGATCAGAAAAGTTTCTTAAATGCCAATAGTGGTGAATAAATTTGACATACATACATTGTGTGCCTGCAAACTGGGAACATTTTATTTTGAAAGTTAAAAAACAATTCGAAAAGTATAAGGGTTTCAGTAAAATTCATTTTACAGCAGTTCGCCTTAACACATAATTACACTTGGGAAAAATTCCAGGAGTTCACATTCTACATGGGGAAAATGTAACCAAAAACTTACATACAGGCAGGTCTCCGATGTAAAATGTCCCAGTATTCTAGGTAGTTAGGGGTCTTTGGATCTGTTGGCACATAAGATCTGAGAGAAAATTCTTCATGCATTATATTACTGTCGTGCATTCAGATGTGGGAGCAACTGTTTCATCTCAATAAACATTGAAAAAGCAAATCAAACCCCCAACACTTGCATTATTGAAACAAGGTGCTGGTTGTATTCTCCGCAGCTCTTTCTTGACCTCTCTGCTCCCTACATCAAGATTGGGCAGAAAGTACATCTGAATGTACTGAAGGTTCTCTAGATGATGTGCAGTAGATGAGCAACCATTTCTGACTCCCAGTTGTCCAATGACAGCAACAACTAAAGAACTTCCCCCACCCAAGTTTGGGAACACCAGCAGGCCAACTAGCAGTTGATTTTTGTGTGAGAGGACTTGGGAGCTTAGTTCTGATGCTGATCACAAATCATGGGGCTCAATATGGGCTGAGATACACTGGGTTCCTTCATTCTTAGTTTATGCCACCCACCAAAGCCTTTCACACTTGGCAGTAGTTGCATCTCAGATTCAGGTTGTTGTTGTTTTTAAGTAGTAGTATATTCTGGAAGACCAGAATCTGCCCACCTCTGTTTAGGTCCTATATTTCATGCCTCCCAAGCTCTCTTTTCAGTATACTTTGTTCTGACCAGGAGCATATACGCTGTTCCTGTTGTGTTCCACCCTTTAGTTTCCCCCATCCCACCCATCCTGCACAATGCACACAAAATTAATGTTTCACTTCATGCTCAGAAGCCTCACAGTCAGCACAGACTGCTATAGCCACTCCAGTTCAGCCCTTTGGATATTCCAAAAATTCCACAGCACTATAGCAGCTTTGCCAAGTTTAAGTATGAAAGTGATTTAAGTGTGATTTAACTTTCATGTGGGAAAACACTATGTTTTCCCACATGAAAGTTAAATCACACTTAAATCACTTTCATACTTAAACTTGGGGTAGTAGAATGATGCAATTTGAATGCCTATGCTCAGGGTCAAAATTAGGTAAGATCTCACATTTACTGGAAGTAAAATACATTGATAGTGCATTTTATCTTCATGTGCACAGTCCCTTCAAAGCACCATGCTTGAGCAGTCAGACTTGCAAATGAAACCCAAGTTAGCCAATCACAAAAGAAAAGCAAGTCTATTTGCAATACACAGAGGCAAGGAAAGCTTCTGCTACAATCAACAGGAATCTTTTCTCTCTTACTTAAGTTCCTATTCTAGTGATATGCTAACTATATCACTTGCTTTGACCCTTACTGACACTATTTTAGCAGTCATGCACATATCTTTAAACCTCATAGAGTCTTTACTTGTTCAGCAACCATCAGAAGACTTCAAACAGGAATTAAATTTCTTGAGATTTCCATTTAATTTTATATAAAAGTGCCAACAGTATCAGGTTATACAGTCTTGTCCTCTCTCTGTAGTCAAAACTCTCGCTAAGACCTCTGTAGCGCTATCTGTTGCCTTGAGTGAGGCATAAAATGCCACGTTTGTTGAGAGCTAGAAAAAAAAGTTAGCAATGTGCTATCTTTATGCCACAAAACAGGAGATCGGAGTTAGGTGCCCACCCTAGGTTAAAAATATCTACTTTTCTAAAGAGGAGCCACCTCTATACTTGGATGGAATGATGGTACAAAATCTTACATGGCCTCCCTTTGGGACTGGACACTATCTTTTTCCACCAGATGCTTTATACCTTTACAAAATACATGGTTTTGCTGGTGCCTCTTTTTCTTAAGCAACTGTTTGATGGGGTGGTTGGTAACATGCTTAAGAGTGTGGCTCAGAAGGGCAGTTAAGGAGAACGGTGTCCTGCTGCAGATCCCACAATGGGCCAGGCCTTCTCATTGTTCTGCAGGCAGGCTTTGGCATGCAGTTGGGGAGGCTGGTTGCCACACAGCGTGAATCACAAATGTCAGTTTGAAAGCACAAGTGAGCAGCCATCTTAAAGAGGAAGAGTTGAGTTTAAAAACTGAAAGCCAGTTTTTCATGGGGATTGACAGAGCTGGCCCAAGAGAGTTTTCTGCCTGAGGCATTCAACCCTTCTCCCAGTCACGTTACACATAGTATTCAAGGCCAGTTTGTCGCCTGAAGTAGAAAATCCCACAAGCACCTCCACAACACCTAGGAAGAAGAAGAAAAAGCAATAACGCTGCCATTTTATGTTGCTCAAAATCTGTCATCTAAAGCAGCTGCCTCACTTGCCCAATGGTAGGGCGTTCTGGAAACTCTGCAGGAGAATTTCCTGCCCTATATGTGCCCTAAATTGAAAGACTTCGGCCACCAGACATTTGAAAGCCTGTGCCCCATCTATCAAAGTCTTCGCAGAAACTGCCCGCATTCAATCCTTTTGGTTGTAAGAGTTTTGATCTTGGATTATTTTTTAAAATCTCACACTACTGGCTTTTGTGTCATGTAACCAACACTGTGCTTTCATGGTTCCACCAGATGGCCTGACAACCTGATTTGAACAGCTGAGGTTCATTGCAAAATGCCAGCATGGATGTGCACTCAAATCTTTTCCTTCGATAATTTAAGCACCTTTGAAGGCAAGGGTGGGAAGTATGTGACCCTCCACCAATTGTTAGATTTAAAGTCCCATCAGCTGTAATCCAAACAATCAATAGTGAGGAATAAGGGGAGGTTTTAGTAGCTCAGATACATTCGGTGAATTACTGCTTTTCAGAATTTGTCCATTTTGCAGCATGCTTTGGAACACACTGTGCTTGCAAAAATATGTCCTGTAGTCACAGATGGAGGAGAGTAAGTCTGCCTTAATGTATGATAGCTTTTCCCAAAAAATAATCATCTAATTGTCATCTCAGCAAGATTGTTAACCCTTGCCCCTCCAGAACATTATCCAACTATCTTCCATCATTTCATGACAGCCCAGTGACTGAGCTGGTGGTTCATCAAATCTGTATGCCTGGTTCAATTCCCCTCTCCCAGTCTCACACATAGAAGCCAAACTCAGGATGGCCAAGGCAGAAAAGAGAGCTTCTGCCAGGTTCAGATCAAAGCCTAGTCATCACTTGTGATCTTGTAACTCCCTAAAGAGGCTGCAGCAATTGCCTTTTAGAAACATGTGGAGGTTGATTCCCCCCCGCCCAATTTGAAGTACTTGATATTTCAAGTCAAACATACTAGAAGAATTCTGTGCTCTGCTGTGTTCTTATTTCTACAGGGCTCCAATACATTGAACACTAGCAAAAATCCAACAACCACCGCTTTCATCTGCAAACTTCTTTTGCTAAACATTTGCCTGTGAGAGGAATGACTGAGGGCTCAGTTCAAGGAATATGTGGGAAAGCAGTGCATAGACACCTGGGGGGGGGGCAGGGGGAACCGTGCTGAGGCACCCTATTTGCTATTGTGTTTCTCTAAGTCATTGACAAAGTAAATGTGTCAAAGAGGACTAGGATTTAAATTTATATAGAAATCTACAGCAGGATCATCCATCCTTTCCAATCAGACACTGTAAACAGAATACGCCTTTAACACGCTAGTGCTTCTTTTTCAAGTGAATGCGTGAGAAACTTATTTTAGAAATATTAATTAATTGCAATGAATGTCACTTCCTGGGATTTTACTTTCTGCTGACTCTTGATATTTTTATTGTCTATAACCAAACATGTCTATTCCATTTAAAAGGAAAGAAAGGGGGAAAGGCAATCTACCTTCCTGTCTAGTTCTGCGCTGACTGTCTCCTCAGAGCTTCCGGCAGAGGAATATCTCAGCCTTACTTGGAAAAGCCATGGACTGAACCCAGATTTGATGAACTCAGCATGTGCTTTACACTGAGCAGTATAACCCTTCTCGAACAAACAAACACAAAAGAAAGAAAATTAAACACACTAATGACAAACTTTGTTGGAAAAAAGAACATTAATTTATTACATTTTGCGTATCAACCTTTTTTGCTTTAAAAAACAATAGAAGTAGAACAAAAGTGGCAGCTTGGGACACCTACCTAAGGATGTATACAAAACATCACATCTACTTCCAATCTATAGCCACATCATACCTGCTTCCAAGTTATGACTCATACATTGCAAACAACTTTTATAAATGAATATAAAACCTTTAAACGGGAAGTAGAAAGGGGATAGCAGATTATATAAATACGTTTAAAATAATTTTATTTCTGGAAACAATAGTTATGCTAAGTGACCTGGCTGTTTTATATTATTTATAAACAGCATGAGGCACAGAGCAGAAATATCAAGTATACCATTGAATGTAAGGCAATTTAGGGCAACCAGTCTTCAGATATGCCAAAACCTACAAAACAAACGGCTTTCTATTTCCACAGCTGGACAACCATTTGACTACATATGTGAGTCGTGTTTCCAAACAACTACCTCAAGCTTTTTAACAAGACCCTTTCTGAATAAATTGTTACCATGCACATGTGCCTGTATGCCATTGATTGGTTTAATTTTCGGTAGCCGTATGCATCCGTTTTGCAACAGCAGTAATTAAGGCAGCTCCCTTTCCGCTTCCATCTTCAGACAGCATGAATGTCACGTCACACTGAGGTGCCAGCTCTTTCACAGTTTCTTGCAAGATCCGAGAAAAACTAAATATGGGGGGGAGGGGGAGGGGAGAACACAAACAATTACAAGATATGAAATGTTTTACTTATTGTTAATTATTTGTTAGCTACAAAATGCTCATCATTATACTGGCTAAGATGTACCCCAGGGCTAAGGAATTTGCGACCCTACAGATGTTGATGAGAAAATTCTAGATCACTCTGGCTGGGGATGATAGGAAATGGTGCCCAACTATTTCTGGAGGGCACCCACTTCCTGAGGCTGAGGTATAGGGAGGGAGGATTTTTGCTCCAAGGTTTGTGGAAAGTGTGGATGACGCATAATTCTCCCTGCAGAATAGCCAGGCTATTCAGGAGCTTTCCCCCTCTTCAGCATCATCCAGACATCTTCCATCATCCTACGCAGTCTGTTGTCTGGTGACATTTGAAATTATAATCCAATATATTTGATGGCTGACAAACTGGGCAAAGTTGCCATAGAGGATAAGGGCAAAATGGCATGGTTTGCTTGTAACTCTAAGCATAGCACCTTACTCTTCACCATGGTGGTGAACAGATTGTTAATGGAAAGCGTTCACAAATGAAAGACCGGAAATGAAGGGATGCACTTGGAGACATTATGGCAGGGGGCAAGGACTAAACCTCCTTGCCATTATGACCTTGACCACAAAAATCAAGCAGTTGTCATCCTCATTTCTACTTTTTGGGCACTCAGCTGTTTGATGGAATGTTGGAGGACTGGCCTTTTTAAATGCAGATGACTTGTCTCATATCTAGGGAATTTAAGTCAACAACTCCATCCACCCACTCTGCGTTGTCGCCGTGCTCATCTGAAACTGAAATCATGGATATATTTTCTTAGGCTGTGACTATGCAGCAATGGAAATGCGCATTAACTCGCCTTCTCTCGCTGCAAAGTCGCACTGGGGTATTCAGTTCATTCTGATATCAGTGGCCATAGAAGCAAAGGAAAAATGCTTTCTGCTTGCAGTTCCATTTGGAGTACCTGCAGGTGGCGCAGTTCAAAGGAACTGCCTAAAGAAGGCTTTCCTCCCAAATCACTTCCCTAGAGACTTCTTGAGCGGCCAAAAATATAAATGAATGAATAAACAGGTTGGTGGGGGGAACTGTTTAAAAAAAAGAAAGAAATGGCAGCTTAGGGGAGCGGATGATTTGCGGAGAGGTGAATACTGGCACTGTGCATGTGTATGCACACACTCTCTATCCCTGTTATTGCCCCCCTTTCCACCTCACTCACACAAACATAACTCCCTGTGATCTCATTAGAGCCGCATCTCATTAATCAGCAGCAATTTGCTGCAGTGCCTTGTGTGATTTCATGCCTTTATCAATTGCCGAGCAGGATTCTGGCCCATGCCGTACTTCTCTATAAAAGCCTTGGAAGGGTGATAGAACCGCTTTAATAGCAAAAGAAGAACATCCTTCTTTTACTTTTCCCCCATCAAACCATGAGGAGATATTTATATTACTCAAAAGGAATGCCATTTTCTTTTCTGTACAGAGACTATGCAACACAAGCCAGCACTTGGACCTCCTCCCCCATTTAGGAATGACTTGCATGAGGTCTTGCTAAGTGCAAATTCGTGAGCAGTCAGGATGTTCAGGTCAATAATCAAGAGAGTTAAAAGCATAAATAACACATTTGCAAGTTGGATAAGAGAGGAGATAGTTCAGTGGTTTAGGTATCTGGCTGTGGAGCCAGAGGTTGGGAGTTTGAGTCCCCCTCAGTGCCTCCTTGCCAAGAGCTGGACCTGATGGTCTATAGGGTCCCTTCCAGCTCTGCACTTCTATGATGATGATGATCATGATGACGATGATCATGATTACCACGCCACAGAACTATACATACAACATAAAGCATTTCTTCTTACACCACAAAAGAAATGCTATTATCACTCACTGAGATCCAACTGTATGATAACTTAATTATGCCTTAATCACCAGAAAAATAAAAATTGTTATGGGTAGATGAGTGAGGGAGAAAGAAACAAACAAAAACCTTGGCAAGTCTTTGGGTCCAAGTCCCAAATCCGAGTCCGAGTCTTTGGTACTAAGTACCAAATCTGAGTCAGAGTATTTGGTACAAGTCCCAAGTCTGAGTCCCTATTAAAAACAAGCTTTTTTCTCTGGGAAAAAAGGGGGGGTGGGCTCTGAGTCACGAGTCAAGTCCAAGTCATTGAAAAAAAAACCCAAATCGAGATCGAGATGAGTCACTGGTGTGACCTAAGCCCGACTTGACAGTGAGTCCTTCAACTTGAGTCCCCATCCCTAGAAATAAGCACATTTTCTGGCCATGGAATGCCAACTCATTCTTGCGTTTATGAATGGAAAACTATGGGGGAATGGAATGGACTATCCTGATAAAGATTACCAATTGCTCCTCTTCTGGGACCCTGAATACAAGCACTTGATACGTCAGTATTTTCTTGCTAGTCAAACTTGTATACTGTAAGGAGGCAAAAAGCAGAACTTTCTCCAACAGTTATAATCTCAGTTTTCCTAAATACAATCAGGTCAGCTGGGATTTGTTGTTGTTGTTTAGTTGTTAAGTCGTCTCCGACTCTTCGTGACCCCATGGACCAGAGCAAGCCAGGCCCTCCTGTCTTCCACTGCCTCCCGGAGTTTAGTCAAATTCATGTTGGTAGCTTCAATGACACTGTCCATCCATCTCGTCCTCTGTCGTCCCCTCCTCCTCTTGCCTTCACACTTTCCCAACATCAGGGTCTTTTCCAGGGAGTCTTCTCTTCTCATGAGATGGCCAAAGTATTGGAGCCTCAACTTCAGGATCTCTCCTTCCAGTGAGCACTCAGGGTTGATTTCCTTCAAAATGGATAGGTTTGTTCTCTTTGCAGTCCAGGGGACTCTCAAGAGTCCAGCTGGGATAGCAGAATGGCAATTTCTTGACTTCCATACTTTTTCTTCCCATCAGTTAAGCAAAACAACTAAGCAACACCCTATGTAACTTTTTTAAATTAGTCAATACAACAAAGCCAAAACAACACCCACCCACACAGTCCACTATCTCAAATACTCACTGTGGATGTAGCTTGTACAAGGTCCCGTCCACACCCACGGTGATTTTCAAGTGCTCCAGGTTTCTGTTCCCCTGTATCTTCTCTACTACAGCGGCAAGTCCAGCTCCGCAAAGTTGGGCGGCTCTCTTGGAAATGAAGCCACAGACCTTCTTTACAATGATACTGTCATCACAGGTGCTATCTAGCCCAAGCTCCTGCAGGATTCTCCTTACTTGAAGCAGAGCAAGTCGGTCACTGTATTCAGCCAAAACACAACATGCACCTCTGGTTAGCTTGCAGTTTTTGCAGAAACAGCTGGAAACTAGCATGGGCAGGAGAAAACAAAACCCCATGGCTAGAGAGGCACATTCACACGCTGTCTACCTCAGCTCCTCAGCATTATCACCCTCTCCTCTCTAGCTATGTCACCCTGCTATTTTAAAAAACATAATTTTATAGAATAAATGAAACTCTGAAGATAAGAGTGTATTTTGCTGATCACCAAATAACACAGTTAATCTCTAAGGAATGTTTACTTTTTGGACACAATATAAGCCAAGACTCAATGGACTCAATATACAGTGGTGCCTCGACTTACGAACGTCTAGACTTGTGACCAATTTGAGTTACAACCAGCTCTGGTCGCAGCATTTTGCTTTGACTTGCGACCGGTGCTTTGAGATACGACCGGGGGAAAAGGCTCCCTCCCTCCTTTCCTGCACTTTTTTTAACCTTAGAGGTCATTTTAGGTTAAAAAAAGTCTCCCCCTAGTGGACGGATTAACCGCTTTTGCATTAGTTCCTATGGGAACTAATGCTTTGAGATACAACCAAAAAATGGCCGGAACGGATTAATCGTGTTTCAATGTATCCCTTTGGGAAATGGTGCTTTAAGTTACGACCAACTTGAGTCACAACCATAATCCCGGAATGAATTAAGTTCGCAACTCAAGGCACCACTTAACTATCTCTATAGATTCAATATAAGCCAAGGATTCTTAAGCCATTATCAAATATAAAATGCTGCACCTGCTGTAATTTGTGGCTATATTCCCTTACTAACTACCCAGTGCGGTCTTACATACCCCATCAGCAATTATGATACCCTGTTTCCCCGAAAATAAGACCTAACCTGAAAATAAGCCCTAGTATGATTTTTCAGGATGCTTATAAGACCTACCCCCAAAATAAGCCCCAGTTAAGTGAAACCCCGCCCTCCACCATTGTGCAGCAACCAGAAGAAGATGACATGACTATGTTTGAATAAATGTAGATTGTTGTGCATCAAAAAAATAAAACATCCCCTGAAAATAAGCCCTAATGCATTTTTGGAGCAAAAAATAATATAAGACCTTGTCTTATTTTCGGGGAAACATGATTGCCATTGTTCCCCTTTGTTATCTATAGCCTAGGATTAATTAAGCCACCAATCATTGTCATTGTTTATTGAACAATGCTTCTTGGAAGGGGAACTGCATGGTTGTTGCCAGGTGTGAAATGTGACATTGTCAACTACTTCTGCCCAGGAAACAATCAGTCTCTTTGTTTTGGGGCCAGGTATAACTGTATAAATATTTGCCATGCAATCCCACTCCCATGTGTGAGGAAGTGGACTTGTCCACAAAAACTCACAATAAAATATAGCAGTTAGTCTTTAAGGTGCCACAATATTTTTGTCTTCTTCTTTTTTATTATTTTGGTTTTGTTTTTGCCTGGCATGCTAGACACAGACTAACATGGCCACCTCTTCTAAAACTATATTTTTGGACTATAACTCCCAGAATCCCTAGTTACATAAGAACATAAGAGCCCTGCTGGATCAGGCCAAGGGCCCATCTAGTCCAGCTTCCTGTATCTCACAGTGGCCCCAACAGATGCCTCTGGGAGCACACGAGACAACTAGATACCTGCCTCCTGATACCACTCCCCTGCATCTGGCATTTTGAAGAACCTTCCTTCTAAGCCTGGAGATTGTACATCCCCATCATGGCTTGTAACCTGCGATGGACTTTTCCTCCAGAAATCTGTCCAATCCCCTTTTAAAGGCATCTAGGCCAGATGCCATCACCACATCCTGTGACAAGGAGTTCCATAGACTAACAACACACTGGGTAAAGAACTATTTTCTTTTGTCTGTTATCACTCTCCCAACACTCAATTTGAGTGGATGTCCCCTGGTTCTAGTATTGTGTGAGAGGGAAAAGAGCTTCCCTCTATCCACCCCTGCATAATTTTATACATCTCAATCATGTCCCCCCTCAGGCGCCTTTGGGAAAACTCTCACATTATTTCCTCATCATGTAGAATATATTTAACAAGCTTTCTAATGTTCAGTCTCTCGGCAGCTTTTGAGAAAGATACAACATATATCTTTTTTATTATTTATTTATTTATTCCTCCCCTTCCACCAAAAGAAAGCACTCAAGGCATCTTACAAACTTCTTAAACGACTACAAACAGATAAGACATGACTGGAAGAGACGCTTAAATAGGAAAATGCCAAGTACGGCAGTGTATGATTTTACCTTTCAATCTGAGACAAGAATTTTGTCTCAAATATTCCTCTTTTTCTCAAGGTTTCTGAAATCTGACCTTTGAAGAGAAGTCCTTTCTTGGTCAAATCAATTAGGATCTGTCTCACTATTTCACCCAAGTACATTCCACTTGTCATCTTTTCATACCTTTAACAGGAAAGAAGAAACATTTTGATTTGGTTAGCATTTTGAAGTGCTGCAATACACAGTATGATCAATGGGGCTGAAGGTGTTAGAACATTAAGAACTTGTGCCTGAGCTTTCTTGTTTTCCTTTTCTCTAACCCCTCTTCTCTTCGTGCCATGTATATTTTCATCTGTAAACCCAAGAAGAAGAATTGTCTTATATTTCAAAATAAAACAATATGTAAACTCTTTTAGGCTTCTCCAGATGGAACATTTGTTTCCCTAAGTGTACCCAATTGTAAACTAATAACATCGGCATTTCTATTGCCAGCCAGAGGACACCAAGGCTCAAATCCGTACCAACATGGCAAAGAGTCACAAAACCTTGGTTTTCCCTGTTTTTTAAAAAAACATCTCTTGTAGTGTTTTCCCATCATATATTCATACCTTTGCATCTTAGTTTTGAAGCTTTCAGTGTTAATTTAATCCACTGACAACAGCTACTGCTGCAACTACAATACCAGCAGAGAAGATCATTTGTAAATTGTTTCTTCAGTATTTTTGAAGGAGTGATTTTAGCAGTGGTGCTATTGTACTGATCTACTAAAACAAACAGAATCCAGCACAGAAGATCCAGTTCCATCTGGATGAGGATTTTGAGGGTCTTTTTTAGCTGTAGAGCAGGGTATAAGTGCACTTTGTAAGTAACCAGCTGACTAACTAATCTGACTCTGAAGATGGGGGTGGGCATGGTAGCAACACACCTGTATCTTCAAATGCAGGTTGCCATAAACAAAGAGAGATGGTGGTACTGACTTCCAGAGGAAAAGAGTTCCCCAAGTGTCTGCGTGTTTCCTCATTAGTCTCAAAATGTTAGAATAGTAATACAACATCCACTCATACCTCTGTTTCCCAGGATTCAGTGACCCCTCATCCACTTCTATATCGTATGTTGTCCTGAGATCATCTATACAGCCATTGTCACCAAATCCTCCCCATTCTGTATTGATGCACATCTTGCCCTCATCTCCTTCCACAATCTCTATATTCTTCATATCTTCCATGTAGCACACATTACTGCCTGTCCCTGGAAGAAAAATAAAAGACATGCACATTTGATTTGATTATATCAGCAAAGTATCTAAAACGGGAACCTGGAAAAGGAAGAAATTTTTCCTGAAGCTCTTTTCTGAGTAGTGCTGAATAGTGAGGGGATAAAAATGATGGCTGCAATCCAGACAAACAAAAAGTGAGCCATTCAAGTGCTGACTTGGAAGATGGCCAGGTGCTTCTACCAGAGGGAGAACCATGACTGTGACTGTTGAATCAAAAACAGTAAGGTCCTGTGGTACCTTGAAGATCACCAAATTTATTAGGGCATATGCCTTTGTGGACTAACTCCCACTTATGGCATAATAAATTTGATAGTCTTTCACATGAGTGGTGTCTGGGCTAAGAAGGGTGGGTGCCTTTTGGAAGTGAGGTGCCCTCTCTGCTCTGCTCCTTAAGGTGACAAATATATTTGTACCTATATGTAATTTTATCTTCTTACAATAAGGCTGGGAAGCCTTTGGTTCTCAGGATTGCTGTGTATTCAGAACCTTCAAGATAACAAGCCAGAAGTTGAGATTTATAGCATACACATGTTATAGTTGGGGGCACATTATATATAAGTATAATATTGCATGGAATTATTTGTTAATTATGTTGTTTCAGTTACAGTGCCACATCTGGGTATTCCTGATAAAACTGATAGCTTCCATGATTTTATTAAGACTCACAAGATTCCTCTATCAGGGACTTATACTCACAGAGATACTATATACTCAGGTCTGAAATTCAGGGATGGAATAATCTGTGATAGAGCACATCCTCAATGGCAGAGCATGTGTTTCACATATAAAGTATACTTGGTTTGCTCCCTGGCATTTCCACTTAGAGCTGAGAAAGACCCATATTGAACCTAGAGAGCCACTACTAGACAATGGGCAAAATCCTAGTGTGTATTTGCAAATGCAGAAGGCAAAGAGCTTGGCTTGCAGCAGTTTCTCATTGCTAAATAACAAGTCCCTGATTGGATCTTCTGCCACATATGCATAAGTGAAAGAGGGACTAATTACTTGCCAGCAAGAAGCCACTGCAAAGTTATGCCATTTGCATTCTGCAGGTGTAACTACACATTAGGATTTTGGCCAGTGTACAGTCTACACTGTAAATAGTACTAAGCTAGATGGGCCAATAGTGTGATGAATCTCCTGTGTTCCCAACCTCTTCACAGGTTCTTAAATTAAGATAATATTACCTAAGATAGATCACATATTAATGCAAGTTATGTTTCTTCATCTTACCACGTTATCCCTCCAAGCACACAGATCTTCCACAGCTATCTGCCTGAGGACTCAGAAATGAAAACAAAGCCATGCTTATCTCCCAGTGATCAATTTAATGACAACAGCAAGCTAGTTTTCTATCAAATGTGGAGGCTGGCTTGTTTTAGAATAAACAGCCAGTTTTTTTTCCTCTTAAGGAAGCTATGCTTAGAATAACATGTTAATTGTACAACCTAGTTTGACCCCTACCAGCAAGGCTTTTATGCCAATGGGGGCATCTGTTTTTGGAATAGATAGTACGGCATACAGTCAACTCTACAAGGAGGAAAAATTAATGTACTTCCTGAAATAACCCCTTTAGAGGGAGGCTGGCATAGCTCTTTTTCTTTCCAGAAAGCATATGCGGTAACAATACACTCTTTTAACAAGAAATAGAATGAATCACACTGGTGTGCACAGTCAATAGCTCTGGGACTACATGAGGTCTTTGGTGAAACTCAGTCCAAAACTCCAAACCAGTGATACCTCAGCCACTTTTCCTTACTGACCCACTGATCTGTAAAGGGGATCGCTGTCTTCTTGGCTTCTGAGACCACTGCTTTCTTGCCACTGATAGCAAAAAGCCTCTCCTAACCATCAGCAATCCCAAGACTACTGTTTTTTCCACAATCAGTAGTGACGAGAAACACCAATTAAAGGGTCAGACTAGACATGTCCAATTAGCAACAATAGAATTCCCACAAAGATAAGTGCCTGGGCAATTGGATGTGTAAATAAACCCCATGTTTACCTTGCAAAGATCAATCATGGAATAAGGTTTGCTGGAATGCAAGAGGTGAGTTGGGTGGAAGCACATGTGTTGATAATCAGATGTCTCACAGGGTTTCCAACTCTTACCTACTAATTTTATCCTCAGTGGCAATCACTGTTAAAGGCTCTTGTTTCCACACAGCCCACAGCAAGTCCCAGATGTTGGTGGCCAACAAATAAATACTTCAGTATTCCCCTTTCCATGCACTGAGATGTGGGTGGTGGCTACCGTGTGTGCACTTACGTTTTACCATCACATTGCTAGTTTTCACTGGCAATCCATCGGATTAACCGTGACTTCAATTCAAAAGGAATTTTAAATGTGTTTATGGTCAGTGTGATATTTTATTCCACTGCTTACCAGAACATCCATATCTAATATAATATTTACCTGCAATAAGCCCAATTTCACAATTCGGGTCCTCATAACCACAGGTCATCATTGTCCCAACAGTGTCATTCACAACTGCTACAATGTCTAAATCAAATTCCTGAAACAGAAAACGCCTTAAATGAATCTATGAAGAATAAGAAAAATGTTGCAATGTGTTATGCATTTAAAATTAATTATATTTTAAAAATGCAAATCTGATTATAAGTTCCTTTGCACAGCAATTTAACCATGGGCAGGGCACTCTGGACCATCCCACAGTACCTTTGTTCTGAAACGGGTTGATATTTTTTTGGTGAAAAAATTCTGTAGGGTCTCAATCCAAACTAGAAACACATTACAGGTTGGGGTCCCACAGCTACCCTTTTTCAGACAAATGAGATTCCATTAGTGGGTGTTCTGTGAGACTTACATTCCTCCGTTTAATAGCTTCTCGTAGCATATCAACAACATCTTCACCTTCGCAGTCTGTTGCCTTGAAACCTTTTGTCCACCCAACAAGAGTTCCCTAGAGTGGAAAAGTTATTTTTAAAATTACAGTTGAAAGATGTTCAGCAAAATGAGATTTTTTTTTGAAAAGATACTGCACTTAAAGATGCATTATCTTTTCAGGAGAGTCTCACTTTAACCGACTAAATTTCAGGAGAAAAATTTCAATAACTCAGCCGTTACCTCTGACAGAGGATAGCACTTCCTGGAAATCCAGGGCTAGGGAGCGTTGAAAGGGCAAATCCTTAGTTTTCCAGATTATTAGGATTTTGTTTTGATTGCTGAAATTGGGGTGAAGTGTCTGTCTCATACAGGAAAACAACAGGGGTGTGCTTTGGGTAATGGGAATCTTCATTTTGATGAGTGGTACACATGGATACATCACCCCAAAAATTTGAGGAAGGGGGCCTCCTGCTCTACTCACAAGACACTTATGGCATGTGGAAAACTCTACCTACTATTCTACTCCCTAAGCAGAATGCTTGAGGATAAACAGCTCTGCCTGGACCAGAGAGCATGAGACTACACCGTTGTCTTCTATCACAACATGATGATGGCAAAGATTATTTGAGGAAATGAGTGTTGTATGAATGTGCCCTGTTCTCCTTTGTATTCCCTTCAATAGAAGGAATGCTTGTAGTGGTAAACCTTGTACTAGCCCTAGAAAGTGAGGGAAATGAAGCTTTGGCTAATATTATGTGTGACCGTGTATCTCATTGGAACTGGGATACAATCTATTTAAAGCAGAATAGACAATTTCCAGGTGACAAGAAGCAAACCAGCTCCTGGGACACTAAAGGGTCACACCCACCTTACATCTGCCATTTGGGGACTTGAAATAAAAAAATAAAACAAGACTTTCTATATAAAGATCTGCAAAGGTTCAGCCCAATTCAAAGAACAAACAAAACAATATGCCAAGATCGAGAGTCCGTCCACTCTGATTACCTTATCAATGCTTGCTTGTTGACATGGGAAAGAAAATGTAAAGCCAAGAGGAAGCTGGGCACCCTTAATCCCCATATACTCCAGAAAGTCTGCAATACACTGGACAATGTGATCAAATAGCTGGGAAGGAAAACAAAAGAAAGAAAGGCAAGATACAAAATTGGTATTTCCAATGTTTTTAGATCAACAAAAAATGAATTTTTTGTTTGTTTTTACTTTACCTCTTCTCCTGTTCCTTGCATAATTTCCAAAGGGATGGCAAAGATTTTGTTGTACATTCGGACTGATTTGCTCCTTCCACTTCTGAGTTTTACAAGTAAAACTCTGAAATTTGTTCCCCCAAGATCAAGGGCTAGGAACTTTCCCTTTTCTGCAACAGAAAACCAATTAATATTTTGACAAAGATCTTTCTCAGCCATCAGATAGAAATATTACTGGAAGATTGTAACCAAGCTTGCTGAACAAGGGTTTCCCATTTTTGAAAAATGAGTTTAAAAAAAGAAAAAACTTCTAAAAGACCCAATGAACTCTATGAAACTTCATCCTGTTGCTTGGTATAGTAAGTCACAATCATGTAGATCCATAAAAACAGTGGGAATTTATTTATTCACTCATTTATCTCTAGGGGACCCAAGGCAGCTCACAACTATTAAAATCATACAGTAACAAGTTTAAAACACCATACAAAACTATATATTAAAATACTGGTCAGGATTAAAAACAATTTTGAAAACATTTTTAAAAGCATTTAAAAATATCTAAATTTCAAAAAAAGAGCACTTGCTAGACAGC
This sequence comes from Intellagama lesueurii, assembly GCA_037013535.1. Lineage (NCBI taxonomy): Eukaryota > Metazoa > Chordata > Lepidosauria > Squamata > Agamidae > Intellagama > Intellagama lesueurii. The sequence continues at coordinate 175,000,450 of JBAJHW010000003.1, read as the reverse complement.
ACCACTGCAGCAAATGTGTCAATGACAACACGTATTTCCCAGTGAGTCATTGGGTACAAATGCACAGACACCCCTTGGAAGTTACCCAGCCATACTTTACATAAAGGAAATAAAAAGTCTGTTCTTGAAGGTTTGAGACATCCGGACAGGACCAGGTGGAGATCCAAGTTCTTTGAGGAACCCTACCTGTCCCATCTGGCATTCCGTAAACAAAGGTTGGCAACATTTTCACCGAGGCTGTTGGATGTGTTTCTTTCTTCAGCCCATATTCCAGTTCAGCCCTCATTTTGTTTTTGACATCCATGAGGTTCTCTTTGGTTAATCTGAAATGTGCCAAAACTTCATCGATTTGTTTGCGCTGAGATAACAGTCTGTACGCGACAGCAGTTACCATCGCAGCTCCCTTACCGCTGCCGCTCTCAGAGAGCAGAAACCGAACATCACAAGTGGGGACCAGCCGTCTGACCACTTTGTGGAGACGCTTGGCATACCTGGAAGGAGGGAGAAAATATTTTAAGTTCTTGTAGATACTGCATGAAAAATCCATTCCAATCTCTCCAGTCCAGAGTTCGAGACATTGCTTTTATGATCTAGAACTCCCAGAATTCCTCAGCCAGCACGACCAGTGGGAAGGGGATTCTGGAAGTTACAGACCAAAAAAGCAACTGTTCAAGGCTCTGCAAACCAACGAAGAAAATGTTTTGCTTAACATCATGAAGTCTGCACCGCTTGAGTGTTCTGCATTTCCCCCTGGAGACAGCTAAAGCCCAAGCATTTTTCTGAATGTCACAAAATCTTCTTTACACAAGTCTTGAGGGACTAGGGTGACTTTTCAAGGATTGACAGCATTTTGCCAGTCATGTTAGCTCCAAATATGGATCATCATTTTAAAAGGATAGTCCTTCTGGGACTCTAGGGATGGAGGCAATTATAATCCATTTCTACAGTTACCGCTTCTCTGTTCAACATTTTGAGAGAAATAGAATGAGTGCTGGGGAAGAGGAGGAGGCAGGGAAATCTGCTTCCACCAGACCTACTGCAGAGATCTATAATTCTGAATCGGAGTAACAGCCTTTGCTAGTTCAGAAAGAAAAACTCCTCCAGTCTCATATTCTATCTCAAATCTTAGCTTGTCAAATATCTCCAGGAAGCTCACCAACCAACCATAATAGCAAGAGCAATTTCTGTGTGTATGGGCCTATCTTCTGGTAATCAAAGACACAACGCTATGGAACCACAGAATTACACACAGCTAACAGAGCTAGTAGGTGTTGGTAGACTATGAAAGGCAGACGCTTTCTCAGAAACCATCTGGGCTTGGAGTCATTATGATATTTGCATCCTGTTAAATGAATGAGTATGTGGAGATCAGCAATGGCTATTTCTTCCTCTCTGAAAGATAGGAAACCCCAATCTAATGCAGTAAATTAGTAAGTTTTTACTTACTGCGGGTGCGTTTTATACAGTGTTCCATCCATTCCGACTGTGGTTCGGAGCCTGGTCAATTTTTTGTTTTCCCGAAGGCGCGTCAGGATTGCTGCCAAGGCCGCAGCGCAGAGATTTGCTGATCGAAATGAAACAATAGTGCAGACGTGCTGAACGGCAATGCAATCATCTTCGGAGGGAGTCAGACCCAGTTCCATTAGGATCTCTTTAGTATTGCTCAGGCCTTCTTTATATCTAGCCCAAAACAAAAGAATCAGGAATATGCCTATAGGCATCATTTCAATGGTTGGAGAGAGGCAACCCATCAGAGGTGTGTGCGTGTGTTCTGCAGAAACAGTGTGTAAGCCACACTCTGTAGCAGCAGTGTGTGTAGACACAGTGCAGAGGGCAGTGCCCACTGTGGTTCATGGGGCAGAAGACATTCAGCCAATGTTGGGCAGATCTAGGGAACCAGTCTCTATTAATAGTCTTTCTTTCATTCACACAACACAGGGAAGCAAGGAAGCCTTCACATATGTGCAGTGCGCAGAAGGGCTTCTGCTTCTGGTAAGGAGGCAGGCAAGTGTGGGCTGTCTGAGACTAGCCTGAGGTAGGACAGTGCACCGTTTGTCCAGTGTGTAAGACACCGCTGATCAAAGGCTGCTGAAATTGGCTGTCCTTTCTACGCCATAGGGTGAGGGAAGAAGATGGCTGCTCTGGCCTACCTATATGGCCTTTCCCTGTCATATGTACAACTTCTGAAAGTTGCCACAGCAGCAGCTAAAGCAGAAGACATTCAAACTGCCCCCACAACAATCAAGACCAGACCCACATTTTGCTTTCAGAAGTGGGGTAGCTAGTGCCCCCTGCTCTCTCTCCAAGTCAAAATGCATAGTAATCAAGGTTAGCCATTTATTGTAAAAGCTGAGAGGGTGGCCAAATCCCGCAAACATCTCTTCCCCTCCCTGACAGTAAAAATAAGGTAACAAATAGGGACTGCCTCATGGTCCATTCAAAGGAGGGTGGTGGTGGAATGGGACACGCACACCCTTGCTGTGATCACAAGCTGCCTGTGACAATAATAAGTTGAATAATTAAGAACTTGTTGCCCTTTCATAACACCTAAAATCAGCTCCCTAAGGTGATGCCTCACTCCACCCAACAGCAGGATCAACCATTTGGCAGTAGAATAGAAGCAAACTACAGTAGTTGAAATCACAGAAAAGTCTCCAGTGAACAGAAAAAAATCTTACTTTTCCATGGCAGCTACATGTTTTGTTTCAATCTTGCCCTTGGTACAGAGAGCTGTTGATAACTTCCCATTGAAAAGCAAGCCTTCCCTTGCCATTTTTAGAAGAATAAGTCTTACAAGTTCTCCTAAATACAATCCACTGATCATCTTCTCAAACCTGTCAATAGAAAGCAGTCATTAAAAAATGACCTGATCCCTAGTGGTTTCTCACAGCAATTACAGTCATATAATGCTACTGCTATAAATGTGTAAGGTATATCATAGTGTGTAAGGAAACGTGGTCAAATACTTTCTGATATTTTAAAAATGATAAATGACTGGCTTAATTTATCTATATTATTCTTCCTTCATAATGTTTTTTTTTAAGACTATTGCTCTTTAAATTATCTTAAACTTCTCTTAAAGCCATTTCTAACCTTTCCTCAGTTAAGCAGAACTTGAAAAGTTACTTTTTAAAAACTATTCTTTATGGCATTCATTAATATTATAATTGCAAAAGCAAAGAAACAAATAAGTAGTTGATTCCATTACTACTTCCATCACTTGTTACTTTCACATTCCTTTTTTAGTCCCTTTAAATTCAAATTTTAAATGTAAAAATGTAACAAAAGTCCTTAACAGCCAAAATCCTACCACACTTTTATAGTGGCATAATATAGTTGGCACAAATCTTGTTGGTGAATGACCACAAGTTAAGAAATTAGCATAGATGTTTGCTGTTGCAACCAGAATTGTGCAATTCCATTCACAGCAGAAAATATTTGTCCCGACTCCTTAACTTATGGCAACTGAAGGCCAAGTTTATGTACATTGTGTTTTGCTGAGGGACACACCTAACAAGATTTTGGTCCAAATTTAAAACTCTCAAAATGCTCTCCGAAGCCATTTTTACTCCTTGGAAATTTATATCATGAGTAAATATGATTTGTCATGCAAAAAAAACCATAGCAACATTAATAATTATATTATTACATGCTGTCAAGCTGATTTCTAACTTAAGGGTCATCCCTTTCCAGGGTTTTCTTGATATGAGGTATTCAGAAACTGGTGTATCCTTCCCTCCTTCAGGGAGCACTCTGGCACCACGTACTTTGCCCAAGACTTCACAGGGAACTGAACCTCCAGCTCCTGGCTCAACAGCCAGGTGCTGCATCTGACTGAGCCATCCAGCTCGCTAATGATATTACTGACTGCCATTTTGTTTTGCAAAACAGCCCATGTTATGCTATCACTATCCCACTAAGTAATAAGATACAAGCAATATCATAACTTTGTAATGTGTGCTTCCAACCTAACCAGAACCGCCTTTTTAGATTTAGGTCTTACCACATTGTCTGCACACAATTTTTTGCAGGGTTAGACTATAGCTATTCAAAGATGGTCTTGGCGCCTACTGCCTATGTTTGCAGCTGAACGTATCCTATACTCCTTGGTTCAAAATTATGTCATGGTTGTTTTAAGATTATAGACATACCTAATGGCTTAATTATTAGAAAGATGCCTTGTACCAAACTGGTGAGCCAACTTACAACTGTTTCCCAGGATTGATAGACCCCAAGTCTATTTCCTTGTCGAATTCTGTCCTGATGTCATCCAGTGAGCCATCATCTCCAAATGCTCCCCATTCTGTGTTAATGCACATCCTTCCTTCATCACCTTCCACAAGGTCAATATTGCTCATTTCTTCCATGTAGCAAGCATTTGTACCTGTTCCTGTGCCCACCAGATTCATTGGACAGTGGGAGAAAATTACACAGAGAAGTGTAAACTGCATAATTTTTTTTAAAGGGATGTATCTTATTTATATCTTTCTGTACGAGCCCCTACAAGAAGTAAGATCTGCAGGCAAGCGCCTTCTCTTGATCCCACCACCACTTCTGCAAGCACATTCAGTGAGCGGTCAAGAAGGGGCTTTTCCTGCGGCTGCTCCCAGATTATGGACTTCCCTTCCTCATGAAGTTTGGCGAGCCCTTTTGTTCTTTCCATTGGCAATTGAAAACCTACTTCCTTAAAGAAACTTCTGGGGAGTCAGCAGGGAATTGAGATGATGAGGTCTTTTAAAATCTGCTTTGTTGCCTTTATTTAATGTTTTTTAAATACTTGTATATTATAGTTTCAAATGCTACTTAGTATGCTTTTAGTTATTTATGGATTTTACATATTTTTATAAGCCACCTTGAAACCCCACTAGGAGAGAAAGGTGGGATATAAATCAATCAATTAAAATTTACTCCAATGATTTGTCACCCAAATGTGCAAATGAAACAGCCGTGTCACATTACAGGTTAGTTACTATATTCACTGCCATTCTATAATTCAGAGAGCCTCAAACATAATACTCTCAGAAGTAAAACGTAATGCAGAAAGTAAGATCTTAAAATTAGTTATTTTAACTGGCCTGAGAAAACAAAATGGTGTCTCTGTTTTCTAAGAAAGAAAAAAAAGCTCTCCATCATGAATTCGACATGGACCTGTCGAATTCTTACTTTCTCTTGAAGCCTTAGAACACACGATTTCATTTAAGCTCAGTTGGCAACCCCACCTCTTAGCTGCATGATCTAGATTTACCAATAATGACACCAACTTCACATCGCTGATCATCATAGCCACACGTCATCATTGTTCCGACTGTGTCATTCACCAAAGCCAAGACATCGACGTCAATGTCCTAATGGAACATATCAGTAAAATTGAAGATAAGATCTATTCAGATTCTCTGTCATCTGTGCAATCAACATTATTGTGTTTTAAAACACAACCAACATAATCCATAGTAGCAGGGATGCAAATGTGGGGCTGGATACTGCCACCACCCATGCCTTTCAACAGAGGGTCTTTGCTCTGCAAAGGAAGGCACAAGAAGATCAAGTCCCTCCAGTGTAAGAAAATGCTCCACAAGAACAGGTTTGTAAAAAGAGTGACTGCAGCAGTTACTGACTGGACAGGATGCTGTACAGCAGAGACCAAGCTTGTATGTTGAAAGTGGGCAACGTCTGACCCTCTAGTCATTGTTAGACTGCAGCTCCCATCATCCTTCATCATTCACTATGCTGGTTTGGGCTGACAACATCTAAAGAACGACATGTTCTCCATCTCAATTTAGGTATCTGGCTGCAGAGCCAGAGGTTGAGAGTTCAATTCCCCATTGCGCCTCCTTGACAGGGACTGGACACAATGATCCATAGGGTCCCTTCCAGCTCTGCAGTTCTAAGATGATGATGATGATTATCTCCAGCACATACCACAGCTATTAGGAAACATGAATAGTGATGGGTCTTTTTAAAAAAAAAATCAAATTGCTTATTCATTATTATTGCCACATCTTAACTCTGAACTTGCCTGGTGTTTCTCTAGGGCTTTACGGAGGGATCTCACCACATCTGTTTGCTGTACTCCTCGAACTTTAAAATGTTTTGTCCAAGAAATTAGCACACCCTAAGAAAAGGTGATATTTAACATTCTTCTTAATAACAGCAACAATAACAATAGTGTCATTGATATGGTTTATAGAATGGTATAACAAAGTGACAGATCCCCTTTGTTATTACAGTAGTGTTGCACCAAAATTTCAGAATAAGATTTAGCATTGCATAATGTAATTATGATGTACATCTAATTAACAGGAAGTCCTGTGTATACTTATCTAGGGGGTGGGTTTCTATGACATGTCATATTTTTTCTGCAACCTATGTTCGAGCTTATGGGTGGGTTTGAACATGTTTATGAGTAATCTGGTGAGAAAGGCCTTACTTATGGGTTCAAATGTAGGTGGCAGAGAAAATGTGAAACATTATAGAAATCCTCCCACTACTTATTACCATTTTGGAACGAGCCCGAGACACTTTGCTGCCTGAGGCAGAGCAGCAAATGGTGTCCCTCATGCATGGTAAGATCCTACAAGCAGGGCCATATTAACCCACAGTCAGGCCCCTAGGCTTTCAGGTATTTCAGGCCCCCTTCGTCACTTGAGTCTTTCACCCCACTACAGCTGACAAAACCTAGGGCACCTCAACAACAACAAAAACTGATGGGCCCCTGGTCCCTTCAGGGCCCCTAGGCTTCAGCCTAGTCAGCCTTATGAACAATACGGCCTCTCCTACAAGTGCCTCTCCCCACTCCCTAGCATAATCATACAATACTACCACATGGAATAACTACAAAGTAGCTTCCCATGCATGACACACAGGATCTGGTGCTTGTGGCATCTGTCTTGTTCTGCTTACAAGCTGTGCTTGACCAAACTTATCTGACACCTTCAAACAGAACAAATGGAATAGACTTTTGTTGATTCCCGATTATAGTCAATGGGATGCACAAACAGCAGGGTTTCTGAATCAAGGAGAGCATTGATACCCTTGCTGTTAAGCAAAATGCGAGACTACATGCATAATATTACATATTGTACATACTTACATATATTCATTTATACACAGTCCTATATACAATATACCCTATATACTCGAGTATAAGCTGAGTTTTTCAGCACAATTTTTTTGCTGAAAAAGCACCCCCCTCAGCTTATACTCGAGTCAGTGTCAAAATTACATGTTCTCCCCTGCAGTGCGGGTGTTCTCCGGACTCCCCCACTCATCTACGGGCGCCTGTAGCCTCTGTGGGTGGTCCGATGACCCGGGTTAAGTACACTGCATTTTTCAGACTCCGCAGGCAGACACCGTGCTGGGAGGATAATAGCAGTCTATGTCCAAATGAAGGAGCTGTAGATGAAAACTTTTTCCCGGCAGCGTGTCAGTATTTCAAAGACCACTCTGAACAGAGGTCACAGTGAGGGCATCTTTGTTTACAAGCCCAGGGAAGCCCATTCACCCCCCTTCTTCCCTGTCAGCTATGTCTCTTAAAGATCTTTACGGGAGTGTCCGCTTCCAGGACACTCCCATCCTCCTCCTTCTGCATATTCTACATACCCACCTTCCTCCTCCCACCTTCCTCCTCCATCCTCTGTCTCCCTCCATCTTGTTACGGAGCAGTAGAGCAGTAGATAAGCGTAGCAGTAGAGCAGTAGATAAGCACAGCATCCGGTATGAGTCCTCCCTCCGCAGGCAGTGAAGTGTGTCTCGCAGCTCAGAAGGGCAGTATCTACTGTTGGATCTTTCTGAGCTGTGAGACACAGTTGTGTATCTATTTTTATTTTTGAAATTTACCAGTAGCTGCTGCATTTTCCACCCTCGGCTTATACTCGAGTCAATAAGTTTTCCCAGTTTTTTGTGGTAAAATTGGGTGCCTCTGCTTATATTCTGGTCGGCTTATACTCGAGTATATACAGTACATGAAATAACGTAATGAATTCTAACTCTGGTGCCCTCTAGTGACTATTTTTTAAAAAAAAAATTAATGAGTGAGGGTGGTGGGTAAACATGGCAACACTTCCCTCCCACCCATGAGTCTTTCTGAGCAAACTTTTTTAAAATTAAAAAATCATGACCGTTGGCAGGTCTAGCTTTTATCCTCCCCATCAGTAGCCATCACTACAACTACTGCAGGCACTCAGCGCTAGCATCTTAGTCCAACATTCTGCTGAAGATGCACCCTGGTTATACGCCTGCAAATAGTCTCAGTCTTACCTCTGCTAATTTACGTTGCTTACAGGGAAAAGAAAAGGTAAAGCCAAGAGGCAGTTTCTTGTGCTTGATATTCTTGGTCTCCATGAAGTCTGCAAGACAGTCTCCTACATACTGAAAGAGCTGCATCAAGATTTTTAAAAGTACTAATTATTATCATTCTGTAAATCATATATTTGCTGTATTACAAATCTAACATGAGTGTATAGGATTCTTAATTAATTCCCACATAAAAAGTTTTTGCAATTCAAAAGGAGCACCAAATAAAACAAGGCTTACATTAGCAATATCTGTAGTCATGATATGCTGGCTGGGCAGCTCAGTGACTTGAGCACCTGGCTGTGGGGCCAGAGAGTGGGAGCTTGATTCCTCACTGTGCCTCCCAAGAGAAGAGCCAGCCTCTGTGGCCTTGGGCATGCAGTCTCAGAGAGCCCCCCAGAAGAAAAGAATGATAAATCACTCTCAAGTACTCTGCACCTAGAAAACCCAGCAAAGGATCCCTATAAGTCAGAATTGACTTGATGGCACGTTGTTGGTGCTGTTGATGTTGCTATAGTTACAATGAAGTGTGGAACCAGTGTAATGCTATCAAAGCGCAGGCCTTGAACTAAGAAGAATGGGAAGGCCCAGGTTCGAATCCTCATTTGGCCCTTAAATTCAGTGGGCCATTTGCTACTTCTAAGCCTGCCCTATTACTTACAGGGCTTTGGTGGTGACAGAAAACAATTTAAACTACTGTATAAGATGAGATATAAATGCAGTAAGCAAATAAACAGCCAAGACGTTGACAAGGTCAGTGCAGCTGAGTAGTAGGGTAGTTGCCTTCGGCTTCCTAGATCCATGCCTATTCTCAAGAGTTTCTTTGCATACGCAGTCAGGGTTGTTATTTTTTTTTTGTAAGCCATGCAGATTTCCAGATGGCACTGCCATACACTGAAGCACTCTGAAGAACTGTTATTCCTGAAGAAAACAAAGCTGGACGTTTTGCAAACTTATAAACAAGAGCCTGCCTGAGACAAAGAAAAAAGTTGGCACCTCCTCCTGTGCCATTCATAAAAGCTGACGAGATTGTATAGTAGTTGAATATTAATTCTGCTCTGGTGACGGGACACCACGTGAAGGCAATGAGCGAGCTTGGAGGGCACAGGGCAAGAGAGAACAGGGCACCCAGTTCTCTCTTCCAGCACTTCCCTGCCTCCTCCCACCATCTGCTGCATGAAAACGTCCCTCACTCTGCAGAAGGATAGGTTGGCCCTGCTTATAAAATATTAAACATTAAAATATATGTGTTTTTTAAAATCTTCCTTTACATCTTAGTACACATTCAACCACAGACACCAAAGTCCAGATGAAAACTAGGTACTTACATCTGTCCCGTTTCCATGTATGATTTCTTTAGGTGTTGGATAGAATTGACTCTCCATTTGAACTT